>OX336389.2:0-1393316 GCA_946902985.2 Meconema thalassinum | reverse complement strand
ACACTTTTAACTGTACATATTAAATATAAAAGCCAACGCTAAATAATTCTATTACCAGAACAGAGATAACCTTTGTAGTGTGCAAATCATACTAACAGGTTAGTTACTACTATGGAACTTACTACAAGTAACCGAGGTAAACAACGTGTACTCTATAAAGGCTACTCTTATAACTATAGACGACAAAATGTAAAAGGAATAATATTCTGGCGATGCTCAAAACAGAGGTCAACAAGATGTCGAGGCAATATGAAAAGTAGAAATGGTGTGGTTTTAAGTGTGAGTGATCATCAATGTAGTGCTCCAGACAAAACACTGATGGTGTTGGCAAAAAATCATCAGAATGCTAATAAGTTAGTACAAGAGAAAGATGTTGCTACTCAAAATAGTGCATTGTTTGTTGAGCAACGTTTAACCCCTGTTGTAAAAGTTATGTTGTATCCATCTTCCACGCATCAAGAGTCATCAACATCACAGACTATGCAAGAGGTAGTGTTGTTGTTGTTTTAAGGAGCTGAACTACAAAGTCATCTGCCTTGTTATGCAAGTGGATCGAAAAGGACTAGATAGTAATAGACAAAAGAGAGTTGTAGTTTGTATATAACTATTGTACAAGTACTTACATTAAATAAATAAAAATAGTGTATGGGTATTGTCTGTTTTTCTTAATTGCTATCCCTATGTCCCACTATTAATGCAATTGTTAACCATCAACAGTCTCTGACTATGTTCGCAAAGAAAGTGGCCTTAAACAATACACTCTATCTATGGTTTGTGTACCGAGTACACAATAATACAGTGAGATCAAGCCATGTTGAGGTAATAGTTATATCAGGTAAGGGATTCGAACCCTTGCTTTCTTGTACAGAAAATTTTAACTTAAGTCAAACACCATAACCACTCGGTCAACCTGACAGTTACTAATTTAATTATTTTTGTGGACTTGAGTGTTTATAAAAACTTTTTCCAGTATACATTGACTAAACCACTTGTTTGTTTTGAAATATAGATTTTGTTTTGTTTGACCATAACATTGCAGTTATGAGTCTTGTGAACTGGGTGTTCAATATAGGGTTAAAGGTATTTTAAAATAATTTTAGAAAAGCTCTTAGGTATCGTGTCATGGGTTTTAGTAATGCATTACTGTTCGTTGACTAACAATTACCGTTACACAACATTATTTTGGTGAGCTCTACATGTTGTTGTTTGAGTCGTCAGTCTTTTGACTGGTTTGATGCAGATCTCCATGCCTCCCTGCCCTGAGCGAAACGTCTCATCTCTATTTAACTACCACACCCTACATTCAAGGCTATCTGTTTAACATATTATAACCTTGGATCCCCCCTACAAGCTCTTGGGTTCAATTCTTAGATTTAACACAAACTTTAAAAGTGGTATGACAACTAAAACTAGTCTACTCAGTCTCGAGTGGTCCAAATAAGTAGAGAGGGTTTGATTCACACCTCAACCATAGAGCACCATGTTCTTTTATTTTAAATAATGATAGCCATTTGTTCAATTTCACATTTCACACATTGCAATTTGTCAATTTTCCATTTGCATTTTTTAAAATGACAGTTTGATGTTTTTCAATTTCATGATATGGAAACATGGATTTTTCCATTTTCATATTTACACATTTGTCAATTTCCCATTTGCATATATTTTCTTAAATGTCCGTTTAAGATTTTTAAATTTTGTCTATATGGAAACATGGATTTTCCATTTTGCTGTTTACAAATTTTTTATATATTTATTTTGTGTGTATGTTGAAAAACGATATTTCCAAAACAAGATTTTATATTTTTCATTTTATGATTTTGTAAATGATCTTAATGTGAGTGCTTGACCATGGCAATAATACAGTCTATCTATGTGTTAGCGGAACCATAGAGGCTTATTACTACTGCAAGTAAGAATGTTTTACAAAAAACGACTATCTACCACTGCATTTGAAAAAACAAAACGATTGAAAAAAAATCTATTTTCCATTCATATATAAGTGCTAATTCTCCCTCTCCCCACCCTACCTCACTGTATTTTCTCTGCTCAAACAACCAATGCTACCCACACACACACAAGCTTTCTATATATCTCTCTCTCTATATATGTTTTCTCTTGTCCACGAGATAAAAATGATGGTTGCTGGATTGTATCCTGCACTGTTTATGCGACATACCTTTGCCAGTTCATAAAACCGTTAGGTATTTCTCTACACATAGCGATTTTACCACTGCTCTACCTACGCCTTTTGCTTGTTTGGCTTTCTTACAGTCTAGTATGTGATAGGAAGCATTAACTGTATGTCAAACCCAGTCCACGTTTGTATTTGTAATCTAAGTAATAATTTGAAAAGAGACAAGTGTAATCAGTTTTAAACATTATCTCTGCTTTTATTTGTTTGTTTATGACACGCATATTAACCTAAAATCAAACCCTAGTCTACCTTTGTGAAAGGCTAACAGTTTAACCACTGCGTCACCATACCCTTTTTTCTTAGTTTGATTCGTTCTAGGCCTTAGAGCTAGAAATCGAGTTAAGATCTCCAGTGAAAGAGGCACATGTGCTCACCACAATAGCACGTAATGTTAACTGGTAACATTAGACAACCGAAAATGATTGGATTTCTGTTAGCCAAGCATTTCTGTCATTTACCTACTGTGTGAGCTCTGCCAGCAAGACAGTTTAGTTTAGAACAAGTGTGTGTGAGTGTGTGTATAGATTATTAGCCTCAGGTATTTAAAGCTTGTTGTGTGTAGCGACCATCTTGTCCCAGTAACCACTGAGCAAGTTTTAACAGTCAGCCCATAATAACTGCATAGGATAGTTGTGTGTGGTTCATGTACTTGTGTGTGTGTGCGTGCATTAGCATCATGCACTAGCTTTGCCTTACCCTCTAGAGGTAGAGCGTTATCCCTTTCCCTTCTGACATTACCAATGATCACATTCACCCACAAGTTTTACACTTAAACCATTGGCTTGTTTTTGATTAAGTTTGGTTCGGTTTGGTTGGGTTTGATTCAACTTGGTTCAGTTTAGTTCAATGTAGTCACCATTTTGGATTTTAGCTATCCTCTTTAACCAATCAATTAAAGATTGTCTACTCTTATTTATTGAATCGATAAATCAGATTTTGTATACACCATTTGTCATTTATTATCCCATACCTACAACCTATACTCTCTCTGTACTGCAGTTTGATCTGAAAACAAGTTCCAATGGTGAAAGATTTGTCAGTCACCATACATGTAGCCTACAATAATTCTTTCACTATCTAGCTATGTTTCATCACTCACTGTAAACATTTCACATGTCCATATCCGATTATAAGTTTATAAAATCACAGGTCGATGACCTTGATGTATTGAGTATTTTTGGGTAAATTCATTAGCCATGGGAAAGGGTTGACCATTCTAAGTCCTATGACACCTCACATGTTGATATCCGATTATTAGTTTATAAAATCTCAGGTCAATGACCTTGCTGTTTTGAATTTTTGAGGTAAATTCATTGGTCATGGGAAAGGGTTAACCATTCTTAGTCCTATGGCACCTCACTTGATCCTCTCTACTGATAAGTTTATAAAATCTTAGGTCAATGACCTTGCTGTTTTGGGTATTTTGGGTAAATTCGTTGGTCATGGAAAAGGGTTGGTCGTCCTGAGTCTTGTGACCCCTCACTTGTCCCTCTCTGATTATTAGTTGATAAAATCTTAGGTTAATGACCTTGCTGTTTTGGGTATTTTGGGTAAGTTCGTTGGTCATGGAAAAGGGTTGGCCATCCTGAGTCTTGTGACACCTCACTTGTCCCTCTCTGATTATTAGTTGATAAAAACTTAGGTTAATGACCATGCTGATTTTTTTTTTGTAAATTCATTGGTCATGGGGAGGGGTTGGCCATTTTAAGTCCTATGACACCTCACTTGACCCTCTGTGATTATTAGTTAGCGAGATATTAACGAAAGTGCAGTTAGGCCCTTTTGACAAAAAATGAATAATACATTCAAAAACAAGGCGTCACCCCAAGTCCAACGACCCCTCATACAAGTCCATAGCTTTCTTAGTTCATAAGATATTGAAAAGCCGATGACCTATTAGTTTTTGGATCTTTGGTTAATTTGTAAAAAAAAAGTATCTATAAATCATTATTCAAAAAGCCCGCCCTCTTACAAAAAAAACCAATTGCGCATTCGTAAAACAAAAAACAAAAATGATAAATCATAGAGGCATTCAGTTGTATGCATGCACTTTATGTGGAACGAGTTATATTTCATATTGGCATACAAACTCCTACATGTTGCACATGGAAAGCGACTTTTACCTAAAAATTATTATTTCACCCCCTAGTAGGGGTAGATTTTATTTTTGAGTGGAAATAAGTTATCCATAGGAAAGGGGTTGTCTGCCGGAGTAATTTGACTACTTGTACATGTCTCTAGCCTTATTCCCACCACTGTCAAAACAGGTTGTGACTTGTTAGCTCTTATCGTGCACGTGAACATGTGTACACTTGTGTGTTAGGTCATATTACACATGAACTTGCATTTTCTCACGTATGAACCAAAACAGGATGTGACTTGTTTCACAAGGAGGACGGTAATAAGGTCATGTCATACGTGTTCACATGTATTTCGTCACTTTCCTTTCATATCGTTATCCCATTATAGTAGTGGGGGTTGGTGAACAACGTCAGTTCAACACACACAAATGTAGTTAGGCCCTTTAATATAAATTAAATAAAATCATGAGCCAGTCCATAGGGATCAGGCCAAAGGGGCCGGTCCAAAGGGATCAGTCCAAAGGGACAAGGACTCGTCCACAAGGACTTGTCCACAAGGACTCGTCCACAAGGACTCGTCAACAATGACCTGTCAAAATGACCTGTCCACAAGGACTCGTCCACAAGGACTCAAGGACTTGTCTACAAGGACTCGTCCACAAGGACCTGTCAACAATAACCCATCCACAGGGGCCCGACAGCAGGGGGCTCGTCAACAATAACAGGGGCTCTCACCTCAAGGCCTAACATGCCCCTCTTTGATTATTGGTTTGCAGAACGACGTTACATTCCATATCGGCATTCAAACTCTCACATGTTGCAATTGGAAAGAGAGATTCTCTAAAAAAAATTCAATTTCACCCTCTAGTAGGGGTAGGTTTTATTATGGGGTGGAAATATATTGTCCAATGGAAAGGGGGTGTTCGCCTGAGTAATTTGACACCTCGTACAAGTCTCTAGCCTGATTGGTTCGCGAGATATTGCCATTTTAGTATTCCAGCGGTGGCGGGGGGGGGGGGTGGCATTAGAACTGTAACAAATACACTACTCTTATAAATACATGTAATATATTGTTACAGAGAATTCTGGTACAGTGCCTACTGTAAGGCCACGAATGCCTCCTTCCCGCTTCCTCGCCTAACCCTCCCTTCATCAGGCCCCCTGTTTGCTTTACAGGTGAGGCCGCCTGGGCGTAGTGCTGGTCACACACCCCAGTTGTATCCCCCGTCTCAGAGTCTCAGGCTCCAGTGGAAAAAGCCAACCCTGTATCATTCTCCAAATTAAATTAAAGGTACGGTATTTAAAGGAAATCATGCAAACCTGAAGATACATATGAAACATTTTCTCAGGGAAAACGAAAAGATACAAGTAGTTCCGTGAAGAACTAATTAGCCTATTTTCGTATATCCTACTTATGTTTATAGCCTCTTACAACATCAAGAAATTTCAGTTTGATTGCTGTAATAGATTAATAGATATTTAGAACCGTCTAAATATTTCGGATTGCCGCCATGTTGGATTTCAATATATGTAGGCCATAGAGTTATGTACTATGAGATGAGCATTTTTGTGTAGGTTGATTATTCAATTGTTGACTCTGATCGCATGATTAGGACACAAGAAATAAAAACTTTATTTTAATATTTCGCACAGTCGCCATCTTGAGGTTATGTGTCCAATTGATCTAATTAAATGTCAGTGCATTGCAATTTGGATAGTCATTTGCTGTGCCAAGTTTCACGGAAATATTTTAATTTGTTTATAAAGTGCGTTTAAACAAATAAACAAGACGATAGCCCCTGTGTCACGTCCAGCCCGCTTAACAGTATAAATGAAAATAGGCTGAAAATGACAGATATAATTAGTTGAGCCTACAAGTTTATTTTATATTTGTTTCTTATTTCTTATTCGTTATGTTTAGTAAGAATAGAGCGTGTTAGTCATGTGATTGTTCTTCCTGCTTGGGAGCAATTTTCTATCCTATTTCCACATATATTGTTCACATTGTAACTTGAGGGCTTGTGCGTGTTAAACCACCCGCCTGACGCGACGTTGCAGTGTTACTTATGTGCGCCCCATGTGTATACCATCCGTCTGGCTATACTGTTAAGCGGGCTGGACGTGACACAGGGGCTAACGTCTTGTTTATTTGTTTAAACGCACTTTATAAAGAAATTAAAATATTTCCGTTGGATTTTAAACAAATGCAAGCTTTTTCCTGTCCTATTGAGACGCTTTAGAAGATTTTGGTGCAAACCACACCTTCTAACTCCCTCTGGTTTAGCGTATTATGCACAGGGTGAAGAAAGAATGCCGCACTCGGAGGTCGGCATGCGACTCCTCACCCAAATGCAAGACAAATGTTTCTACAGCAAAATCGGAGCTGGTGCAGTTTGAAAACGAGAAGCTGGTAACTTTGTCACATTCTGCAGCGCAGCGGAATGGGTATCACCCCGCACTACCGTGCCATCCGCCATAGGTCACTGGGTTATTAAACTCACATGCACCATGGTGCTACGGTTCGAATCTACATCAGGTCGTTTTATTTGTGACGTCAGTTCCCTAGTTCCCGTCTTTTAATTGCGTTTATAAGCAGGGCATCATTTTGTCACATGACAGTGTGTATTCGACTAACAGCGCAGTGCACACTCAAGTGTATGTAGGGCGGCTTGATGGAGTTCACAAACGGTGAATACGTCGATATGCTTTTCGTGTTGGGTGCATCTGATACCCAAGCTGCTGCTGCTCGTGAGTATGCAGCACGGTACCCCCAAAGCGTCATCCCGATAAGAATGTTTTTCGTCGAATTGTGCAATGTCTACAGGAAACCGGTAATCTTCGTCCACAAGTAGTCGACAGAGGTCGTCCAAGGACAAGACATACTCAAGAAACAAAGGACGAAATTTTTGACATCGTTCACCAATCACCTCAGCGAAGTAGCCTACCCTTGATATTGCAAGGCAGTTCCAGGTATCGCAAGGACTGGTTGTTGACGTGTTGCACGACTAAGAACTGCATCCATATCATTACACGTTTACTCACCACCAGCGGCCAAACGACCGCATTCAACGCGTTCAGTTCTGTGAATGGCTTTTGCAACTAGTGGAAGATAACGAACATTTTATAGAGAATAAGATATGGAGTACCAAATCTCGGGAAGGTATGATCAACCATCACAACAGCCATTATTAGTCTGACCTCAACCCAATGTAACGTCCATACTATCTCTTGGACATCAATCAAATTTCGTATGTTAAAAGTGTACCTTAAGAGATGAAACTAGCCTTAAATTCCGAGTCTCCTGAGATGTCAACTGTTGATAGGCCTAAATGCTTTCTATAAGTTTGAACCCTAGGCTCAATATATAGGAAAGTATGCATGTCAACATTTCTATACATTGCACACGTATACAACATAACATTTCAGAATAATTTTGAGTAACCCTTACATGAGAGTATTGCCAACACGATTAGACTATACCTAGGCACGTGCATTGGTACTTTCAATATTTAATTGCTTGTAACTTCCACACTGATGAATGGATTTCATCCAAATTTATATTACGAGCCTCTTGAAACTTACAATTTTTCAATAATCAATTTACAATAGTTTGTATCACTGACGTCATTTTCAAATATGGCCTTGATATATGCTGGTGTAGATATTCTCTCATTCCGTGTTTGGTTTTGATAGCTGCAGCCATTGAGGATATGATAGGGGGGACATACAAACACACACGCATCAGCCCGGGTGATCTCACAAGTCATCTGCATTCCAATCACGTTTGCTGATTGCAAATTGCAATTTGTTTCGCCCAAGTACGACGAGCTGCTGATATCAAATTAGCAGTGAATTTTATCGTCGTAAATATACGAAAGACCATTTGCAGTGTGGAAGAGTCATAGGGGGAGGGGGGAGTGGGAGTGGGAGTGCCCGCATCCATCCTTTGCTACTGCTGCCTCCAACGCCACGCTGTTAATACTGCTGTCTGCCTGTCCCAGTACTCTGAGCTCCGTTAGTGACGTACTGTATTCTACAATGAGGGGGGATAATTCCCTTCTTACGCATCACACCGCCAAATACCGTTTTCCCCCAATTACTAAAATCCAAGGGAAAGGAAAGCCCCTCTCTTCTTCTACCTACCAAGGTGAACATGGTCTTAATTGTCCATTCTAATATTATCGGTGCCAAAAGTATTCTGTGTTTTGCTATCAATGCATCTTTCATATGTGAACTTTAATCGTTCTTGGATGTCGCTCCCAGAGGTACGGGTTCGATTCGTGGTCCTGCCAAGATACTTAATTCTGGTCTGAGGGCTGGAACGGGGTACACTCAGTCTCGTGAGACAATTCCCACCTGGAGTGGTTTGACTTGGTTTCCTACTTGTAGTCTTGGCAAGGAACCTCCTCCTTCACAATCCTCACCAGAATTACAGCCTACAGCCACTACAATAACACAGGTTATCATTCAAATATGTATCTACGCCTGTTGATTAGTCCAATTCTGAATGCATCTAACTTCCATACCATCAATTGGATAACAACTAAATTTCGAATGTACTATGTGTACCGTAACACACCCTTATACACGGGGCTAAATGTCCACCTCGTGGTGGAGCAGCTAGCGTTTTCACGAGCCCACACCCATGTCAGTCTTGTCCTGGGGCCTGGGTTCGACTTTCGGCTCTACCAAGACACTTTATTTCCTCAACTTTGTGAGGGAGAACTGACAGTCATCCTGAAAGTGGTTTTACGTGGTATCACACTTATACGCCAGGCAAACGCCGGGTTGGTACCTAATTTAAGGCAATGGTCGCCCTCTACCCGATCTTAACAAACACACACACACCAGTACATTCATCACAATAGCACAGGTTATCTGACACATTCACTGGCTACGTGGCTCATCGGTAACGTTCTCGCTTGCTGTTCCCAAGGTTGCAGGATCAAATCCTGGCGCGCAGTCAGTTGGCATTTGAGGGTGCGCAAATTTGAGGTAGCAGTGTCAGTAGATTTACTGGCACGCTAAAGATCCCCTACAGGGCACAATTCCGGCACCCCGGCGTCTCTAAACTCCGCGGTAGTTAAAACGGATGTAACACGAATAACATTAATATAAACACACCCAAGTACACGAGGCTACATGACAGCGATGTCGCAAAGACCATTAATAAATCAAAAATGCATCTAATATGTTGGTTTGAAATCTTATACGTCTCTGTAATTTGTTTCTTGTCGGTGCTTGGGACACCAAAGTCATCAGTTTACAATATAGACTATTGAATTCATCCGATAACCTACGTTGTTATTGCTATCACTGTAGCAGTGTGTGCAACTGAAGACGCGCACAGGAGTAGCCTACATGTGAGTACATTAAGCTAATACCGGTACCACGCCAGTATTAGAAACGTGACCAGCTTCCTACTGTGATAACACAGACCTTGACAAAGCATGCGTTATCTACCGCTTCGCCACGAAAGAGGACAACAGCTTTTGAGTCCTTAAACCAAATAGCCGACAGTAATTCCCATACACACCACGGAGCTCTTCAGCGTTTTCACCGGGTATATCCTCTTTAACGATTGTGGCTTTAGAGACGATGGAATGATTGGAATTTTGCCCTGAAAGGGGTCTATAACGTGCCTGTAAATCTACTGACACTGCTCCCTCGCATTTGCGCACCCTCAAATGCCAGCTGACTACGTCAGGATACGAACCTGCAACCTTGGGCCCAGCAAGTGAGAACGTTACCGCTGAGCCACGCAGCCAGTTCGAACAATGCGAGTGGTTTACAAGAGGCAAGGAAATACGCTGAGTTTAGACGATGCTTTTTACGTTTTCGTACCGTTATAATGGAATAGATAATCTCATGGCGTTGTTCGTGCACGCTGTCCATAACTTTCTAACCAGCTGGTGTGCTCTCATTTCTAAAATACGTGGCATACTATTTGCACATCAAAATTGTATAACTTCCTGCATTCTACTGTTTTTTAGTAATACCCGTTGTTATATTACGCCGTTGCAGCGCTGCGGTCGGCATTCCGTGCAGGTGCGCAGTGTACCTGCTTCTATTGGCAAGGCTGAGACGCCATTACGGCAGCAGTCTAGTGTGTTGACAAGCTTAGAAATGGCATCGCCGATCGCAAGTGCCGCCGACCCGTATACGAGAGAGAAAACTCCCCTTAAGTTATCCTCCCATTTGGCCAACACTGTCATGCAAATTGCGTGCTTACCGGGAGAACTGGTATGTTTAGGAGTTCTCCTGACCACATACGCCATTTGCCTGCCAATGGTGGCCAAATGGCAGGATATCTTACAGGGGAGATTTCTCTCTCGTTTACGGGTCGGTGGGACTCTCGATCGTCGATGCCATTTCAATAGCTTGTCAACACACTGGACTGTTGCCGTAATGGCGTCTCAGCCTTGCCAATAGACGCAGGTACACTGCGCACCTGCACGAAATGCCGACCGCAGCGCTGCAACGGCGAAATGTCACAACGGGTATTACTTAAAAAACATCCCTCCAACATGAGCAAGGATTTTCTATGAAATCTGTCTGAGCTCGTTGGATGTTATTATAATTTAGTTTGGGGGATCTCTAAATTATAACTGTCATTGTCAGTAGGGAGATGATGAGGGAGCTAGATGATAGCCTACTTTCTCGCGAACTTCACCGATATCTCGCAAACGCAAGGTCGGATGTTGATGTGTGACGTGTTGTAGGACTCGGGGTGACGCCCTCTTTCCTATGAAGAACTTAGTTTTACCCCAAAATAAAAACTACCCCTACTAGGGGTTGAAATAGTATTATTAACCGATTTTTGTGTCCTAGACACTTGAAACCTATTTCGAGGGTAGATGAGATACCTTTTATTTATGTCAAAAAAAACTTTTTTGTAAAATTCTTAGTTTTCAAACTATAGCTAAATTCAAAATTGGACTTTTTTGAAGAAAAACAAAATAATAACAATATGTTTTGTTCTAACGTTAAAGGACATAGATACCTTTGGTTTAAGCCTATATATGACTTTATAGGATGATTGGTTTTCAAAATATAGCCTACTTTCGAAATTGAAGTTTTTGGTTTTTGACCTAGAAATATAAAACTTGGTTTTTACGTTAAACAAACGTTTTTGTAAAATTCTTAATATTGGAAATATAACCCACTTTTATAATATTATTTGGAAAAATGTGAAAAATGCACTATTTTTTGGACTGAGAATGGGATAGAGGTGGGTGTATGAGTTAACCTATGATTTTTATATGACTTTTAATTTAAACCTATTGCTTACTTTCCTATGTAACTATTTTTTTGGAAAATTAAAAATTAAAATACAATCTGGCCACGGTGGCCATGCCCCGAAAAAATCAAAGGATATTTTGACAGGACGGCGGGACGTGATACTGTAGCAGGCTCGCTTAGGCTGGGATGACAAGTGAAACGGTATTTACTTTGCTCCACGTTGAGCGTACAAATGTTGCAGAATTGCTAGCCCCCCCCTTTGCCTAAGCTATGTTGTTTTAATGGGCGCCAAGACCTCAATGCAATGTTGAAATCTAAATTTGTATTTAACAACGTCTAGCTCTGGCAGAACACCTTTAAGACTCTATTCACTCAGATCGTGGTATGATTTGATCATTAACCCAACAAACAATTGTATCAGGAGAAGGAATTGGTCTATATCTAATGCTACCTACTGAAAGCAAAGATTGCATTGTAAAAGAAATGAATTTATTATATAAAACAAGAATAGCAAAATTAATAATAATAATAAGTTTAAAATTTAAATAGGAGCGTTGTGATTTTAATATTACCGATAGAAAATTACGTGAAAACGGAGTCTGATAAATTATTGATTTTACTCTTATTCCCAAGCTATGAAGTTACTGAAATATGAAATATAAAACCAAGAGAAATGAGAGATTGCGTATTTCTGCGTCATTCGCGCTTACCACTGGAAATTGCCGAAACATTTCCCTCGTACTGGATGATGCTGTGAGCTTCCCACAGTCTCCTGGACGTCGACATCTTCGTCGATATTTGATGAGATTCTGGTAGATTAGATAATTCTATGGTCCGTACCTCGGACCCAAACACTCGTACAACCGCACTGGTTAAGTTTTACAAAAGTTAGTCCTCCAATCCACGGAACATCGGAGCGATTCCCGCGTACAACCGTACTCGTTAAATTCTATACAGATAGTCGCTATCTCCACCGAACATCGGAGCCACTCGCACGCGCACCCATACTCGTCAAGTATTTCACAGATTGTCCTCGTTCCACGGCGCGTCGAACGATATATGCACCCACCGTTTCCCCACTCTTCATCCGACTTGTAGCTTGCGTGGTCCTCACTGATTGGCTGACCCACCACGCGATCTTTCCCTCCTCCGGGTCATTACACACGGCGCGGCGATGATGAAGTCGATTTCCGTTCCAACTATTCGCCTTTCCTGGACGCTGCGACCCAGGATTGCGTCATGCTTTCCGACAAGATTAAGCGTGTACTTGAATTCTCAGTGAGTCACGTCTCTCGATATACCCTAACTGACGAAAACTCCGTAAAATTCCGCAATCACATAATTTTCTATGATATTGTCGTTCGTAATAATTTGCTTGATAGCGTTTTCTAAGACATAGAAAACCTATCTGAATGCTAATAATTTTTATAAAATGCTCCGAAAATACCTTAATAATAATTATAATAAATTAATAATAATAATAAATTAACATGAAAAATTCTCTTGGCTGAACAATTTGCCGCGTAAATAAATATAGAATGGCTTCCTACTGACTTATGCCAGTTGCATAAAAAACCCTCGAAAAACACGTTACATATTCGCCTCGGATCATCGGATGATTTACCGTGACGACGGTCCATTATCCGATTATCCCAGACACGTTAATAAACCCCATCCAAAATACATATTACATAAATGAAATCACCCTAAATTACAGATATATACACTCATAATTTTTCTTGACGCACTTTGCGTCAAAGTTTGTTGTCACTATGGATTGCACTTTGCAACCAGTCCAATGTTTTACATATAGAATAGTGTTCCACGGATATTTCCGCCTCTCAAATTTCTCTATGTTGGAGAAATAGACATAATTAATGTGTGAGCACTATGTATTTATGATGTCATATCACACGCATTGAAGGTGTTCTGATATATTTATATCACCATAGAACTTCCTAATTTCACTGGAGGTCCCTTCCTTATGGTGAAATTTAATCTCACTTATCACTGAGCACACGATCACACTATTGTGGCAGCGCCTCGTGACCATAATACTTAATCTCTCTTTAAAGTAGATTAAATTAATATTGACTTCTGAAAAAAAAAACAGTAAATGCGCATTACATATAACACCAAATATTTCTGTGCCGTAATCGCCCTGTCTTGTTAAGTTCCCGTAGACCATATTCTACTTAATACTAGTTCTCAACACAGACCATTTCTCCTGACACAAATAATACCTTTGTACAAATTACCTTAAATTACACACTTACAAATCTTACATGGCGAGGCCGTAAACAGAAATCACGTGTGCAGATATGTATGAGTTTCATGAAGGACTGTCTCGCCTTCTGATGGCCCATCTTTAGCCTCGTGGATGCCTTAAGCAAAAATACCCTGTTCAAGCGCTCACCCATCTCTTGGAGGCAAATGGGAATTCACCAGCGCTACCAAATTCTGGCCTTGGTGTATCGAGACATTTTAGTGCTCAAGATCATCCGACAATCCCGTCATATTTCCCTGTACCTTAAAAACTCTCATTTACTTACATACTACCCCCCTGTGCGACTTCTGATACGCCTGCCTGGAAGACCATCTCCTCCCACGCACCAAATACCACACTTACTCATTTGACAGGCTGGCTCGCCAGCTAAACACACTCACTTTATGACACATATTTTCGTAGACTATGTATATTATACGTCCCGTATAATCTGTTTCCCTCACTATTCTCCAGCACATATGCTGTTTTTCCAATACGTTTGGAAACTATAAATGTTTCTGCGTCACCTGCTTCCAGCCTTGCAAGTGGCTCCCTTAAATGAACGTCATCACGTTGCTCTGCCTACCTATTTCTCAGTATCTGTAACGATGCCCTGTTGCTACTGTCCACACATGCACATATTAAAATACCGTCCTCTGCTTTAACCACAGGATAATCCCTACATAAATTAGTGTCCCTCGATAGCATGTCTGCAAGAATGTTATCTTTACCTTTAATATATTTTACTGTGAATTCGTATTCCTGCAGAGCAAGAATCCACCTACTAACTCTGTTAGAACTGAGTTTACAAGTCCTCATATACAGTAATGCATGGTGACCTCTGTGGATCTCAAATTTCCCCCCTACTAAATACATTCTAAATTTCCCTAAACTGAAAACAATACCTAAAAGCTCTAACTCAGTAATCGTGTATCTTTTCTCTGCTGCTGTCAGTCCTCGCGAGACTAAAGATACAATGCACAGATTACCCTCATCATCTTTCTGACATAATACTCCAGCAATGCCTATATGTGAAGCATCTGTCATAACCACATATTCCTTATCTTTTAACGGATATTTCAGCACTACAGCTTTCTCAAAATCTTCCTTCAGCGCTCTAAAAGTCTGTTCATGCTTGGACTCCCATCTCCACCGAGTCCCACTTTTAAGCAATTCCCTGAATGGTTCTACCAACCCAGAGTATTTAAGAACGAGCCTCCTGAAAAAGTTGCAAATTCCCAGGTAAGTTTTTAAATGTTTAACATTCTGTGGCACCTCTGCGTTAAGTATCTTATTAACCCTACTTTCTTCTGGTGTTACACCTCTACTCGACACTCTATGACCTAAAAATGTCACTTCTGACTGACAGAATGACGACTTAGACAGCTTCAAAGTGAACCCTGCCTGATCTAACTTCTGAAAAACTATATCTAAATGACGTAGATGCTCCTCAAAACTGCGTGAACTAATTACCATATCATCTATGTAAATGATTACAAACTCTCCTGTGTCATCCCCTAATGCGATGTTTAAAGCCCTAATTAAAGCTGCTGAACTACTCTTTAACCCATAAGGTGTTCTACAAAATTGATAAAGGTTATATTTATGACTAAAAGCTGTAAATGGTCTATCTTCGTACATAAGTGGCACTTGCCAAAAACTGGAACTCAAATCTACACAAGTGAAATACTTCTTCCCCTCAAATGTTTGCATTAATTCCTCTATTGACATAGATTTCAGCTGATCTGAACTAATTCTAATGTTAACCAAACGAGCGTCTAAACAAATACGAACTGTGCCGTCGGTCTTGGGTACCGTGATCAAAGAATTAACATATGGACTGTTAGAGTGCCCAATAATCCCATCTTCAAGCATCTGGTTAATTTGTGCCTCAACTGCACTCTGATAAGCGAAAGGTACAGGATATCTATGTCCTGTGAATACTGACCTATCAATAACGTTCAATGAATGTGTATAGCAATTGGCCATACCAATGCGATCCTCAAAAACTCTCCTATTACACAATAACACATCATAGAGCCGAACACATTGTTCCACCTCTATATTACCCTGAAATGCAGCATCACGTAACGAGTCCTCTAGACTTCCGTTCGTAATCACACTGCCCACAAAACATGGAGAACCCCGCTCTACGGCTGGCGATATCTCATTTAAAGTACAAATCACACCTACAATACTACTCCTCTGAATATGGTCATTGAACGCTACTTCTACTTCAGAATCTCCCCATTTAAATTTCAAACTCCCTACATCATAACATAAGTTACCAGACACTCTACTTAGCCACTCTGAACCCAAGATAACACTGAATACTAAATTTGGAATTACAAGGCAAATCTGCTTCTCTACATGATTATTAATTTTAATGTCTACTAAAACTTGCTTAGAAATTACTTTAGACCTCTTCCCAACAGCTGTGATAACAAAAGTGCTTTTAATTGGCATCTCCTCAAAATTTACTCCAGTTCCTTTCATTTTATCATAAAATGCACTACTTATGCAACTCTTCATACAACCACTATCAATTAAAACATCTGTGTACGCCTCGGACACGTAAAATTTAACTATGGGGCTCTTAGTAACCACTTCCTGAATAATACCTTCATCATTTAGTTCATGTAATAATTCATTTCTTACATTTAGGTCATAGGGTTCCTGTATAATTGTATGGACAGGGCATGCTACAGACTGAGATTCTGACCTTACTTCGCAGCCTGGTTCGCGTTTAAAGAACCGCTACAGCTGGCCGTAGTACTACTAACTACTAAACTGGTCTGGTTGTTCTGGGCTGTGTTGTCATTGTTTGGCTGTATATTACTACCACTAGGCTGTCCTCTTCCTTGACCCTTATTCTGGTTGTAATTATTGTCATTATAATTTCTCCCTTGATTTACCCTGAAATCATTGTTTCTCCCTTGATTTCCCCTGTAATCATTGTTCCTCCCTTGATTTCCCCTGAAATCATTGTTCCTTCCTTGATACTGATTCCCATAGCCATTTCCTCTGTTCTGATTTAGCTGATTATTATTATTTCTATTTTGAGCGTTGGCCCCTTCGCCACGGTTCCCTTGAACTTCTTGATGCCTGGCTTCATTAGGTCTGTTATTATTATTACCCTGGTTCCTATTGAAATTGTCCTCATAACCCCCTCTCCCTAGTGCATCAAATGTGCTTAACAAATTTTCTACTTGTGATATAGTCTTTACATTCTGGATACAAGCAGCCTCCTTGATCCTATAGGGAAAGTGCCTAAGTAGCAACCTCACCACATCACTTTCCTCCTTCAACCCATCTAGATATTTACACACTAATACCTGCCCTAAAAAGTATTCGGTCATGGTGGAGCTTCCTTTAGGGTTATATTTACCACACACTACTCCCTCACGATCCTGCGACTGAATAACCTCATTCCAGAACTTTTCACAGAATTTCATTTTAAAGTCATTAATATCAGTAAACTTGTCTCTGTAGACAGCAAACCAATTCCTCGTTTCCCCCACAAACACTTGTTCTAAAATTTCAACTACCTGGCACCACTCAATACTACCATTTTCCAACCTCTCCCCGAATTTATTTTCTATAGTGTTCATGAACTCCATTGGGCACCCCTGTCGATTGCTGAACTTACCCAGTTCTACCTCCCTGTGTGTGCTATTCACAAAAACTGGCCTATTCTGACTATTTTCTTGCCTGATCCTAGCTTTTAATTTTAACTCTAATTCTGCGATTTTCTCCTCAGCCTTCCTCTCAATACTGTTTACTGTTAATTTAATGTTTCCTTCTGATTCTTCTACTTTATCATATAGCTTTGCTTGTTTCTCCTCAATCTTGCTAATGCTCTCTCTATTACTCTCTCTTAAATCATTTACTTCTGCAACTATTTGTGAGTGGACTTTCTCAATTCTACCCCCCAGCTGTTCCTTAACCTCTTTAGTAGCTACCTGAATTTTGTCAATTTCTCCCCCCAATTGCTTTTTGACCTGCTGTGTTTCCAGTTGCACTAGTTCTTTTAAATTTTCAGCCTGTGTACTGATTCTAACTTCCAACTCCTCCTGTACTTTTCCTAATTTTCTGTCTACATCTGCAATAATCTCTTTAGCCTTTTCTTCCATTACTCCTCTGATTTCACCTCTAATCAGTTCGAATTTGTCACTCATTTCCCTACTGTTTTGTTCTAATTTAGCATTTAAAGTTTCAGTACTCTCTCTATTTTCCTTACTGTTTTGTTCTAATCTGGCGTTTAAAGTTTCATTACTCTCTCTATTTTCCCTACTGTTTTGTTCTAATTTTGCATTATTCTGTTCTAATTTTGCATTTAAAGCTTCTGTACTTTCTTTATTTTCCCTACTGTTTTGTTCTAATTTTGCATTATTCTGTTCTAATTTTGCATTTAAAGCTTCTGTACTTTCTTTATTTTCCCTACTGTTTTGTTCTTATTTTGCATTATTCTGTTCTAATTTTGCATTTAAAGCTTCTGTACTTTCTTTATTTTCCCTACTGTTTTGTTCTAATTTTGCATTATTCTGTTCTAATTTTGCATTTAAGGCATCACTACTAACTTTGTTCTGATACATGAACTCGATAAGTAAAGTTTTTAATTCTGGTTGGCCGCCTAAACTCCCTGTTTCAGTATCGGGATTTACCTCCGCTACCCCGGTACTACCATCACTCGACATACTGCTCGTATCAACACTCTCCAGTTGATGACCACTACGTAACCTCATCTGTCTTACTTTCTCATCCCCCATAATGATATACACTGATAAAGACAAATAACCCCCAAAATACAGGCACAGAAATATATACCCTTCTCCTTCCACAAATGTTATTAGGTTTTCAGCCCCAAGTTGTCGGCGACAATTGTAGCAGGCTCGCTTAGGCTGGGATGACAAGTGAAACGGTATTTACTTTGCTCCACGTTGAGCGTACAAATGTTGCAGAATTGCTAGCCCCCCCTTTGCCTAAGCTATGTTGTTTTAATGGGCGCCAAGACCTCAATGCAATGTTGAAATCTAAATTTGTATTTAACAACGTCTAGCTCTGGCAGAACACCTTCAAGACTCTATTCACTCAGATCGTGGTATGATTTGATCATTAACCCAACAAACAATTGTATCAGGAGAAGGAATTGGTCTATATCTAATGCTACCTACTGAAAGCAAAGATTGCATTGTAAAAGAAATGAATTTATTATATAAAACAAGAATAGCAAAATTAATAATAATAATAAGTTTAAAATTTAAATAGGAGCGTTGTGATTTTAATATTACCGATAGAAAATTACGTGAAAACGGAGTCTGATAAATTATTGATTTTACTCTTATTCCCAAGCTATGAAGTTACTGAAATATGAAATATAAAACCAAGAGAAATGAGAGATTACGTATTTCTGCGTTATTCGCGCTTACCACTGGAAATTGCCGAAACATTTCCCTCGTACTGGATGATGCTGTGAGCTTCCCACAGTCTCCTGGACGTCGACATCTTCGTCGATATTTGATGAGATTCTGGTAGATTAGATAATTCTATGGTCCGTACCTCGGACCCAAACACTCGTACAACCGCACTGGTTTAGTTTTACAAAAGTTAGTCCTCCAATCCACGGAACATCGGAGCGATTCCCGCGTACAACCGTACTCGTTAAATTCTATACAGATAGTCGCTATCTCCACCAAACATCGGAGCCACTCGCCAGCGCACCCATACTCGTCAAGTATTTCACAGATTGTCCTCGTTCCACGGCGCGTCGAACGATATATGCACCCGCCGTTTCCCCACTCTTCATCCGACTTGTAGCTTGCGTGGTCCTCACTGATTGGCTGACCCACCACGCGATCTTCCCCTCCTCCGGGTCATTACACACGGCGCGGCGATGATGAAGTCGATTTCCGTTCCAACTATTCGCCTTTCCTGGACGCTGCGACCCAGGATTGCGTCATGCTTTCCGACAAGATTAAGCGTGTACTTGAATTCCCAGTGAGTCACGTCTCTCGATATACCCTAACTGACGAAAACTCCGTAAAATTCCGCAATCACATAATTTTCTATGATATTGTCGTTCGTAATAATTTGCTTGATAGCGTTTTCTAAGACATAGAAAACCTATCTGAATGCTAATAATTTTTATAAAATGCTCCGAAAATACCTTAATAATAATTATAATAAATTAATAATAATAATAAATTAACATGAAAAATTCTCTTGGCTGAACAATTTGCCGCGTAAATAAATATAGAATGGCTTCCTACTGACTTATGCCAGTTGCATAAAAAACCCTCGAAAAACACGTTACAATACGACGGTTCGTTTTCCGATCTTTCCTAGTGCGGACTGATTGACTTTAATATTTCAAAATGCGTGAAACGTGCTAGCATTTTTTTACCCCTAAAGGGGGTCTTTAACATGCTAGTTGGTAGTAGGTTTGCGTCTTAGCCAAGTAAGACTTTTGTTATCTCGCAAACCAATAATTGGATATGGCTATGTGACATGTTGTTGGGCTTGGGGGTGACACTCTCTTTTTGAATTTGAGAGTCAGTACCGGTGGTGTGGGTGTTGAAACAACAAGCATGTGGCTGGCCACGGTGGCCATGCTTGCAAATGGATCAATTGATATTTCATGAACCATTGATCGCAGAGGCTTATGCGATGGTTTGTTTAAGGAAGTGTGTGGGCTTTTTAAAACCACTGATTGGAGAAGCCATGACTGTGATGATTGAAAAACGAGTGTAAGGATGGCCGATGAGCCATAGGACATGGGATTGAAAGGGTGAGGGTGGGAAATTGGAAACGTGGAAAGCCAAGCACAGGACATGCATTGACCGGGAATTGAACCTGGATTACACTGCGCTCTAATAAGAATAAATGTTGAAACATTTATGTACATTATGTGTGTGTCCACGATATTCAGTCTCGGCTCTCAACCACAAAAGGCTAACTGAACTCACCTTGTGTTAACGCAAAAGTGCAGAGTGTACAACAAGCATTATATTACACTTCCGGCAAAGAACAAAGAGCCTGTTGGACGGTGAGTGAGTATGGAATAAAGCTAGCGACTTGAGGCTGCCTGCTACGTTACTCTGGAACAAGATTTGCTTATTGCTATTATTTTACCCTCTAAGGTTAGCTTTTTCCATGAACTAAGCAAGGCATCTTACCTCTACCGCCATTGAGGGCTGTGTCCTGAAGTAGGGGGAGATGACCTGATAGTTTTGCTTTCTTAAAACAACAATACCTAACTAACAAGTGTTTTAAAGCTTGAGACCCTGGGGTGGGGATACAACTGGGGTGTGTGACTAGTAGAACGCCCTGGGGTGGGGATTCAACTGGGGTGTGTGACTAGTAGAACGCCCTGGGGTGGGGATACAACTGGGGTGTGTGACTAGTAGAACGCCCTGGGGTGGGGATTCGACTGGGGTGTGTGACTAGTAGAACGCCCACGCACCTGCAAAGCGAACAGGGACCGGATGAAGGGATGGGAAGAGTGAGACGGTTTGGCAATCAATTCTCATTGGAATTATAAATACACACACTAATACAGCCATCACAATAACACAGGTCATCATACAAATTCAACACACCTAAGTACACGGGACTAAATGATTTCGATGCCAAGGTCCCTCAAATGAAATAACAACAACTACTGTAATATTCATGTCCACCTCGTGGTGTAGTGGCTAGCATTCTTGGCTGTCTCCGCTTAGGCCTGAATTTGATTCACCGCTCTGCCAAAAATTTAATTTTGGTCTAAGGGCTCACTCCTAGCCTCATGAGACAAAGGTGTGAAAAGGCGGGATTGATTCCCACCTCAACCATCATGGAAGTGAATTTTTGTGGTTTCCCACTTCTACTCATGGCAAATGCCAGGATGGTTCTTAACTTAAGGCCACGGCTGCTTCCTGAATTACGAATACATTCACTACTACGGACACCATAATAAAACAGGTTATTAGACAAATTATACACACGCCCAACTACACGAGGCTGATAACGTATATATCCCTACGGTTTAGATACACAGAAATAATGAAAGAACACTGATATATTTTTTCTCACAACACACTTAGTGGAAAGTGCTGAGGACTAAAATGTGGTGTTACAGGAGAATGATGAAGATCAGATGGGTAGATAGAGTAACAAGTGAAGAGGTATTTAGGACGAGTGGGAGAGGAGAGATGTTTCTGGCGACTGCTAATGAAGAGAAGAGATAGGTTGGTAGGACACATACTATGACACACAGTAATAGCAAACTTAGTTATGAAATAAAGGGCTAAAGACAAGAGCTGTTGGGATAGACCAAGGTCAGAATATGTTAAACAGATTGCCTCAGACGTAGGGTGTGGTAGCTATGTAGAGATGAAACGATTAACTCAGTTCAGCGAGGGATAAACAATTGTTTCAAACCAGATAAGGAAAAACAACTTTAAACACAACAGCAAAAATAGCGAAGTCAGTAAGAAAAACATCAATAGCCTACCTTTTAATATTAGTCCAGTCAAATTAGACCAAAAATTATGGTTTTGCTGCATTAAATCATGTAGTTCCAATTTTTTCTGGAATGTGTAGAGGGAGGTCCCCTGAACAACGGCTAATAAAGTCCCGTCGATTTCAGGTGCTGCGGGGGGGCACAGGGGGCTCGAAGGCCCTCCTTTTTGGTTTTTGGCGCAAAACTTTCAAACGGTGCATCTTAAAGAAATTTTTATACTTTCCTAACTGAAAGGTAATTACATGCCCTACAAATTGGTATATTCATTTTCACACCTGTGTGTTACCTTCTTCGAGATATGAGCTGGCGAACATGGAAAATTTGCAGAAAAATATGTAGCGCCTCACGTTTCTCGTCAAACTTGCCCTTCCAATTCGTTTGCCTTCCATTTTACAGGAAAGTTGTGAGGAAGGAAGTTGTAGAGCACGACGTTGCCTTCAAGAATATATATACTTATGCTAATTTATCTTTATATCTTTAAACGTTATAGCTTTTTGATGCATCGGGGTCGGTTTCGAGATTTCGCTAGTCAACTGCTTGATTACTTACGTTTTCAACGGCTTTAACTCTCTGTAACTCGTTATTTATTGATTATGTAAACATAAATGGTATTTATTACCCATATAAATAATGTTATATACCTAGAATGTATAAATATATATGAACGCAGTGGCGTATATATGTTTGTTTTGGGGGGAGCCCAATATTTCGGAATACAATTTCGTTTTCATGGGAATGAAAACATGATCAAAATCTGATAGTTTGCAGTCCATCCCATCGGAGTATACCGGTATATATATATGTTCTGAAGAGTTCGTTATTTTTCGTTGTATATATTCTTTAAAAATAAGTTATAAATGCGTCTCTTATAGTTAACGCCACTGTTACCCTCTTATAATAAAAATAAATTTACTTGTTGGACAAAGAGAAACTTGAATATGTCATTCAATTGTTTAAAATGTTCATAAATTACTGAACAAATTGGGGGGGGGGGGGGGTGTTGGTTATAAACTGTATATGTTTGAAATGCGTACATTTTTCTGTGAGACTGTACCTAGCCCGTTTAGTACGTGTTAGTGCGTAAAATGGGTCACCTGGTATGTCCCCAATTACCGGTGTCCACTGTAAATGTATGTCTGGAACCTATACACCAAGGTACAAGAAGGCCACAGTTTAAACAAAGTAACCACCTAGGAATGAGACATAGAGAGGAATAAGTAACAACCCTAACATACAATCTGTTTTTGTTTTTTACTAGCAAACATTTCGTACTCCTCACCGTCCAACTCTTCTGACCAATTGAATGGGAGCACTGTTGGTGCAAGCGCCATGGCAATTGCCACAGACAGGTGAGCAGTGGATGCCGGCTTTCCGGCATCCACATCTCATACCGCAGCCTGTGGCACAACGGCAAAATATAGAATTGAGCGCTCTGTCAGGTGCAGTAGCGGCCTTGGTCTTAATAGGATTCAGATATCCTCCATCTCCCCTTGTCCAACCCCAACGTTCAGGTTCGAGAAGACAGACTGTACCCCTCCCAACAACTTCAGACCTTGCCAATTCTGCCAGTACATTCTATTTATCCATGGCTTCACTGGATGCGATACCACTTCTGCCATTTTTGGGAGAAGTAAAGCAGCCATAATCAAATGTTTCGAGCGGTATCCTAACGAAACCAAAGGCATCGCTGAAGTTTTTTATGACTCCACATCCTCGCCAGGAGATATCGCTGAAGCTGGGGAACAAATGTTCCTACTGATGTATCAGGCACCACTCCACGAGCATGACTTCAATCATCACAGGTACATTTCATTTTGTATTGCTTGTACTAACTTCGTTGCTGTTTGATAAATACATATTCTATTGTATTATGTTCTATTCACAGGTACATGTGCTTCGTCAAATCGTCAGCCAAGATGAAGCAAACTTGTCTTCATTGCCACCTACAAATGATGCTGCTCTATATCACTCGTGCAGAGTGTTTCTACAGGTTCAGCAGTGGTTTGGAAATGAAACACTCAAACCTGAACGTTGGGGTTGGACAAGGCGAGATGGGGGATACCTGACTCCTATTAAAACCAAGGCCGCTATTGCACCTGACAGCGTGCTCAATTCTATATTTTGCCGTTGTGCCACAGGCTGCGGTATGAGAAGTGGATGCCGGCAAGCCAGCATCCACTGCTCACCTGTCTGTGGCAATTACCACGGCGCTTGCACCAACAGTGCTTCCATTCAATTAGTCAGAAGAGTTGGACGGTGAGGAGTACGAAATGTTTGCTAGTAAAAAACAAAACGATTGTATTAGAATTATGTTTGGGTTGTTACTTACTTCTCTCTATGTCTCATTCCTAGGTGGTTACTTTGTTTAACCTGTGGTCTTCTTGTACCTTGGTGTATAGGTTCCAGACATACATTTACAGTGGACACCGGTAATTGGGGACATACCAGGTGACCCATTTTACGCACTAACACGTACTAAACGGGCTAGGTACAGTCTCACAGAAAAATGTACGCATTTCAAACATTATAACATTATAACCAACCCCCCCCCAATTTGGTCAGTAATTTATGAACATTTTAAACAATTGAATGACATATTCAAGTTTCTCTTTGTCTAACAAGTAAATTTATTTTTATTATAAGAAGGTAACAGTGGCGTTAACTATAAAATAGGCATTTATAACTTATCTTTTAAAAAATATATACAACGAAAAATAACGAACTCTTCAGAATATATATATACCGGTATACTCCGAAGGGCTGGACTGCAAACTATTAGATTTTGATCATGTTTTCATTCCCATGAAAACGAAATTGTATTCCGAAATATTGCCCCCCCCCCCAAAACAAACATATATACGCCACTGCGTTCATATATATTTATACATTCTAGGTATATAACATTATTTATATGGGTAATAAATACCATTTATGTTTACATAATCAATAAATAACGAGTTACAGAGAGTTAAAGCCGTTGAAAACATAAGTAAAATAATGAGCAGTTTACTAGCGAAATCTCGAAACCGACCCCGATGAGTCAAAACGCTATAACGTTTAAAGATATAAAGATAAATTAGCATAAGTATATATATTCTTGAAGGCAACTTCGTGCTCTACAACGTCCTTCCTCACAACTTTCCTGTAAAATGGAAGGCGAACGAATTGGAAGGGCAAGTTTGACGAGAAACGTGAGGCGCTACATATTTTTCTGCAAATTTTCCATGTTCGCCAGCTCATATCTCGAAGAAGGTAACACACAGGTGTGAAAATGAAAACCATTTTGTAGGGCATGTAATTACCTTTCAGTTAGGAAAGTATAAAAATTTCTGTAAGATGCACCGTTTGAGAGCTATGCGCCAAAAACGAAAAAGGGGGGCCTTCGAACCCCCCCCCCCCCTCTGTCCCCCCGCAGCACCTGAAATCGACGGGACTTTATTAGGCGTTGTTCAGGGGTCCTCCCTCTGCACATTCCAGAAAAAATTGTAACTACATGATTCAATGCAGCAAAAAATCCTAATTTGTCTGGACTATATCTCCAACACTCACTCACTGGTCAAACAGCTTGGAATATCACTCTTTTACACACACACACACAGTCCTTGTAAATTAGTAAAAATATAATTAATTTATCAAATTCCTCGTAAGACGTATAACATTTACAACTCACACTCTCAAGCACTTGGGGCTGATATACGAAAATGCGTTAAAAATACAGACTGGTTAATAATACTGTAATGTTTGCTAGCAAGTACTGTAGCTCCACTCACCAGCCAGACTGAGAGAGCTAACAGAGATTGCTGTGTCAGTTGAAATGATACGCGGTATGATAAGGCATACATCTGAAAGACTGCTCTTGTAGGAGCCAGCCGCACAGTACGAATATGTTAATTACTTAGATGTTATAACTTATCCATTTTCTTGTTGTTTGCTGTTTTAATTCTCATGAGGCTGAGTGTACCCCCTTCCAGCCCTTAGACCAAACTTAAATTTCTTGGCAGAGCGGTGAATCAAATTCAGGCCTAAGCGGAGACAGCCAAGAATGCTAGCCACTACACCACGAGGTGGACATGAATATTACAGTAGTTGTTGTTATTTCATTTGAGGGACCTTGGCATCGTAATCATTTAGTCCCGTGTACTTAGGTGTGTGTTGAATTTGTATGATGACCTGTATTAATGTGATGGTTGTATTAGTGTGTGTATTTATAATTCCAATGAGAATTGATTTCCAAACCGTCTCACTCTTCCCATCCCTTCATCCGGTCCCTGTTCGCTTTGCAGGTGCGTGGGCGTTCTACTAGTCACACACCCCAGTTGTATCCCCACCCCAGGGTCTCAAGCTTTAAAACACTTTTTAGTTAGGTATTGTTGTTTTAAGAAAGCAAAACTATCAGGTCATCTCCCCCTACTTCAAGACACAGCCCTCAACGGCGGTAGAGGTAAGATGCCTTGCTTAGTTCATGGAAAAAGCTAACCTTAGAGGGTAAAATAATAGCAATAAGCAAATCTTGTTCCAGAGTAACGTAGCAGGCAGCCTCAAGTCGCTAGCTTTATTCCATACTCACTCACCGTCCAACAGGCTCTTTGTTGTTTGCCGGAAGTGTAATATAATGCTTGTTGTACACTCTGCACTTTTGCGTTAACACAAGGTGAGTTCAGTTAGCCTTTTGTGGTTGAGAGCCGAGACTGAATAGCGTGGACACACACATAATGTACATAAATGTTTCAACATTTATTCTTATTAGAGCGCAGTGTAATCCAACTTCAATTCCCGGTCAATGCATGTCCTGTGGTTGGCATTCCACGTTTCCAATTTCCCACCCACACCCTGTCAATCCCGTGTCCTATGGCTCATCGGCCATCCTTACACTCGTTTTTCAATCATCACAGTCATGGCTTTACCAATCTGTAGTTTTAAAAAAGCCCAAACACTTCCTTAAACAAACCATCGCATAAGCCTCTGCGATCAATGGTTCATGAAATATCAATTGATCCATTTGCAAGCATGGCCACCGTGGCCAGCCACATGCTTGTTGTTTCAACACCCACACCACCGGTACTGACTCTCAAATTCAAAAAGAGAGTGTCACCCCCAAGCCCAACAACATGTCACATAGCCATATCCATTTATTGGTTTGCGAGATAACAAAAGTCTTACTTGGCTAAGACGCAAACCTACTACCAAATAGCATGTTAAAGACCCCCTTTAGGGGTAAAAAAAATGCTAGCACGTTTCACGCATTTTGAAATATTAAAGTCAATCAGTCCGCACTAGGAAAGGTCGGAAAACGAACCGTCGTATCACGTCCCGCCGTCCTGTCGAAATATCCTTTGATTTTTTCGGGGCATGGCCACCGTGGCCAGATTGTATTTTAATTTTTAATTTTCCAAAAAATAGTTACATAGGAAAGTAAGCAATAGGTTTAAATTAAAAGTCATATAAATATCATAGGTTAACTCATACACCCACCTCTATCCCATTCTCAGTCCAAAACATAGTGCATTTTTCACATTTTTCCAAATATTATTTTGAAAATGGGTTATATTTCCATTATAAGAAATTTTACAACACAGTTTGTTTAACGTAAACGAATGGTCCTTGACCCCTCTACCCACAAACCAAGTCTCTAGGACAAAAACAAAAAGGTTCAATTATGAAAGTAGGCTATATTTTGGAAACCAAACATCTTAAAAAGTCATATATAGGCTTAAACAAAAGGTCCCTATGTCCTTTAACGTTAGAACAAAACAGATTTTTTTTCTTAAAAAAAAAAAAAAAGTTTGAAATTGGCTATAGTTTGAAAACTAAGAATTTTGCAAAAACTTTCTTTGTCATAAACAAACGTTTCAAGTCTCTTGGACACAAACATTAGTTAATATTACCATTTCACCCCCTAGTAGGGGTAGTTTTTATTTTGGGGTAAAAATAAGTTTAGCATAGGAAAGAGGGCGTCACTCCGAGTCCTACAACACGTCACACATCAAAATCCGACCATGCGTTTGCGAGATATCGGCAAAGTTCACGAGAAAGTAGGCTATCATCTAGCTCCCCCATCATCCCCCTACGAAAGTCATCCCTGTGTGCTCGTGTGTGTGTTTGGAATTTGACTGTAGCAGTGTGAGCTAGGTTTGGGATAGGGGCCTTGGACTTGAAATAACGTACTGTACCCGAAACACTTACCAATACCTGGTGAAATCCCTCGATGGTCTCTGGATCGTAGAACCTGAAAAATGCCCGGCGAAAAACCCTCCCAGGTCCTACCACCAAGTAGAGGAATGAATGGGGAACTAGTCATCCTAACAGGCTGTCTTAAGCATGACCATGGCTTTGAAAGAGAAATGAATAAAAAAAACTAGCTCCAGAACACGAGAAACAACTCTAAAGAGAACTATCTCAAGGGTGGAAAACCCTGGAAAAAAGAAATCCGAGCGATGGCCAGCTTAAAACGACCTCCAATCACTTCGTTAAAATATCACGTCATGTTTTTAAATTGGGAAAAACAAATTTATTCCAAAAGAACAAGATAACAGACAAAAAAATGCCCTGTCGTCAAAAAAAACCACAGTCACAGCTACCAAAAACTGTATTAAGAAAACCCTAAATAAATCCAAAAAATGGATTAAAATCATCACCTACCCGCTGGGGTGATTCTAGACATAATATCTAACATTATACAACAAGGATATTAGGAGTCAATCTCCTAATGATATTAAGTAGAATGGACGATATATTAGGCGATGAATAAAAAGAATTATCATGGAAAAATATTACACGTGTATCGTCTTAAGCGAAGTTCCAAAAGTGTAGCAATACCAAGATTATATACAATGAATTTTATAAGAATATATACAGAAGTGTCCTCGGACATTCAATTGATTCAGCCTAAACAGCTGATCTGGGTCATAGCATTCGCATCGTTATATGTAACAAAAAGAAATACTCAATACATCGGCTAACCAATTTTTACCAAGCAATTAAGCTAAGTAATGTATCTATGGACTATGTTCATGTTTCAAATCTCAAGTAAAATTGTATGAAGTTGTAGAGGTTTTAATTATTATTCACTGTGGAAATGTCTTAAGTCACACGAACAGATTATCCAAGCGTTGCTCCTGATTAGGTGAAGAAAAGCATGTAGGTGCGACCTAGCAGAACGACGACGCCAATGTCTCCAACAGACATGAAAATACCAGAAAAACTCATCTGTATTAACGTAACACCAAACACGGGTGTTGACTACTCGAAGTCACAAACAGATTGGCACTTACCGGCTTAAAAGCGCTTACCGGCTCAATCTAAAAATGGCCTAATGCTTCAACAAGCATAAAATCTCAAAAATATGCATCATCCCAGGTATGCATTCAAATCACAAAAACAACAAGGTAATGCTAACCTTCAAACACCACTATTTAATTTCAAAACTAACACAAGACCTACAAAACATGCTTAACCCACACACTAACCTCAAGCACGTTGTTCAAAGTCGTGAAACTAAAACATTTCACTAGCAAATTAACCTATCTTGCCTCACGATAATGTATATCAATAATAGTGTTTGATTCTCTTGACTCAAAGTCAAGCTTTCCTGGAATAATTTAATCAAACTTATGAATGGTGTTCAAAACTGCTGTACTATATCTCACTCGCACAATTGCATTAAATGCAATTATTTACGTTAATATTTTGGAAAATAAATGTCTCAAAATGACATCCAAAGTTAAGTTACTCTCAAATCAATACCTAATAGAAGGTGAAACTGATCTTTCCCTGAATCAGGATAGCCTCCAACTTCGGTGGGCTTTGAAGTATCAGTGGATAAAACTTACACCATGAAAGCAAGTTAACTTCTCAGGTTAATCCAATGACAATCATTAAGTAAATCCACTAATAAATCTGCACTCACAAAAGCGAAGTGCTTTCCATAAAAATAATCCAACAGGTGGATTAAAACTATAAATGCATCGAACACCAAGATAAACTTTCCAAGATTCAAATCACTGCGAGAAAACGGAGTCCTAACAGAACAGTAGTACAAGAAAAATATGTACTGGCCACAAAGAAAGCAGTGTTCCAAACACTATGAAGCAAACGCGATTAATACTATACTTATACAAAAGTTTGGAGATCTTCCCCTGATTCCTCTTCACGGCGAATAAAAATACGCACTACTCAATAAAGGAGATTACTGATTATACGGATTAAATATCCTAACTATTAATACACAAGGGATGAATTCGTTAAGCGAATACAAAATCCCGGGAATGCAACAAATCAGTTTCGACAGAAACGTCCAACCTAAACTCGTGCATGCCCATTTAGTCTAAAAATAATAATATGACAATTGCAATTGCTAATAAATGCCTCATCTAAGCTACGGTAAAGAGTCTGCTGGTCCAGTACCTTTTGTTGCATCTTGAAGCGTCATAAACATGATATAAAGATCTGATGAATTTCCAGGGTATCACCAGATAATACACTCTTCTTCTTCTCTGGAGCTGGGGATTGGACCCGGGCACGCGGCGCACACGAATACTGGTCGGACGACCGTCCGAGCCCTCATCATTCATGCCAGAAAAATTATAATCCGCCCGGGAAATTGCACTGACCTGCATGTCGTAGCTTATGAAGGCATTAGCAAGCAACCACCGGAGTGCGGAGAAAACAGACTCCTCTCCAAAAAGGAAAATGCAGTTGTGGGTGGCTGTCATTTCGCTTAGGCATTTCCCATGTTGCTACCCCATATTATTTAACCTGCCAGTCTGGAAGTCATAACTAAAACGTTCAAGCTCCCCACTGACATCTCAGACGAGAATATGCGTTCTAATGTCTGCATAATGTACAGCTTAACAAGTCCTGGTGTTAGATTGTATCAGCACAATCATACACGTTGCTGTTGCTTATTATGGAGACCTCACAGGGATTCGAAATGGCTGCCTTGATATGGACGCCGCTGGACAGAGACATATAATCAGTCCGCGCCCCGTTTCGACACTATTCTTCTTTACCAAGATGGCAATATGCATTTAAAACTGTACTGAAAGTATCTCAGATCCATTATAGAATGGTAGCTTCAATAAGTACTTCTACACGGTACACGGCCGATTGTCGAGACACAAAATATTTTACACGTAAATAACGCACTTTGAAAAGACTTTTCGGCTTAGCCGAGTAGAAGCGCGAGCCGTCTCCACACGGAGTTATCACAGCCTGCTTGGCACCTGCGATCGAGCTCACCGGCTAGGCTGCGTAACCGCACACTTGACAATCAGAGTACAAGTAAAGTCGCCTTGCAGGCTGCCAAACGCTACAGTGAGCAACCCCCACTACTCCTTTCCTTCATCGATATCTCGATGTGTCAATAACTCGCTTGTGGCTTGATCATTATAGATGTTATTCCTGCATGTCGTTTGTTATAATATATTCCTCATATAAAATAGCTTTCTGCTGTGGTAATCTGCGTTCTACAGTCTTTGAAAGATCTTCTATAACTCTGATTCGCTTCAAAACAATAAAGATAATCCTGTAGCCTGGGTCGATATATGACATGACGTCACATATAGGTTTATTGATCGGACTAGCTGCGAGACAATCCACTCGGAAATGCTCGTAACTTCCTATCTCAAACCGAATGACACTTCTCATAATCACGGCGTGGCAAAGCATGGCGTGACTCGCGAGCTCAACTGCTTCGCGTCTCTCGCCGTCTCCACTACAGTATCTGGACAAAACCTTATGAAAATATACGGTACAATACCATGAATGTGAATGTGAAAAGTGACAGGGTAAAACCAATCTCAAATGGCCGCTGACAGAGCCAGCTACTCAGTCTGCCCGGCTACGCAGTAATGACACCTCATCCAAGGATCTGGCAACCTTAAGAGCTTCTCACAATATAACTACGACGTGATTATTTAGCACCGCTTGCTTTTAGGCAGAGCATGTTGTGGGGGTGTGCAAGTTAACTGGTAATGCTTACGTGTGATAGGGCTGTGTTCACTAAACCTATACCGTTGTTTCTATGATTGCCATAATCTCATAATTACTGCTATTAAAACCTGAAATGTATCATGCATCTTTTAGCAGCACAGGTAGTAAGTTAGGCGAGTTCAATAGGAAAGGTGCTAGTTTTTACGTATACAACCTTTTTCTTTTAAAGCAGCACTCTCCCTATCCCCTGTTCTGTCCTGTCATGTGTAATGCAGCAAGTTATGTTGGAAGATCGTGACAAGTCATATAGCACTGTGAACTGTGTCAACTCTCGCACCAGCATCCCGACTTATTTATTTCAGGGCCTCCAACTGACCTGAAGGAATGACGGATGTACAGAAGACCGGGACCGTAACCCATACTGTTGCAAATAGGACAAGAAATGGAGCCTGCACTAAGGACATGACCCTCTTACGACCACAAGAATCGTTCGACCTCACCTGCAAGGTGTGTCTTTTGTTCTCTATTGTGAGAGGATGGTTTCAGTCGTCCCTCAGACATACCCTAGCCACGCTGTTTGGTGAGTATCCGGCCAAGACTATCCACACACTAAACCTCCAATATACAGTATTAAGTTCTTTCAGCGGTTGTCGCCCAGCATTCACACCTACAGTTCTACATCAACAAGTGCCCAAGTGAAAAAAGAGTGGCTTGATACTTCTGTTAACCAACTGAGCGATTCATTTTATTTCCACCCTAAGCCATGTTAGCTTCTGATGCCAGCCTCAAGCCTCATCACTGAGAATAAGGGGTGAATATGGTAAAATGTGTGTTGTATAAGTAGATCATTCAAGTCAATAGACCTGATAAAATGTAGGTAAGAAATATTCATATCTGTTGCCACGCGTGATGCTTCGAAATTGATATTCTTGGCAATGAAGGTTGTTTGCGGCAATTGCTAAAGTAAGCAGTTAACAACAGAAAAGCAATTCTTTGAATTGGCTCTTTTAATAGTTTGCAGTTTTTAAGTTGAATGTCATTGCAAATAATTCGTAATCGTACATCGGTTAACGTAAGACACAATCCAAGCAAAGCCGCAAGAATCACTAATAAATTCTACACAAGATGACAGACTGGTTTTAAAATCTAGCTTCTGAATGTGAAATTTAGTACTTTAATTAACGATGTGAACGAATATTGAAGTCGCAATCGGTTCTGATTTATTACTAACAACAATTCTTGTTTATAAATTGGAATTCGGCTCCCAGAAGTTGAGATAATTATTAATGAACGAATGGTTTATTGTGAGGTACCGGTACCACACTTGCCCCTCACTTTGCTCTTTAGGAGATTCCATAGGAAAGGTGCTCTTGCGTTGTAGGCCTACAAGAAATGATTGTGCCATACACATGAAACCTTTACAAATTTTCCTAACCATCTTTTTGTTATAAGTTATAAGCTCTGTGCAGAAATGCTAATGTCTTTTAGACGGTACAGTCTAATTCTAAGTAAATAATCTTGTTCACTGTGGTAAATAAAATGAATGAAAAGTGAAATAAACGGCTCATCCAAGTTCGTGAATAGCCAGATCAAACTAGCACCATTCAGAAATCAGACGTGAATTCGTCTATCAGTTTTGACCAATGTAAAATTACGAGCTGTAGTGCCCGGCTTCGCCCGGTATATTTATTTGTTTTATGGATGATAATGAATACTACTGCATAACTGGCACATGATACTTAAACTACCAGAAAAACAATCTTAAATATACGTTTTGTGGTGGTGGTGGTGGTGGTGGTGGCTGTAGTGAGGGTGATAAGCAGTATAGTATAATGGACGTAACATTTAGGTCATTTTCTCCTAATGATAATAATGTATAGGGAAACGGCAATTTACTAACTACAGCACTGACACATGTAATTTACAAACACATTTCTAAAAATGATTAGAAAGAAGATTAAGTGACATAAAAGACACTGCCTAGGGCCTATATCTCATTGGCTGTTAGAAAAGTAGAGACCAATAGTGTCGTCTTTTGTAGCATAGTGCCGTATGAAAGCTCTTAAGGTATACTCTGTATTTCAAAAGAATGAACGTGAAGGAAATGGCGGGAAATTGGAACAGCTGACCGCCGCGGGCTCCTATTGTCTGGGTTTTGACAACTAATACCATACGTTGCCAGCTTATTGTCATTCATTCAGTCGCCTGTTAACTGTGTCGGAGTTTGTTTCATTGCCATTGTTTCGTTTACTTTAAGCATCGAGTCAATAAGTTGTAAATAGTACCGCAGGAAGAACGTGGGAAAATGCTGGAAATACAGCTAGAGACCGCGCGCGCCAACCTGTAACGGCCGGCTATCGTTCATTTCGACATCAAACTATTTTCATGGTTAGCCTTGTTTGTTAAATTTAAATATACTTAATTTAGAATATATGCATGACGTACAAAATAGGCTATGTAAATTTAGTCTTAATGCTTACGTATCCAGTAATGCTTCATTGCATACCGTAGTGTTCAAATTAACGCTTGTCATTCAATAACCTACAAATCGACAATGTAAAATCACTGCAATAATATCGCCACAGAACAGCTTGTTTGTGCTTGGTGTTAAATACTTTACCTTAACATTACGTATGTGGAGGCTATTATTAACCGTACAGAGTCGCGATACAGTGAGTGAGTGTGCTTGGTATTGTCATGATGTTATTTCGGCGTTCAGTGATAACTGCTGTAAACTGTGAACGACCTTCACCCAAACTCTTGTTTCAACTTGAAGGATATAATCATTGCATGGCGAGTGTTGATATATTCATCATAATATTACTTTGTGTTTGTATTTTGTATTATATTTGTATAGCTGTCGAGTGTTTGGCCTCTTTCGCGTATTTATTGAATAACGGTGACAAAGGTACCATAGCTTGGGAGTGTTATTTATTCATTTTATACCGTATTTCTCGATTTGAATGTCCTCGGCGTTGACTCAGGATCGACATTTGCATTATATTGCCCATAATATTACCAAAATAATATCCGAAGTGTAGCCCAGTGTATTATTCGAATCAGCTGTTCTACATCAACAATTAAAACTTGGCAACACAGCTCAGCTGTAACAAGTTCCCACCATTTCCTTCACGTTCATTCTTTTGAAATACAGAGTATAGCATTAGTATCATTTATGGCCACATAGCGCTCAACGATAAGTTTCGGAATAGATTAAGGTAAATTTAAAAAGCACCAACGCTTATTGCAGCTGATAACCTCAATGTATTGCACCAACACCATTGCACTTATACAGATGCATTATATGTTCATGATGATAACTGTTTTAAGGGGCAAAATAAATCTTTTTGCACTAATTACTCCCCGTGACTGCAATTTATAAGCAGCGCAAGATTTAACAATTTTCGCAATTCTGCAACAGAACACTGGTAGGGGCGACGTGATGCAGCCCGAATTGCCAGTCAAGAATAGCCTTATTAAAATACTCTTACAGTTACACTACTACGGACATGAATGATTCTAGGGCCTTAATACATGGTTTTCAAGTTCAGTTTGTTTATTATTCTAAATCTAGGGAATGGAGAGCGTTGTCCAAAATATCAAGTGGACAGTGTTACCAGCAGGGTTTCAAAGTGTATGCAAATTTGGTGCAATTAGGAGCAACGGTGTAGATTGGTGATAAAGGGCCTAAATGCGGGGAATGGAGTGGTCTGTCCGAAATTTCATGCTGACAGTGTTACTCGCAAGGTTCCAAAGGGTAAGTATACAAATTTTGGTTCACATCGGTGAAACGGTGTAGATTTGTGCCAAAGGGCCTAAATGCAGGGAATGGAGTCGTCTGTCCGAAATTTCATGCAGACTGTGTTACTCGCAGGGTTCCAAAGGGTAAGTATGTGAAATTTGGTTCAGATCGGTGAAACGGTGTAGATTTGTGCCAATGGGCCTAAATGCAGGGAGTGGAGTGGTCTGTCCGAAATTTCATGCTGACATTGTTACTCGCAAGGTTCCAAAGGGTAAATATACAAATTTTGGTTCACATCGGTGAAACGGTGTAGATTTGTGCCAAAGGGCCTAAATGCAGCGAATGGAGTGGTCTGTCCGAAATTTCATGCAGACTGTGTTACTCGCAGGGTTCCAAAGGGTAAGTATACACATTTTGGTTCAGATCGGAGAAACGGTGTAGATTTGTGCCAAAGGGCATAAATGCAGGGAATTATGTGGTCAACCCAAAATTTCATGTAAACAGTGTTACTCGCAGGGTTCCAAAGGCTAAGCATACACATTTTGGTTCAGATCGATGAAAAGGTGTAGATTTGTGCCAAAGGGCCTAAATGCAGGAAATGGACTGGTCTGTAATAAATTTCATGCAGACAGTGTTACACTCAGGGTTCCAAAGGGGAAATATACACATTTTTGGTTCAGATCGGTGAAACGGCGCAGATTTGTTCCAAAGGGCCTATATGCAGGGAATTGAGTGGTCTGTCCGAAATTTAACATAGCCTAAACTATTCCTCTTGAATCTCGCTTTCATATAAAAAAAAAGAATTTTTCGAATTCGACTGGAAGTTCCAGAGATTAGCGCGTTTAAACACAAAAACAAACACACAAACTATTCAGCTGTATTATATTAGTATAGACATTCGGGCTCATGGATGAGCACCGTGCTGTAGACTTCCAAATCATAATTTCATTAGACGAATGGGGGCTGAGTTACCTCAGTATGACTTTTTATAGACATCTCCGTATCTCTCTCCATGGGATACTCAGTAAGGCAACCTAGAACCAATCAGGGGCCAGCTTTCCCAAATTGCCAGTCATTCATCCTCTTCCTTCCTTTTCGTTGATTCATCCATCCCACGTAGGCTCTTGATTCTTCCCGCGCTGGGCCTGACGTCATATCTACGTCACGGACTTTGTATTCTCATTGCGGGCTCGTGACAGTTGACCTACTTCTGGGCCGTTTACCCAGACCCGATTCGCAGAAGTTGAGCAACCGTCGTTGTTTTGGAGCTATTTCCAGTGGCACCCTGCTGTGACACGCCGTTAACCCAGCCTCGTAGTCTTCAAGTCCCTTTCTCTTACGTTACGAAATAACACCTCGCTAAACTTACGTATATTGCTCGAGCCATGTGAAAAATTAATATATATTCGAAAATAATATACAATATGCTACAGAAAACCGATAATATTGATAATAATAATTTCCTCCATTCAAAATGTAACGTTTGATACGAGCTCCAATATGTTAAAGTGATAATAATAATACTATTAATAATCAAATGATTATGATAACCCTGGCTGTATACTCGCCAATAAAATGATGTAACACCTATTAAATTATATACAGCACAATACGTGCTTCAGGACATAGGTGCCTGTACAAATGGTTACAGCACTTGGCCGCAATCTTCAATGTATGGAATTATAGGCCTAATTTCGATTCTTTCAAAAAGTGGAAGTAGACTACTTATGAGATTTACACGGGCCAAATATCCGTGTGCCTGTGTGGGTGTGTGGGTGTGTGTGTGATGGTGTGTGTGTGTGGGTGTGTGTATCAATTCAACACGATGAACCTTAATTTTACCAAATTTGATACAGAGGTAGCATTAGCAAAGGACACTCCAATGTCATGTTTTGTTTTATATCGCCACAATCTTATCCATATCAATATGGCAGCCACCCAAATGTTAAGAGCTTAAATCAATTTACAGCAAAACTAATCATCGTGTCTCAACCTAAATTTGGCTGCATTTCTAAATTTTGAATGGAAGCATTATAAACAATAACTTACGATTAAATGAATCACTTATTACAGTATTTAGCATTTTGATAGCTTTATTTAAGGATGAGACTGTATGCTACGCGCTGCCACCATCCTCAAATTAAAAATTTAATAATAAATAAATAACTCTCAACACTTTAGAGCTACAATAATGAAAGCTTGTGACAAGGTAGGAACGTATGGCCAAGGCAAAGGAACACTCTCTCCATGCATTCAAGATGGCGGCTATAGGATATACTAGTACATTAAAATCGGCAACTCTGAATTTAATTGAGTAATTAAGACGAAGCATTATATTAGAGCTGCCACATTCGTTAGTCAAACGATTATCATAATATTGCGTACAAGGTCCATCTTGAAATTAAAAAATAAATTAATTAACTTTCGATATCATAGAGCTGTAATAGCGAAATTTAGTAATGCTATATAACTTTATACGTCGCTTCATACTGTATGCCCAAAGCAAATGACCAACGACTTCATAGATTCAAGATGGTACTGCACCCTTATATACTGGATGATCCACCAATATCCTCCGGCTGGAAATAATCTGGGATTGTAGCATCTTGAAGTCCCAGCTAAAAACGACATGGTGCCACTTGGCGAAAACACTAAGAATAAGGGACAGAATTTTCTCAGACGGAATGTGCTGCAGTATCAAACTACAGAACAGTAGGGTCATCTAACTACTTAGGATGAAGAGAGTCTCAAAGATCTCGGGTGTATGGATGTGGATTAGGTCCCTCGGGAACTTCCACTCTACAGGACATTCCTCTACCATGTAACTACAAATATAATGCCAGATTCCTATAAAACAATCAGGAAATCGTCAACACGAATCCGTCTATTTATTATTAAAGCAATACACTTCTCGTGTCGTCGAGCTTCGACTAAACGCTCTCAAAAAACAATGAAATAAATAAGAATGACCAAGTGTCATTAATCAACATAAAAATACAAATCGTTTCCTTAAGAAACCGTAAAAACTGGTACGTGTAAGCTTCAATAAGCTTCTATACAGCGAACAACTGCTGTGCCCTAGGTGACGGGAGTTTATAACAAGAAAAATGTTATAGGCTAAAAATTTAAATAATCCCCAAATAAATGACGTTTCCCCTGACATAGATCTCCGTCATTACAAATACTAGTCATCACTCTATATAATTTATCTTCCGCGCCCTAACATTAAGATTCTTCCTCTAGGAAGCGCAAAATCTCTACACAACTCTCAAGTTTAAATTTAAAATATAAAACACTCCTAAATCTACTTACGAATCTATCTGAAATACATTTAATATAACATTCTATACAATGAAAATAATCACGTCGTAGTTCATCAACTACTTACTTAGAATAAAAATATATACAACGCGTTCCTTCCTTTCTCCCGACAATCCAACATGTATCCGTCCTTCTACTTCATTCTTGCCCCTCAACGGGCTTCAGAAAAATATGACTTCACTCTACTATGTCTTGTTGGTGGTTTACGTTACAATCTGGGATTCTATAATCCATACAATTAAGTAGAGACTATTTCAAAAACCTCCTACGACTTACCTGTTCTTGAAATAAATATACTTAATAAAAAAAATCCACACGTCGAATAATTTCCATAAATGAAAACATTGAGAAAAGAACCATTTAATAGACCTCAGTTTACTCTCAGCTTCAACAAAGATCCATTAAATCCTACAATTTCTATCAGATTTAACTTCATCCAAGATCCGCTGTCCTGTGAATTTCAATGAGTTTCAACTATATTGAGACTATTTCAATAACATCCACAATTACTAAACTTCAATAACATTGCTCTCATAACTTCTTACTTCCATGAAATACACGCGTCTGTCACTACAGACATTTCTACAAAAATAGATCAATGGCTACACACTGGCTCATTGTCTCACGACAAATACCTCCGTCTACAACGGGAATAATAAATCTCATCCATCAAGATACTTCGCAGTTCCTTCAATACAATTCATTTCTCTATACTTTCCAATAATAAACTCTTCTTTCAGTTACCACAATCTTAATAACCATATAATAAAAATACTGGTTCCCTCCATGAATCCATTTAATAGGTAATGCGATAAAATTGTAATCTTCAAATAAAAATCTTATTTCTTTGCCTCACTCACATTTCTTAAAAACCTTTCAACAAACTGTAACATTCCTTCAATTCCTTCGTTACATTATTTCTTACTTCAAAATACGCTATCGTTCGTATTTGTTAACTCCACATTACAATTCTTTACAGATTCTTTCTTTCCTATTCTTTCAACAAAATCCAATACTTTAAAAAACATTGCTCACAAAATTTCTTCACTAAATCTGTTTCATTATTTCTCAGATCGTGACTTTATATAGATCTGTACAATAGATCCTTCTGAATCGCATTCTTTGACATATACTTCTTATCACATACTTGGAAAACATTTCCATCATTACAATCGTTAATAAAACATAGATATCGTGCGATTTAAAAACTTTGAATTTTACTATATCTATTCTCAACTAAACTATAAAATGTCCCTTCAAATTTCGAATATCGCAAAAATCGAAAAATCGAAATGATAAATCCCTAAAATTCCGAAATCGTCGAAAAATACGACCAAACATCCGCATGATGTTTTTATGAATATAAGTATGAAAACTGCAATAATCTAATAAACAATATAGAAAAATGGCATTCAACAATAGTTGTCGGATATTCAAGATAAATACAATTCTAAAAAGTGGGATGTTCAATGTTGGTCCGTGGACTACTTTGTGCTGGGTTAAAGTTGACATGAAGCGGACTTCCTTCGGTTAACCATTAGAAACGGAATGTTTCTAGCGGCTTAAGACTGCGTGATGTTCAGCATTCTTGTCCAATTCTCCCTCCGAATATCTCGTGCGGCCAGGTCTCGGGATACGAACTCGATCATCATCGTGCTGTCGCCTCCTTCCGCCGATGACTCTTCTGGGTGAGATGGGATAGCCCTTTCTCGCTTCGGCGGCGGGTAATTCCCTGGCCGCCCTCGTCCATGAATTTCTTCTGGTCTTCTTTCCCCAAAGTTCCCTGTAGATCATCATTTGTGATGGTAAAATGACTGATAATTGTTGAATTTCTATTACGGGAGAGATGAGATGTTAATCTCCCCCGAAATGTTGGTGTTAAGTCATTTCGGATGTTCTTGATGCCATCATAGCGTCATTCCCATCAGTGCTTAAGCGTTCATCGCGACGCTTGTAGAATCGTTAGGAAATTCCTCCCTAAACTTTTGGAATTTTACCATGCTTGAAGCTGTAGATTTGTTGTTAATAATGTAATTATTTCTTCGCTGAATGTCGACATTTATGTTACTTGCACATAACTAAGTGCCTTCGATGAATATTTGCTATTTGCTTTGTTCAACTTGTAGAGTAGTTTGTTCGAACATTCTTCTGCTTCGAAGTCGTGGTTGATAAGAGTCTCGCTGCCTCTTCTCTTTCCCCCGCGTCTAATTTCCACAACCGCGTCTTTTCTCAATCCATGGCTCTGATTGGTTGCTTATAATAATTTATCAAACTCTTCATTAATTACTTAAATACTCGGCTGTAATTGTAGTCAATCGTTCTTAATTATCATTCAACACTCTTCATGATGGTTTCATATAATAACTTTGTCCTATTAATTATATATGTTAATTACTCTGTTGGTAAGCCTCCGTGGCTTAGGCGGCAGCACGCCAGCCTCTCACCGCTGGGTCCGTGGTTCAAATCCCGGTCACTCCATGTGAGATCTGTGCTGGACAAAACGGAGGCAGACAGGTTTTTCTCCGGGTACTCCGGTTTTCCCTGTCAAATTTCATTCCAGCAACACTCTCCACTATCATTTCATTTCATCTTTCATTCATTTAATCATTGCCCCAGAGGAGTGCGTCAGGCCTCGGCAGCCGGCACAGTTCATATCCTCGCCGCTAGATGGGGGCTTCATTCATTCCATTCCTGACCCGGTCGGAGACTGGAAGCAGGCTGTGGATTTTCATTCAATTACTCTGTTGGTGTTAATTTTAATAAGGCGGCTTCTCATTGGTTCCAGTCGCGTGTCGAGCTCGCGCCACTTCCCCTTCTCCTCCTTCTAGCCACACACCACGCTTCTCTGTCAGGGATCTTACTCGGGAGTCTTCGTTGCTGCTCGGGCTCTCTGTCGTCTCGGCAAAGCAAGTTCCGGGTCCCCTAGCGGCTTCTAATCTGCTATTGGCGGGCCGAATTAACTCAGTTAATTCCTTCGCTCACCAAACATGTTTTGTGTCAACTTGCAGTATCGATAAATTTTAACATGGGCCAATTTATAAAACTTTCCACTAGATATATGATTTTCTGTCTCGTCTCTCCAAACGAATACAATCCTCACTCAACATTTCATTGCAAAAGCGTGGAATAAAGCTTTTGAAATGTCTTCTTCATCACTGAATTGGACCATAGGTAACTCACTATTCTACCTTCCTGTAGTAGCGTTTTAAATTCTTAGCATTGTAATTTCCAACAACTTGATTGTCATGAACGTTCACAACTATTAATAGGCAACTCAGCCATTCTCTCCCACACTGGGATCTCTTCCTCGAATAAGAAATCGTCATCCGTCGTCTGATATATCTCATTTACCCTGATTTCATTTTCATTTTCTGCCGCTTATTGTTGTTTCCCACTTGAAGTTTTTTTTTTTCCTATAGGTATCATCATTATTACCTCTATTCTCTTGTCTACTCGAGCCTGGTTTCGGTTCGTCCTCTTTCGGTCTCTCTTCTTTACCTCTCTGATTTTCCTGCTGTTGACCTGGGATATAGTTTCTGTTCTCTTGGTTTCTCCTCTGCTGGAAATTCTGGCGATTTTAATTGTCGTCATTCCAGTTCTTATACCGGGAATATCCTTGGCGATTATTGTTATTTTCGTTATTATTACCTCTCTGGTAATAATTATTCTGGCGATAATTATCATTATACTGATAACCCGATCTTCTGGTTTGAGTATTGTTTCTGGCGTATCTCTGATATGGCCTGTTATCCTCTTGCTTTCGGTTCTGATAATCGTTTCTCTGATTCCGAGTATAAGCGTTACTTACAGGTCCTCCTCTCCTATTATTGGCGACATTTTCTTCCGTTTGCTGTACTTCGTCAATCATTATAGTGTTTACTTCTCGAATGTCTGTTCTTGGGCTACAAAAATTAGAGTTCGTTACACTAGAAGTGTGGTCAAGCTGTCTCAGTAGATCATCCGTTTCTTGGAGACTTGATACTCTAGATGCAATTATGTTTCTCCTAACATCTGCTGGAAATTGCCGTGAGATAGTTTGTATCATTTCTATGTCTGATGGTGCCGGTTGCAAATATTGGAGACGTGCTAATTGTGTCGCGAAGTAGCTAGCAAAACGTGTTATGCGAACCAGCGTACTTTCGTGAGTATGCCTCTGCTCTAACATTGTGCTGTTCATATACCGACCAAAATCGTTTTATGAGGGCATTTGCAAAGTCCTCAAAACATAGGAAAGTCCATCGGAATGCTCTGAACCACTGAAGTACGATATTGCTTAAGTAACGCTCTACCATTCGGAACTTTCTTTCTTCGGGAACATTATTCTCCAAAAAGTTCTCTGAGATATCATTAATAAACTCTATTGGTGTTATTCCATCATTTCCTGGAAACGTGCGTGGTTTCTGGTCAATATTCCAAATTATCACAACGTTTGGAATATTCGATGATGTGTTTCCACGTGACATGTTTTCCATAGGTGTCGAAAATCGTACTTGGTTCTCCCTAGCTTGCGGTATATTTAACCTCCTAGCTTGGATTAATTCCTCCTCTAATTTATCGATTCTTTCTTGCAAAATTCTCCGTTCTTCTCCGATGCCACTATTTTCTGTCCGTACTGGCATTGACGTATTTTCGTTAGTTAAGTCAATAGTCCGACCTTTAATAACATACTCCACGATGCGATAATTGCCTACTTCTAATCCCTGCATTTTAGTTTTCATCGATTCGATTTCGTTATTTAAATCAGAGATTTTACCTTTTAGTCCATCATCTATGTGTTCTTTGATCCGGTCACTCAGATCTCGTTCTAAATCTACTGACAATATGTTCTGTAAACTATGAAATCTCTCAATAAAATCTTTCCTAATTTCCTCAACGTCTTTAGTACTACGATACTCTGCCATTACAAGTTTTTTAGAGAAATCATCTTCTAATCTTTGAACAGTTATGCCTGAGGCTTCAATTAACTCAGTTTTGAGTTTATCAACACTTTCACTTACAACATGTTTAATATCAATCTCAATGTCGGCCCTTACACGATCAACTGTCTGATTCACCTGTATTTGTAGCATTGCCACAGTTGTTTTCAACTCATCCAGGTTAGAGTTGATGCTTGTGTTCTCGGATTGGAGTTTGCCTAACTGGAGTGTTATGTTATCCAGAAATTCATTTAATCTTTTACTGTTATCTTCTGATTGAATTTCTAAGGCTGCCAAAAAGGTATGGGTCCTAGCTATAGTATTCTGTGTTTCAGTGGACTGGGTTTGCAAGGTAGCTAAAGTTGCTCGTGTTTCATTGGAGTTCGTTTCCAGGGTAGCTAGCGTTTCTTTGGTTTCATTATTCTGAGTTTGGAGGGTAGCTAAAGTGATTAGGGAAGTATTTACAATAGCTTGGGTCTCAGCTAACTTTCTTTGGGTCTCGATAACACTAGTTTGACATTCCCTAGCTATCCTATCTGGGTCAGATTTCGCTTCTCTCCTACATTCTTCTGCATGTTTCTTAATTTCTAATTCTACTCTTTTCTGGTTTTGGTGTGTGGCTTGGTGTAGGGCTTCTAAGTCCTTATCTAATTTGCCCTGGGTCTCCTGCAACGTAGCAAACATTGCCCCAATAGCATCCAGGTCTCCTGGCATCTTCTTTCTTGAGAAATAGGGAACATATACTATGACAACAATCAAGAATATCCGAAACAACTACCATTTATACCACTATATTAAAATGAAGGAGATTTTACCGTTTATCAGTTACTTAATCTATTTTAATAATATCTTACTCCCTGTCTGGCAAATTATCATTTGTAGGCAACTGTCTAGAAAAATTAAAGAACTAACAACACTCCTAAATGACAATATTAATCTCACATGACTTATGGCTTCAAAATAACCATAAAACCGGTAAATTAAATAAATAAGACCTAGCCATGACCTCTCTAAGGTTATTCCTTCGGACAAGTCTTCTTTAAAACACAATACAATCATGGTTAATTATTCAGGTAAGATTTCTTTCAGAAATTCATTTCTTACCTCGATAAATATTGGTTGACTTTCATTACAAAATTTAAGTCTTCCTCCATTTATCTCACACTCTCGTGTATAATCAACAATGTTCCTACGGCGATCACATCCTGTCAAGTATTCATAATGCGTCTCCCTTCCCCTAATTATCCAAAGGAGTTGCTTGCCAACAAACTATTGGACTTACCAGTAACTAACATATGGGTAATTCTATAAAAAAAGCTTGACACTGAATTTGGGTCAAAATCACTAACCAACATATTCACAGTGCTATTAAAATTCTACGCTGGCAACCACGGGACCTCAAATCTCGAGCGAACACGTTGGAGCGCCATTAAAATTTTAGGCACTAAACCAGGGGCCAAAATCACTAGCCAGCACGTTGGCAGCCCCATTAAAATTCTGCACCCTTATATACTGGATGATCCACCATATCCTCCGGCTGGAAATAATCTGGGATTGTAGCATCTTGAAGTCACGGCTAAAAACGACATGGTGCCACTTGGCAATAACACTCAGAATAAGGGACAGGATTTTCTCAGACGGAATGTGCTGCAGTATCAAACTACAAAACAGTAGGGTCATCTAACTTCTTAGGATGACGAGAGTCTCGAAGATCTCGGGCGTAAGGATGCGGATTAGATCCCTCGGGAACTTCCACCCTACAGCACATTCCTGTACCATGTAACTACAAATATAATGCCAGTTTCCTATAAAACAATCAGGAAATCGTCAACACGAATCCGTCTATTTATTATTAAAGCAATACACTTCTCGTGTCATCGAGCTTCGATTAAACGCTCTAAAAACAACAATGAAATAAATAAGAATGACCAAGTGGCATTAATCCACATAAAAATACAAATCGTTTCCTTAAGAAACCGTAAAAATTGTTACATGTTAGCTTCAATAAGCTTCTATACAGCGAACAACTGCTGTGCCCTAGGTGACGGGAGTTTATAACAAGAAAAATGTTATAAGCTAAAAATTTAAATAATCCCCAAATAAATGACGTTACCCCTGACGTAGATCTCCGTCATTACAAATATTATTAATTACTCTATATAATTTATCTCCCGCACCCTAACATTAAGATTTCTTCCTCTAGGAAGCGCAAAATCTCTACACAACTCTAAAGTTTAAATTTAAAATAAAAAACACTCCTAAATCTACTTACGAATCCATCTGAAATATATTTAATACAACATTCCATACAATGAAAATAATCACGTCGTAGTTCATCAACTACTTACTTAAACAAAAATATATACAACGCTTTCCTTCCTTTCTCCCGACAATACAACATGTAACTGTCCTTCTACTACACTCCTGCCTCTCAACGGGCTTCAGAAAATTATGACTTCACTCTACTATGTCTTCTTCGTGGTTTACGTTACAATCTGGGATTCTATAATCCATACAATTAAGTAGCGACTAATTCAAAAACCTCCTACAACTTATCTGTTCATGAAATAAATATACTTAATAAAATTACACATTTCCACTCGTCGAATATTTACCATAAATGAAAACATTAAGAAAAGAACCATTTAATAGACCTCAGTTTACTCTCAGCTTCAACAAAGATCCATTAAATCCTATAATTTCTATCAGATTTAACTTCATCCATGATCCGCTGTCCTGTGAATTACAAGGAGTTTCAGCTATATTGAGACTATTTCAATAACATCCACAATTACTAAACTTCCATAACATTGCTCTCATAACTTCTTACTTCCATGAAATACACGCGTCTGTCACTACAGACATTTCTACAAAAATAGATCAATGGCTACACACTGGCTCATTGTCTCACGACAAATACCTCCGTCTACAACGGGAATAATAAATCTCATCCATCGAGATACTTCGCAGTTTCTTCAATACAATTCATTTCTCTATACTTTCCAATAATAAACTCTTCTTTCAGTTACCACAATCTTAATAACCATATAATAAAAAATACTGGTTCTCTCCATGAATCAATTTAATAGGTAATGCGATAAAATTATAATCTTCAAATAAAAATCTTATTTCTTTGCCTCACTCAAATTTCTTAAAAACCTTTCAACAAACTGTAACATTCCTTCAGTTCCTTCGTTACATTATTTCTTACTTCAAAATACGCTATCGTTCGTATTTGTTAACTCCACATTACAATTCTTTACAGATCATTTCTTTCCTATTCATTCAACAAATTCCAATACTTTAAAAAACATTTCTCACAAAATTTCTTCACTAAATCTGTTTCATTGTTTCTCAGATCGTGACTTTATATAGATCTCTACAATGATCTTTCTGAATCGCATTCCTTGACATATACTTCCTATCTCATACTTGGAAAACATTTCCATCATTACAATCATTAATAAAACATAGATATCGTGCGATTTTAAACACGTTTGAATTTCATTATGACTATTCTGAACTTAACTATGGAATCTCCCTTCAAATTTCGAATATCGCAAAAATCGAAAAATCGAAATGAAAAATCCCTAAAATTCCGAAATCGTCGAAAATTACGACCAAACATCCGCATGATGTTTTTATGAATATAAGTATGAAAACTGCAATAATCTAATAAACAATATAGAAAAATGGCATTCAACAATAGTTGTCGGATATTCAAGATATATACAATTCTACAAAGTGGGATGTTCAATGTTGGTCCGTGGACTACCTTGTGCTGGGTTAAAGTTGACATGAAGCGGACTTCCCTTGGTTACCCATTAGAAACGGAATGTTTCTAGTGGCTTAAGACTGTGTGATGTTCAGAATTCTTGTCCAATTCTCCCTCCGAATATCTCGTGCGGTCAGGTATCGGGATACGAACTCGATCATCATCGTGCTGTCGCCTCCTTCCGCCGATGACTCTTCTGGTTAAAATGGGATAGCCTTTTCTCGCTTCGGCGCCTGTCCGCCCTCGTCCATGAATTTCTTCTGGTCTTCTTTCCCCAAAGTTCCCAGTAGATCGTCATATGAGATGGTAAAATGACTGATAATTGTAGAATTTCTATTACGGGAGAGATGAGATGTAAATCTCCCCCAAAATGTTGATGTTAAGTCATTTCGTATGTTCTTGATGCCATCAGAGCGTCGTTCCCATAAGTGTTTAAGCGTTCATCGCGACGCTTGTAGAATCGTTAGGAATTTGCTCCCTCAACTTTTGCAATCTTACCATGCTTGAAGCTGTAGATTTGTTGTTAATAATGTAATTATTTCTTCGCTGAATGTTGACTTTTATGTTACTTGCACATTACTAAGTGCCTTCGATGAATATTTGCTATTTGCTTTGTTCAACTTGTAGAGTAGTTTGTTCGAACGTCCTTCTGCTTCGAAGTCGTGGTTGATAAGAGTCTCGCTGCCTCTTCCCTTTCCCCCGCGTCTAATTTCCAAAACCGCGTCTTTTCTCAATCCATGGCTCTGATTGGTTGCTTTTAATAATTTATCAAACTCTTCATTAATTACTTAAATACTCGGCTGTAATTGTAGTCAATCGTTCTTAATTATCATTCAAAACTCTTCATGATGGGTTAATATAATAACTTTGTCGTATTAATTATACATGTTGATTACTCTGTTGCTGTTAATTTTAATAAGACGGCTTCTCATTGGTTCCAGTCGCGTGTCGAGCTCGCGCCAATTCCCCTTCTCCTCCTTCAAGCCACACGCCTCGCTTGTCTGTCGGGGATCTTACTCGGGAGTCTTCGTTGCTGCTCGGGCTCTCTGTCGTCTCGGCAAAGCAAGTTCCGAGTCCCCTAGCGGCTACTAATCTGCTATTGGCTTGCCGAATTAACTCAGTTAATTCCTTCGCTCAACAAACCTGTTTTGTGTCAACTTGCAGCATCGGTAAATTTTAACATGGGCCAATTTATATAACATTGCAGTAGATGTATGATTTTCTGTCTCGTCTCTCCAAACGAGTAGAGTACGTTGGCGAACTACTATTAAAGTATACAAATAAGTAACTCAGGATATTATTGCACAATTAAGGTGAAACTTGGCAGAAGAGGAGTATTATATAAGAGGCGTCAGTAGCGTTGGTGATAAGTTTATCAAGCTGAATATAGCGCGCAGCGGCTATCCTGAAAAATCGTAATTTACATATTATTTACTTCGTATAGTTTAGAACTACAATACCGAAAGATGATGAGGTAGAAATCTATATGGAGTATCGTATGTCCAAGGGAAAATAAGAGCAACTCCACATTTTCAAGATGGCGTCCGGGCGTAGTATTAAAATACACTAGTGTCCAGAAGTTAAGCATAATCACTAAACGAGGCCATACCGCCTGATAGAAATGTCAGACGGATTGCTGAGCAAAGGAAGCTGAATCACACACTATATGTCACACAACTTGTCCAAAAAAACAGTGTCAGAAAGGTTCTGATACCTAAGGTACACTTTGACAACAACTAACAAAATTTGGCAATGTCTTCCACAACAAAATATGCTGTTAATAGAGTGCATGGTTACCCCTAACGGCCACACATGCTTCGCAGCGATGTGGCATGCTCTCTGTCAGATGGTCCAAGAGCTCTTGTGGCAGTCAATCCCATTCCTCCGAAATGGCAATGCGAAGCTCTTGGAGGGTCCTTGGTGGAGGCTGATGGGATGCAATTCGCCTCCCCAATGCATCCCAGGCACGTTCTATAGGATTGAGATCCGCAGTCCTCACTGGCCAGTATATGCGATGAATATCTTCCCCGGCCAAAAATTCATCCACTAGAGCAATGCGGTGTGGTCGGGTATTATCGTCATTAAGAAGAAGTCTGGACCAACCGCACCTCTGAAGAGTCGAACATGTGGTTCCAGTACCTCATCCCCGTATCTCCGAGCGTTCACAGTGTTCCTCAGACCACCCATGAAGATGTGCAGGTCCGTACGGCCATCCAACATGATGCCGCCCCACACCATGACGCCACCACCACCATACAGGTCCCATTCCACGATGTTCCTGTGGTTGTATCGGCTACCCGGTTCTCTCCAGATTAATATGCGTCGGGAATCGTCCGGCAAACTGAAGCGGGTTTCATCTGTGAAGAGCACATGCCTCCATTCATTCATGGTCCAGTTTTGATGTTGACGCCCCCACGTCAAACGGACCCGTCTCTCTCCTGGAGTGTGCGGGACGCACTCCGCTGGACGTCTGGCAAACAACCCCACTGTTCTGAGCTTCCGGTACACAGTTTGTTGGGAAATGGCAACCCCTGAGACGGGTTCAAGCTCCGCCGACAATAATTGTCTTGAAGGTGCACTCCGATTTCGTCGGGCGGTTATGGCTGTGGGGTGGTTACTCTTGGTCGACCTTGTACTGGCCTACGACTAACATCTCCTGTGTCTCGAAATCGTCTCCAAAGCCTGGAATTGGCATTTTGTGGCACATTCGAGGATACGGCGACTTCGGTCTGTGTCGGGCCTGCTTCCAAACGGCCGAGTATTCTACTCTGCAAACTGGGGTCTAAATGGCGTCGTTGTGCCATTATGTTGTCACGCTCACCACGAGGCTACACTCCGCACACGATAACAGGACAAACACGACTTGCGGTTACGCCACTAACCAAACCCGGGAATATTCCTTTCCTATACAGAGCGAACACGTAAGTTTGGTAGGTGCATATGTCGTGCGATTTGCGGGCTATTTCCTCTTGCCCTGCTTATTCGTAACATATGCTTAACTTTTGGACACTAGTGTATAATAGTGAATCACTCAGACTGTAATTTCTCATTTAAAACGATACTTAGTAAGAAAGAAGTAAGTTACCATATGAAAATATGAAAATCCACAGCCTGCTTCCAGTCTCCGACCGGGTCAGGAATGGAATGAATGAAGCCCCTATCTAGCGGCGAGGATATGAACTGTGCCGGCTGCCGAGGCCTGACGCTCTCCTCTGGGGCAATGATTAAATGAATGACAGATGAAATGAAATGATAGTGGAGAGTGTTGCTGGAATGAAATGTTGACAGGGAAAACCGGAGTACCCGGAGAAAAACCTGTCTGCCTCCGTTCTGTCCAGCACAGATCTCACATGGAGTGACCGGGATTTGAACCACGGACTCAGCGGTGAGAGGCCGGCGTGCAGCCGCCTGAGCCACGGAGGCTAAAGTAAGTTACCATATATGGGTCTGAAATATGCCATAAATATAACGCACTGAAAACAACGCAAGGCGGCCATCTTGAAGAACAAGATAATGAATAGGCTAACTCAAAGTACACTGTGTAACAACAACAAAAGAACGACGCACCAGGAAGGAATAGTCCGATGGCGATATCGGTGGATGTGAGGAACAGACATAGAACAACAAACGATCAAAAGTGCAGAACAATCGAATGATTTATTTCAGAATTAGAGTGTTACAAATTGAGGACGTCAATAAGGTGTTGGTCCACCCCTGGCCTGGATGCAAGCTGTCACTCGTCGTGACATGGACTGATAAAGTTCCCGGATGGTGTCCTGAAGAATTTCGTGCCAAATGGTCTCTGTTGGGCCAAATCGGCGTCATTCCGGGATGTTCGCAATCGCCTTCCAATGACGTCCCAAATGTGCCCTATGGAAGAGAGATCAGGCGACCGAGCTGGCCAAGGAAGGATAGGGCAAGCTTGAAGACAGTCCATAGCAATACGTGCCATGTGCGGCCGGGCATTATCCTGTTGGAAAGTAAGGCCTGTCGCTGAAGGAACGGTAACACAACCGGCCGTAGAATGTCATCAACATACCGCTGTGCTGTCAGTGAGCCAGGAATGATTACCAGAGGGGTCCGGCTATCAAAGGAGATGGCGTCCCAGACCATCACCCCCCCTGTTGTGGGGCTGTGTGCCGTGCGATAGTCAAGGCAGGATCCCCACGCTGGCCTGGACGTCTCCAAACACGTCTGCGGTTGTCGTCAGGGCACCGTTGGAAACGGAACTCGTCTCTAAAGACAATACTTCCCCAGTCAGGGCAGTTCCACGTTGCTCGAGCACGGCACCACTGTAATCTGACTTGACGGTGAACAGGCGTGAGTGGTAAGCAGCGTAACGGGTGGCGCGAGCGCAAATTCCTGTCACTCAGGCGTCTGTTGACGGTCATGGTGGACTCATGTGTGCGGGTCACACGCTGGATCGTTGATAATGACGACTCCGGTGTTGTGGCGCTCGGTTGACCACTGCAGTCCTGACGCTGATGCCTGCCGTTGCTGACCCACGTTTGCCAGCATCGTCTGATCGCCGCATCACTTCGACCCAATTGTCCAGCGACAGTTAGATTCGACCAACCAGCTTCTTTCAATCCGATCGCATGACCTCTTTGAAACTCTGACATCTGCTCGTAATGAGCTCGAATCCTTCGGCGTGGCATTCTTACAGCCGACGTTCAGATATCGCAGTGAATTGCAACAGCTACTTTGAGCATACGCTTCTGAATCGCACCTTATATACACCTGATGCATGCGCAGTTCGGATGCGAGGGAGGTCCCGCTATTCATTCATTGGACACGAAGCTTTAATCAGTGGCATGTTCGGTCCGAATGTCTTTGCATACGTAATTTCCTTGCAATCGGACAACGCCTTCCCAGTGCGTCGTTTTTTATATTATACAGTGTATTTTACGTTTGAACAACGAAAATTACCAGCAAGTGCCTTCCTATGACCAAGTCAAAAGAACAGTGACTCCATACGTTCATAATGGCTGATGGGCGTATTCTTAAGCCTTGAATATATTTAACTAACACTACACGAAATGTAGTGAGAGAGGAGTAGACTACCATAAAAATATCTCGTTACCATTATGCATAGGAATATCACACTGAATATAGCGCGCAGTGGCCATCTTGTAATTATAAAATAGCAGAACTACTGTAGCAATCCGAGAACACTTGTTCAATATCTCCGAAAGGAGGATTCGTAAAAATATGGGTGATAGCTCTAAAGAGAGGTATTCATATCCCCGTTTAAGAGGGGGGTAAAAACGGGTTACTGAAGGGACGTGATATCATCAAGATGGCAGTGGGGCCAGGGGCGTTATCGAGGCTTCCCCATGATCATGGGAGGCACGCGGGGATTCTGTAAGGTCGCCTGGCTTCATGAAAGAATTCCTCAAGATCATTGGACCCTGTTTGCACTTGGTGACGTCATCAAGATGGCGGCGAGAACAGTGGTGACTTCAAGATTGCGGTGAGGCTACCATAAGGTCATGGGAGGCACGCGGGGTTCTTCAAGCGTATTGCTCCTGGGATAGGTCTGTTTATAACGCGCCATGAGACCCACCTGGGGCAAAGGGGAGGGGGTTCTAAAAGGCATTTTTGGGAGAGGGGGGCCCCCCGTGGTCGGTCTGTCTTTTGGACGCCATAAGGCGCGTCTAGGGCAATGGATACGGGATCCTATAAGGTTATTATGGGGTTCCCGTGGGGTTGTGGATATTAGACCGCTCTGTTTGCCAAGGTGTTGGGAAGGAAGTTTAGGCGGGAAGCAGGATTATGTTAAAGGCGAGTCGTGGTGGACGGGGGGGGGGGGGGGGGGGGGGGGGGTGCGGTTGGCTGGAAAGGATGGTGTGGGAGATCACGTGACTGGACATACAAGTTGATTCTTGTCTCGCGACATTGTATGACGTTATATGATGAGAGTGGTGGTCATGTTGGATCTAAGTGGTCAGCCATGTTGGTTCTTGACTAAGAGGTGGATGGCAATACCATGTGTAGAGAGGATACGTGACTTTACAAACAAGTGAATAAGTGAATACTTATTTTGAGACAGCGCATGACGTCACAACTTGAAAGACGTGGTTAAACAGACTATTTGACATTAAGGTGTTTGAAACCTTATTAACGTAGTTTGATATTTTGCTGTCTCATGTAAATTTGTTTCAGGATTTAGGAATGGCTCACAATCGTGTTGACCGACTGAAAACATCAAACTAATGACTCTTTGACTGAACCAATATGAATTAGGAGACTTGTTTGGAGCCCATGTGGTCTCACACCAAGGGTAGTGTGTTCCAGTACCAACACAGGGCAACGGAATATTAGACACTTCTCCGAATGTTGTCCGCCAAGGCTGCAAGAGTGTTTGGCAATGAGGGTTACCACCTCAAGAACACATTTGGTTATTAATCCCTACGTAAATGCTTACAAATAACTGTTTTGTAATAATATAATGAGCACAAACCATACAGTCCAGCCGTTATTTCAGATTTCATTGCCAGACAGTACAAACCCAACTCATCAAATAGACAAACAGTTTATTCAATTACCACAGTGATATATCATATATGATGAGAAATTACGGGTGTTATATAAATCGGATCCTTAGTTCTTGAACAATGAAAACGAAAACTTCATTGAAAGATTTCTCATGCTTTATGAATTACTATTGTTTTATTGTAGTTCACAACAACACCAGCGGTGGCAAACTATTATTTGTTACATGAGAGCGATTCATCAGTAATTATACCTTCTGATTAAAAGTAAGACAGTCTTCAGAAATAAGATGAGCTGTTAGGATGCTTGTGTAGAAGAATAACTTAGGGTAATGGACTGCACCGCGAATATTACTTATAGGCACCTTCAAGTTTTATGTGGATAGAAGTTGAGAAAAAGGGAATGTACTGAGGTAACGCCATTCCCACTCTGCTTGGTTTACGTGGATGGACCCAATGTTTGGCCACAGGTCAAGGGGCTGTACTAAAGCAGGAGCCATTCCCGCTTTCTTTATTTCATGTAGATGAACGCTGTTTTTTAGACCAGTTTGTTCTAGGTGATGCTCCTGGGTGACTCCGGCACAGGAAAGACCTGCCTGCTTGTTCGCTTCCGTGATGGCCTCTTCTTGTCTGGAGCCTACATCTCAACAGTTGGGATCGACTTTCGGGTATGCGGTTAAATACCCTTCACTCTTCCAAACGTTTTACGATCGTAATTGAATTCAACCTTCAAGTTGGTGTAGGAAAACCTTCCCTATTCTGTCCGAACTATTTCAGTGTAGCCAACGAATAAGGTATTCGTAGTTTAGAAGTGTTAATACTATTAAAATAACTTGATCTCATTACTATGTCGTCACAAGAAGTAAACCATAACTTATATGTAAACGGGGGATGTTCTTGTTTTATTTCGGGTTTTTGAACATCATGGATATCAAGTCACGTGTGCTTGGGTGTGTGAGAAATATGTCTGACAATCTGTGTTTTTGAGGAGTGTGCACTTTTTATTTGGGCTAGGATTTGGGACTGAATCATGAAAACCACGGAAGCCAATCCAAGAATGACTAAAGGTGCGATTCAAACCCACCTCTTCTCAGTTGTTCTCACAGTCACAATTGAGTGTTCCCCGTTACAACCGCTTAACCAGGAATATATGTTTAAACCGTGAATCGAACCCACGAACTGTGGAAGAGAAACCTCAATACTTATCCAAGATCACGACGGTTAAATGGAATCGTAGGTTCATGTGTCTGTTGTGGGGTTTGAAGCCATTATTCAGTGTTGCCTTAGTAAACAAGAGTTTAGTGCTTTCCAGTCAGTCAACACGAATGTACCCAAAAGAGCTGGGTTATGCCCTAATCCTGAATTAAATTACGTGAGATTAATAAATACACTAGTATGACCAGTTTCGATCGTCAAGCGATCATCATCAGATCCATTACACTTAGGCTATAAAATCTATGTTTGAAAATACAGGTGAAAATACAGTATTTACAATATGTACAATTATTTACTTACAGTAATGGTACTGCAACTGTCGGTGTATGCTAATTGTAGTATATATGATGTTAGGTGAACTGCTAAAATGGTGATAGAAATCCGGAGTTTGTCTATTTGGAGTGACTATATGGTTGTAAAAATCAACTATGGTTATACTGTAATATTACAGGCTACTACTTATCTGGTTGTCTTCCTCGCTGGAGCTACGAGCAGTTTCGTGTTCACTCTTACACCAGGTGCGGTCGACTGAAATGGAATGTTATCTCAACGAAATTGGTTTTCCCTTTCTCCCCCTGTTCCTATGTGCTGTGTGAAGTCAGTGCAATGTGTTTTAGTGGAATGTTGCCAAATCTAGATAGGATGTATGTTATATAATGAGGTAGGCCTACAACTATTAAAGACCGTGGAACAATCCTCGCCACGCGTGGACCAATAGCCATTCAAACTAAGCGCTGCCCGGTCTTTGAGGACGTATCGGCACCTTTAATATTGCCGCGAATACTGGCCTTGGTTTATTGCAGAAAAAAGGACATCGTACACCTGATCCAGATAATATTTACCTATTAAAACCCCCTTATTTTCCCGCTCCCCTTTTTTAAATCTAGCTTGGCTGCAACACTAAGTTGTGTCTTGTTTCCGACAGGGTGTGTTTTCTAGTAGAGTGAAGAGGTGTGAGCTCTCCATAAAAGTGTGTTCATTTATATTGTTGGGATTGTTTCGTTTGGATAGGTGTATCTCGACTGCTTCCTTTATGTCAAGAGCTCTGCCTTTCGATTCGTGACGAATTATTTTTAGGTCCGTCTCGATGTTAGTGAAGCTGTGCGCCGCGTCACACATATGTTCGCACACGGCTGAATGTGTTCCGTATCTCATCGCATTCCTATGTTCATTATAACGTGTGTCTACTCGTCTTCCACTCTGTCCGATGTAATTAGCTTGACAACCAGTGTCTTGGCACGCAATAGAATATACCACTGACATTGAATATGGGTCATGTTTATATAGATTACTATTTTGTAGGTGCTTACCGGATGTGTTGTTCGTTGTGAATGCTATTTTTATGCCTTGATTTTTGAATAGATTAGTGATTTTATATGTGTTCACATTCACAGAGTTGAAGCGCGCAAATTTTTTCTCATTACTGTCCGGTTTGGGAATCGTTTTATCTTTATTTTTATGTTTGGCTATAATTTGGTCCATTTTGCTTGGCGGGAAATGTTAGACAAAGGTTTGAAATACAACTGCACAGACGCACACACGAACTACAATATAAAACAGTTAATCACAGATATTGAGATAGCTAGTCACAAGCTCCCAGCAGAAGACAGGGAATTAACCGAAAATCTTGCCACCAACGATGCAAAAAAAATCCTCAAACGAGAGGGCGAAAGCAATAACATTCAAATTAACAAACAACTCAAAGAAAGAAAGTCATTGAAACAAAAATTAAAAGAACATGACTTAATAATCAAAAAAGCAGATAAGGGAAACACTACAGTAATTTTGAACAAAACAGAATGCATTGAAAAAACAGTCGAATTCCTAAACAAAAACGAAATCAAGGAATTAGCAAAAGACGCCACCAACAAATTCCAAAAACAAATAAAAAGTGCGCTAAAAGAAATAGAATACATACTGACCAAAGCCGAAAAATCAAAACTAATAAACATGAACCCGAAAATACCGTCATTGAGGGGACAACCTAAAATACACAAAAAGGAGTGCCCAATGAGACCAATAGTCAATTGTAGGAATTCCCTTAATTACAAAATCAGCAAAGAGTTACTAAAAATCTTAAAATATTGTCTTTCCAACGACAAAAACAACTCTGTAAAGAACACAACGGAATTAGTAACAGCATTGAACACCCTACAAATGAAACCTAGCTTGAGGCTAGTATCCTTCGATGTAACTAACATGTACACCAATATTCCTATTATTGAAGCAATCAACACTATCGAAAACAACTTAAAATCCAACAACTCAGCAAAAGAAACTGAAGAGGTTGTGATATTACTGAGGGTCGTTCTCAGCCAAAACGTGTTTCAATTCGACAATAAAATGTACACACAAACAGAAGGTCTAGCGATGGGATCACCACTAAGCGGGCTAGTCGCTGACATCTTCATTAATGCACTAGAAAATGCGTTCCTAGAAAAGACTTCTACAAAGGGAATAGAAATATGGAAAAGATACGTAGATGATGTAATTTGCATCTACGATACTGAACTAACAAGCGAAGAAACAATTCTCCAATCCATTAATAACCTACACCACTCAACCAAATTCACTAAGGAATCCGAAACAGACCGAAAAATAAATTATCTCGACATAACTATTGAACGTAAAGACAACAAGCTTTCATATTCCATATTCAAATTTATTTGTGAATTTGTTAATATTCCGGAAAGCCAAACAAACCTCGCATGCAATCGACAATCAGTCTAATCACCCCAGAACGCACAAATTAGCGGGGTTAAATTCAATGGTGCACAGGGCTTTAAACATACCCATGTCAAAAGACAACTATAATAAGGAAATAAGAACCATTAAGCAAATAGCAAAGGAAAACAATTTCCCGCCAAGAAAAATAGACCAAATTATAGCCAAACATAAAAATAAAGATAAAACGACATCCATAGCCGGACAGTAATGAGAAAAAATTTGCGCGCTTCAACTATGTGAATGCGAACACATATAAAATCACTAATCTATTCCAAAAGCATGGCATAAAAATAGCTTTCACAACGAACAACACAACCGGTAAACACCTACAAATAGTAATCTGAATAAACATGACCGGTATTCAAAGTCAGTGGTATATTCTATTACGTGCCAAGACACTGGTTGTCGAGCTAATTACATCGGACAGAGTGGAAGACGAGTAGACACACGTTATAATGAACATAGGAATGCGATAAGATACGGAACACAGTCGTATGCGAACATATGTCTCTTGACATAAAGGAAGCAGTCGAGATACACCTAGCCAAACGAAACAATCCCAACAATCTAAATGAACACACTTTTATGGAGAGCTCACACCTCTTCACTCTACTAAAAAACACACCCTGCCGGAAACAAGACACAAGTTAGCGATACAGCCAAGCTAGATTTAAAAAAGGGGAGGGGGGGGGGGGGGAAATAAGGGGTTTTAATAGGTAAATGTTATCTGGATCAGGTGCACGATGTACTTTTTTTCTGCAATAAACCAAGGCTGGTATTCGCGGCAGTATTAAAGGTAGCGGGGCGTCCTCAAAAAACTGGCAGCGCTTAGTTTGAATGGCTATTGGTCCACGCGTGGCGAGGATTGTTCCACGGTCTTTAATAGTTGTAGACCTACCTCATTATATAACATACATCCTATCTAGATTTGGCAACATTACACTAAAACACATTGCACTGACTTCACACAGCACATGGGAACAGGGGGGAGAAAGGGAAAAACCAGTTTTGTTGAGATAACATTCTATTTCAGTCGACCTCACCTGGTGTAAGAGTGAACACGAAAGTGCTTGTAGACAACCAGATAAGTAGTAGCCTGTAATATTACAGTATAACCATAGTTGATTTTTGCAACCATATAGTCACTCCAAATTGACAAACACGGGATTTCTATCACCATTTAGCATTTCACCTAACATTAGATATACTACAATTAGCATACACCGACAGTTGCATTACCAATACTGTAACTAAATAATTGTACATATTGTAAATATTTTCACCTGTATTTTCGAACATAGATTTTATAGCCTAAGTGGGATGGCTCTGATGATGATCGCTTGACGATCGAAACTGGTCATCCTAGTGTATTTATTAATCTATTGGTAAGCATCCGTAATGACTTGTAATGTTCCCGTTCTTTTCCTAACATTTCTCAATTACTTCATTGCCATCTCGTTCCATTTACAGAGCTGACATTTACTCGGGCGTTGGGAATAATTCAGTTCTAATTACTGGGGTAGATGGCCTCGATGTTCTTCCCGTTAATCAACAATCGACACTGCTAATCTTCGACAGTTAAGGAAGGTACAGGAAGCAGAAGGTAGGAAAAGGAAGGAACGAAGGAAGGGGAGGAAGACAAGGAAAGGAGAGGGGAGGAAGGAGAAGAAAGGAAAAGAAAGGAGAGAGGAGGAAGGAGAAGGAAGGCAAGGAAAGAAGAGCGAAGGAAGGAGAAGGAAGGCAAGGAAAGGAGAGGGGAGGCAGGAGAAGGAAAGAAGAGCGAAGGAAGAGAAGGAAGGCAAGGAAAGAAGAGCGAAGGAAGGAGAGGGAAGGCAAGGTGAGAAGAGCGAAGGAAGGAGACGGAAGGCAAGGAAAGAAGAGCGAAGGAAGGAGAAGGAAGGCAAGGAAAGGAGAGGGGAGGAAGGAGAAGGGAGGCAAGGAAAGAAGAGCGAAGGAAGGGGAAGGATGGAAAAGAAAGGAGAGGGGAGGAAGGAGAAGGAAGGAAAAGAAAGGAGAGGGGAGGAAGGAGAAGGAAGGAAAAGAAAGGAGAGGGGAGGAAGGAGACTTTTACGTGACACTTAATACAGCGATCGAAAGTCACAGGACCTCCTTTTCTTTTGAACGTAAAATCCGGACAAATGAACGTGACATTTCAAACCTCGAAAATCTGACAGGCATTAACCGGGGATCAAACCCGGTCGGCCTTGGTGAGAGACAGGCAGTCTTACCGTTGCGTCACCATGTCCCCATCATCAGTTAAAATAAGTTACAGGTGACTTATCAATTCGACTGGCTGCGTGGTGCAGCGGTAACGTTCCGGCCTGCTGCGCCCAAGGTTACAGGATGGAATGCTCACACGGTCAGTTGTCAATATATTACTGGGACATTAAGAATTGTGGCACCCGGCGCGGCGCGGCATCTCTAAAGACGCGGGAGTTATAAGTAAAACCAATAACATTATTAGACTAGAAATAATCATTTCCCAAATTGCAGTTAATTGAAACGGAGTGAAATTTAAATATCACGTGCTTAAATGTATTGAATGACACTTGCTAGTTATTGATTGTCCCAAAGCCATTGCCAACTAACTATTTTGAAGCACTTGTTTTCCCTTGCACTAGGTTAAGACACGCGACATTCGTTGCCAGAACAACGTCCTGTAATTTAAGTTTAGAGTTGTTGTTGATTTCTTTTCGAGGCTTTGCCACATCGTGGTCTAAGACAGGAACGGAGTACACTCAATCTCGTGCGGGAAAACTGAGAAGAGGTTTCGCCAACATCTACTACAGGATAGGTTCTACATATACCCCAGCACACGAGTCCGATGGCCGCGATTTCGCAACAAGAACAACAACAACAACAACTGAAGATTAAGGTGACTTCTTCATTCTATCGCACCGAAAGGGAAAAAATAAACATTGGAACGACTCAGGCTTCAAGGGCCCTGGTGACTTTATATGTATTGCTTAAAATGGTGAGCAGAGAAATTGAACGCTGTTTTATTAAGATTCTGTACACTGTTTGACATTCTAGAGCAGGTATTGAGTACGCACATCCTTATTGAGATATTGGTCTGTAGTGCTTAATTTCTATAAGATACTGTATTTGTTACCCAAATCTCTTCAGCAGTACGCTGTGTGCAAAGTGCAGTACGCTGTGTGTAACGTGCAGTACGCTGTGTGTAAAGTGCAGTAGGCTGTGTGCAAAGTGCAGTAAGCTGTGTGCAAAGTGCAGTACGCTTTGTGTCAAGTGCAGTACGCTTTGTGTAAAGTGCAGTTCGTTGTGTGGAAAGTGCAGTACGCTGTGTGCAAAGTGCAGTACGCTTTGTGTAAAGTGCAGTTCGTTGTGTGGAAAGTGCAGTACGCTCTGTGCAAAGTGCAGTACGCTGTGTCCAACGTGCAGTACGCTGTTTGCAAAGTGCAGTACGCTGTGTGCAAAGTGCAGTAAGCTGTGTGCAAAGTGCAGTCCGCTGTGTGCAAAGTGCAGTACGCTGTGTGCAAAGTGCGGTACGCTGTGTGCAAAGTGCGGTACGCTTTGTGTAAAGTGCAGTACGTTGTGTGGAAAGTGCAGTACGCTGTGTGCAAAGTGCAGTTGGCTGTGTGCAAAGTGCAGTACGCTGTGTGCAAAGTGCAATTGGCTGTGTGTAAAGTGCAGGAGGCTGTGTGCAAAGTGCAGTACGCAGTGGGCAAAGTGCAGTACGCTGTGTGCAAAGTGCAGTACGCTGTGTGCAAAGTGCAGTAGGCTGTACAAAAAGTGCAGTACGCTGTGTGCAAAGTGCAGTAGGCTGTGTGCAAAGTGCAGTACGCTGTGTGCAAAGTGCAGTAGGCCGTACAAAAAGTGCAGTACGTTGTGCGCAAAGTGCAGCACTGTGCCCGTTTAGACGGAAGTCTAACGAACACATCTGCCAATTCCCAAAACCAGTCTAGCACAAGAACTACAATCTCAAGGTCCATCCGAGCAAAATTAAATTAATCGCTGGCATGGCTGATTATGGCAATGAGCAAGCAAGGGAGACGAGAAAGGAGAAAGGAAATATCACAATTCCTTAAAATTATCTCATATTATTACATTTTAAAAACACTAAAATTTTATGCAAAAGCATTCAAAATATCACTAGAAATATATCAACAACAGAAAAACACTATCCCTAATCTAAATCGTTGATATCCAGAAATTAATAGTCCATCTGGTATCGGTTCCCTATTCTTAATAGTTACTATTTACACAATAGGCGGTTCATTGTACATAGACCCTATCTGCACACTGTTCACTTTCACTCTATGTCACAAAACAAAAATCAATTATGGTTTCGAATATATATTAAAAAACATTGTTCATTTCATTGGTTAAAGTTGAAAAAGAATTGTTCATTGTCATTGGAAAAATATCACATCAGGTGATTTCGTATTTCATTAGTGTTAGAATAAGTAAAGTTCTTCCGTGTAGGAACATGAGGTTGGAAGAATACCAATATTGTTATTATGACCTCAATGTCCTAGTTGACTCTTTTCAAACATTTGTTTCAATAGGTTGTTCACATATTCATATAATTTGCATGAAATTTGAACATTACAGAAAAAATAATTTTTAAACTTTCATTTTCCAAAGATGGCATTTTCTAAATAACCATATTGCGTAACTCAATATTTCATTGTTGTTAACTCATTCATTGTGTATTCAAACATCATATACCATAAATTCTAATTATTATCACAAAAAACTAACTTCAAAAATATCAGTATTATTTATTATTATTATTATTAACATTAAAAAATATCGGTAATTATTAGTTTTAAGAAACAATATCTAAGTTCAGAAATATCAGCAATCATTATTATTATTCATTATCACCAATAGACGTCACTCCTATTGGACTCATAATTCGAATTTATTTTATGCACTCTCACATCTTCATTTAATTTATTTTAGGATCCGGCTAGGCTTCAACAAAACTAATAGTCAATAGGCTTCATAATAGGAAGTTAGAATAATTGACTCAGGTATTAGGCAAGATAACATTTCTGACAGAATTGGAATTGGACAGAAATATGGGGCGGTCACTTGACTCAACCCTTCTTTTCACAACTCAGCAGCTAATGCTCCAACATCCTCCTAACAATATGGAAATATTTTCCAATGGACGGCCTCTAGCCACCACAAACTTTTATTCAAATGCCGACCTTAAAGTGGCATAATAGTTTTCTGTAAACATTTAAATCATCAAATGATTCATTCTTTTATTATTGTGCAATATTCCTGCCTTTAAACAAAACGCTTTCGTCTTCAACATTGCCTAGATCTGGTTTAAACAAAAGATTTTCCAAAAGGAAATATTGTTATATTTTATCCTGGTCATATTCTTTTCCTGCCTTCATTTAACAACTCTACATCCTATTTTATACATGTTCATCACTTATTCACCTACCGTTCCTCTATTTGTTTCTTAATATTGTGGAGCATTCCACAAATACATTATTGAACTCTCCATTTTATTGCTGACTGACTGTCTGATATTTATTTCCATAAGAATTTCAAATAATCACTGTTATTATTATTATTACCGTTGAACTATACACTCTGAACTCCTCAATTGTTTATAATATTTACTCGAATCAATTATTATTATTATTAAATTATACATTCTGAAATCTTCAATTGTTTATAATATTAAATCAAATCAACTCTTATTATTACATGATATAAATCATTAAATAAACGAATTATTTATCACTTCCCTGAATTCAATTATTTATAATTATTTATAATTATTTATGGTTATTTTTAGTTATTTATACTTACTGTAGAAATATTTTATTATTATTATCATGATTAGGATTTGTTTTGTCATGAAATTATTTTTACAATATCGTTTAGATTTTTAGATTGAATAATTTGACGATCCAAGCTTCCTTCAACTACAAAAATATTTAAATTAATTAAATGACTTCATTATTTATGTCGCTTGGACTGAAATAAATTTTCTCATAACTGTACACTCAACGATTATTAGCACTGATTTCTCTGACTATAGTCTCGATAGACATAGCTGTCAGAACGAAGCAAAATTTGAAGTGTTGATAATTTCTAAGCGAGTAAAAATATAAAATTTGACTTCTCAACTACTCTGTTCTAGGAAAAGTACATAGGAATGTAGCTCACGTATTCTTGAGGTTCATAGTGATGCAGGTCCTTGGTTGACGTCACAATCTAATGGAACGCTTCCCACTCCACTAGCATGGCAACTGTCCTTGGCCATCTGCCTCGCCTTCAGCTAACCTCCGGGTCCTTCCATCTTCACCCTACCCTCGTGGTATCTAGCGACACATCTCAGCGTTCAAAAATACGTACAGTTCCACTCCGCGAGAATCTTTACTATTTTTCGACATTATTACTGATGTCATCGTACACTGTCCTAGTAGTTTAAACAAACTTTTAAACTGTTCCAAATTCATATACATTCGGAAATACAGCGTCCTGTCTGATATCATTCGGTGATGAAAATAGTTACTTGACCTCTGCGAACATACGCCTACTGCCAGTTGAGTATATGGAAATATAGATAGGATATTTTCCAGCTCTATTTGTTTAAAACAAATGACTCCAATGTCGAAGACTATGTTTCCATCTCCTGACTGGTATGACGACATAATTCCAAGTACTTTTTTTTACTGAAATACAGCTGGCTCAGTTCGAAAGACTAAGTCCAAATGCAGCTGGCCTAGCTTGAAAGACTAAGTCCCAACTCGGTTGACTAGAGTATAGTGACAGACTATAAACACGTAACACGTTACGACGGTACTTCCTCGAAGGTCGATGCAAGAAACGAAACCCTGTTTTATATACAGTTACGGAGCTGAAATTCAGTGTGTCCGCTGTTCCAAGCGGTGAGCACGCCCCGCTGTTCCAAGCGGTGAGCACGCCCCGCTGTTCCAAAACTCCTGCTCCACCCCTACTTCCTGTTAGAACATGTGCTTTTACAAAAACACTTATAACTCTCGAACTACTGGTCCGATTTGCCTCAAATTTCTTCTGGCATTCCTGAACTTCCATAGCCTATAATGTCTACTTGTTTCTAGACCTCAAATCGTCGATTAATATTCTTCATCAATAAGTTTCAGTAACTCGTCCGTTGGCGCCACAGGTCCCTCTCCTAGCGCATCCTCTGGATCGCACGGTGAACTAGTTGTCTCGGCGCTCGGTTCAAACTTCAAGCTGGCGATCCGCTTGTCCGAAAAGCAAAATATAATTACGGTGGTTTCCGTAAATTGGGCACAGTACGCTGTGCGCAAAATGCAGTACCCTGTGTGCAAAGTGCAGTAGGCTGTATGCAAAGTGCGGTACGCTGTGTGCAAAGTGCAGTAGGCTGTGTGCAAAGTGCAGAAGGCTGTGTGCAATGTGCAGTAGGCTGTGTGCAAAGTGCAGTAGGCTGTGTGCAATGTGCAGTAGGCTGTGTGCAAAGTGCAGTAGGCTGTGTGCAAAGTGCTGTACGTTGTGTGCCAAGTTCAGTGATGTACCCGATATGTATTTGACGCAATCGGCTACGCTGGTCGAGATTGGAAATTTATTATTTGGAATAAAAGAATGCGCTAGCATCGCGACTGTGGCTGCATGGGAGTGACGTATTGGAGACAGGAAGAGGAAGGATTACCCCTCATACGAGATGAATAACGGGAAGAATGCACGAGATTATTTGGGTAATTTAGAAATTACGACCCTATGTAATGTGAAGGAATAATTCTGGTTTTTTTTAATCGTTTCGGTCGTCTATGGACCACTTTATTTCAACTGCCTTTTCCCTCGTTCTTTCACATTGGCCCAGTATTCGCGCATTCTTCTTCGGTGAGCTTCCCTTCGTTCTTCGGTCCACTTCTTGCCGGTTTTCAATATAGGTTTTGGCTGAAAACTCTGTATCTCCCCAAGTTTCTTCTTCAAAGAGTCACGTTCCAAGATGTCCTCATGTGATATCCCCAGTTCTTGTAGGTCTTTTTCCACCTCTGTAAACCAGATCCCTTTGGTTTTCTTTCCCACAAAGTAGGCACAGATTCGATTGGACAATCTTCCGGAGTTCATTCGTGTTAAATGGCCATGAAAGGAGAGTCTTCTTTTGCGAATGGTGTCCGTTATTTTCTCCACATGTAGATAGAGTTCATCGTTGTGTCGTCTTCTATACTCTCCTCGTTCCTTGACCGGGCCCAAGATCTTTCTCAGAATCTTCCTCTCTTTGGCTTCGAGTTATTCTGCCAGGCCTTTCTTATTCATCGCCAGGCATTCTGATGCATATAACGCCTCCGGGCGAATAACGGTAACGAAGTGCCTCAGTTTGGCCTTGAAGGACATTGATCGTGATTTGTAAATGTCTTTGGTTAAATGGTAAGCCATTTCCATTTTGTTAATCCGTGCCACGAAGGCTTCCTTTTCACGAATGTTGGGCTCAATCCATTCACCCAGGTATTTGAATTTCTCTACCTGTGTTATTTGTCCTCCATTCACCGTAAGTTCTCTGGGTTCCGACTTGATGTTCGTTATAAACTGCGTTTTCTCAAACGAAATCTGAAGACCTGCCTTTGCTGCTTGCACCTGTAATTGATTGATTTGTTGTGTGGCTGTGTCAAGAGAATTAGAGAAAATTGCAACATCATCTGCGAAAGCTAAACAGTCGATTGTCAGGTTTTTGTTCTTACAACCTAGTCTGACCCCATTCTCTATACCATCCTTACACAATTCTTTACGCCATTCTCGAATAACTTTCTCAAGAACACAGTTGAATAAAAGTGGTGAGAGCCCATCTCCCTGTCTCACCCCTGTCCGTATTGTGAAGGATTCAGAAATCTCTCCCCTGAATTTCACTTTGGAAGCCGTATCCAATAGGGATTGGTGAATGATTGCTCTTGTCTTATTATCTAAACCAAATTCTCTTAAAACCTGGATCAGGGTACTTCGTTCCAGCGAGTCGTAAGCCTTCTTGAAATCAACAAAAGTCACAACAAATTTCTTACTTCTCAGATTCATGTACGATAGAATTGATTTTAGATTCATGATTTGCTCAACACAAGAGCGCCCCTTTCGAAATCCACCTTGGTATTCGCCCAGGTGTTGATCGAACTGTGCTTCCGCTCTCGTTTGAAGCGCTTTCGCGAGAATCTTGTATGTTATCGAGAGGAGTGATATGCCACGATAGTTGTTTACGTCCGCTTTATCACCTTTCTTGTGCAGGGGATGAATTAGGGCCGATGTCCAATCACTGGGCAGTTTCTCTGTTTCCCAAATCTCCCAGATGATATCCGTTAACTTGTCGCCTGGTTTTTCACCTGCGTATTTCCAGAGTTCGGCAACTATTGAATCCTCACCTGGTGCTTTATTGTTCTTATGTGAGTGAATGATCTGCTTGATTTCTTCCCTAGTTGGTGGACTTGAGTCTGGATTGACGAGCACATTACTGTGAAAGGAAAATGTCGATGTAGGAGCCTCACAATTGAGAAGGGACTCAAAGTATTTCGCCAGGATCTGGCAGTTGTCTTTGTCATTGTAAGCAACTTTCCCATCGGGATTCCTAAAGTGAAGACTGGGTGGTGTGTATTTACTGAGATTTTGCTTGAAGGTTTTATAGAAATCACGGGTGTTGTTCTTTTTGAAATCGTGGTATATCTGTGCCAACTGATTTTTTTGGAATGCTCGTTTTATCCCGCGTATGGTTTTATCAGCCTGCTTTCTCACGACCAGGAATCTCTCTCTGTTTTCTTCATTCTTCTGTTTGTTCCATCGCAACCAGGCTAGCCGCCTTTGGTGAATGGCATCGTCACATTCATTAGTCCACCAAGGATGCCGCCTCAACTTTGTCAGTGGGATGGTTTCCTGTGCCGTTTCAAGAATTGCTTCTTTGAGTTGTTCCCAATTCTGTGGCTCAAGTGTTTCAAGTTTCTGACTGAATTCGCTTTGTGTTTTCAGTTTTTCCACATCAAACCTGTTGATCTTTCTTCCCTGAAATCTCTTGGTGGATCTTGGAAGAAGTTTTAATTTCATCTCTGAAAGATAGTGATCAGAGTCAAGATTAGCGCTTCTTAAGACTTTTACATTCTGGATTTCTCTACGAGATTTACGAGAAATAGCAACGTGGTCAATTTGTAATTCGCCGAGATGGGGATTTGGGGATGTCCATGTTTTCTGTTTTGCAGGAGGTCGTTTGAAAGCGGTTGACTTCATCACTAGGTTGAACGCCTTGCACAACTCCACTAACCTTTCTCCATTGCGGTTTGTTCTTCTGTGGGCCGGGTATTCTCCGATAATATTCTTGAATTGCTTTTCCTTGCCGAGCTGAGCATTGAAGTCCCCAAGAAGGACGATGATGTGTTCCTTAGGAATCTTGGATAGAATATCTTCAAGCTCTTCCCAGAATATTTCCGTCCCTTGTGGATCGATTCTGTTAGCTTGATTAATTGGAGCATGGACGTTCACCATGGTGTAGATTTTATTTGTGCTTCGAAACGAAAGGATCGAGACTCGACTGTTGGGGGACGTGAAGTTGGTGATGGACTCTAAAATCTTCTTACTGACCACAAATCCTGTGCCAAGGTGTGGGATGGATTTTACTACACGTTTTCCGACTTTACCTTTGAAGATTCTATACCCCTGGGAGTCAAAAGCTTCTGCATCAACAAACCTTGTTTCCTGAATTGCTGCGATCAGGATTTGATGATGTTGTAGGGTGTCAATGAGTTGTTTCAATTTACCGACCTTCATAAGGGAGTTCACGTTGAATGTTGCGAAGAAGTTGCGTCGTTTGTGTCTGATCTTGTTTGTAGGAGTCTCCGATACCTCCAAGCATGTCGTTGCAGGCTCCCCAGAGTCCGAAGGCCTGCATGCGTCGTGCAAGACGACGGTGGATTGGTTACCACCTGGGGTAGTTGCTTCAGCAGACGTTTCCTCCATGCTTTTCACAGTTGAAAAAACTGTAGATAGGGGGCCAGTGATATTTCACACTGACCAATGTACTGCCAAGGTTGTGAGCCTTAGAGTCCCCAGCACTGATCGGCTCGCCGACCCAGCTTCCCGCTGGGATTGGTTACCCAACCTTCCACAGGGTGGCTTGGCTTAACAGGGGGCACCTCTTGTACGTTACATGCTGTAGTTGGAGTGAAAGAGGCTAAGTTGGATTCTCTTGCTGAATCCAATATGTTTAAGTCGCAGCTGACATGCAACAACGCATTTCACTCCCATTAGCCCAGAGCCGTAAGGACTCTTCCCAGGTTGATTCCTGGGACCCGAATAATTCTGGATATTATTATTATTATTATTATTATTATTATTATTATTATTATTATTATTATTATTATTATTATTAGCCATTGGTAAATCCCATAAAGGGCAAAGGCCTCCTGCTAGCAGGGTAGCTCTCAGATATTTCATCAGGTGAGCTAGGCTGATGAACAATTACCTTAATATTATAGTAACTTAAAACTAATTGTCCTGACTATTTACACTCTTATTCATCTTCCTCACAAATGATCGTATTATGTTAAACATTTTCACTCGTAAATCTTGGACCTAGTTCATATTATCCTGAAGATTTATCTAAGCTGACGATGAGTCTGGGGATGTTTCAAATAAACTGTTTCGACGACAGTCCTCCACGAATTCCGTTGACCTGCCGCTCTCATCCACTGCTTCCCCATCGTCGACTGGAACTCGTCTGACCATCTGGTCTTCCATCTCTGGGCTCCCACACTGTAGTTGAGTAACCTTGCGTGATCCATTCCCAGTACATGGCCTGCCCATGTCCATTTCAGTGTCTTGGCCCTCGTGATGACATCCTCTAGTCCTGTCCTCTTCCTGATTTCCTCGTTTCTAATTCTGTTCCTTAATGTAATGTTTAGAAGTTTTCTCTCCATTTTCCTCGGGCACACTTCCAACTTCGAAGCTTGCTTCTTAGTTATTGACCACGTTTGTGCTCCATAGAGGAGAACGGGAAGTACACACGAGTCCATCACTCGCCTTTTTGTCTTGAGGCAATGCTCTCTGCTGTTCAATATGAAAGACAGGTTCCAGAATTTTTGCCATGCTGACGATATTCGCCTGTTGATTTCCTTATCCACATTTTGCTGAAAAGATAGTGACTGGCCCAGATAGACAAAGTTTGACACATATTCTACTTCTTTTCCTTTCACCATGAGTTTCTTTCTTTCATGATTTGTCATAACTTTTGTCTTGCTGGGATTGAGGCTCAAGCCCACTTTGTTGCTCTCCTCATGCAGATCTTTTAACATTTCTTCCAGCCTCGAACTCGAGTTTGCAAACAGGATCACATCATCGGCGAATCGTAAGTTCGTCAGTCTATTTCCATTGATTGTGATTCCGTATTTGTGCCCCCATTTTAACTTCCGAAATATGTCCTGTAAGACGCTCGTGAACAGTTTAGGTGACAATGGATCGCCTTGTCTTACGCCTCGCTGTAGATAGAATTTATCGCCTTCTTTTTCCCAACTGTTTAAATACAGTTTTGAAAGCAGCCGCAAGTACTTCGTGGGGATCCCTTGGTTGTGTAGTGCTTTCATGACGCTTGGTTGGTCCACCGATTCGAAGGCTTTCGCTAATCTACGAATGCTATGTACAACTTCAGATTATACTCTTCGGCCTTCTCTATTATTTGCGTCATGGTTTGCAGGTCGAGTATCCTGCTCCGAATCCAACTTGCTCTGTGGGTTGATTTTCATCCAGAGTTCTCGTAATTCGGCGAAGTATTATTTTTGAGAATAGCTTGTATAGATTGGACATAAGACTCACCGGTCTGTAGTTGTCTAGGCTATCTCTGTGGCCTTTCTTATTTAATAAGATGATGGTGTTCGCTGTCCACTGCTCTGGGATTTCTTCCCTGGATAAAATGTCATTAAATAATTCAGTTACTGGTGAAATAAGTTCCTCTATTCCTATTTTCAAGAGTTCGTTGTAAATACCACCATCTCTAGGGCTCTTTCCAAGTTTCAAGTCCGAGATCGCAGCTCTCACTTCGCTCGGAAGAATTGGCAACACTTCGTCTGTTTCGGCATCCGTGTGATTCAGATGGCTTTCTGCAAGTTCTTGTAACTCCTTTATTGGCTTGGAATATAAGGATCTGTAGAAATCAGTTGCACATTCCACCAAATAATCTCTTTTTGTCACTTTTTCTCCTCTCTTATTTCGCATACTTGATATCCAATTTCTCCCTTCACACACTTCGTTTCTATCTCTTTCACTGATTTTGTTGAGTCGATAACGTCCTCTATAAGTTTCCGCTTGTAGCGCCTCAAATCATTTCTGATTTCTCTTTTAGTTAATTTATTGAACTCTGCATATTGTATTCTCTTCAGACGGGATTCGTCCCTTGATTGCAATAGTTTCGCTCTTTCATCCAAGAGTCTTATAATGTTTTCACTCAGTTTACTTCTTCTCGTAGACGTTCTGTCGTGAGGAACTGATGCCGGGACTGCCTCTTTAATTGAATTTTCCAAAGTATCATAAACTTCTTGAATATCCGTACGCACTCGTTCCGGTCTCTCCGCGAGTCTCTTGCGTAGTTCTCCTTTGTAGGATGTAACATTTAAATTACCGATTCTCTGACGCTGGGTTTTGCATTTATTCCTACTCCTTTTCTCAATGCCTACCTTCGAACGAGCCATCCTGTGATCCGAGTCGAATTTCAAGCTGCTGATAACCTGTACGTCTTTCACATACTCTATTTTGTCTGTGAGGATGAAGTCGACCTCGTTTTTCGTTCTTCCATCTGGGGAACGCCAAGTCCACTTTTTCCTTGATTTTTCTTGAAGATTGGGTTTGATATCACAAGTCTGTGACTTTGGGCAAAATGTATTAGCCTCTCTCCTCTTCTGTTTCTTGTTCCTACTCCGAAAGCTTCTACTGGCTCTTCCCATTCATTCTCTTTTACTCCAATTTTGCTGTCGAAATCTCCTATTACAAAATTTACGTCCCCTCTATACAAGTCTGGATATATATTTTGTTAATACTTGTGATGGTTGATAACCCCTTAAAGGAAGATTATAGCATTATAACAAGCGGATAATGGCCATGGATGGGCCGTGTGACGTCAGAGTGCAATCGAGCAGACTACCCTACTCTGATTGAGGTTAAGCAAGTTGGTCACATGACTTACGAGGCGAACGGCAGCGGTGCTGCGTTGTGAGGGAGATCTGATTACGGTGTGTTTCGTCTTCAGAACACAATCAACTCTAGAACAGTCGCTAATGTGCTGTAAATTGATAGTACGGTGAACGCGAGTCGGAGACGGGAGGCGAGGTCAGGGGCTAATGGGCAAGATGGCCGCGGCGCGCAACCGCCCTATGTTATTCTTCTGGAGGGGTCAGTCATAGCTGGGGCAGGGGCTAATGGGCAAGATGGCCGCCACGCCCTGAGACCGTTAATGACGTCACAGGCAGAGGTCGCCCGTGTAGTTGCTAAATGGAATATTTATTATTATTATTATTATTATTATTATTATTATTATTATTATTATTAGGTAATAATTGATTGATCATGTACAATCAAGACCAGTCTTATATTGTCCACTTTGTGGTGTAGCGGTTAGTAATCTTGAATGTCACCGCGGTGGCCCGGGTTCAATTCCTGGCTCGGCCAAGGAATTTAATTTCTGGTCTCACGAATGGAACGGGGTACACTTAGTCTTGTGAGGCAAAAGTGAGAAAAGGCGGGTTTACTTCATACCTCTGCCATTCAGCCTAACCCAACTTCATTTAACCTCACCTAACTTAACCTTAGTTCACCTAACCAAACATGTCCTCAACTAACCTAACCTAACCTAACCTAACCTAACTTAAAAGTGCGACCAAAAAAAAGTGAGAGCAAAAAGTGTGAGCAAAACAGTGAGAGCAAATGTGAGAGCACAAATAATAAACTTAGTTATAACCTAACCACACCTAACCTAACCTAACTTCACCTAACCTAACCTAATCTAACATAACCTAACTTCCAAGTGGGAGCAAATATGGGAGCAAAAAGTAACAGCAAAAAGTGTGAGCAAAAAGTGGGAGCAAAAAGTGGGAGCAAGAAAGTGGGAGCAAAAAGGAGGGAGCATAAAGTGGGAGCAAAAAGGTTGGAGCAAAAAGTGGGAGCAAAAAGGTGGGGAGCAAAAAGTGGGAGCAAAAAAGTAAGAGCAAATGGGAGAGCACAAATAATAAACTTAGTTATTACCTAACCTAACCTAACCTAACCTAACCCACAGACACCTCATTTAAAGATTTTAGATTTTACATTTTAACATTTTACATTTTAACATTTTAGATTTTTTATTTTTTCATTTTACATTTTTTAGATTTTACATTTTTGATTTTTTTTTTGTAATTTAGATTTTAGTTTTTTAGATTTTACATGTTAAATTTAAGATTTTTTGATTTTAGATTTTACATTTTACATTTTGCGAAAAGAGTAAACTACAAGGTCACATACCTAACCTCACCAAACCTAACTTTACCAAACCTAACTTAAGCTAATCCAAAGGCTAATGCACATACACAAAGTATATAAGGACTAATGCAACTATCCTCATGCTAGTCTTATAGGCTACTGTAATATGATCACAACCCCAACCGGGGTATTTTTTTTCATTTTGTTGTTTACACATTTATCAATTTTCCAATTTCCCGTTTTCAGTTTTTTTTATGTCAGTTTTAAGTTTTTCAATTTCATAATATGGAAACATGGATTTTGCATTTTGTTGTTTACATATTGTCAATTTTCCAATTTCCCTCTTTCAGTTTTTTTTAATGTCAGTTTTAAGTTTTTCAATTTCATAATATGGAAACATGGACTTTGCATTTTGTTGATTACACATTTATCGATTTCACAATTTCCCATTTACAGTTTTTAAAATGTCAGTGTAAAGTTTTTCAATTGCATGATATAGAAACATGGATGTCCCAATTTGTTGTTTACACATTTGTCAATTTACCGAATTCCCATTTACAGTTTTTAAAATTTCAGTTTAAAGTTTTTTCTATTTTGTCAATATGGAAACATGGATTTTCCAATTTGTGATTTACATGTTCATTTTGCATTAGGAGTGGAGAGAGGAGGGTAGTAATTAAAAATGTACAAGCAGTGTCCATACAATATTTTTTTTATTTTAAATACATGTACACTATTTACACATAATACATTTTATATATAGTCTACTCTTTTTTTGATATAAATTGTACATGTTTTTTTCTATTTTAATTATTTTTTGATTATGAATACCATTTTTTTTGTTTTTTTTTAATTTGTGTAGTGCTATTGATTTATTTCCTAAATTGTTTTGTTTTATGTATTTGCTAGTTGCAGGCAGAAGATTTTGATATTCATAACTTAACTCTTTAAGCATGGTTAATGATTGAGTAATGACCATAGGCATGTGTACCTATACCGTCAGCATCAATAACTCTTTTATCATCACCAGGACACAAAGCAATTTTGTTTAGTCTTGTAGATGATATGTCATGTTGTTTAGAAGCGATGATGTTCATTGGTATCATTTTTACATTGTTTTTCATGACACAATCCTTATAATCTTGAAAGCTTATACAATTTTTGACAACACCTCTGTTAATACCTTTAATCTTTTTGATTTCTTTACCATTTATGTCTGAAGCCACCGTGGCTTAGGCGGCAGCATGCCGGCCTCACACCGCTGGGTCCGTGGTTCAAATCCCGGTCACTCCATGTGAGATCTGTGCTGGACAAAACGGAGGCAGACAGGTTTTTCTCCGGGTACTCCGGATTTCCCTGTCAAAATTTCATTCCAGCAACACTCTCCACTATCATTTCATTTCATCTGTCATTCATTTATTCATTGCCCAAGAGGAGTGCGTCAGGCCTCGGCAGCCGGCACAGTTCATATCATCGCCGCTAGATGGGGGCTTCATTCATTCCATTCCTGACCCAGTCGGAGACTGGAAGCAGGCTGTGGATTTTCATTTTCACCATTTATGTCTAAAGCGTACATTTTAGCTCTATGTCCAACAAATGCTTTTATAATTTGTCCACATGCCTCGTCTTTAAATTTCCCCAACGTTTTCTTGTTTGATGTAGAGTAACATATGTGATTAGTAGGATAATCTGATGTGTCCAGGTGTTCTAGGAAATCCAACTTGTCTTGATATACATCTGGGGTGTTAACCAAATAAATGAACGAGTCGGTATCCATATACATGAGTTTAAGATTGTTCATTCCATAATAGGGTAGCAGGACATCATAGTGGTGGGAATACATTAGAGTATCCAGTATACACATTCCAATATATATTGGCTTTTTGAATACAATGTTACGTTTAGCCATGTGGAAAGCAGCTAGGTTACGACCATAAATTGTTCTGTCAATAAATGTCGGCTTTACAACTAGCTTTTCTGCATTTTTGCTGTCAGTCACAAGACGTATGTCTATTCTTTTACGGATATTTTCCATTGTATTTCCAAAAATAGCATTGTTGAATAATTTGTACACATTTTTCTCAAAATCATTTTGGCTTGTTTTCGAAGGTTGTTATTAAAATCAACGTATGCCTTTAGCCAAGGTCTTTGTTTAAACTTTAACAAACGATGAATTTGTATCAATTTTATTCCATGATCTAATGCCTGTTTTAATGCCATGTAGTGAACAACATATCGCCTTCGATTTCCAAGATGAGGAATTAGATTTTTCAGAGACGAATCCTTAGGTTGTGTACGCTCTGGTAGGAAAGGTAAATCGTTGTGTAGATCATGAAGGTCAGATGGGTCATCAACATCAACGTCTAGAATGTATCCCACAGGATCGTCTTCCTTTAGCGCTTCTAGATCAACAGTATCTGGAGAAACCCACTGAAATCCGTCATAAGGAAGAGAGTGGCACATAGCCCACCCGTATTGGTTGTTGGCATCATCATAGGTAATAAACTGCGATGGTTTCTCAGAACCATAGGTTTCCATGTATTTATTGTTAGATTCAGCATACCTATGAGACACCTGGCATATGCCTCCACGTATTCCAGACTCGATTAGAAGAATCTGATCGTAATCCTGTAGCAATTCCAGTTCAAATCCTGTGTAAAGGAGCATTGCCTCGAAATTTAAACCAGGCGAAGTGAAAAGTGTGCAGCATCCACTCGGTGTGTTTCTAGTGTTTTGTTTCTAAACGTTTCAAAGCTGTCTGCAAGAAGGAGTACATCTGAAGTTAGGTAGAGGTCACTATATTCCCCTAGAGTTTTAATGTTGAACTGATTCCAGACATTGTTGGCATGTTCATAGTCTTCTTGACTAACATTTTCTTGACTTAATTTGTTAATGAATACCTCTTTTGGAGGTAAACACGTTTCACTTAACTTTTCCCATGAATCAATGTAATCAAATCAAATTACCACTTTACGAGTCATGAGCGATGCATTTTCTTTTCCAAAGTACTTGGCTGTTTCAGGGTATGATGTTAAGTTGGAAACTAAGTTTTCCAAACTACTTGGCATTAACCGAAACGTGTCCACAAAGCGAAGCTTAACATTTCCTACATATTTGGTAAAGGAAATGTACTTTTCTTTGGAGTTAGCGATAACATCCACTCTCTCAGTAGTACATCCTAATTGCTTTACAATGAAATTTGTGTCATAGCCACTCATATTATGTAGAAACACAGGAACGGGGTTACGTGTTTTACACCTCAAATTACAGTTATTGTGAGCACTTCCACGGTATTCCCCTGTGATATGGCAACGGTATCGAACTTTCCAGTCCTCTTTGGTTAATGGTTTTTGACACAAATAACAGATTTCAGAAGATTGGAACTCTGCTTCTTGATCCTCAGTTAAGGCTTTTGGAACATTTGAGCTGTAAAGGCGATCGATTTAATTTGCTATTGAGATCAAACAGTCCATAAACTTTTCTGCAGCGTTAGATCCACGATAAATAACAGGTTGGCTTGGAAGGTTTGTCTTTATGTCTTCCACAGCAGGTGAGGTTTAACGTATATACCAAAGCTCATAGGAACATGACTCTGGTATGGCACTGTATAACTTGCTTCAGGATTGGGTAAACATGTTTGATATGGTAAGAGTATACTTTCGAAATCTGCATAGATAACGTAAGGTATTCTTAGCATTTTTTCAACATTTAATAATTTCACAATTGAGTTTTTAATAGGCATTTCAACCCTAGCAATGTCATGCTGGGCACACAAAGCTCTATGTTCTTTTAATTTTTCCATTCCTTATTGTCCATATTGATTATCGAAGTGAGTAAAACACCGTTTATACGTATATATCTTATGTTTATGGTGGGTAATCTGATGTCTTACTAGTTTGTCAAAATCTTTGATAGAGACGTAGTGGTTCTGTCCGGATGATGAACTTAGCAGAAGGAGGTCGCGATGGTCTTGCAGCTCTTGATCCACAACCTTTAGAGGGAAGAGTTTATTGTCTTCTTCCAATCCAAATACATTAATGGATATATCTTTGGCTTTTTCAAATTTGGTATTGTCAGCTAGCGATGTAGGAAATGATATTACTGAAAAATCATACTTGTTGTCCAGGTCCTTGTATTTACTAATGCGTTGAGCTTCCTTTTTAACCAGTTTTGCTAAAATGGCATACATAAAACACCTCTCGACCTTTTAAGTTTTGAGGATTAATGCAGGCTTTTCTTGCTTGTATAGCTGCTGGTAATGGAATATATGTGCTACCATGCAAGGGATTGTACTTATTTATTTTCAATCGTACTCCTTCCACTGCTAACAAAGCCCAATTACTGCCTTTTAGCTCAGATTCTTCCATTTCAGTAGTTAACTTTGTAAATTGTGTTTCCAAGAAACCACTTAAGTCTGTTTCCAAAAATAGGGCATGATTTCGTGTTTTAAAAGCCCGATCTGTAATTTCGTTGGTAGTTGTATGAATAAATCTACACTCAGCCACAAGATTAACTTTTATCGACTTGTGTTTTGCTAGTTCTTTGTGCATAGCTTGTATTATTTGCTGTTTGGACTCTTTAAGGTATGAATTTAAATCCTTACACGTATCACAACGTATGAAATAGGATTTAAGTCGACCTTCAAAAGATGTATCATATTCAATAAGTCCATTTTTGTCTGGTACCATTGAAAGTGGGTAATGTTTTGTTGGCTCCGCTTTTTGTCTTTTAGCTGCCGATGCAACATTACAACATTCTTCATGCCGACGTCCGTCTTACACATTGTTGAATGTACTACCACAGGTCTTGCACTCATGGAATTCACCACACGATACTTCATGTCGCTTCCTATGATAGTCTCGAAGATAAGTCTTTCCACACTCTTAACACATATAGCTAGGAATGGGTTCTTCCATTATGAATGTTGATTTATACAAACAGATGCTTACTGCGTATCACAGGGCTAGAGGTTGGTCGGTGAGACGGGCTTTCACGATGTGAACACCGTGAGAGGTAGTAGTCAACTGGTGATATTCTTGTTAAGGGTCCTCTAATATACCCCTAGTTATGGGTAACAGCTGCTTGCTGCATATGACAAGACTAACGACTGGTTGTTTCAACGGTCTTTCACAATGTAAACACTGTGACAGGTAGTAGTCAACTGAAAATATTCTTATACCCTACTCAAGGTTATCAGGTACTTACTGCTTATCAAAAGGCTGTACAATCATGTGTGTTCGGCACTCTTTCTTGCTAAGGACCCCAATATTCCCTACACAAGGCTATACATGTTAGTTCTGAACACTTAGTAGTTAATTGTATATTCAATTTTTATACAAAGCTTATACAAGCACGTTTTTCATTAGGTAAAACTTTGTTAAATAGCTGCATGCGAAACGCAAAGTATGTTTCCGCTATCTAGCGGTGACTATGAGATGTACTTGAACGACCAGCATTCTACCTAGCGCTCCATTTCAACACTCACTCACTGAACGACCAGCATGCTATCTAGCGGTCGATATCAATACTCACTCAACTACCAGCATGCTACCTATCGGTCAATATGACAACTCACTCAACTACCAGCATGCTACGTGGCTTTTTTTTTGGTCAGATTTTTGTTGGCTTTTGTTGGCTTTTGTTGGCTTTTTTGATGGCTTTTGTTGGTTTTTGTATTAACTCTCTCATATTTGCTCTTGCTTGTTGGCTTATTTGGTCTTGGAAAGTATGCCAGCCATTTTTATGGCAGCATAATGCTTACAGCCATGTTTGTAAACAACAACAACAACAACAACAACACACAAAATTCCCCCCAAAAAAACAAAGTACTCTAAGGTTTATCAATGACTCTCAACTCTTACACTTACCTCTATCCCATGCCTAGTCAAAAAAATAGTGTATTTTTCCAATCGCCTCCTTCGCCCCCCCCCTCTGGATCCGCCACTGACCTATCGGTGGAATGTCCACGACATGCCCGTTTAGAAAACTGAATGCTAAATTCAAAAATTATACATTTGTCACGATCTGATTTGTCATTTCATTCCGACAACAACAGAGATATTATCTTTCATTTGTTATACTAAAAGAAACATCTTTAGTAAATTAAGACCTGAACTACTTTTAGCTGTTGTTTGAAATATTATCTCCTATTCAACTCGGAATTATTATTCATTATCTGGCCTGAGCTGTTTAACAGTAATAAATAAATTCTACAACTGATTCTTTCATGGTTCCAATTCCATATTTGAACATATTGAATTTTCGTGATCACACTTAATGATTTTTCCTAATTTATTATTATTATCATTTACTCCATTTGCAGTAAAAAATTGTAACTGAGAATGATTTACCATTTTGATTATTATTATTATTATTATTATTATTATTATTTGCATCCAACTGCCTGATATTGATTCACTCACAAAAACGTCCTCATTTGAAATATTCACTCATGAATAACCAAAATTTTCTTATCACTATTACGAATCAGGATGCTCCACATTATGCGATGATACCTGCACAAAGTTTCAAAAGTGAGATATGAAAGAAACCGTTTACTGGCAATCCCTGCCTATCTAAACTTGTTCGACATAGAAAGAAAAATACGCTGACCTATGAATTTGGGAAAATACAACATGACTAGATTACAGCATGACTACAAAATATGTAGAGATCGTACTTCATATATTCCACGATGTGAATTTGTATTGGCTGCCAGGTAGTGAAAATTGCAGTAAATAGTTCCTCCATGCGGCGGAAGCCTGTCCACACAGGCCACACCACGCCCTGTACTGCACGTCGGCGACCTCGGGTATAGCCCCATCTTCCTGATGCCCCATCATGATGTTTTGGAACCTTCCTCCAGCCTCCCACATGGGCTGGAATCGGTGACGTCCTTTCCACATTTCCTTGGATCTAACCCATCCTTGGTTTATAGTGCATGGTCATTATACCAAAAGGTCCCAATATGCAACTCGAAAAATGACTACGATGTTCCGCACACATATTTTTAGAGTGTCCCTCACTGTCTTTACACCATATGGTTACTCGATCCATTTGATACTGGTATCTCCCACTCTTCATTAAACACGGTATGCTTATAGTTGCACACACAATTTCCAAGTCCTGAGTACGCACGGCTAATGGTTGCATGACCAGTTAACACCTGTGTAGAGTCCTCTCACACATGGCCAAAATTTATTAAAGGGCATTTCGACTTTCATATGCATGATTAATGGGTGGCTAAATTTAAAGTGTCGTGGCCTGATATCCTCGACCTCACAATTCATACACTACTATGTGGAATACTATGAATTTATTTCTTCACTGAATAGCTGCCCGCATATTCCCCTCACTGTCTCCACACACAAACGTGATGCACTGTCCAAAAACAAAGTTACAGGCCCATTCCTAGTGACTAGCACTTCAGACATAACAGTTCGCAAAATAAATCGAGTTTGTTAAACTCACTTCGGTTTGAAGAATTTCTAAGCCACCATTCCACAATCAATACAGTCGTAGTTAACATTTAGATAATTTTCCCGGCCTACCAGAACATTCCTGGTCCACGTACCTCGGCAATGTTCGCGGCGATGACGTTTCACTCGCATAGAGACTGCTGTCTGTATTCACTGCCGTGCACGTTGTTGTTCTGCTGTCGTTGTACTCTTCCTGTGGTCTGCTCCGTGCATCTTATATACTGCTCAGGCACGTCACGTGAACCTGCAGTGATGTCATGCTATAAACTTCCTTCGTTCATATCTCCAGAATGCGAAATGTTATCCTCCCAATTCTTTCAATAATATTAGTGTAAATTCAGGGGCTATTTCATGACATAACATTCTTCTTTCCAACATAAAGAAATAGGGTAGCTTACAACCTTCCAGCACCTTCAGCATCTCCTCATTCGCCACGCCAGGGCGCGAGCTCTCCCATTGGCTCTCGCCGTGAGCGCTATATCAAAACTCCCCTCGGCGCTCTGTTCAAAATAGGATGACGATATGATGCCCCTGGACCTTGGGTACAGTACGTTGTGTGCAAAGTGCAGTATTTTGTGTGCAAAGTGCAGTACGCTGTGTGCAAAGTGCAGTAGGCTGTGCGCAAAGTGCAGTAGGCTGTGTGCAATGTGCAGTACGCTGTGTGCAAAGTGCAGTACGCTGTGTGCAACGTGAAGTACGTTGTGTGCAAAGTGCAGTAGGCTGTGTGCAAAGTGCTGTACGCTGTGTGCAAAGTGCAGTACGCTGTGTGCAAAGTGCAGTACGCTTTGTGCATAGTGCAGTAGGCTGTGTGCAAAGTGCAGTACGCTCTGTGCAATGTGCAGTACGCTGTGTGCAACGTGAAGTACGTTGTGTGCAAAGTGCAGTAGGCTGTGTGCAAAGTGCTGTACGCTGTGTGCAAAGTGCAGTACGCTGTGTGCAAAGTGCAGTACGCTTTGTGCATAGTGCAGTAGGCTGTGTGCAAAGTGCAGTACGCTGTGTGCAAAGTACAGTACGCTGTGTGCAAAGTGCAGTAGGCTGTGCGCAAAGTGCAGTAGGCTGTGTGCAATGTGCAGTACGCTGTGTGCAAAGTGCAGTACGCTGTGTGCAAAGTGCAGTAGGCTGTGCGCAAGTGCAGTAGGCTGTGTGCAATGTGCAGTACGCTGTGTGCAAAGTGCAGTAGGCTGTGTGCAAAGTGCTGTACGCTGTGTGCAAAGTGCAGTACGCTGTGTGCAAAGTGCAGTACGCTTTGTGCATAGTGCAGTAGGCTGTGTGCAAAGTGCTGTACGCTGTGTGCAAAGTACAGTACGCTGTGTGCAAAGTGCAGTACGCTTTGTGCATAGTGCAGTAGGCTGTGTGCAAAGTGCTGTACGCTGTGTGCAAAGTGCAGTACGCTGTGTGCAAAGTGCAGTACGCTTTGTGCATAGTGCAGTAGGCTGTGTGCAAAGTGCAGTACGCTGTGTGCAAAGTACAGTACGCTGTGTGCAAAGTGCAGTAGGCTGTGTGCATAGTGCAGTAGGCTGTGTGCAAAGTGCAGTACGCTGTGTGCAAGGTGCAGTACGCTGTGTGCAAAGTGCAGTACGCTGTGTCCAAAGTGCTGTACACTGTGTGCAAAGTGCAGTACTGTGCCCAACTCTAGGAATGGGTATTCCAAGATTCAGACACCTAGATATCAAGGGAAAGGCTACAGCCGCTTTTGAAAGTTGAGATATTTGAATATCGCGCTCCATTCCTTCCAGAAGGAAATGGAAATTTTATGCAGCTAAGAGCATGTCAAGTGACGTAGCAAGTAGTAGCAGAGGTCGAGACTATTTATTGATTAAATAGTTAGCCATGGAGTAGAGACTTGAGACTTGGATCAGATTACTGGCACGGCCAAATGAAAGAGAATGCACTTAGTATCAAGTAAATCGGACCAGGGATACCAGAGATATGAGGATTTCCAGATTTCAGCTGATTCAGCGTGACCCTGACCGTTTTGAATAAAAGCCGGCCGGCACAAGCAACTTCAGCTCACTTCGAAACAAGCACTTGCCTAGCAAGGTGCCGCTACGCTGAGCCAAGGCACATGGTTGCCGGATCTACGAAGAAGTTATTTTCAAAATTGTGATAGTCACAAACGTGCTGCGCTACATGTGGAACTTAGTAAGTTTTCGGCAGAGAGAATCACTAAGGTGATTGATATTTTTCTACAGACACTGGTGAAATACTTTATTTCTTTATGGACATATGCTAGACTTTGTCTAGAAAGTACTTTTTCACAGTCCAGTAATAATAATCTAATACTTGGATATTTTAGTCCATTTTAGTCAGTTTTTATATTTGTAACCTGATAACCACTTCGATCTTTCAGTATATTGAAGGCCAGTCTATCACGGTGTTGTTCATTAGCCGACGATGGGAAACTATAAGTTGCTTCGCGCATGATAGATGGTGAGAAGCCATGCCCAGGGAACGATCTTCAGAACAGCCGTTGATTGATTTAGACTGTCAGTGTTTTCTTGTACTGAAAAGATTACCGTGAGTTATGTTACAACTGACATATTTGAGAATAGATCATTTAGATCTGACCCCATTTAAGCAAACTGTTATGGAGTTAACAGAAGTCAATATTAAAATGGATCAACAGTTACTTCAAACTTCAAGAGATATTACCACTATGTCTTGCTAGACGGATTGTGGGTATATAATGGCGGCCGATACAAGGATTATACGTGCTTGTCCGATAGGGCATGTCTATGGATAAATCTGGTACAGACCAGGTTCGCTACGCTTCAAGACCATCAAGAAATGTAAGCCACATTTTGACTTTATATTATGCCTAGCTAATTGGAACAAACTATTTTTCTGCAGATGACCAACACATTTATTTTTCTTCGTATTTAAATCTTGCAATGATTTACGCAAGACATATTAGAGTTATTCTGAGTATTTTCAGCACTCAGAACAGTTTAGGATCGATGACCGAGCATTTCGAGCATTTATTTGAATATTTCATATTTTTGGGAAGTCACGGAAAACCGTCGATGTAACTGTAAAAGTTAATTTTTTTTTGTTGAGGAATGGATATTTTTTCCATATTCGAAGGTTCGAACATGTGGATTCTCACATAATGAGATGATGATTAAATATATTTAAAATAATATAACTAATAATAATAATAATAATCCACTAATAATAATAATAATGATTTTTATAACTTTTCTAAATAATTCTTGGATATTATATTTTCTAATAATCATATGTATTGAGAGAGAGCCTATGAAGTAGTTTAATCATTTCTAGTTTGGAACAGGTGATTTTCCGAAGGAGAGTGGTTAGCGCAAGCCCGCATTCAACCAACATTTCAGTTCTGGTTGAACAGTTAATATTTGCAATGAGCAAAGTATATTTTTCAGATAACACGGAGAGGCATGAAACGGGAAGCAAATGATATTTGTATCAATTAGGATATTTTGTATTTATATAAAATCATGACGTAAATACACACTCGAAAATGAAATAGATATTATCTTAAGTATGGAAAATTCACGGGTTGAACTGAATGGTAAAATAAAATAAACTTGTAAGTTTATAAATCTTCCAGTGTTGATAACAAGCAGAGGCTTGATTTATTGTATAAATTTTGGGAAGAACATTTATGTGTGGAGTAGTTGAAATGCCATTCCCAGGTGCGCATGTTTAAGTCGCAGGAATGAGGAGGTTGTTTGGAGCATCAATCAAATAGCAGGTTCGATGGCTCAGGTTTATAGAAGGAGTATTGGAACTACACATTTCGTCGCATGAATGACCCAAAGGTTATTTCTTAAAAACCATCAGTTCTTATTTCAACCTTGTTTACGGATTCCATTAAGACTTTGATTTTGCTAGAACCCGGATTTGTCATGATAGTAGTTTATTCTTCTTCAGAGGAAGACCTTTGCCGTTGTTCTTGTAATATTGTGTTCTTATGAAAATAATAGAATGGGCCACTGCCAATTAAAAATAATTCTATAACCACGAATAATTTGAAGGATGTTTTCAATCCTAGTGCCATGAACTAAATGAATTTATTATGAAGCTATAATTCTTATTTCCGCATTCTGTCGAAGAATTGCAAGTTGTGAAAGTTGCTAAAATGGCCATGAATATAAATATTTTTCTTAATAATGTTCCCAAGTGGAAAATTGAATAGTTGAATGGTTCAACAATTTATTGATCAAGTTGATGATTCAGAAATCATATATTTTGTTAGGAACTTGAAGTTCATAATCGAGTCACTTCTCGAAACGTTTAATGTCAGAAGAACAATTAATTTTGTTGTGCTTCGCACAGTTCTTCGATGCTATGCTCAAGGTCAAATACTTTTCAGATGTTATTAATATGTGTACATAATTTGTGTTGATTCAGAAATAATAATATTTTTTGACAATATTTTTTGAAACTGGAAATATAAGTGAAAGTTTAAAAATTCTATGAACATTTATTCTACGAGTGTTAATATTATGTAAAAATTCAAACAGTGAACTACAGTATTTCCAGTAAAGACAATTAAATTTGAACTGGATTTAATCATGAATGAATATAATTTTGGAACACAGTCTACAGGACTAATAATCAGACTTGTGTTTCCAAAAAATGATTGTCCAATGTGTTGGAAAATTTCTGTACATTGTGTAAATAGGATGTGGGTCGCCACACGTGAATGATGCTGCTTTGAGCATTTTTGCAGTCAATTTTAAATTCAAAATAAAATGAGATAATTTTACATGATGTGTTATGCCCAGTTGAATCTCCTTCTATCCTTATTGTTGCATTGAGCCAAAAATCAGTAAAGCATTTTTTCATTTGATGTCGTTTTTGCGATTAGCTTTAACCCATCTGGCGCTCCGGGATATTTTGACTCTCGTGCTGACTGATTCTTGGTAAAATGCATATGTGGTCGTGCGGACTACGGTCTAAACGGGCACAGTATGCTATGTGCAAAGTGAAGTACGCTGTGTGCAAAGTGTGGTACGCTGTGTGCAAAGTGGAGTACGCTCTGTGCAAAGTGCAGTACGCTGTGTGCAAAGTGCAGTACGCTGTGTGCAATGTACATTACGCAGTGCGCAAAGTGCAGTAAGCTGTGTGCAATGTACAGTACGCTGTGTGCAAAGTGCAGTACGCTGTGTGCAACGTGCAGTACGCTGTGTGCAAAGTGCAGTACGCTGTGTGCAAAGTGCAGTACGCTGTGTGCAAAGTGAAGTACGCTGTGTGCATAGTGCAGTACGCTGTGTGTAAAGTGCAGTACGCTGTGTGCAAAGGGCAGTACGCTGTGTGCATAGTGCAGTAAGCTGTGTGTAAAGTGCAGTACGCTGTGTGCAAAGGGCAGTACGCTGTGTGGAAAGTGAAGTACGCTGTGTGCATAGTGCAGTAAGCTGTGTGTAAAGTGCAGTACGCTGTGTGCAAAGGGCAGTACGCTGTGTGCAAAGGGCAGTACGCTGTGTGCAAAGTGCAGTACGCTGTGTGCATAGTGCAGTACGCTGTGTGCAAAGGGCAGTACGCTGTGTGCAAAGGGCAGTACGCTGTGTGCATAGTGCAGTACGCTGTGTGCATAGTGCAGTAAGCTGTGTGTAAAGTGCAGTACGCTGTGTGCAAAGGGCAGTACGCTGTGTGGAAAGTGAAGTACGCTGTGTGCATAGTGCAGTACGCTGTGTGCAAAGGGCAGTACGCTGTGTGGAAAGTGAAGTACGCTGTATGCATAGTGCAGTAAGCTGTGTGCAAAGTGCAGTACGCTGTGTGCATAGTGCAGTACGCTGTGTGCATAGTGCAGTACGCTGTGTGGATAGTGCAGTACGCTGTTTGCAAAGTGCAGTACGCTGTGTGCATAGTGCAGTACGTTGTGTGTAAAGTGCAGTACGCTGTGTGCATAGTGCAGTACGCTGTGTGTAAAGTGCAGTACGCTGTGTGTAAAGTGCAGTACGCTGTGTGCATAGTGCAGTACGCTGAGTGCAAAGTGCAGTACGCTGTGAGCAAAGTGCAGTACGCTGTGCGCAAAGTGCAGTACGCTGTATGCAAAGTGCAGTACGCTGTGTGCTTAGTGCAGTAGGCTGTGTGCATAGTGCAGTACGCTGTGTGCATAGTGCAGTACGTAGTGTGCATAGTGCAGTACGCTGTGTGCAAAGTGCAGTACGCTGTGTGCAAAGTGCAGTACGCTGTGTGCAACGTGCAGTAGGCTGTGTGCAACGTGCAGTACGCTGTGTGCATAGTGCAGTACGTTGTGCGCAAAGTGCAGTACGCTGTGTGCATAGTGCAGTACGCTGTGTGTAAAGTGCAGTACGCTGTGTGCCAAGTGCATTATGCTGTGTGCATAGTGCAGTACGCTGTGTGCCAAGTGCAGTACGCTGTGTGCAAAGTGCTGTACGCTGTGTGCATAGTGCAGTACGCTGCGCGCATAGTGCAGTACACTGTGTACAAAGTGCAGTACGCTGTGTGCTTAGTGCAGTAGGCTGTGTGCATAGTGCAGTACGCTGTGTGCATAGTGCAGTACGCTGTGTGCATAGTGCAGTACGCTGTGTGGATAGTGCAGTAGGCTGTGTGCATAGTGCAGTACGCTGTGTGCATAGTGCAGTAGGCTGTGTGCATAGTGCAGTACGCTGTGTGCAAAGGGCAGTACGCTGTGTGGAAAGTGAAGTACGCTGTGTGCATAGTGCAGTAAGCTGTGTGCAAAGTGCAGTACGCTGTGTGCATAGTGCAGTACGCTGTGTGCATAGTGCAGTACGCTGTGTGGATAGTGCAGTTCGCTGTGTGCAAAGTGCAGTACGCTGTGTGCATAGTGCAGTACGTTGTGTGTAAAGTGCAGTACGCTGTGTGCATAGTGCAGTACGCTGTGTGTAAAGTGCAGTACGCTGTGTGTAAAGTGCAGTACGCTGTGTGCATAGTGCAGTACGCTGAGTGCAAAGTGCAGTACGCTGTGAGCAAAGTGCAGTACGCTGTGCGCAAAGTGCAGTACGCTGTGTGCAAAGTGCAGTACGCTGTGTGCTTAGTGCAGTAGGCTGTGTGCATAGTGCAGTACGCTGTGTGCATAGTGCAGTACGTTGTGTGCATAGTGCAGTACGCTGTGTGCAAAGTGCAGTACGCTGAGTGCAAAGTGCAGTACGCTGTGTGCAACGTGCAGTAGGCTGTGTGCAACGTGCAGTACGCTGTGTGCATAGTGCAGTACGTTGTGCGCAAAGTGCAGTACGCTGTGTGCATAGTGCAGTACGCTGTGTGTAAAGTGCAGTACGCTGTGTGCGAAGTGCATTACGCTGTGTGCATAGTGCAGTACGCTGTGTGCCAAGTGCAGTACGCTGTGTGCATAGTGCAGTACGCTGCGCGCATAGTGCAGTACGCTGTGTACAAAGTGCAGTACGCTGTGTGCTTAGTGCAGTAGGCTGTGTGCATAGTGCAGTACGCTGTGTGCATAGTGCAGTACGCTGTGTGGATAGTGCAGTAGGCTGTGTGCATAGTGCAGTACGCTGTGTGCATAGTGCAGTAGGCTGTGTGCATAGTGCAGTACGCTGTGTGCATAGTGCAGTAGGCTGTGTGCAAAGTGCAGTACGCTGTGTGCATAGTGCAGTACGCTGAGTGCAAAGTGCAGTACGCTGTGTGCAAAGGGCAGTAGGCTGTGCGCAAAGTGCAGTACACTGTGTGCAAAGTGCAGTGGGCTGTGTGCAAAGTATAGTACGATATGTGCAAAGTGCAGTACGCTGTGTGCAATGTGCAGTACGCTGTGTGAAAAGTGCAGTACGCTGTGTGCAAAGTACAGTACGCTGTGTGCAAAGTGCAGTACGTTGTGTGCAAAGTGCAGTACGCTGTGTGCAAAGTGCAGTACGCTGTGTGCATAGTGCAGTACGCTGTGTGCATAGTGCAGTACGCTGTGTGCATAGTGCAGTACGCTGTGTGCAAAGTGCAGTAGGCTGTGTGCAAAGTGCAGTACGCTGTGTGCATAGTGCAGTACGCTGTGTGCAAAGTGCAGTAGGCTGTGTGCAAAGTGCGGTACGCTGTGTGCAAACTGCAGTACGCTGTGTGCAAAGTGCAGTAGGCTGTGTGCAAAGTGCAGTACGCTGTGTGCATAGTGCAGTACGCTGTGTGCAAAGTGCAGTACGCTGTGTGCATAGTGCAGTACGCTGTGTGCAAAGTGCAGTAGGCTGTGTGCAAAGTACAGTACGCTGTGCGCAATGTGCAGTACGCTGTGTGTAAAGTACAGTACGTTTTGTGCAAAGTGCAGTAGGCTGTGTGCAAAGTGCAGTACGCTGTGTGCAAAGTGCAGTACGCTGTGTGCAAAGTGCAGTACGCTGTGTGTAAAGTGCAGTAGGCTGTGTGCAAAGTGCAGTAGGCTGTGTGCAGAGTGCAGTACGCTGTGTGCAAAGTGCAGTAGGCTGTGTGCAAAGTGCAATACGCTGTGTGCAAAGTGCAGTACGCTGTGTTTAAAGTGCAGTAGGCTGTGTGCAAAGTGCAGTAGGCTGTGTGCAATGTGCAGTAGGCTGTGTGCAACGTGAAGTACGCTGTGTGCATAGTGCAGTACGCTGTGTGCTTAGTGCAGTAGGCTGTGTGCAACGTGCAGTAGGCTGTGTGCATAGTGCAGTAGGCTGTGTGCAAAGTGCAGTACGCTGTGTGCTTAGTGCAGTACGCTGTGTGCAATGTGCAGTACGATGTGCGCAAAGTTCAGTACGCTGTGTGCAAAGTGCAGTAGGCTGTGTGCAAAGTGCAGTACGCTGTGTGCAATGTGCAGTACGCTGTGTGTAAAGTGCAGTAGGGTGTGTGTAAAGTGCAGTACGCTGTGTGCATAGTGCAGTAGGCTGTGTGCATAGTGCAGTACGCTGTGTGCAATGTGCAGTACGCTGTGTGCAACGTGCAGTACGCTGTGCGCAAAGTGCAGTAGGCTGTGTGCAAAGTGCAGTACGCTGTGTGCAAAGTGCAGTAGGCTGTGTGCAACGTACAGTACGCTGTGCGCAAAGTGCAGTACGCTGTGTGCAAAGTGCAGTACGCTGTGAGCATAGTGCAGTAGGCTGTGTGCATAGTGCTGTACGCTGTGTGCAAAGTGCAGTACGCTGTGTGCCAAGTGCAGTACGGTGTGTGCAAAGTGCAGTACGCTGTGTGCAAAGTGCAGTACGCTGTGTGCAATGTGCAGTACGCTGTGCGCAAAGTGCAGTACGCTGTGTGCAAAATGCAGTACCCTGTGTGCAAACTGCAGTACGCTGGGTGCAAAGTGCAGTAGGCTGTGTGCAAAGTGCAGTACGCTCTGTGCAAAGTGCAGTACGCTGTGTGCAAAGTGCAGTACGCTGTGTGCAAAGTGCAGTACGCTGTGTGCAAAGTGCAGTAGGCTGTACAAAAAGTGCAGTACGCTGTGTGCAAAATGCAGTAGGCAGTGTGCAAAGTGCAGTACGCTGTGCGCAAAGTGCAATAGGCTGTGTGCAACGTGCAGTACACTCTGTGCAATGTGCAGTACGCTGTGTGCAAAGTGCAGTAGGCTGTGTGTAAAATGCAGTAGGCTGTGTGCAACGTGCAGTACACTCTGTGCAAAGTGCAGTACGCTGTGTGCAAAGTGCAGTAGGCTGTGTGCAACGTGCAGTACGCTCTGTGCAAAGTGCAGTACGCTCTGTGCAATGTGCAGTACGCTGTGTGCAAAGTGCAGTACGCTGTGTGCAAAGTGCAGTACGCCATGTGCAAAGTGCAGTACGCTCTGTGCAAAGTGCAATAGGCTGTGTGCAAAGTGCAGTACGCTGTGTGCAAAGTGCAATAGGCTGTGTGCAAATTGCAGTACGCTCTGTGCAATGTGCAGTACGCTGTGTGCAAAGTGCAGTAGGCTGCGTGCATAGTGCAGTACGCTGTGTGCAAAGTGCAGTACGCTGTGTGTAAAGTGCAGTAAGCTGTGTGCAAAGTGCAGTACGCTGTGTGCAACGTGCAGTACGCTCTCTGCAATGTGCAGTACGCTGTGTGCAAAGTGCAGTACGCTGTGTGCAACGTGCAGTACGCTGTGTGCAACGTTTAGTACGCTGAGTGCAAAGTGCAGTACGCTGTGTGCAAAGTGCAGTACGCTGTGTGCAAAGTGCAGTACGCTGTGTGCATAGTGCAGTACGCTGTGTGCATAGTGCAGTAGGCTGTGTGCATAGTGCAGTACGCTGTGTGCATAGTGCAGTACGCTGTGTGCAAAGTGCAGTACGCTGTGTGCATAGTGCAGTAGGCTGTGTGCAACGTGCAGTACGCTCTGTGCAAAGTGCAGTACGCTGTGTGCAAAGTGCAGTACGCTGTGTGCAAAGTGCAGTAGGCTGTGTGTAATGTGCAGTAGGCTGTGTGCAACGTGCAGTACGCTGTGTGCAAAGTGCAGTACGCTGTGTGCAACGTGCAGTACGCTGTGAGCATAGTGCAGTACGCCGTGTGCAAAGTGCAGTACGCTCTGTGGAAAGTGCAGTACGCTGTGTGCAAAGTGCAGTAGGCTGTGTGCAAAGTGCAGTACGTTGTGTGCAAAGTGCAGTACGCTGTGTGCAAAGTGCAGTACGCTGTGTGCAAAGTGCAGTAGGCTGTGTGCAAAGTGCAGTACGCTGTGTGCAATGTGCAGTACGCTGTGTTCAAAGTGCAGTACGCTGTGTGCAAAGTGCAGTAGGCTGTGTGCAAAGTGCGGTAGGCTGTGTGCAAAGTGAAGTACGCTGTGTGCAAAGTGATGTACGCTGTGTGCATAGTGCAGTACGCTGTGCGCAAAGTGCAGTACGCTGTGTGTAAAGTGCAGTACGCTGTGTGTAAAGTGCAGTAGGCTGTGTGCAAAGTGCAGTACGCTGTGTGCAACGTGCAGTACGCTGTGTGCATAGTGCAATACGCTGTGTGCAAAGTGCAGTACGCCGTGTGCAAAGTGCAGTACGCTCTGTGCAAAGTGCAATAGGCTGTGTGCATAGTGCAGTACGCTTTGTGCATAGTGCAGTACGCTGTGTGTAAAGTACAGTACGCTGAGTGCAAAGTGCAGTATTTTGTGTGCAAAGTGCAGTACGCTTAGTGTCAAATGCAGTACGCTGTGTGTAAAGTGCAGTAAGCTGTGTGGAAAGTGCAGTACGCTGTGTGCATAGTGCAGTACGCTGTGTGCATAGTGCAGTACGCTGTGTGTAAAGTACAGTACGCTGTGTGCAAAGTGCCTTACGCTGTGTGCAAAGTGCAGTACGCTGTGTGTAAAGTGCAGTACGCTGTGTGTAAAGTGCAGTACGCTGTGTGTAAAGTGCAGTAAGCTGTGTGCAAAGTGCAGTACGCTGTGTGCATAGTGCAGTACGCTGTGTGCAAAGTGCATTAAGGTGTGTGCAAAGTGCAGTAAGCTGTGTGCAATGTGCAGTAGGCTGTGTGCAAAGTGCAGTAAGCTGTGTGCAATGTGCAGTAGGCTGTGTGCAAAGTGCAGTAAGCTGTGTGCAAAGTGCAGTACGCTGTGTGCAAAGTGCAGTACGCTGTGTGCAAAGTGCAGTACGCTGTGCGCAAAGTGCAGTACGCTGTGTGCAAAGTGCAGTACGCTGTGTGCAAAGTGCAGTACGCTGTGTGCAAAGTGCAGTAGGCTGTGTGCAAAGTGCAGTAGGCTGTGTGCATAGTGCAGTACGCTGTGTGCAAAGTGCAGTAGGCTGTGTGCAAAGTGCAGTACGCTGTGTGCAAAGTGCAGTAGGCTGTGTGCAAAGTGCAGTACGCTGTGTGCAAAGTGCAGTAGGCTGTGTGCAAAGTGCAGTAGGCTGTGTGCAAAGTGCAGTAGGCTGTGTGCAAAGTGCAGTACGCTGTGTGCAAAGTGCAGTACGCTGTGTGCAAAGTGCAGTACGCTGTGAGCAATGTGCAGTACGCTGTGTGCAAAGTGCAGTACGCTGTGTGCAAAGTGCAGTACGCTGCGTGCAAAGTGCAGTATGCTGTGTGCAATGTGCAGTACGCTGTGTGCATTGTGCAGTACGCTGAGTGCAATGTGCAGTACGTTGTGTGCAAAGTGCAGTACGCTGTGTGCAAAGTGCAGTACGCTGTGTGCAAAGTGCAGTAGGCTGTGTGCAAAGTGCAGTACGCTGTGTGCAATGTGCAGTACGCTGTGTTCAAAGTGCAGTACGCTGTGTGCAAAGTGCAGTAGGCTGTGTGCAAAGTGCGGTAGGCTGTGTGCAAAGTGAAGTACGCTGTGTGCAAAGTGATGTACGCTGTGTGCATAGTGCAGTACGCTGTGCGCAAAGTGCAGTACGCTGTGTGTAAAGTGCAGTACGCTGTGTGTAAAGTGCAGTAGGCTGTGTGCAAAGTGCAGTACGCTGTGTGCAACGTGCAGTACGCTGTGTGCATAGTGCAATACGCTGTGTGCAAAGTGCAGTACGCCGTGTGCAAAGTGCAGTACGCTCTGTGCAAAGTGCAATAGGCTGTGTGCATAGTGCAGTACGCTTTGTGCATAGTGCAGTACGCTGTGTGTAAAGTACAGTACGCTGAGTGCAAAGTGCAGTATTTTGTGTGCAAAGTGCAGTACGCTTAGTGTCAAATGCAGTACGCTGTGTGTAAAGTGCAGTAAGCTGTGTGGAAAGTGCAGTACGCTGTGTGCATAGTGCAGTACGCTGTGTGCATAGTGCAGTACGCTGTGTGTAAAGTACAGTACGCTGTGTGCAAAGTGCCTTACGCTGTGTGCAAAGTGCAGTACGCTGTGTGTAAAGTGCAGTACGCTGTGTGTAAAGTGCAGTACGCTGTGTGTAAAGTGCAGTAAGCTGTGTGCAAAGTGCAGTACGCTGTGTGCATAGTGCAGTACGCTGTGTGCAAAGTGCATTAAGGTGTGTGCAAAGTGCAGTACGCTGTGTGCATAGTGCAGTACGCTGTGTGTAAAGTGCAGTAAGCTGTGTGCAATGTGCAGTAGGCTGTGTGCAAAGTGCAGTAAGCTGTGTGCAAAGTGCAGTACGCTGTGTGCAAAGTGCAGTACGCTGTGTGCAAAGTGCAGTACGCTGTGCGCAAAGTGCAGTACGCTGTGTGCAAAGTGCAGTACGCTGTGTGCAAAGTGCAGTACGCTGTGTGCAAAGTGCAGTAGGCTGTGTGCAAAGTGCAGTAGGCTGTGTGCATAGTGCAGTACGCTGTGTGCAAAGTGCAGTAGGCTGTGTGCAAAGTGCAGTACGCTGTGTGCAAAGTGCAGTAGGCTGTGTGCAAAGTGCAGTAGGCTGTGTGCATAGTGCAGTACGCTGTGTGCAAAGTGCAGTAGGCTGTGTGCAAAGTGCAGTAGGCTGTGTGCAAAGTGCAGTACGCTGTGTGCAAAGTGCAGTACGCTGTGTGCAAAGTGCAGTACGCTGTGTGCAAAGTGCAGTACGCTGTGAGCAATGTGCAGTACGCTGTGTGCAAAGTGCAGTACGCTGTGTGCAAAGTGCAGTACGCTGCGTGCAAAGTGCAGTATGCTGTGTGCAATGTGCAGTACGCTGTGTGCATTGTGCAGTACGCTGAGTGCAATGTGCAGTACGCTGTGTGCATAGTGCAGTACGCTGTGTGCATAGTGCAGTACGCTGTGTGTTAAGTACAGTACGCTGTGTGCAAAGTGCAGTATTTTGTGTGCAATGTGCAGTACGCTGTGTGTAAAGTGCAGTACGCTGTGTGTAAAGTGCAGTAAGCTGTGTGCAAAGTGCAGTACGCTGTGTGCATAGTGCAGTACGCTGTGTGCATAGTGCAGTACGCTGTGTGCAAAGTGCCTTACGCTGTGTGCAAAGTGCAGTACGCTGTGTGTAAAGTGCAGTACGCTGTGTGTAAAGTGCAGTAAGCTGTGTGCAAAGTGCAGTACGCTGTGTGCATAGTGCAGTACGCTGTGTGCAAAGTGCAGTAAGCTGTGTGCAAAGTGCAGTACGCTGTGTGCATAGTGCAGTACGCTGTGTGTAAAGTGCAGTAAGCTGTGTGCAATGTGCAGTAGGCTGTGTGCAAAGTGCAGTAAGCTGTGTGCAAAGTGCAGTACGCTGTGTGCAAAGTGCAGTACGCTGTGTGCATAGTGCAGTACGCTGTGTGCAACGTGCAGTACGCTGTGTGCATAGTGCAGTACGCTGAGTGCAATGTGCAGTACGCTGTGTGCAAAGTGCAGTACGCTGTGTGCAAAGTGCAGTAGGCTGTGTGCAAAGTGCAGTAGGCTGTGTGCATAGTGCAGTACGCTGTGTGCAAAGTGAGGTAGGCTGTGTGCAAAGTGCAGTAGGCTGTGTGCAAAGTGCAGTACGTTGTGCGCAAAGTGCTGTACGCTGTGTGCAAAGTGCAGTAGGCTGTGTGTAAAGTGCAGTACGTTGTGTGCAATGTGCAGTACGCTGTGTGCAACGTGCAGTACGCTGTGTGCAAAGTGCAGTACGCTGTGGGCAAAGTGCAGTACTTTGTGTGCAATGTGCAGTACGCTGTGTGCAACGTGCAGTACGCTGAGTGCAATGTGCAGTAGGCTGTGTGCAAAGTGCAGTACGCTGTGTGCAAAATGCAGTAGGCTGTGTGCAACGTGCAGTACGCTGTGTGCATAGTGCCGTACGCTGAGTGCAATGTGCAGTAGGCTGTGTGCAAAGTGCAGTACGCTGTGTGCAAAGTGCAGTACGCTGTGTGCAACGTTCAGTACGCTGTATGCATAGTGCAGTACGCTGTGTGCAAAGTGCAGTAGGCTGTGTGCAAATAGCAGTACGCTGTGTGCAAAGTGCAGTACGCTGTGTGCAAAGTGCAGTACGCTGTGTGCAAAGTGCAGTACGCTGTGTGCAAAGTGCAGTAGGCTGTGTGCAAAGTGCAGTAGGCTGTGTGCAAAGTGCAGTACGCCGTGTGCAAAGTGCAGTAGGCTGTGTGCAAAGTGCAGTAGGCTGTGTGCAAAGTGTAGTAGGCTGTGTGCATAGTGCAGTACGCTGTGTGCAAAGTGCAGTAGGCTGTGTGCAACGTGCAGTACGCTGTGTGCAACGTGCAGTACGCTGTGTGCAAAGTGCAGTACGCTGTGTGCAAAGTGCAGTACGCTGTGTGCATAGTGCAGTACGCTGTGTGCAAAGTGCAGTACGCTGTGTGCAAAGTGCAGTAGGCTGTGTGCAAAGTGCAGTACGCTTTGTGCAAAGTGCAGTACGCTGTGTGCAAAGTGCAGTAGGCTGTGTGCAAAGTGCAGTACGCTGTGTGCAAAGTGCAGTAGGCTGTGTGCAAAGTGCAGTAGGCTGTGTGCATAGTGCAGTACGCTGTGTGCAAAGTGCAGTACGCTGTGTGCATAGTGCAGTACGCTGTGTGCAAAGTGCAGTAGGCTGTGTGCAAAGTGCAGTAGGCTGTGTGTAAAGTGCAGTACGCTGTGTGCAACGTGCAGTACGCTGTGTGCATAGTGCAGTACGCTGTGTGCAAAGTGCAGTACGCTGTGTGCAAAGTGCAGTACGCTGTGTGCATAGTGCAGTTGGCTGTGTGCAAAGTGCAGTACGCTGTGTGCAAAGTGCAGTACGCTGTGTGCAAAGTGCAGTACGCTGTGCGAAAAGTGCTGTACGCTGTGTGCAATGTGCAGTAGGCTGTGTGTAAAGTGCAGTACGCTGTGTGCAAAGTGCAGTTGGCTGTGTGCATAGTGCAGTAGGCTGTGTGTAAACTGCAGTACGCTGTGTGCATAGTGCAGTACGCTGAGTGCAATGTGCAGTAGGCTGTGTGCAAAGTGCAGTACGCTGTGTGCAAAGTGCAGTTGGCTGTGTGCAAAGTGCAGTACGCTGTGTGCAAAGTGCAGTACGCTGTGTGCAAAGTGCAGTACGCTGTGCGCAAAGTGCTGTACGCTGTGTGCAAAGTGCAATAGGCTGTCTGTAAAGTGCAGTACGCTGTGTGAAAAGTGCAGTACGCTGGGTGCAAAGTGCAGTACGCTGTGTGCAAAGTGCAGTACGCTGTGTGCAAAGTGCAGTACGCTGTGTGCAAAGTGCAGTACGCTGTGTGTAAAGTACAGTTCGCTGTGCGCAAAGTGCAGTACGCTGTGTGCATAGTGCAGTACGCTGAGCGCAAAGTGCAGTAGGCTGTGTGCAACGTGCAGTACGCTGAGTGCAATGTGCAGTACGCTGTGTGCATAGTGCAGTACGCTGTGCGCAAAGTGCAGTACGCTGTGTGCAACGTGCAGTACGCTGAGTGCAATGTGCAGTAGGCTGTGTGCAAAGTGCAGTACGCTGTGTGCAACGTGCAGTACGCTGTGTGCATAGTGCAGTACGCTGAGTGCAATGTGCAGTAGGCTGTGTGCAAAGTGCAGTACGCTGTGTGCAAAGTGCAGTACGCTGTGTGCAATGTGCAGTACGCTGTGTGCAACGTGCAGTACGCTGTGTGCAAAGTGCAGTACGCTGTGTGCAAAGTGCAGTACGCTGTGTGCATAGTGCAGTACGCTGTGTGCAAAGTGCAGTAGGCTGTGTGCAAAGTGCAGTACGCTGTGTGCAAAGTGCAGTAGGCTGTGTGCAAAGTGCAGTAGGCTGTGTGCAAAGTGCAGTACCGCTATAAGAATGAACAATACTTGGCATAGAATACTTTTTCTGACAGAAATATGTAGATGTCACATTTTAGATTTGTGCTTAATCGTTACCTAGAATGGACTTCTGAATACCTTTTTACAATAGTTGTAATTGTGAAGTTACTAATGCTGTTAGCTTGAGTGAAGGTTGCTCTGGGCAGCACTTGTAATACAGCGTGCCGCTTGCTTTGTGCCCACCCCTCCCTCATGCCATTTGGCGAGCTCCTAGCACTCACACAAGTAGCATGCAGTATTCCACAAGGTTTTTCAGTGTGCTTGGCTTCGAACATCAACGCTTTAGACTATTGATTCATATGCTGTTAATACGAGGATTATTACTGTCGAAAATACAATTCTTAGTTGGTCAGATAAAACAACAACAACAACAAGCGAAATATTAATGGGTTATATATAGCCTCATTATTTTATATGATAGGCTTCTCTGGGAGCAATCTATCGATTTTGTAACATAAATAATTTAAAACTGAGTTTTATAAAGCATCCGAGTGCAAAAATAGTGGACATTATGTTTTGTGCAAACATGTGTCGCCTAAGTGTCCTTTAATGAGTTTCTGGTATTTTATGGTTTCTGCGTGCGCTTTACTGGGTTTTAATTGACAATTAAATGCGCGACTTGGTCAAAAGGGAAAATATTCTCTTTCTGCTAAATCAATTTCATTTTGTGATGTTCATACAAAATATGTATTATTGAGAAAAACTCACGTCGCTTCGATACATTCAGAAAATATTCGAAATATTTCTTACCTTATGCAACTATTTAAAAAAATCTCTTTGGTCTGACTGTACATTCAATACAAAAGGATGTACTGTATATTTGTGTGTGTATTTGTAGTCAAAATTGGTGTGTGTAATATTCGACATAATTCTCGCCTTCGAACATTTTTCATCAAATTCCAGAGTTTAACTTTGAAAATGTTAATTATTGGATTTTAAATTACATAACCTACAAATAATAATAATAGACTTATGCTTCAACCCTAATACCAAGGTATCGGCTCTGCTCCCTTAATGCTAAGGCAACGTCTAGTTTATTAACCACTAATTATTCATCCTTCAATCAATGCTGTTATTTATTTACTTTATTTACTTTGAATGATTTTTGCATTTTATTTTTAATTTTTTATTTTGTGTATTTTTCTATTAAAGTTTTTTCTTTTTTTAATGTTGAATTTTAAGAATTTATTAGTTTTTTATTTTGTATTTTTTAATATTTTACGTTTTATTCTTTAATTTTATTTTTTATTTTTATTCCCATTTGAGTTTGAATTTGATTTTTTAAAATTGTGTATATGATTTCCTCGAAGGACATGGATAAAGAGACAGGAATTAAAGGAACACAGAGCTTCTGCGCTTCCACTTGACAGTACAAGCAAATGTATCTCAGTAATTCAAGTGTACCTGTATTTCAAACTGTTTAATAAAATGGAGTGTGTTAATGTTTCAGAATAAAGTCGTTTCTGTGGACCAAACCAAGGTGAAGCTGCAGATCTGGGACACAGCGGGTCAGGAACGCTTTCGCAGCGTAACGCACGCCTACTACCGAGACGCACACGGTACGTCCAGTCTCTCTGATCTGCTCTGCTAGTTTTAGGCGTATGCAATCTAAACATTGTATATAGACTATATCCTATTTGTGCAATTCATAAACATGCTAAATTAATGAGGCCTAAGTCAGCAGGATCTGATGATCGCTCTATCCATTGTGTACATAAAACATGTCCTCCATCCATTGTGCACATAAAGCATGTCCTCCATCCATTGTGTACATAAAACATGTCCTCCACCCATTGTGTACATAAAACATGTCCTCCATCCATTGTGTAGGGGAGACCGGGGTATTGCCGTACACCTAAGCTTTGATGCCAGATTTTACAAGCAATTATTGACTCCTGAAAGAACAAAGTAAATTACGAAAATCAATCGTATTTACCCACTCGCGATAACAACCTTCAAACATGGATAGCAGTATCGTACAAATCAGTTCTAAAAAAATAAGTCCAACGTTCGGCATTACCCCTAACCAGGAGTAATACCAAACATGATGTTCGGCATTCCCTCCAATACAAAAATCAAGTTCAGACTGATGGAAAATTATATTTAAATTAATTTAAGCTATTACAGCATAACTTACAATATTGTGAACAATATGTTTTAGGTTTAACTATTATTGGCGCCTTTTAAATGCAAAAATCATATAAATAACGTTCAGCCTTCTTTTTCCATGAACTGGAGTCTTTGCGAGTCCCATTTCTGCATAATACTTTTGAACAATTATACCATAGCTCATTGCCACGACCAAATTCTCCACAAACACAATATACCTCACCAGAATCAGTTTGGGATATAATAATTTCAACTCTCTCCTCCTTTTAAAGGATTGAACCACGCTCTTGTGCCAATATTGTAACATGCTAAAACCCATATAACAGTTACTTGCCTCTGTCGTCCAGCTGCCGGATACTCCTTCCTCGATGTTTCCTAGTTTGATGAAGGCTCTCTTGGACGAGTTAGAGCCTAATAAATGAAATAATTAAATAAATATATGTGTGATATATTCAGAACAAGGCTTACTGTCTTTCAATGAACGGTTTTAAATTAATAAAATGATTGTTATCAATCGGAAAATATTTGGGGTAATGCCGAACAAGTTGTTCTGCATAACCCCGTTAGATGCCATGATAATATGTTGTTAATAACTTCTTTACTAAACCGTTAAAATGTGTTCTACAGGTTTAAGATATGAACTAGCTGAATGTAAGGAAGGGAGGAAGCTTGTGGTTTTACGTGACCGGAACTAACTGAATGTAAATAATACACGTACTATCCATATGAAGAAGAAGTAACCGTATGTGTACTTATTTTTGTGCTAAATAGCTGCACAATGTTACTAGCAGTTTCATAAAAAACACGTTTCACCTTCTCACAATGGCGTCTTGCCATCAACTGGAGTGTGCGGTTGCTGTGGAGTTATAGGGACTTGCGCTAGACAGCAGCACCAATTTAAGGCACCGTTATGCCAACCGTTGCCCACGAAACACCCTGTTCGTCGTTACCCCAATATTCGCCAATACCCCGGTCTCCCCTACATAAAACATGTCCTCCAGACATTGTGTACATAAAACATGTACTCCATTCATTGTGCTTATCTTATGTAGTATTACTCTCAGGTTAGGTTAGGGCAGATAAATACTAGTTTTTTCACCTCATGTAATTGGGCACAATTTGCAGATCCGCGGTTTATGATAACTAAATTCGAATTTAGAATTTGGAACAGCCTCGGGTAGCTTAGTTACAGCGAGTCCCTAATAGCCTAATGCTCAGTGCGATTAATGAATCACAATGAAATGAATTAAGGAGATGAGGACTTGTGTAAAGGAAGCGATGAGTATTTTGACAGGAAGACTGTCCCAAGTAGGCTCCATGCTAAACTTTGCGCAGTCACTGATGCGAGTCCTACACAGATATCATCACGGACTGTGAAAGTACAAATATGGCGCATGGGTTTGAATTTAATTGAGTCATGTTTAAATTAATTTGCCATTGTGAGAAATACTTCTGAATATTCAAAACTCAGATGACAGTTGCGCACCTGGACCTATATAAACTGAACATTATTATAGCAGAGTGTGTTGCGCCTGGGCCTATAGGCTATAAGCTGAACATTATTATAGCAGAGAGTGTTGCGCCTGGGCCTATAGGCTATAAGCTGAACATTATTATAGCAGAGAATGTACATTATTTTGTTCTTATATTTTCAGGTTATAAATATTTTGAATACAACAGCAAAATGTTCCTGTGTTGAACTTGGATCGCACGCACGCCACAGATTCTACATAACCGTATCGGTGAAACGCTCCACTAACTTGATCTTAGTTTAGAAGGTTTGAGCATGGCTGTGGGGACGAAAATACAGTACTTGAATATCACCACGAGTGCGATAGTCGGGAGCGAAATGATAATGATTGTTAGCGCGAAATTAAACACAAGCGAAACTTAATTCAAAGCGAGATCGTCACGAGACTTAATTGATAATAGCATCGCGAAATTACATTGTGCAATTGAATAAAATTTCGCTCCCGTCGCGAAATAGAATTTGTTACAGACTTTAAATTTCGCTCCCGGAGCGAAATAAATTTCGTTACAGACTTTTAATTTCATTCTCGGCGTGAAATTAATTCCGTTACAGACTGGTAATATCGCTCCCGTTGCGAAATTAATTTCGTTAGACGTTTAAATATACTCCCGGCGCGAAATAAACGATGATACAGACTTTTAATTTCGCTTTCGGCGCGAAATAAAATTCCCAAACGGTATTTAGTTTCGCCCCACGACGTGAATTTAAAATGCATGAGACATTTCATTTCGTTGTTGAAATTGAAATATATTAGTTTCGAGAGTTAAATTATGTCCGATACGATGTTCAAAGTCCTGACGTTAGCAACAGTATTAGCGTAGATCACTTGAACAATCTGCTGGGCCGCAACAGCAACGTGAGTCATTCAATGGTCATCACTCCAGTGTAGGGGAAAGTCAGTGCTGTGGCATCATCATCACCATCGTCGTCGACTGCACCTCGGACTAGGGGCCAGCCCACCCTGACGTTCATAACGCAGTATTTAGTGTACAGTGGGGCAACACGTACCTCTACTTGTTCCATAGTGAACAAGAAGGCGAATGTACCGCGCGGACAGACATTCAAGATAAGTGAACAAGTCCCATTACAATACTAACTGTCAGTAGTAACTGTTGAGTCAATCAACACTAATTTGCCCAATAACAGTGAATAACACTCATGGAAAACATTACATCACCATTATAATGGGGCAATGCTCATAAACTAATACCTGCATGTTACTGTGCATTGCTTCCCGCCCAGTTGTTGGGCAGATTAGTGTTGACCACCTGAAAAGTTACAAATAACAGTAAATCGTCTGTGGTAGTACCAGTGGCGCATATAGAGTTCTGTTTCGGAGGGGGGTGCTCGAACTGAAATGTTCCCTGCTCCCTCGAAGTATCTGAGTAGCTTGGCATTTCCTACTACCTCCTTCTCATTTATACTGACCGTGGCACGAAATCAAACCCCTGTGCTACGTATTTCGTTTCGCACTGCATTTACAATACTGTCGCTTTTCACTACGTTATTGTGCTTTAAATTAAGTTTTGCCTCGATTGTGGACCGATGCGAGAACTCTCCGGTTATGTGGGCTTGACGCGACACTTCAGGCAGGTTCGGCACAAACCGCACCTTCCAACTCCCTCTGTTTTAAGAGCTTACGGTTTGTGAAACACACACCTTAGCATTTTATAGGCCTATATATAAAACTGGAGCTGTTTGGTACTTACACAGCACACCTCTCAATCCTTGCTAGGACATTTCATTAGCATACATTTTATGGAACACATTTGAAATTAAGCTGTATTTTCATATCCGAAATGTCAATGTTGGAAATCTTGGCGATATGGCGCTGCAATGTGGCCTCAGAGTTAGCAATGATGTTTTCACCAAGAGTGATCAGGTGATCCTCTAAGCCGAACTTCGGGAACAGTTCCACAACCTCACGATAGATAGTGCCCCTGGCACCAAATAATATTCCTCTCTCTTTGGTCACTGTAAGTGACATGTCTTCGACCCTCATATTAGAAAGCTTGGCTGTGCAAGTATGCGCGTGCCAATCATGATGGATATCTTTCGCTGCTTCCTTGCCTGTTTTATGGAAGAAATACTGTAATTCCTGTGAACTCCTGCATAACTCACTTACAAAATATAAAACATTAATAATACTCCTTGATAATACAATATTTCAGGGGTAGCCGCCGAGAGTTGCGATCGATCCTGGACTCTTGTGGTCCGCACTCACTTACCTTAACCACTTAGCCATGTTTGGGTGGCAACAGTCAAAGATTAAATGAGCGCAAGGTAAATATTTAATCTTGAAAATAAAAACATTTCCGTAGACTTTTCAAAAAATGCAAGATTTTTCCCGTTCTATTGAGGCGATATGAAAGATTTTTGGTATAAACCGCTCCTTCTAATTCCCTCTGGTTTAGGAACTTGATTTTTGTGAAACATACTCCTTAGCGCTTTCTAAAGATAGATTTTCACACCCACAATCAATATCATTTCACACCCGAATATCACGCTCTCGGCAAAATTAAAATGTTTACGAGCCCACAGTAAGGCATTTCGTTTCGCATGCCAGCCCAGACTTAATTTCACGAAATGAAATGTTCCATGCATTTGAAATTCACGCCGGGGACGAAACTAAATGCCGTTAGAGAATTTTGTGTCATACTAGGAGCGAAATTAACAGTCGTTTAAAAATTTTCATTTCGCGCCTGGAGCAAAATTCAAAGTCTGTTAAAAATTTAATTTTTCGCCGGGAGCAAAATTAAAAGTCTGTAATGAATTTCATTTCGTGCCAGGAGTGACATTTCATTATATTGAACAATTTGATTTCGCGACGCGAAATTCATTTGGCATGCCAGGTTTAAGCTATTTGTGTTTCATTTTGCAGTAACAGGGGAGTGCCGTATTGTTCTGTAAATGAGCCAGAAACTAAACGATAATGCAAGAAAAAATGGACGTTTCTTTTAATTTGAAAGAAGGGCAATGGTCATAATACTGAAGCTATACATTGCAACCAAATCTACAGTGCTACCAACCATGCAATTTGAGAATATTATGAGCTGTAGTATCTTTAGTACAGTAGTAAGGTAGGGTAATGTGAATGCCACGCGACGCAGTTTGAGCGTGTCAGTGTTTGGGTGGGTAATAAGCTAGTCGCAAACATCAGAAATATGTTTAGCACGGGTACGAATTTGGTCTCAAGCATCCACTGACAGTAGGACTTGGTCTTGGCTTTGCCCGCTCATTTCCTGTCTTCAATGTAAATACTGCCCGCAAGGCATTTCAATCCGACGGCCGACGATGTAGTTATACACACATATGTGGAAGGTTTCATAGCACATTCTTCGCTGGAGATTGATTTCAAAACTTGAAACAAGTAGTTCCGTGAAAAACTATACAGCCTATACCGCATTGCTTCCACTTACATGTGCCGGGCTCCTCTCTGTCATATTTCCTATAGACCACTCTTGGTCAACTCTTCTTCTTTTCCGACCCCGACGTTATTAGTGTATCTGAGGCCTAGGGAGTCTTTCACTTTCCCGCCTTAATTGGTCCGTGTCTCATCTTTCCCGATCCCTCATTCTTCGAGGGTTAGGATGCATCTGTCCTACTCAAATGCCAACCTCACCTGCACGTGGAGCACCCTGCTTTAGACTGACGAGGCTCTGGCGACCAAGTAAATCCCGGGATAAGGAGTCCCCCTCTAACATGCCAACGGCTCTGTAGAGAGGCGGAGGAGCTGACAGAGGTCAGGGAACTCTCTTGTCCGTGGGGAGGGAAACTGCCCCTAAAGGCGGATGAGCCACTTGTGGTCAACGGCGTAGAAAGTCCTCAACGGCGGACCGGGCATATGAATACTATAATAACTCTAATGGCCGGGAAGGCGGGTGAAGGCTGCAGCAGACTTGGATTCTCTAGTCGTCATAGTACCTATGCCACTGGGGTAAATAACCTGAGTCTGTCGAGGATCGTGTGATTGTTGATGTGCAGCAGCATACCCACGTTAAAAGATATCACGCACAGGCGTCTTCCGAAGATCGGTACAAGTGTAACAAGTTCTGCGGCGATCGGGGAGTAGCGAAGGGGGCAGGATTGTGTAGTCTGGAAGCTCCTAGTGACAAACCAGCACGTAGGCGACGAGTGTGTGATCGCCGTCTTGCTTGAGGAGAGGCTGTAAAGCAAATCGTGTGCTACATTCGGGACTGAGCAGGCCTATTCAGGACCCATTCTGCTCACCCCAAATGGGGAGGGGGCTAGAAAAGGTGCCCTAAATATAGCCTAAACACATCCCGACTGGTAAGCCGCGCCCAGAGGGAACACCATATGTGGTCGAAATAAGCTACGTATTAATTTTGGAACTTGGAATATCCGCACTCTAATGGACAACAACACAGATAATCGTCCAGAACGACGAACTGCAATTGTGTCACGTGAACTGAGAAGATTTAACATAGACATTGCAGCACTAAGTGAAACTAGGCTGGCATGTGAAGGACAGATCAGAGAGCATGGTGGTGGTTATACTTTCTTTTGGACAGGGAAACAGGTTAATGATCCCCGCATTCACAGAGTCGGTTTCGCCATCAAGAATGAACTTGTTCCTACACTTGATGAAACACCTTCGGTTATAAATGAAATACTAATGACCCTGCGCCTAAAGCTCACAAATAATCAGCGAGCTACTGTAATTAGTGCTTATGCTCCAACTCTCACCTCTGATGAAGACCAGAAAGAAGCATTTTATTCCTAGCTCGACATGCTTCTAAGTAAAATACCCAAGGCTGATAAAATCATTCACTTGGGAGACTTCAATGCCAGAGTTGGTAAGGAATCATCACTATGGCCTGGTGTCATTGGCAAGGATGGTGTCGGAAAATGCAACTCCAATGGTACTCTCCTGCTCACCAAGTGCTCGGAACACGATCTGGTTATCACCAACATCCTATTCCGACAGAAAGATAAGTTTAAAACAGCTTGGCAACATCCAAGATCAAAACATTGGCCTCTGATAGATTATGTCATTGTACGCGCCCGATCAACGTAATGTCTTAATCACAAGAGCCCTGACTAGTGCTGATGACTGCTGGACCAACGAAGGAAACAGGAAAAGCTCACTAGGCGTAAGCTGAACGTTGATCGTCTGAACAACAACGACACCAAAACCAAATTCCATCAACTCCTAAGAGAAAATCTTCCCAGTACATATCCTGACAGTATCGAAGAACATTGGTCGACATTCAAGTGTGCGGTGCTATCATCCTGTGAAGAATCGGCTGGTTACATAAAAAGAACATCAGGACTGGTTTGATGACAATGATCAGGAAATTAAGAGCCTCGTTGATAAGAAGAGGAAAGCACCCACAGCATGGCAGAACAACCCCAACTCAGCTTCCAAGAAACAACATTATCAAGAAGCCAAAGCAGCAGTGCAAAGAGCTACTCGAGTCCTTAAAAATCAATGGTGGTTTCTAAAGTCCCTAGAGATGCAACATCTGGCAGACACTAACAACACCCGGGCTTTCTTCAGTGCCACCAAAGCTACATATGGTCCGTCTACTCATGGTGTAAATCCACTGACATCAAAAGATGGCTCCGAACTACTTAAGGACAGCTGCTCCATAAATGCACGTTGCAAGGAGCATTTCCATGAACTTCTAAACAGACAAACATATGTGCAGGAGGAAATATTTACTAATATCCTTAAACGACCTTTACAGCAGCATATTGACGAAACTCCTTCTCTTCTAGAAGTTGAAGATGCCATCAAACTGCTAAAGAGCAATGAAGCTGCAGGACCAGACGGAATCCCTGCTGAATTCTTTATGGAAGGTGGCCTAGTCCTCACTGAGCATTTACATAAACTCATTGTTAAAATCTGGAACTCGGAAACCGTGCCTGCGGACCTCAGAGATGCACTAATAGTGACCATATTTAAAAAAGGAGATAGAATCCAATGTGGTAATTACCGTGGAATATCCTTGCTCTCTGTTGCTGGCAAAATCTTGCCAGAATTCTATCCAGTCGTCTAGCACCACTTGCAGAAGAGTTTTTACCAGAGACACAATGTGGTTTTAGGCCCACTCGTGGTAGTGTCGATATGATCTTCTGTGCGAGACAAATGCAGGAGAAATCTAGGGAACAAAATCGCCACGTATACATGGCATTCATAGATCTTGTCAAGGCCTTTGACTCGGTTAATAGAGATGCTCGCTGGAAAATATTAGCGTGAATTGGCTGTCCTACAAAATTCATTAAGATCCTTCGACTCCTACACGACAACATGTATGGCACCATCCTTACGAATAATGGACCAGGGGAACGATTCGTGATCACTACTGGTGTAAAGCAAGGATGTGTAATGCTCCTACACTATTCTCAATTTTTGTTGGAACCATACTTCACCTGGTTAAGGGTGAACTACCACAGGGCATAGAAATAGAGCACAGTTTTGAAGGTGGTTTATTCATCCTTAGCAGACTGCGTGCCAAGACCAAGATCTCGATTGCCTGGATTATGGAACTCCAGTATGCAGATGACAATGTTGTTCTGGCCAGCTCAGCAGAAGATCTACAGGCCATCCTAAATGCTTTTACAAAAGCATACAAGAGCATCGGTCTAAGGCTCAACATCCAAAAGACTCAGATCAGTCCGCACCAAAAACCAATGCTACTGCTCCTACCATCACAGTTCACGATGAGATGTTGCAGAACATCCAAACGTTTGCTTGCCTTGGTAGTCACCTATCAGCAAATGCCAATATAGATGCTGAAATTAAATATTGCCTGAACTGTGTTAGTGCAGCATTCGGTCGTTTACGACAAACCACAACATCAATGCTCAGAGAAACCTTCATGTGTACCAGGCTGTTGTGATACCAACACTCCTTTACGGGTGTGAAACATGGACCACTTACAGGAGACACACAAAGTGCCTGGAGAAATATCTCAGACGGATCCTTAGGGTTAAATGGCAAGATCACCGACCTAACATCAGTATCTTGGAAGAAGCATGTACCATCAGCATTGAGGTTATGGTCATGAAACATCGACTTCGTTGGACAGGTCATGTCGTTCGTATGCCTGATTTTCGCCTTTCAAAGCAAATTCTGTACGCTCAACTGAAGGATGGCCGTCGGCACCAGGGTGGACAACAAAAAAGGTTCAGGGACTTCCTAAAGTCAGACATGAAGAATTGCCAGATCAACACCACTAACTGGGAAACAAAAGCAGCTAACCACCTGGTAAGGCGTCGTCTTACCCACGAAGGTCCTAAGAATTTTGATAGACGACGTCGGAGATTTGAAACTGAGAAGCGGATTGCTCGGAAAGAGCGGGCATTCCTCAGGATGAATAACACACAGCAACTTGATCTCAACGCTGGCAATGTTTGTCAATACTGTGGAAGAATTTGTGGCTCGAGGATTGGCCTGCAGAGTCATATAAGAACTCATAGACTCACAAATAACACATGAGGAAGACAATCATACTCGTCAGCGAGTGATAGCCTATTTTCCTTTATCCTACTTATGTTAATAGCCTCTATCAACATACAAAATTTCAGTTTGATTCCTGTAATAGATTCGTAGATGATTATTGAGAACTGTCTAAATATTTCGGATGGTCGCCATGTTGGATTTTTATATATGTAGACCATAGAGTTATGTATTATTACATGAAGATTATTGTGTAGGTGTAGTTTTCAAACTTCAGTCGCATGATTACGACACAAGAAATAAAAATCAGATTTTAAAATTTCGCACAGCTGCCATTTTGTGGTTATGAAAACAATAGAAATAAATTATGTCAGTGGATTAAAATTTGTATAAGCATTTACCGTGCCAAGTTTCACTGGGCTTGGATGGTTAAATCGCGTGAAACGTCCATTTAAATACGTATAATTCGCGTCACCGCCATGTTGGATTTGTGCTCACCAGGAAAGTCCCATACGTGAACTTATGTCGATAGCCTCTATCAACATACAACATTTCAGTTTGAATGCTATCATAGATCAATAGATATTGAGAACCGTCTAAATATTTCGGTTGGTGGCCATGTTGAATTCTTATATATGTAGGCCATAGAGTTATGTACTAAGTTATTAGATGACAATTTTTGCGTAGGTTCATTATTCAAACGTTCACTTCGATCACATGATTAATAGACAAGAAAAAAAACCTTAATTTTTAAAATTGCACAGAGCCGCCATCTTGAGGTTATGTGAACAATTGAACTCAATTAGATGCCAGTGCATTTAAATGTGTTTAAACATTTGCTGTATCAAGTTTCATTGCGTTTGGATGGTTAAATCGCGAGAAAAGGCTATTTAAAAGTATAAATTTATCTTGGCCGCCATGTTCGTTTTGTAGTTAACAGGTTTTTGAAAGTCTCATAGGTGGCCTTTTAGTAGTGCCCTTTATCACCGTCAAAATTTCAGGGTGGTATCACTAATAGTTTCGGAGATATAGAATGCCGGTGAAATATTCGCACTGCCGCCATGTTGGATTGGTGAGACGTAATACAATTTGAAGGGCACGGTCGGGGTCAGCCAAGATAGTACCATGACCTTACCGAGTTTCATTGAAATCGCTCCAGCCGTTTAGAAGTCATTAGGGACACACACACACTCACACACACATACGCACACACACACACACACACACACAGAGACAAAAGGTGATCTCATAAGCCTATTTTTCATAAAATGAAAATAGGCTAAAAATAGTAAGGGGTGATTTAAATGCAAATGTATATTGAATGTTTAGTTAGAAACCAAAGAAATTGGGTATTTCCGTGTTTCATCCGGATGCGTTTGATTCATTGTAAAGTAGCTTGCTTGCTTGCGTGTTACTTACCTGGCAGATTCTATTCATAACTTGGGTTATTTCTTTAACTATCCAAACCTGACAAATAATTGCTGGACTCAAGAATATTATAAAATAATTGATTTTCAGTCAGTCAACTCATGATTGCGGGGTATAACAATCCTTTATCACACTTAACAACCTGGAAAAAATAACATGGATTAATTATACACATTGATACACTTTTCTACTTGTATGATGGTGTAGTGGCTAGCATTGTTGGCTGTCACCACGGACCTCTGGATTGGATTCCCGGCTCTGGAACGGGGTGTACTCAGCCTCGTGAGGTAAAACTGAGAAGAGGTGGGTTCGATCCACACCTCAACCATCAATAGTTTGTCAAGTCTACTCCGTGCAATGCCGGGATGATTCCTCACTTAAGGCCACGGCTGCCCCTTCGCAAACCTTACCCGAATTACAAATATGCACATTAATACAACCTTCACAATAGCAGAGCTTATCAGACAAAATTATATACACCACACACACTCACACCCCAGTACACGGTCTAAATGACCACAATAACCAAGCCCCTCAAATGAAACAACAACAAAATGTTACGTTCGTCATGCGAACGTGATCAATCCCCGTCCACTTATGGCTTTTAAAACCCTTGTGTAGGCCTGACCTGACATGCCATTAGTCAGTAGTATTAAATTTCCCGCGCAACGTAGTGATGCGAAGGCGGTGCAACTCACAACAATGAAGGGAGGAACATTACTGCGTATGCCTGACTTGTTTACACCCCGTTCGTGTATCTCAGTCGCTGGCTAATGGCCGACAAGTGAGGTAGTGTTACAAGTACTCGTGTATCTCAGTCGCTGGCTAATGGCCGCCAAGTGAGGTAGTGTTACAAGTGCTCGTGTACCTCAGTCGCTGGCTAATGGCTGCCAAGTGGGGCAGTGTAACAAGTACTCGTGTATCTCAGTCGCTGGCTAATGGCCGCCAAGTGAGGTAGTGTTCCAAGTGCTCGTGTATCTCAGTCGCTGGCTAATGGCCGCCAAGTGAGGTAGTGTTACAAGTGCTCGTGTATCTCAGTCGCTGGCTAATGGCCCCCAAGTGAGGTAGTGTTACAAGTGTTCGTGTACCTCAGTCGCTGGCTAATGGCCGCCAAGTGGGGTAGTGTTACAAGTGTTCGTGTACCTCAGTCGCTGGCTAATGGCCGCCAAGTGGGGTAGTGTTACAAGTGTTCGTGTATCTCAGTCGCTGGCTAATGGCTGCCAAGTGAGGTAGTGTTACAAGTGTTCGTGTATCTCAGTCGCTGGCTAATGGCCGCCAAATGAGGTAGTGTTACAAGTGCTCGTGTATCTCAGTCGCTGGTTAATGGCCGCCAAGTGAGGTAGTGTTACAAGTGCTCGTGTACCACAGTCGCTGGCTAATGGCCGCCAAGTGGGGTAGTGATACAAGTGCTCGTGTATCACAGTCGCTGGCTAATGGCCGCCAAGTGAGGTAGTGTTACAAGTGCTCGTGTACCATAGTCGTTGGCTAATGGCCGCCAAGTGAGGTAGTGTTACAAGTGCTCATGTATCACAGTCGCTGGCTAATGGCCGCCAAGTGAGGTAGTGTTACAAGTTCTAGTGTATCACAGTCGCTGGCTAATGGCCGCCAAGTGAGGTAGTGTTACAAGTGCTCGTGTATCTCAGTCGCTGGCTAATAGCCGCCAAGTGGGGTAGTGTTACAAGTGCTCGTGTATCACAGTCGCTGGCTAATGGCCGCCAAGTGAGGTAGTGTTACAAGTGCTCGTGTATCTCAGTCGCTGGTTAATGGCCGCCAAGTGAGGTAGTGTTACAAGTGCTCGTGTATCACAGTCGCTGGCTAATGGCCACCAAGTGAGGTAGTGTTACAAGTGCTCGTGTATCACAGTCGCTGGCTAATGGCCGCCAAGTGAGGTAGTGTTACAAGTGCTCGTGTATCTGAGTCGCTGGCTAATGGCTGCCAAGTGAGGTAGTGTAACAAGTGCTCGTGTATCTCAGTCGCTGGCTAATGGCCGCCAAGTGAGGCAGTGTTACAAGTGCTCGTGTATCACAGTCGCTGGCTAATGACTGCCAAGTGGGGTAGTGTTACAAGTGCTCGTGTATCTTAGTCGCTGGCTAATGGCTGCCAAGTGAGGTAGTGTAACAAGTGCTCGTGTATCTCAGTCGCTTGCTAATGGCCGCCAAGTGAGGCAATGTTACAAGTGCTCGTGTATCACAGTCGCGGGCTAATCGCCGCCAAGTGAGGTAGTGTAACAAGTGCTCGTGTATCTCAGTCTCTGGCTAATGGCCGCCAAGTGGGGCAGTGTTACAAGTGCTCGTGTATCTCAGTCGCTGGCTAATGGCCGCCAAGTGAGGCAGTGTTACAAGTGCTCGTGCATCTCAGTCGCTGGCTAATGGCCGCCAAGTGAGGCAGTGTTACAAGTGCTCGTGTATCTCAGTCGCTGGCTAATGGCCGCCAAGTGGGGTAGTGTTACAAGAGCTCGTGTATCTCAGTCGCTGGCTAATGGCTGCCAAGTGAGGTAGTGTTACAAGTGCTCGTGTATCTCAGTCGCTGGCTAATGGCTGCCAAGTGAGGTACTGTTACAAGTGCTCGTGTACCACAGTCGCTGGCTAATGGCCGCCAAGTGAGGTAGTGTTACAAGTGCTCGTGTATCACAGTCGCTGGCTAATGGCCGCCAAGTGAGGTAGTGTTACAAGTGCTCGTGTATCTCAGTCGCTGGCAAATGGCAGCCAAGTGAGGTAGTGTTACAAGTGCTCGTGTACCACAGTCGCAGGCTAATGGCTGCCAAGTGAGGTAGTATTACAAGTGCTCGTGTATCTCAGTCGCTGGTTAATGGCTGCCAAGTGAGGTAGTGTAACAAGTGCTCGTGTATCACAGTCGCTGGCTAATGGCCGCCAAGTGAGGCAGTGTTACAAGTGCTCGTGTACCACAGTCGCTGGCTAATGGCCACCAAGTGAGGTAGTGTTACAAGTGCTCGTGTATCACAGTCGCTGGCTAATGGCCGCCAAGTGAGGTAGTGTTACAAGTGCTCGTGTATCTCAGTCGCTGGCTAATGGCCCAAAAGTGAGGTAGTGTTACAAGTGCTCGTGTATCTCAGTCGCTGGCTAATGGCCCCCAAGTGAGGTAGTGTTACAAGTGCACGTGTATCTCAATCGCTGGCTAATGGCCCCCAAGTGAGGTAGTGTTACAAGTGCTCGTGTATCACAGTCACTGGCTAATGGCCGCCAAGTGAGGTAGTGTTACAAGTGCTCGTGTACCACAGTCGCTGGCTAATGGCCGCCAAGTGAGGCAGTGTTACAAGTGCTCGTGTATCAAGGTCGCTGGCTAATGGCCGCCAAGTGGGGGAGTGTTACAAGTGCTCGTGTATCTCAGTCGCTGGCTAATGGCCGCCAAGTGGGGCAGTGTAACAAGTGCTCGTGTATCACAGTCGCTGGCTAATGGCCGCCAAGTGGGGCAGTGTAACAAGTGCTCGTGTATCACAGTCGCTGGCTAATGGCCGCCAAGTGAGGTAGTGTTACAAGTGCTCGTGTATCTCAGTCGCTGGCTAATGGCCGCCATGTGAGGTAGTGTTACAAGTGCTCGTGTATCACAGTCGCTGGCTAATGGCCGCCAAGTGAGGCAGTGTTACAAGTGCTCGTGTATCTCAGTCGCTGGCTAATGGCCGCCAAGTGAGGTAGTGTTACAAGTGCTCGTGTATAACAGTCGCTGGCTAATGGCCGCCAAGTGGGGTAGTGTTACAAGTGCTCGTGTATCTCAGTCGCTGGCTAATGGCCGCCAAGTGAGGTAGTGTAATAAGTGCTCGTGTATCTCATTCGCTAGCTAATGGCTGCCAAGTGAGGTAGTGTTACAAGTGCTCGTATATCTCAGTCGCTGGCTAATGGCCGCCAGGTGAGGTAGTGTTACAAGTGCTCGTGTATCTCAGTCGCTGGCTAATGGCCGCCAAGTGGGGTAGTGTTACAAGTGCTCGTGTATCACAGTCGCTGGCAAATGGCCGCCAAGTGGGGTAGTGTAACAAGTACTCGTGTATCTCAGTCGCTGGCTAATGGCCCCCAAGTGAGGTAGTGTTACAAGTGCTCGTGTATCTCAATCGCTGGCTAATGGCCCCCAAGTGAGGTAGTGTTACAAGTGCTCGTGTATAACAGTCGCTGGCTAATGGCCGCCAAGTGGGGTAGTGTTACAAGTGCTCGTGTATCTCAGTCGCTGGCTAATGGCCGCCAAGTGAGGTAGTGTAATAAGTGCTCGTGTATCTCAGTCGCTAGCTAATGGCTGCCAAGTGAGGTAGTGTTACAAGTGCTCGTGTATCTCAGTCGCTGGCTAATGGCCGCCAGGTGAGGTAGTGTTACAAGTGCTCGTGTATCTCAGTCGCTGGCTAATGGCCGCCAAGTGGGGTAGTGTTACAAGTGCTCGTGTATCACAGTCGCTGGCAAATGGCCGCCAAGTGGGGCAGTGTAACCAGTACTCGTGTATCTCAGTCGCTGGCTAATGGCCGCCAAGTGGGGTAGTGTTACAAATGCTCGTGTATCTCAGTCGCTGGCTAATGGCCGCCAAGTGGGGTAGTGTTATATGTGCTCGTGTATCTCAGTCGCTGGCTAATGGCCACCAAGTGAGGTAGTGTAACAAGTACTCGTGTATCTCAGTCGCTGGCTAATGGCCCCCAAGTGAGGCAGTGTTACAAGTGCTCGTGTATCTCAGTCGCTGGCTAATGGCCCCCAAGTGAGGCAGTGTTACAAATGCTCGTGTATCACAGTCGCTGGCTAATGGCCGCCAAGTGAGGCAGTGTTACAAGTGCTCGTGTATCTCAGTCGCTGGCTAATGGCCGCCAAGTGAGGTAGTGTTACAAGTGCTCGTGTATCTCAGTCGCTGACTAATGGCCGCCAAGTGAGGCAGTGTTACAACTGCTCGGGTATCTCAGTCGCTGGCTAATGGCCGCCAAGTGAGGTAGTGTTACAAGTGCTCGTGTATCACAGTCGCTGGCTAATGGCCGCCATGTGAGGTAGTGTTAAAAGTGCTCGTGTATCACAGTCGCTGGCTAATGGCCGCCAAGTGAGGTAGTGTTACAAGTGCTCGTGTATCACAGTCGCTGGCTAATGGCCGCCAAGTGAGGTAGTGTTACAAGTGCTCTTGTATCTCAGTCGCTGGCTAATGGCCCCCGTGTGGCGCAGTGTTACAAGTGCTCGTGTATCACAGTCGCTGGCTAATGGCCGCCAAGTGAGGTAGTGTTACAAGTGCTCTTGTATCTCAGTCGCTGGCTAATGGCCCCCGTGTGGCGCAGTGTTACAAGTGCTCGTGTATCTCAGTCGCTGGCTAATGGCCGCCAAGTGGGGTAGTGTTACAAGTGCTCGTGTACCACAGTCGCTGGCTAATGGCCGCCAAGTGAGGTAGTGTTACAAGTGCTCGTGTATCTCTGTCGCTGGCTAATGGCAGCCAAGTGAGGTAGTGTTACAAGTGCTCGTGTACCACAGTCGCTGGCTAATGGCCCCCAAGTGAGGTAGTGTTACAAGTGCTCGTGTATCTCAGTCGCTGGTTAATGGCCGCCAAGTGAGGTAGTGTTACAAGTGCTCGTGTATCTCTGTCGCTGGCTAATGGCAGCCAAGTGAGGTAGTGTTACAAGTGTTCGTGTATCTCAGTCGCTGGCTAATGGCCGCCAAGTGAGGTAGTGTTACAAGTGCTCGTGTATCTCAGTCGCTGGCTAATGGCTGCCAAGTGAGGCAGTGTTACAAGTGCTCGTGTACCACAGTAGCTGGCTAATGGCTGCCAAGTGTGGTAGTGTTACAAGTGTTCGTGTATCTCAGTCACTGGCTAATGGCCCCCAAGTGAGGCAGTGTTACAAGTGCTCGTGTATCACAGTCGCTGGCTAATGGCCGCCAAGTGAGGCAGTTTTACAAGTGCTCGTGTATCTCAGTCGCTGGCTAATGGCCGCCAAGTGAGGTAGTGTTACAAGTGCTCGTGTATCTCAGTCGCTGGCTAATGGCCGCCAAGTGAGGTAGTGTTACAAGTGCTCGTGTATCACAGTCGCTGGCAAATGGCCGCCAAGTGAGGGAGTGTAACAAGTGCTCGTGTACCACAGTCGCTGGCTAATGACTGCCAAGTGAGGTACTGTTACAAGTGCTCGTGTACCACAGTCGATGGCTAATGGCCGCCAAGTGAGGTAGTGTAACAAGTGCTCGTGTACCACATTCGCTGGCTAATGACCGCCAAGTGAGGTAGTGTTACAAGTGCTCGTGTATCACAGTCGCTGTCTAATGGCCGCCAAGTGAGGTAGTGTTACAAGTGCTCGTGTATCTCAGTCGCTGGCTAATGGCCGCCAAGTGAGGTATTGTTACAAGTGCTCGTGTACCACAGTCGCTGGCTAATGGCTGCCAAGTGAGGTAGTGTTACAAGTGCCCGTGTATCTTAGTCGCTGCTAATGGCCGCCAAGTGAGGCATTGTAACAAGTGCTCGTGTATCTCAGTCGCTGGCTAATGGCCGCCAAGTGAGATAGTGTTACAAGTGCTCGTGTACCACAGTCGCTGGTTAATGGCCGCCAAGTTAGGTAGAGTTACAAGTGCTCGTGTATCACAGTCGCTGGCTAATGGCCGCTAAGTGAGGTAGTGTTACACGTGCTCGTGTTCCACAGTCGCTGGCTAATGGCCGCCAAGTGAGGCAGTGTTAGAGGTGCTCGTGTATCTCAGTCGCTGGCTAATGGCCGGCAAGTGGGGCAGTGTAACAAGTGCTCGTGTATCACAGTCGCTGGCTAATGGCCGCCAAGTGGGGCAGTGTAACAAGTGCTCGTGTATCACAGTCGCTGGCTAATGGCCGCCAACTGAGGTAGTGTTACAAGTGCTCGTGTATCACAGTCGCTGGCTAATGGCCGCCAAGTGGGGCAGGGCAACAAGTGCTCGTGTATCACAGTCGCTGGCTAATGGCCGCCAAGTGAGGTAGTGTTACAAGTGCTCGTGTATCACAGTCGCTGGCTAATGGCCGCCAAGTGAGGCAGTGTTACAAGTGCTCGTGTATCACAGTCGCTGGCTAACGGCCGCCAAGTGGGGTAGTGTAACAAGTGCTCGTGTATCTCAGTCGCTGGCTAATGGCCGCCAAGTGAGGTAGTGTTACAAGTGCTCGTGTACCACAGTCGCTGGCTAATGGCCGCCAAGTGAGGTAGTGTTACAAGTGCTCGTGTGCCTCAGTCGCTGGCTAATGGCCGCCAAGTGAGGTAGTGTTACAAGTGCTCGTGTATTTCAGTCGCAGGCTAATGGCCCCCAAGTGAGGTAGTGTTACAAGTGCTCGTGTATCTCAGTCGCTGGCTAATGGCCCCCAAGTGAGGTAGTGTTACAAGTGCTCGTGTATCACAGTCGCTGGCTAATGGCCGCCAAGTGGAGCAGTGTTACAAGTGCTCGTATATCACAGTCGCTGGCTAATGGCCGCCATGTGGGGTAGTGTTACAAGTGCTCGTGTATCACAGTCGCTGGCTAATGGCCGCCAAGTGGGGTAGTGTTACATGTGCTCGTGTATCACAGTCGCTGGCTAATGGCCGCCAAGTGAGGTAGTGTTACAAGTGCTCGTGTACCACAGTCGCTGGCTAATGGCCGCCAAGTGGGGTAGTGATACAAGTGCTCGTGTATCACAGTCGCTGGCTAATGGCCGCCAAGTGAGGTAGTGTTAAAGTGCTCGTGTACCATAGTCGTTGGCTAATGGCCGCCAAGTGAGGTAGTGTTACAAGTGCTCATGTATCACAGTCGCTGGCTAATGGCCGCCAAGTGAGGTAGTGTTACAAGTTCTAGTGTATCACAGTCGCTGGCTAATGGCCGCCAAGTGAGGTAGTGTTACAAGTGCTCGTGTATCTCAGTCGCTGGCTAATAGCCGCCAAGTGGGGTAGTGTTACAAGTGCTCGTGTATCACAGTCGCTGGCTAATGGCCGCCAAGTGAGGTAGTGTTACAAGTGCTCGTGTATCTCAGTCGCTGGTTAATGGCCGCCAAGTGAGGTAGTGTTACAAGTGCTCGTGTATCACAGTCGCTGGCAAATGGCCACCAAGTGAGGTAGTGTTACAAGTGCTCGTGTATCACAGTCGCTGGCTAATGGCCGCCAAGTGAGGTAGTGTTACAAGTGCTCGTGTATCTGAGTCGCTGGCTAATGGCTGCCAAGTGAGGTAGTGTAACAAGTGCTCGTGTATCTCAGTCGCTGGCTAATGGCCGCCAAGTGAGGCAGTGTTACAAGTGCTCGTGTATCACAGTCGCTGGCTAATGACTGCCAAGTGGGGTAGTGTTACAAGTGCTCGTGTATCTTAGTCGCTGGCTAATGTCTGCCAAGTGAGGTAGTGTAACAAGTGCTCGTGTATCTCAGTCGCTTGCTAATGGCCGCCAAGTGAGGCAATGTTACAAGTGCTCGTGTATCACAGTCGCGGGCTAATCGCCGCCAAGTGAGGTAGTGTAACAAGTGCTCGTGTATCTCAGTCGCTGGCTAATGGCCGCCAAGTGGGGCAGTGTTACAAGTGCTCGTGTATCTCAGTCGCTGGCTAATGGCCGCCAAGTGAGGCAGTGTTACAAGTGCTCGTGCATCTCAGTCGCTGGCTAATGGCCGCCAAGTGAGGCAGTGTTACAAGTGCTCGTGTATCTCAGTCGCTGGCTAATGGCCGCCAAGTGGGGTAGTGTTACAAGAGCTCGTGTATCTCAGTCGCTGGCTAATGGCTGCCAAGTGAGGTAGTGTTACAAGTGCTCGTGAATCTCAGTCGCTGGCTAATGGCTGCCAAGTGAGGTACTGTTACAAGTGCTCGTGTACCACAGTCGCTGGCTAATGGCCGCCAAGTGAGGTAGTGTTACAAGTGCTCGTGTATCACAGTCGCTGGCTAATGGCCGCCAAGTGAGGTAGTGTTACAAGTGCTCGTGTATCTCAGTCGCTGGCAAATGGCAGCCAAGTGAGGTAGTGTTACAAGTGCTCGTGTACCACAGTCGCTGGCTAATGGCTGCCAAGTGAGGTAGTATTACAAGTGCTCGTGTATCTCAGTCGCTGGTTAATGGCTGCCAAGTGAGGTAGTGTAACAAGTGCTCGTGTATCACAGTCGCTGGCTAATGGCCGCCAAGTGAGGCAGTGTTACAAGTGCTCGTGTACCACAGTCGCTGGCTAATGGCCACCAAGTGGGGTAGTGTTACAAGTGCTCGTGTATCACAGTCGCTGGCTAATGGCCGCCAAGTGAGGTAGTGTTACAAGTGCTCGTGTATCTCAGTCGCTGGCTAATGGCCCAAAAGTGAGGTAGTGTTACAAGTGCTCGTGTATCTCAGTCGCTGGCTAATGGCCCCCAAGTGAGGTAGTGTTACAAGTGCTCGTGTATCTCAATCGCTGGCTAATGGCCCCCAAGTGAGGTAGTGTTACAAGTGCTCGTGTATCACAGTCACTGGCTAGTGGCCGCCAAGTGAGGTAGTGTTACAAGTGCTCGTGTACCACAGTCGCTGGCTAATGGCCGCCAAGTGAGGCAGTGTTACAAGTGCTCGTGTATCAAGGTCGCTGGCTAATGGCCGCCAAGTGGGGGAGTGTTACAAGTGCTCGTGTATCTCAGTCGCTGGCTAATGGCCGCCAAGTGGGGCAGTGTAACAAGTGCTCGTGTATCACAGTCGCTGGCTAATGGCCGCCAAGTGGGGCAGTGTAACAAGTGCTCGTGTATCACAGTCGCTGGCTAATGGCCGCCAAGTGAGGTAGTGTTACAAGTGCTCGTGTATCTCAGTCGCTGGCTAATGGCCGCCATGTGAGGTAGTGTTACAAGTGCTCGTGTATCACAGTCGCTGGCTAATGGCCGCCAAGTGAGGCAGTGTTAAAAGTGCTCGTGTATCTCAGTCGCTGGCTAATGGCCGCCAAGTGAGGTAGTGTTACAAGTGCTCGTGTATAACAGTCGCTGGCTAATGGCCGCCAAGTGGGGTAGTGTTACAAGTGCTCGTGTATCTCAGTCGCTGGCTAATGGCCGCCAAGTGAGGTAGTGTAATAAGTGCTCGTGTATCTCAGTCGCTAGCTAATGGCTGCCAAGTGAGGTAGTGTTACAAGTGCTCGTATATCTCAGTCGCTGTCTAATGGGCGCCAGGTGAGGTAGTGTTACAAGTGCTCGTGTATCTCAGTCGCTGGCTAATGGCCGCCAAGTGGGGTAGTGTTACAAGTGCTCGTGTATCACAGTCGCTGGCAAATGGCCGCCAAGTGGGGTAGTGTAACAAGTACTCGTGTATCTCAGTCGCTGGCTAATGGCCCCCAAGTGAGGTAGTGTTACAAGTGCTCGTGTATCTCAATCGCTGGCTAATGGCCCCCAAGTGAGGTAGTGTTACAAGTGCTCGTGTATAACAGTCGCTTGCTAATGGCCGCCAAGTGGGGTAGTGTTACAAGTGCTCGTGTATCTCAGTCGCTGGCTAATGGCCGCCAAGTGAGGTAGTGTAATAAGTGCTCGTGTATCTCAGTCGCTAGCTAATGGCTGCCAAGTGAGGTAGTGTTACAAGTGCTCGTGTATCTCAGTCGCTGGCTAATGGCCGCCAGGTGAGGTAGTGTTACAAGTGCTCGTGTATCTCAGTCGCTGGCTAATGGCCGCCAAGTGGGGTAGTGTTACAAGTGCTCGTGTATCACAGTCGCTGGCAAATGGCCGCCAAGTGGGGCAGTGTAACAAGTACTCGTGTATCTCAGTCGCTGGCTAATGGCCGCCAAGTGGGGTAGTGTTACAAGTGCTCGTGTATCTCAGTCGCTGGCTAATGGCCGCCAAGTGGGGTAGTGTTATATGTGCTCGTGTATCTCAGTCGCTGGCTAATGGCCACCAAGTGAGGTAGTGTAACAAGTACTCGTGTATCTCAGTCGCTGGCTAATGGCCCCAAAGTGAGGCAGTGTTACAAGTGCTCGTGTATCTCAGTCGCTGGCTAATGGCCCCCAAGTGAGGCAGTGTTACAAATGCTCGTGTATCACAGTCGCTGGCTAATGGCCGCCAAGTGAGGCAGTGTTACAAGTGCTCGTGTATCTCAGTCGCTGGCTAATGGCCGCCAAGTGAGGTAGTGTTACAAGTGCTCGTGTATCTCAGTCGCTGACTAATGGCCGCCAAGTGAGGCAGTGTTACAACTGCTCGGGTATCTCAGTCGCTGGCTAATGGCCGCCAAGTGAGGTAGTGTTACAAGTGCTCGTGTATCACAGTCGCTGGCTAATGGCCGCCATGTGAGGTAGTGTTACAAGTGCTCGTGTATCACAGTCGCTGGCTAATGGCCGCCAAGTGAGGTAGTGTTACAAGTGCTCGTGTATCACAGTCGCTGGCTAATGGCCGCCAAGTGAGGTAGTGTTACAAGTGCTCTTGTATCTCAGTCGCTGGCTAATGGCCCCCGTGTGGCGCAGTGTTACAAGTGCTCGTGTATCTCAGTCGCTGGCTAATGGCCGCCAAGTGAGGTAGTGTTACAAGTGCTCGTGTATCTCAGTCGCTGGCTAATGGCCGCCAAGTGAGGTAGTGTTACAATTGCTCGTGTACCACAGTCACTGGCTAATGGCCTCCAAGTGAGGTAGTGTTACAAGTGCTCGTGTATCTCAGTCGCTGGCTAATGGCCGCCAAGTGGGTTAGTGTTACAAGTGCTCGTGTACCACAGTCGCTGGCTAATGGCCGCGAAGTGAGGTAGTGTTACAAGTGCTCGTGTACCACAGTCGCTGGCTAATGGCCCCCAAGTGAGGTAGTGTTACAAGTGCTCGTGTATCTCAGTCGCTGGTTAATGGCCGCCAAGTGAGGTAGTGTTACAAGTGCTCGTGTATCTCAGTCGCTGGCTAATGGCCGCCAAGTGAGGTAGTGTTACAAGTGTTCGTGTATCTCAGTCGCTGGCTAATGGCCGCCAAGTGAGGTAGTGTTACAAGTGCTCGTGTATCTCAGTCGCTGGCTAATGGCTGCCAAGTGAGGCAGTGTTACAAGTGCTCGTGTACCACAGTAGCTGGCTAATGGCTGCCAAGTGGGGTAGTGTTACAAGTGTTCGTGTATCTCAGTCACTGGCTAATGGCCCCCAAGTGAGGCAGTGTTACAAGTGCTCGTGTATCAAAGTCGCTGGCTAATGGCCGCCAAGTGAGGCAGTTTTACAAGTGCTCGTGTATCTCAGTCGCTGGCTAATGGCCGCCAAGTGAGGTAGTGTTACAAGTGCTCGTGTATCTCAGTCGCTGGCTAATGGCCGCCAAGTGAGGTAGTGTTACAAGTGCTCCTGTATCACAGTCGCTGGCAAATGGCCGCCAAGTGAGGGAGTGTAACAAGTGCTCGTGTACCACAGTCGCTGGCTAATGACTGCCAAGTGAGGTACTGTTACAAGTGCTCGTGTACCACAGTCGATGGCTAATGGCCGCCAAGTGAGGTAGTGTAACAAGTGCTCGTGTACCACATTCGCTGGCTAATGACCGCCAAGTGAGGTAGTGTTACAAGTGCTCGTGTATCACAGTCGCTGTCTAATGGCCGCCAAGTGAGGTAGTGTTACAAGTGCTCGTGTATCTCAGTCGCTGGCTAATGGCCGCCAAGTGAGGTATTGTTACAAGTGCTCGTGTACCACAGTCGCTGGCTAATGGCTGCCAAGTGAGGTAGTGTTACAAGTGCCCGTGTATCTTAGTCGCTGCTAATGGCCGCCAAGTGAGGCAGTGTAACAAGTGCTCGTGTATCTCAGTCGCTGGCTAATGGCCGCCAAGTGAGATAGTGTTACAAGTGCTCGTGTACCACAGTCGCTGGCTAATGGCCGCCAAGTTAGGTAGAGTTACAAGTGCTCGTGTATCACAGTCGCTGGCTAATGGCCGCTAAGTGAGGTAGTGTTACACGTGCTCGTGTTCCACAGTCGCTGGCTAATGGCCGCCAAGTGAGGCAGTGTTACAAGTGCTCGTGTATCTCAGTCGCTGGCTAATGGCCGGCAAGTGGGGCAGTGTAACAAGTGCTCGTGTATCACAGTCGCTGGCTAATGGCCGCCAAGTGGGGCAGTGTAACAAGTGCTCGTGTATCACAGTCGCTGGCTAATGGCCGCCAAGTGAGGTAGTGTTACAAGTGCTCGTGTATCACAGTCGCTGGCTAATGGCCGCCAAGTGGGGCAGGGCAACAAGTGCTCGTAAATCACAGTCGCTGGCTAATGGCCGCCAAGTGAGGTAGTGTTACAAGTGCTCGTGTATCACAGTCGCTGGCTAATGGCCGCCAAGTGAGGCAGTGTTACAAGTGCTCGTGTATCACAGTCGCTGGCTAACGGCCGCCAAGTGGGGTAGTGTAACAAGTGCTCGTGTATCTCAGTCGCTGGCTAATGGCCGCCAAGTGAGGTAGTGTTACAAGTGCTCGTGTACCACAGTCGCTGGCTAATGGCCGCCAAGTGAGGTAGTGTTACAAGTGCTCGTGTGCCTCAGTCGCTGGCTAATGGCCGCCAAGTGAGGTAGTGTTACAAGTGCTCGTGTATCTCAGTCGCAGGCTAATGGCCCCCAAGTGAGGTAGTGTTACAAGTGCTCGTGTATCTCAGTCGCTGGCTAATGGCCCCCAAGTGAGGTAGTGTTACAAGTGCTCGTGTATCACAGTCGCTGGCTAATGGCCGCCAAGTGGGGCAGTGTTACAAGTGCTCGTATATCACAGTCGCTGGCTAATGGCCGCCATGTGGGGTAGTGTTACAAGTGCTCGTGTATCACAGTCGCTGGCTAATGGCCGCCAAGTGGGGTAGTGTTACATGTGCTCGTGTATCACAGTCGCTGGCTAATGGCCGCCAAGTGAGGTAGTGTTACAAGTGCTCGTGTACCACAGCCGCTGGTTAATGGCCGCCAAGTGGGGTAGTGTTACAAGTGCTCGTGTATCACAGTCGCTGGCTAAAGGCCGCCAAGTGGGGTAGTGTTACAAGTGGTCGTGTATCTCAGTCGCTGGCTAATGGCCGCCAAGTGAGGTAGTGTTACAAGTGCTCGTGTATCTCAGTCGCTGGCTAATGGCCGCCAAGTGAGGTAGTGTTACAAGTGTTCGTGTATCACAGTCGCTGGCTAATGGCCGCCAAGTGTGGTAGTGTTACAAGTGCTCGTGTATCACAGTCGCTGGCTAACGGCCGCCAAGTGGGGTAGTGTAACAAGTGCTCGTGTATCTCAGTCCCTGGCTAATGGCCGCCAAGTGAGGTAGTGTTACAAGTGCTCGTGTACCACAGTCGCTGGCTAATGGCCGCCAAGTGAGATAGTGTTACAAGTGCTCGTGTGCCGCAGTCGCTGGCTAATGGCCGCCAAGTGGGGTAGTGTTACAAGTGCTCGTGTACCACAGTCGCTGGTTAATGGCCGCCAAGTGTGGTAGTGTTACAAGTGTTCGTGTATCTCAGTCGCTGGCTAATGGCCGCCAAGTGAGGTACTGTTACAAGTGCTCGTGTACCTCAGTCGCTGGTTAATGGCCGCCAAGTGGGGTAGTGTTACAAGTGCTCGTGTATCTCAGTCGCTGGCTAATGGCCGCCAAGTGAGGTAGGGTTACAAGTGTTCGTGTATCTCAGTCGCTGGCTAATGGCTGCCAAGTGAGGTAGTGTTACAAGTGCTCGTGTATCACAGTCGCTGGCTAATGGCCGCCAAGTGAGTTAGTGTAATAAGTGTTAGTGTACCTCAGTCTCTGGCTAATGGCCGCCAAGTGAGATAGTGTTACAAGTGCTCGTGTATCTCAGTCGCTGGCTAATGGCCGCCAAGTGAGGTAGTGTTACAAGTGCTCGTGTATCTCAGTCGCTGGCTAATCGCCGCCAAGTGAGGTAGTGTTACAAGTGCCCGTGTATAACAGTCGCTGGCTAATGGCCGCCATGTGGGGTAGTGTTACAAGTGCTCGTGTATCTCAGTCGCTGGCTAATGGCCGCCAAGTGAGGTAGTGTAATAAATGCTCGTGTATCTCAGTCGCTAGCTAATGGCTGCCAAGTGAGGTAGTGTTACAAGTGCTCGTGTATCTCAGTCGCTGGCTAATGGCCGCCAGGTGAGGTAGTGTTACAAGTGCTCGTGTATCTCAGTCGCTGGCTAATGGCCGCCAAGTGGGGTAGTGTTACAAGTGCTCGTGTATCACAGTCGCTGGCAAATGGCCGCCAAGTGGGGCAGTGTAACAAGTACTCGTGTATCTCAGTCGCTGGCTAATGGCCGCCAAGTGGGGTAGTGTTACAAGTGCTCGTGTATCTCGGTCGCTGGCTAATGGCCGCCAAGTGGGGTAGTGTTATAAGTGCTCGTGTATCTCAGTCGCTGGCTAATGGCCACCAAGTGAGGTAGTGTAACAAGTACTCGTGTATCTCAGTCGCTGGCTAATGACCGCCAAGTGAGGCAGTGTAACAAGTGCTCGTGTATCACAGTCGCTGGCTAATGGCCGCCAAGTGAGGTAGTGTTACAAGTGCTCGTGTATCACAGTCGCTGGCTAATGGCCGCCAAGTGGAGCAGTGTTACAAGTGCTCGTATATCACAGTCGCTGGCTAATGGCCGCCATGTGGGGTAGTGTTACAAGTGCTCGTGTATCACAGTCGCTGGCTAATGGCCGCCAAGTGGGGTAGTGTTACATGTGCTCGTGTATCACAGTCGCTGGCTAATGGCCGCCAAGTGAGGTAGTGTTACAAGTGCTCGTGTACCACAGTCGCTGGCTAATGGCCGCCAAGTGGGGTAGTGATACAAGTGCTCGTGTATCACAGTCGCTGGCTAATGGCCGCCAAGTGAGGTAGTGTTAAAGTGCTCGTGTACCATAGTCGTTGGCTAATGGCCGCCAAGTGAGGTAGTGTTACAAGTGCTCATGTATCACAGTCGCTGGCTAATGGCCGCCAAGTGAGGTAGTGTTACAAGTTCTAGTGTATCACAGTCGCTGGCTAATGGCCGCCAAGTGAGGTAGTGTTACAAGTGCTCGTGTATCTCAGTCGCTGGCTAATAGCCGCCAAGTGGGGTAGTGTTACAAGTGCTCGTGTATCACAGTCGCTGGCTAATGGCCGCCAAGTGAGGTAGTGTTACAAGTGCTCGTGTATCTCAGTCGCTGGTTAATGGCCGCCAAGTGAGGTAGTGTTACAAGTGCTCGTGTATCACAGTCGCTGGCAAATGGCCACCAAGTGAGGTAGTGTTACAAGTGCTCGTGTATCACAGTCGCTGGCTAATGGCCGCCAAGTGAGGTAGTGTTACAAGTGCTCGTGTATCTGAGTCGCTGGCTAATGGCTGCCAAGTGAGGTAGTGTAACAAGTGCTCGTGTATCTCAGTCGCTGGCTAATGGCCGCCAAGTGAGGCAGTGTTACAAGTGCTCGTGTATCACAGTCGCTGGCTAATGACTGCCAAGTGGGGTAGTGTTACAAGTGCTCGTGTATCTTAGTCGCTGGCTAATGTCTGCCAAGTGAGGTAGTGTAACAAGTGCTCGTGTATCTCAGTCGCTTGCTAATGGCCGCCAAGTGAGGCAATGTTACAAGTGCTCGTGTATCACAGTCGCGGGCTAATCGCCGCCAAGTGAGGTAGTGTAACAAGTGCTCGTGTATCTCAGTCGCTGGCTAATGGCCGCCAAGTGGGGCAGTGTTACAAGTGCTCGTGTATCTCAGTCGCTGGCTAATGGCCGCCAAGTGAGGCAGTGTTACAAGTGCTCGTGCATCTCAGTCGCTGGCTAATGGCCGCCAAGTGAGGCAGTGTTACAAGTGCTCGTGTATCTCAGTCGCTGGCTAATGGCCGCCAAGTGGGGTAGTGTTACAAGAGCTCGTGTATCTCAGTCGCTGGCTAATGGCTGCCAAGTGAGGTAGTGTTACAAGTGCTCGTGAATCTCAGTCGCTGGCTAATGGCTGCCAAGTGAGGTACTGTTACAAGTGCTCGTGTACCACAGTCGCTGGCTAATGGCCGCCAAGTGAGGTAGTGTTACAAGTGCTCGTGTATCACAGTCGCTGGCTAATGGCCGCCAAGTGAGGTAGTGTTACAAGTGCTCGTGTATCTCAGTCGCTGGCAAATGGCAGCCAAGTGAGGTAGTGTTACAAGTGCTCGTGTACCACAGTCGCTGGCTAATGGCTGCCAAGTGAGGTAGTATTACAAGTGCTCGTGTATCTCAGTCGCTGGTTAATGGCTGCCAAGTGAGGTAGTGTAACAAGTGCTCGTGTATCACAGTCGCTGGCTAATGGCCGCCAAGTGAGGCAGTGTTACAAGTGCTCGTGTACCACAGTCGCTGGCTAATGGCCACCAAGTGGGGTAGTGTTACAAGTGCTCGTGTATCACAGTCGCTGGCTAATGGCCGCCAAGTGAGGTAGTGTTACAAGTGCTCGTGTATCTCAGTCGCTGGCTAATGGCCCAAAAGTGAGGTAGTGTTACAAGTGCTCGTGTATCTCAGTCGCTGGCTAATGGCCCCCAAGTGAGGTAGTGTTACAAGTGCTCGTGTATCTCAATCGCTGGCTAATGGCCCCCAAGTGAGGTAGTGTTACAAGTGCTCGTGTATCACAGTCACTGGCTAATGGCCGCCAAGTGAGGTAGTGTTACAAGTGCTCGTGTACCACAGTCGCTGGCTAATGGCCGCCAAGTGAGGCAGTGTTACAAGTGCTCGTGTATCAAGGTCGCTGGCTAATGGCCGCCAAGTGGGGGAGTGTTACAAGTGCTCGTGTATCTCAGTCGCTGGCTAATGGCCGCCAAGTGGGGCAGTGTAACAAGTGCTCGTGTATCACAGTCGCTGGCTAATGGCCGCCAAGTGGGGCAGTGTAACAAGTGCTCGTGTATCACAGTCGCTGGCTAATGGCCGCCAAGTGAGGTAGTGTTACAAGTGCTCGTGTATCTCAGTCGCTGGCTAATGGCCGCCATGTGAGGTAGTGTTACAAGTGCTCGTGTATCACAGTCGCTGGCTAATGGCCGCCAAGTGAGGCAGTGTTAAAAGTGCTCGTGTATCTCAGTCGCTGGCTAATGGCCGCCAAGTGAGGTAGTGTTACAAGTGCTCGTGTATAACAGTCGCTGGCTAATGGCCGCCAAGTGGGGTAGTGTTACAAGTGCTCGTGTATCTCAGTCGCTGGCTAATGGCCGCCAAGTGAGGTAGTGTAATAAGTGCTCGTGTATCTCAGTCGCTAGCTAATGGCTGCCAAGTGAGGTAGTGTTACAAGTGCTCGTATATCTCAGTCGCTGGCTAATGGCCGCCAGGTGAGGTAGTGTTACAAGTGCTCGTGTATCTCAGTCGCTGGCTAATGGCCGCCAAGTGGGGTAGTGTTACAAGTGCTCGTGTATCACAGTCGCTGGCAAATGGCCGCCAAGTGGGGTAGTGTAACAAGTACTCGTGTATCTCAGTCGCTGGCTAATGGCCCCCAAGTGAGGTAGTGTTACAAGTGCTCGTGTATCTCAATCGCTGGCTAATGGCCCCCAAGTGAGGTAGTGTTACAAGTGCTCGTGTATAACAGTCGCTTGCTAATGGCCGCCAAGTGGGGTAGTGTTACAAGTGCTCGTGTATCTCAGTCGCTGGCTAATGGCCGCCAAGTGAGGTAGTGTAATAAGTGCTCGTGTATCTCAGTCGCTAGCTAATGGCTGCCAAGTGAGGTAGTGTTACAAGTGCTCGTGTATCTCAGTCGCTGGCTAATGGCCGCCAGGTGAGGTAGTGTTACAAGTGCTCGTGTATCTCAGTCGCTGGCTAATGGCCGCCAAGTGGGGTAGTGTTACAAGTGCTCGTGTATCACAGTCGCTGGCAAATGGCCGCCAAGTGGGGCAGTGTAACAAGTACTCGTGTATCTCAGTCGCTGGCTAATGGCCGCCAAGTGGGGTAGTGTTACAAGTGCTCGTGTATCTCAGTCGCTGGCTAATGGCCGCCAAGTGGGGTAGTGTTATATGTGCTCGTGTATCTCAGTCGCTGGCTAATGGCCACCAAGTGAGGTAGTGTAACAAGTACTCGTGTATCTCAGTCGCTGGCTAATGGCCCCAAAGTGAGGCAGTGTTACAAGTGCTCGTGTATCTCAGTCGCTGGCTAATGGCCCCCAAGTGAGGCAGTGTTACAAATGCTCGTGTATCACAGTCGCTGGCTAATGGCCGCCAAGTGAGGCAGTGTTACAAGTGCTCGTGTATCTCAGTCGCTGGCTAATGGCCGCCAAGTGAGGTAGTGTTACAAGTGCTCGTGTATCTCAGTCGCTGACTAATGGCCGCCAAGTGAGGCAGTGTTACAACTGCTCGGGTATCTCAGTCGCTGGCTAATGGCCGCCAAGTGAGGTAGTGTTACAAGTGCTCGTGTATCACAGTCGCTGGCTAATGGCCGCCATGTGAGGTAGTGTTACAAGTGCTCGTGTATCACAGTCGCTGGCTAATGGCCGCCAAGTGAGGTAGTGTTACAGTGCTCGTGTATCACAGTCGCTGGCTAATGGCCGCCAAGTGAGGTAGTGTTACAAGTGCTCTTGTATCTCAGTCGCTGGCTAATGACCCCCGTGTGGCGCAGTGTTACAAGTGCTCGTGTATCACAGTCGCTGGCTAATGGCCGCCAAGTGAGGTAGTGTTACAAGTGCTCGTGTATCTCAGTCGCTGGCTAATGGCCGCCAAGTGAGGTAGTGTTACAATTGCTCGTGTACCACAGTCACTGGCTAATGGCCTCCAAGTGAGGTAGTGTTACAAGTGCTCGTGTATCTCAGTCGCTGGCTAATGGCCGCCAAGTGGGTTAGTGTTACAAGTGCTCGTGTACCACAGTCGCTGGCTAATGGCCGCGAAGTGAGGTAGTGTTACAAGTGCTCGTGTACCACAGTCGCTGGCTAATGGCCCCCAAGTGAGGTAGTGTTACAAGTGCTCGTGTATCTCAGTCGCTGGTTAATGGCCGCCAAGTGAGGTAGTGTTACAAGTGCTCGTGTATCACAGTCGCTGGCTAATGGCCGCCAAGTGAGGTAGTGTTACAAGTGCTCGTGTATAACAGTCGCTGGCTAATGGCCGCCAAGTGGGGTAGTGTTACAAGTGCTCGTGTATCTCAGTCGCTGGCTAATGGCCGCCAAGTGAGGTAGTGTAATAAGTGCTCGTGTATCTCATTCGCTAGCTAATGGCTGCCAAGTGAGGTAGTGTTACAAGTGCTCGTATATCTCAGTCGCTGGCTAATGGCCGCCAGGTGAGGTAGTGTTACAAGTGCTCGTGTATCTCAGTCGCTGGCTAATGGCCGCCAAGTGGGGTAGTGTTACAAGTGCTCGTGTATCACAGTCGCTGGCAAATGGCCGCCAAGTGGGGTAGTGTAACAAGTACTCGTGTATCTCAGTCGCTGGCTAATGGCCCCCAAGTGAGGTAGTGTTACAAGTGCTCGTGTATCTCAATCGCTGGCTAATGGCCCCCAAGTGAGGTAGTGTTACAAGTGCTCGTGTATAACAGTCGCTGGCTAATGGCCGCCAAGTGGGGTAGTGTTACAAGTGCTCGTGTATCTCAGTCGCTGGCTAATGGCCGCCAAGTGAGGTAGTGTAATAAGTGCTCGTGTATCTCAGTCGCTAGCTAATGGCTGCCAAGTGAGGTAGTGTTACAAGTGCTCGTGTATCTCAGTCGCTGGCTAATGGCCGCCAGGTGAGGTAGTGTTACAAGTGCTCGTGTATCTCAGTCGCTGGCTAATGGCCGCCAAGTGGGGTAGTGTTACAAGTGCTCGTGTATCACAGTCGCTGGCAAATGGCCGCCAAGTGGGGCAGTGTAACCAGTACTCGTGTATCTCAGTCGCTGGCTAATGGCCGCCAAGTGGGGTAGTGTTACAAATGCTCGTGTATCTCAGTCGCTGGCTAATGGCCGCCAAGTGGGGTAGTGTTATATGTGCTCGTGTATCTCAGTCGCTGGCTAATGGCCACCAAGTGAGGTAGTGTAACAAGTACTCGTGTATCTCAGTCGCTGGCTAATGGCCCCCAAGTGAGGCAGTGTTACAAGTGCTCGTGTATCTCAGTCGCTGGCTAATGGCCCCCAAGTGAGGCAGTGTTACAAATGCTCGTGTATCACAGTCGCTGGCTAATGGCCGCCAAGTGAGGCAGTGTTACAAGTGCTCGTGTATCTCAGTCGCTGGCTAATGGCCGCCAAGTGAGGTAGTGTTACAAGTGCTCGTGTATCTCAGTCGCTGACTAATGGCCGCCAAGTGAGGCAGTGTTACAACTGCTCGGGTATCTCAGTCGCTGGCTAATGGCCGCCAAGTGAGGTAGTGTTACAAGTGCTCGTGTATCACAGTCGCTGGCTAATGGCCGCCATGTGAGGTAGTGTTAAAAGTGCTCGTGTATCACAGTCGCTGGCTAATGGCCGCCAAGTGAGGTAGTGTTACAAGTGCTCGTGTATCACAGTCGCTGGCTAATGGCCGCCAAGTGAGGTAGTGTTACAAGTGCTCTTGTATCTCAGTCGCTGGCTAATGGCCCCCGTGTGGCGCAGTGTTACAAGTGCTCGTGTATCTCAGTCGCTGGCTAATGGCCGCCAAGTGAGGTAGTGTTACAAGTGCTCGTGTATCTCAGTCGCTGGCTAATGGCCGCCAAGTGGGGTAGTGTTACAAGTGCTCGTGTACCACAGTCGCTGGCTAATGGCCGCGAAGTGAGGTAGTGTTACAAGTGCTCGTGTACCACAGTCGCTGGCTAATGGCCCCCAAGTGAGGTAGTGTTACAAGTGCTCGTGTATCTCAGTCGCTGGTTAATGGCCGCCAAGTGAGGTAGTGTTACAAGTGCTCGTGTATCTCTGTCGCTGGCTAATGGCAGCCAAGTGAGGTAGTGTTACAAGTGTTCGTGTATCTCAGTCGCTGGCTAATGGCCGCCAAGTGAGGTAGTGTTACAAGTGCTCGTGTATCTCAGTCGCTGGCTAATGGCTGCCAAGTGAGGCAGTGTTACAAGTGCTCGTGTACCACAGTAGCTGGCTAATGGCTGCCAAGTGTGGTAGTGTTACAAGTGTTCGTGTATCTCAGTCACTGGCTAATGGCCCCCAAGTGAGGCAGTGTTACAAGTGCTCGTGTATCACAGTCGCTGGCTAATGGCCGCCAAGTGAGGCAGTTTTACAAGTGCTCGTGTATCTCAGTCGCTGGCTAATGGCCGCCAAGTGAGGTAGTGTTACAAGTGCTCGTGTATCTCAGTCGCTGGCTAATGGCCGCCAAGTGAGGTAGTGTTACAAGTGCTCGTGTATCACAGTCGCTGGCAAATGGCCGCCAAGTGAGGGAGTGTAACAAGTGCTCGTGTACCACAGTCGCTGGCTAATGACTGCCAAGTGAGGTACTGTTACAAGTGCTCGTGTACCACAGTCGATGGCTAATGGCCGCCAAGTGAGGTAGTGTAACAAGTGCTCGTGTACCACATTCGCTGGCTAATGACCGCCAAGTGAGGTAGTGTTACAAGTGCTCGTGTATCACAGTCGCTGTCTAATGGCCGCCAAGTGAGGTAGTGTTACAAGTGCTCGTGTATCTCAGTCGCTGGCTAATGGCCGCCAAGTGAGGTATTGTTACAAGTGCTCGTGTACCACAGTCGCTGGCTAATGGCTGCCAAGTGAGGTAGTGTTACAAGTGCCCGTGTATCTTAGTCGCTGCTAATGGCCGCCAAGTGAGGCAGTGTAACAAGTGCTCGTGTATCTCAGTCGCTGGCTAATGGCCGCCAAGTGAGATAGTGTTACAAGTGCTCGTGTACCACAGTCGCTGGTTAATGGCCGCCAAGTTAGGTAGAGTTACAAGTGCTCGTGTATCACAGTCGCTGGCTAATGGCCGCTAAGTGAGGTAGTGTTACACGTGCTCGTGTTCCACAGTCGCTGGCTAATGGCCGCCAAGTGAGGCAGTGTTACAAGTGCTCGTGTATCTCAGTCGCTGGCTAATGGCCGGCAAGTGGGGCAGTGTAACAAGTGCTCGTGTATCACAGTCGCTGGCTAATGGCCGCCAAGTGGGGCAGTGTAACAAGTGCTCGTGTATCACAGTCGCTGGCTAATGGCCGCCAACTGAGGTAGTGTTACAAGTGCTCGTGTATCACAGTCGCTGGCTAATGGCCGCCAAGTGGGGCAGGGCAACAAGTGCTCGTGTATCACAGTCGCTGGCTAATGGCCGCCAAGTGAGGTAGTGTTACAAGTGCTCGTGTATCACAGTCGCTGGCTAATGGCCGCCAAGTGAGGCAGTGTTACAAGTGCTCGTGTATCACAGTCGCTGGCTAACGGCCGCCAAGTGGGGTAGTGTAACAAGTGCTCGTGTATCTCAGTCGCTGGCTAATGGCCGCCAAGTGAGGTAGTGTTACAAGTGCTCGTGTACCACAGTCGCTGGCTAATGGCCGCCAAGTGAGGTAGTGTTACAAGTGCTCGTGTGCCTCAGTCGCTGGCTAATGGCCGCCAAGTGAGGTAGTGTTACAAGTGCTCGTGTATCTCAGTCGCAGGCTAATGGCCCCCAAGTGAGGTAGTGTTACAAGTGCTCGTGTATCTCAGTCGCTGGCTAATGGCCCCCAAGTGAGGTAGTGTTACAAGTGCTCGTGTATCACAGTCGCTGGCTAATGGCCGCCAAGTGGAGCAGTGTTACAAGTGCTCGTATATCACAGTCGCTGGCTAATGGCCGCCATGTGGGGTAGTGTTACAAGTGCTCGTGTATCACAGTCGCTGGCTAATGGCCGCCAAGAGGGGTAGTGTTACATGTGCTCGTGTATCACAGTCGCTGGCTAATGGCCGCCAAGTGAGGTAGTGTTACAAGTGCTCGTGTACCACAGTCGCTGGCTAATGGCCGCCAAGTGGGGTAGTGATACAAGTGCTCGTGTATCACAGTCGCTGGCTAATGGCCGCCAAGTGAGGTAGTGTTAAAGTGCTCGTGTACCATAGTCGTTGGCTAATGGCCGCCAAGTGAGGTAGTGTTACAAGTGCTCATGTATCACAGTCGCTGGCTAATGGCCGCCAAGTGAGGTAGTGTTACAAGTTCTAGTGTATCACAGTCGCTGGCTAATGGCCGCCAAGTGAGGTAGTGTTACAAGTGCTCGTGTATCTCAGTCGCTGGCTAATAGCCGCCAAGTGGGGTAGTGTTACAAGTGCTCGTGTATCACAGTCGCTGGCTAATGGCCGCCAAGTGAGGTAGTGTTACAAGTGCTCGTGTATCTCAGTCGCTGGTTAATGGCCGCCAAGTGAGGTAGTGTTACAAGTGCTCGTGTATCACAGTCGCTGGCAAATGGCCACCAAGTGAGGTAGTGTTACAAGTGCTCGTGTATCACAGTCGCTGGCTAATGGCCGCCAAGTGAGGTAGTGTTACAAGTGCTCGTGTATCTGAGTCGCTGGCTAATGGCTGCCAAGTGAGGTAGTGTAACAAGTGCTCGTGTATCTCAGTCGCTGGCTAATGGCCGCCAAGTGAGGCAGTGTTACAAGTGCTCGTGCATCTCAGTCGCTGGCTAATGGCCGCCAAGTGAGGCAGTGTTACAAGTGCTCGTGTATCTCAGTCGCTGGCTAATGGCCGCCAAGTGGGGTAGTGTTACAAGAGCTCGTGTATCTCAGTCGCTGGCTAATGGCTGCCAAGTGAGGTAGTGTTACAAGTGCTCGTGAATCTCAGTCGCTGGCTAATGGCTGCCAAGTGAGGTACTGTTACAAGTGCTCGTGTACCACAGTCGCTGGCTAATGGCCGCCAAGTGAGGTAGTGTTACAAGTGCTCGTGTATCACAGTCGCTGGCTAATGGCCGCCAAGTGAGGTAGTGTTACAAGTGCTCGTGTATCTCAGTCGCTGGCAAATGGCAGCCAAGTGAGGTAGTGTTACAAGTGCTCGTGTACCACAGTCGCTGGCTAATGGCTGCCAAGTGAGGTAGTATTACAAGTGCTCGTGTATCTCAGTCGCTGGTTAATGGCTGCCAAGTGAGGTAGTGTAACAAGTGCTCGTGTATCACAGTCGCTGGCTAATGGCCGCCAAGTGAGGCAGTGTTACAAGTGCTCGTGTACCACAGTCGCTGGCTAATGGCCACCAAGTGGGGTAGTGTTACAAGTGCTCGTGTATCACAGTCGCTGGCTAATGGCCGCCAAGTGAGGTAGTGTTACAAGTGCTCGTGTATCTCAGTCGCTGGCTAATGGCCCAAAAGTGAGGTAGTGTTACAAGTGCTCGTGTATCTCAGTCGCTGGCTAATGGCCCCCAAGTGAGGTAGTGTTACAAGTGCTCGTGTATCTCAATCGCTGGCTAATGGCCCCCAAGTGAGGTAGTGTTACAAGTGCACGTGTATCACAGTCACTGGCTAATGGCCGCCAAGTGAGGTAGTGTTACAAGTGCTCGTGTACCACAGTCGCTGGCTAATGGCCGCCAAGTGAGGCAGTGTTACAAGTGCTCGTGTATCAAGGTCGCTGGCTAATGGCCGCCAAGTGGGGGAGTGTTACAAGTGCTCGTGTATCTCAGTCGCTGGCTAATGGCCGCCAAGTGGGGCAGTGTAACAAGTGCTCGTGTATCACAGTCGCTGGCTAATGGCCGCCAAGTGGGGCAGTGTAACAAGTGCTCGTGTATCACAGTCGCTGGCTAATGGCCGCCAAGTGAGGTAGTGTTACAAGTGCTCGTGTATCTCAGTCGCTGGCTAATGGCCGCCATGTGAGGTAGTGTTACAAGTGCTCGTGTATCACAGTCGCTGGCTAATGGCCGCCAAGTGAGGCAGTGTTAAAAGTGCTCGTGTATCTCAGTCGCTGGCTAATGGCCGCCAAGTGAGGTAGTGTTACAAGTGCTCGTGTATAACAGTCGCTGGCTAATGGCCGCCAAGTGGGGTAGTGTTACAAGTGCTCGTGTATCTCAGTCGCTGGCTAATGGCCGCCAAGTGAGGTAGTGTAATAAGTGCTCGTGTATCTCAGTCGCTAGCTAATGGCTGCCAAGTGAGGTAGTGTTACAAGTGCTCGTATATCTCAGTCGCTGGCTAATGGCCGCCAGGTGAGGTAGTGTTACAAGTGCTCGTGTATCTCAGTCGCTGGCTAATGGCCGCCAAGTGGGGTAGTGTTACAAGTGCTCGTGTATCACAGTCGCTGGCAAATGGCCGCCAAGTGGGGTAGTGTAACAAGTACTCGTGTATCTCAGTCGCTGGCTAATGGCCCCCAAGTGAGGTAGTGTTACAAGTGCTCGTGTATCTCAATCGCTGGCTAATGGCCCCCAAGTGAGGTAGTGTTACAAGTGCTCGTGTATAACAGTCGCTTGCTAATGGCCGCCAAGTGGGGTAGTGTTACAAGTGCTCGTGTATCTCAGTCGCTGGCTAATGGCCGCCAAGTGAGGTAGTGTAATAAGTGCTCGTGTATCTCAGTCGCTAGCTAATGGCTGCCAAGTGAGGTAGTGTTACAAGTGCTCGTGTATCTCAGTCGCTGGCTAATGGCCGCCAGGTGAGGTAGTGTTACAAGTGCTCGTGTATCTCAGTCGCTGGCTAATGGCCGCCAAGTGGGGTAGTGTTACAAGTGCTCGTGTATCACAGTCGCTGGCAAATGGCCGCCAAGTGGGGCAGTGTAACAAGTACTCGTGTATCTCAGTCGCTGGCTAATGGCCGCCAAGTGGGGTAGTGTTACAAGTGCTCGTGTATCTCAGTCGCTGGCTAATGGCCGCCAAGTGGGGTAGTGTTATATGTGCTCGTGTATCTCAGTCGCTGGCTAATGGCCACCAAGTGAGGTAGTGTAACAAGTACTCGTGTATCTCAGTCGCTGGCTAATGGCCCCAAAGTGAGGCAGTGTTACAAGTGCTCGTGTATCTCAGTCGCTGGCTAATGGCCCCCAAGTGAGGCAGTGTTACAAATGCTCGTGTATCACAGTCGCTGGCTAATGGCCGCCAAGTGAGGCAGTGTTACAAGTGCTCGTGTATCTCAGTCGCTGGCTAATGGCCGCCAAGTGAGGTAGTGTTACAAGTGCTCGTGTATCTCAGTCGCTGACTAATGGCCGCCAAGTGAGGCAGTGTTACAACTGCTCGGGTATCTCAGTCGCTGGCTAATGGCCGCCAAGTGAGGTAGTGTTACAAGTGCTCGTGTATCACAGTCGCTGGCTAATGGCCGCCATGTGAGGTAGTGTTACAAGTGCTCGTGTATCACAGTCGCTGGCTAATGGCCGCCAAGTGAGGTAGTGTTACAAGTGCTCGTGTATCACAGTCGCTGGCTAATGGCCGCCAAGTGAGGTAGTGTTACAAGTGCTCTTGTATCTCAGTCGCTGGCTAATGGCCCCCGTGTGGCGCAGTGTTACAAGTGCTCGTGTATCTCAGTCGCTGGCTAATGGCCGCCAAGTGAGGTAGTGTTACAAGTGCTCGTGTATCTCAGTCGCTGGCTAATGGCCGCCAAGTGAGGTAGTGTTACAATTGCTCGTGTACCACAGTCACTGGCTAATGGCCTCCAAGTGAGGTAGTGTTACAAGTGCTCGTGTATCTCAGTCGCTGGCTAATGGCCGCCAAGTGGGTTAGTGTTACAAGTGCTCGTGTACCACAGTCGCTGGCTAATGGCCGCGAAGTGAGGTAGTGTTACAAGTGCTCGTGTACCACAGTCGCTGGCTAATGGCCCCCAAGTGAGGTAGTGTTACAAGTGCTCGTGTATCTCAGTCGCTGGTTAATGGCCGCCAAGTGAGGTAGTGTTACAAGTGCTCGTGTATCTCAGTCGCTGGCTAATGGCCGCCAAGTGAGGTAGTGTTACAAGTGTTCGTGTATCTCAGTCGCTGGCTAATGGCCGCCAAGTGAGGTAGTGTTACAAGTGCTCGTGTATCTCAGTCGCTGGCTAATGGCTGCCAAGTGAGGCAGTGTTACAAGTGCTCGTGTACCACAGTAGCTGGCTAATGGCTGCCAAGTGGGGTAGTGTTACAAGTGTTCGTGTATCTCAGTCACTGGCTAATGGCCCCCAAGTGAGGCAGTGTTACAAGTGCTCGTGTATCAAAGTCGCTGGCTAATGGCCGCCAAGTGAGGCAGTTTTACAAGTGCTCGTGTATCTCAGTCGCTGGCTAATGGCCGCCAAGTGAGGTAGTGTTACAAGTGCTCGTGTATCTCAGTCGCTGGCTAATGGCCGCCAAGTGAGATAGTGTTACAAGTGCTCCTGTATCACAGTCGCTGGCAAATGGCCGCCAAGTGAGGGAGTGTAACAAGTGCTCGTGTACCACAGTCGCTGGCTAATGACTGCCAAGTGAGGTACTGTTACAAGTGCTCGTGTACCACAGTCGATGGCTAATGGCCGCCAAGTGAGGTAGTGTTACAAGTGCTCGTGTACCACATTCGCTGGCTAATGACCGCCAAGTGAGGTAGTGTTACAAGTGCTCGTGTATCACAGTCGCTGTCTAATGGCCGCCAAGTGAGGTAGTGTTACAAGTGCTCGTGTATCTCAGTCGCTGGCTAATGGCCGCCAAGTGAGGTATTGTTACAAGTGCTCGTGTACCACAGTCGCTGGCTAATGGCTGCCAAGTGAGGTAGTGTTACAAGTGCCCGTGTATCTTAGTCGCTGCTAATGGCCGCCAAGTGAGGCAGTGTAACAAGTGCTCGTGTATCTCAGTCGCTGGCTAATGGCCGCCAAGTGAGATAGTGTTACAAGTGCTCGTGTACCACAGTCGCTGGCTAATGGCCGCCAAGTTAGGTAGAGTTACAAGTGCTCGTGTATCACAGTCGCTGGCTAATGGCCGCTAAGTGAGGTAGTGTTACACGTGCTCGTGTTCCACAGTCGCTGGCTAATGGCCGCCAAGTGAGGCAGTGTTACAAGTGCTCGTGTATCTCAGTCGCTGGCTAATGGCCGGCAAGTGGGGCAGTGTAACAAGTGCTCGTGTATCACAGTCGCTGGCTAATGGCCGCCAAGTGGGGCAGTGTAACAAGTGCTCGTGTATCACAGTCGCTGGCTAATGGCCGCCAAGTGAGGTAGTGTTACAAGTGCTCGTGTATCACAGTCGCTGGCTAATGGCCGCCAAGTGGGGCAGGGCAACAAGTGCTCGTGTATCACAGTCGCTGGCTAATGGCCGCCAAGTGAGGTAGTGTTACAAGTGCTCGTGTATCACAGTCGCTGGCTAATGGCCGCCAAGTGAGGCAGTGTTACAAGTGCTCGTGTATCACAGTCGCTGGCTAACGGCCGCCAAGTGGGGTAGTGTAACAAGTGCTCGTGTATCTCAGTCGCTGGCTAATGGCCGCCAAGTGAGGTAGTGTTACAAGTGCTCGTGTACCACAGTCGCTGGCTAATGGCCGCCAAGTGAGGTAGTGTTACAAGTGCTCGTGTGCCTCAGTCGCTGGCTAATGGCCGCCAAGTGAGGTAGTGTTACAAGTGCTCGTGTATCTCAGTCGCAGGCTAATGGCCCCCAAGTGAGGTAGTGTTACAAGTGCTCGTGTATCTCAGTCGCTGGCTAATGGCCCCCAAGTGAGGTAGTGTTACAAGTGCTCGTGTATCACAGTCGCTGGCTAATGGCCGCCAAGTGGGGCAGTGTTACAAGTGCTCGTATATCACAGTCGCTGGCTAATGGCCGCCATGTGGGGTAGTGTTACAAGTGCTCGTGTATCACAGTCGCTGGCTAATGGCCGCCAAGTGGGGTAGTGTTACATGTGCTCGTGTATCACAGTCGCTGGCTAATGGCCGCCAAGTGAGGTAGTGTTACAAGTGCTCGTGTACCACAGCCGCTGGTTAATGGCCGCCAAGTGGGGTAGTGTTACAAGTGCTCGTGTATCACAGTCGCTGGCTAATGGCCGCCAAGTGGGGTAGTGTTACAAGTGCTCGTGTATCTCAGTCGCTGGCTAATGGCCGCCAAGTGAGGTAGTGTTACAAGTGCTCGTGTATCTCAGTCGCTGGCTAATGGCCGCCAAGTGAGGTAGTGTTACAAGTGTTCGTGTATCACAGTCGCTGGCTAATGGCCGCCAAGTGTGGTAGTGTTACAAGTGCTCGTGTATCACAGTCGCTGGCTAACGGCCGCCAAGTGGGGTAGTGTAACAAGTGCTCGTGTATCTCAGTCCCTGGCTAATGGCCGCCAAGTGAGGTAGTGTTACAAGTGCTCGTGTACCACAGTCGCTGGCTAATGGCCGCCAAGTGAGATAGTGTTATAAGTGCTCGTGTGCCGCAGTCGCTGGCTAATGGCCGCCAAGTGGGGTAGTGTTACAAGTGCTCGTGTACCACAGTCGCTGGTTAATGGCCGCCAAGTGTGGTAGTGTTACAAGTGTTCGTGTATCTCAGTCGCTGGCTAATGGCCGCCAAGTGAGGTACTGTTACAAGTGCTCGTGTACCTCAGTCGCTGGTTAATGGCCGCCAAGTGGGGTAGTGTTACAAGTGCTCGTGTATCTCAGTCGCTGGCTAATGGCCGCCAAGTGAGGTAGGGTTACAAGTGTTCGTGTATCTCAGTCGCTGGCTAATGGCTGCCAAGTGAGGTAGAGTTACAAGTGCTCGTGTATCACAGTCGCTGGCTAATGGCCGCCAAGTGAGTTAGTGTAATAAGTGTTAGTGTACCTCAGTCTCTGGCTAATGGCCGCCAAGTGAGATAGTGTTACAAGTGCTCGTGTATCTCAGTCGCTGGCTAATGGCCGCCAAGTGAGGTAGTGTTACAAGTGCTCGTGTATCTCAGTCGCTGGCTAATCGCCGCCAAGTGAGGTAGTGTTACAAGTGCTCGTGTATAACAGTCGCTGGCTAATGGCCGCCATGTGGGGTAGTGTTACAAGTGCTCGTGTATCTCAGTCGCTGGCTAATGGCCGCCAAGTGAGGTAGTGTAATAAATGCTCGTGTATCTCAGTCTTTAGCTAATGGCTGCCAAGTGAGGTAGTGTTACAAGTGCTCGTGTATCTCAGTCGCTGGCTAATGGCCGCCAGGTGAGGTAGTGTTACAAGTGCTCGTGTATCTCAGTCGCTGGCTAATGGCCGCCAAGTGGGGTAGTGTTACAAGTGCTCGTGTATCACAGTCGCTGGCAAATGGCCGCCAAGTGGGGCAGTGTAACAAGTACTCGTGTATCTCAGTCGCTGGCTAATGGCCGCCAAGTGGGGTAGTGTTACAAGTGCGCGTGTATCTCGGTCGCTGGCTAATGGCCGCCAAGTGGGGTAGTGTTATAAGTGCTCGTGTATCTCAGTCGCTGGCTAATGGCCACCAAGTGAGGTAGTGTAACAAGTACTCGTGTATCTCAGTCGCTGGCTAATGACCGCCAAGTGAGGCAGTGTAACAAGTGCTCGTGTATCACAGTCGCTGGCTAATGGCCGCCAAGTGAGGTAGTGTTACAAGTGCTCGTGTATCACAGTCGCTGGCTAATGGCCGCCAAGTGGAGCAGTGTTACAAGTGCTCGTATATCACAGTCGCTGGCTAATGGCCGCCATGTGGGGTAGTGTTACAAGTGCTCGTGTATCACAGTCGCTGGCTAATGGCCGCCAAGTGGGGTAGTGTTACATGTGCTCGTGTATCACAGTCGCTGGCTAATGGCCGCCAAGTGAGGTAGTGTTACAAGTGCTCGTGTACCACAGTCGCTGGCTAATGGCCGCCAAGTGGGGTAGTGATACAAGTGCTCGTGTATCACAGTCGCTGGCTAATGGCCGCCAAGTGAGGTAGTGTTAAAGTGCTCGTGTACCATAGTCGTTGGCTAATGGCCGCCAAGTGAGGTAGTGTTACAAGTGCTCATGTATCACAGTCGCTGGCTAATGGCCGCCAAGTGAGGTAGTGTTACAAGTTCTAGTGTATCACAGTCGCTGGCTAATGGCCGCCAAGTGAGGTAGTGTTACAAGTGCTCGTGTATCTCAGTCGCTGGCTAATAGCCGCCAAGTGGGGTAGTGTTACAAGTGCTCGTGTATCACAGTCGCTGGCTAATGGCCGCCAAGTGAGGTAGTGTTACAAGTGCTCGTGTATCTCAGTCGCTGGTTAATGGCCGCCAAGTGAGGTAGTGTTACAAGTGCTCGTGTATCACAGTCGCTGGCAAATGGCCACCAAGTGAGGTAGTGTTACAAGTGCTCGTGTATCACAGTCGCTGGCTAATGGCCGCCAAGTGAGGTAGTGTTACAAGTGCTCGTGTATCTGAGTCGCTGGCTAATGGCTGCCAAGTGAGGTAGTGTAACAAGTGCTCGTGTATCTCAGTCGCTGGCTAATGGCCGCCAAGTGAGGCAGTGTTACAAGTGCTCGTGTATCACAGTCGCTGGCTAATGACTGCCAAGTGGGGTAGTGTTACAAGTGCTCGTGTATCTTAGTCGCTGGCTAATGTCTGCCAAGTGAGGTAGTGTAACAAGTGCTCGTGTATCTCAGTCGCTTGCTAATGGCCGCCAAGTGAGGCAATGTTACAAGTGCTCGTGTATCACAGTCGCGGGCTAATCGCCGCCAAGTGAGGTAGTGTAACAAGTGCTCGTGTATCTCAGTCGCTGGCTAATGGCCGCCAAGTGGGGCAGTGTTACAAGTGCTCGTGTATCTCAGTCGCTGGCTAATGGCCGCCAAGTGAGGCAGTGTTACAAGTGCTCGTGCATCTCAGTCGCTGGCTAATGGCCGCCAAGTGAGGCAGTGTTACAAGTGCTCGTGTATCTCAGTCGCTGGCTAATGGCCGCCAAGTGGGGTAGTGTTACAAGAGCTCGTGTATCTCAGTCGCTGGCTAATGGCTGCCAAGTGAGGTAGTGTTACAAGTGCTCGTGAATCTCAGTCGCTGGCTAATGGCTGCCAAGTGAGGTACTGTTACAAGTGCTCGTGTACCACAGTCGCTGGCTAATGGCCGCCAAGTGAGGTAGTGTTACAAGTGCTCGTGTATCACAGTCGCTGGCTAATGGCCGCCAAGTGAGGTAGTGTTACAAGTGCTCGTGTATCTCAGTCGCTGGCAAATGGCAGCCAAGTGAGGTAGTGTTACAAGTGCTCGTGTACCACAGTCGCTGGCTAATGGCTGCCAAGTGAGGTAGTATTACAAGTGCTCGTGTATCTCAGTCGCTGGTTAATGGCTGCCAAGTGAGGTAGTGTAACAAGTGCTCGTGTATCACAGTCGCTGGCTAATGGCCGCCAAGTGAGGCAGTGTTACAAGTGCTCGTGTACCACAGTCGCTGGCTAATGGCCACCAAGTGGGGTAGTGTTACAAGTGCTCGTGTATCACAGTCGCTGGCTAATGGCCGCCAAGTGAGGTAGTGTTACAAGTGCTCGTGTATCTCAGTCGCTGGCTAATGGCCCAAAAGTGAGGTAGTGTTACAAGTGCTCGTGTATCTCAGTCGCTGGCTAATGGCCCCCAAGTGAGGTAGTGTTACAAGTGCTCGTGTATCTCAATCGCTGGCTAATGGCCCCCAAGTGAGGTAGTGTTACAAGTGCTCGTGTATCACAGTCACTGGCTAATGGCCGCCAAGTGAGGTAGTGTTACAAGTGCTCGTGTACCACAGTCGCTGGCTAATGGCCGCCAAGTGAGGCAGTGTTACAAGTGCTCGTGTATCAAGGTCGCTGGCTAATGGCCGCCAAGTGGGGGAGTGTTACAAGTGCTCGTGTATCTCAGTCGCTGGCTAATGGCCGCCAAGTGGGGCAGTGTAACAAGTGCTCGTGTATCACAGTCGCTGGCTAATGGCCGCCAAGTGGGGCAGTGTAACAAGTGCTCGTGTATCACAGTCGCTGGCTAATGGCCGCCAAGTGAGGTAGTGTTACAAGTGCTCGTGTATCTCAGTCGCTGGCTAATGGCCGCCATGTGAGGTAGTGTTACAAGTGCTCGTGTATCACAGTCGCTGGCTAATGGCCGCCAAGTGAGGCAGTGTTAAAAGTGCTCGTGTATCTCAGTCGCTGGCTAATGGCCGCCAAGTGAGGTAGTGTTACAAGTGCTCGTGTATAACAGTCGCTGGCTAATGGCCGCCAAGTGGGGTAGTGTTACAAGTGCTCGTGTATCTCAGTCGCTGGCTAATGGCCGCCAAGTGAGGTAGTGTAATAAGTGCTCGTGTATCTCAGTCGCTAGCTAATGGCTGCCAAGTGAGGTAGTGTTACAAGTGCTCGTATATCTCAGTCGCTGGCTAATGGCCGCCAGGTGAGGTAGTGTTACAAGTGCTCGTGTATCTCAGTCGCTGGCTAATGGCCGCCAAGTGGGGTAGTGTTACAAGTGCTCGTGTATCACAGTCGCTGGCAAATGGCCGCCAAGTGGGGTAGTGTAACAAGTACTCGTGTATCTCAGTCGCTGGCTAATGGCCCCCAAGTGAGGTAGTGTTACAAGTGCTCGTGTATCTCAATCGCTGGCTAATGGCCCCCAAGTGAGGTAGTGTTACAAGTGCTCGTGTATAACAGTCGCTTGCTAATGGCCGCCAAGTGGGGTAGTGTTACAAGTGCTCGTGTATCTCAGTCGCTGGCTAATGGCCGCCAAGTGAGGTAGTGTAATAAGTGCTCGTGTATCTCAGTCGCTAGCTAATGGCTGCCAAGTGAGGTAGTGTTACAAGTGCTCGTGTATCTCAGTCGCTGGCTAATGGCCGCCAGGTGAGGTAGTGTTACAAGTGCTCGTGTATCTCAGTCGCTGGCTAGTGGCCGCCAAGTGGGGTAGTGTTACAAGTGCTCGTGTATCACAGTCGCTGGCAAATGGCCGCCAAGTGGGGCAGTGTAACAAGTACTCGTGTATCTCAGTCGCTGGCTAATGGCCGCCAAGTGGGGTAGTGTTACAAGTGCTCGTGTATCTCAGTCGCTGGCTAATGGCCGCCAAGTGGGGTAGTGTTATATGTGCTCGTGTATCTCAGTCGCTGGCTAATGGCCACCAAGTGAGGTAGTGTAACAAGTACTCGTGTATCTCAGTCGCTGGCTAATGGCCCCAAAGTGAGGCAGTGTTACAAGTGCTCGTGTATCTCAGTCGCTGGCTAATGGCCCCCAAGTGAGGCAGTGTTACAAATGCTCGTGTATCACAGTCGCTGGCTAATGGCCGCCAAGTGAGGCAGTGTTACAAGTGCTCGTGTATCTCAGTCGCTGGCTAATGGCCGCCAAGTGAGGTAGTGTTACAAGTGCTCGTGTATCTCAGTCGCTGACTAATGGCCGCCATGTGAGGCAGTGTTACAACTGCTCGGGTATCTCAGTCGCTGGCTAATGGCCGCCAAGTGAGGTAGTGTTACAAGTGCTCGTGTATCACAGTCGCTGGCTAATGGCCGCCATGTGAGGTAGTGTTACAAGTGCTCGTGTATCACAGTCGCTGGCTAATGGCCGCCAAGTGAGGTAGTGTTACAGTGCTCGTGTATCACAGTCGCTGGCTAATGGCCGCCAAGTGAGGTAGTGTTACAAGTGCTCTTGTATCTCAGTCGCTGGCTAATGGCCCCCGTGTGGCGCAGTGTTACAAGTGCTCGTGTATCACAGTCGCTGGCTAATGGCCGCCAAGTGAGGTAGTGTTACAAGTGCTCGTGTATCTCAGTCGCTGGCTAATGGCCGCCAAGTGAGGTAGTGTTACAATTGCTCGTGTACCACAGTCACTGGCTAATGGCCTCCAAGTGAGGTAGTGTTACAAGTGCTCGTGTATCTCAGTCGCTGGCTAATGGCCGCCAAGTGGGTTAGTGTTACAAGTGCTCGTGTACCACAGTCGCTGGCTAATGGCCGCGAAGTGAGGTAGTGTTACAAGTGCTCGTGTACCACAGTCGCTGGCTAATGGCCCCCAAGTGAGGTAGTGTTACAAGTGCTCGTGTATCTCAGTCGCTGGTTAATGGCCGCCAAGTGAGGTAGTGTTACAAGTGCTCGTGTATCTCAGTCGCTGGCTAATGGCCGCCAAGTGAGGTAGTGTTACAAGTGTTCGTGTATCTCAGTCGCTGGCTAATGGCCGCCAAGTGAGGTAGTGTTACAAGTGCTCGTGTATCTCAGTCGCTGGCTAATGGCTGCCAAGTGAGGCAGTGTTACAAGTGCTCGTGTACCACAGTAGCTGGCTAATGGCTGCCAAGTGGGGTAGTGTTACAAGTGTTCGTGTATCTCAGTCACTGGCTAATGGCCCCCAAGTGAGGCAGTGTTACAAGTGCTCGTGTATCAAAGTCGCTGGCTAATGGCCGCCAAGTGAGGCAGTTTTACAAGTGCTCGTGTATCTCAGTCGCTGGCTAATGGCCGCCAAGTGAGGTAGTGTTACAAGTGCTCGTGTATCTCAGTCGCTGGCTAATGGCCGCCAAGTGAGGTAGTGTTACAAGTGCTCCTGTATCACAGTCGCTGGCAAATGGCCGCCAAGTGAGGGAGTGTAACAAGTGCTCGTGTACCACAGTCGCTGGCTAATGACTGCCAAGTGAGGTACTGTTACAAGTGCTCGTGTACCACAGTCGATGGCTAATGGCCGCCAAGTGAGGTAGTGTAACAAGTGCTCGTGTACCACATTCGCTGGCTAATGACCGCCAAGTGAGGTAGTGTTACAAGTGCTCGTGTATCACAGTCGCTGTCTAATGGCCGCCAAGTGAGGTAGTGTTACAAGTGCTCGTGTATCTCAGTCGCTGGCTAATGGCCGCCAAGTGAGGTATTGTTACAAGTGCTCGTGTACCACAGTCGCTGGCTAATGGCTGCCAAGTGAGGTAGTGTTACAAGTGCCCGTGTATCTTAGTCGCTGCTAATGGCCGCCAAGTGAGGCAGTGTAACAAGTGCTCGTGTATCTCAGTCGCTGGCTAATGGCCGCCAAGTGAGATAGTGTTACAAGTGCTCGTGTACCACAGTCGCTGGCTAATGGCCGCCAAGTTAGGTAGAGTTACAAGTGCTCGTGTATCACAGTCGCTGGCTAATGGCCGCTAAGTGAGGTAGTGTTACACGTGCTCGTGTTCCACAGTCGCTGGCTAATGGCCGCCAAGTGAGGCAGTGTTACAAGTGCTCGTGTATCTCAGTCGCTGGCTAATGGCCGGCAAGTGGGGCAGTGTAACAAGTGCTCGTGTATCACAGTCGCTGGCTAATGGCCGCCAAGTGGGGCAGTGTAACAAGTGCTCGTGTATCACAGTCGCTGGCTAATGGCCGCCAAGTGAGGTAGTGTTACAAGTGCTCGTGTATCACAGTCGCTGGCTAATGGCCGCCAAGTGGGGCAGGGCAACAAGTGCTCGTGTATCACAGTCGCTGGCTAATGGCCGCCAAGTGAGGTAGTGTTACAAGTGCTCGTGTATCACAGTCGCTGGCTAATGGCCGCCAAGTGAGGCAGTGTTACAAGTGCTCGTGTATCACAGTCGCTGGCTAACGGCCGCCAAGTGGGGTAGTGTAACAAGTGCTCGTGTATCTCAGTCGCTGGCTAATGGCCGCCAAGTGAGGTAGTGTTACAAGTGCTCGTGTACCACAGTCGCTGGCTAATGGCCGCCAAGTGAGGTAGTGTTACAAGTGCTCGTGTGCCTCAGTCGCTGGCTAATGGCCGCCAAGTGAGGTAGTGTTACAAGTGCTCGTGTATCTCAGTCGCAGGCTAATGGCCCCCAAGTGAGGTAGTGTTACAAGTGCTCGTGTATCTCAGTCGCTGGCTAATGGCCCCCAAGTGAGGTAGTGTTACAAGTGCTCGTGTATCACAGTCGCTGGCTAATGGCCGCCAAGTGGGGCAGTGTTACAAGTGCTCGTATATCACAGTCGCTGGCTAATGGCCGCCATGTGGGGTAGTGTTACAAGTGCTCGTGTATCACAGTCGCTGGCTAATGGCCGCCAAGTGGGGTAGTGTTACATGTGCTCGTGTATCACAGTCGCTGGCTAATGGCCGCCAAGTGAGGTAGTGTTACAAGTGCTCGTGTACCACAGCCGCTGGTTAATGGCCGCCAAGTGGGGTAGTGTTACAAGTGCTCGTGTATCACAGTCGCTGGCTAATGGCCGCCAAGTGGGGTAGTGTTACAAGTGCTCGTGTATCTCAGTCGCTGGCTAATGGCCGCCAAGTGAGGTAGTGTTACAAGTGCTCGTGTATCTCAGTCGCTGGCTAATGGCCGCCAAGTGAGGTAGTGTTACAAGTGTTCGTGTATCACAGTCGCTGGCTAATGGCCGCCAAGTGTGGTAGTGTTACAAGTGCTCGTGTATCACAGTCGCTGGCTAACGGCCGCCAAGTGGGGTAGTGTAACAAGTGCTCGTGTATCTCAGTCCCTGGCTAATGGCCGCCAAGTGAGGTAGTGTTACAAGTGCTCGTGTACCACAGTCGCTGGCTAATGGCCGCCAAGTGAGATAGTGTTACAAGTGCTCGTGTGCCGCAGTCGCTGGCTAATGGCCGCCAAGTGGGGTAGTGTTACAAGTGCTCGTGTACCACAGTCGCTGGTTAATGGCCGCCAAGTGTGGTAGTGTTACAAGTGTTCGTGTATCTCAGTCGCTGGCTAATGGCCGCCAAGTGAGGTACTGTTACAAGTGCTCGTGTACCTCAGTCGCTGGTTAATGGCCGCCAAGTGGGGTAGTGTTACAAGTGCTCGTGTATCTCAGTCGCTGGCTAATGGCCGCCAAGTGAGGTAGGGTTACAAGTGTTCGTGTATCTCAGTCGCTGGCTAATGGCTGCCAAGTGAGGTAGTGTTACAAGTGCTCGTGTATCACAGTCGCTGGCTAATGGCCGCCAAGTGAGTTAGTGTAATAAGTGTTAGTGTACCTCAGTCTCTGGCTAATGGCCGCCAAGTGAGATAGTGTTACAAGTGCTCGTGTATCTCAGTCGCTGGCTAATGGCCGCCAAGTGAGGTAGTGTAACAAGTGCTCGTGTACCACAGTCGCTGGCTAATGGCCACTAAGTGGGGTAGTTTTACAAGTGCTCGTGTATCACAGTCGCTGGCTAATGGCCACCTAGTGAGGGAGTGTTACAAGTGCTCGTGTACCACAGTCGCTGGCTAATGGCCGCCAAGTGGGGTAGTGTTACAAGTGCTCGGGTATCACAGTCGCTGGCTAATGGCCGCCAAGTGGGGTAGTGTAACAAGTGCTCGTGTATCTCAGTCGCTGGCTAATGGCCGCCAAGTGAGGTAGTGTTACAAGTGCTCGTGTATCTCAGTCGCTGGCTAATCGCCGCCAAGTGAGGTAGTGTTACAAGTGCTCGTGTATAACAGTCGCTGGCTAATGGCCGCCATGTGGGGTAGTGTTACAAGTGCTCGTGTATCTCAGTCGCTGGCTAATGGCTGCCAAGTGAGGTAGTGTAATAAATGCTCGTGTATCTCAGTCGCTAGCTAATGGCTGCCAAGTGAGGTAGTGTTACAAGTGCTCGTGTATCTCAGTCGCTGGCTAATGGCCGCCAGGTGAGGTAGTGTTACAAGTGCTCGTGTATCTCAGTCGCTGGCTAATGGCCGCCAAGTGGGGTAGTGTTACAAGTGCTCGTGTATCACAGTCGCTGGCAAATGGCCGCCAAGTGGGGCAGTGTAACAAGTACTCGTGTATCTCAGTCGCTGGCTAATGGCCGCCAAGTGGGGTAGTGTTACAAGTGCTCGTGTATCTCGGTCGCTGGCTAATGGCCGCCAAGTGGGGTAGTGTTATAAGTGTTCGTGTATCTCAGTCGCTGGCTAATGGCCACCAAGTGAGGTAGTGTAACAAGTACTCGTGTATCTCAGTCGCTGGCTAATGACCGCCAAGTGAGGCAGTGTTACAAGTGCTCATGTATCTCAGTCGCTGGCTAAAGGCCGCCAAGTGGGGTAGTGTAACAAGTGTTCGTGTATCTCAGTCGCTGGCTAATGGCTGCCAATTGAGGCAGTGTTACAAGTGTTCGTGTATCTCAGTCGCTGGCTAATGGCCGCCAAGTGGGGTAGTGTTACAAGTGCTCGTGTACCACAGTCGCTGGATAATGGCCGCCAAGTGAGATAGTGTTACAAGTGCTCGTGTGCCGCAGTCGCTGGCTAATGGCCGCCAAGTGGGGTAGTGTTACAAGTGCTCGTGTACCACAGTCGCTGGTTAATGGCCGCCAAGTGTGGTAGTGTTACAAGTGTTCGTGTATCTCAGTCGCTGGCTAATGGCCGCCAAGTGAGGTACTGTTACAAGTGCTCGTGTACCTCAGTCACTGGTTAATGGCCGCCAAGTGGGGTAGTGTTACAAGTGCTCGTGTATCTCAGTCGCTGGCTAATGGCCGCCAAGTGAGGTAGGGTTACAAGTGTTCGTGTATCTCAGTCGCTGGCTAATCGCTGCCAAGTGAGGTAGTGTTACAAGTGCTCGAGTATCACAGTCGCTGGCTAATGGCCGCCAAGTGAGGTAGTGTAATAAGTGTTCGTGTACCTCAGTCGCTGGCTAATGGCCGCCAAGTGAGATAGTGTTACAAGTGCTCGTGTATCTCAGTCGCTGGCTAATGGCCGCCAAGTGAGGTAGTGTAGCAAGTGCTCGTGTACCACAGTCGCTGGCTAATGGCTGCCATGTGAGGTAGTGTTACAAGTGCTCGTGTATCTCAGTCGCAGGCTAATGGCCGCCAAGTGAGGCAGTGTTACAAGTGCTCGTGTATCACAGTCACTGGCTAATAGCCGCCAAGTGAGGTAGTGTAACAAGTGCTCGTGTATCACAGTCGGTGGCTAATGGCCGCCAAGTGAGATAGTGTTACAAGTGCTCGTGTACCACAGTCGCTGGCTAATGGCCGCCAAGTTAGGTAGAGTTACAAGTGCTCGTGTATCGCAGTCGCTGGCTAATGGCCGCTAAGTGAGGTAGTGTTACACGTGCTCGTGTTCCACAGTCGCTGGCTAATGGCCGCCAAGTGAGGCAGTATTACAAGTGCTCGTGTATCTCAGTCGCTGGCTAATGGCCGGCAAGTGGGGCAGTGTAACAAGTGCTCGTGTATCACAGTCGCTGGCTAATGGCCGCCAAGTGGGGCAGTGTAACAAGTGCTCGTGTATCACAGTCGCTGCCTAATGGCCGCCAACTGAGGTAGTGTTACAAGTGCTCGTGTATCACAGTCGCTGGCTAATGGCCGCCAAGTGGGGCAGGGCAACAAGTGCTCGTGTATCACAGTCGCTGGCTAATGGCCGCCAAGTGAGGTAGTGTTACAAGTGCTCGTGTATCACAGTCGCTGGCTAATGGCCGCCAAGTGAGGCAGTGTTACAAGTGCTCGTGTATCACAGTCGCTGGCTAACGGCCGCTAATTGGGGTAGTGTAACAAGTGCTCGTGTATCTCAGTCGCTGGCTAATGGCCGCCAAGTGAGGTAGTGTTACAAGTGCTCGTGTACCACAGTCGCTGGCTAATGGCCGCCAAGTGAGGTAGTGTTACAAGTGCTCGTGTGCCTCAGTCGCTGGCTAATGGCCGCCAAGTGAGGTAGTGTTACAAGTGCTCGTGTATCTCAGTCGCAGGCTAATGGCCCCCAAGTGAGGTAGTGTTACAAGTGCTCGTGTATCACAGTCGCTGGCTAATGGCCGCCAAGTGGGGCAGTGTTACAAGTGCTCGTATATCACAGTCGCTGGCTAATGGCCGCCATGTGGGGTAGTGTTACAAGTGCTCGTGTATCACAGTCGCTGGCTAATGGCCGCCAAGTGGGGTAGTGTTACATGTGCTCGTGTATCACAGTCGCTGGCTAATGGCCGCCAAGTGAGGTAGTGTTACAAGTGCTCGTGTACCACAGCCGCTGGTTAATGGCCGCCAAGTGGGGTAGTGTTACAAGTGCTCGTGTATCACAGTCGCTGGCTAATGGCCGCCAAGAGGGGTAGTGTTACAAGTGCTCGTGTATCTCAGTCGCTGGCTAATGGCCGCCAAGTGAGGTAGTGTTACAAGTGCTCGTGTATCTCAGTCGCTGGCTAATGGCCGCCAAGTGAGGTAGTGTTACAAGTGTTCGTGTATCACAGTCGCTGGCTAATGGCCGCCAAGTGTGGTAGTGTTACAAGTGCTCGTGTATCACAGTCGCTGGCTAACGGCCGCCAAGTGGGGTAGTGTAACAAGTGCTCGTGTATCTCAGTCCCTGGCTAATGGCCGCCAAGTGAGGTAGTGTTACAAGTGCTCGTGTACCACAGTCGCTGGCTAATGGCCGCCAAGTGAGATATTGTTACAAGTGCTCGTGTGCCGCAGTCGCTGGCTAATGGCCGCCATGTGGGGTAGTGTTACAAGTGCTCGTGTACCACAGTCGCTGGTTAATGGCCGCCAAGTGTGGTAGTGTTACAAGTGTTCGTGTATCTCAGTCGCTGGCTAATGGCCGCCAAGTGAGGTACTGTTACAAGTGCTCGTGTACCTCAATCGCTGGTTAATGGCCGCCAAGTGGGGTAGTGTTACAAGTGCTCGTGTATCTCAGTCGCTGGCTAATGGCCGCCAAGTGAGGTAGGGTTACAAGTGTTCGTGTATCTCAGTCGCTGGCTAATGGCTGCCAAGTGAGGTAGTGTTACAAGTGCTCGTGTATCACAGTCGCTGGCTAATGGCCGCCAAGTGAGGTAGTGTAATAAGTGTTCGTGTACCTCAGTCGCTGGCTAATGGCCGCCAAGTGAGATAGTGTTACAAGTGCTCGTGTATCTCAGTCGCTGGCTAATGGCCGCCAAGTGAGGTAGTGTAACAAGTGCTCGTGTACCACAGTCGCTGGCTAATGGCTGCCAAGTGAGGTAGTGTTACAAGTGCTCGTGTATCTCAGTCGCTGGCTAATGGCCGCCAAGTGAGGCAGTGTTACAAGTGCTCGTGTATCACAGTCACTGGCTAATAGCCGCCAAGTGAGGTAGTGTAACAAGTGCTCGTGTATCACAGTCGGTGGCTAATGGCCACCAAGTGAGGGAGTGTTACAAGTGCTCGTGTACCTCAGTCGCTGGCTAATGGCTGCCAAGTGAGGGAGTGTTACAAGTGCTCGTGTACCTCAGTCGCTGGCTAATGGCCACCAAGTGAGGGAATGTTTCAAGTTCTCGTGTACCTCAGTCGCTGGCTAATGGCTGCCAAGTGAGGGAGTGTTACAAGTGCTCGTGTACCTCAGTCGCTGGCTAATGGCCACCAAGTGAGGGAGTGTTACAAGTGCTCGGGTATCACAGTCGCTGACTAATGGCCGCCAAGTGGGGTAGTGTTACAAGTGCTCGTGTACCACAGTCGCTGGCTAATGGCCGCCAAGTGGGGTAGTGTTAAAAGTGCTCGTGTACCACAGTCGCTGGCTAATGGCCACTAAGTGGGGTAGTGTTACAAGTGCTCGTGTTTCACAGTCGCTGGCTAATGGCCACCTAGTGAGGGAGTGTTACAAGTGCTCGTGTACCACAGTCGCTGGCTAATGGCCGCCAAGTGGGGTAGTGTAACAAGTGCTCGTGTATCTCAGTCGCTGGCTAATGGCCGCCAAGTGAGGTAGTGTTACAAGTGCTCGTGTTTCTCAGTCGCTGGCAAATGGCCGCCAAGTGAGGTAGTGTTACAAGTGCTCGTGTATAACAGTCGCTGGCTAATGGCCGCCAAGTGGGGTAGTGTTACAAGTGCTCGTGTATCTCAGTCGCTGGCTAATGGCCGCCAAGTGGGGTAGTGTTACAAGTGCTCGTGTATCACAGTCGCTGGCAAATGGCCGCCAAGTGGGGCAGTGTAACAAGTACTCGTGTATCTCAGTCGCTGGCTAATGGCCGCCAAGTGGGGTAGTGTTACAAGTGCTCGTGTATCTCAGTCGCTGGGTAATGGCCGCCAAGTGAGGTAGTGTTACAAGTGCTCGTGTATCTCAGTCGCTGGCAAATGGCCGCCAAGTGAGGTATTGTTACAAGTGCTCGTGTATAACAGTCGCTGGCTAATGGCCGCCAAGTGAGGTAGGATTAAAAGTGTTCGTGTATCTCAGTCGCTGGCTAATGGCTGCCAAGTGAGGTAGTGTTACAAGTGCTCGTGTATCACAGTCGCTGGCTAATGGCCGCCAAGTGAGGTAGTGTAATAAGTGTTCGTGTACCTCAGTCGCTGGCTAATGGCCGCCAAGTGAGATAGTGTTACAAGTGCTCGTGTATCTCAGTCGCTGGCTAATGGCCGCCAAGTGAGGTAGTGTAACAAGTGCTCGTGTACCATAGTCGCTGGCTAATGGCTGCCAAGTGAGGTAGTGTTACAAGTGCTCGTGTATCTCAGTCGCTGGCTAATGGCCGCCAAGTGAGGCAGTGTTACAAGTGCTCGTGTATCACAGTCACTGGCTAATAGCCGCCAAGTGAGGTAGTGTAACAAGTGCTCGTGTATCACAGTCGGTGGCTAATGGCCACCAAGTGAGGGAGTGTTACAAGTGCTCGTGTACCTCAGTCGCTGGCTAATGGCTGCCAAGTGAGGGAGTGTTACAAGTGCTCGTGTACCTCAGTCGCTGGCTAAAGGCCACCAAGTGAAGGAATGTTTCAAGTTCTCGTGTACCTCAGTCGCTGGCTAATGGCTGCCAAGTGAGGGAGTGTTACAAGTGCTCGTGTACCTCAGTCGCTGGCTAATGGCCACCAAGTGAGGGAGTGTTACAAGTGCTCGGGTATCACAGTCGCTGACTAATGGCCGCCAAGTGGGGTAGTGTTACAAGTGCTCGTGTACCACAGTCGCTGGCTAATGGCCGCCAAGTGGGGTAGTGTTACAAGTGCTCGTGTACCACAGTCGCTGGCTAATGGCCACTAAGTGGGGTAGTGTTACAAGTGCTCGTGTATCACAGTCGCTGGCTAATGGCCACCTAGTGAGGGAGTGTTACAAGTGCTCGTGTACCACAGTCGCTGGCTAATGGCCGCCAAGTGGGGTAGTGTAACAAGTGCTCGTGTATCTCAGTCGCTGGCTAATGGCCGCCAAGTGAGGTAGTGTTACAAGTGCTCGTGTATCTCAGTCGCTGGCAAATGGCCGCCAAGTGAGGTAGTGTTACAAGTGCTCGTGTATAACAGTCGCTGGCTAATGGCCGCCAAGTGGGGTAGTGTTACAAGTGCTCGTGTATCTCAGTCGCTGGCTAATGGCCGCCAAGTGAGGTAGTGTAATAAATGCTCGTGTATCTCAGTCGCTAGCTAATGGCTGCCAAGTGAGGTAGTGTTACAAGTGCTCGTGTATCTCAGTCGCTGGCTAATGGCCGCCAGGTGAGGTAGTGTTACAAGTGCTCGTGTATCTCAGTCGCTGGTTAATGGCCGCCAAGTGGGGTAGTGTTACAAGTGCTCGTGTATCACAGTCGCTGGCAAATGGCCGCCAAGTGGGGCAGTGTAACAAGTACTCGTGTATCTCAGTCGCTGGCTAATGGCCGCCAAGTGGGGTAGTGTTACAAGTGCTCGTGTATCTCGGTCGCTGGCTAATGGCCGCCAAGTGGGGTAGTGTTATAAGTGCTCGTGTATCTCAGTCGCTGGCTAATGGCCACCAAGTGAGGTAGTGTAACAAGTACTCGTGTATCTCAGTCGCTGGCTAATGACCGCCAAGTGAGGCAGTGTTACAAGTGCTCATGTATCTCAGTCGCTGGCTAAAGGCCGCCAAGTGGGGTAGTGTAACAAGTGTTCGTGTATCTCAGTCGCTGGCTAATGGCTGCCAAGTGAGGCAGTGTTACAAGTGTTCGTTTATCTCAGTCGCTGGCTAATGGCCGCCAAGTGGGGTAGTGTTACCAGTGCTCGTGTACCACAGTCGCTGGATAATGGCCGCCAAGTGAGATAGTGTTACAAGTGCTCGTGTGCCGCAGTCGCTGGCTAATGGCCGCCAAGTAGGGTAGTGTTACAAGTGCTCGTGTACCACAGTCGCCGGTTAATGGCCGCCAAGTGTGGTAGTGTTACAAGTGTTCGTGTATCTCAGTCGCTGGCTAATGGCCGCCAAGTGAGGTACTGTTACAAGTGCTCGTGTACCTCAGTCACTGGTTAATGGCCGCCAAGTGGGGTAGTGTTACAAGTGCTCGTGTATCTCAGTCGCTGGCTAATGGCCGCCAAGTGAGGTAGGGTTACAAGTGTTCGTGTATCTCAGTCGCTGGCTAATGGCTGCCAAGTGAGGTAGTGTTACAAGTGCTCGAGTATCACAGTCGCTGGCTAATGGCCGCCAAGTGAGGTAGTGTAATAAGTGTTCGTGTACCTCAGTCGCTGGCTAATGGCCGCCAAATGAGATAGTGTTACAAGTGCTCGTGTATCTCAGTCGCTGGCTAATGGCCGCCAAGTGAGGTAGTGTAACAAGTGCTCGTGTACCACAGTCGCTGGCTAATGGCTGCCATGTGAGGTAGTGTTACAAGTGCTCGTGTATCTCAGCCGCTGGCTAATGGCCGCCAAGTGAGGCAGTGTTACAAGTGCTCGAGTATCACAGTCACTGGCTAATAGCCGCCAAGTGAGGTAGTGTAACAAGTGCTCGTGTATCACAGTCGGTGGCTAATGGCCACCAAGTGAGGGAGTGTTACAAGTGCTCGTGTACCTCTGTCGCTGGCTAAGGGCTGCCAAGTGAGGGAGTGTTACAAGTGCTCGTGTACCTCAGTCGCTGGCTAATGGCCACCAAGTGAGGGAGTGTTACAAGTTCTCGTGTACCTCAGTCGCTGGCTAATGGCAGCCAAGTGAGGGAGTGTTACAAGTGCTCGTGTACCTCAGTCGCTGGCTAATGGCCGCCAAGTGGGGTAGTGTTACAAGTGCTCGTGTATCACAGTCGCTGGCTAATGGCCGCCAAGTGGGGTAGTGTTACAAGTGCTCGTGTACCACAGTCGCTGGCTAATGGCCGCCAAGTGGGGTAGTGTTACAAGTGCTCGTGTACCACAGTCGCTGGCTAATGGCCACCAAGTGGGGTAGTGTTACAAGTGCTCGTGTATCACAGTCGCTGGCTAATGGCCACCTAGTGAGGGAGTGTTACAAGTGCTCGTGTACCACAGTCGCTGGCTAATTGCCGCCAAGTGGGGTAGTGTTACAAGTGCTCGGGTATCACAGTCGCTGGCTAATGGCCGCCAAGTGGGGTAGTGTAACAAGTGCTCGTGTATCTCAGTCGCTGGCTAATGGCCGCCAAGTGAGGTAGTGTTACAAGTGCTCGTGTATCTCAGTCGCTGGCTAATGGCCGCCAAGTGAGGTAGTGTTACAAGTGCTCGTGTATAACAGTCGCTGGCTAATGGCCGCCAAGTGGGGTAGTGTTACAAGTGCTCGTGTATCTCAGTCGCTGGCTAATGGCCGCCAAGTGAGGTAGTGTAATAAGTGCTCGTGTATCTCAGTCGCTAGCTAATGGCTGCCAAGTGAGGTAGTGTTACAAGTGCTCGTATATCTCAGTCGCTGGCTAATGGCCGCCAGGTGAGGTAGTGTTACAAGTGCTCGTGTATCTCAGTCGCTGGCTAATGGCCGCCAAGTGGGGTAGTGTTACAAGTGCTCGTGTATCACAGTCGCTGGCAAATGGCCGCCAAGTGGGGTAGTGTAACAAGTACTCGTGTATCTCAGTCGCTGGCTAATGGCCGCCAAGTGGGGTAGTGTTACAAGTGCTCGTGTATCTCAGTCGCTGGCTAATGGCCGCCAAGTGGGGTAGTGTTATAAGTGCTCGTGTATCTCAGTCGCTGGCTAATGGCCACCAAGTGAGGTAGTGTAACAAGTACTCGTGTATCTCAGTCGCTGGCTAATGACCGCCAAGTGAGGCAGTGTTACAAGTGCTCATGTATCTCAGTCGCTGGCTAAAGGCCGCCAAGTGGGGTAGTGTAACAAGTGTTCGTGTGTCTCAGTCGCTGGCTAATGGCTGCCAAGTGAGGCAGTGTTACAAGTGTTCGTGTATCTCAGTCGTTGGCTAATGGCCGCCAAGTGGGGTAGTGTTACAAGTGCTCGTGTACCACAGTCGCTGGCTAATGGCCGCCAAGTGAGGTAGTGTTACAAGTGCTCGTGTACCACAGTCGCTGGCTGATGGCCGCCAAGTGAGGTAGTGTTACAAGAGCTCGTGTACCACAGTCGTTGGCTAATGGCTGCCAAGTGGGGTAGTGTTACAAGTGCTCGTGTATCTCAGTCGCTGGCTAATGGCTGCCAAGTGAGGTAGTGTTACAAGGGCTCGTGTATCTCAGTCGCTGGCTAATGGCCGCCAAGTGCGGCAGTGTTACAAGTGCTCGTGCATCTCAGTCGCTGGCTAATGGCCGCCAAGTGAGGTAGTGTTACAAGTGCTCGTGTACCTCAGTCGCTGGCAAAAGGCTGCAAAGTGAGGCAGTGTTACAAGTGTTCGTGTATCTCAGTCGCTGGCTAATGGCCGCCAAGAGGGGTAGTGTTACAAGTGTTCGTGTATCTCAGTCGCTGGCTAATGGCTGCCAAGTGAGGTAGTGTTACAAGTGCTCGTGTACCACAGTCGCTGGCTAATGGCCGCCAAGTGAGGTAGTGTTACAAGTGTTCGTGAATCTCAGTCGCTGGCTAATGGCCGCCAAGTGAGGTAGTGTTACAAGTGATCGTGTATCACAGTCGCTGGCTAATGGCCGCCAAGTGGGGCAGTGTTACAAGTGCTCATGTATCACAGTCGCTGGCTAATGGCCGCCATGTGAGGTAGTGTTACAATTGTTCGTGTATCTCAGTCGCTGGCTAATGGCCGCCAAGTGAGGTAGTGTTACAAGTGCTCGTATACCACAGTCAGTGGCTAATGGCCGCCAAGTGAGGTAGTGTTACAAGTGCTCGTGTATCACAGTCGCTGGCTAATGGCCGCCAAGTGAGGTAGTGTTACAAATGTTCGTGTATCTCAGTCGCTGGCTAATGGCCGCCAAGTGAGGTAGTGTTACAAGTGCTCGTGTATCTCAGTCGCTGGCTAATGGCCGGCAAGTGAGGCAGTGTTACAAGTGCTCGTGTATCTCAGTCGCTGGCTAATGGCCGCTAAGTGAGGTAGTGTTACAGGTGCTCGTGTATCTCAGTCGCTGGCTAATGGCCGCCAAGTGAGGTAGTGTTACAAGTGCTCGTGTATCCCAGTCGCTGGCTAATGGCCGCCAAGTGGGGTAGTGTAACAAGTGCTCGTGTATCTCAGTCGCTGGTTAATGGCCGCCAAGTGAGGTAGTGTTACAAGTGTTCGTGTACTACAGTCGCTGGCTAATGGCCGCCAAGAGAGGTAGTGTTACAAGTGCTCGTGTATCACAGTCGCTGGCTAATGGCCGCCAAATGAGGTAGTGTTACAAGTGCTCGTGTATCTCAGTCGCTGGCTAATGGCCGGAAAGTGAGGTAGTGTTACAAGTGCTCGTGTATCTCAGTCGCTGGCTAATGGCCGCCAAGTGAGTTAGTGTTACAAGTGCTCGTGTATCACAGTCGCTGGCTAATGGCCGCCAAGTGAGGTAGTGTTACAAGTGCTCGTGTATCTCAATCGCTGGCTAATGGCCACCAAGTGAGGGAGTGTTACAAGTGCTCGGGTATCACAGTCGCTGGCTAATGGCCGCCAAGTGTGGTAGTGTTACAAGTGCTCGTGTATCTCAGTCGCTGGCTAATGGCCGCCAAGTGAGGTAGTGTAACAAGTGCTCGTGTATCTCAGTCGCTGGCTAATGGCTGCCAAGTGAGGTAGTGTTACAAGTGCTCGTGTATCTCAGTCGCTGGCTAATGGCCGCCAAGTGGGGTAGTGTTACAAGTGCTCGTGTATCTCAGTCGCTGGCTAATGGCCGCCAAGTGAGGCAGTGTTACAGGTGCTCGTGTATCTCAGTCGCTGGCTAATGGCCGCCAAGTGAGGTAGTGGTACAAGTGCTCGTGTATCTCAGTCGCTGGCTAATGGCCGCCAAGTGGGGTAGTGTTACAAGTGCTCGTGTATCACAGTCGCTGGCTAATGGCCGCCAAGTGAGGTAGTGTTACAAGTGCTCGTGTATCTCAGTCGCTGGCTAATGGCCGCCAGGTGAGGTAGTGTTACACGTGCTCGTTTATCACAGTCGCTGGCTAATGGCCGACAAGTGGGGCAGTGTTACAAGTGCTCGTGTATCACAGTCGCTGGCTAATGGCCGCCAAATGGGGTAGTGTTACAAGTGCTCGTGTATCTCAGTCGCTGGCTAATGGCTGCCAAGTGGGGTAGTGTTACAAGTGCTCGGGTATCTCTGTCGCTGGCTAATGGCCGCCAAGTGGGGTAGTGTTACAAGTGCTCGTGTATCTCAGTCGCTGGCTAATGGCTGCCAAGTGGGGTAGTGTTACAAGTGCTCGTGTACCACAGTCGCTGGCTAATGGCCACCAAGTGAGGCAGTGTTACAAGTGCTCGTGTATCTCAGTCGCTGGCTAATGGCTGCCAAGTGGGGTAGTGTTACAAGTGCTCGTGTATCTCAGTCGCTGGCTAATGGCCGCCAAGTGAGGTTGTGTTACAAGTGCTCGTGTATCCCAGTCGCTGGCTAATGGCCGATAAGTGAGGTAGTGTTTCAAGTGCTCGTGTATCTCAGTCGCTGGCTAATGGCTGCCAAGTTAGGTAGTGTTAAAAGTGCTCGTGTATCTCAGTCGCTGGCTAATGGCCGCCAAGTGTGGTAGTGTTACAAGTGCTCGTTTATCTCAGTCGCTGGCTAATGGCCGCCAAGTGGGGAAGTGTTACAAGTGCTCGTGTATCCCAGTCGCTGGCTAATGGCTGCCAAGTGAGGCAGTGATACAAGTGCTCGTTTATCTCATTCGCTGGCTAATGGCCGCCAAGTGAGGTAGTGGTACAAGAGCTCGTGTACCACAGTCGCTGGCTAATCGCCACCAAGTGAGGCAGTGTTACAAGTGCTCGTGTATCTCAGTCGCTGGCTAATGGCCGCCAAGTGGGGTAGTGTTACAAGTGCTCGTGTATCACAGTCGCTGGCTAATGGCCGCCATGTGAGGTAGTGTTACAAGTGCTCGTGTATCTCAGTCGCTGGCTAATGGCCGCCAGGTGAGGTAGTGTTAAAAGTGCTCGTGTATCTCAGTCGCTGGCTAATGGCTGCCAAGTGAGGCAGTGATACAAGTGCTCGTGTATCTCAGTCGCTGGCTAATGGCCGCCAAGTGAGGTAGTGTTACAAGTGCTCGTGTATCTCAGTCGCTGGCTAATGGCTGCCAAGTGAGGTAGTGTTACAAGTGCTCGTGTACCACAGTCGCAGGCTAATGGCCGCCAAGTGAGGTAGTGTTACAAGTGCTCGTGTACCACAGCCGCTGGCTAATGGCTGCCAAGTGGGGTAGTGTTACAAGTGCTCGTGTATCTCAGTCGCTGGCTAAATGCTGTCAAGTGAGGTAGTGTTACAAGTGCTCGTGCATCTCAGTCCCTGGCTAATGGCCGCCAAGTGAGGTAGTGTTACAAGTGCTCGTGTATCTCAGTCGCCGGCTAAATGCTGCCCAGTGAGGCAGTGTTACAAGTGTTCGTGTATCTCAGTCGATGGCTAATGGCCGCCAAGTGGGGTAGTGTTACAAATGTTCGTGTATCTCAGTCGCTGGCTAATGGCCGCCAAGTGAGGTAGTGTTACAAGTGCTCGTGTACCACAGTCGCTGGCTAATGGCCGCCAAGTGGGGTAGTATTACAAGTGTTCGTGTATCTCAGTCGCTGGCTAATGGCCGCCAAGTGAGGTAGTGTTACAAGTGCTCGTGTATCACAGTCGCTGGCTGATGGCCGCCAAGTGGGGCAGTGTTACAAGTGCTCGTGTATCACATTCGCTGGCTAATGGCCGCCAAGTGAGGTAGTGTTACAAGTGTTCGTGTATCTCAGTCGCTGGCTAATGGCCGCCAAGTGAGGTAGTGTTACAAGTGCTCGTGTACCACAGTCGCTGGCTAATGACCGCCAAGTGAGGTAGTGTTACAAGTGCTCGTGTATCTCAGTCGCTGGTTAATGGCCGCCATGTGAGGTAGTGTTACAAGTGTTCGTGTACTACAGTCGCTGGCTAATGGCCGCCAAGTGAGGTAGTGTTACAAGTGCTCGTGTATCACCGTCTCTGGCTAATGGCCGCCAAGTGAGGTAGTGTTACAAGTGCTCGTGTATCTCAGTCGCTGGCTAATGGTCGCAAAGTGAGGTAGTGTTACAAGTGCTCGTGTACCACAGTCGGTGGCTAATGGCCGCCAAGTGAGGTAGTGTTACAAGTGCTCGTGTATCACAGTCGCTGGCTAATGGCCGCCAAGTGAGGTAGTGTTACAAATGTTCGTGTATCTCAGTCGCTGGCTAATGGCCGCCAAGTGAGGTAGTGTTACAAGTGCTCGTGTATCTCAGTCGCTGGCTAATGGCCGCCAAGTGAGGCAGTGTTACAAGTGCTCGTGTATCTCAGTCGCTGGCTATTGGCCGCTAAGTGAGGTAGTGTTACAGGTGCTCGTGTATCTCAGTCGTTGGCTAATGGCCGCCAAGTGAGGTAGTGTTACAAGTGCTCGTGTATCTCAGTCGCTGGCTAATGGCCGCCAAGTGGGGCAGTGTTACAAGTGCTCGTGTATCTCAGTCGCTGGCTAATGGCCGCCAAGTGAGGTAGTGTTACAAGTGCTCATGTACTACAGTCGCTGTCTAATGGCCGCCAAGTGGAATAGTTTTACAACTGCTCGTGTACCACAGTCGCTGGCTAATGGCCGCCAAGTGGGGTAGTGTAACAAGTGCTCGTGTATCTCAGTCGCTGGTTAATGGCCGCCAAGTGAGGAATTGTTACAAGTTTTCGTGTACTACAGTCGCTGGCTAATGGCCGCCAAGTGAGGTAGTGTTACAAGTGCTCGTGTTGCACAGTCGCTGGCTAATGGCCGCCAAATGAGGTAGTGTTACAAGTGCTCGTGTATCTCAGTCGCTAGCTAAAGGCCGCAAAGTGAGGTAGTGTTACAAGTGCTCGTGTATCTCAGTCGCTGGCTAATGGCCGCCAAGTGAGTTAGTGTTACAAGTGCTCGTGTATCACAGTCGCTGGCTAATGGCCGCCAAGTGAGGTAGTGTTACAAGTGCTCGTGTATCTCAATCGCTGGCTAATGGCCACCAAGTGAGGGAGTGTTACAAGTGCTCGGGTATCACAGTCGCTGGCTAATGGCCGCCAAGTGTGGTAGTGTTACAAGTGCTCGTGTATCTCAGTCGCTGGCTAATGGCCGCCAAGTGAGGTAGTGTTACAAGTGCTCGTGTATCTCAGTCGCTGTCTAATGGCTGCCAAGTGAGGTAGTGTTACAAGTGCTCGTGTATCTCAGTCGCTGGCTAATGGCCGCCAAGTGGGGTAGTGTTACAAGTGCTCGTGTATCACAGTCGCTGGCTAATGGCCGCCAAGTGAGGTAGTGTTACAAGTGCTCGTGTATCACAGTCGCTGGCTAATGGCCGCCAGGTGAGGTAGTGTTACAAGTGCTCGTTTAACACAGTCGCTGGCTAATGGCCGCCAAGTGGGGCAGTGTTACAAGTGCTCGTGTATCACAGTCGCTGGCTAATGGCCGCCAAGTGGGGTAGTGTTACAAGTGCTCGTGTATCTCAGTCGCTGGCTAATGGCTGCCAAGTGGGGTAGTGTTACAAGTGCTCGGGTATCTCAGTCGCTGGCTAATGGCTGCCAAGTGAGGCAGTTATACAAGTGCTCGTGCATCTCAGTCGCTGGCTAATGGCCGCCAAGTGAGGTAGTGGTACAAGTGCTCGTGTACCACAGTCGCTGGCTAATCGCCGCCAAGTGAGGCAGTGTTACAAGTGCTCGTGTATCTCAGTCGCTGGCTAATGGCCGCCAAGTGGGGTAGTGTTACAAGTGCTCGTGTATCACAGTCGCTGGCTAATGGCCGCCAAGTGAGGTAGTGTTACAAGTGCTCGTGTATCTCAGTCGCTGGCTAATGGCCGCCAGGTGAGGTAGTGTTACAAGTGCTCGTTTATCACAGTCGCTGGCTAATGGCCGCCAAGTGGGGCAGTGTTACAAGTGCTCGTGTATCACAGTCGCTGGCTAAGGGCCACCAAGTGGGGTAGTGTTACAAGTGCTCGTGTATCTCAGTCGCTGGCTAATGGCTGCCAAGTGGGGTAGTGTTACAAGTGCTCGGGTATCTCTGTCGCTGGCTAATGGCCGCCAAGTGGGGTAGTGTTACAAGTGCTCGTGTATCTCAGTCGCTGGCTAATGGCTGCCAAGTGGGGTAGTGTTACAAGTGCTCGTGTACCACAGTCGCTGGCTAATGGCCGCCAAGTGAGGCAGTGTTACAAGTGCTCGTGTATCTCAGTCGCTGGCTAATGGCTGCCAAGTGGGGTAGTGTTACAAGTGCTCGTGTATCTCAGTCGCTGGCTAATGGCCGCCAAGTGAGGTTGTGTTACAAGTGCTCGTGTATCTCAGTCGCTGGCTAATGGCCGCCAAGTGAGGTAGTGTTTCAAGTGCTCGTGTATCTCAGTCGCTGGCTAATGGCTGCCAAGTAGGGTAGTGTTACAAGTGCTCGTGTACCACAGTCGCTGGCCAATGGCCGCCAAGTGAGGCAGTGTTACAAGTGCTCGTGTATCTCAGTCGCTGGCTAATGGCTGCCAAGTGAGGTAGTGTTGAAAGTGCTCGTGTATCTCAGTCGCTGGCTAATGGCCGCCAAGTGGGGTAGTGTTACAAGTGCTCGTTTATCTCAGTCGCTGGCTAATGGCCGCCAAGTGAGGCAGTGATACAAGTGCTCGTGTATCTCAGGCGCTGGCTAATGGCCGCCAAGTGAGGTAGTGTTACAGGTGCTCGTGTATCTCAGTCGCTGGCTAATGCCTGCCAAGTGAGGAGGTGTTACAAGTGCTCGTGTACCACAGTCGCAGGCTAATGGCCGCCAAGTGAGGTAGTGTTACAAGTGCTCGTGTACCACAGCCGCTGGATAATGGCTGCCAAGTGAGGTAGTGTTGAAAGTGCTCGTGTATCTCAGTCGCTGGCTAATGGCCGCCAAGTGGGGTAGTGTTACAAGTGCTCGTTTATCTCAGTCGCTGGCTAATGGCCGCCAAGTGAGGCAGTGATACAAGTGCTCGTGTATCTCAGGCGCTGGCTAATGGCCGCCAAGTGAGGTAGTGTTACAGGTGCTCGTGTATCTCAGTCGCTGGCTAATGGCTGCCAAGTGAGGTAGTGTTACAAGTGCTCGTGTATCTCAGTCGCTGGCTAATGGCCGCCAAGTGAGGCAGTGTTACAAGTGCTCGTGCATCTCAGTCGCTGGCTAATGGCCGCCATGTGAGGTAGTGTTACAAGTGCTCGTGTATCTCAGTCGCCGGCTAAATGCTGCCAAGTGAGGCAGTGTTACAAGTGTTCGTGTATCTCAGTCGCTGGCTAATGGCCGCCAAGTGGGGTAGTGTTTCAAGTGTTCGTGTATCTCAGTCGATGGCTAATGGCCGCCAAGTGAGGTAGTGTTACAAGTGCTCGTGTACCACAGTCGCCGGCTAATGGCCGCCAAGTGAGGTAGTGTTACAAGTGTTCGTGTATCTCAGTCGCTGTCTAATGGCCGCCAAGTGAGGTAGTGTTACAAGTGCTCGTGTATCACAGTCGCTGGCTGATGGCCGCCATGTGGGGCAGTGTTACAAGTGCTCGTGTATCACAGTCGCTGGCTAATGGCCGCCAAGTGAGGTAGTGTTACAAGTGTTCGTGTATCTCAGTCGCTGGCTAATGGCCGCCAAGTGAGGTAGTGTTACAAGTGCTCGTGTACCACAGTGGCTGGCTAATGGCCGCCAAGTGAGGTAGTGTTACAAGTGCTCGTGTATCACAGTCGCTGGCTAATGGCCGCCCAGTGAGGTAGTGTTACAAGTCTTCGTGTATCTCAGTCGCTGGCTAATGGCCGCCAAGTGAGGCAGTGTTACAAGTGCTCGTGTATATCAGTCGCTGGCTAATGGCCGCCAAGTGAGGTATTGTTACATGTGCTCGTGTATCTCAGTCGCTGGCTAATGGCCGACAAGTGAGGTAGTGTTACAAGTGCTCGTGTATCTCAGTCGCTGGCTAATGGCCGCCAAGTGGGGCAGGGTTACAAGTGCTCGTGTATCTCAGTCGCTGGCTAATGGCCCCCAAGTGAGGTAGTGTTACAAGTGATCGTGTACCACAGTCGCTGGTTAATGGCCGCCAAGTGAGGTAGTGTTACACGTGCTCATGTACCACAGTCGCTGGCAAATGGCCGCCAAGTGGGGTAGTGTTACAAGTGCTCGTGTACCACAGTCGCTGGCTAATGGCCGCCAAGTGGGGTAGTGTAACAAGTGCTCGTGTATCTCAGTCGCTGGTTCATGGCCGCCAAGTGAGGTAGTGTTACAAGTGTTCGTGTACTACAGTCGCTGGCTAATGGCCGCCAAGTGAGGTAGTGTTACAAGTGCTCCTGTATCACCGTCGCTGGCTAATGGCCGCCAAGTGAGGTAGTGTTACAAGTGCTCGTGTATCTCAGTCGCTGGCTAATGGTCGCAAAGTGAGGTAGTGTTACAAGTTCTCGTGTATCTCAGTCGCTGGCTAATGGCCGCCAAGTGAGGTAGTGTGACAAGTGCCCGTGTATCACAGTCGCTGGCTAATGGCCGCCAAGTGAGGTAGTGTTACAAGTGCTCGTGTATCTCAATCGCTGGCTAATGGCCGCCATGTGAGGTACTGTTACAAGTGCTCGTGTATCTCAGTTGGTGGCTAAAGGACGCCAAGTGTGGTAGTGTTACAAGTGCTCGTGTATCTCAGTCGCTGGCTAATGCCCGCCAAGTGAGGTAGTGTTACAAGTGCTCGTGTATCTCAGTCGCTGGCTAATGGCTGCCAAGTGAGGTAGTGTTACAAGTGCTCGTGTATCTCAGTCGCTGGCTAATGGCCGCCAAGTGAGGCAGTGTTACAAATGCTCGTGTATCTCAGTCGCTGGCTCATGGCCGCAAAGTGAGGTAGTGTTACAAGTGCTCGTGTACCACAGTCGCTGGCTAATCGCCGCCAAGTGAGGCAGTGTTACAAGTGCTCGTGTATCTCAGTCGCTGGCTAATGGCCGCCAAGTGGGGTAGTGTTACAAGTGCTCGTGTATCACAGTCGCTGGCTAATGGCCGCCAAGTGAGGTAGTGTTACAAGTGCTCGTGTATCTCAGTCGCTGGCTAATGGCCGCCAAGTGAGGTAGTGTTACAAGTGCTCGTGTATCACAGTCGCTGGCTAATGGCCGCCAAGTGGGGCAGTGTTACAAGAGCTCGTGTATCACAGTCGCTGGCAAATGACCGCCAAGTGGGGTAGTGTTACAAGTGCTCGTGTATCTCAGTCGCTGGCTAATGGCTGCCAAGTGGGGTAGTGTTACAAGTGCTCGGGTATCTCTGTCGCTGGTTAATGGCCGCCAAGTGGGGTAGTGTTACAAGAGCTCGTGTATCTCAGTCGCTGGCTAATGGCTGCCAAGTGGGGTAGTGTTACAAGTGCTCGTGTACCACAGTCGCTGGCTAATGGCCGCCAAGTGAGGCAGTGTTAGAAGTGCTCGTGTATCTCAGTCGCTGGCTAATGGCTGCCAAGTGGGGTAGTGTTACAAGTGCTCGTGTATCTCAGTCGCTGGCTAATGGCCGCCAAGTGAGGTAGTGTCACAAGTGCTCGTGTATCTCAGTCGCTGGCTAATGGCCGCCAAGTGAGGTAGTGTTACAAGTGCTCGTGTATCTCAGTCGCTGGCTAATGGCTGCCAAGTGGGGTAGTGTTACAAGTGCTCGTGTACCACAGTCGCTGGCTAATGGCCGCCAAGTGAGGCAGTGTTACAAGTGCTCGTGTATCTCAGTCGCTGGCTAATGGCTGCCAAGTGGGGTAGTGTTACAAGTGCTCGTGTATCTCAGTCGCTGTCTAATGGCCGCCAAGTGAGGTTGTGTTACAAGTGCTCGTGTATCTCAGTCGCTGGCTAATGGCCGCCAAGTGAGGTAGTGTTTCAAGTGCTCGTGTATCTCAGTCGCTGGCTAATGGCTGCCAAGTGGGGTAGTGTTACAAGTGCTCGTGTACCACAGTCGCTGGCTAATGGCCGCCAAGTGAGGCAGTGTTACAAGTGCTCGTGTATCTCAGTCGCTGGCTAATGGCTGCCAAGTGAGGTAGTGTTAAAAGTGCTCGTGTATCTCAGTCGCTGGCTAATGGCCGCCAAGTGGGGTAGTGTTACAAGTGCTCGTTTATCTCAGTCGCTGGCTAATGGCTGTCAAGTGAGGTAGTATTACAAGTGCTCGTGCATCTCAGTCCCAGGCTAATGGCCGCCAAGTGAGGTAGTGTTACAAGTGCTCGTGTATCTCAGTCGCCGGCTAAATGCTGCCAAGTGAGGCAGTGTTACAAGTGTTCGTGTATCTCAGTCGCTGGCTAATGGCCGCCAAGTGGGGTAGTGTTACAAGTGTTCGTGTATCTCAGTCGCTGGCTAATGGCCGCCAAGTGAGGTAGTGTTACAAGTGCTCGTGTACCACAGTCGCTGGCTAATGGCCGCCAAGTGAGGTAGTGTTACAAGTGTTCGTGTATCTCAGTCGCTGGCTAATGGCCGCCAAGTGAGGTAGTGTTACAAGTGCTCGTGTATCACAGTCGCTGGCTGATGGCCGCCAAGTGGGGCAGTGTTACAAGTGCTCGTGTATCACATTCGCTGGCTAATGGCCGCCAAGTGAGGTAGTGTTACAAGTGTTCGTGTATCTCAGTCGCTGGCTAATGGCCGCCAAGTGAGGTAGTGTTACAAGTGCTCGTGTACCACAGTCGCTGGCTAATGGCCGCCAAGTAAGGTAGTTTTACAAGTGCTCGTGTATCTCAGTCGCTGGTTAATGGCCGCCATGTGAGGTAGTGTTACAAGTGTTCGTGTACTACAGTCGCTGGCTAATGGCCGCCAAGTGAGGTAGTGTTACAAGTGCTCGTGTATCACCGTCTCTGGCTAATGGCCGCCAAGTGAGGTAGTGTTACAAGTGCTCGTGTATCTCAGTCGCTGGCTAATGGTCGCAAAGTGAGGTAGTGTTACAAGTGCTCGTGTACCACAGTCGGTGGCTAATGGCCGCCAAGTGAGGTAGTGTTACAAGTGCTCGTGTATCACAGTCGCTGGCTAATGGCCGCCAAGTGAGGTAGTGTTACAAATGTTCGTGTATCTCAGTCGCTGGCTAATGGCCGCCAAGTGAGGTAGTGTTACAAGTGCTCGTGTATCTCAGTCGCTGGCTAATGGCCGCCAAGTGAGGCAGTGTTACAAGTGCTCGTGTATCTCAGTCGCTGGCTAATGGCCGCTAAGTGAGGTAGTGTTACAGGTGCTCGTGTATCTCAGTCGCTGGCTAATGGCCGCCAAGTGAGGTAGTGTTACAAGTGCTCGTGTATCTCAGTCGCTGGCTAATGGCCGCCAAGTGGGGCAGTGTTACAAGTGCTCGTGTATCTCAGTCGCTGGCTAATGGCCGCCAAGTGAGGAAGTGTTACAAGTGCTCATGTACCACAGTCGCTGGCTATTGGCCGCCAAGTGGAATAGTTTTACAACTGCTCGTGTACCACAGTCGCTGGCTAATGGCCGCCAAGTGGGGTAGTGTAACAAGTGCTCGTGTATCTCAGTCGCAGGCAAATGGCCGCCAAGTGAGGAATTGTTACAAGTTTTCGTGTACTACAGTCGCTGGCTAATGGCCGCCAAGTGAGGTAGTGTTACAAGTGCTCGTGTTGCATAGTCGCTGGCTAATGGCCGCCAAATGAGGTGGTGTTACAAGTGCTCGTGTATCTCAGTCGCTGGCTAATGGCCGCAAAGTGAGGTAGTGTTACAAGTGCTCGTGTATCTCAGTCGCTGGCTAATGGCCGCCAAGTGAGGTAGTGTTACAAGTGCTCGTGTATCTCAATCGCTGGCTAATGGCCACCAAGTGAGGGAGTGTTACAAGTGCTCGGGTATCACAGTCGCTGGCTAATGGCCGCCAAGTGTGGTAGTGTTACAAGTGCTCGTGTATCTCAGTCGCTGGCTAATGGCCGCCAAGTGAGGTAGTTTTACAAGTGCTCGTGTATCTCAGTCGCTGGCTAATGGCTGCCAAGTGAGGTAGTGTTACAAGTGCTCGTGTATCTCAGTCGCTGGCTAATGGCCGCCAAGTGGGGTACTGTTACAAGTGCACGTGTATCACAGTCGCTGGCTAATGGCCGCCAAGTGAGGTAGTGTTACAAGTGCTCGTGTATCTCAATCGCTGGCTAATGGCCGCCAGGTGAGGTAGTGTTACAAGTGCTCGTTTATCACAGTCGCTGGCTAATGGCCGCCAAGTGGGGCAGTGTTACAAGTGCTCGTGTATCACAGTCGCTGGCTAATGGCCGCCAAGTGGGGTAGTGTTACAAGTGCTCGTGTATCTCAGTCGCTGGCTAATGGCTGCCAAGTGGGGTAGTGTTACAAGTGCTCGGGTACCTCAGTCGCTGGCTAATGGCTGCCAAGTGAGGCAGTTATACAAGTGCTCGTGCATCTCAGTCGCTGGCTAATGGCCGCCAAGTGAGGTAGTGGTACAAGTGCTCGTGTACCACAGTCGCTGGCTAATCGCCGCCAAGTGAGGCAGTGTTACAAGTGCTCGTGTATCTCAGTCGCTGGCTAATGGCCGCCAAGTGGGGTAGTGTTACAAGTGCTCGTGTATCACAGTCGCTGGCTAATGGCCGCCAAGTGACGTAGTGTTACAAGTGCTCGTGTATCTCAGTCGCTGGCTAATGGCCGCCAGGTGAGGTAGTGTTACAAGTGCTCGTTTATCACAGTCGCTGGCTAATGGCCACCAAGTGGGGCAGTGTTACAAGTGCTCGTGTATCACAGTCGCTGGCTAAGGGCCACCAAGTGGGGTAGTGTTACAAGTGCTCGTGTATCTCAGTCGCTGGCTAATGGCTGCCAAGTGGGGTAGTGTTACAAGTGCTCGGGCATCTCTGTCGCTGGCTAATGGCCGCCAAGTGGGGTAGTGTTACAAGTGCTCGTGTATCTCAGTCGCTGGCTAATGGCTGCCAAGTGTGGTAGTGTTACAAGTGCTCGTGTACCACAGTCGCTGGCTAATGGCCGCCAAGTGAGGCAGTGTTACAAGTGCTCGTGTATCTCAGTCGCTGGCTAATGGCTGCCAAGTGGGGTAGTGTTACAAGTGCTCGTGTATCTCAGTCGCTGGCTAATGGCCGCCAAGTGAGGTTGTGTTACAAGTGCTCGTGTATCTCAGTCGCTGGCTAATGGCTGCCAAGTGGGGTAGTGTTACAAGTGCTCGTGTACCACAGTCGCTGGCTAATGGCCGCCAAGTGAGGCAGTGTTACAAGTGCTCGTGTATCTCAGTCGCTGGCTAATGGCTGCCAAGTGAGGTAGTGTTAAAAGTGCTCGTGAATCTCAGTCGCTGGCTAATGGCCGCCAAGTGGGGTAGTGTTACAAGTGCTCGTTTATCTCAGTCGCTGGCTAATGGCCGCCAAGTGGGGTAGTGTTACAAGTGCTCGTGTATCTCAGTCGCTGGCTAATGGCTGCCAAGTGAGGCAGTGATACAAGTGCTCGTGTATCTCAGTCGCTGGCTAATGGCCGCCAAGTGAGGTAGTGTTACAGGTGCTCGTGTATCTCAGTCGCTGGCTAATGGCTGCCAAGTGAGGTAGTGTTACAAGTGCTCGTGTACCACAGTCGCAGGCTAATGGCTGCCAAGTGAGGTAGTGTTACAAGTGCTCGTGTACCACAGCCGCTGGATAATGGCTGCCAAGTGGGGTAGTGTTACAAGTGCTCGTGTATCTCAGTCGCTGGCTAATGGCTGCCAAGTGAGGTAGTGTTACAAGTGCTCGTGTATCTCAGTCGCTGGCTAATGGCCGCCAAGTGAGGCAGTGTTATAAGTGCTCGTGCATCTCAGTCGCTGGCTAATGGCCGCCAAGTGAGTTAGTGTTACAAGTGCTCGTGTATCTCAGTCGCCGGCTAAATGCTGCCAAGTGAGGCAGTGTTACAAGTGTTCGTGTATCTCAGTCGCTGGCTAATGGCCGCCAAGTGGGGTAGTGTTTCAAGTGTTCGTGTATCTCAGTCGCTGGCTAATGGCCGCCAAGTGAGGTAGTGTTACAAGTGCTCGTGTACCACAGTCGCTGGCTAATGGCCGCCAAGTGAGGTAGTGTTACAAGTGTTCGTGTATCTCAGTCGCTGGCTAATGACCGCCAAGTGAGGTAGTGTTACAAGTGCTCGTGTATCACAGTCGCTGGCTGATGGCCGCCATGTGGGGCAGTGTTACAAGTGCTCGTGTATCACAGTCGCTGGCTAATGGCCGCCAAGTGAGGTAGTGTTACAAGTGTTCGTGTATCTCAGTCGCTGGCTAATGGCCGCCAAGTGAGGTAGTGTTACAAGTGCTCGTGTACCACAGTCGCTGGCTAATGGCCGCCAAGTGAGGTAGTGTTACAAGTGCTCGTGTATCACAGTCGCTGGCTAATGGCCGCCCAGTGAGGTAGTGTTACAAGTCTTCGTGTATCTCAGTCGCTGGCTAATGGCCGCCAAGTGAGGTAGTGTTACAAGTGCTCGTGTATCTCAGTCGCTGGCTAATGGCCGCCAAGTGAGGCAGTGTTACAAGTGCTCGTGTATATCAGTCGCTGGCTAATGGCCGCCAAGTGAGGTATTGTTACATGTGCTCGTGTATCTCAGTCGCTGGCTAATGGCCGACAAGTGAGGTAGTGTTACAAGTGCTCGTGTATCTCAGTCGCTGGCTAATGGCCCCCAAGCGAGGTAGTGTTACAAGTGCTCCTGTATCACCGTCGCTGGCTAATGGCCGCCAAGTGAGGTAGTGTTACAAGTGCTCATGTACCACAGTCGCAGGCAAATGGCCGCCAAGTGGGGTAGTGTTACAAGTGCTCGTGTACCACAGTCGCTGGCTAATGGCCGCCAAGTGGGGTAGTGTAACAAGTGCTCGTGTATCTCAGTCGCTGGTTAATGGCCGCCAAGTGAGGTAGTGTTACAAGTGTTCGTGTACTACAGTCGCTGGCTAATGGCCGCCAAGTGAGGTTGTGTTACAAGTGCTCCTGTATCACCGTCGCTGGCTAATGGCCGCCAAGTGAGGTAGTGTTACAAGTGCTCGTGTATCTCAGTCGCTGGCTAATGGTCGCAAAGTGAGGTAGTGTTACAAGTTCTCGTGTATCTCAGTCGCTGGCTAATGGCCGCCAAGTGAGGTAGTGTGACAAGTGCCCGTGTATCACAGTCGCTGGCTAATGGCCGCCAAGTGAGGTAGTGTTACAAGTGCTCGTGTATCTCAATCGCTGGCTAATGGCCGCCAAGTGAGGTACTGTTACAAGTGCTCGTGTATCTCAGTTGGTGGCTAAAGGCCGCCAAGTGTGGTAGTGTTACAAGTGCTCGTGTATCTCAGTCGCTGGCTAATGGCCGCCAAATGAGGTAGTGTTACAAGTGCTCGTGTATCTCAGTCGCTGGCTAATGGCTGCCAAGTGAGGTAGTGTTACAAGTGCTCGTGTATCTCATTCGCTGGCTAATGGCCGCCAAGTGGGGTAGTGTTACATGTGCTCGTGTATCTCAGTCGCTGGCTAATGGCCGCCAAGTGAGGCAGTGTTACAAGTGCTCGTGTATCTCAGTCGCTGGCTTATGGCCGCAAAGTGAGGTAGTGTTACAAGTGCTCGTGTACCACAGTCGCTGGCTAATCGCCGCCAAGTGAGGCAGTGTTACAAGTGCTCGTGTATCTCAGTCGCTGGCTAATGGCCGCCAAGTGGGGTAGTGTTACAAGTGCTCGTGTATCACAGTCGCTGGCTAATGGCCGCCAAGTGAGGTAGTGTTACAAGTGCTCGTGTATCTCAGTCGCTGGCTAATGGCCGCCAAGTGAGGTAGTGTTACATGTGCTCGTGTATCACAGTCGCTGGCTAATGGCCGCCAAGTGGGGCAGTGTTACAAGAGCTCGTGTATCACAGTCGCTGGCTAATGACCGCCAAGTGGGGTAGTGTTACAAGTGCTCGTGTATCTCAGTCGCTGGCTAATGGCTGCCAAGTGGGGTAGTGTTACAAGTGCTCGGGTATCTCTGTCGCTGGTTAATGGCCGCCAAGTGGGGTAGTGTTACAAGTGCTTGTGTATCTCAGTCGCTGGCTAATGGCTTTCAAGTGGGGTAGTGTTACAAGTGCTCGTGTACCACAGTCGCTGGCTAATGGCCGCCAAGTGAGGCAGTGTTAGAAGTGCTCGTGTATCTCAGTCGCTGGCTAATGGCTGCCAAGTGGGGTAGTGTTACAAGTGCTCGTGTATCTCAGTCGCTGGCTAATGGCCGCCAAGTGAGGTAGTGTTACAAGTGCTCGTGTATCTCAGTCGCTGGCTAATGGCCGCCAAGTGAGGTAGTGTTACAAGTGCTCGTGTATCTCAGTCGCTGGCTAATGGCTGCCAAGTGGGGTAGTGTTACAAGTGCTCGTGTACCACAGTCGCTGGCTAATGGCCGCCAAGTGAGGCAGTGTTAGAAGTGCTCGTGTAACTCAGTCGCTGGATAATGGCTGCCAAGTGAGGTAGTGTTAAAAGTGCTCGTGTATCTCAGTCGCTGGCTAATGGCCGCCAAGTGGGGTAGTGTTACAAGTGCTCGTTAATCTCAGTCGCTGGCTAATGGCCGCCAAGTGGGGTAGTGTTACAAGTGCTCGTGTATCTCAGTCGCTGGCTAATGGCTGCCAAGTGAGGCAGTGATACAAGTGCTCGTGTATCTCAGTCGCTGGCTAATGGCCGCCAAGTGAGGTAGTGTAACAAGTGCTCGTGTATCTCAGTCGCTGGCTAATGGCTGCCAAGTGGGGCAGTGTTACATGTGCTCGTGTACCACAGTCGCTGGCTTATGGCCGCCAAGTGAGGTATGTTACAAGTGCTCGTGTATCTCAGTCGCTGGCTAATGGCTGCCAAGTGGGGTAGTGTTACAAGTGCTCGTGTACCACAGTCGCTGGCTAATGGCCGCCAAGTGAAGCAGTGTTACAAGTGCTCGTGTATCTCAGTCGCTGGCTAATGGCTGCCAAGTGGGGTAGTGTTACAAGTGCTCGAGTATCTCAGTCGCTGGCTAATGGCCGCCAAGTGAGGTTGTGTTACAAGTGCTCGTGTATCTCAGTCGCTGGCTAATGGCCGCCAAGTGAGGTAGTGTTTCATGTGCTCGTGTATCTCAGTCGCTGGCTAATGGCTGCCAAGTGGGGTAGTGTTACAAGTGCTCGTGTACCACAGTCGCTGGCTAATGGCCGCCAAGTGAGGCAGTGTTACAAGTGCTCGTGTATCTCAGTCGCTGGCTAATGGCTGCCAAGTGAGGTAGTGTTAAAAGTGCTCGTGTATCTCAGTCGCTGGCTAATGGCCGCCAAGTGGGGTAGTGTTACAAGTGCTCGTGTATCTCAGTCGCTGGGTAATGGCTGCCAAGTGAGGCAGTGATACAAGTGCTCGTGTATCTCAGTCGCTGGCTAATGGCCGCCAAGTGAGGTAGTGTAACAAGTGCTCGTGTATCTCAGTCGCTGGCTAATGGCTGCCAAGTGAGGTAGTGTTACAAGTGCTCGTGTACCACAGTCGCAGGCTAATGGCTGCCAAGTGAGGTAGTGTTACAAGTGCTCGTGTATCTCAGTCGCTGGCTAATGGCCGCCAAGTGAGGTAGTGTTACAAGTGCTCGTGTATCTCAGTCGCTGGCTAATGGCCGCCAAGTGTGGTAGTGTAACAAGTGCTCGTGTATCTCAGTCACTGGCAAATGGCCGCCAAGTGAGGTACTGTTACAAGTGCTCGTGTATCTCAGTCGCTGGCTAATGGCCGCCAAGTGAGGTAGTGTTACACGTGCTCGTGTACCTCAGTCGCTGGCTAATGGCCGCCAAGTGAGGTAGTGTTACAAGTGCTGGTGTACCTCAGTCGCTGGTTAATGGCTGTCAAGTGAGGTAGTGCAACAAGTGCTCGTGTATCTCAGTCGCTTGCTAATGGAGGCCAAGTGAGGTAGTGTTACAATTGCTCGTGAATCACAGTCGCTGGCTAATGGCCGCCAAGTGAGGTAGTGTTACAAGTGCTCGTGTATCACAGTCGCTGGCTAATGGCTGCCAAGTGAGGCAGTGTAACAAGTGCTCGTGTATCACAGTCGCTGGCTAATGGCCGCCCAGTGAGGTAGTGTTACAAGTCTTCGTGTATCTCAGTCGCTGGCTAATGGCCGCCAAGTGAGGTAGTGTTACATGTGCTCGTGTATCTCAGTCGCTGGCTAATGGCCGACAAGTGAGGTAGTGTTACAAGTGCTCGTGTATCTCAGTCGCTGGCTAATGGCCGGCAAGTGGGGCAGTGTTACAAGTGCTCGTGTATCTCAGTCGCTGGCTAATGGCCCCCAAGTGAGGTAGTGTTACAAGTGCTCGTGTACCACAGTCGCTGGTTAATCGCCGCCAAGTGAGGCAGTGTTACAAGTGCTCGTGTATCTCAGTCGCTGGCTAATGGCTGCCAAGTGAGGTAGTGTTACAAGTGCTCGTGTATCACAGTCGCTGGCTAATGGTCGCAAAGTGAGGTAGTGTTACAAGTTCTCGTGTATCTCAGTCGCTGGCTAATGGCCGCCAAGTGAGGTAGTGTGACAAGTGCCCGTGTATCACAGTCGCTGGCTAATGGTCGCAAAGTGAGGTAGTGTTACAAGTTCTCGTGTATCTCAGTCGCTGGCTAATGGCCGCCAAGTGAGGTAGTGTGACAAGTGCTCGTGTATCTCAGTCGCTGGCTCATGGCCGCAAAGTGAGGTAGTGTTACAAGTTCTCGTGTATCTCAGTCGCTGGCTAATGGCCGCCAAGTGAGGTAGTGTGACAAGTGCCCGTGTATCACAGTCGCTGGCTAATGGTCGCAAAGTGAGGTAGTGTTACAAGTGTTCGTGTATCTCAGTCGCTGGTTAATGGCCGCCAAGTGAGGCAGTGTTACAAGTGCTCGTGTATCTCAGTCGCTGGCTCATGGCCGCAAAGTGAGGTAGTGTTACAAGTGCTCGTGTACCACAGTCGCTGGCTAATGGCCGCCAAGTGAGGTAGTGTTACAAGTGCTCGTGTATCCCAGTCGCTGGCTAATGGCCGCCAAGTGAGGTAGTGTTACAAGTGCTCGTGTATCACAGTCGCTGGCTAATGGCCGCCAAGTGGGGCAGTGTTACAAGTGCTCGTGTATCACAGTCGCTGGCTAATGGCCGCCAAGTGAGTTAGTGTTACAAGTGCTCGTGTATCTCAGTCGCCGGCTAAATGCTGCCAAGTGAGGCAGTGTTACAAGTGTTCGTGTATCTCAGTCGCTGGCTAATGGCCGCCAAGTGGGGTAGTGTTACAAGTGTTGGTGTACCACAGTCGCTGGTTAATGGCCGCCAAGTGAGGTAGTGTTACAAGTGCTCATGTACGACAGTCGCTGGCAAATGGCCGCCAAGTGGGGTAGTGTTACAAGTGCTCGTGTACCACAGTCGCTGGCTAATGGCCGCCAAGTGGGGTAGTGTAACAAGTGCTCGTGTATCTCAGTCGCTGGTTAATGGCCGCCAAGTGAGGTAGTGTTACAAGTGTTCGTGTACTACAGTCGCTGGCTAATGGCCGCCAAGTGAGGTAGTGTTACAAGTGCTCCTGTATCACCGTCGCTGGCTAATGGCCGCCAAGTGAGGTAGTGTTACAAGTGCTCGTGTATCTCAGTCGCTGGCTAATGGTCGCAAAGTGAGGTAGTGTTACAAGTTCTCGTGTATCTCAGTCGCTGGCTAATGGCCGCCAAGTGAGGTAGTGTGACAAGTGCCCGTGTATCACAGTCGCTGGCTAATGGTCGCCAAATGAGGTAGTGTTACAAGTGCTCGTGTATCTCAATCGCTGGCTAATGGCCGCCAAGTGAGGTACTGTTACAAGTACTCGTGTATCTCAGTTGGTGGCTAAAGGCCGCCAAGTGTGGTAGTGTTGCAAGTGCTCGTTTATTTCAGTCGCTGGCTAATGGCCGCCAAGTGAGGTAGTGTTACAAGTGCTCGTGTATCTCAGTCGCTGGCTAATGGCTGCCAAGTGAGGTAGTGTTACAAGTGCTCGTATATCTCATTCGCTGGCTAATGGCCGCTAAGTGGGGTAGTGTTACAAGTGCTCGTGTATCTCAGTCGCTGGTTAATGGCCGCCAAGTGAGGCAGTGTTACAAGTGCTCGTGTATCTCAGTCGCTGGCTCATGGCCGCAAAGTGAGGTAGTGTTACAAGTGCTCGTGTACCACAGTCGCTGGCTAATCGCCGCCAAGTGAGGCAGTGTTACAAGTGCTCGTGTATCTCAGTCGCTGGCTAATGGCCGCCAAGTGGGGTAGTGTTACAAGTGCTCGTGTATCACAGTCGCTGGCTAATGGCCGCCAAGTGAGGTAGTGTTACAAGTGCTCGTGTATCCCAGTCGCTGGCTAATGGCCGCCAAGTGAGGTAGTGTTACAAGTGCTCGTGTATCACAGTCGCTGGCTAATGGCCGCCAAGTGGGGCAGTGTTACAAGTGCTCGTGTATCACAGTCGCTGGCTAATTACCGCCAAGTGGGGTAGTGTTACAAGTGCTCGTGTATCTCAGTCGCTGGCTAATGGCTGCCAAGTGGGGTAGTGTTACAAGTGCTCGGGTATCTCTGTCGCTGGTTAATGGCCGCCAAGTGGGGTAGTGTTACAAGTGCTCGTGTATCTCAGTCGCTGGCTAATGGCTGCCAAGTGGGGTAGTGTTACAAGTGCTCGTGTACCACAGTCGCTGGCTAATGGCCGCCAAGTGAGGCAGTGTTAGAAGTGCTCGTGTATCTCAGTCGCTGGCTAATGGCTGCCAAGTGGGGTAGTGTTACAAGTGCTCGTGTATCTCAGTCGCTGGCTAATGGCCGCCAAGTGAGGTAGTGTTACAAGTGCTCGTGTATCTCAGTCGCTGGCTAATGGCCGCCAAGTGAGGTAGTGTTACAAGTGCTCGTGTATCTCAGTCGCTGGCTAATGGCTGCCAAGTGGGGTAGTGTTACAAATGCTCGTGTACCACAGTCGCTGGCTAATGGCCGCCAAGTGAGGCAGTGTTACAAGTGCTCGTGTATCTCAGTCGCTGGATAATGGCTGCCAAGTGAGGTAGTGTTAAAAGTGCTCGTGTATCTCAGTCGCTGGCTAATGGCCGCCAAGTGGGGTAGTGTTACAAGTGCTCGTTTATCTCAGTCGCTGGCTAATGGCCGCCAAGTGGGGTAGTGTTACAAGTGCTCGTGTATCTCAGTCGCTGGCTAATGGCTGCCAAGTGAGGCAGTGATACAAGTGCTCGTGTATCACAGTCGCTGGCTAATGACCGCCAAGTGGGGTAGTGTTACAAGTGCTCGTGTATCTCAGTCGCTGGCTAATGGCTGCCAAGTGGGGCAGTGTTACAAGTGCTCGTGTATCACAGTCGCTGGCTAATGGCCTCCAAGTGAGGTAGTGTTACAAGTAATCATGTATCACAGTCGCTGGCTAATGGCCGCCAAGTGGGGTAGTGTTACAAGTGCTCGTGTATCACAGTCGCTGGCTAATGGCCGCCAAGTGGGGTAGTGTTACAAGTGCTCGTGTATCACAGTCGCTGGCTAATGGCCGCCAAGTGAGGTAGTGTTACAAGTGTTCGTGTATCTCAGTCGCTGGCTAATGGCCGCCAAGTGAGGTAGTGTTACAAGTGCTCGTGTATCTCAGTCGATGGCTAATGGCCGCCAAGTGAGGTAGTGTTACAAGTGTTCATGTATCTCAGTCGCTGGCTAATGGCCGCAAAGTGAGGTAGTGTTACAAGTGTTCGTGTATCTGAGTCGCTGGCTAATGGCCGCCAAGTGAGGTAGTGTTACAAGTGTTCGTGTATCTCAGTCGCCGGCTAATGGCCGCCAAGTGAGGTAGTGTTACAAGTGCACGTGTACCACAGTCGCTGGCTAATGGCCGCCAAGTGCGGTAGTTTTAAAGTGCTCGTGTATCTCAGTCGCTGGCTAATGGCCGCCAAGTGAGGTAGTGTTACAAGTGTTCGTGTATCTCAGTCGCTGGCTAATGGCCGCCAAGTGAGGTAGTGTTACAAGTGTTCGTGTATCTCAGTCGCTGTCTAATGGCTGCCAAGTGAGGTAGTGTTACAAGTGGTCGTGTATCTCAGTCGTTGGCTAATGGCCGCCAAGTGAGGCAGTGTTACAAGTGCTCGTGTATCTCAAGCGCTGGCTAATGGCCGCCAAGTAAGGTAGTGTTACAAGTGTTCGTGTATCTCAGTCGCTGGCTAATGGCCGCCAAGTGAGGTAGTTTTACAAGTGTTCGTGTATCTCAGTCGCTGGCTAATGGCTGCCAAGTGGGGTAGTGTTACAAGTGCTCGTGTATCTCAGTCGCTGGCTAATGGCCGCCAAGTGAGGTAGTGTTACAAGTGCTCGTGTATCTCAGTCGCTGGCTAATGGCCGCCAAGTGAGGTAGTGTTACAAGTGCTCGTGTATCTCAGTCGCTGGCTAATGGCTGCCAAGTGGGGTAGTGTTACAAGTGCTCGTGTACCACAGTCGCTGGCTAATGGCCGCCAAGTGAGGCAGTGTTAGAAGTGCTCGTGTATCTCAGTCGCTGGATAATGGCTGCCAAGTGAGGTAGTGTTAAAAGTGCTCGTGTATCTCAGTCGCTGGCTAATGGCCGCCAAGTGGGGTAGTGTTACAAGTGCTCGTTTATCTCAGTCGCTGGCTAATGGCCGCCAAGTGGGGTAGTGTTACAAGTGCTCGTGTATCTCAGTCGCTGGCTAATGGCTGCCAAGTGAGGCAGTGATACAAGTGCTCGTGTATCTCAGTCGCTGGCTAATGGCCGCCAAGTGAGGTAGTGTAACAAGTGCTCGTGTATCTCAGTCGCTGGCTAATGGCCGCCAAGTGGGGCAGTGTTACATGTGCTCGTGTACCACAGTCGCTGGCTTATGGCCGCCAAGTGAGGTAGTGTTACACGTGCTCGTGTATCTCAGTCGCTGGCTAATGGCTGCCAAGTGGGGTAGTGTTACAAGTGCTCGTGTACCACAGTCGTTGGCTAATGGCCGCCAAGTGAGGCAGTGATACAAGTGCTCGTGTATCTCAGTCGCTGGCTAATGGCTGCCAAGTGGGGTAGTGTTACAAGTGCTCGAGTATCTCAGTCGCTGGCTAATGGCCGCCAAGTGAGGTTGTGTTACAAGTGCTCGTGTATCTCAGTCGCTGGCTAATGGCCGCCAAGTGAGGTAGTGTTTCAAGTGCTCGTGTATCTCAGTCGCTGGCTAATGGCTGCCAAGTGGGGTAGTGTTACAAGTGCTCGTGTACCACAGTCGCTGGCTAATGGCCGCCAAGTGAGGCAGTGTTACAAGTGCTCGTGTATCTCAGTCGCTGGCTAATGGCTGCCAAGTGAGGTAGTGTTAAAAGTGCTCGTGTATCTCAGTCGCTGGCTAATGGCCGCCAAGTGGGGTAGTGTTACAAGTGCTCGTTTATCTCAGTCGCTGGCTAATGGCCGCCAATTGGGGTAGTGTTACAAGTGCTCGTGTATCTCAGTCGCTGGCTAATGGCTGCCAAGTGTGGCAGTGATACAAGTGCTCGTGTATCTCAGTCGCTGGCTAATGGCCGCCAAGTGAGGTAGTGTTACAAGTGCTCGTGTATCTCAGTCGCTGGCTAATGGCTGCCAAGTGAGGTAGTGTTACAAGTGCTCGTGTACCACAGTCGCAGGCTAATGGCCGCCAAGTGAGGTAGTGTTACAAGTGCTCGTGTACCACAGCCGCTGGCTATTGGCTGCCAAGTGGGGTAGTGTTACAAGTGCTCGTGTATCTCAGTCGCTGGCTAATGGCTGCCAAGTGAGGTGGTGTTAAAAGTGCTCGTGTATCTCAGTCGCTGGCTAATGGCCGCCAAGTGAGGCAGTGTTACAAGTGCTCGTGCATCTCAGTCGCTGGCTAATGGCCGCCAAGTGAGGTAGTGTTACAAGTGCTCGTGTATCTCAGTCGCCGGCTAAATGCTGCCAAGTGAGGCAGTGTTACAAGTGTTCGTGTATCTCAGTCGCTGGCTAATGGCCGCCAAGTGGGGTAGTGTTACAAGTCTTCGTGTATCTCAGTCGCTGGCTAATGGCCGCCAAGTGAGGTAGTGTTACATGTGCTCGTGTATCTCAGTCGCTGGCTAATGGCCGACAAGTGAGGTAGTGTTACAAGTGCTCGTGTATCTCAGTCGCTGGCTAATGGCCGGCAAGTGGGGCAGTGTTACAAGTGCTCGTGTATCTCAGTCGCTGGCTAATGGCCCCCAAGTGAGGTAGTGTTACAAGTGCTCGTGTACCACAGTCGCTGGTTAATGGCCGCCAAGTGAGGTAGTGTTACAAGTGCTCATGTACCACAGTCGCTGGCAAATGGCCGCCAAGTGGGGTAGTGTTACAAGTGCTCGTGTACCACAGTCGCTGGCTAATGGCCGCCAAGTGGGGTAGTGTAACAAGTGCTCGTGTATCTCAGTCGCTGGTTAATGGCCGCCAAGTGAGGTAGTGTTACAAGTGTTCATGTACTACAGTCGCTGGCTAATGGCCGCCAAGTGAGGTAGTGTTACAAGTGCTCCTGTATCACCGTCGCTGGCTAATTGCCGCCAAGTGAGGTAGTGTTACAAGTGCTCGTGTATCTCAGTCGCTGGCTAATGGTCGCAAAGTGAGGTAGTGTTACAAGTTCTCGTGTATCTCAGTCGCTGGCTAATGGCCGCCAAGTGAGGTAGTGTGACAAGTGCCCGTGTATCACAGTCGCTGGCTAATGGCCGCCAAGTGAGGTAGTGTTACAAGTGCACGTGTATCTCAATCGCTGGCTAATGGCCGCCAAGTGAGGTACTGTTACAAGTGCTCGTGTATCTCAGTTGGTGGCTAAAGGCCGCCATGTGTGGTAGTGTTACAAGTGCTCGTTTATCTCAGTCGCTGGCTAATGGCCGCCAAGTGAGGTAGTGTTACAAGTGCTCGTGTATCTCAGTCGCTGGGTAATGGCTGCCAAGTGAGGTAGTGTTACAAGTGCTCGTGTATCTCATTCGCTGGCTAATGGCCGCCAAGTGGGGTAGTGTTACAAGTGCTCGTGTATCTCAGTCGCTGGCTAATGGCCGCCAAGTGAGGCAGTGTTACAAGTGCTCGTGTATCTCAGTCGCTGGCTCATGGCCGCAAAGTGAGGTAGTGTTACAAGTGCTCGTGTACCACAGTCGCTGGCTAATCGCCGCCAAGTGAGGCAGTGTTACAAGTGCTCGTGTATCTCAGTCGCTGGCTAATGGCTGCCAAGTGGGGTAGTGTTACAAGTGCTCGTGTATCACAGTCGCTGGCTAATGGCCGCCAAGTGAGGTAGTGTTACAAGTGCTCGTGTATCTCAGTCGCTGGCTAATGGCCGCCAAGTGAGGTAGTGTTACAAGTCCTCGTGTATCACAGTCGTTGGCTAATGGCCGCCAAGTGGGGCAGTGTTACAAGTGCTCGTGTATCACAGTCGCTGGCTAATGACCGCCAAGTGGGGTAGTGTTACAAGTGCTCGTGTATCTCAGTCGCTGGCCAATGGCTGCCAAGTGGGGTAGTGTTACAAGTGCTCGAGTATCTCTGTCGCTGGTTAATGGCCGCCAAGTGGGGTAGTGTTACAAGTGCTCGTGTATCTCAGTCGCTGGCTAATGGCTGCCAAGTGGGGTAGTGTTACAAGTGCTCGTGTACCACAGTCGCTGGCTAATGGCCGCCAAGTGAGGCAGTGTTACAAGTGCTCGTGTATCTCAGTCGCTGGATAATGGCTGCCAAGTGAGGTAGTGTTAAAAGTGTTCGTGTATCTCAGTCGCTGGCTAATGGCCGCCAAGTGGGGTAGTGTTACAAGTGCTCGTTTATCTCAGTCGCTGGCTAATGGCCGCCAAGTGGGGTAGTGTTACAAGTGCTCGTGTACCACAGTCGCTGGCTAATGGCCGCCAAGTGAGGCAGTGTTACAAGTGCTCGTGTATCTCAGTCGCTGGATAATGGCTGCCAAGTGAGGTAGTGTTAAAAGTGCTCGTGTATCTCAGTCGCTGGCTAATGGCCGCCAAGTGGGGTAGTGTTACAAGTGCTCGTTTATCTCAGTCGCTGGCTAATGGCCGCCAAGTGGGGTAGTGTTACAAGTGCTCGTGTATCTCAGTCGCTGGCTAATGGCTGCCAAGTGAGGCAGTGTTACAAGTGCTCGTGTATATCAGTCGCTGGCTAATGGCCGCCAAGTGAGGTAGTGTTACATGTGCTCGTGTATCTCAGTCGCTGGCTAATGGCCGACAAGTGAGGTAGTGTTACAAGTGCTGGTGTATCTCAGTCGCTGGCTAATGGCCGCCAAGTGGGGCAGTGTTACAAGTGCTCGTGTATCTCAGTCGCTGGCTAATGGCCCCCAAGTGAGGTAGTGTTACAAGTGCTCGTGTACCACAGTCGCTGGTTAATGGCCGCCAAGTGAGGTAGTGTTACAAGTGCTCATGTACCACAGTCGCTGGCAAATGGCCGCTAAGTGGGGTAGTGTTACAAGTGCTCGTGTACCACAGTCGCTGGCTAATAGCCGCCAAGTGGGGTAGTGTAACAAGTGCTCGTGTATCTCAGTCGCTGGTTAATGGCCGCCAAGTGAGGTAGTGTTACAAGTGTTCGTGTACTACAGTCGCTGGCTAATGGCCGCCAAGTGAGGTAGTGTTACAAGTGCTCCTGTATCACCGTCGCTGGCTAATGGCCGCCAAGTGAGGTAGTGTTACAAGTGCTCGTGTATCTCAGTCGCTGGCTAATGGTCGCAAAGTGAGGTAGTGTTACAAGTTCTCGTGTATCTCAGTCGCTGGCTAATGGCCGCCAAGTGAGGTAGTGTGACAAGTGCCCGTGTATCACAGTCGCTGGCTAATGGCCGCCAAGTGAGGTAGTGTTACAAGTGCTCGTGTATCTCAATCGCTGGCTAATGGCCGCCAAGTGAGGTACTGTTACAAGTGCTCGTGTATCTCAGTTGGTGGCTAAAGGCCGCCAAGTGTGGTAGTGTTACTAGTGCTCGTGTATCTCAGTCGCTGGCTAATGGCCGCCAAGTGAGGTAGTGTTACAAGTGCTCGTGTATCTCAGTCGCTGGCTAATGGCTGCCAAGTGAGGTAGTGTTACAAGTGCTCGTGTGTCTCATTCGCTGGCTAATGGCCGCCAAGTGGGGTAGTGTTACAAGTGCTCGTGTATCTCAGTCGCTGGCTAATGGCCGCCAAGTGTGGCAGTGTTACAAGTGCTCGTGTATCTCAGTCGCTGGCCCATGGCCGCAAAGTGAGGTAGTGTTACAAGTGCTCGTGTACCACAGTCGCTGGCTAATCGCCGCCAAGTGAGGCAGTGTTACAAGTGCTCGTGTATCTCAGTCGCTGGCTAATGGCCGCCAAGTGGGGTAGTGTTACAAGTGCTCGTGTATCACAGTCGCTGGCTAATGGCCGCCAAGTGAGGTAGTGTTACAAGTGCTCGTGTATCTCAGTCGCTGGCTAATGGCCGCCAAGTGAGGTAGTGTTACAAGTGCTCGTGTATCACAGTCGCTGGCTAATGGCCGCAAAGTGGGCAGTGTTACAAGAGCTCGTGTATCACAGTCGCTGGCTAATGACCGCCAAGTGGGGTAGTGTTACAAGTGCTCGTGTATCTCAGTCGCTGGCTAATGGCTGCCAAGTGGGGTAGTGTTACAAGTGCTCGGGTATCTCTGTCGCTGGTTAATGGCCGCCAAGTGGGGTAGTGTTACAAGTGCTCGTGTATCTCAGTCGCTGGCTAATGGCTGCCAAGTGGGGTAGTGTTACAAGTGCTCGTGTACCACAGTCGCTGGCTAATGGCCGCCAAGTGAGGCAGTGTTAGAAGTGCTCGTGTATCTCAGTCGCTGGCTAATGGCTGCCAAGTGGGGTAGTTTTACAAGTGCTCGTGTATCTCAGTCGCTGGCTAATGGCCGCCAAGTGAGGTAGTGTTACAAGTGCTCGTGTATCTCAGTCGCTGGCTAATGGCCGCCAAGTGAGGTAGTGTTACAAGTGCTCGTGTATCTCAGTCGCTGGCTAATGGCCGCCAAGTGGGGTAGTGTTACAAGTGCTCGTGTATCTCAGTCGCTGGCTAATGGCTGCCAAGTGAGGCAGTGATACAAGTGCTCGTGTATCTCAGTCGCTGGCTAATGGCCGCCAAGTGAGGTAGTGTAACAAGTGCTCGTGTATCTCAGTCGCTGGCTAATGGCCGCCAAGTGGGGCAGTGTTACATGTGCTCGTGTACCACAGTCGCTGGCTTATGGCCGCCAAGTGAGGTAGTGTTACACGTGCTCGTGTATCTCAGTCGCTGGCTAATGGCTGCCAAGTGGGGTAGTGTTACAAGTGCTCGTGTACCACAGTCGTTGGCTAATGGCCGCCAAGTGAGGCAGTGATACAAGTGCTCGTGTATCTCAGTCGCTGGCTAATGGCTGCCAAGTGGGGTAGTGTTACAAGTGCTCGAGTATCTCAGTCGCTGGCTAATGGCCGCCAAGTGAGGTTGTGTTACAAGTGCTCGTGTATCTCAGTCGCTGGCTAATGGCCGCCAAGTGAGGTAGTGTTTCAAGTGCTCGTGTATCTCAGTCGCTGGCTAATGGCTGCCAAGTGGGGTAGTGTTACAAGTGCTCGTGTACCACAGTCGCTGGCTAATGGCCGCCAAGTGAGGCAGTGTTACAAGTGCTCGTGTATCTCAGTCGCTGGCTAATGGCTGCCAAGTGAGGTAGTGTTAAAAGTGCTCGTGTATCTCAGTCGCTGGCTAATGGCCGCCAAGTGGGGTAGTGTTACAAGTGCTCGTTTATCTCAGTCGCTGGCTAATGGCCGCCAATTGGGGTAGTGTTACAAGTGCTCGTGTATCTCAGTCGCTGGCTAATGGCTGCCAAGTGTGGCAGTGATACAAGTGCTCGTGTATCTCAGTCGCTGGCTAATGGCCGCCAAGTGAGGTAGTGTTACAAGTGCTCGTGTATCTCAGTCGCTGGCTAATGGCTGCCAAGTGAGGTAGTGTTACAAGTGCTCGTGTACCACAGTCGCAGGCTAATGGCCGCCAAGTGAGGTAGTGTTACAAGTGCTCGTGTACCACAGCCGCTGGCTATTGGCTGCCAAGTGGGGTAGTGTTACAAGTGCTCGTGTATCTCAGTCGCTGGCTAATGGCTGCCAAGTGAGGTGGTGTTAAAAGTGCTCGTGTATCTCAGTCGCTGGCTAATGGCCGCCAAGTGAGGCAGTGTTACAAGTGCTCGTGCATCTCAGTCGCTGGCTAATGGCCGCCAAGTGAGGTAGTGTTACAAGTGCTCGTGTATCTCAGTCGCCGGCTAAATGCTGCCAAGTGAGGCAGTGTTACAAGTGTTCGTGTATCTCAGTCGCTGGCTAATGGCCGCCAAGTGGGGTAGTGTTACAAGTGTTGGTGTACCACAGTCGCTGGTTAATGGCCGCCAAGTGAGGTAGTGTTACAAGTGCTCATGTACGACAGTCGCTGGCAAATGGCCGCCAAGTGGGGTAGTGTTACAAGTGCTCGTGTACCACAGTCGCTGGCTAATGGCCGCCAAGTGGGGTAGTGTAACAAGTGCTCGTGTATCTCAGTCGCTGGTTAATGGCCGCCAAGTGAGGTAGTGTTACAAGTGTTCGTGTACTACAGTCGCTGGCTAATGGCCGCCAAGTGAGGTAGTGTTACAAGTGCTCCTGTATCACCGTCGCTGGCTAATGGCCGCCAAGTGAGGTAGTGTTACAAGTGCTCGTGTATCTCAGTCGCTGGCTAATGGTCGCAAAGTGAGGTAGTGTTACAAGTTCTCGTGTATCTCAGTCGCTGGCTAATGGCCGCCAAGTGAGGTAGTGTGACAAGTGCCCGTGTATCACAGTCGCTGGCTAATGGTCGCCAAATGAGGTAGTGTTACAAGTGCTCGTGTATCTCAATCGCTGGCTAATGGCCGCCAAGTGAGGTACTGTTACAAGTACTCGTGTATCTCAGTTGGTGGCTAAAGGCCGCCAAGTGTGGTAGTGTTGCAAGTGCTCGTTTATTTCAGTCGCTGGCTAATGGCCGCCAAGTGAGGTAGTGTTACAAGTGCTCGTGTATCTCAGTCGCTGGCTAATGGCTGCCAAGTGAGGTAGTGTTACAAGTGCTCGTATATCTCATTCGCTGGCTAATGGCCGCTAAGTGGGGTAGTGTTACAAGTGCTCGTGTATCTCAGTCGCTGGTTAATGGCCGCCAAGTGAGGCAGTGTTACAAGTGCTCGTGTATCTCAGTCGCTGGCTCATGGCCGCAAAGTGAGGTAGTGTTACAAGTGCTCGTGTACCACAGTCGCTGGCTAATCGCCGCCAAGTGAGGCAGTGTTACAAGTGCTCGTGTATCTCAGTCGCTGGCTAATGGCCGCCAAGTGGGGTAGTGTTACAAGTGCTCGTGTATCACAGTCGCTGGCTAATGGCCGCCAAGTGAGGTAGTGTTACAAGTGCTCGTGTATCCCAGTCGCTGGCTAATGGCCGCCAAGTGAGGTAGTGTTACAAGTGCTCGTGTATCACAGTCGCTGGCTAATGGCCGCCAAGTGGGGCAGTGTTACAAGTGCTCGTGTATCACAGTCGCTGGCTAATTACCGCCAAGTGGGGTAGTGTTACAAGTGCTCGTGTATCTCAGTCGCTGGCTAATGGCTGCCAAGTGGGGTAGTGTTACAAGTGCTCGGGTATCTCTGTCGCTGGTTAATGGCCGCCAAGTGGGGTAGTGTTACAAGTGCTCGTGTATCTCAGTCGCTGGCTAATGGCTGCCAAGTGGGGTAGTGTTACAAGTGCTCGTGTACCACAGTCGCTGGCTAATGGCCGCCAAGTGAGGCAGTGTTAGAAGTGCTCGTGTATCTCAGTCGCTGGCTAATGGCTGCCAAGTGGGGTAGTGTTACAAGTGCTCGTGTATCTCAGTCGCTGGCTAATGGCCGCCAAGTGAGGTAGTGTTACAAGTGCTCGTGTATCTCAGTCGCTGGCTAATGGCCGCCAAGTGAGGTAGTGTTACAAGTGCTCGTGTATCTCAGTCGCTGGCTAATGGCTGCCAAGTGGGGTAGTGTTACAAATGCTCGTGTACCACAGTCGCTGGCTAATGGCCGCCAAGTGAGGCAGTGTTACAAGTGCTCGTGTATCTCAGTCGCTGGATAATGGCTGCCAAGTGAGGTAGTGTTAAAAGTGCTCGTGTATCTCAGTCGCTGGCTAATGGCCGCCAAGTGGGGTAGTGTTACAAGTGCTCGTTTATCTCAGTCGCTGGCTAATGGCCGCCAAGTGGGGTAGTGTTACAAGTGCTCGTGTATCTCAGTCGCTGGCTAATGGCTGCCAAGTGAGGCAGTGATACAAGTGCTCGTGTATCACAGTCGCTGGCTAATGACCGCCAAGTGGGGTAGTGTTACAAGTGCTCGTGTATCTCAGTCGCTGGCTAATGGCTGCCAAGTGGGGCAGTGTTACAAGTGCTCGTGTATCACAGTCGCTGGCTAATGGCCTCCAAGTGAGGTAGTGTTACAAGTAATCATGTATCACAGTCGCTGGCTAATGGCCGCCAAGTGGGGTAGTGTTACAAGTGCTCGTGTATCACAGTCGCTGGCTAATGGCCGCCAAGTGGGGTAGTGTTACAAGTGCTCGTGTATCACAGTCGCTGGCTAATGGCCGCCAAGTGAGGTAGTGTTACAAGTGTTCGTGTATCTCAGTCGCTGGCTAATGGCCGCCAAGTGAGGTAGTGTTACAAGTGCTCGTGTATCTCAGTCGATGGCTAATGGCCGCCAAGTGAGGTAGTGTTACAAGTGTTCATGTATCTCAGTCGCTGGCTAATGGCCGCAAAGTGAGGTAGTGTTACAAGTGTTCGTGTATCTGAGTCGCTGGCTAATGGCCGCCAAGTGAGGTAGTGTTACAAGTGTTCGTGTATCTCAGTCGCCGGCTAATGGCCGCCAAGTGAGGTAGTGTTACAAGTGCACGTGTACCACAGTCGCTGGCTAATGGCCGCCAAGTGCGGTAGTTTTAAAGTGCTCGTGTATCTCAGTCGCTGGCTAATGGCCGCCAAGTGAGGTAGTGTTACAAGTGTTCGTGTATCTCAGTCGCTGGCTAATGGCCGCCAAGTGAGGTAGTGTTACAAGTGTTCGTGTATCTCAGTCGCTGGCTAATGGCTGCCAAGTGGGGTAGTGTTACAAGTGCTCGGGTATCTCTGTCGCTGGTTAATGGCCGCCAAGTGGGGTAGTGTTACAAGTGCTCGTGTATCTCAGTCGCTGGCTAATGGCTGCCAAGTGGGGTAGTGTTACAGGTGCTCGTGTACCACAGTCGCTGGCTAATGGCCGCCAAGTGAGGCAGTGTTAGAAGTGCTCGTGTATCTCAGTCGCTGGCTAATGGCTGCCAAGTGGGGTAGTGTTACAAGTGCTCGTGTATCTCAGTCGCTGGCTAATGGCCGCCAAGTGAGGTAGTGTTACAAGTGCTCGTGTATCTCAGTCGCTGGCTAATGGCCGCCAAGTGAGGTAGTGTTACAAGTGCTCGTGTATCTCAGTCGCTGGCTAATGGCTGCCAAGTGGGGTAGTGTTACAAGTGCTCGTGTACCACAGTCGCTGGCTAATGGCCGCCAAGTGAGGCAGTGTTAGAAGTGCTCGTGTATCTCAGTCGCTGGATAATGGCTGCCAAGTGAGGTAGTGTTAAAAGTGCTCGTGTATCTCAGTCGCTGGCTAATGGCCGCCAAGTGGGGTAGTGTTACAAGTGCTCGTTTATCTCAGTCGCTGGCTAATGGCCGCCAAGTGGGGTAGTGTTACAAGTGCTCGTGTATCTCAGTCGCTGGCTAATGGCTGCCAAGTGAGGCAGTGATACAAGTGCTCGTGTATCTCAGTCGCTGGCTAATGGCCGCCAAGTGAGGTAGTGTAACAAGTGCTCGTGTATCTCAGTCGCTGGCTAATGGCCGCCAAGTGGGGCAGTGTTACATGTGCTCGTGTACCACAGTCGCTGGCTTATGGCCGCCAAGTGAGGTAGTGTTACACGTGCTCGTGTATCTCAGTCGCTGGCTAATGGCTGCCAAGTGGGGTAGTGTTACAAGTGCTCGTGTACCACAGTCGTTGGCTAATGGCCGCCAAGTGAGGCAGTGATACAAGTGCTCGTGTATCTCAGTCGCTGGCTAATGGCTGCCAAGTGGGGTAGTGTTACAAGTGCTCGAGTATCTCAGTCGCTGGCTAATGGCCGCCAAGTGAGGTTGTGTTACAAGTGCTCGTGTATCTCAGTCGCTGGCTAATGGCCGCCAAGTGAGGTAGTGTTTCAAGTGCTCGTGTATCTCAGTCGCTGGCTAATGGCTGCCAAGTGGGGTAGTGTTACAAGTGCTCGTGTACCACAGTCGCTGGCTAATGGCCGCCAAGTGAGGCAGTGTTACAAGTGCTCGTGTATCTCAGTCGCTGGCTAATGGCTGCCAAGTGAGGTAGTGTTAAAAGTGCTCGTGTATCTCAGTCGCTGGCTAATGGCCGCCAAGTGGGGTAGTGTTACAAGTGCTCGTTTATCTCAGTCGCTGGCTAATGGCCGCCAATTGGGGTAGTGTTACAAGTGCTCGTGTATCTCAGTCGCTGGCTAATGGCTGCCAAGTGTGGCAGTGATACAAGTGCTCGTGTATCTCAGTCGCTGGCTAATGGCCGCCAAGTGAGGTAGTGTTACAAGTGCTCGTGTATCTCAGTCGCTGGCTAATGGCTGCCAAGTGAGGTAGTGTTACAAGTGCTCGTGTACCACAGTCGCAGGCTAATGGCCGCCAAGTGAGGTAGTGTTACAAGTGCTCGTGTACCACAGCCGCTGGCTATTGGCTGCCAAGTGGGGTAGTGTTACAAGTGCTCGTGTATCTCAGTCGCTGGCTAATGGCTGCCAAGTGAGGTGGTGTTAAAAGTGCTCGTGTATCTCAGTCGCTGGCTAATGGCCGCCAAGTGAGGCAGTGTTACAAGTGCTCGTGCATCTCAGTCGCTGGCTAATGGCCGCCAAGTGAGGTAGTGTTACAAGTGCTCGTGTATCTCAGTCGCCGGCTAAATGCTGCCAAGTGAGGCAGTGTTACAAGTGTTCGTGTATCTCAGTCGCTGGCTAATGGCCGCCAAGTGGGGTAGTGTTACAAGTGTTGGTGTACCACAGTCGCTGGTTAATGGCCGCCAAGTGAGGTAGTGTTACAAGTGCTCATGTACGACAGTCGCTGGCAAATGGCCGCCAAGTGGGGTAGTGTTACAAGTGCTCGTGTACCACAGTCGCTGGCTAATGGCCGCCAAGTGGGGTAGTGTAACAAGTGCTCGTGTATCTCAGTCGCTGGTTAATGGCCGCCAAGTGAGGTAGTGTTACAAGTGTTCGTGTACTACAGTCGCTGGCTAATGGCCGCCAAGTGAGGTAGTGTTACAAGTGCTCCTGTATCACCGTCGCTGGCTAATGGCCGCCAAGTGAGGTAGTGTTACAAGTGCTCGTGTATCTCAGTCGCTGGCTAATGGTCGCAAAGTGAGGTAGTGTTACAAGTTCTCGTGTATCTCAGTCGCTGGCTAATGGCCGCCAAGTGAGGTAGTGTGACAAGTGCCCGTGTATCACAGTCGCTGGCTAATGGTCGCCAAATGAGGTAGTGTTACAAGTGCTCGTGTATCTCAATCGCTGGCTAATGGCCGCCAAGTGAGGTACTGTTACAAGTACTCGTGTATCTCAGTTGGTGGCTAAAGGCCGCCAAGTGTGGTAGTGTTGCAAGTGCTCGTTTATTTCAGTCGCTGGCTAATGGCCGCCAAGTGAGGTAGTGTTACAAGTGCTCGTGTATCTCAGTCGCTGGCTAATGGCTGCCAAGTGAGGTAGTGTTACAAGTGCTCGTATATCTCATTCGCTGGCTAATGGCCGCTAAGTGGGGTAGTGTTACAAGTGCTCGTGTATCTCAGTCGCTGGTTAATGGCCGCCAAGTGAGGCAGTGTTACAAGTGCTCGTGTATCTCAGTCGCTGGCTCATGGCCGCAAAGTGAGGTAGTGTTACAAGTGCTCGTGTACCACAGTCGCTGGCTAATCGCCGCCAAGTGAGGCAGTGTTACAAGTGCTCGTGTATCTCAGTCGCTGGCTAATGGCCGCCAAGTGGGGTAGTGTTACAAGTGCTCGTGTATCACAGTCGCTGGCTAATGGCCGCCAAGTGAGGTAGTGTTACAAGTGCTCGTGTATCCCAGTCGCTGGCTAATGGCCGCCAAGTGAGGTAGTGTTACAAGTGCTCGTGTATCACAGTCGCTGGCTAATGGCCGCCAAGTGGGGCAGTGTTACAAGTGCTCGTGTATCACAGTCGCTGGCTAATTACCGCCAAGTGGGGTAGTGTTACAAGTGCTCGTGTATCTCAGTCGCTGGCTAATGGCTGCCAAGTGGGGTAGTGTTACAAGTGCTCGGGTATCTCTGTCGCTGGTTAATGGCCGCCAAGTGGGGTAGTGTTACAAGTGCTCGTGTATCTCAGTCGCTGGCTAATGGCTGCCAAGTGGGGTAGTGTTACAAGTGCTCGTGTACCACAGTCGCTGGCTAATGGCCGCCAAGTGAGGCAGTGTTAGAAGTGCTCGTGTATCTCAGTCGCTGGCTAATGGCTGCCAAGTGGGGTAGTGTTACAAGTGCTCGTGTATCTCAGTCGCTGGCTAATGGCCGCCAAGTGAGGTAGTGTTACAAGTGCTCGTGTATCTCAGTCGCTGGCTAATGGCCGCCAAGTGAGGTAGTGTTACAAGTGCTCGTGTATCTCAGTCGCTGGCTAATGGCTGCCAAGTGGGGTAGTGTTACAAATGCTCGTGTACCACAGTCGCTGGCTAATGGCCGCCAAGTGAGGCAGTGTTACAAGTGCTCGTGTATCTCAGTCGCTGGATAATGGCTGCCAAGTGAGGTAGTGTTAAAAGTGCTCGTGTATCTCAGTCGCTGGCTAATGGCCGCCAAGTGGGGTAGTGTTACAAGTGCTCGTTTATCTCAGTCGCTGGCTAATGGCCGCCAAGTGGGGTAGTGTTACAAGTGCTCGTGTATCTCAGTCGCTGGCTAATGGCTGCCAAGTGAGGCAGTGATACAAGTGCTCGTGTATCACAGTCGCTGGCTAATGACCGCCAAGTGGGGTAGTGTTACAAGTGCTCGTGTATCTCAGTCGCTGGCTAATGGCTGCCAAGTGGGGCAGTGTTACAAGTGCTCGTGTATCACAGTCGCTGGCTAATGGCCTCCAAGTGAGGTAGTGTTACAAGTAATCATGTATCACAGTCGCTGGCTAATGGCCGCCAAGTGGGGTAGTGTTACAAGTGCTCGTGTATCACAGTCGCTGGCTAATGGCCGCCAAGTGGGGTAGTGTTACAAGTGCTCGTGTATCACAGTCGCTGGCTAATGGCCGCCAAGTGAGGTAGTGTTACAAGTGTTCGTGTATCTCAGTCGCTGGCTAATGGCCGCCAAGTGAGGTAGTGTTACAAGTGCTCGTGTATCTCAGTCGATGGCTAATGGCCGCCAAGTGAGGTAGTGTTACAAGTGTTCATGTATCTCAGTCGCTGGCTAATGGCCGCAAAGTGAGGTAGTGTTACAAGTGTTCGTGTATCTGAGTCGCTGGCTAATGGCCGCCAAGTGAGGTAGTGTTACAAGTGTTCGTGTATCTCAGTCGCCGGCTAATGGCCGCCAAGTGAGGTAGTGTTACAAGTGCACGTGTACCACAGTCGCTGGCTAATGGCCGCCAAGTGCGGTAGTTTTAAAGTGCTCGTGTATCTCAGTCGCTGGCTAATGGCCGCCAAGTGAGGTAGTGTTACAAGTGTTCGTGTATCTCAGTCGCTGGCTAATGGCCGCCAAGTGAGGTAGTGTTACAAGTGTTCGTGTATCTCAGTCGCTGTCTAATGGCTGCCAAGTGAGGTAGTGTTACAAGTGGTCGTGTATCTCAGTCGTTGGCTAATGGCCGCCAAGTGAGGCAGTGTTACAAGTGCTCGTGTATCTCAAGCGCTGGCTAATGGCCGCCAAGTAAGGTAGTGTTACAAGTGTTCGTGTATCTCAGTCGCTGGCTAATGGCCGCCAAGTGAGGTAGTTTTACAAGTGTTCGTGTATCTCAGTCGCTGGCTAATGGCTGCCAAGTGAGGTAGTGTTACAAGTGCTCGTGTATCTCAGTCGCTGGCTAATGGCCACCAAGTGGGGTAGTGTTACAAGTACTCGTGTATCACAGTCGCTGGCTAATGGCCGCCAAGTGAGGCAGTGTTACAAGTGCTCGTGTATCTTATTCGCTGGCTAATGGCCCCCAAGTGAGGCAGTGTTACAAGTGCTCGTGTATCTCAGTCGCTGGCTAATGGCCCCCAAGTGAGGCAGTGTTACAAGTGCTCGTGTATCTCAGTCGCTGGCTAATGGCCGCCAAGTGAGGTAGTGTTACAAGTGTTCGTGTATCTCAGTCGCTGGCTAATGGCCGCCAAGTGAGGTAGTGTTACAAGTGCTCGTGTATCTCAGTCGCTGGCTAATGGCCGCCAAGTGAGGTAGTGTTACAAGTGCTCGTGTACCACAGTCGCTGGCTAATGGCCGCCAAGTGAGGTAGTGTTACAAGTGCTCGGTAACCACGGTCGCTGGCTAATGGCCGCCAAGTGAGGTAGTGTTACAAGTGTTCGTGTACCACAGTCGCTGGCTAATGGCAGCCAAGTGAGGTAGTGTTACAAGTGCTCGTGTATCTCAGTCGCTGGCTGATGGCCGCCAAATGAGGTAGTGTAACAAGTGCCCGTGTATCACAGTCGCTGGCTAATGGCTGCCAAGTGAGGTAGTGTTACAAGTGCCCGTGTATCACAGTCACTGGCTAATGGCCGCCAAGTGATGTAGTGTTACAAATGCTCGTGTACCACAGTCGCTGGCTAATGGCCGCCAAGTGAGGTAGTGTTACCAGTGCTCGTGTACCACAGTCGCTGGCTAATGGCCGCCAAGTGAGGTAGTGTTACTAGTGTTCGTGTACCACAGTCGCTGGCTAATGGCCGCCAAGTGAGGCAGTGTTACAAGTGCTCGTGTATCTCAGTCGCTGGCTAATGGCCGCCAAGTGAAGTAGTGTAACAAGTGCTCGTGTATCACAGTCGCTGGCTAATGGCCGCCAATTGAGGTAGTGTAACAAGGGTTCGTGTATCTCAGTCGCTGGCTAATGGCCGCCAAGTGAGGTAGTGTTACAAGTGCTCGTGTACCACAGTCACTGGCTAATGGCTGACAAGTGAGGTAGTGTTACAAGTGCTCGTGTACCAAAGTCGCTGGCTAATGGCCGCCAAGTGAGGTAATGTAACAAGTGCTCGTGTATCTCAGTCGCTGGCTAATGGCCGCCAAGTGAGGTAGTGTAACAAGTGCTCGTGTACCACAGTCGCTGGCTAATGGCTGCCAAGTGAGGTAGTGTTACAAGTGCTCGTGTACCACAGTCGCTGGCTAATGGCTGCCAAGTGAGGTAGTGTTACAAGTGCTCGTGTATCTCAGTCGCTGGCTAATGGCCGCCAAGTGAGGTAGTGTTACAAGTGCTCGTGTATCTCAGTCACTGGCTAATGGCTGCCAAGTGAGGTAGTGTTACAAGTGCTCGTGTATCACAGTCGCTGGCTAATGGCCGCCAAGTGAGGCGTGTTACAAGTGCTCGTGTACCACAATCGCTGGCTAATGGCAGCAAAGTGAGGTAGTGTAACAAGTGCTTGTGTATCTCAGTCGCTGGCTAATGACCGCCAAGTTAGGTAGTGTTACAAGTGCTCGTGTATCTCAGTCGCAGGCTAATGGCCGCCAAGTGGGGTAGTGTAACAAGTGCTCGTGTACCACAGTCGCTGGCTAATGGCCGCCAAGTGAGGTAGTGTAACAAGTGCTCGTGTACCACAGTCGCTGGCTAATGGCCGCCAATTGAGGTAGTGTAACATGTGCTCGTGTATCACAGTCGCTGGCTAATGGCCGCCAAGTGAGGTAGTGTTACAAGTGCTCGTGTATCCCAGTCGCTGGCTAATGGCCGCCAAGTGAGGTAGTGTTACAAGTGCTCGTGTATCTCAGTCGCCGGCTAAATGCTGCCAAGTGAGGCAGTGTTACAAGTGTTCGTGTATCTCAGTCGCTGTTTAATGGCCGCCAAGTGGGGTAGTGTTACAAGTGTTCGTGTATCTCAGTCGCTGGCTAATGGCCGCCAAGTGAGGTAGTGTTACAAGTGCTCGTGTACCACAGTCGCTGGCTAATGGCCGCCAAGTGAGTTAGTGTTACAAGTGTTCGTGTATCTCAGTCGCTGGCTAATGGCCGCCAAGTGAGGTATTGTTACAAGTGCTCGTGTATCACAGTCGCTGGCTGATGGCCGCCAAGTGGGGCAGTGTTACAAGTGCTCGTGTATCCCAGTCGCTGGCTAATGGCCGCCAAGTGAGGTAGTGTTACAAGTGTTCGTGTATCTCAGTCGCTGGCTCATGGCCGCCAAGTGAGGTAGTGTTACAAGTGCTCGTGTACCACAGTCGCTGGCTAATGGCCGCCAAGTGAGGTAGTGTTACAAGTGCTCGTGTATCACAGTCGCTGGCTAATGGCCGCCCAGTGAGGTAGTGTTACAAGTCTTCGTGTATCTCAGTCGTTGGCTAATGGCCGCCAAGTGAGGTAGTGTTACAAGTGCTCGTGTATCTCAGTCGCTGGCTATTGGCCGCCAAGTGAGGCAGTGTTACAAGTGCTCGTGTATATCAGTCGCTGGCTAATGGCCGCCAAGTGAGGTAGAGTTACATGTGCTCGTGTATCTCAGTCGCTGGCTAATGGCCGACAAGTGAGGTAGTGTTACAAGTGCTCGTGTATCTCAGTCGCTGGCTAATGGCCGCCAAGTGGGGCAGTGTTATAAGTGCTCGTGTATCTCAGTCGCTGGCTAATGGCCCCCAAGTGAGGTAGTGTTACAAGTGCTCGTGTACCACAGTCGCTGGTTAATGGCCGCCAAGTGAGGTAGTGTTACAAGTGCTCATGTACCACAGTCGCTGGCAAATGGCCGCCTAGTGGGGTAGTGTTACAAGTGCTCGTGTACCACAGTCGCTGGCTAATGGCCGACAAGTGGGGTAGTGTAACAAGTGCTCGTGTATCTCAGTCGCTGGTTAATGGCCGCCAAGTGAGGTAGTGTTACAAGTGTTCGTGTACTACAGTCGCTGGCTAATGGCCGCCAAGTGAGGTAGTGTTACAAGTGCTCCTGTATCACCGTCGCTGGCTAATGGCCGCCAAGTGAGGTAGTGTTACAAGTGCTCGTGTATCTCAGTCGCTGGCTAATGGTCGCAAAGTGAGGTAGTGTTACAAGTTCTCGTGTATCTCAGTCGCTGGCTAATGGCCGCCAAGTGAGGTAGTGTGACAAGTGCCCGTGTATCACAGTCGCTGGCTAATGGTCGCCAAGTGAGGTAGTGTTACAAGTGCTCGTTTATCTCAGTCGCTGGCTAATGGCCGCCAAGTGAGGTAGTGTTACAAGTGCTCGTGTATCTCAGTCGCTGGCTAATGGCTGCCAAGTGAGGTAGTGTTACAAGTGCTCGTTTATCTCAGTCGCTGGCTAATGGCCGCCAAGTGAGGTAGTGTTACAAGTGCTCGTGTATCTCAGTCGCTGGCTAATGGCTGCCAAGTGAGGTAGTGTTACAAGTGCTCGTGTATCTCATTCGCTGGCTAATGGCCGCCAAGTGGGGTAGTGTTACAAGTGCTCGTGTATCTCAGTCGCTGGCTAATGGCCGCCAAGTGAGGCAGTGTTACAAGTGCTCGTGTATCTCAGTCGCTGGCTCATGGCCGCAAAGTGAGGTAGTGTTACAAGTGCTCGTGTACCACAGTCGCTGGCTAATCGCCGCCAAGTGAGGCAGTGTTACAAGTGCTCGTGTATCTCAGTCGCTGGCTAATGGCCGCCAAGTGGGGTAGTGTTACAAGTGCTCGTGTATCACAGTCGCTGGCTAATGACCGCCAAGTGAGGTAGTGTTACAAGTGCTCGTGTATCCCAGTCGCTGGCTATTGGCCGCCAAGTGCGGTAGTGTTACAAGTGCTCGTGTATCACAGTCGCTGGCTAATGGCCGCCAAGTGGGGCAGTGTTAAAAGTGCTCGTGTATCACAGTCGCTGGCTAATGACCGCCAAGTGGGGTAGTGTTACAAGTGCTCGTGTATCTCAGTCGCTGGCTAATGGCTGCCAAGTGGGGTAGTGTTACAAGTGCTCGGGTATCTCTGTCGCTGGTTAATGGCCGCCAAGTGGGGTAGTGTTACAAGTGCTCGTGTATCTCAGTCGCTGGCTAATGGCTGCCAAGTGGGGTAGTGTTACAAGTGCTCGTGTACCACAGTCGCTGGCTAATGGCCGCCAAGTGAGGCAGTGTTAGAAGTGCTCGTGTATCTCAGTCGCTGGCTAATGGCTGCCAAGTGGGGTAGTGTTACAAGTGCTCGTGTATCTCAGTCGCTGGCTATTGGCCGCCAAGTGAGGTAGTGTTACAAGTGCTCGTGTATCTCAGTCGCTGGCTAATGGCCGCCAAGTGAGGTAGTGTTACAAGTGCTCGTGTATCTCAGTCGCTGGCTAATGGCTGCCAAGTGGGGTAGTGTTACAAATGCTCGTGTACCACAGTCGCTGGCTAATGGCCGCCAAGTGAGGCAGTGTTACAAGTGCTCGTGTATCTCAGTCGCTGGCTAATGGCCGCCAAGTGGGGTAGTGTTACAAGTGCTCGTTTATCTCAGTCGCTGGCTAATGGCCGCCAAGTGGGGTAGTGTTACAAGTGCTCGTGTATCTCAGTCGCTGGCTAATGGCTGCCAAGTGAGGCAGTGATACAAGTGCTCGTGTATCACAGTCGCTGGCTAATGACCGCCAAGTGGGGTAGTGTTACAAGTGCTCGTGTATCTCAGTCGCTGGCTAATGGCTGCCAAGTGGGGCAGTGTTACAAGTGCTCGTGTATCACAGTCGCTGGCTAATGGCCTCCAAGTGAGGTAGTGTTACAAGTAATCGTGTATCACAGTCGCTGGCTAATGGCCGCCAAGTGGGGTAGTGTTACAAGTGCTCGTGTATCACAGTCGCTGGCTAATGGCCGCCAAGTGGGGTAGTGTTACAAGTGCTCGTGTATCACAGTCGCTGGCTAATGGCCGCCAAGTGAGGTAGTGTTACAAGTGTTCGTGTATCTCAGTCGCTGGCTAATGGCCGCCAAGTGAGGTAGTGTTACAAGTGCTCGTGTATCTCAGTCGCTGGCTAATGGCCGCCAAGTGAGGTAGTGTTACAAGTGTTCATGTATCTCAGTCGCTGGCTAATGGCCGCAAAGTGAGTTAGTGTTACAAGTGTTCGTGTATCTGAGTCGCTGGCTAATGGCCGCCAAGTGAGGTAGTGTTACAAGTGTTCGTGTATCTCAGTCGCCGGCTAATGGCCGCCAAGTGAGGTAGTGTTACAAGTGCACGTGTACCACAGTCGCTGGCTAATGGCCGCCAAGTGCGGTAGTTTTACAAGTACTCGTGTATCTCAGTCGCTGGCTAATGGCCGCCAAGTGAGGTAGTGTTACAAGTGTTCGTGTATCTCAGTCGCTGGCTAATGGCTGCCAAGTGAGGTAGTGTTACAAGTGCTCGTGTACCACAGTCGCTGGCTAATGGCCGCCAAGTGAGGCAGTGTTACAAGTGCTCGTGTATCTTATTCGCCGGCTAATGGCCCCCAAGTGAGGCAGTGTTACAAGTGCTCGTGTATCTCAGTCGCTGGCTAATGGCCCCCAAGTGAGGCAGTGTTACAAGTGCTCGTGTATCTCAGTCGCTGGCTAATGGCCGCCAAGTGAGGTAGTGTTACAAGTGTTCGTGTATCTCAGTCGCTGGCTAATGGCCGCCAAGTGAGGTAGTGTTACAAGTGCTCGTGTATCTCAGTCGCTGGCTAATGGCCGCCAAGTGAGGTAGTGTTACAAGTGCTCGTGTACCACAGTCGCTGGCTAATGGCCGCCAAGTGAGGTAGTGTTACAAGTGCTCGTGTACCACGGTCGCTGGCTAATGGCCGCCAAGTGAGGTAGTGTTACAAGTGTTCGTGTACCACAGTCGCTGGCTAATGGCAGCCAAGTGAGGTAGTGTTACAAGTGCTCGTGTATCTCAGTCGCTGGCTGATGGCCGCCAAATGAGGTAGTGTAACAAGTGCCCGTGTATCACAGTCGCTGGCTAATGGCTGCCAAGTGAGGTAGTGTTACAAGTGCTCGTGTATCACAGTCGCTGGCTAATGGCCGCCAAGTGATGTAGTGTTACAAGTGCTCGTGTACCACAGTCGCTGGCTAATGGCCGCCAAGTGAGGTAGTGTTACAAGTGCTCGTGTACCACAGTCGCTGGCTAATGGCCGCCAAGTGAGGTAGTGTTACTAGTGTTCGTGTACCACAGTCGCTGGCTAATGGCCGCCAAGTGAGGCAGTGTTACAAGTGCTCGTGTATCTCAGTCGCTGGCTAATGGCCGCCAAGTGAAGTAGTGTAACAAGTGCTCGTGTATCACAGTCGCTGGCTAATGGCCGCCAATTGAGGTAGTGTAACAAGTGCTCGTGTACCGAAGTCGCTGGCTAATGGCCGCCAAGTGAGGTAGTGTAACAAGTGCTCGTGTATCTCAGTCGCTGGCTAATGGCCGCCAAGTGAGGTAGTGTAACAAGTGCTCGTGTACCACAGTCGCTGGCTAATGGCTGCCAAGTGAGGTAGTTTTACAAGTGCTCGTGTACCACAGTCGCTGGCTAATGGCTGCCAAGTGAGGTAGTGTTACAAGTGCTCGTGTATCTCAGTCGCTGGCTAATGGCCGCCAAGTGAGGTAGTGTTACAAGTGCTCGTGTATCTCAGTCACTGGCTAATGGCTGCCAAGTGAGGTAGTGTTACAAGTGCTCGTGTATCACAGTCGCTGGCTAATGGCCGCCAAGTGAGGCGTGTTACAAGTGCTCGTGTACCAAAATCGCTGGCTAATGGCAGCCAAGTGAGGTAGTGTAACAAGTGCTTGTGTATCTCAGTCGCTGGCTAATGACCGCCAAGTTAGGTAGTGTTACAAGTGCTCGTGTATCTCAGTCGCTGGCTAATGGCCGCCAAGTGGGGTAGTGTAACAAGTGCTCGTGTACCACAGTCGCTGGCTAATGGCCGCCAAGTGAGGTAGTGTTACAAGTGCTCGTGTACCACAGTCGCTGGCTAATGGCCGCCAAGTGGGGTAGTGTAACAAGTGCTCGTGTATCTCAGTCGCTGGCTAATGGCCGCCAAGTGGGGCAGTGTTTCAAGTGCTCGTGTACCACAGTCGCTGGCTAATGGCCGCCAAGTGAGGTAGTGTTACAAGTGCTCGTGTACCACAGTCGCTGGCTAATGGCCGCCAAGTGAGGTAGTGTAACAAGTGCTCGTGTATATCAGTCGCTGGCTAATGGCCGCCAAGTGGGGCAGTGTTACAAGTGCTCGTGTATCTCAGTCGCTGGATAATGGCCGCCAAGTAAGGTAGTGTTACAAGTGCTCGTGTACCACAGTCGCTGGCTAATGGCTTCAAAGTTCGGTAGTGTTACAAGTGCTCGTGTATCTCAGTCGCTGGCTAATGGCCGCCAAGTGAGGTAGTGTTACAAGTGTTCGTGTACCACAGTCGCTGGCTAATGGCCACCAAGTTAAGTAGTGTTACAAGTGCTCGTGTACCACAGTTCCTGGCTAATGGCCGCCAAGTGCGGTAGTGTAACAAGTGCTCGTGTATCTCAGTCGCTGGCTAATGGCCCCCAAGTGAGGTAGTGTAACAAGTGCTCGTGTACCACAGTCGCTGGCTAATGGCTGCCAAGTGAGGTAGTGTTACAAGTGCACGTGTACCACAGTAGCTGGCTAATGGCCGCCAAGTGAGGTAGTGTTACAAGTGCTCGTGTATCTCAGTCGCTGGCTAATGGCCGCCAATTGAGGTAGTGTAACAAGTGCTCGCGTATCTCAGTCGCTGGCTAATGGCCGCCAAGTGAGGTTGTGTAACAAGTGCTCGTGTATCACAGTCGCTGGCTAATGGCCGCCAAGTGAGGTAGTGTTACAAGTGCTCGTGTAACACAGTCGCAGGCTAATGGCCCCCAAGTGAGGCAGTGTTACAAGTGCTCATGTACCACAGTCGCTGGCTAATGGCCGCCAAGTGGGGTAGTGTTACAAGTGTTCGTGTACCACTGTCGCTGGCTAATGGCCGCCAAGTGGGGTAGTGTTACAAGTGTTCGTGTATCACAGTCGCTGGCTAATGGCCGCCAAGTTAGGTAGTGTTACAAGTGTTCGTGTATCTCAGTCGCTGGCTAATGCCCGCCAAGTTAGGTAGTGTTACAAGTGTTCGTGTATCTCAGTCGCTGGCTAATGGCCGCCAAATGGGGTAGTGTTACAAGTGCTCGTGTACCTCAGTCGCAGGCTAATGGCCGCCAAGTGGGGTAGTGTTACAAGTGCTCGTGTATCTCAGTCGCTGGCTAATGGCCGCCAAGTGGGGCAGTGTTACAAGAGCTCGTGTATCACAGTCGCAGGCTAATGGCCGCCAAGTGGGGTAGGGTTACAAGTATTCGCGTATCTCAGTCGCTGGCTAATGGCCGCCAAGTGAGGTAGTGTTACAAGTGCTCGTGTATCTCAGTCGCTGGCTAATGGCTGCCAAGTGAGGTAGTGTAACAAGAGCTCGTGTACCACAGTCGCTGGCTAATGGCAACCAAGTGGGGCAGTGTTACAAGTGCTCGTGTACCACAGTCGCAGGCTAATGTCCGCCAAGTGGGGCAGTGTTACAAGTGCTCGTGTATCTCAGTCGCTGGCTACTGGCCGCCAAGTGGGGTAGTGTTACAAGTGCTCGTGTATCTCAGTCGCTGGCTAATGGCCGCCAAGTGGGGTAGTGTAACAAGTGCTCGTGTATCTCAGTCGCTGGCTAATGGCCGCCATGTGAGGCAGTGTTACAAGTGCTCATGTACCACAGTCGCTGGCTACTGGCCGCCAAGTGAGGTAGTGTAACAAGTGCTCGTGTACCACAGTCGCTGGCTAATGGCCGCCATGTTAGGTAGTGTTACAAGTGCTCGTGTACCACAGTCGGTGGCTAATGGCCGCCAAGTGGGGTAGTGTTACAAGTGCTCGTGTACCACAGTCGCTGACTAATGGCCGCCAAGTGGGGTAGTGTAACAAGTGCTCGTGTATCACAGTCGCTGGCTAATGGCCGCCAAGTGAGGTAGTGTTACAAGTGCTCGTGTACCTCAGTCGCTGGCTAATGGCCGCCAAGTGGGGTAGTGTTACAAGTGCTCGTGTATCTCAGTCGCTGGCTAATGGCCCCCAAGTGGGGTAGTGTTAAAAGTGCTCGTGTACCTCAGTCGCTGGCTAATGGCTGCCAAGTGGGGTAGTGTTACAAGTATTCTTGTACCACAGTCGTTGACTAATGGCCGCCAAGTGGGGCAGTGTAACAAGTGCTCGTGTATTTCAGTCGCTGGCTAATGGCTGCCAAGTGAGGCAGTGCTCGTGTATCTCAGTCGCTGGTTAATGGCCGCCAAGTGAGGTGGTGTAACAAGTGCTCGTTTATCTCAGTCGCTGGCTAATGGCCGCCAAGTGAGGTAGTGTTACAAGTGCTCGTGTACCACGGTCGCTGGCTAATGGCCGCCAAGTGAGGTAGTGTTACAAGTGCTCGTGTACCACAGTCACTGGCTAATGGCTGCCAAGTGAGGTAGTGTTACAAGTGCTCGTGCACCGAAGTCGCTGGCTAATGGCCGCCAAGTGAGGTAGTGTAACAAGTGCTCGTGTATCTCAGTCGCTGGCTAATGGCCGCCAAGTGAGGTAGTGTAACAAGTGCTCGTGTACCACAGTCGCTGGCTAATAGCTGCCAAGTGAGGTAGTGTTACAAGTGCTCGTGTACCACAGTCGCTGGCTAATGGCTGCCAAGTGAGGTAGTGTTACAAGTGCTCGTGTATCTCAGTCGCTGGCTAATGGCCGCCAAGTGAGGTAGTGTTACAAGTGCTCGTGTATCTCAGTCACTGGCTAATGGCTGCCAAGTGAGGTAGTGTTACAAGTGCTCGTGTATCACAGTCGCTGGCTAATGGCCGCCAAGTGAGGCGTGTTACAAGTGCTCGTGTACCACAATCGCTGGCTAATGGCCGCCAAGTGAGGTAGTGTAACAAGTGCTTGTGTATCTCAGTCGCTGGCTAAAGACCGCCATGTTAGGTAGTGTAACAAGTGCTCGTGTATCTCAGTCGCTGGCTAATGGCCGCCAAGTGGGGCAGTGTTTCAAGTGCTCGTGTAGCACAGTCGCAGGCTAATAGCCCCCAAGTGAGGCAGTGTTACAAGTGCTCATGTACCACAGTCGCTGGCTAATGGCCGCCAAGTGGGGTAGTGTTACAAGTGTTCGTGTACCACAGTCGCTGGCTAATGGCCGCCAAGTTAGGTAGTGTTACAAGTGTTCGTGTATCTCAGTCGCTGGCTAATGCCCGCCAAGTTAGGTAGTGTTACAAGAGTTCGTGTATCTCAGTCGCTGGCTAATGGCCGCCAAATGGGGTAGTGTTACAAGTGCTCGTGTACCTCAGTCGCTGGCTAATGCCCGCCAAGTGGGATAGTGTTACAAGTGCTCGTGTATCTCAGTCGCTGGCTAATGGCCGCCAAGTGGGGCAGTGTTACAAGAGCTCGTGTATCACAGTCGCTGGCTAATGGCCGCCAAGTGGGGTAGGGTTACAAGTGCTCGCGTATCTCAGTCGCCGGCTAATGGCCGCCAAGTGAGGTAGTGTTACAAGTGCTCGTGTATCTCAGTCGCTGGCTAATGGCTGCCAAGTGAGGTAGTGTAACAAGAGCTCGTGTACCACAGTCGCTGGCTAATGGCAACCAAGTGGGGCAGTGTTACAAGTGCTCGTGTACCACAGTCGCTGGCTAATGGCCGCCAAGTGGGGCAGTGTTACAAGTGCTCGTGTATCTCAGTCGCTGGCTAATGGCCGCCAAGTGGGGTAGTGTTACAAGTGCTCGTGTATCTCAGTCGCTGGCTAATGGCCGCCAAGTGGGGTAGTGTAACAAGTGCTCGTGTATCTCAGTCGCTGGCTAATGGCCGCCATGTGAGGCAGTGTTACAAGTGCTCGTGTACCACAGTCGCTGGCTAATGGCCGCCAAGTGTGGTAGTGTAACAAGTGCTCATGTACCACAGTCGCTGGCTAATGGCCGCCAAGTGAGGTAGTGTTAGAAGTGCTCGTGTACCACAGTCGCTGGCTAATGGCCGCCAAGTGAGGTAGTGTAACATGTGCTCGTGTATCACAGTCGCTGGCTAATGGCCGCCAAGTTAGGTAGTGTTACAAGTGTTCGTGTACCACAGTCGCTGGCTAATGGCCGCCAAGTGGGGCAGTGTTACAAGTGCTCGTGTACCAACAGTCGCTGGCTAATGGCCGCCAAGTGAGGTACTGTTACAAGTGCTCGTGTATCACAGTCGCTGGTTAATGGCCGCCAAGTGAGGTAGTGTTACAAGTGCTCGTGTACCACAGTCGGTGGCTAATGGCCGCCAAGTGGGGTAGTGTTACAAGTGCTCGTGTACCACAGTCGCTGGCTAATGGCCGCCAAGTGGGGTAGTGTTACAAGTGCTCGTGTATCACAGTCGCTGGCTAATGGCCGCCAAGTGAGGTAGTGTTACAAGTGCTCGTGTACCTCAGTCGCTGGCTAATGGCCGCCAAGTGGGGTAGTGTTACAAGTGCTCGTGTATCTCAGTCGCTGGCTAATGGCCCCCAAGTGGGGTAGTGATAAAAGTGCTCGTGTACCTCAGTCGCTGGCTAATGGCCGCCAAGTGGGGTAGGGTTACAAGTGTTCTTGTACCACAGTCGCTGACTAATGGCCGCCAAGTGGGGCAGTGTAACAAGTGCTCGTGTATTTCGGTCACTGGCTAATGGCTGCCAAGTGAGGCAGTGTTACAAGTGCTCGTGTATCTCAGTCGCTGGTTAATGGCCGCCAAGTTAGGTGGTGTAACAAGTGCTCGTGTATCACAGTCGATGGCTAATGGCCGCCAAGTGAGGTAGTGTTACAAGTGCTCGTGTATCTCAGTCGCTGGCTAATGGCCGCCAAGTGAGGCATTGTTACAAGTGCTCGTGTATCTCAGTCGCTGGCTAATGGCCGCCAAGTGAGGTACTGTTACAAGTGCTCGTGTATCTCAGTCGCTGGCTAATGGCCGCCAAGTGAGGTAGTGTTACAAGTGCTCGTGTACCTCAGTCGCTGGCTAATGGCCGCCAAGTGAGGTAGTGTTACAAGTGCTCGTGTACCTCAGTCGCTGGCCAATGGCTGCCAAGTGGGGTAGTGTTACAAGTGCTCGTGTATCACAGTCGCTGGCTAATGGCTGCCAAGTGGGGCAGTGTAACAAGTGCTCGTGTATCTCAGTCGCTGTCTATTGGCCGCCAAGTGAGGTAGTGTTACAAGTGGTCGTGTATCACAGTCGCTGGCTAATGGCCGGCATGTGAGGTAATGTTACAAGTGCTCGTGTACCACAGTCGCTGGCTAATGGCCGCCAAGTGAGGCAGTGTTACAAGTGCTCGTGTACCACAGTCGCTGGCTAATGGCCGCCAAGTGAGGTAGTGTTACAAGTGCTCGTGTATCACAGTCGCTGGCTTATGGCCGCCAAGTGAGGTAGTGTTACAAGTGCTCGTGTACCACAGTCGCTGGCTAATGGCCGCCAAGTGAGGCAGTGTTACAAGTGCTCGTGTACCACAGTCGCTGGCTAATGGCCGCCAAGTGAGGTGGTGTAACAAGTGCCGGTGTATCTCAGTCGCTGGCTAATGGCCGCAAAGTGGGGCAGTGTTACAAGTGCTCGTGTACCACAGTCGCTGGCTAATGGCCGCCAAGTGAGGTAGTGTTACAAGTGCTCGTGTATCTCAGTCGCTGGCTAATGGCCGCCAAGTGAGGCAGTGTAACAAGTGCACGTGTACCACAGTCGCTGGATAATGGCCGCCAAGTGGGGCAGTGTTACAAGTGCTCGTGTAACACAGTCGCTGGATAATGGCCGCCAAGTGAGGTAGTGTTACAAGTGCTCGTGTACCACAGTCGCTGGCTAATGGCCGCCAAGTGGGGTAGTGTAACATGTGCTCGTGTATCACAGTCGCTGGCTAATGGCTGCCAAGTGAGGTAGTGTTACAAGTGCTCGTGTACCACAGTCGCTGGCTAATGGCCGCCAAGTGAGGTAGTGTAACAAGTGCTCGTGTATCTCAGTCGCTGGCTAATGGCTGCCAAGTGAGGTAGTGTAACAAGTGCTCGTGTATCTCAGTCGCTGGCTAATGGCTGCCAAGTGAGGTAGTGTTACAAGTGCTCGTGTATCTCAGTCGCTGGCTAATGGCCGCCAAGTGAGGTAGTGTTACAAGTGTTCGTGTATCTCAGTCGCTGGCTAATGGCTGCCAAGTGAGGTAGTGTTACAAGTACTCGTGTATCTCAGTCGCTGGCTAATGGCCGCCAAGTGTGGTAGAGTTACAAGTGCTCGTGTACCACAGTCGCTGGCTAATGGCCGCCAAGTGAGGTAGTGTTACAAGTGCTCGTGTACCACAGTCGCTGGGTAATGGCCGCCAAGTGAGGTAGTGTAACAAGTGCTCGTGTAACACAGTCACTGGCTAATGGCTGCCAAGTGAGGTAGTGTTACAATGCTCGTGTACCACAGTCGCTGGCTAATGGCCGCCAAGTGGGGTAGTGTAACAAGTGCTCGTGTATCTCAGTCGCTGGCTAATGGCCGCCAAGTGGGGCAGTGTTTCAAGTGCTCGTGTACCACAGTCGCTGGCTAATGGCCGCCAAGTGAGGTAGTGTTACAAGTGCTCGTGTACCACAGTCGCTGGCTAATGGCCGCCAAATGGGGTAGTGTAACAAGTGCTCGTGTATCACAGTCGCTGGCTAATGGCTGCCAAGTGAGGTAGTGTTACAAGTGCTCGTGTACCACAGTCGCTGGCTAATGGCCGCCAAGTGAGGTAGTGTAACAAGTGCTCGTGTATATCAGTCGCTGGCTAATGGCCGCCAAGTGGGGCAGTGTTACAAGTGCTCGTGTATCTCAGACGCTGGATAATGGCCGCCAAGTGAGATAGTGTTACAAGTGCTCGTGTACCACAGTCGCTGGTTAATGGCTTCAAAGTTCGGTAGTGTTACAAGTGCTCGTGTATCTCAGTCGCTGGCTAATGGCCGCCAAGTGAGGTAGTGTAACAAGTGTTCGTGTACCACAGTCGCTGGCTAATGGCCACCAAGTTAAGTAGTGTTACAAGTGCTCGTGTACCACAGTCGCTGGCTAATGGCCGCCAAGTGCGGTAGTGTAACAAGTGCTCGTGTATCTCAGTCGCTGGCTAATGGCCCCCAAGTGAGGTAGTGTAACAAGTGCTCGTGTACCACAGTCGCTGGCTAATGGCTGCCAAGTGAGGTAGTGTTACAAGTGCACGTGTACCACAGTAGCTGGCTAATGGCCGCCAAGTGAGGTAGTGTTACAAGTGCTCGTGTATCTCAGTCGCTGGCTAATGGCCGCCAATTGAGGTAGTGTAACAAGTGCTCGTGTATCTCAGTCGCTGGCTAATGGCCGCCAAGTGAGGTTGTGTAACAAGTGCTCGTGTATCACAGTCGCTGGCTAATGGCCGCCAAGTGAGGTAGTGTTACAAGTGCTCGTGTAACACAGTCGCAGGCTAATGGCCCCCAAGTGAGGCAGTGTTACAAGTGCTCATGTACCACAGTCGCTGGCTAATGGCCGCCAAGTGGGGTAGTGTTACAAGTGTTCGTGTACCACTGTCGCTGGCTAATGGCCGCCAAGTGGGGTAGTGTTACAAGTGTTCGTGTATCACAGTCGCTGGCTAATGGCCGCCAAGTTAGGTAGTGTTACAAGTGTTCGTGTATCTCAGTCGCTGGCTAATGCCCGCCAAGTTAGGTAGTGTTACAAGTGTTTGTGTATCTCAGTCGCTGGCTAATGGCCGCCAAATGGGGTAGTGTTACAAGTGCTCGTGTACCTCAGTCGCAGGCTAATGGCCGCCAAGTGGGGTAGTGTTACAAGTGCTCGTGTATCTCAGTCGCTGGCTAATGGCCGCCAAGTGGGGCAGTGTTACAAGAGCTCGTGTATCACAGTCGCAGGCTAATGGCCGCCAAGTGGGGTAGGGTTACAAGTATTCGCGTATCTCAGTCGCTGGCTAATGGCCGCCAAGTGAGGTAGTGTTACAAGTGCTCGTGTATCTCAGTCGCTGGCTAATGGCTGCCAAGTGAGGTAGTGTAACAAGAGCTCGTGTACCACAGTCGCTGGCAAATGGCAACCAAGTGGGGCAGTGTTACAAGTGCTCGTGTACCACAGTCGCAGGCTAATGTCCGCCAAGTGGGGCAGTGTTACAAGTGCTCGTGTATCTCAGTCGCTGGCTACTGGCCGCCAAGTGGGGTAGTGTTACAAGTGCTCGTGTATCTCAGTCGCTGGCTAATGGCCGCCAAGTGGGGTAGTGTAACAAGTGCTCGTGTATCTCAGTCGCTGGCTAATGGCCGCCATGTGAGGCAGTGTTACAATTGCTCGTGTACCACAGTCGCTGGCTAATGGCCGCCAAGTGAGGTAGTGTAACAAGTGCTCGTGTACCACAGTCGCTGGCTAATGGCCGCCAAGTGAGGTAGTGTTACAAGTGCTCGTGTACCACAGTCGCTGGCTAATTGCCGCCAAGTGAGGTAGTGTAACATGTGCTCGTGTATCACAGTCGCTGGCTAATGGCCGCCAAGTTAGGTAGTGTTACAAGTGTTCGTGTACCACAGTCGCTGGCTAATGGCCGCCAAGTGGGGCAGTGTTACAAGTGCTAGTGTACCACAGTCGCTGGCTAATGGCCGCCAAGTGGGGTAGTGTTACAAGTGCTCGTGTACCACAGTCGCTGGCTAATGGCCGCCAAGTGGGGTAGTGTAACAAGTGCTCGTGTATCACAGTCGCTGGCTAATGGCCGCCAAGTGAGGTAGTGTTACAAGTGCTCGTGTACCTCAGTCGCTGGCTAATGGCCGCCAAGTGGGGTAGTGTTACAAGTGCTCGTGTATCTCAGTCGCTGGCTAATGGCCCCCAAGTGGGGTAGTGTTAAAAGTGCTCGTGTACCTCAGTCGCTGGCTAATGGCCGACAAGTGGGGTAGTGTTACAAGTATTCTTGTACCACAGTCGCTGACTAATGGCCGCCAAGTGGGGCAGTGTAACAAGTGCTCGTATATTTCAGTCGCTGGCTAATGGCTGCCAAGTGAGGCAGTGCTCGTGTATCTCAGTCGCTGGTTAATGGCCGCCAAGTGAGGTGGTGTAACAAGTGCTCGTGTATCTCAGTCGCTGGCTAATGGCCGCCAAGTGAGGTAGTGTTACAAGTGCTCGTGTATCACAGTCGCTGGCTAATGGCTGCCAAGTGAGGTAGTGTTACAAGTGCTCGTGTATCTCAGTCGCTGGCTAATGGCCGCCAAGTGAGGCATTGTTACAAGTGCTCGTGTATCTCAGTCGCTGGCTAATGGCCGCCAAGTGAGGTACTGTTACAAGTGCTCGTGTGTCTCAGTCGCTGGCTAATGGCTGCCATGTGAGGTAGTGATACAAGTGCTCGTGTACCACAGTCGCTGGCTAATGGCCGTCAAGTGAGGTAGTGTTACAAGTGCTCGTGTACCACGGTCGCTGGCTAATGGCCGCCAAGTGAGGTAGTGTTACAAGTGCTCGTGTACCACAGTCACTGGCTAATGGCTGCCAAGTGAGGTAGTGTTACAAGTGCTCGTGCACCGAAGTCGCTGGCTAATGGCCGCCAAGTGAGGTAGTGTAACAAGTGCTCGTGTATCTCAGTCGCTGGCTAATGGCCGCCAAGTGAGGTAGTGTAACAAGTGCTCGTGTACCACAGTCGCTGGCTAATAGCTGCCAAGTGAGGTAGTGTTACAAGTGCTCGTGTACCACAGTCGATGGCTAATGGCTGCCAAGTGAGGTAGTGTTACAAGTGCTCGTGTATCTCAGTCGCTGGCTAATGGCCGCCAAGTGACGTAGTGTTACAAGTGCTCGTGTATCTCAGTCACTGGCTAATGGCTGCAAGTGAGGTAGTGTTACAAGTGCTCGTGTATCACAGTCGCTGGCTAATGGCCGCCAAGTGAGGCGTGTTACAAGTGCTCGTGTACCACAATCGCTGGCTAATGGCCGCCAAGTGAGGTAGTGTAACAAGTGCTTGTGTATCTCAGTCGCTGGCTAAAGACCGCCATGTTAGGTAGTGTTACAAGTGCTCGTGTATCTCAGTCGCTGGCTAATGGCCGCCAAGTGGGGTAGTGTAACAAGTGCTCGTGTATCTCAGTCGCTGGCTAATGGCCGCCAAGTGGGGCAGTTTTTCAAGTGCTCGTGTACCACAGTCGCTGGCTAATGGCCGCCAAGTGAGGTAGTGTTACAAGTGCTCGTGAACCACAGTCGCTGGCGAATGGCCGCCAAGTGAGGTAGTGTAACAAGTGCTCGTGTATCACAGTCGCTGGCTAATGGCTGCCAAGTGAGGTAGTGTTACAAGTGCTCGTGTACCTCAGTCGCTGGCTAATGGCCGCCAAGTGAGGTAGTGTAACAAGTGCTCGTGTATATCAGTCGCTGGCTAATGGCCGCCAAGTGGGGCAGTGTTGCAAGTGCTCGTGTATCTCAGTCGCTGGATAATGGCCGCCAAGTGAGGTAGTGTTACAAGTGCTCGTGTACCACAGTCGCTGGCTAATGGCTGCCAAGTGCGGTCGTGTTACAAGTGCTCGTGTATCTCAGTCGTTGGCTAATGGCCGCCAAGTCAGGTAGTGTTACAAGTGTTCGTGTACCACAGTCGCTGGCTAATGACCACCAAGTTAAGTAGTGTTACAAGTGCTCGTGTACCACAGTCGCTGGCTAATTACCGCCAAGTGAGGTAGTGTAACAAGTACTCGTGTATCTCAGTCGCTGGCTAATGGCCCCCAAGTGAGGTAGTGTAACAAGTGCTCGTGTACCACAGTCGCTGGCTAATGGCTGCCAAGTGAGGTAGTGTTACAAGTGCACGTGTACCACAGTCGCTGGCTAATGGCCGCCAAGTGAGGTAGTGTTACAAGTGTTCGTGTACCACAGTCGCTGGCTAATGGCCGCCAAGTTAGGTAGTGTTACAAGTGTTCGTGTATCTCAGTCGCAGGCTAATGCCCGCCAAGTTAGGTAGTGTTACAAGTGTTCGTGTATCTCAGTCGCTGGCTAATGGCCGCCAAGTGAAGTAGTGTAACAAGTGCTCGTGTATCTCAGTCGCTGGCTAATGGCCGCCAAGTGAGGTTGTGTAACAAGTGCTCGTGTATCACAGTCGCTGGCTAATGGCCGCCAAGTGAGGTAGTAATACAAGTGCTCGTGTACCACAGTCGCAGGCTAATAGCCCCCAAGTGAGGCAGTGTTACAAGTGCTCATGTACCACAGTCGCTGGCTAATGGCCGCCAAGTGGGGTAGTGTTACAAGTGTTCATGTACCACAGTCGCTGGCTAATGGCCGCCAAGATAGGTAGTGTTACAAGTGTTCGTGTATCTCAGTCGCTGGCTAATGCCCGCCAAGTTAGGTAGTGTTACAAGTGTTCGTGTATCTCAGTCGCTGGCTAATGGCCGCCAAATGGGGTAGTGTTACAAGTGCTCGTGTACCTCAGTCGCTGGCTAATGCCCGCCAAGTGGGATAGTGTTACAAGTGCTCGTGTATCTCAGTCGCTGGCTAATGGCCGCCAAGTGGGGCAGTGTTACAAGAGCTCGTGTATCACAGTCGCTGGCTAATGGCCGCCAAGTGGGGTAGGGTTACAAGTGCTCGCGTATCTCAGTCGCTGGCTAATGGCCGCCAGGTGAGGTAGTGTTACAAGTGCTCGTGTATCTCAGTCGCTGGCTAATGGCTGCCAAGTGAGGTAGTGTAACAAGAGCTCGTGTACCACAGTCGCTGGCTAATGGCAACCAAGTGGGGCAGTGTTACAAGTGCTCGTGTACCACAGTCGCTGGCTAATGGCCGCCAAGTGGGGCAGTGTTACAAGTGCTCGTGTATCTCAATCGCTGGCTAATGGCCGCCAAGTGGGGTAGTGTTACAAGTGCTCGTGTATCTCAGTCGCTGGCTAATGGCCGCCAAGTGGGGTAGTGTAACAAGTGCTCGTGTATCTCAGTCGCTGGCTAATGGCCGCCATGTGAGGCAGTGTTACAAGTGCTCGTGTACCACAGTCGCTGGCTAATGGCCGCCAAGTGTGGTAGTGTAACAAGTGCTCGTGTACCACAGTCGCTGGCTAATGGCCGCCAAGTGAGGTAGTGTTACAAGTGCTCGTGTACCACAGTCGCTGGCTAATGGCCGCCAAGTGAGGTAGTGTAACATGTGCTCGTGTATCACAGTCGCTGGCTAATGGCCGCCAAGTTAGGTAGTGTTACAAGTGTTCGTGTACCACAGTCGCTGGCTAATGGCCGCCAAGTGGGGCAGTGTTACAAGAGCTCGTGTACCAACAGTCGCTGGCTAATGGCCGCCAAGTGAGGTACTGTTACAAGTGCTCGTGTATCACAGTCGCTGGTTAATGGCCGCCAAGTGAGGTAGTGTTACAAGTGCTCGTGTACCACAGTCGGTGGCTAATGGCCGCCAAGTGGGGTAGTGTTACAAGTGCTCGTGTACCACAGTCGCTGGCTAATGCCCGCCAAGTTAGGTAGTGTTACAAGTGTTCGTGTATCTCAGTCGCTGGCTAATGGCCGCCAAATGGGGTAGTGTTACAAGTGCTCGTGTACCTCAGTCGCAGGCTAATGGCCGCCAAGTGGGGTAGTGTTACAAGTGCTCGTGTATCTCAGTCGCTGGCTAATGGCCCCCAAGTGGGGTAGTGATAAAAGTGCTCGTGTACCTCAGTCGCTGGCTAATGGCCGCCAAGTGGGGTAGTGTTACAAGTGTTCTTGTACCACAGTCGCTGACTAATGGCCGCCAAGTGGGGCAGTGTAACAAGTGCTCGTGTATTTCAGTCGCTGGCTAATGGCTGCCAAGTGAGGCAGTGTTACAAGTGCTCGTGTATCTCAGTCGCTGGTTAATGGCCGCCAAGTTAGGTGGTGTAACAAGTGCTCGTGTATCACAGTCGATGGCTAATGGCCGCCAAGTGAGGTAGTGTTACAAGTGCTCGTGTATCTCAGTCGCTGGCTAATGGCCGCCAAGTGAGGCATTGTTACAAGTGCTCGTGTATCTCAGTCGCTGGCTAATGGCCGCCAAGTGAGGTACTGTTACAAGTGCTCGTGTATCTCAGTCACTGGCTAATGGCCGCCAAGTGAGGTAGTGTTACAAGTGCTCGTGTACCTCAGTCGCTGGCTAATGGCCGCCAAGTGAGGTAGTGTTACAAGTGCTCGTGTACCTCAGTCGCTGGCCAATGGCTGCCAAGTGGGGTAGTGTTACAAGTGCTCGTGTATCACAGTCGCTGGCTAATGGCTGCCAAGTGGGGCAGTGTAACAAGTGCTCGTGTATCTCAGTCGCTGTCTATTGGCCGCCAAGTGAGGTAGTGTTACAAGTGGTCGTGTATCACAGTCGCTGGCTAATGGCCGGCATGTGAGGTAATGTTACAAGTGCTCGTGTACCACAGTCGCTGGCTAATGGCCGCCAAGTGGGGCAGTGTTACAAGTGCTCGTGTACCACAGTCGCTGGCTAATGGCCGCCAAGTGAGGTAGTGTTTCAAGTGCTCGTGTATCACAGTCGCTGGCTTATGGCCGCCAAGTGAGGTAGTGTTACAAGTGCTCGTGTACCACAGTCGCTGGCTAATGGCCGCCAAGTGAGGCAGTGTTACAAGTGCTCGTGTACCACAGTCGCTGGCTAATGGGCGCCAAGTTAGGTGGTGTAACAAGTGCCGGTGTATCTCAGTCGCTGGCTAATGGCCGCCAAGTGGGGCAGTGTTACAAGTGCTCGTGTACCACAGTCGCTGGCTAATGGCCGCCAAGTGAGGTAGTGTTACAAGTGCTCGTGTATCTCAGTCGCTGGCTAATGGCCGCCAAGTGAGGCAGTGTAACAAGTGCACGTGTACCACAGTCGCTGGATAATGGCCGCCAAGTGGGGCAGTGTTACAAGTGCTCGTGTAACACAGTCGCTGGATAATGGCCGCCAAGTGAGGTAGTGTTACAAGTGCTCGTGTACCACAGTCGCTGGCTAATGGCCGCCAAGTGGGGTAGTGTAACATGTGCTCGTGTATCACAGTCGCTGGCTAATGGCTGCCAAGTGAGGTAGTGTAACAAGTGCTCGTGTATCTCAGTCGCTGGCTAATGGCTGCCAAGTGAGGTAGTGTTACAAGTGCTCGTGTATCTCAGTCGCTGGCTAATGGCCGCCAAGTGAGGTAGTGTTACAAGTGTTCGTGTATCTCAGTCGCTGGCTAATGGCTGCCAAGTGAGGTAGTGTTACAAGTACTCGTGTATCTCAGTCGCTGGCTAATGGCCGCCAAGTGAGGTAGAGTTACAAGTGCTCGTGTACCACAGTCGCTGGCTAATGGCCGCCAAGTGAGGTAGTGTTACAAGTGCTCGTGTACCACAGTCGCTGGGTAATGGCCGCCAAGTGAGGTAGTGTAACAAGTGCTCGTGTACCACAGTCACTGGCTAATGGCTGCCAAGTGAGGTAGTGTTACAATGCTCGTGTACCACAGTCGCTGGCTAATGGCTGCCAAGTGAGGTAGTGTTACAAGTGCTCGTGTACCACAGTCGCTGGCTAATGGCCGCCAAGTGAGGTAGTGTTACAAGTGCTCGTGTACCACAGTCGCTGGCTAATGGCCGCCAAGTGGGGTAGTGTTACATATGTTCGTGTACCACAGTCGCTGGCTAATGGCCGCCAAGTGGGGCAGTGTAACAAGTGCTCGTGTACCACAGTCGGTGGCTAATGGCCGCCAAGTGAGGTAGTGTTACAAGTTCTCGTGTATCTCAGTCGCTGGCTATTGGCCGCCAAGTGAGGTAGTGTAACAAGTGCTCGTGTATCTCAGTCGCTGGCTAATGGCCGCCAAGTGAGCTAGTGTAACAAGTGCTCGTGTATCACAGTCGCTGGCTAATGGCCGCCAAGTGGGGTAGTGTTACATGTGTTCGTGTACCACAGTCGCTGGCTAATGGCCGCCAAGTGGGGTAGTGTTACAAGTGTTCGTGTATCGCAGTCGCTGGCTAATGGCCGCCAAGTCAGGTAGTGTTACAAGTGTTCGTGTATCTCAGTCGCTGGCTATTGGCCGCCAAGTTAGGTAGTGTTACAAGTGTTCGTGTATCTCAGTCGCTGGCTAATGGCCGCCAAGACGGGCAGAGTTACAAGTGCTCGTGTACCACAGTCGCTGGCTAATGGCCGCCAAGTGAGGTAGTGTTACAAGTGCCCGTGTACCACAGTCGCTGGCTAATGGCCGCCAAGTGGGGTAGTGTAACAAGTGCTCGTGTATCACAGTCACTGGTTAATGGCTGCCAAGTGAGGTAGTGTTACAAGTGCTCGTGTACCACAGTCGCTGGCTAATGGCCGCCAAGTGAGGTAGTGTAACAAGTGCTCGTGTACCTCAGTCGATGGCTAATGGCTGCCAAGTGAGGTAGTGTTACAAGTGCTCGTGAACCACTGTCGCTGGCTAATGGCTGCCAAGTGAGGTAGTGTTACAAGTGCTCGTGTATCTCAGTCGCTGGCTAATGGCCGCCAAGTGAGGTAGTGCTACAAGTGTTCGTGTACCACAGTCGCTGGCTAATGGCCGCCAAGTGAGGTAGTGTTACAAGTGCTCGTGTACCACAGTCGCTGGCTAATGGCCGCCAAGTGAGGTAGTGTTACAAGTGCTCGTGTATCACAGTCGCTGGTTAATGGCCGCCAAGTGAGGTAGTGTTACAACTGCTCGTGTACCACAGTCGCTGGCTAATGGCCGCCAAGCGGGGTAGTGTTACAAGTGCTCGTGTATCTCAGTCGCTGGCTAATGGCCGCCAAGTGAGGTAGTGTTACAAGGGCTCGTGTATCACAGTCGCTGGCTAATGGCCGCCAAGTGGGGTAGTGTTTCAAGTGCTCGTGTACCACAGTCGGTGGCTAATGGCCGCCAAGTGAGGTAGTGTTACAAGTGCTCGTTTATCACAGTCGCTGGCTAATGGCCGCCAAGTGGGGCAGTGTAACAAGTGCCCGTGTACCACAGTCGCTGGCTAATGGCCGCCAAGTGGGTTAGTGTAACAAGTGCTCGTGTACCACAGTCGCTGGCTAATGGCCGCCAAGTGAGGTAGTGTTACAAGTGCCCGTGTACCACAGTCGCTGGCTAATGGCCGCCAAGTGGGGTAGTGTAACAAGTGCTCGTGTATCTCAGTCGCTGGCTAATGGCCGCCAAGTGAGGTACTGTTACAAGTGCTCGTGTATCACAGTCGCTGGCTATTGGCCGCCAAGTGGGGTAGTGTTACAAGTGCTCGTGTACCACAGTCGCTGGCTAATGGCTGCCAAGTGAGGTAGTGTTACAAGTGCTCGTGTATCTCAGTCGCTGGCTAATGGCCGCCAAGTGAGGTAGTGTAACAAGTGCTCGTGAATCTCACTCGCTGGCTAATGGCCGCCAAGTGAGGTGCTGTTACAAGTGCTCGTGTATCTCAGTCGCTGGCTAATGGCCGCCAAGTGAGGTACTGTTACAAGTGCTCGTGTATCTCAGTCGCTGGCTAATGGCCGCCAAGTGAGGTAGTGTTACAAGTGCTCGTGTACCTCAGTCTCTGGCTAATGGCTGCCAAGTGAGGTAGTGTTACAAGTGCTCGTGTACCTCAGTCGCTGGCTAATGGCTGCCAAGTGAGGTAGTGTAACAAGTGCTCGTGTATCTCAGTTGCTGGCTAATGGCCGCCAAGTGAGGTAGTGTTACAAGTGCTCGTGTATCTCAGTCGCTGGCTAATGGCCGCCAAGTGTGGTAGTGTAACAAGTGCTCGTGTATCTCAGTCACTGGCAAATGGCCGCCAAGTGAGGTAGTGTTACAAGTGCTGGTGTACCTCAGTCGCTGGCTAATGGCTGTCAAGTGAGGTAGTGTAACAAGTGCTCGTGTATCTCAGTCGCTTGCTAATTGAGGCCAAGTGAGGTAGGGTTACAATTGCTCGTGAATCACAGTCGCTGGCTAATGGCCGCCAAGTGAGGTAGTGTTACAAGTGCTCGTGTATCACAGTCGCTGGCTAATGGCTGCCAAGTGAGGTAGTGTAACAAGTGCTCGTGTATCACAGTCGCTGGCTAATGGCTGCCAAGTGGGGCAGTGTAACAAGTGCTCGTGTATCTCAGTCGCTGGCTAATGGCCGCCAAGTGAGTTAGTGTTACAAGTGCTCGTTTACCACAGTTGCTGGCTAATGGCCGCCAAGTGAGGTAGTGTAACAAGTGCTCGTGTACCACAGTCACTGGCTAATGGCTGCCAAGTGAGGTAGTGTTACAATGCTCGTGTACCACAGTCGCTGGCTAATGGCTGCCAAGTGAGGTAGTGTTACAAGTGCTCGTGTACCACAGTCGCTGGCTAATGGCCGCCAAGTGAGGTAGTGTTACAAGTGCTCGTGTACCACAGTCGCTGGCTAATGGCCGCCAAGTGGGGTAGTGTTACATATGTTTGTGTACCACAGTCGCTGGCTAATGGCCGCCAAGTGGGGCAGTGTTACAAGAGCTCGTGTACCTCAGTCGGTGGCTAATGGCCGCCAAGTGAGGTAGTGTTACAAGTTCTCGTGTATCTCAGTCGCTGGCTAATGGCCGCCAAGTGAGGTAGTGTAACAAGTGCTCGTGTATCACAGTCGCTGGCTAATGGCCGCCAAGTGGGGTAGTGTTACAAGTGTTCGTGTACCACAGTCGCTGGCTAATGGCCGCCAAGTGGGGTAGTGTTACAAGTGTTCGTGTATCACAGTCGCTGGCTAATGGCCGCCAAGTGAGGTAGTGTTACAAGTGTTCGTGTATCTCAGTCGCTGGCTATTGGCCGCCAAGTTAGGTAGTGTTACAAGTGTTCGTGTATCTCAGTCGCTGGCTAATGGCCGGCAAGAGGGGCAGTGTTACAAGTGCTCGTGTACCACAGTCGCTGGCTAATGGCCGCCAAGTGAGGTAGTGTTACAAGTGCTCGTGTATCTCAGTCGCTGGCTAATGGCCGGCAAGAGGGGCAGTGTTACAAGTGCTCGTGTACCACAGTCGCTGGCTAATGGCCGCCAAGTGAGGTAGTGTTACAAGTGCTCGTGTACCACAGTCGCTGGCTAATGGCCGCCAAGTGGGGTAGTGTAACAAGTGCTCGTGTATCACAGTCGCTGACTAATGGCCGCCAAGTGAGGTAGTGTTACAAGTGCCCGTGTACCACAGTCGCTGGCTAATGGCCGCCAAGTGGGGTAGTGTAACAAGTGCTCGTGTATCACAGTCGCTGGCTAATGGCCGCCAAGTGAGGTAGTGTTACAAGTGCTCGTGTACCACAGTCGCTGGCTAATGGCCGCCAAGTGAGGTAGTGTTACAAGTGCTCGTGTATCACAGTCGCTGGTTAATGGCCGCCAAGTGAGGTAGTGTTACAACTGCTCGTGTACCACAGTCGCTGGCTAATGGCCGCCAAGTGGGGCAGTGTTACAAGTGCTCGTGTATCTCAGTCGCTGGCTAATGGCCGCCAAGTGAGGTAGTGTTACAAGTGCTCGTGTATCACAGTCGCTGGCTAATGGCCGCCAAGTGGGGTAGTGTTACAAGTGCTCGTGTATCACAGTCGCTGGCTAATGGCCGCCAAGTGAGGTAGTGTTACAAATGCTCGTGTACTTCAGTCGCTGGCTAATGGCCGCCAAGTGGGGTAGTGTTACAAGTGCTCGTGTATCTCAGTCGCTGGCTAATGGCCCCCAAGTGGGGTAGTGTTACAAGTGCTCGTGTACCTCAGTCGCTGGCTAATGGCCGCCAAGTGAGGTAGTGTTACAAGTGCTCGTGTATCTCAGTCGCTGGCTAATGGCCGCCAAGTGGGGTAGTGTTACAAGTGCTCGTGTATCTCAGTCGCTGGCTAATGGCCGCCAAGTGAGGTAGTGTAACAAGTGCTCGTGTACCACAGTCGCTGGCTAATGGCTGCCAAGTGAGGTAGTGTTACAAGTGCTCGTGTACCTAAGTCGCTGGCTAATGGCGGCCAAGTGAGGTAGTGTTACAAGTGCTCGTGTATCTCAGTCGCTGGCTAATGGCCGCCAAGTGAGGTAGTGTTACAAGTGCTCGTGTACCACAGTCGCTGGCTAATGGCTGCCAAGTGAGGTAGTGTTACAAGTGCTCGTGTATCTCAGTCGCTGGCTAATGGCCGCCAAATGAGGTAGTGTAACAAGTGCTCGTGTATCTCACTCGCTGGCTAATGGCCGCCAAGTGAGGTGCTGTTACAAGTGCTCGTGTATCTCAGTCGCTGGCTAATGGCCGCCAAGTGAGGAACTGTTACAAGTGCTCGTGTATCTCAGTCGCTGGCTAATGGCCGCCAAGTGAGGTAGTGTTAAAAGTGCTCGTGTATCTCAGTCGCTGGCTAATGGCTGCCAAGTGAGGTAGTGTAACAAGTGCTCGTGTATTTCAGTTGCTGGCTAATGGCCGCCAAGTGAGGTACTGTTACAAGTGCTCGTGTATCTCAGTCGCTGGCTAATGGCCGCCAAGTGAGGTAGTGTTACAAGTGCTCGTGTACCTCAGTCTCTGGCTAATGGCTGCCAAGTGAGGTGGTGTTACAAGTGCTCGTGTACCTCAGTCGCTGGCTAATGGCTGCCAAGTGAGGTAGTGTAACAAGTGCTCGTGTATCTCAGTCGCTGGCTAATGGCCGCCAAGTGAGGTAGTGTTACAAGTGCTCGTGTATCTCAGTCGCTGGCTAATGGCCGCCAAGTGTGGTAGTGTAACAAGTGCTCGTGTATCTCAGTCACTGGCAAATGGCCGCCAAGTGAGGTAGTGTTACAAGTGCTGGTGTACCTCAGTCGCTGGCTAATGGCTGTCAAGAGAGGTAGTGAAACAAGTGCTCGTGTATCTCAGTCGCTTGCTAATGGAGGCCAAGTGAGGTAGTGTTACAATTGCTCGTGAATCACAGTCGCTGGCTAATGGCCGCCAAGTGAGGTAGTGTTACAAGTGCTCGTGTATCACAGTCGCTGGCTAATGGCTGCCAAGTGAGGCAGTGTAACAAGTGCTCGTGTATCACAGTCGCTGGCTAATGGCTGCCAAGTGGGGCAGTGTAACAAGTGCTCGTGTATCTCAGTCGCTGGCTAATGGCCGCCAAGTGAGTTAGTGTTACAAGTGCTCGTGTACCACAGTTGCTGGCTAATGGCCGCCAAGTGAGGTAGTGTAACAAGTGCTCGTGTACCACAGTCACTGGCTAATGGCTGCCAAATGAGGTAGTGTTACAATGCTCGTGTACCACAGTCGCTGGCTAATGGCTGCCAAGTGAGGTAGTGTTACAAGTGCTCGTGTACCACAGTCGCTGGCTAATGGCCGCCAAGTGAGGTAGTGTTACAAGTGCTCGTGTACCACAGTCGCTGGCTAATGGCCGCCAAGTGGGGTAGTGTTACATATGTTTGTGTACCACAGTCGCTGGCTAATGGCCGCCAAGTGGGGCAGTGTTACAAGTGCTCGTGTACCTCAGTCGGTGGCTAATGGCCGCCAAGTGAGGTAGTGTTACAAGTTCTCGTGTATCTCAGTAGCTGGCTAATGGCCGCCAAGTGAGGTAGTGTAACAAGTGCTCGTGTATCACAGTCGCTGGCTAATGGCCGCCAAGTGGGGTAGTGTTACAAGTGTTCGTGTACCACATTCGCTGGCTAATGGCCGCCAAGTGGGGTAGTGTTACAAGTGTTCGTGTATCACAGTCGCTGGCTAATGGCCGCCAAGTGAGGTAGTGTTACAAGTGTTCGTGTATCTCAGTCGCTGGCTATTGGCCGCCAAGTTAGGTAGTGTTACAAGTGTTCGTGTATCTCAGTCGCTGGCTAATGGCCGGCAAGAGGGGCAGTGTTACAAGTGCTCGTGTACCACAGTCGCTGGCTAATGGCCGCCAAGTGAGGTAGTGTTACAAGTGCTCGTGTACCACAGTCGCTGGCTAATGGCCGCCAAGTGGGGTAGTGTAACAAGTGCTCGTGTATCACAGTCACTGGTTAATGGCTGCCAAGTGAGGTAGTGTTACAAGTGCTCGTGTACCACAGTCGCTGGCTAATGGCCGCCAAGTGAGGTAGTGTAACAAGTGCTCGTGTACCTCAGTCGCTGGCTAATGGCTGCCAAGTGAGGTAGTGTTACAAGTGCTCGTGTACCACGGTCGCAGGCTAATGGCTGCCAAGTGAGGTAGTGTTACAAGTGCTCGTGTATCTCAGTCGCTGGCTAATGGCCGCCAAGTGAGGTAGTGCTACAAGTGTTCGTGTACCACAGTCGCTGGCTAATGGCCGCCAGGTGAGGTAGTGTTACAAGTGCTCGTGTACCACAGTCGCTGGCTAATGGCCGCCAATTGAGGTAGTGTTACAAGTGCTCGTGTATCACAGTCGCTGGTTAATGGCCGCCAAGTGAGGTAGTGTTACAACTGCTCGTGTACCACAGTCGCTGGCTAATGGCCGCCAAGTGGGGTGGTGTTACAAGTGCTCGTGTATCTCAGTCGCTGGCTAATGGCCGCCAAGTGAGGTAGTGTTACAAGTGCTCGTGTATCACAGTCGCTGGCTAATGGCCGCCAAGTGGGGTAGTGTTACAAGTGCTCGTGTACCACAGTCGGTGGCTAATGGCCGCCAAGTGAGGTAGTGTTACAAGTGCTCGTTTATCACAGTCGCTGGCTAATGGCCGCCAAGTGGGGCAGTGTAACAAGTGCCCGTGTACCACAGTCGCTGGCTAATGGCCGCCAAGTGGGGTAGTGTAACAAGTGCTCGTGTACCACAGTCGCTGGCTAATGGCCGCCAAGTGAGGTAGTGTTACAAGTGCCCGTGTACCACAGTCGCTGGCTAATGGCCGCCAAGTGGGGTAGTGTAACAAGTGCTCGTGTATCACAGTCGCTGGCTAATGGCCGCCAAGTGAGGTAGTGTTACAAGTGCTCGTGTACCACAGTCGCTGGCTAATGGCCGCCAAGTGAGGTAGTGTTACAAGTGCTCGTGTATCACAGTCGCTGGATAATGGCCGCCAAGTGAGGTAGTGTTACAACTGCTCGTGTACCACAGTCGCTGGCTAATGGCCGCCATGTGGGGTAGTGTTACAAGTGCTCGTGTATCTCAGTCGCTGGCTAATGGCCGCCAAGTGAGGTAGTGTTACAAATGCTCGTGTATCTCAGTCGCTGGCTAATGGCCGCCAAGTGAGGTACTGTTACAAGTGCTCGTGTATCACAGTCGCTGGCTAATGGCCGCCAAGTGGGGTAGTGTTACAAGTGCTCGTGTATCACAGTCGCTGGCTAATGGCCGCCAAGTGAGGTAGTGTTACAAATGCTCGTGTACCTCAGTCGCTGGCTAATGGCCGCCAAGTGGGGTAGTGTTACAAGTGCTCGTGTATCTCAGTCGCTGGCTAATGGCCCCCAAGTGGGGTAGTGTATCAAGTGCTCGTGTACCTCAGTCGCTGGCTAATGGCCGCCAAGTGAGGTAGTGTTACAAGTGCTCGTGTATCTCAGTCGCTGGCTAATGGCCGCCAAGTGGGGTAGTGTTACAAGTGCTCGTGTATCTCAGTCGCTGGCTAATGGCCGCCAAGTGAGGTAGTGTAACAAGTGCTCGTGTACCACAGTCGCTGGCTAATGGCTGCCAAGTGAGGTAGTGTTACAAGTGCTCGTGTACCTAAGTCGCTGGCTAATGGCTGCCAAGTGAGGTAGTGTTACAAGTGCTCGTGTATCTCAGTCGCTGGCTAATGGCCGCCAAGTGAGGTAGTGTTACAAGTGCTCGTGTACCACAGTCGCTGGCTAATGGCTGCCAAGTGAGGTAGTGTTACAGGTGCTCGTGTATCTCAGTCGCTGGCTAATGGCCGCCAAGTGAGGTAGTGTAACAAGTGCTCGTGTATCTCACACGCTGGCTAATGGCCGCCAAGTGAGGTGCTGTTACAAGTGCTCGTGTATCTCAGTCGCTGGCTAATGGCCGCCAAGTGAGGTACTGTTACAAGTGCTCGTGTATCTCAGTCGCTGGCTAATGGCCGCCAAGTGAGGTAGTGTTAAAAGTGCTCGTGTATCTCAGTCGCTGGATAATGGCTGCCAAGTGAGGTAGTGTAACAAGTGCTCGTGTATTTCAGTCGCTGGCTAATGGCCGCCAAGTGAGGTACTGTTACAAGTGCTCGTGTATCTCAGTCTCTGGCTAATGGCCGCCAAGTGAGGTAGTGTTACAAGTGCTCGTGTACCTCAGTCGCTGGCTAATGGCTGCCAAGTGAGGTAGTGTTACAAGTGCTCGTGTACCTCAGTCGCTGGCTAATGGCTGCCAAGTGAGGTAGTGTAACAAGTGCTCGTGTATCTCAGTCGCTGGCTAATGGCCGCCAAGTGAGGTAGTGTTACAAGTGCTCGTGTATCTCAGTCGCTGGCTAATGGCCGCCAAGTGTGGTAGTGTAACAAGTGCTCGTGTATCTCAGTCACTGGCAAATGGCCGCCAAGTGAGGTACTGTTACAAGTGCTCGTGTATCTCAGTCGCTGGCTAATGGCCGCCAAGTGAGGTAGTGTTACAAGTGCTCGTGTACCTCAGTCGCTGGCTAATGGCCGCCAAGTGAGGTAGTGTTACAAGTGCTGGTGTACCTCAGTCGCTGGCTAATGGCTGTCAAGTGAGGTAGTGTAACAAGTTGTCGTGTATCTCAGTCGCTTGCTAATGGACGCCAAGTGAGGTAGTGTTACAATTGCTCGTGAATCACAGTCGCTGGCTAATGGCCGCCAAGAGAGGTAGTGTTACAAGTGCTCGTGTATCACAGTCGTTGGCTAATGGCTGCCAAGTGAGGCAGTGTAACAAGTGCTCGTGTATCACAGTCGCTGGCTAATGGCTGCCAAGTGGGGCAGTGTAACAAGTGCTCGTGTATCTCAGTCGCTGGCTAATGGCCGCCATGTTTGTTAGTGTTACAAGTGCTCGTGTACCACAGTTGCTGGCTAATGGCTGCCAAGTGAGGTAGTGTTACAATTGCTCGTGTATCTCAGTCGCTGGCTAATGGCTGCCAAGTGAGGTAGTGTTACAAGTGCTCGTGTATCCCTGTCGCTGGCTAATGGCCGCCAAGTGAGGCAGTGTTACAAGTGCTCGTGTACCACAGGCGCTGGCTAATGGCCGCCAAGTGGGGTAGTGTTACAAGTGCTCATGTATCTCAGTCACTGGCTAATGGCTGCCAAGTGAGGTAGTGTAACAAGTGCTCGTGTACCACAGTCGCTGGCTAATGGCTGCCAAGTGAGGTAGTGTAACAAGTGCTCGTGTATCTCAGTCGCTGGCTAATGGCCGCCAAGTGGGGCAGTTTTACAAGTGCTCGTGTATCTCAGTCGCTGGCTAATGGCCGCCTAATGAGGTAGTGTCACAAGTGCTCGTGTACCACAGTCGCTGGCTAATGGCTGCCATGTGAGGTAGTGTTACAAATGCTCGTGTACCTCAGTCGCTGGCTAATGGCTGCCAAGTGAGGTAGTGTTACAAGTGCTCGTGTACCACAGTCACTGGCTAATGGCTGCCAAGTGAGGTAGTGTTACAAGTGCTCGTGTATTTCAGTCGCTGGCTAATGGCCGCCAAGTGAGGTAGTGTAACTATTGCTCGTGTATCTCAGTCGCTGGCTAATGGCCGCCAAGTGAGGTAGTGTTACAAGTGCTCGTGTACCACAGTCGCTGGCTAATGGCCGCCAAGTGAGGTAGTGTTACAAGTGCTCGTGTACCACAGTCGCAGGCTAATGGCTGCCAAGTGGGGTAGTGTTACAAGTGCGCGTGTATCACTGTCGCTGGCTAATGGCCGCCAAGTGGGGTAGGGTTACAAGTGCTCGTGTACCACAGTCGCTGGCTAATGGCCGCCAAGTGAGGTACTGTTACAAGTGCTCGTGTTTCACAGTCGCTGGCTAATGGCCCCAAAGTGAGGTTGTGTTACAAGTGCTCGTGTATCTCAGTCGCTGGCTAATGGCTGCCAAGAGAGGTAGTGTTACAGGTGCTCGTGTATCTCAGTCGCTGGCTAATGGCCGCCAAGTGAGGCAGTGTTACAAGTGCTCGTGTATCACAGTCGCTGGCTAATGTCCGCCAAGTGGGGTAGTGTTACAAGTGCTCGTGTATCTCAGTCGCTGGCTCATGGCCGCCAAGTGAGGTACTGTTACAAGTGCTCGTGTATCTCAGTCGCTGGCTAATGGCCGCCAAGTGAGGTAGTGTTACAAGTGCTCGTGTACCACAGTCGCTGGCTGATGGCTGCCAAGTGGGGTAGTGTTACAAGTGCGCGTGTATCACTGTCGCAGGCTAATGGCCGCCAAGTGGGGTAGGGTTACAAGTGCTCGTGTACCACAGTCGCTGGCTAATGGCCGCCAAGTGAGGTACTGTTACAAGTGCTCGTGTACCACAGTCACTGGCTAATGGCCACCAAGTGAGGTAGTGTTACAAGTGCTCGTGTATCTCAGTCGCTGGCTAATGGCCGCCAAGAGAGGTATTGTTACAGGTGCTCGTGTATCTCAGTCGCTGGCTAATGGCCGCCAAGTGAGGCAGTGTTACAAGTGCTCGTGTATCACAGTCGCTGGCTAATGGCCGCCAAGTGGGGTAGTGTTACAAGTGCTCGTGTATCTCAGTCGCTGGCTAATGGCCGCCAAGTGAGGTACTGTTACAAGTGCTCGTGTATCACAGTCGCTGGCTAATGGCCGCCAAGTGAGGTACTGTTACAAGTGCTCGTGTACCACAGTCGCTGGCTAATGGCCGCCAAGTGAGGTACTCTTACAAGTGCTCGTGTACCACAGTGGCTGGCTAATTGCCGCCAAGTGGGGTAGTGTTACAAGTGCTCGTGTACCACAGTCGGTGGCTAATGGCCGCCAAGTGAGGTAGTGTTACAAGTGCTCGTTTATCACAGTCGCTGGCTAATGGCCGCCAAGTGGGGCAGTGTAACAAGTGCCCGTGTACCACAGTCGCTGGCTAATGGCCGCCAAGTGGGGTAGTGTAACAAGTGCTCGTGTACCACAGTCGCTGGCTAATGGCCGCCAAGTGAGGTAGTGTTACAAGTGCCCGTGTACCACAGTCGCTGGCTAATGGCCGCCAAGTGGGGTAGTGTTACAAGTGCTCGTGTATCACAGTCGCTGGCTAATGGCCGCCAAGTGAGGTAGTGTTACAAGTGCTCGTGTACCTCAGTCGCTGGCTAATGGCCGCCAAGTGGGGTAGTGTTACAAGGGCTCGTGTATCTCAGTCGCTGGCTAATGGCCCCCAAGTGGGGTAGTGATAAAAGTGCTCGTGTACCTCAGTCGCTGGCTAATGGCCGCCAAGTGGGGTAGTGTTACAAGTGTTCTTGTACCACAGTCGCTGACTAATGGCCGCCAAGTGGGGCAGTGTAACAAGTGCTCGTGTATTTCAGTCGCTGGCTAATGGCTGCCAAGTGAGGCAGTGTTACAAGTGCTCGTGTATCTCAGTCGCTGGTTAATGGCCGCCAAGTTAGGTGGTGTAACAGGTGCTCGTGTATCACAGTCGATGGCTAATGGCCGCCAAGTGAGGTAGTGTTACAAGTGCTCGTGTATCTCAGTCGCTGGCTAATGGCCGCCAAGTGAGGCATTGTTACAAGTGCTCGTGTATCTCAGTTGCTGGCTAATTGCCGCCAAGTGAGGTACTGTTACAAGTGCTCGTGTAACTCAGTCGCTGGCTAATGGCCGCCAAGTGAGGTAGTGTTACAAGTGCTCGTGTACCTCAGTCGCTGGCAAATGGCTGCCAAGTGGGGTAGTGTTACAAGTGCTCGTGTATCACAGTCGCTGGCTAATGGCTGCCAAGTGGGGCAGTGTAACAAGTGCTCGTGTATCTCAGTCGCTGTCTATTGGCCGCCAAGTGAGGTAGTGTTACAAGTGGTCGTGTATCACAGTCGCTGGCTAATGGCCGGCATGTGAGGTAATGTTACAAGTGCTCGTGTACCACAGTCGCTGGCTAATGGCCGCCAAGTGAGGCAGTGTTACAAGTGCTCGTGTACCACAGTCGCTGGCTAATGGCCACCAAGTGAGGTAGTGTAACAAGTGCTCGTGTATCTCAGTCGCTGGCTAATGGCCGCCAAGTGGGACAGTGTTACAAGTGCTCGTGTACCACAGTCGCTGGCTAATGGCCGCCAAGTGAGGTAGTGTTACAAGTGCTCGTGTATCACAGTCGCTGGCTAATGGCCGCCAAGTGAGGTAGTGTTACAAGTGCTCGTGTACCACAGTCGCTGGCTAATGGCCGCCAAGTGAGGCAGTGTTACAAGTGCTCGTGTACCACAGTCGCTGGCTAATGGCCGCCAAGTGAGGTGGTGTAACAAGTGCCGGTGTATCTCAGTCGCTGGCTAATGGCCGCCAAGTGGGGCAGTGTTACAAGTGCTCGTGTACCACAGTCGCTGGCTAATGGCCGCCAAGTGAGGTAGTGTTACAAGTGCTCGTGTATCTCAGTCGCTGGCTAATGGCCGCCAAGTGAGGCAGTTTAACAAGTGCACGTGTACCACAGTCGCTGGATAATGGCCGCCAAGTGGGGCAGTGTTACAAGTGCTCGTGTAACACAGTCGCTGGATAATGGCCGCCAAGTGAGGTAGTGTTACAAGTGCTCGTGTACCACAGTCGCTGGCTAATGGCCGCCAAGTGGGGTAGTGTAACATGTGCTCGTGTATCACAGTCGCTGGCTAATGGCTGCCAAGTGAGGTAGTGTTACAAGTGCTCGTGTACCACAGTCGCTGGCTAATGGCCGCCAAGTGAGGTAGTGTACCAAGTGCTCGTGTATCTCAGTCGCTGGCTAATGGCTGCCAAGTGAGGTAGTGTAACAAGTGCTCGTGTATCTCAGTCGCTGGCTAATGGCTGCCAAGTGAGGTAGTGTTACAAGTGCTCGTGTATCTCAGTCGCTGGCTAATGGCCACCAAGTGAGGTAGTGTTACAAGTGTTCGTGTATCTCAGTCGCTGGCTAATGGCTGCCAAGTGAGGTAGTGTTACAAGTACTCGTGTATCTCAGTCGCTGGCTAATGGCCGCCAAGTGAGGTAGAGTTACAAGTGGTCGTGTACCACAGTCGCTGGCTAATGGCCGCCAAGTGAGGTAGTGTTACAAGTGCTCGTGTACCACAGTCGCTGGGTAATGGCCGCCAAGTGAGGTAGTGTAACAAGTGCTCGTGTACCACAGTCACTGGCTAATGGCTGCCAAGTGAGGTAGTGTTACAATGCTCGTGTACCACAGTCGCTGGCTAATGGCTGCCAAGTGAGGTAGTGTTACAAGTGCTCGTGTACCACAGTCGCTGGCTAATGGCCGCCAAGTGAGGTAGTGTTACAAGTGCTCGTGTACCACAGTCGCTGGCTAATGGACGCCAAGTGGGGTAGTGTTACATATGTTCGTGTACCACAGTCGCTGGCTAATGGCCGCCAAGTGGGGCAGTGTAACAAGTGCTCGTGTACCACAGTCGGTGGCTAATGGCCGCCAAGTGAGGTAGTGTTACAAGTTCTCGTGTATCTCAGTCGCTGGCTATTGGCCGCCAAGTGAGGTAGTGTAACAAGTGCTCGTGTATCTCAGTCGCTGGCTAATGGCCGCCAAGTGAGGTAGTGTAACAAGTGCTCGTGTATCACAGTCGCTGGCTAATGGCCGCCAAGTGGGGTAGTGTTACATGTGTTCGTGTACCACAGTCGCTGGCTAATGGCCGCCAAGTTGGGTAGTGTTACAAGTGTTCGTGTATCACAGTCGCTGGCTAATGGCCGCCAAGTGAGGTAGTGTTACTAGTGTTCGTGTATCTCAGTCGCTGGCTATTGCCCGCCAAGTTAGGTAGTGTTACAAGTGTTCGTGTATCTCAGTCGCTGGCTAATGGCCGCCAAGTGAGGTAGTGTTACAAGTGCTCGTGTACCACAGTCGCTGGCTAATGGCCGCCAAGTGGGGTAGTGTAACAAGTGCTCGTGTATCACAGTCACTGGTTAATGGCTGCCAAGTGAGGTAGTGTTACAAGTGCTCGTGTACCACAGTCGCTGGCTAATGTCCGCCAAGTGAGGTAGTGTAACAAGTGCTCGTGTACCTCAGTCGCTGGCTAATGGCTGCCAAGTGAGGTAGTGTTACAAGTGCTCGTGAACCACAGTCGCTGGCTAATGGCTGCCAAGTGAGGTAGTGTTACAAGTGCTCGTGTATCTCAGTCACTGGCTAATGGCCGCCAAGTGAGGTAGTGCTACAAGTGTTCGTGTACCACAGTCGCTGGCTAATGGCCGCCAAGTGAGGTAGTGTTACAAGTGCTCGTGTACCACAGTCGCTGGCTAATGGCCGCCAAGTGAGGTAGTGTTACAAGTGCTCGTGTATCACAGTCGCTGGTTAATGGCCGCCAAGTGAGGTAGTATTACAACTGCTCGTGTACCACAGTCGCTGGCTAATGGCCGCCAAGCGGGGTAGTGTTACAAGTGCTCGTGTATCTCAGTCGCTGGCTAATGGCCGCCAAGTGAGGTAGTGTTACAAGTGCTCGTGTACCACAGTCGCTGGCTAATGGCCGCCAAGTGGGGTAGTGTTTCAAGTGCTCGTGTACCACAGTCGGTGGCTAATGGCCGCCAAGTGAGGTAGTGTTACAAGTGCTCGTTTATCACAGTCGCTGGCTAATGGCCGCCAAGTGGGGCAGTGTAACAAGTGCCCGTGTACCACAGTCGCTGGCTAATGGCCGCCAAGTGGGTTAGTGTAACAAGTGCTCGTGTACCACAGTCGCTGGCTAATGGCCGCCAAGTGGGGTAGTGTTACAAGTGCTCGTGTATCTCAGTCGCTGGCTAATGGCCGCCAAGTGAGGTAGTGTTACAAGTGCTCGTGTATCTCAGTCGCTGGCTAATGGCCGCCAAGTGAGGTACTGTTACAAGTGCTCGTGTATCACAGTCGCTGGCTAATGGCCGCCAAGTGGGGTAGTGTTACAAGTGCTCGTGTATCACAGTCGCTGGCTAATGGCCGCCAAGTGAGGTAGTGTTACAAATGCTCGTGTACTTCAGTCGCTGGCTAATGGCCGCCAAGTGGGGTAGTGTTACAAGTGCTCGTGTATCTCAGTCGCAGGCTAATGGCCCCCAAGTGGGGTAGTGTTACAAGTGCTCGTGTTCCTCAGTCGCTGGCTAATGGCCGCCAAGTGAGGTAGTGTTACAAGTGCTCGTGTATCTCAGTCGCTGGCTAATGGCCGCCAAGTGGGGTAGTGTTACAAGTGCTCGTGTATCTCAGTCGCTGGCAAATGGCCGCCAAGTGAGGTAGTGTAACAAGTGCTCGTGTACCACAGTCGCTGGCTAATGGCTGCCAAGTGAGGTAGTGTTACAAGTGCTCGTGTACCTAAGTCGCTGGCTAATGGCGGCCAAGTGAGGTAGTGTTACAAGTGCTCGTGTATCTCAGTCGCTGGCTAATGGCCGCCAAGTGAGGTAGTGTTACAAGTGCTCGTGAACCACAGTCGCTGGCTAATGGCTGCCAAGTGAGGTAGTGTTACAAGTGCTCGTGTATCTCAGTCGCTGGCTAATGGCCGCCAAGTGAGGTAGTGTAACAAGTGCTCGTGTATCTCACTCGCTGGCTAATGGCCGCCAAGTGAGGTGCTGTTACAAGTGCTCGTGTATCTCAGTCGCTGGCTAATGGCCGCCAAGTGAGGTACTGTTACAAGTGCTCGTGTATCTCAGTCGCTGGCTAATGGCCGCCAAGTGAGGTAGTGTTAAAAGTGCTCGTGTATCTCAGTCGCTGGCTAATGGCTGCCAAGTGAGGTAGTGTAACAAGTGCTCGTGTATTTCAGTCGCTGGCTAATGGCCGCCAAGTGAGGTACTGTTACAAGTGCTCGTGTATCTCAGTCTCTGGCTAATGGCCGCCAAGTGAGGTAGTGTTACAAGTGCTCGTGTACCTCAGTCTCTGGCTAATGGCTGCCAAGTGAGGTAGTGTTACAAGTGCTCGTGTACCTCAGTCGCTGGCTAATGGCTGCCAAGTGAGGTAGTGTAACAAGTGCTCGTGTATCTCAGTCGCTGGCTAATGGCCGCCAAGTGAGGTAGTGTTACAAGTGCTCGTGTATCTCAGTCGCTGGCTAATGGCCGCCAAGTGTGGTAGTGTAACAAGTGCTCGTGTATCTCAGTCACTGGCAAATGGCCGCCAAGTGAGGTAGTGTTACAAGTGCTGGTGTACCTCAGTCTCTGGCTAATGGCTGTCAAGTGAGGTAGTGTAACAAGTGCTCGTGTATCTCAGTCGCTTGCTAATGGAGGCCAAGTGAGGTAGTGTTACAATTGCTCGTGAATCACAGTCGCTGGCTAATGGCCGCCAAGTGAGGTAGTGTTACAAGTGCTCGTGTATCACAGTCGCTGGCTAATGGCTGCCAAGTGAGGCAGTGTAACAAGTGCTCGTGTATCACAGTCGCTGGCTAATGGCTGCCAAGTGGGGCAGTGTAACAAGTGCTCGTGTATCTCAGTCGCTGGCTAATGGCTGCCAAGTGAGGTAGTGTTACAATGCTCGTGTACCACAGTCGCTGGCTAATGGCTGCCAAGTGAGGTAGTGTTACAAGTGCTCGTGTACCACAGTCGCTGGCTAATGGCCGCCAAGTGAGGTAGTGTTACAAGTGCTCGTATACCACAGTCGCTGGCTAATGGCCGCCAAGTGGGGTAGTGTTACATATGTTTGTGTACCACAGTCGCTGGCTAATGGCCGCCAAGTGGGGCAGTGTTACAAGTGCTCGTGTACCTCAGTCGGTGGCTAATGGCCGCCAAGTGAGGTAGTGTTACAAGTTCTCGTGTATCTCAGTCGCTGGCTAATGGCCGCCAAGTGAGGTAGTGTAACAAGTGCTCGTGTATCACAGTCGCTGGCTAATGGCCGCCAAGTGGGGTAGTGTTACAAGTGTTCGTGTACCACAGTCGCTGGCTAATGGCCGCCAAGTGGGGTAGTGTTACAAGTGTTCGTGTATCACAGTCGCTGGCTAATGGCCGCCAAGTGAGGTAGTGTTACAAGTGTTCGTGTATCTCAGTCGCTGGCTATTGGCCGCCAAATTAGCTAGTGTTACAAGTGTTCGTGTATCTCAGTCGCTGGCTAATGGCCGGCAAGAGGGGCAGTGTTACAAGTGCTCGTGTACCGCAGTCGCTGGCTAATGGCCGCCAAGTGAGGTAGTGTTACAAGTGCTCGTGTACCACAGTCGCTGGCTAATGGCCGCCAAGTGGGGTAGTGTAACAAGTGCTCGTGTATCACAGTCACTGGTTAATGGCTGCCAAGTGAGGTAGTGTTACATGTGCTCGTGTACCACAGTCGCTGGCTAATGGCCGCCAAGTGAGGTAGTGTAACAAGTGCTCGTGTACCTCAGTCGCTGGCTAATGGCTGCCAAGTGAGGTAGTGTTACAAGTGCTCGTGTACCACAGTCGCTGGCTAATGGCTGCCAAGTGAGGTAGTGTTACAAGTGCTCGTGTATCACAGTCGCTGGTTAATGGCCGCCAAGTGAGGTAGTGTTACAACTGCTCGTGTACCACAGTCGCTGGCTAATGGCCGCCAAGTGGGGTGGTGTTACAAGTGCTCGTGTATCTCAGTCGCTGGCTAATGGCCGCCAAGTGAGGTAGTGTTACAAGTGCTCGTGTATCACAGTCGCTGGCTAATGGCCTCCAAGTGGGGTAGTGTTACAAGTGCTCGTGTACCACAGTCGGTGGCTAATGGCCGCCAAGTGAGGTAGTGTTACAAGTGCTCGTTTATCACAGTCGCTGGCTAATGGCCGCCAAGTGGGGCAGTGTAACAAGTGCCCGTGTACCACAGTCGCTGGCTAATGGCCGCCAAGTGGGGTAGTGTAACAAGTGCTCGTGTACCACAGTCGCTGGCTAATGGCCGCCAAGTGAGGTAGTGTTACAAGTGCCCGTGTTCCACAGTCGCTGGCTAATGGCCGCCAAGTGGGGTAGTGTAACAAGTGCTCGTGTATCACAGTCGCTGGCTAATGGCCGCCAAGTGAGGTAGTGTTACAAGTGCTCGTGTACCACAGTCGCTGGCTAATGGCCGCCAAGTGAGGTAGTGTTACAAGTGCTCGTGTATCACAGTCGCTGGATAATGGCCGCCAAGTGAGGTAGTGTTACAACTGCTCGTGTACCACAGTCGCTGGCTAATGGCCGCCAAGTGGGGTAGTGTTACAAGTGCTCGTGTATCTCAGTCGCTGGCTAATGGCCGCCAAGTGAGGTAGTGTTACAAGTGCTCGTGTATCTCAGTCGCTGGCTAATGGCCGCCAAGCGAGGTACTGTTACAAGTGCTCGTGTATCACAGTCGCTGGCTAATGGCCGCCAAGTGGGGTAGTGTTACAAGTGCTCGTGTATCACAGTCGCTGGCTAATGGCCGCCAAGTGAGGTAGTGTTACAAATGCTCGTGTACCTCAGTCGCTGGCTAATGGCCGCCAAGTGGGGTAGTGTTACAAGTGCTCGTGTATCTCAGTCGCTGGCTAATGGCCCCCAAGTTGGGTAGTGTTACAAGTGCTCGTGTACCTCAGTCGCTGGCTAATGGCCGCCAAGTGAGGTAGTGTTACAAGTGGTCGTGTATCTCAGTCGCTGGCTAATGGCCGCCAAGTGGGGTAGTGTTACAAGTGCTCGTGTATCTCAGTCGCTGGCTAATGGCCGCCAAGTGAGGTAGTGTAACAAGTGCTCGTGTACCACAGTCGCCGGCTAATGGCTGCCAAGTGAGGTAGTGTTACAAGTGCTCGTGTACCTAAGTCGCTGGCTAATGGCTGCCAAGTGAGGTAGTGTTACAAGTGCTCGTGTATCTCAGTCGCTGGCTAATGGCCGCCAAGTGAGGTAGTGTTACAAGTGCTCGTGTACCACAGTCGCTGGCTAATGGCTGCCACGTGAGGTAGTGTTACAGGTGCTCGTGTATCTCAGTCGCTGGCTAATGGCCGCCAAGTGAGGTAGTGTAACAAGTGCTCGTGTATCTCACTCGCTGGCTAATGGCCGCCAAGTGAGGTGCTGTTACAAGTGCTCGTGTATCTCAGTCGCTGGCTAATGGCCGCCAAGTGAGGTACTGTTACAAGTGCTCGTGTATCTCATTCGCTGGCTAATGGCCGCCAAGTGAGGTAGTGTTAAAAGTGCTCGTGTATCTCAGTCGCTGGATAATGGCTGCCAAGTGAGGTAGTGTAACAAGTGCTCGTGTATTTCAGTCGCTGGCTAATGGCCGCCAAGTGAGGTACTGTTACAAGTGCTCGTGTATCTCAGTCGCTGGCTAATGGCCGCCAAGTGAGGTAGTGTTACAAGTGCTCTTGTACCTCAGTCGCTGGCTAATGGCTGCCAAGTGAGGTAGTGTTACAAGTGCTCGTGTACCTCAGTCGCTGGCTAATGGCTGCCAAGTGAGGTAGTGTAACAAGTGCTCTTGTATCTCAGTCGCTGGCTAATGGCCGCCAAGTGAGGTAGTGTTACAAGTGCTCGTGTATCTCAGTCGCTGGCTAATGGCCGCCAAGTGTGGTAGTGTAACAAGTGCTCGTGTATCTCAGTCACTGGCAAATGGCCGCCAAGTGAGGTACTGTTACAAGTGCTCGTGTATCTCAGTCACTGGCTAATGGCCGCCAAGTGAGGTAGTGTTACAAGTGCTCGTGTACCTCAGTCGCTGGCTAATGGCCGCCAAGTGAGGTAGTGTTACAAGTGCTGGTGTACCTCAGTCGCTGGCTAATGGCTGTCAAGTGAGGTAGTGTAACAAGTGCTCGTGTATCTCAGTCGCTTGCTAATGGAGGCCAAGTGAGGTAGTGTTACAATTGCTCGTGAATCACAGTCGCTGGCTAATGGCCGCCAAGAGAGGTAGTGTTACAAGTGCTCGTGTATCACAGTCGTTGGCTAATGGCTGCCAAGTGAGGCAGTGTAACAAGTGCTCGTGTATCACAGTCGCTGGCTAATGGCTGCCAAGTGGGGCAGTGTAACAAGTGCTCGTGTATCTCAGTCGCTGGCTAATGGCCGCCAAGTTTGTTAGTGTTATAAGTGCTCGTGTACCACAGTTGCTGGCTAATGGCTGCCAAGTGAGGTAGTGTTACAATTGCTCGTGTATCTCAGTCGCTGGCTAATGGCTGCCAAGTGAGGTAGTGTTACAAGTGCTCGTGTATCCCTGTCGCTGGCTAATGGCCGCCAAGTGAGGCAGTGTAACAAGTGCTCGTGTACCACAGGCGCTGGCTAATGGCCGCCAAGTGGGGTAGTGTTACAAGTGCTCGTGTATCTCAGTCACTGGCTAATGGCTGCCAAGTGAGGTAGTGTAACAAGTGCTCGTGTACCACAGTCGCTGGCTAATGGCTGCCAAGTGAGGTAGTGTAACAAGTGCTCGTGTATCTCAGTCGCTGGCTAATGGCCGCCAAGTGGGGCAGTTTTACAAGTGCTCGTGTATCTCAGTCGCTGGCTAATGGCCGCCTAATGAGGTAGTGTCACAAGTGCTCGTGTACCACAGTCGCTGGCTAATGGCTGCCATGTGAGGTAGTGTTACAAATGCTCGTGTACCTCAGTCGCTGGCTAATGGCTGCCAAGTGAGGTAGTGTTACAAGTGCTCGTGTACCACAGTCACTGGCTAATGGCTGCCAAGTGAGGTAGTGTTACAAGTGCTCGTGTATTTCAGTCGCTGGCTAATGGCCGCCAAGTGAGGTAGTGTAACTATTGCTCGTGTATCTCAGTCGCTGGCTAATGGCCGCCAAGTGAGGTAGTGTTACAATTGCTCGTGTACCACAGTCGCTGGCTAATGGCCGCCAAGTGAGGTAGTGTTACAAGTGCTCGGGGACCACAGTCGCTGGCTAATGGCTGCCAAGTGGGGTAGTGTTACAAGTGCGCGTGTATCACTGTCGCTGGCTAATGGCCGCCAAGTGGGGTAGGGTTACAAGTGCTCGTGTACCACAGTCGCTGGCTAATGGCCGCCAAGTGAGGTACTGTTACACGTGCTCGTGTTTCACAGTCGCTGGCTAATGGCCCCAAAGTGAGGTAGTGTTACAAGTGCTCGTGTATCTCAGTCGCTGGCTAATGGCCGCCAAGAGAGGTAGTGTTACAGGTGCTCGTGTATCTCAGTCGCTGGCTAATGGCCGCCAAGTGAGGCAGTGTTACAAGTGCTCGTGTATCACAGTCGCTGGCTAATGGCCGCCAAGTGGGGTAGTGTTACAAATGCTCGTGTATCTCAGTCGATGGCTCATGGCCGCCAAGTGAGGTACTGTTACAAGTGCTCGTGTATCTCAGTCGCTGGCTAATGGCCGCCAAGTGAGGTAGTGTTACAAGTGCTCGTGTACCACAGTCGCTGGCTAATGGCTGCCAAGTGGGGTAGTGTTACAAGTGCGCGTGTATCACTGTCGCAGGCTAATGGCCGCCAAGTGGGGTAGGGTTACAAGTGCTCGTGTACCACAGTCGCTAGATAATGGCCGCCAAGTGAGGTACTGTTACAAGTGCTCGTGTACCACAGTCGCTGGCTAATGGCCGCCAAGTGAGGTAGTGTTACAAGTGCTCGTATACCACAGTCGCTGGCTAATGGCCGCCAAGTGGGGTAGTGTTACATATGTTTGTGTACCACAGTCGCTGGCTAATGGCCGCCAAGTTGGGCAGTGTTACAAGTGCTCGTGTACCTCAGTCGGTGGCTAATGGCCGCCAAGTGAGGTAGTGTTACAAGTTCTCGTGTATCACAGTCGCTGGCTAATGGCCGCCAAGTGGGGTAGTGTTACAAGTGTTCGTGTACCACAGTCGCTGGCTAATGGCCGCCAAGTGGGGTAGTGTTACAAGTGTTCGTGTACCACAGTCGCTGGCTAATGGCCGCCAAGTGGGGTAGTGTTACAAGTGTTCGTGTATCACAGTCGCTGGCTAATGGCTGCCAAGTGAGGCAGTGTAACAAGTGCTCGTGTATCACAGTCGCTGGCTAATGGCTGCCAAGTGGGGCAGTGTAACAAGTGCTCGTGTATCTCAGTCGCTGGCTAATGGCTGCCAAGTGAGGTAGTGTTACAAGTGCTCGTGTACCACAGTCGCTGGCTAATGGCCGCCAAGTGAGGTAGTGTTACAAGTGCTCGTATACCACAGTCGCTGGCTAATGGCCGCCAAGTGGGGTAGTGTTACATATGTTTGTGTACCACAGTCGCTGGCTAATGGCCGCCAAGTGGGGCAGTGTTACAAGTGCTCGTGTACCTCAGTCGGTGGCTAATGGCCGCCAAGTGAGGTAGTGTTACAAGTTCTCGTGTATCTCAGTCGCTGGCTAATGGCCGCCAAGTGAGGTAGTGTAACAAGTGCTCGTGTATCACAGTCGCTGGCTAATGGCCGCCAAGTGGGGTAGTGTTACAAGTGTTCGTGTACCACAGTCGCTGGCTAATGGCCGCCAAGTGGGGTAGTGTTACAAGTGTTCGTGTATCACAGTCGCTGGCTAATGGCCGCCAAGTGAGGTAGTGTTACAAGTGTTCGTGTATCTCAGTCGCTGGCTATTGGCCGCCAAGTTAGGTAGTGTTACAAGTGTTCGTGTATCTCAGTCGCTGGCTAATGGCCGGCAAGAGGGGCAGTGTTACAAGTGCTCGTGTACCACAGTCGCTGGCTAATGGCCGCCAAGTGAGGTAGTGTTACAAGTGCTCGTGTACCACAGTCGCTGGCTAATGGCCGCCAAGTGGGGTAGTGTAACAAGTGCTCGTGTATCACAGTCACTGGTTAATGGCTGCCAAGTGAGGTAGTGTTACAAGTGCTCGTGTACCACAGTCGCTGGCTAATGGCCGCCAAGTGAGGTAGTGTAACAAGTGCTCGTGTACCTCAGTCGCTGGCTAATGGCTGCCAAGTGAGGTAGTGTTACAAGTGCTCGTGTACCACAGTCGCTGGCTAATGGCTGCCAAGTGAGGTAGTGTTACAAGTGCTCGTGTATCACAGTCGCTGGTTAATGGCCGCCAAGTGAGGTAGTGTTACAACTGCTCGTGTACCACAGTCGCTGGCTAATGGCCGCCAAGTGGGGTGGTGTTACAAGTGCTCGTGTATCTCAGTCGCTGGCTAATGGCCGCCAAGTGAGGTAGTGTTACAAGTGCTCGTGTATCACAGTCGCTGGCTAATGGCCGCCAAGTGGGGTAGTGTTACAAGTGCTCGTGTATCACAGTCGCTGGCTAATGGCTGCCAAGTGGGGCAGTGTAACAAGTGCTCGTGTATCTCAGTCGCTGTCTATTGGCCGCCAAGTGAGGTAGTGTTACAAGTGGTCGTGTATCACAGTCACTGGCTAATGGCCGCCAAGTGAGGTAGTGTTACAAGTGCCCGTGTACCACAGTCGCTGGCTAATGGCTGCCAAGTGAGGTAGTGTTACAAGTGCTCGTGTACCACAGTCACTGGCTAATGGCCGCCAAGTGAGGTAGTGTTACAAGTGCCCGTGTACCACAGTCGCTGGCTAATGGCCGCCAAGTGGGGTAGTGTTACAAGTGCTCGTGTATCACAGTCGCTGGCTAATGGCCGCCAAGTGAGGTAGTGTTACAAGTGCTCGTGTACCTCAGTCGCTGGCTAATGGCCGCCAAGTGGGGTAGTGTTACAAGGGCTCGTGTATCTCAGTCGCTGGCTAATGGCCCCCAAGTGGGGTAGTGATAAAAGTGCTCGTGTACCTCAGTCGCTGGCTAATGGCCGCCAAGTGGGGTAGTGTTACAAGTGTTCTTGTACCACAGTCGCTGACTAATGGCCGCCAAGTGGGGCAGTGTAACAAGTGCTCGTGTATTTCAGTCGCTGGCTAATGGCTGCCAAGTGAGGCAGTGTTACAAGTGCTCGTGTATCTCAGTCGCTGGTTAATGGCCGCCAAGTTAGGTGGTGTAACAAGTGCTCGTGTATCACAGTCGATGGCTAATGGCCGCCAAGTGAGGTAGTGTTACAAGTGCTCGTGTATCTCAGTCGCTGGCTAATGGCCGCCAAGTGAGGCATTGTTACAAGTGCTCGTGTATCTCAGTTGCTGGCTAATTGCCGCCAAGTGAGGTACTGTTACAAGTGCTCGTGTATCTCAGTCGCTGGCTAATGGCCGCCAAGTGAGGTAGTGTTACAAGTGCTCGTGTACCTCAGTCGCTGGCCAATGGCTGCCAAGTGGGGTAGTGTTACAAGTGCTCGTGTATCACAGTCGCTGGCTAATGGCTGCCAAGTGGGGCAGTGTAACAAGTGCTCGTGTATCTCAGTCGCTGTCTATTGGCCGCCAAGTGAGGTAGTGTTACAAGTGGTCGTGTATCACAGTCGCTGGCTAATGGCCGGCATGTGAGGTAATGTTACAAGTGCTCGTGTACCACAGTCGCTGGCTAATGGCCGCCAAGTGAGGCAGTGTTACAAGTGCTCGTGTACCACAGTCGCTGGCTAATGGCCACCAAGTGAGGTAGTGTAACAAGTGCTCGTGTATCTCAGTCGCTGGCTAATGGCCGCCAAGTGGGACAGTGTTACAAGTGCTCGTGTACCACAGTCGCTGGCTAATGGCCGCCAAGTGAGGTAGTGTTACATGTGCTCGTGTATCACAGTCGCTGGCTAATGGCCGCCAAGTGAGGTAGTGTTACAAGTGCTCGTGTACCACAGTCGCTGGCTAATGGCCGCCAAGTGAGGCAGTGTTACAAGTGCTCGTGTACCACAGTCGCTGGCTAATGGACGCCAAGTGAGGTGGTGTAACAAGTGCCGGTGTATCTCAGTCGCTGGCTAATGGCCGCCAAGTGGGGCAGTGTTACAAGTGCTCGTGTACCACAGTCGCTGGATAATGGCCGCCAAGTGGGGCAGTGTTACAAGTGCTCGTGTAACACAGTCGCTGGATAATGGCCGCCAAGTGAGGTAGTGTTACAAGTGCTCGTGTACCACAGTCGCTGGCTAATGGCCGCCAAGTGGGGTAGTGTAACATGTGCTCGTGTATCACAGTCGCTGGCTAATGGCTGCCAAGTGAGGTAGTGTTACAAGTGCTCGTGTACCACAGTCGCTGGCTAATGGCCGCCAAGTGAGGTAGTGTAACAAGTGCTTGTGTATCTCAGTCGCTGGCTAATGGCTGCCAAGTGAGGTAGTGTAACAAGTGCTCGTGTATCTCAGTCGCTGGCTAATGGCTGCCAAGTGAGGTAGTGTTACAAGTGCTCGTGTATCTCAGTCGCTGGCTAATGGCCGCCAAGTGAGGTACTGTTACAAGTGTTCGTGTATCTCAGTCGCTGGCTAATGGCTGCCAAGTGAGGTAGTGTTACAAGTACTCGTGTATCTCAGTCGCTGGCTAATGGCCGCCAAGTGAGGTAGAGTTACAAGTGGTCGTGTACCACAGTCGCTGGCTAATGGCCGCCAAGTGAGGTAGTGTTACAAGTGCTCGTGTACCACAGTCGCTGGGTAATGGCCGCCAAGTGAGGTAGTGTAACAAGTGCTCGTGTACCACAGTCACTGGCTAATGGCTGCCAAGTGAGGTAGTGTTACAATGCTCGTGTACCACAGTCGCTGGCTAATGGCTGCCAAGTGAGGTAGTGTTACAAGTGCTCGTGTACCACAGTCGCTGGCTAATGGCCGCCAAGTGAGGTAGTGTTACAAGTGCTCGTGTACCACAGTCGCTGGCTAATGGCCGCCAAGTGGGGTAGTGTTACATATGTTCGTGTACCACAGTCGCTGGCTAATGGCCGCCAAGTGGGGCAGTGTAACAAGTGCTCGTGTACCACAGTCGGTGGCTAATGGCCGCCAAGTGAGGTAGTGTTACAAGTTCTCGTGTATCTCAGTCGCTGGCTATTGGCCGCCAAGTGAGGTAGTGTAACAAGTGCTCGTGTATCTCAGTCGCTGGCTAATGGCCGCCAAGTGAGGTAGTGTAACAAGTGCTCGTGTATCACAGTCGCTGGTTAATGGCCGCCAAGTGGGGTAGTGTTACATGTGTTCGTGTACCACAGTCGCTGGCTAATGGCCGCCAAGTTGGGTAGTGTTACAAGTGTTCGTGTATCACAGTCGCTGGCTAATGGCCGCCAAGTGAGGTAGTGTTACTAGTGTTCGTGTATCTCAGTCGCTGGCTATTGCCCGCCAAGTTAGGTAGTGTTACAAGTGTTCGTGTATCTCAGTCGCTGGCTAATGGCCGCCAAGACGGGCAGTGTTACAAGTGCTCGTGTACCACAGTCGCTGGCTAATGGCCGCCAAGTGAGGTAGTGTTACAAGTGCTCGTGTACCACAGTCGCTGGCTAATGGCCGCCAAGTGGGGTAGTGTAACAAGTGCTCGTGTATCACAGTCACTGGTTAATGGCTGCCAAGTGAGGTAGTGTTACAAGTGCTCGTGTACCACAGTCGCTGGCTAATGTCCGCCAAGTGAGGTAGTGTAACAAGTGCTCGTGTACCTCAGTCGCTGGCTAATGGCTGCCAAGTGAGGTAGTGTTACAAGTGCTCGTGAACCACAGTCGCTGGCTAATGGCTGCCAAGTGAGGTAGTGTTACAAGTGCTCGTGTATCTCAGTCACTGGCTAATGGCCGCCAAGTGAGGTAGTGCTACAAGTGTTCGTGTACCACAGTCGCTGGCTAATGGCCGCCAAGTGAGGTAGTGTTACAAGTGCTCGTGTACCACAGTCGCTGGCTAATGGCCGCCAAGTGAGGTAGTGTTACAAGTGCTCGTGTATCACAGTCGCTGGTTAATGGCCGCCAAGTGAGGTAGTGTTACAACTGCTCGTGTACCACAGTCGCTGGCTAATGGCCGCCAAGCGGGGTAGTGTTACAAGTGCTCGTGTATCTCAGTCGCTGGCTAATGGCCGCCAAGTGAGGTAGTGTTACAAGTGCTCGTGTATCACAGTCGCTGGCTAATGGCCGCCAAGTGGGGTAGTGTTTCAAGTGCTCGTGTACCACAGTCGGTGGCTAATGGCCGCCAAGTGAGGTAGTGTTACAAGTGCTCGTTTATCACAGTCGCTGGCTAATGGCCGCCAAGTGGGGCAGTGTAACAAGTGCCCGTGTACCACAGTCGCTGGCTAATGGCCGCCAAGTGGGTTAGTGTAACAAGTGCTCGTGTACCACAGTCGCTGGCTAATGGCCGCCAAGTGGGGTAGTGTTACAAGTGCTCGTGTATCTCAGTCGCTGGCTAATGGCCGCCAAGTGAGGTAGTGTTACAAGTGCTCGTGTATCTCAGTCGCTGGCTAATGGCCGCCAAGTGAGGTACTGTTACAAGTGCTCGTGTATCACAGTCGCTGGCTAATGGCCGCCAAGTGGGGTAGTGTTACAAGTGCTCGTGTATCACAGTCGCTGGCTAATGGCCGCCAAGTGAGGTAGTGTTACAAATGCTCGTGTACTTCAGTCGCTGGCTAATGGCCGCCAAGTGGGGTAGTGTTACAAGTGCTCGTGTATCTCAGTCGCTGGCTAATGGCCCCCAAGTGGGGTAGTGTTACAAGTGCTCGTGTACCTCAGTCGCTGGCTAATGGCCGCCAAGTGAGGTAGTGTTACAAGTGCTCGTGTATCTCAGTCGCTGGCTAATGGCCGCCAAGTGGGGTAGTGTTACAAGTGCTCGTGTATCTCAGTCGCTGGCAAATGGCCGCCAAGTGAGGTAGTGTAACAAGTGCTCGTGTACCACAGTCGCTGGCTAATGGCTGCTAAGTGAGGTAGTGTTACAAGTGCTCGTGTACCTAAGTCGCTGGCTAATGGCGGCCAAGTGAGGTAGTGTTTCAAGTGCTCGTGTATCTCAGTCGCTGGCTAATGGCCGCCAAGTGAGGTAGTGTTACAAGTGCTCGTGAACCACAGTCGCTGGCTAATGGCTGCCAAGTGAGGTAGTGTTACAAGTGCTCGTGTATCTCAGTCGCTGGCTAATGGCCGCCAAGTGAGGTAGTGTAACAAGTGCTCGTGTATCTCACTCGCTGGCTAATGGCCGCCAAGTGAGGTGCTGTTACAAGTGCTCGTGTATCTCAGTCGCTGGCTAATGGCCGCCAAGTGAGGTACTGTTACAAGTGCTCGTGTATCTCAGTCGCTGGCTAATGGCCGCCAAGTGAGGTAGTGTTAAAAGTGCTCGTGTATCTCAGTCGCTGGCTAATGGCTGCCAAGTGAGGTAGTGTAACAAGTGCTCGTGTATTTCAGTCGCTGGCTAATGGCCGCCAAGTGAGGTACTGTTACAAGTGCTCGTGTATCTCAGTCGCTGACTAATGGCCGCCAAGTGAGGTAGTGTTACAAGTGCTCGTGTACCTCAGTCTCTGGCTAATGGCTGCCAAGTGAGGTAGTGTTGCAAGTGCTCGTGTACCTCAGTCGCTGGCTAATGGCTGCCAAGTGAGGTAGTGTAACAAGTGCTCGTGTATCTCAGTCGCTGGCTAATGGCCGCCAAGTGAGGTAGTGTTACAAGTGCTCGTGTATCTCAGTCGCTGGCTAATGGCCGCCAAGTGTGGTAGTGTAACAAGTGCTCGTGTATCTCAGTCACTGGCAAATGGCCGCCAAGTGAGGTAGTGTTACAAGTGCTGGTGTACCTCAGTCTCTGGCTAATGGCTGTCAAGTGAGGTAGTGTAACAAGTGCTCGTGTATCTCAGTCGCTTGCTAATGGAGGCCAAGTGAGGTAGTGTTACAATTGCTCGTGAATCACAGTCGCTGGCTAATGGCCGCCAAGTGAGGTAGTGTTACAAGTGCTCGTGTATCACAGTCGCTGGCTAATGGCTGCCAAGTGAGGCAGTGTAACAAGTGCTCGTGTATCACAGTCGCTGGCTAATGGCTGCCAAGTGGGACAGTGTAACAAGTGCTCGTGTATCTCAGTCGCTGGCTAATGGCTGCCAAGTGAGGTAGTGTTACAATGCTCGTGTACCACAGTCGCTGGCTAATGGCTGCCAAGTGAGGTAGTGTTACAAGTGCTCGTGTACCACAGTCGCTGGCTAATGGCCGCCAAGTGAGGTAGTGTTACAAGTGCTCGTATACCACAGTCGCTGGCTAATGGCCGCCAAGTGGGGTAGTGTTACATATGTTTGTGTACCACAGTCGCTGGCTAATGGCCGCCAAGTGGGGCAGTGTTACAAGTGCTCGTGTACCTCAGTCGGTGGCTAATGGCCGCCAAGTGAGGTAGTGTTACAAGTTCTCGTGTATCTCAGTCGCTGGCTAATGGCCGCCAAGTGAGGTAGTGTAACAAGTGCTCGTGTATCACAGTCGCTGGCTAATGGCCGCCAAGTGGGGTAGTGTTACAAGTGTTCGTGTACCACAGTCGCTGGCTAATGGCCGCCAAGTGGGGTAGTGTTACAAGTGTTCGTGTATCACAGTCGCTGGCTAATGGCCGCCAATTGAGGTAGTGTTACAAGTGTTCGTGTATCTCAGTCGCTGGCTATTGGCCGCCAAGTTAGGTAGTGTTACAAGTGTTCGTGTATCTCAGTCGCTGGCTAATGGCCGGCAAGAGGGGCAGTGTTACAAGTGCTCGTGTACCACAGTCGCTTGCTAATGGCCGCCAAGTGAGGTAGTGTTACAAGTGCTCGTGTACCACAGTCGCTGGCTAATGGCCGCCAAGTGGGGTAGTGTAACAAGTGCTCGTGTATCACAGTCACTGGTTAATGGCTGCCAAGTGAGGTAGTGTTACATGTGCTCGTGTACCACAGTCGCTGGCTAATGGCCGCCAAGTGAGGTAGTGTAACAAGTGCTCGTGTACCTCAGTCGCTGGATAATGGCTGCCAAGTGAGGTAGTGTTACAAGTGCTCGTGTACCACAGTCGCTGGCTAATGGCTGCCAAGTGAGGTAGTGTTACAAGTGCTCGTGTATCACAGTCGCTGGATAATGGCCGCCAAGTGAGGTAGTGTTACAACTGCTCGTGTACCACAGTCGCTGGCTAATGGCCGCCATGTGGGGTGGTGTTACAAGTGCTCGTGTATCTCAGTCGCTGGCTAATGGCCGCCAAGTAAGGTAGTGTTACAAGTGCTCGTGTATCACAGTCGCTGGCTAATGACCTCCAAGTGGGGTAGTGTTACAAGTGCTCGTGTACCACAGTCGGTGGCTAATGGCCGCCAAGTGAGGTAGTGTTACAAGTGCTCGTTTATCACAGTCGCTGGCTAATGGCCGCCAAGTGGGGCAGTGTAACAAGTGCCCGTGTACCACAGTCGCTGGCTAATGGCCGCCAAGTGGGGTAGTGTAACAAGTGCTCGTGTACCACAGTCGCTGGCTAATGGCCGCCAAGTGAGGTAGTGTTACAAGTGCCCGTGTTCCACAGTCGCTGGCTAATGGCCGCCAAGTGGGGTAGTGTAACAAGTGCTCGTGCATCACAGTCGCTGGCTAATGGCCGCCAAGTGAGGTAGTGTTACAAGTGCTCGTGTACCACAGTCGCTGGCTAATGGCCGCCAAGTGAGGTAGTGTTACAAGTGCTCGTGTATCACAGTCGCTGGATAATGGCCGCCAAGTGAGGTAGTGTTACAACTGCTCGTGTACCACAGTCGCTGGCTAATGGCCGCCAAGTGGGGTAGTGTTACAAGTGCTCGTGTATCTCAGTCGCTGGCTAATGGCCGCCAAGTGAGGTAGTGTTACAAGTGCTCGTGTATCTCAGTCGCTGGCTAATGGCCGCCAAGCGAGGTACTGTTACAAGTGCTCGTGTATCACAGTCGCTGGCTAATGGCCGCCAAGTGGGGTAGTGTTACAAGTGCTCGTGTATCACAGTCGCTGGCTAATGGCCGCCAAGTGAGGTAGTGTTACAAATGCTCGTGTACCTCAGTCGCTGGCTAATGGCCGCCAAGTGGGGTAGTGTTACAAGTGCTCGTGTATCTCAGTCGCTGGCTAATGGCCCCCAAGTGGGGTAGTGTTACAAGTGCTCGTGTACCTCAGTCGCTGGCTAATGGCCGCCAAGTGAGGTAGTGTTACAAGTGGTCGTGTATCTCAGTCGCTGGCTAATGGCCGCCAAGTGGGGTAGAGTTACAAGTGCTCGTGTATCTCAGTCGCTGGCTAATGGCCGCCAAGTGAGGTAGTGTAACAAGTGCTCGTGTACCACAGTCGCCGGCTAATGGCTGCCAAGTGAGGTAGTGTTACAAGTGCTCGTGTACCTAAGTCGCTGGCTAATGGCTGCCAAGTGAGGTAGTGTTACAAGTGCTCGTGTATCTCAGTCGCTGGCTAATGGCTGCCAAGTGAGGTAGTGTTACAAGTGCTCGTGACCCACAGTCGCTGGCTAATGGCTGCCACGTGAGGTAGTGTTACAGGTGCTCGTGTATCTCAGTCGCTGGCTAATGGCCGCCAAGTGAGGTAGTGTAACAAGTGCTCGTGTATCTCACTCGCTGGCTAATGGCCGCCAAGTGAGGTGCTGTTACAAGTGCTCGTGTATCTCAGTCGCTGGCTAATGGCCGCCAAGTGAGGTACTGTTACAAGTGCTCGTGTATCTCAGTCGCTGGCTAATGGCCGCCAAGTGAGGTAGTGTTAAAAGTGCTCGTGTATCTCAGTCGCTGGATAATGGCTGCCAAGTGAGGTAGTGTAACAAGTGCTCGTGTATTTCAGTCGCTGGCTAATGGCCGCCAAGTGAGGTACTGTTACAAGTGCTCGTGTATCTCAGTCGCTGGCTAATGGCCGCCAAGTGAGGTAGTGTTACAAGTGCTCTTGTACCTCAGTCGCTGGCTAATGGCTGCCAAGTGAGGTAGTGTTACAAGTGCTCGTGTACCTCAGTCGCTGGCTAATGGCTGCCAAGTGAGGTAGTGTAACAAGTGCTCGTGTATCTCAGTCGCTGGCTAATGGCCGCCAAGTGAGGTAGTGTTACAAGTGCTCGTGTATCTCAGTCGCTGGCTAATGGCCGCCAAGTGTGGTAGTGTAACAAGTGCTCGTGTATCTCAGTCACTGGCAAATGGCCGCCAAGTGAGGTACTGTTACAAGTGCTCGTGTATCTCAGTCACTGGCTAATGGCCGCCAAGTGAGGTAGTGTTACAAGTGCTCGTGTACCTCAGTCGCTGGCTAATGGCCGCCAAGTGAGGTAGTGTTACAAGTGCTGGTGTACCTCAGTCGCTGGCTAATGGCTGTCAAGTGAGGTAGTCTAACAAGTGCTCGTGTATCTCAGTCGCTTGCTAATGGAGGCCAAGTGAGGTAGTGTTACAATTGCTCGTGAATCACAGTCGCTGGCTAATGGCCGCCAAGAGAGGTAGTGTTACAAGTGCTCGTGTATCACAGTCGTTGGCTAATGGCTGCCAAGTGAGGCAGTGTAACAAGTGCTCGTGTATCACAGTCGCTGGCTAATGGCTGCCAAGTGGGGCAGTGTAACAAGTGCTCGTGTGTCTCAGTCGCTGGCTAATGGCCGCCAAGTTTGTTAGTGTTACAAGTGCTCGTGTACCACAGTTGCTGGCTAATGGCTGCCAAGTGAGGTAGTGTTACAATTGCTCGTGTATCTCAGTCGCTGGCTAATGGCTGCCAAGTGAGGTAGTGTTACAAGCGCTCGTGTATCCCTGTCGCTGGCTAATGGCCGCCAAGTGAGGCAGTGTAACAAGTGCTCGTGTACCACAGGCGCTGGCTAATGGCCGCCAAGTGGGGTAGTGTTACAAGTGCTCGTGTATCTCAGTCACTGGCTAATGGCTGCCAAGTGAGGTAGTGTAACAAGTGCTCGTGTACCACAGTCGCTGGCTAATGGCTGCCAAGTGAGGTAGTGTAACAAGTGCTCGTGTATCTCAGTCGCTGGCTAATGGCCGCCAAGTGGGGCAGTTTTACAAGTGCTCGTGTATCTCAGTCGCTGGCTAATGGCCGCCTAATGAGGTAGTGTCACAAGTGCTCGTGTACCACAGTCGCTGGCTAATGGCTGCCATGTGAGGTAGTGTTACAAATGCTCGTGTACCTCAGTCGCTGGCTAATGGCTGCCAAGTGAGGTAGTGTTACAAGTGCTCGTGTACCACAGTCACTGGCTAATGGCTGCCAAGTGAGGTAGTGTTACAAGTGCTCGTGTATTTCAGTCGCTGGCTAATGGCCGCCAAGTGAGGTAGTGTAACTATTGCTCGTGTATCTCAGTCGCTGGCTAATGGCCGCCAAGTGAGGTAGTGTTACAATTGCTCGTGTACCACAGTCGCTGGCTAATGGCCGCCAAGTGAGGTAGTGTTACAAGTGCTCGGGGACCACAGTCGCTGGCTAATGGCTGCCAAGTGGGGTAGTGTTACAAGTGCGCGTGTATCACTGTCGCTGGCTAATGGCCGCCAAGTGGGGTAGGGTTACAAGTGCTCGTGTACCACAGTCGCTGGCTAATGGCCGCCAAGTGAGGTACTGTTACACGTGCTCGTGTTTCACAGTCGCTGGCTAATGGCCCCAAAGTGAGGTAGTGTTACAAGTGCTCGTGTATCACAGTCGCTGGCTAATGGCCGCCAAGTGGGGTAGTGTTACAAGTGCTCGTGTATCTCAGTCGCTGGCTCATGGCCGCCAAGTGAGGTACTGTTACAAGTGCTCGTGTATCTCAGTCGCTGGCTAATGGCCGCCAAGTGAGGTAGTGTTACAAGTGCTCGTGTACCACAGTCGCTGGCTAATGGCCGCCAAGTGGGGTAGTGTTACAAGTGCTCGTGTATCTCAGTCGCTGGCTCATGGCCGCCAAGTGAGGTACTGTTACAAGTGCTCGTGTATCTCAGTCGCTGGCTAATGGCCGCCAAGTGAGGTAGTGTTACAAGTGCTCGTGTACCACAGTCGCTGGCTAATGGCTGCCAAGTGGGGTAGTGTTACAAGTGCGCGTGTATCACTGTCGCAGGCTAATGGCCGCCAAGTGGGGTAGGGTTACAAGTGCTCGTGTACCACAGTCGCTAGCTAATGGCCGCCAAGTGAGGTACTGTTACAAGTGCTCGTGTACCACAGTCGCTGGCTAATGGCCGCCAAGTGAGGTAGTGTTACAAGTGCTCGTATACCACAGTCGCTGGCTAATGGCCGCCAAGTGGGGTAGTGTTACATATGTTTGTGTACCACAGTCGCTGGCTAATGGCCGCCAAGTTGGGCAGTGTTACAAGTGCTCGTGTACCTCAGTCGGTGGCTAATGGCCGCCAAGTGAGGTAGTGTTACAAGTTCTCGTGTATCACAGTCGCTGGCTAATGGCCGCCAAGTGGGGTAGTGTTACAAGTGTTCGTGTACCACAGTCGCTGGTTAATGGCCGCCAAGTGGGGTAGTGTTACAAGTGTTCGTGTACCACAGTCGCTGGCTAATGGCCGCCAAGTGGGGTAGTGTTACAAGTGTTCGTGTATCACAGTCGCTGGCTAATGGCTGCCAAGTGAGGCAGTGTAACAAGTGCTCGTGTATCACAGTCGCTGGCTAATGGCTGCCAAGTGGGGCAGTGTAACAAGTGCTCGTGTATCTCAGTCGCTGGCTAATGGCTGCCAAGTGAGGTAGTGTTACAATGCTCGTGTACCACAGTCGCTGGCTAATGGCTGCCAAGTGAGGTAGTGTTACAAGTGCTCGTGTACCACAGTCGCTGGCTAATGGCCGCCAAGTGAGGTAGTGTTACAAGTGCTCGTATACCACAGTCGCTGGCTAATGGCCGCCAAGTGGGGTAGTGTTACATATGTTTGTGTACCACAGTCGCTGGCTAATGGCCGCCAAGTGGGGCAGTGTTACAAGTGCTCGTGTACCTCAGTCGGTGGCTAATGGCCGCCAAGTGAGGTAGTGTTACAAGTTCTCGTGTATCTCAGTCGCTGGCTAATGGCCGCCAAGTGAGGTAGTGTAACAAGTGCTCGTGTATCACAGTCGCTGGCTAATGGCCGCCAAGTGGGGTAGTGTTACAAGTGTTCGTGTACCACAGTCGCTGGCTAATGGCCGCCAAGTGGGGTAGTGTTACAAGTGTTCGTGTATCACAGTCGCTGGCTAATGGCCGCCAAGTGAGGTAGTGTTACAAGTGTTCGTGTATCTCAGTCGCTGGCTATTGGCCGCCAAGTTAGGTAGTGTTACAAGTGTTCGTGTATCTCAGTCGCTGGCTAATGGCCGGCAAGAGGGGCAGTGTTACAAGTGCTCGTGTACCACAGTCGCTGGCTAATGGCCGCCAAGTGAGGTAGTGTTACAAGTGCTCGTGTACCACAGTCGCTGGCTAATGGCCGCCAAGTGGGGTAGTGTAACAAGTGCTCGTGTATCACAGTCACTGGTTAATGGCTGCCAAGTGAGGTAGTGTTACAAGTGCTCGTGTACCACAGTCGCTGGCTAATGGCCGCCAAGTGAGGTAGTGTAACAAGTGCTCGTGTACCTCAGTCGCTGGCTAATGGCTGCCAAGTGAGGTAGTGTTACAAGTGCTCGTGTACCACAGTCGCTGGCTAATGGCTGCCAAGTGAGGTAGTGTTACAAGTGCTCGTGTATCACAGTCGCTGGTTAATGGCCACCAAGTGAGGTAGTGTTACAACTGCTCGTGTACCACAGTCGCTGGCTAATGGCCGCCAAGTGGGGTGGTGTTACAAGTGCTCGTGTATCTCAGTCGCTGGCTAATGGCCGCCAAGTGAGGTAGTGTTACAAGTGCTCGTGTATCACAGTCGCTGGCTAATGGCCGCCAAGTGGGGTAGTGTTACAAGTGCTCGTGTACCACAGTCGGTGGCTAATGGCCGCCAAGTGAGGTAGTGTTACAAGTGCTCGTTTATCACAGTCGCTGGCTAATGGCCGCCAAGTGGGGCAGTGTAACAAGTGCCCGTGTACCACAGTCGCTGGCTAATGGCCGCCAAGTGGGGTAGTGTAACAAGTGCTCGTGTACCACAGTCGCTGGCTAATGGCCGCCAAGTGAGGTAGTGTTACAAGTGCCCGTGTTCCACAGTCGCTGGCTAATGGCCGCCAGGTGGGGTAGTGTAACAAGTGCTCGTGTATCACAGTCGCTGGCTAATGGCCGTCAAGTGAGGTAGTGTTACAAGTGCTCGTGTACCACAGTCGCTGGCTAATGGCCGCCAAGTGAGGTAGTGTTACAAGTGCTCGTGTATCACAGTCGCTGGATAATGGCCGCCAAGTGAGGTAGTGTTACAACTGCTCGTGTACCACAGTCGCTGGCTAATGGCCGCCAAGTGGGGTAGTGTTACAAGTGCTCGTGTATCTCAGTCGCTGGCTAATGGCCGCCAAGTGAGGTAGTGTTACAAGTGCTCGTGTATCTCAGTCGCTGGCTAATGGCCGCCAAGTGAGGTACTGTTACAAGTGCTCGTGTATCACAGTCGCTGGCTAATGGCCGCCAAGTGGGGTAGTGTTACAAGTGCTCGTGTATCACAGTCGCTGGCTAATGGCCGCCAAGTGAGGTAGTGTTACAAATGCTCGTGTACCCCAGTCGCTGGCTAATGGCCGCCAAGTGGGGTAGTGTTACAAGTGCTCGTGTATCTCAGTCGCTGGCTAATGGCCCCCAAGTGGGGTAGTGTTACAAGTGCTCGTGTACCTCAGTCGCTGGCTAATGGCCGCCAAGTGAGGTAGTGTTACAAGTGCTCGTGTATCTCAGTCGCTGGCTAATGGCCGCCAAGTGGGGTAGTGTTACAAGTGCTCGTGTATCTCAGTCGCTGGCTAATGGCCGTCAAGTGAGGTAGTGTAACATGTGCTCGTGTACCACAGTCGCCGGCTAATGGCTGCAGAGTGAGGTAGTGTTACAAGTGCTCGTGTACCTAAGTCGCTGGCTAATGGCTGCCAAGTGAGGTAGTGTTACAAGTGCTCGTGTATCTCAGTCGCTGGCTAATGGCCGCCAAGTGAGGTAGTGTTACAAGTGCTCGTGTACCACAGTCGCTGGCTAATGGCTGCCACGTGAGGTAGTGTTACAGGTGCTCGTGTATCTCAGTCGCTGGCTAATGGCCGCCAAGTGAGGTAGTGTAACAAGTGCTCGTGTATCTCACTCGCTGGCTAATGGCCGCCAAGTGAGGTGCTGTTACAAGTGCTCGTGTATCTCAGTCGCTGGCTAATGGCCGCCAAGTGAGGTACTGTTACAAGTGCTCGTGTATCTCAGTCGCTGGCTAATGGCCGCCAAGTGAGGTAGTGTTAAAAGTGCTCGTGTATCTCAGTCGCTGGATAATGGCTGCCAAGTGAGGTAGTGTAACAAGTGCTCGTGTATTTCAGTCGCTGGCTAATGGCCGCCAAGTGAGGTACTGTTACAAGTGCTCGTGTATCTCAGTCGCTGGCTAATGGCCGCCAAGTGAGGTAGTGTTACAAGTGCTCGTGTACCTCAGTCGCTGGCTAATGGCTGCCAAGTGAGGTAGTGTTACAAGTGCTCGTGTACCTCAGTCGCTGGCTAATGGCTGCCAAGTGAGGTAGTGTAAAAAGTGCTCGTGTATCTCAGTCGCTGGCTAATGGCCGCCAAGTGAGGTAGTGTTACAAGTGCTCGTGTATCTCAGTCGCTGGCTAATGGCCGCCAAGTGTGGTAGTGTAACAAGTGCTCGTGTATCTCAGTCACTGGCAAATGGCCGCCAAGTGAGGTACTGTTACAAGTGCTCGTGTATCTCAGTCACTGGCTAATGGCCGCCAAGTGAGGTAGTGTTACAAGTGCTCGTGTGCCTCAGTCGCTGGCTAATGGCCACCAAGTGAGGTAGTGTTACAAGTGCTGGTGTACCTCAGTCGCTGGCTAATGGCTGTCAAGTGAGGTAGTGTAACAAGTGCTCGTGTATCTCAGTCGCTTGCTAATGGAGGCCAAGTGAGGTAGTGTTACAATTGCTCGTGAATCACAGTCGCTGGCTAATGGCCGCCAAGAGAGGTAGTGTTACAAGTGCTCGTGTATCACAGTCGTTGGCTAATGGCTGCCAAGTGAGGCAGTGTAACAAGTGCTCGTGTATCACAGTCGCTGGCTAATGGCTGCCAAGTGGCGCAGTGTAACAAGTGCTCGTGTATCTCAGTCGCTGGCTAATGGCCGCCAAGTTTGTTAGTGTTACAAGTGCTCGTGTACCACAGTTGCTGGCTAATGGCTGCCAAGTGAGGTAGTGTTACAATTGCTCGTGTATCTCAGTCGCTGGCTAATGGCTGCCAAGTGAGGTAGTGTTACAAGTGCTCGTGTATCCCTGTCGCTGGCTAATGGCCGCCAAGTGAGGCAGTGTAACAAGTGCTCGTGTACCACAGGCGCTGGCTAATGGCCGCCAAGTGGGGTAGTGTTACAAGTGCTCGTGTATCTCAGTCACTGGCTAATGGCTGCCAAGTGAGGTAGTGTAACAAGTGCTCGTGTACCACAGTCGCTGGCTAATGGCTGCCAAGTGAGGTAGTGTAACAAGTGCTCGTGTATCTCAGTCGCTGGCTAATGGCCGCCAAGTGGGGCAGTTTTACAAGTGCTCGTGTATCTCAGTCGCTGGCTAATGGCCGCCTAATGAGGTAGTGTCACAAGTGCTCGTGTACCACAGTCGCTGGCTAATGGCTGCCATGTGAGGTAGTGTTACAAATGCTCGTGTACCTCAGTCGCTGGCTAATGGCTGCCAAGTGAGGTAGTGTTACAAGTGCTCGTGTACCACAGTCACTGGCTAATGGCTGCCAAGTGAGGTAGTGTTACAAGTGCTCGTGTATTTCAGTCGCTGGCTAATGGCCGCCAAGTGAGGTAGTGTAACTATTGCTCGTGTATCTCAGTCGCTGGCTAATGGCCGCCAAGTGAGGTAGTGTTACAATTGCTCGTGTACCACAGTCGCTTGCTAATGGCCGCCAAGTGAGGTAGTGTTACAAGTGCTCGGGGACCACAGTCGCTGGCTAATGGCTGCCAAGTGGGGTAGTGTTCAAGTGCGCGTGTATCACTGTCGCTGGCTAATGGCCGCCAAGTGGGGTAGGGTTACAAGTGCTCGTGTACCACAGTCGCTGGCTAATGGCCGCCAAGTGAGGTACTGTTACACGTGCTCGTGTTTCACAGTCGCTGGCTAATGGCCCCAAAGTGAGGTAGTGTTACAAGTGCTCGTGTATCTCAGTCGCTGGCTAATGGCCGCCAAGAGAGGTAGTGTTACAGGTGCTCGTGTATCTCAGTCGCTGGCTAATGGCCGCCAAGTGAGGCAGTGTTACAAGTGCTCGTGTATTACAGTCGCTGGCTAATGGCCGCCAAGTGGGGTAGTGTTACAAGTGCTCGTGTATCTCAGTCGCTGGCTCATGGCCGCCAAGTGAGGTACTGTTACAAGTGCTCGTGTATCTCAGTCGCTGGCTAATGGCCGCCAAGTGAGGTAGTGTTACAAGTGCTCGTGTACCACAGTCGCTGGCTAATGGCTGCCAAGTGGGGTAGTGTTACAAGTGCGCGTGTATCACTGTCGCAGGCTAATGGCCGCCAAGTGGGGTAGGGTTACAAGTGCTCGTGTACCACAGTCGCTAGCTAATGGCCGCCAAGTGAGGTACTGTTACAAGTGCTCGTGTACCACAGTCGCTGGCTAATGGCAGCCAAGTGAGGTAGTGTTACAAGTGCTCGTGTATCTCAGTCGCTGGCTAATGGACGCCAAGAGAGGTATTGTTACAGCTGCTCGTGTATCTCAGTCGCTGGCTAATGGCCGCCAAGTGAGGCAGTGTTACAAGTGCTCGTGTATCACAGTCGCTGGCTAATGGCCGCCAAGTGGGGTAGTGTTACAAGTGCTCGTATTATCTCAGTCGCTGGATAATGGCCGCCAAGTGAGGTTCTGTTACAAGTGCTCGTGTATCTCAGTCGCTGGCTAATGGCCGCCAAGTGAGGTAGTGTTACAAGTGCTCGTGTATCTCAGTCGCTGGCTAATGGCCGCCAAGTGAGGCAGTGTTACAAGTGCTCGTGTATCACAGTCGCTGGCTAATGGCCGCCATGTGAGGTACTGTTACAAGTGCTCGTGTACCACAGTCGCTGGCTAATGGCCGCCAAGTGAGGTACTGTTACAAGTGCTCGTGTACCACAGTGGCTGGCTAATGGCCGCCAAGTGAGGTAGTGTTACAAGTGCTCGTGTATCACAGTAGCTGGCTAATGGCCGCCAAGTGAGGTACTGTTACATGTGCTCGTGTACCAGAGTCGCTGGCTAATGGCCGCCAAGTGGGGTTGTGTTACAAGTGCTCGTGTACCACAGTCGCTGGCTAATGGCCGCCAAGTGAGGTACTGTTACAAGTTCTCGTGTATCTCAGTCGCTGGCTAATGGCCGCCAAGTGAGGTAGTGTTACAAGTGTTCGTGTATCTCAGTCACTGGCTAATGGCCGCCAAGTGAGGTACTGTAACAAGTGTTCGTGTATCTCAGTCGCTGGCTAATGGCAGCCAAGTGGGGTAGTGTTACAAGTGCTCGTGTACCAGAGTCGCTGGCTAATGGCCGCCAAGTGGGGTAGTGTTACAAGTGCTCGTGTACCACAGTCGCTGGCTAATGGCCGCCAAGTGAGGTACTGTTACAAGTGCTCGTGTATCTCAGTCGCTGGCTAATGGCTGCCAAGTGGGGTAGTGTTACAAGTGCTCGTGTACCAGAGTCGCTGTCTAATGGCCGCCAAGTGAGGTACTGTTACAAGTGCTCGTGTATCACAGTTGCTGGCTAATGGCCGCCAAGTGAGGCAGTTTTACAAGTGCTCGTGTATCTCAGTCGTTGGCTAATGCCCGCCAAGTGAGGCAGTGATACAAGTGCTCGTGTATCTCAGTCGCTGGCTAATGGCCGCCAAGTGAGGTACTGTAACAAGTGTTCGTGTATCTCAGTCGCTGGCAATTGGCCGCCAAGTGAGGTAGTGTAACAAGTGTTCGTGTATCTCAGTCGCTGGCTAATGGCCGCCAAGTAAGGTAGTATTACAAGTGCTCGTGTACCACAGTCGCTGGCTAATGGCCGCCAAGTGGGGCAGTGTAACAAGTGTTCGTGTATCTCAGTCGCTGGCTAATGGCTGCCAAGTGGGGTAGTGTTATAAGTGCTCGTGTATCTCAGTCGCTGGCTAATGGCCGCCAAGTGAGGTAGTATTACAAGTGCTCGTGTACCTCAGTGGCTGGCTAATGGCCGCCAAGTGAGGTAGTATTACAAGTGCTCGTGTATCTCAGTCGCTGGCTAATGGCCCCCAAGTGAGGTAGTGTTACAAGTGCTCGTGTATCTCAGTCGCTGGCTAATGGTCGCCAAGTGAGGTAGTGTTACAAGTGCTCGTGTATCTCAGTCGGTGGCTAATGGCCGCCAAGTGATGTAGTATTACAAGTGCTCGTGTACCACAGTCGCTGGCCAATAGCCGCCAAGTGAGGTAGTGTTAAAAGTGCTCATGTATCACAGTCGCTGGCTAATGGCCGCCAAGTGAGGTAGTGTTACTAGTGCTCGTGTATCTCAGTCGCTAGCTTATGGCCGCCAAGTGAGGCAGTGTTACAAGTGCTCGTGTGTCTCAGTCGCTAGCTAATGGCCGCCAAGTGAGGTAGTGTAACAAGTGCTCGTGTATCTCAGTCGCATGCCTAATGGCCGCCAAGTGAGGCAGTGTTACAAGTGCTCGTGTACCACAGTCGCTGGCTAATGGCCACCAAGTGGGGTAGTATTACAAGTGCTCGTGTATCTCAGTCGCTGGCTAATGGCCCCCAAGTGAGGTAGTGTTACAAGTGCTCGTGTATCACAGTCGCTGGCTAATGGCCGCCAAGTTAGGTAGTGTTACAAGAGCTCTTGTATCACAGTCGCTGGCTAATGGCTGCCAAGTGAGGCAGTGTAACAAGTGCTCGTGTATCACAGTCGCTGGCTAATGGCTTCCAAGTGGGGCAGTGTAACAAGTGCTCGTGTATCTCAGTCGCAAGCTAATGGCCGCCAAGTGGGGTAGTGTTACAAGTGCTCGTGTATCTCAGTCTCTGGCTAATGGCCGCCAAGTGGGGTAGTGTTACAAGGGCTCGTGTACCATAGTCGCTGGCTAATGGCCGCCAAGTGAGGTAGTGTTACAAGTGCTCGTGTATCTCAGTCGCTGGCTAATTGCCGCCAAGTGGGGTAGTGTTACAAGTGTTCGTGTACCACAGTCGCTGGCTAATTGCCCCCAAGTGCGGTAGTGTTACAAGTGCTCGTGTATCACAGTCGCTGGCTAATGGCCGCCAAGTGAGGTAGAATTACAAGTGTTCGTGTACCACAGTCGCTGGCTAATGGCCGCCAAGTGAGGTACTGTTACAAGTGCTCGTGTATCTCAGTCGCTGGCTAATGGCCGCCAAGTGAGGCTGTGTTACATGTGCTCGTGTATCTCAGTCGCTGGCTAATGGCCGCCAAGTGGGGTAGTGTAACAAGTGTTCGTGTATCTCAGTCGCTGGCTAATGGCCGCCAAGTGGGGTAGTGTAACAAGTGCTCGTGTATCTCAGTCGCTGGCTAATGGCTGCCAAGTGAGGGAGTGTTACAAGTGCTCGTGTGTCTCAGTCGTTGGCTAATGGCCGCCAAGTGAGGTAGTGTTACAAGTGTTCGTGTATCTCAGTCGCTGGCTTATGGCTGCCATGTGAGCTAGTGTTACAAGTGCTCGTGTACCTCAGTCACTGGCTAATGGCCGCCAAGTGAGGTAGAGATACAAGTGCTCGTGTACCACAGTCGCTGGCAAATGGCCGCCAAGTGAGGTAGTGTTACAAGTGCTCGTGTACCACAGTCGCTGGCTAATGGCCGCCAAGTGAGGTAGTGTAACAAGTGCACGTGTACCACAGTCACTGGCTAATGGCTGCCAAGTGAGGTAGTGTTTCAATGCTCGTGTACCACAGTCGCTGGCTAATGGCTGCCAAGTGAGGTAGTGTTACAAGTGCTCGTGTACCACAGTCGCTGGCTAATGGCCGCCAAGTGAGGTAGTGTTACAAGTGCTCGTGTACCACAGTCGCTGGCTAATAACCGTCAAGTGGGGTAGTGTTACAAGTGTTCGTGTACCACAGTCGCTGGCTAATGGCCGCCAAGTGGAGCAGTGTAACAAGTGCTCGTGTACCACAGTCGGTGGCTAATGGCCGCCAAGCGAGGTAGTGTTACAAGTGCTCGTGTATCTCAGTCGCGTGCTAATGGCCGCCAAGTGAGGTAGGGTAACAAGTGCTCGTGTGTCTCAGTCGCTGGCTAATGGCCGCCAAGTGAGGTAGTGTAACAAGTGCTCGTGTATCACAGTCGCTGGCTAATGGCCGCCAAGTGAGGTAGTGTTACAAGTGCTCGTGTATCACAGTCGCTGGCTAATGGCTGCCAAGTGAGGCAGTGTAACAAGTGCTCGTGTATCACAGTCCCTGGCTAATGGCTGCCAAGTGGGGCAGTGTAACAAGTGCTCGTGTATCTCAGTCGCTGGCTAATGGCCGCCAAGTGAGTTAGTGTTACAAGTGCTCGTGTACCACAGTTGCTGGCTAATGGCCGCCAAGTGAGGTAGTGTAACAAGTGCTCGAGTACCACAGTCACTGGCTAATGGCTGCCAAGTGAGGTAGTGTTACAATGCTCGTGTACCACAGTCGCTGGCTAATGGCTGCCAAGTGAGGTAGTGTTACAAGTGCTCGTGTACCACAGTCGCTGGCTAATGGCCGCCAAGTGAGGTAGTGTTACAAGTGCTCGTGTACCACAGTCGCTGGCTAATGGCCGCCAAGTGGGGTAGTGTTACATATGTTCGTGTACCACAGTCGCTGGCTAATGGCCGCCAAGTGGGGCAGTGTTACAAGTGCTCGTGTACCTCAGTCGGTGGCTAATGGCCGCCAAGTGAGGTAGTGTTACAAGTTCTCGTGTATCTCAGTCGCTGGCTAATGGCCGCCAAGTGAGGTAGTGTAACAAGTGCTCGTGTATCACAGTCGCTGGCTAATGGCCGCCAAGTGGGGTAGTGTTACAAGTGTTCGTGTACCACAGTCGCTGGCTAATGGCCGCCAAGTGGGGTAGTGTTACAAGTGTTCGTGTATCACAGTCGCTGGCTAATGGCCGCCAAGTGAGGTAGTGTTACAAGTGTTCGTGTATCTCAGTCGCTGGCTATTGGCAGCCAAGTTAGGTAGTGTTACAAGTGTTCGTGTATCTCAGTCGCAGGCTAATGGCCGCCAAGAGGGGCAGTGTTACAAGTGCTCGTGTACCACAGTCGCTGGCTAACGGCCGCCAAGTGAGGTAGTGTTACAAGTGCTCGTGTACCACAGTCGCTGGCTAATGGCCGCCAAGTGGGGTAGTGTAACAAGTGCTCGTGTATCACAGTCACTGGTTAATGGCTGCCAAGTGAGGTAGTGTTACAAGTGCTTGTGTACCACAGTCGCTGGCTAATGGCCGCCAAGTGAGGTAGTGTAACAAGTGCTCGTGTACCTCAGTCGCTGGCTAATGGCTGCCAAGTGAGGTAGTGTTACAAGTGCTCGTGTACCACAGTCGCTGGCTAATGGCTGCCAAGTGAGGTAGTGTTACAAGTGCTCGTGTATCTCAGTCGCTGGCTAATGGCCGCCAAGTGAGGTAGTGCTACAAGTGTTCGTGTACCACAGTCGCTGGCTAATGGCCGCCAGGTGAGGTAGTGTTACAAGTGCTCGTGTACCACAGTCGCTGGCTAATGGCCGCCAATTGAGGTAGTGTTACAAGTGCTCGTGTATCACAGTCGCTGGTTAATGGCCGCCAAATGAGGTAGTGTTACAACTGCGCATGTACCACAGTCGCTGGCTAATGGCCGCCAAGTGGGGTGGTGTTACAAGTGCTCGTGTATCTCAGTCGCTGGCTAATGGCCACCAAGTGAGGTAGTGTTACAAGTGCTCGTGTATCACAGTCGCTGGCTAATGGCCGCCAAGTGGGGTAGTGTTACAAGTGCTCGTGTACCACAGTCGGTGGCTAATGGCCGCCAAGTGAGGTAGTGTTACAAGTGCTCGTTTATCACAGTCGGTGGCTAATGGCCGCCAAGTGGGGCAGTGTAACAAGTGCCCGTGTACCACTGTCGCTGGCTAATGGCCGCCAAGTGGGGTAGTGTAACAAGTGCTCGTGTACCACAGTCGCTGGCTAATGGCCGCCAAGTGAGGTAGTGTTACAAGTGTCCGTGTACCACAGTCGCTGGCTAATGGCCGCCAAGTGGGGTAGTGTAACAAGTGCTCGTGTATCACAGTCGCTGGCTAATGGCCGCCAAGTGAGGTAGTGTTACAAGTGCTCGTGTACCACAGTCACTGGCTAATGGACACCAAGTGAGGTAGTGTTACAAGTGCTCGTGTATCACAGTCGCTGGATAATGGCCGCCAAGTGAGGTAGAGTTACACCTGCTCGTGTACCACAGTCGCTGGCTAATGGCCGCCAAGTGGGGTAGTGTTACAAGTGCTCGTGTATCTCAGTCGCTGGCTAATGGCCGCCAAGTGAGGTAGTGTTACAAGTGCTCGTGTATCTCAGTCACTGGCTAATGGCCGCCAAGTGAGGTACTGTTACAAGTGCTCGTGTATCACAGTCGCTGGCTAATGGCCGCCAAGTGGGGTAGTGTTACAAGTGCTCGTGTATCACAGTCGCTGGCTAATGGCCGCCAAGTGAGGTAGTGTTACAAATGCTCGTGTACCTCAGTCGCTGGCTAATGGCCGCCAAGTGGGGTAGTGTTACAAGTGCTCGTGTATCTCAGTCGCTGGCTAATGGCCCCCAAGTGGGGTAGTGTTACAAGTGCTCGTGTACCTCAGTCGCTGGCTAATGGCCGCCAAGTGAGGTAGTGTTACAAGTGCTCGTGTATCTCAGTCGCTGGCTAATGGCCGCCAAGTGGGGTAGTGTTACAAGTGCTCGTGTATCTCAGTCGCTGGCTAATGGCCGCCAAGTGAGGTAGTGTAACAAGTGCTCGTGTACCACAGTCGCTGGCTAATGGCTGCCAAGTGAGGTAGTGTTACAAGTGCTCGTGTACCTAAGTCGCTGGCTAATGGCTGCCAAGTGAGGTAGTGTTACAAGTGCTCGTGTATCTCAGTCGCTGGCTAATGGCCGCCAAGTGAGGTAGTGTTACAAGTGCTCGTGTACCACAGTCGCTGGCTAATGGCTGCCAAGTGAGGTAGTGTTACAGGTGCTCGTGTATCTCAGTCGCTGGCTAATGGCCGCCAAGTGAGGTAGTGTAACAAGTGCTCGTGTATCTCACTCGCTGGCTAATGGCCGCCAAGTGAGGTGCTGTTACAAGTGCTCGTGTATCTCAGTCGCTGGCTAATGGCCGCCAAGTGAGGTAGTGTTACAAGTGCTCGTGTATCACAGTCGCTGGCTAATGGCCGCCAAGTGGGGTAGTGTTACAAGTGCTCGTGTACCACAGTCGGTGGCTAATGGCCGCCAAGTGAGGTAGTGTTACAAGTGCTCGTTTATCACAGTCGGTGGCTAATGGCCGCCAAGTGGGGCAGTGTAACAAGTGCTCGTGTATTTCAGTCGCTGGCTAATGGCCGCCAAGTGAGGTACTGTTACAAGTGCTCGTGTATCTCAGTCGCTGGCTAATGGCCGCCAAGTGAGGTAGTGTTACAAGTGCTCGTGTATCACAGTCGCTGGCTAATGGCCGCCAAGTGGGGTAGTGTTACAAGTGCTCGTGTACCACAGTCGGTGGCTAATGGCCGCCAAGTGAGGTAGTGTTACAAGTGCTCGTTTATCACAGTCGGTGGCTAATGGCCGCCAAGTGGGGCAGTGTAACAAGTGCCCGTGTACCACTGTCGCTGGCTAATGGCCGCCAAGTGGGGTAGTGTAACAAGTGCTCGTGTACCACAGTCGCTGGCTAATGGCCGCCAAGTGAGGTAGTGTTACAAGTGTCCGTGTACCACAGTCGCTGGCTAATGGCCGCCAAGTGGGGTAGTGTAACAAGTGCTCGTGTATCACAGTCGCTGGCTAATGGCCGCCAAGTGAGGTAGTGTTACAAGTGCTCGTGTACCACAGTCGCTGGCTAATGGCCGCCAAGTGAGGTAGTGTTACAAGTGCTCGTGTATCACAGTCGCTGGATAATGGCCGCCAAGTGAGGTAGTGTTACAACTGCTCGTGTACCACAGTCGCTGGCTAATGGCCGCCAAGTGGGGTAGTGTTACAAGTGCTCGTGTATCTCAGTCGCTGGCTAATGGCCGCCAAGTGAGGTAGTGTTACAAGTGCTCGTGTATCTCAGTCGCTGGCTAATGGCCGCCAAGTGAGGTACTGTTACAAGTGCTCGTGTATCACAGTCGCTGGCTAATGGCCGCCAAGTGGGGTAGTGTTACAAGTGCTCGTGTATCACAGTCGCTGGCTAATGGCCGCCAAGTGAGGTAGTGTTACAAATGCTCGTGTACCTCAGTCGCTGGCTAATGGCCGCCAAGTGGGGTAGTGTTACAAGTGCTCGTGTATCTCAGTCGCTGGCTAATGGCCCCCAAGTGGGGTAGTGTTACAAGTGCTCGTGTACCTCAGTCGCTGGCTAATGGCCGCCAAGTGAGGTAGTGTTACAAGTGCTCGTGTATCTCAGTCGCTGGCTAATGGCCGCCAAGTGGGGTAGTGTTACAAGTGCTCGTGTATCTCAGTCGCTGGCTAATGGCCGCCAAGTGAGGTAGTGTAACAAGTGCTCGTATACCACAGTCGCTGGCTAATGGCTGCCAAGTGAGGTAGTGTTACAAGTGCTCGTGTACCTAAGTCGCTGGCTAATGGCTGCCAAGTGAGGTAGTGTTACAAGTGCTCGTGTATCTCAGTCGCTGGCTAATGGCCGCCAAGTGAGGTAGGGTTACAAGTGCTCGTGTACCACAGTCGCTGGCTAATGGCTGCCAAGTGAGGTAGTGTTACAGGTGCTCGTGTATCTCAGTCGCTGGCTAATGGCCGCCAAGTGAGGTAGTGTAACAAGTGCTCGTGTATCTCACTCGCTGGCTAATGGCCGCCAAGTGAGGTGCTGTTACAAGTGCTCGTGTATCTCAGTCGCTGGCTAATGGCCGCCAAGTGAGGTACTGTTACAAGTGCTCGTGTATCTCAGTCGCTGGCTAATGGCCGCCAAGTGAGGTAATGTTAAAAGTGCTCGTGTATCTCAGTCGCTGGCTAATGGCTGCTAAGTGAGGTAGTGTAACAAGTGCTCGTGTATTTCAGTCGCTGGCTAATGGCCGCCAAGTGAGGTACTGTTACAAGTGCTCGTGTATCTCAGTCGCTGGCTAATGGCCGCCAAGTGAGGTAGTGTTACAAGTGCTCGTGTACCTCAGTCGCTGGCTAATGGCTGCCAAGTGAGGTAGTGTTACAAGTGCTCGTGTACCTCAGTCGCTGGCTAATGGCTGCCAAGTGAGGTAGTTTAACAAGTGCTCGTGTATCTCAGTCGCTGGCTAATGGCCGCCAAGTGAGGTAGTGTTACAAGTGCTCGTGTATCTCAGTCGCTGGCTAATGGCCGCCAAGTGTGGTAGTGTAACAAGTGCTCGTGTGTCTCAGTCACTGGCAAATGGCCGCCAAGTGAGGTACTGTTACAAGTGCTCGTGTATCTCAGTCGCTGGCTAATGGCCGCCAAGTGAGGTAGTGTTACAAGTGCTCGTGTACCTCAGTCGCTGGCTAATGGCCGCCAAGTGAGGTAGTGTTACAAGTGCTGGTGTACCTCAGTCGCTGGCTAATGGCTGTCAAGTTAGGTAGTGTAACAAGTGCTCGTGTATCACAGTCGCTTGCTAATGGAGGCCAAGTGAGGTAGTGTTACAATTGCTCGTGAATCACAGTCGCTGGCTAATGGCCGCCAAGAGAGGTAGTGTTACAAGTGCTCGTGTATCACAGTCGTTGGCTAATGGCTGCCTAGTGAGGCAGTGTAACAAGTGCTCGTGTATCACAGTCGCTGGCTAATGGCTGCCAAGTGGGGCAGTGTAACAAGTGCTCGTGTATCTCAGTCGCTGGCTAATGGCCGCCAAGTTTGTTAGTGTTACAAGTGCACGTGTACCACAGTTGCTGGCTAATGGCTGCCAAGTGAGGTAGTGTTACAATTGCTCGTGTATCTCAGTCGCTGGCTAATGGCTGCCAAGTGAGGTAGTGTTACAAGTGCTCGTGTATCCCAGTCGCTGGCTAATGGCCGCCAAGTGAGGCAGTGTTACAAGTGCTCGTGTACCACAGGCGCTGGCTAATGGCCGCCAAGTGGGGTAGTGTTACAAGTGCTCGTGTATCTCAGTCACTGGCTAATGGCTGCCAAGTGAGGTAGTGTAACAAGTGCTCGTGTACCACAGTCGCTGGCTAATGGCTGCCAAGTGAGGTAGTGTAACAAGTGCTCGTGTATCTCAGTCGCTGGCTAATGGCCGCCAAGTGGGGCAGTTTTACAAGTGCTCGTGTATCTCAGTCGCTGGCTAACGGCCGCCTAATGAGGTGGTGTCACAAGTGCTCGTGTACCACAGTCGCTGGCTAATGGCTGCCATGTGAGGTAGTGTTACAAATGCTCGTGTACCTCAGTCGCGGGCTAATGGCTGCCAAGTGAGGTAGTGTTACAAGTGCTCGTGTACCACAGTCACTGGCTAATGGCTGCCAAGTGAGGTAGTGTTACAAGTGCTCGTGTATTTCAGTCGCTGGCTAATGGCCGCCAAGTGAGGTAGTGTAACTATTGCTCGTGTATCTCAGTCGCTGGCTAATGGCCGCCAAGTGAGGTAGTGTTACAAGTGCTCGTGTACCACAGTCGCTGGCTAATGGCCGCCAAGTGAGGTAGTGTTACAAGTGCTCGTGTACCACAGTCGCTGGCTAATGGCTGCCAAGTGGGGTAGTGTTACAAGTGCGCGTGTATCACTGTCGCTGGCTAATGACCGCCAAGTGGGGTAGGGTTACAAGTGCTCGTGTACCACAGTCGCTGGATAATGGCCGCCAAGTGAGGTACTGTTACAAGTGCTCGTGTTTCACAGTCGCTGGCTAATGGCCCCAAAGTGAGGTAGCGTTACAAGTGCTCGTGTACCACAGTCGCTGGCTAATGGCCGCCAAGTGAGGTAGTGTTACAAGTGCTCGTGTATCTCAGTCGCTGGCTAATGGCCGCCAAGAGAGGTAGTGTTACAGGTGCTCGTGTATCTCAGTCGCTGGCTAATGGCCGCCAAGTGAGGCAGTGTTACAAGTGCTCGTGTATCACAGTCGCTGGCTAATGGCCGCCAAGTGGGGTAGTGTTACAAGTGCTCGTGTATCTCAGTCGCTGGCTAATGGCCGCCAAGTGAGGTACTGTTACAAGTGCTCGTGTATCCCAGTCGCTGGCTAATGGCCGCCAAGTGAGGTAGTGTTACAATTGCTCGTGTATCTCAGTCGCTGGCTAATGGCCGCCAAGTAAGTGAGGCAGTGTTACAAGTGCTCGTGTACCACAGTCGCTGGCTAATGGCCGCCAAGTGAGGTACTGTTACAAGTGCTCGTGTACCACAGTGGCTGACTAATGGCCGCCAAGTGAGGTAGTGTTACAAGTGCTCGTGTATCACAGTAGCTGGCTAATGGCCGCCAAGTGAGGTACTGTTACATGTGCTCGTGTACCAGAGACGCTGGCTAATGGCCGCCAAGTGGGGTAGTGTTACAAGTGCTCGTGTACCACAGTCGCTGGCTAATGGCCGCCAAGTGAGGTACTGTTACAAGTTCTCGTGTATCTCAGTCGCTGGCTAATGGCCGCCAAGTGAGTTAGTGTTACAAGTGTTCGTGTATCTCAGTCACTGGCTAATGGCCGCCAAGTGAGGTACTGTAACAAGTGTTCGTGTATCTCAGTCGCTGGCTAATGGCAGCCAAGTGGGGTAGTGTTACAAGTGCTCGTGTACCAGAGTCGCTGGCTAATGGCCGCCAAGTGGGGTAGTGTTACAAGTGCTCGTGTACCACAGTCGCTGGCTAATGGCCGCCAAGTGAGGTACTGTTACAAGTGCTCGTGTATCTCAGTCGCTGGCTAATGGCTGCCAAGTGGGGTAGTGTTACAAGCGCTCGTGTACCAGAGTCGCTGTCTAATGGCCGCCAAGTGAGGTACTGTTACAAGTGCTCGTGTATCACAGTTGCTGGCTAATGGCCGCCAAGTGAGGCAGTATTACAAGTGCTCGTGTATCTCAGTCGTTGGCTAATGGCCGCCAAGTGAGGCAGTGATACAAGTGCTCGTGTATCTCAGTCGCTGGCTAATGGCCGCCAAGTGAGGTACTGTAACAAGTGTTCGTGTATCTCAGTCGCTGGCAATTGGCCGCCAAGTGAGGTAGTGTAACAAGTGTTCGTGTATCTCAGTCGCTGGCTAATGGCCGCCAAGTGAGGTAGTATTACAAGTGCTCGTGTACCACAGTCGCTGGCTAATGGCCGCCAAGTGGGGCAGTGTAACAAGTGTTCGTGTATCTCAGTCGCTGGCTAATGGCTGCCAAGTGGGGTAGTGTTATAAGTGCTCGTGTATCTCAGTCGCTGGCTAATGGCCGCCAAGTGAGGTAGTATTACAAGTGCTCGTGTACCTCAGTGGCTGGCTAATGGCCGCCAAGTGAGGTAGTATTACAAGTGCTCGTGTATCTCAGTCGCTGGCTAATGGCCCCCAAGTGAGGTAGTGTTACAAGTGCTCGTGTATCTCAGTCGCTGGCTAATGGTCGCCAAGTGAGGTAGTGTTACAAGTGCTCGTGTATCTCAGTCGGTGGCTAATGGCCGCCAAGTGAGGTAGTATTACAAGTGCTCGTGTACCACAGTCGCTGGCTAATAGCCGCCAAGTGAGGTAGTGTTAAAAGTGCTCATGTATCACAGTCGCTGGCTAATGGCCGCCAAGTGAGGTAGTGTTACAAGTGCTCGTGTATCTCAGTCGCTAGCTAATGGCCGCCAAGTGAGGCAGTGTTACAAGTGCTCGTGTGTCTCAGTCGCTAGCTAATGGCCGCCAAGTGAGGTAGTGTAACAAGTGCTCGTGTATCTCAGTCGCATGGCTAATGGCCGCCAAGTGAGACAGTGTTACAAGTGCTCGTGTACCACAGTCGCTGGCTAATGGCCACCAAGTGGGGTAGTATTACAAGTGCTCGTGTATCTCAGTCGCTTGCTAATGGCCCCCAAGTGAGGTAGTGTTACAAGTGCTCATGTATCACAGTCGCTGGCTAATGGCTGCCAAGTGAGGCAGTGTAACAAGTGCTCGTGTATCACAGTCGCTGGCTAATGGCTTCCAAGTGGGGCAGTGTAACAAGTGCTCGTGTATCTCAGTCGCTAGCTAATGGCCGCCAAGTGGGGTAGTGTTACAAGTGCTCGTGTATCTCAGTCTCTGGCTAATGGCCGCCAAGTGGGGTAGTGTTACAAGTGCTCGTGTACCACAGTCGCTGGCTAATGGCCGCCAAGTGAGGTAGTGTTACAAGTGCTCGTGTATCTCAGTCGCTGGCTAATTGCCGCCAAGTGGGGTAGTGTTACAAGTGTTCGTGTACCACAGTCGCTGGCTAATTGCCCCCAAGTGCGGTAGTGTTACAAGTGCTCGTGTATCACAGTCGCTGGCTAATGGCCGCCAAGTGAGGTAGAATTACAAGTGCTCGTGTACCACAGTCGCTGGCTAATGGCCGCCAAGTGAGGTACTGTTACAAGTGCTCGTGTATCTCAGTCGCTGGCTAATGGCCGCCAAGTGAGGCTGTGTTACAAGTGCTCGTGTATCTCAGTCGCTGGCTAATGGCCGCCAAGTGGGGTAGTGTAACAAGTGTTCGTGTATCTCAGTCGCTGGCTAATGGCCGCCAAGTGGGGTAGTGTAACAAGTGCTCGTGTATCTCAGTCGCTGGCTAATGGCTGCCAAGTGAGGGAGTGTTACAAGTGCTCGTGTGTCTCAGTCGCTGGCTAATGGCCGCCAAGTGAGGTAGTGTTACAAGTGTTCGTGTATCTCAGTCGCTGGCTTATGGCTGCCATGTGAGCTAGTGTTACAAGTGCTCGTGTACCTCAGTCACTGGCTAATGGCCGCCATGTGAGGTAGAAATACAAGTGCTCGTGTACCACAGTCGCTGGCAAATGGCCGCCAAGTGAGGTAGTGTTACAAGTGCTCGTGTACCACAGTCGCTGGCTAATGGCCGCCAGGTGAGGTAGTGTAACAAGTGCTCATGTACCACAGTCACTGGCTAAGGGCTGCCAAGTGTGGTAGTGTTTCAATGCTCGTGTACCACAGTCGCTGGCTAATGGCTGCCAAGTGAGGTAGTGTTACAAGTGCTCGTGTACCACAGTCGCTGGCTAATGGCCGCCAAGTGAGGTAGTGTTACAAGTGCTCGTGTACCACAGTCGCTGGCTAATAACCGTCAAGTGGGGTAGTGTTACAAGTGTTCGTGTACCACAGTCGCTGGCTAATGGCCGCCATGTGGAGCAGTGTAACAAGTGCTCGTGTACCACAGTCGGTGGCTAATGGCCGCCATGTGAGGTAGTGTTACAAGTGCTCGTGTATCTCAGTCGCGTGCTAATGGCCGCCAAGTGAGGTAGGGTAACAAGTGCTCGTGTGTCTCAGTCGCTGGCTAATGGCCGCCAAGTGAGGTAGTGTAACAAGTGCTCGTGTATCACAGTCGCTGGCTAATGGCCGCCAAGTGAGGTAGTGTTACAAGTGCTCGTGTACCACAGTCGCTCGCTAATGGCCCCCAAGTGAGGCAGTGTTACAAGTGCTCATGTACCACAGTCGCTGGCTAATGGCCGCCAAGTGGGGTAGTGTTACAAGTGTTCGTGTACCACAGTCGCTGGTTAATGGCCGCCAAGTGGGGCGGTGTTACAAGTGTTCGTGTATCACAGTCGCTGGCTAGTGGCCGCCAAGTGAGTTAGTGTTACAAGTGTTCGTGTATCTCAGTCGCTGGCTAATGGCCGCAAAGTGGGGCAGCGTTACAAGTGCTCGTGTATCACAGTCGCTGGCTAATTGCCGCCAAGTGGGGTAGGGTTACAAGTGCTCGTGTATCTCAGTCGCTGCCTAATGGCCGCCAAGTGAGGTAGTGTTACAAGTGCTCGTGTATCTCAGTCGCTGGATAATGGCTGCCAAGTGAGGTAGTGTAACAAGTGCTCGTGTACCACAGTCGCTGGCTAATGGCAACCAAGTGGGGCAGTGTTACAAGTGCTGGTGTACCACAGTCGCTGGCTAATGGCCGCCAAGTGGGGCAGTGTTACAAGTGCTCGTGTATCTCAGTCGCTGGCTAATGGCCGCCAAGTGGGGTAGTGTTACAAGTGCTCGTGTATCTCAGTCGCTGGCTAATGGCCGCCAAGTGGGGTAGTGTAACAAGTGCTCATGTATCTCAGTCGCTGGCTAATGGACGCCAAGTGAGGCAGTGTTACTAGTGCTCGTGTACCACAGTCGCTGGCTAATGGCCGCCAAGTGAGGTAGTTTAACAAGTGCTCGTGTACCTCAGTCGCTGGCTAATGGCCGCCAAGTGAGGTAGTGTTACAAGTGCTCGTGTACCACAGTCGCTGGCTAATGGCCCCCAAGTGGGGTAGTGTAACAAGTGCTCGTGTATCACAGTCGCTGGCTAATGGCCGCCAAGTAAGGTCGTGTTACAAGTGTTCGTGTACCACAGTCGCTGGCTAATGGCCGCCAAGTGGGACAGTGTTACAAATGCTCGTGTACCACAGTCGCTGGCTAATGGCCGCCAAGTGAGGTAGTGTTACAAGTGCTCGTGTATCACAGTCGCTGTTTAATGGCCGCCAAGTGAGGTAGTGTTACAAGTGCTCGTGTACCACAGTCGCTGGCTAATGGCTGCCAAGTGAGGTAGTGTAACAAGTGCTCGTGTATCTCAGTCGCTGGCTAATGGCCGCCAAGTGAGGAAGGGTTACAAGTGCTCGTGTATCACAGTCGCTGGCTAATGGCCGCCAAGTGAGGTAGTGTTACAAGTGCTCGTGTATCACAGTCGCTGGCTAATGGCTGCCAAGTGAGGCAGTGTAACAAGTGCTCGTGTATCACAGTCGCTGGCTAATGGCTGCCAAGTGGGGCAGTGTAACAAGTGCTCGTGTATCTCAGTCGCTGGCTAACGGCCGCCAAGTGAGGTAGTGTTACAAGTGCTCGTGTACCACAGTTGCTGGCTAATGGCTGCCAAGTGAGGTAGTGATACAAGTGCTCGTGTATCTCAGTCGCTGGCTAATGGCTGCCAAGAGAGGCAGTGTTACAAGTGCTCGTGTATCTCAGTCGCTGGCTAATGGCTGCCAAGTTAGGTAGAGTTACAAGTGCTCGTGTATCTCAGTCGCTGACTAATGGCTTCCAAGTGAGGCAGTGTTACAAGTGCTCGTGTACCACAGTCGCTGGCTAATGGCTGCCAAGTGAGGTAGTGTTACAAGTGCTCGTGTACCTCAGTCGCTGGCTAATGGCTGCCAAGTGAGGTAGTGTTACAAGTGCTCATGTACCACAGTCGCTGGCTAATGGCTGCCAAGTGAGGTAGTGTTACAAGTGCTCGTGTATTTCAGTCGCTGGCTAATGGCCGCCAAGAGAGGTAGTGTAACTAGTGCTCGTGTATCTCAGTCGCTGGCTAATGGCCGCCAAGTGATGTAGTGTTACAAGTGCTCGTGTACCTCAGTCGCTGGCTAATGGCTGCCAAGTGAGGTAGTGTTACAAGTGTTCATGTACCACAGTCGCTGGCTAATGGCTGCCATGTGAGGTAGTGTTACAAGTGCTCGTGTATTTCAGTCGCTGGCTAATGGCCGCCAAGAGAGGTAGTGTAACTAGTGCTCGTGTACCACAGTCGCTGGCTAATGGCTGCCAAGTGGGGTAGTGTTACAAGTGTGCGTGTATCACTGTCGCTGGCTAATGGCCGCCAAGTGGGGTAGGGTTACAAGTGCTCGTGTACCACAGTCGCTGGCTAATGGCCGCCAAGTGAGGTACTGTTACAAGTGCTCGTGTTTCACAGTCGCTGGCTAATGGCCCCAAAGTGAGGTAGCGTTACAAGTGCTCGTGTACCACAGTCGCTGGCTAATGGCCGCCAAGTGAGGTAGTGTTACAAGTGCTCGTGTATCTCAGTCGCTGGCTAATGGCCGCCAAGAGAGGTAGTGTTACAGGTGCTCGTGTATCTCAGTCGCTGGCTAATGGCCGCCAAGTGAGGCAGTGTTACAAGTGCTCGTGTATCACAGTCGCTGGCTAATGGCCGCCAAGTGGGGTAGTGTTACAAGTGCTCGTGTATCTCAGTCGCTGGCTAATGGCCGCCAAGTGAGGTACTGTTACAAGTGCTCGTGTATCTCAGTCGCTGGCTAATGGCCGCCAAGTGAGGTAGTGTTACAAGTGCTCGTGTATCTCAGTCGCTGGCTAATGGCCGCCAAGTAAGTGAGGCAGTGTTACAAGTGCTCGTGTACCACAGTCGCTGGCTAATGGCCGCCAAGTGAGGTACTGTTACAAGTGCTCGTGTACCACAGTGGCTGACTAATGGCCGCCAAGTGAGGTAGTGTTACAAGTGCTCGTGTATCACAGTAGCTGGCTAATGGCCGCCAAGTGAGGTACTGTTACATGTGCTCGTGTACCAGAGACGCTGGCTAATGGCCGCCAAGTGGGGTAGTGTTACAAGTGCTCGTGTACCACAGTCGCTGGCTAATGGCCGCCAAGTGAGGTACTGTTACAAGTTCTCGTGTATCTCAGTCGCTGGCTAATGGCCGCCAAGTGAGTTAGTGTTACAAGTGTTCGTGTATCTCAGTCACTGGCTAATGGCCGCCAAGTGAGGTACTGTAACAAGTGTTCGTGTATCTCAGTCGCTGGCTAATGGCAGCCAAGTGGGGTAGTGTTACAAGTGCTCGTGTACCAGAGTCGCTGGCTAATGGCCGCCAAGTGGGGTAGTGTTACAAGTGCTCGTGTACCACAGTCGCTGGCTAATGGCCGCCAAGTGAGGTACTGTTACAAGTGCTCGTGTATCTCAGTCGCTGGCTAATGGCTGCCAAGTGGGGTAGTGTTACAAGCGCTCGTGTACCAGAGTCGCTGTCTAATGGCCGCCAAGTGAGGTACTGTTACAAGTGCTCGTGTATCACAGTTGCTGGCTAATGGCCGCCAAGTGAGGCAGTATTACAAGTGCTCGTGTATCTCAGTCGTTGGCTAATGGCCGCCAAGTGAGGCAGTGATACAAGTGCTCGTGTATCTCAGTCGCTGGCTAATGGCCGCCAAGTGAGGTACTGTAACAAGTGTTCGTGTATCTCAGTCGCTGGCAATTGGCCGCCAAGTGAGGTAGTGTAACAAGTGTTCGTGTATCTCAGTCGCTGGCTAATGGCCGCCAAGTGAGGTAGTATTACAAGTGCTCGTGTACCACAGTCGCTGGCTAATGGCCGCCAAGTGGGGCAGTGTAACAAGTGTTCGTGTATCTCAGTCGCTGGCTAATGGCTGCCAAGTGGGGTAGTGTTATAAGTGCTCGTGTATCTCAGTCGCTGGCTAACGGCCGCCAAGTGAGGTAGTATTACAAGTGCTCGTGTACCTCAGTGGCTGGCTAATGGCCGCCAAGTGAGGTAGTATTACAAGTGCTCGTGTATCTCAGTCGCTGGCTAATGGCCCCCAAGTGAGGTAGTGTTACAAGTGCTCGTGTATCTCAGTCGCTGGCTAATGGTCGCCAAGTGAGGTAGTGTTACAAGTGCTCGTGTATCTCAGTCGGTGGCTAATGGCCGCCAAGTGAGGTAGTATTACAAGTGCTCGTGTACCACAGTCGCTGGCTAATAGCCGCCAAGTGAGGTAGTGTTAAAAGTGCTCATGTATCACAGTCGCTGGCTAATGGCCGCCAAGTGAGGTAGTGTTACAAGTGCTCGTGTATCTCAGTCGCTAGCTAATGGCCGCCAAGTGAGGCAGTGTTACAAGTGCTCGTGTGTCTCAGTCGCTAGCTAATGGCCGCCAAGTGAGGTAGTGTAACAAGTGCTCGTGTATCTCAGTCGCATGGCTAATGGCCGCCAAGTGAGGCAGTGTTACAAGTGCTCGTGTACCACAGTCGCTGGCTAATGGCCACCAAGTGGGGTAGTATTACAAGTGCTCGTGTATCTCAGTCGCTTGCTAATGGCCCCCAAGTGAGGTAGTGTTACAAGTGCTCGTGTATCACAGTCGCTGGCTAATGGCTGCCAAGTGAGGCAGTGTAACAAGTGCTCGTGTATCACAGTCGCTGGCTAATGGCTTCCAAGTGGGGCAGTGTAACAAGTGCTCGTGTATCTCAGTCGCTAGCTAATGGCCGCCAAGTGGGGTAGTGTTACAAGTGCTCGTGTATCTCAGTCTCTGGCTAATGGCCGCCAAGTGGGGTAGTGTTACAAGTGCTCGTGTACCACAGTCGCTGGCTAATGGCCGCCAAGTGAGGTAGTGTTTCAAGTGCTCGTGTATCTCAGTCGCTGGCTAATTGCCGCCAAGTGGGGTAGTGTTACAAGTGTTCGTTACCACAGTCGCTGGCTAATTGCCCCCAAGTGCGGTAGTGTTACAAGTGCTCGTGTATCACAGTCGCTGGCTAATGGCCGCCAAGTGAGGTAGAATTACAAGTGCTCGTGTACCACAGTCGCTGGCTAATGGCCGCCAAGTGAGGTACTGTTACAAGTGCTCGTGTATCTCAGTCGCTGGCTAATGGCCGCCAAGTGAGGCTGTGTTACAAGTGCTCGTGTATCTCAGTCGCTGGCTAATGGCCGCCAAGTGGGGTAGTGTAACAAGTGTTCGTGTATCTCAGTCGCTGGCTAATGGCCGCCAAGTGGGGTAGTGTAACAAGTGCTCGTGTATCTCAGTCGCTGGCTAATGGCTGCCAAGTGAGGGAGTGTTACAAGTGCTCGTGTGTCTCAGTCGCTGGCTAATGGCCGCCAAGTGAGGTAGTGTTACAAGTGTTCGTGTATCTCAGTCGCTGGCTTATGGCTGCCATGTGAGCTAGTGTTACAAGTGCTCGTGTACCTCAGTCACTGGCTAATGGCCGCCAAGTGAGGTAGAGATACAAGTGCTCGTGTACCACAGTCGCTGGCAAATGGCCGCCAAGTGAGGTAGTGTTACAAGTGCTCGTGTACCACAGTCGCTGGCTAATGGCCGCCAAGTGAGGTAGTGTAACAAGTGCTCATGTACCACAGTCACTGGCTAATGGCTGCCAAGTGAGGTAGTGTTTCAATGCTCGTGTACCACAGTCGCTGGCTAATGGCTGCCAAGTGAGGTAGTGTTACAAGTGCTCGTGTACCAGAGTCGCTGGCTAATGGCCGCCAAGTGAGGTAGTGTTACAAGTGCTCGTGTACCACAGTCGCTGGCTAATAACCGTCAAGTGGGGTAGTGTTACAAGTGTTCGTGTACCACAGTCGCTGGCTAATGGCCGCCAAGTGGAGCAGTGTAACAAGTGCTCGTGTACCACAGTCGGTGGCTAATGGCCGCCATGTGAGGTAGTGTTACAAGTGCTCGTGTATCTCAGTCGCGTGCTAATGGCCGCCAAGTGAGGTAGGGTAACAAGTGCTCGTGTGTCTCAGTCGCTGGCTAATGGCCGCCAAGTGAGGTAGTGTAACAAGTGCTCGTGTATCACAGTCGCTGGCTAATGGCCGCCAAGTGAGGTAGTGTTACAAGTGCTCGTGTACCACAGTCGCTCGCTAATGGCCCCCAAGTGAGGCAGTGTTACAAGTGCTCATGTACCACAGTCGCTGGCTAATGGCCGCCAAGTGGGGTAGTGTTACAAGTGTTCGTGTACCACAGTCGCTGGTTAATGGCCGCCAAGTGGGGCGGTGTTACAAGTGTTCGTGTATCACAGTCGCTGGCTAGTGGCCGCCAAGTGAGTTAGTGTTACAAGTGTTCGTGTATCTCAGTCGCTGGCTAATGGCCGCCAAGTGGGGCAGCGTTACAAGTGCTCGTGTATCACAGTCGCTGGCTAATTGCCGCCAAGTGGGGTAGGGTTACAAGTGCTCGTGTATCTCAGTCGCTGGCTAATGGCCGCCAAGTGAGGTAGTGTTACAAGTGCTCGTGTATCTCAGTCGCTGGATAATGGCTGCCAAGTGAGGTAGTGTAACAAGTGCTCGTGTACCACAGTCGCTGGCTAATGGCAACCAAGTGGGGCAGTGTTACAAGTGCTGGTGTACCACAGTCGCTGGCTAATGGCCGCCAAGTGGGGCAGTGTTACAAGTGCTCGTGTATCTCAGTCGCTGGCTAATGGCCGCCAAGTGGGGTAGTGTTACAAGTGCTCGTGTATCTCAGTCGCTGGCTAATGGCCGCCAAGTGGGGTAGTGTAACAAGTGCTCATGTATCTCAGTCGCTGGCTAATGGACGCCAAGTGAGGCAGTGTTACTAGTGCTCGTGTACCACAGTCGCTGGCTAATGGCCGCCAAGTGAGGTAGTGTAACAAGTGCTCGTGTACCACAGTCGCTGGCTAATGGCCGCCAAGTGAGGTAGTGTTACAAGTGCTCGTGTACCACAGTCGCTGGCTAATGGCCCCCAAGTGGGGTAGTGTAACAAGTGCTCGTGTATCACAGTCGCTGGCTAATGGCCGCCAAGTAAGGTCGTGTTACAAGTGTTCGTGTACCACAGTCGCTGGCTAATGGCCGCCAAGTGGGACAGTGTTACAAATGCTCGTGTACCACAGTCGCTGGCTAATGGCCGCCAAGTGAGGTATTGTTACAAGTGCTCGTGTATCACAGTCGCTGTTTAATGGCCGCCAAGTGAGGTAGTGTTACAAGTGCTCGTGTACCACAGTCGCTGGCTAATGGCTGCCAAGTGAGGTAGTGTAACAAGTGCTCGTGTATCTCAGTCGCTGGCTAATGGCCGCCAAGTGAGGAAGGGTTACAAGTGCTCGTGTATCACAGTCGCTGGCTAATGGCCGCCAAGTGAGGTAGTGTTACAAGTGCTCGTGTATCACAGTCGCTGGCTAATGGCTGCCAAGTGAGGCAGTGTAACAAGTGCTCGTGTATCACAGTCGCTGGCTAATGGCTGCCAAGTGGGGCAGTGTAACAAGTGCTCGTGTATCTCAGTCGCTGGCTAACGGCCGCCAAGTGAGGTAGTGTTACAAGTGCTCGTGTACCACAGTTGCTGGCTAATGGCTGCCAAGTGAGGTAGTGAAACAAGTGCTCGTGTATCTCAGTCGCTGGCTAATGGCTGCCAAGAGAGGCAGTGTTACAAGTGCTCGTGTATCTCAGTCGCTGGCTAATGGCTGCCAAGTGAGGTAGAGTTACAAGTGCTCGTGTATCTCAGTCGCTGACTAATGGCTTCCAAGTGAGGCAGTGTTACAAGTGCTCGTGTACCACAGTCGCTGGCTAATGGCTGCCAAGTGAGGTAGTGTTACAAGTGCTTGTGTACCTCAGTCGCTGGCTAATGGCTGCCAAGTGAGGTAGTGTTACAAGTGCTCATGTACCACAGTCGCTGGCTAATGGCTGCCAAGTGAGGTAGTGTTACAAGTGCTCGTGTATTTCAGTCGCTGGCTAATGGCCGCCAAGAGAGGTAGTGTAACTAGTGCTCGTGTATCTCAGTCGCTGGCTAATGGCCGCCAAGTGATGTAGTGTTACAAGTGCTCGTGTACCTCAGTCGCTGGCTAATGGCTGCCAAGTGAGGTAGTGTTACAAGTGTTCATGTACCACAGTCGCTGGCTAATGGCTGCCATGTGAGGTAGTGTTACAAGTGCTCGTGTATTTCAGTCGCTGGCTAATGGCCGCCAAGAGAGGTAGTGTAACTAGTGCTCGTGTACCACAGTCGCTGGCTAATGGCTGCCAAGTGGGGTAGTGTTACAAGTGTGCGTGTATCACTGTCGCTGGCTAATGGCCGCCAAGTGGGGTAGGGTTACAAGTGCTCGTGAACCACAGTCGCTGGCTAATGGCCGCCAAAAGAGGTAGTGTTACAAGTGCTCGTGTTTCACAGTCGCTGGCTAATGGCCCCCAAGTGAGGTACTGTTACAAGTGCTCGTGTATCTCAGTCGCTGGCTAATGGCCGCCAAGTGAGGTAGTGTTACAAGTGCTCGTGTATCTCAGTCGCTGGCTAATGGCCGCCAAGTGAGGCAGTGTTACAAGTGCTCGTGTATCACAGTCGCTGGCTAATGGCCGCCAAGTGAGGTACTGTTACAAGTGCTCGTGTACCACAGTCGCTGGCTAATGGCCGCCAAGTGAGGTACTGTTACAAGTGCTCGTGTACCACAGTCGCTGGCTAATGGCCGCCAAGTGAGGTAGTGTTACAAGTGCTCGTGTATCACAGTCGCTGGCTAATGGCCGCCAAGTGAGGTACTGTTACATGTGCTCGTGTACCAGAGTCGCTGGCTAATGGCCGCCAAGTGGGGTAGTGTTACAAGTGCTCGTGTACCACAGTCGCTGGCTAATGGACGCCAAGTGAGGTACTGTTACAAGTGCTCGTGTATCTCAGTCGCTGGCTAATGGCCGCCAAGTGAGGTAGTGTTACAAGTGTTCGTGTATCTCAGTCTCTGGCTAATGGCCGCCAAGTGAGGTACTGTAACAAGTGTTCGTGTATCTCAGATGCTGGCTAATGGCTGCCAAGTGGGGTAGTGTTACAAGTGCTCGTGTACCAGAGTCGCTGGCTAATGGCCGCCAAGTGGGGTAGTGTTACAAGTGCTCGTGTACCACTGTCGCTGGCTAATGGCCGCCAAGTGAGGTACTGTTACAAGTGCTCGTGTATCTCAGTCGCTGGCTTTTGGCCGCCAAGTGAGGTAGTATTACTAGTGCTCGTGTACCACAGTCGCTGGCTAATGGCCGCCAAGTTGGGCAGTGTAACAAGTGTTCGTGTATCTCAGTCGCTGGCTAATGGCTGCCAAGTGGGGTAGTGTTACAAGTGCTCGTGTATCTCAGTCGCTGGCTAATGGCCGCCAAGTGAGGTAGTATTACAAGTGCTCGTGTACCTCAGTCGCTGGCTAATGGCCGCCAAGTGATGTAGTATTACAAGTGCTCGTGTATCTCAGTCGCTGGCTAATGGCCCCCAAGTGAGGTAGTGTTACAAGTGCTCGTGTATCTCAGTCGCTGGTTAATGGCCGCCAAGTGAGGTAGTGTTACAAGTGCTCGTGTATCTCAGTCGGTGGCTAATGGCCGCCAAGTGAGGTAGTATTACAAGTGCTCGTGTACCACAGTCGCTGGCTAATGGCCGCCAAGTGAGGTAGTGTTAAAAGTGCTCATGTATCACAGTCGCTGGCTAATGGCCGCCAAGTGAGGTAGTGTTACAAGTGCTCGTGTATCTCAGTCGCTAGCTAATGGCCGCCAAGTGAGGCAGTGTTACAAGTGCTCGTGTGTCTCAGTCGCTAGCTAATGGCCGCCAAGTGAGGTAGTGTAACAAGTGCTCGTGTATCTCAGTCGCTGGCTAATGGCCGCCAAGTGAGGCAGTGTTACAAGTACTCGTGTACCACAGTCGCTGGCTAATGGCCGCCAAGTGAGGTACTGTTACAAGTGCTCGTGTACCACAGTCGCTGGCTAATGGCCGCCAAGTGAGGTAGTGTAACAAGTGCTCGTGTATCTCAGTCGCTGGCTAATGGCCGCCAAGTGAGGCAGTGTTACAAGTGCTCGTGTACCACAGTCGCTGGCAAATGGCCACCAAGTGGGGTAGTATTGCAAGTGCTCGTGTATCTCAGTCGCCGGCTAATGGCCCCCAAGTGAGGTAGTGTTACAAGTGCTCGTGTATCACAGTCGCTGGCTAATGGCCGCCAAGTGAGGTAGTGTTACAAGTGCTCGTGTGTCTCAGTCGCTGGCTAATGGCCGCCAAGTGAGGTAGTGTAACAAGTGCTCGTGTACCACAGTCGCTGGCTAATGGCAACCAAGTGGGGCAGTGTTACAAGTGCTGGTGTACCACAGTCGCTGGCTAATGGCCGCCAAGTGGGGCAGTGTTACAAGTGCTCGTGTATCTCAGTCGCTGGCTAATGGCCGCCAAGTGGGGTAGTGTTACAAGTGCTCGTGTATCTCAGTCGCTGGCTAATGGCCGCCAAGTGGGGTAGTGTAACAAGTGCTCATGTATCTCAGTCGCTGGCTAATGGCCGCCAAGTGAGGCAGTGTTACTAGTGCTCGTGTACCACAGTCGCTGGCTAATGGCCGCCAAGTGAGGTAGTGTAACAAGTGCTCGTGTACCACAGTCGCTGGCTAATGGCCGCCAAGTGAGGTAGTGTTACAAGTGCTCGTGTACCACAGTCGCTGGCTAATGGCCCCCAAGTGGGGTAGTGTAACAAGTGCTCGTGTATCACAGTCGCTGGCTAATGGCCGCCAAGTAAGGTAGTGTTACAAGTGTTCGTGTACCACAGTCGCTGGCTAATGGCCGCCAAGTGGGACAGTGTTACAAATGCTCGTGTACCACAGTCGCTGGCTAATGGCCGCCAAGTGAGGTAGTGTTACAAGTGCTCGTGTATCACAGTCGCTGGTTAATGGCCGCCAAGTGAGGTAGTGTTTCAAGTGCTCGTGTACCACAGTCGCTGGCTAATGGCTGCCAAGTGAGGTAGTGTAACAAGTGCTCGTGTATCTCAGTCGCTGGCTAATGACCGCCAAGTGAGGAAGGGTTACAAGTGCTCGTGTATCACAGTCGCTGGCTAATGGCCGCCAAGTGAGGTAGTGTTACAAGTGCTCGTGTATCACAGTCGCTGGCTAATGGCTGCCAAGTGAGGCAGTGTAACAAGTGCTCGTGTATCACAGTCGCTGGCTAATGGCTGCCAAGTGGGGCAGTGTAACAAGTGCTCGTGTATCTCAGTCGCTGGCTAACGGCCGCCAAGTGAGGTAGTGTTACGAGTGCTCGTGTACCACAGTTGCTGGCTAATGGCTGCCAAGTGAGGTAGTGTTACAAGTGCTCGTGTATCTCAGTCGCTGGCTAATGGCTGCCAAGAGAGGCAGTGTTACAAGTGCTCGTGTATCTCAGTCGCTGGCTAATGGCTGCCAAGTGAGGTAGAGTTACAAGTGCTCGTGTATCTCAGTCGCTGACTAATGGCCGCCAAGTGAGGCAGTGTTACAAGTGCTCGTGTACCACAGTCGCTGGCTAATGGCTGCCAAGGGAGGTAGTGTTACAAGTGCTCGTGTACCTCAGTCGCTGGCTAATGGCTGCCAAGTGTGGTAGTGTTACAAGTGCTCATGTACCACAGTCGCTGGCTAATGGCTGCCAAGTCAGGTAGTGTTACATGTGCTCGTGTATTTCAGTCGCTGGCTAATGGCCGCCAAGAGAGGTAGTGTAACTAGTGCTCGTGTATCTCAGTCGCTGGCTAATGGCCGCCAAGTGATGTAGTGTTACAAGTGCTCGTGTACCACAGTCGCTGGCTAATGGCCGCCAAGTGAGGTAGTGTTACAACTGCTCGTGTACCACAGTCGCTGGCTAATGGCTGCCAAGTGGGGTAGTGTTCCAAGTGCGCGTGTATCACTGTCGCTGGCTAATGGCCGCCAAGTGGGGTAGGGTTACAAGTGCTCGTGTACCACAGTCGCTGGCTAATGGCCGCCAAAAGAGGTAGTGTTACAAGTGCTCGTGTTTCACAGTCGCTGGCTAATGGCCCCCAAGTGAGGTAGTGTTACATGTGCTCGTGTACCACAGTCGCTGGCTAATGGCCCCCAAGTGAGGTATTGTTACAAGTGCTCATGTGTCTCAGTCGCTGGCTAATGGCCGCCAAGTGAGGTAGTGTTACAGGTGCTCGTGTATCTCAGTCGCTGGCTAATGGCCGCCAAGTGAGGCAGTGTTACAAGTGCTCGTGTTTCACAGTCGCTGGCTAATGGCCACCAAGTGGGGTAGAGTTACAAGTGCTCGTGTATCTCAGTCGCTGGCTAATGGCCGCCAAGTGAGGTACTGTTACAAGTGCTCGTGTATCTCAGTCGCTGGCTAATGGCCGCCAAGTGAGGTAGTGTTACAAGTGCTCGTGTATCTCAGTCGCTGGCTAATGGCCGCCAAGTGAGGCAGTGTTACAAGTGCTCGTGTATCACAGTCGCTGGCTAATGGCCGCCAAGTGAGGTACTGTTACAAGTGCTCGTGTACCACAGTCGCTGGCTAATGGCCGCCAAGTGAGGTACTGTTACAAGTGCTCGTGTACCACAGTCGCTGGCTAATGGCCGCCAAGTGAGGTAGTGTTACAAGTGCTCGTGTAACACAGTCGCTGGCTAATGGCCGCCAAGTGAGGTACTGTTACATGTGCTCATGTACCAGAGTCGCTGGCTAATGGCCGCCAAGTGGGGTAGTGTTACAAGTGCCCGTGTACCACAGTCGCTGGCTAATGGCCGCCAAGTGAGGTACTGTTACAAGTGCTCGTGTATCTCAGTCGCTGGCTAATGGCCGCCAAGTGAGGTAGTGTTACAAGTGTTCGTGTATCTCAGTCGCTGGCTAATGGCCGCCAAGTGAGGTACTGTAACAAGTGTTCGTGTATCTCAGTCGCTGGCTAATGGCTGCCAAGTGGGGTAGTGATACAAGTGCTCGTGTACCAGAGTCGCTGGCTAATGGCCGCCAAGTGGGGTAGTGTTACAAGTGCTCGTGTACCACAGTCGCTGGCTAATGGCCGCCAAGTGAGGTACTGTTACAAGTGCTCGTGTATCTCAGTCGCTGGCTAATGGCCGCCAAGTGAGGTAGTATTACAAGTGCTCGTGTACCACAGTCGCTGGCTAATGGCCGCCAAGTGGGGCAGTGTAACAAGTGTTCGTGTATCTCAGTCGCTGGCTAATGGCTGCCAAGTGGGGTAGTGTTACAAGTGCTCGTGTATCTCAGTCGCTGGCTAATGGCCGCCAAGTGAGGTAGTATTACAAGTGCTCGTGTACCTCAGTCGCTGGCTAATGGCCGCCAAGTGATGTAGTATTACAAGTGCTCGTGTATCTCAGTCGCTGGCTAATGGCCCCCAAGTGAGGTAGTGTTACAAGTGCTCGTGTATCTCAGTCGCTGGTTAATGGCCGCCAAGTGAGGTAGTGTTACAAGTGCTCGTGTATCTCAGTCCGTGGCTAATGGCCGCCAAGTGAGGTAGTATTACAAGTGCTCGTGTACCACAGTCGCTGGCTAATGGCCGCCAAGTGAGGTAGTGTTAAAAGTGCTCATGTATCACAGTCGGTGGCTAATGGCCGCCAAGTGAGGTAGTGTTACAAGTGCTCGTGTATCTCAGTCGCTAGCTAATGGCCGCCAATTGAGGCAGTGTTACAAGTGCTCGTGTGTCTCAGTCGCTAGCTAATGGCCGCCAAGTGAGGTAGTGTAACAAGTGCTCGTGTATCTCAGTCGCTGGCTAATGGCCGCCAAGTGAGGCAGTGTTACAAGTACTCGTGTACCACAGTCGCTGGCTAATGGCCGCCAAGTGAGGTACTGTTACAAGTGCTCGTGTACCACAGTCGCTGGCTAATGGCCGCCAAGTGAGGTAGTGTAACAAGTGCTCGTGTATCTCAGTCGCTGGCTAATGGCCGCCAAGTGAGGCAGTGTTACAAGAGCTCGTGTACCACAGTCGTTGGCAAATGGCCACCAAGTGGGGTAGTATTGCAAGTGCTCGTGTATCTCAGTCGCCGGCTAATGGCCCCCAAGTAAGGTAGTGTTACAAGTGCTCGTGTATCACAGTCGCTGGCTAATGGCCGCCAAGTGAGGTAGTGTTACAAGTGCTCGTGTATCACAGTCGCTGGCTAATGGTTGCCAAGTGAGGCAGTGTTACAAGTGCTCGTGTACCACAGTCGCTGGCTAATGGCCGCCAAGTGAGGTAGTGTTACAAGTGCTCGTGTATCTCAGTCGCTGGATAATGGCCGCCAAGTGGGGTAGTGTTACAAGTGTTCGTGTACCACAGTCGCTGGCTAATGGCCCCCAAGTGGGGTAGTGTTACAAGTGCTCGTGTATCACAGTCGCTGGCTAATGGCCGCCAAGTGAGGTAGAATTACAAGTTCTCGTGTACCACTGTCGCTGGCTAATGGCCCCCAAGTGAGGTACTGTTACAAGTGCTCGTGTATCACAGTCGCTGGCTAATGTCCGCCAAGTGAGGCAGTGTTACAAGTGCTCGTGTATCTCAGTCGCTGGCTAATGGCCGCCAAGTAAGGTAGTGTTACAAGTGTTCGTGTACCACAGTCGCTGGCTAATGGCCGCCAAGTGGGACAGTGTTACAAATGCTCGTGTACCACAGTCGCTGGCTAATGGCCGCCAAGTGAGGTAGTGTTACAAGTGCTCGTGTATCACAGTCGCTGGTTAATGGCCGCCAAGTGAGGTAGTGTTTCAAGTGCTCGTGTACCACAGTCGCTGGCTAATGGCTGCCAAGTGAGGTAGTGTAACAAGTGCTCGTGTATCTCAGTCGCTGGCTAATGACCGCCAAGTGAGGAAGGGTTACAAGTGCTCGTGTATCACAGTCGCTGGCTAATGGCCGCCAAGTGAGGTAGTGTTACAAGTGCTCGTGTATCACAGTCGCTGGCTAATGGCTGCCAAGTGAGGCAGTGTAACAAGTGCTCGTGTATCACAGTCGCTGGCTAATGGCTGCCAAGTGGGGCAGTGTAACAAGTGCTCGTGTATCTCAGTCGCTGGCTAACGGCCGCCAAGTGAGGTAGTGTTACGAGTGCTCGTGTACCACAGTTGCTGGCTAATGGCTGCCAAGTGAGGTAGTGTTACAAGTGCTCGTGTATCTCAGTCGCTGGCTAATGGCTGCCAAGAGAGGCAGTGTTACAAGTGCTCGTGTATCTCAGTCGCTGGCTAATGGCTGCCAAGTGAGGTAGAGTTACAAGTGCTCGTGTATCTCAGTCGCTGACTAATGGCCGCCAAGTGAGGCAGTGTTACAAGTGCTCGTGTACCACAGTCGCTGGCTAATGGCTGCCAAGGGAGGTAGTGTTACAAGTGCTCGTGTACCTCAGTCGCTGGCTAATGGCTGCCAAGTGTGGTAGTGTTACAAGTGCTCATGTACCACAGTCGCTGGCTAATGGCTGCCAAGTCAGGTAGTGTTACATGTGCTCGTGTATTTCAGTCGCTGGCTAATGGCCGCCAAGAGAGGTAGTGTAACTAGTGCTCGTGTATCTCAGTCGCTGGCTAATGGCCGCCAAGTGATGTAGTGTTACAAGTGCTCGTGTACCACAGTCGCTGGCTAATGGCCGCCAAGTGAGGTAGTGTTACAACTGCTCGTGTACCACAGTCGCTGGCTAATGGCTGCCAAGTGGGGTAGTGTTCCAAGTGCGCGTGTATCACTGTCGCTGGCTAATGGCCGCCAAGTGGGGTAGGGTTACAAGTGCTCGTGTACCACAGTCGCTGGCTAATGGCCGCCAAAAGAGGTAGTGTTACAAGTGCTCGTGTTTCACAGTCGCTGGCTAATGGCCCCCAAGTGAGGTAGTGTTACATGTGCTCGTGTACCACAGTCGCTGGCTAATGGCCCCCAAGTGAGGTATTGTTACAAGTGCTCATGTGTCTCAGTCGCTGGCTAATGGCCGCCAAGTGAGGTAGTGTTACAGGTGCTCGTGTATCTCAGTCGCTGGCTAATGGCCGCCAAGTGAGGCAGTGTTACAAGTGCTCGTGTTTCACAGTCGCTGGCTAATGGCCACCAAGTGGGGTAGAGTTACAAGTGCTCGTGTATCTCAGTCGCTGGCTAATGGCCGCCAAGTGAGGTACTGTTACAAGTGCTCGTGTATCTCAGTCGCTGGCTAATGGCCGCCAAGTGAGGTAGTGTTACAAGTGCTCGTGTATATCAGTCGCTGGCTAATGGCCGCCAAGTGAGGCAGTGTTACAAGTGCTCGTGTATCACAGTCGCTGGCTAATGGCCGCCAAGTGAGGTACTGTTACAAGTGCTCGTGTACCACAGTCGCTGGCTAATGGCCGCCAAGTGAGGTACTGTTACAAGTGCTCGTGTACCACAGTCGCTGGCTAATGGCCGCCAAGTGAGGTAGTGTTACAAGTGCTCGTGTAACACAGTCGCTGGCTAATGGCCGCCAAGTGAGGTACTGTTACATGTGCTCATGTACCAGAGTCGCTGGCTAATGGCCGCCAAGTGGGGTAGTGTTACAAGTGCCCGTGTACCACAGTCGCTGGCTAATGGCCGCCAAGTGAGGTACTGTTACAAGTGCTCGTGTATCTCAGTCGCTGGCTAATGGCCGCCAAGTGAGGTAGTGTTACAAGTGTTCGTGTATCTCAGTCGCTGGCTAATGGCCGCCAAGTGAGGTACTGTAACAAGTGTTCGTGTATCTCAGTCGCTGGCTAATGGCTGCCAAGTGGGGTAGTGATACAAGTGCTCGTGTACCAGAGTCGCTGGCTAATGGCCGCCAAGTGGGGTAGTGTTACAAGTGCTCGTGTACCACAGTCGCTGGCTAATGGCCGCCAAGTGAGGTACTGTTACAAGTGCTCGTGTATCTCAGTCGCTGGCTAATGGCCGCCAAGTGAGGTAGTATTACAAGTGCTCGTGTACCACAGTCGCTGGCTAATGGCCGCCAAGTGGGGCAGTGTAACAAGTGTTCGTGTATCTCAGTCGCTGGCTAATGGCTGCCAAGTGGGGTAGTGTTACAAGTGCTCGTGTATCTCAGTCGCTGGCTAATGGCCGCCAAGTGAGGTAGTATTACAAGTGCTCGTGTACCTCAGTCGCTGGCTAATGGCCGCCAAGTGATGTAGTATTACAAGTGCTCGTGTATCTCAGTCGCTGGCTAATGGCCCCCAAGTGAGGTAGTGTTACAAGTGCTCGTGTATCTCAGTCGCTGGTTAATGGCCGCCAAGTGAGGTAGTGTTACAAGTGCTCGTGTATCTCAGTCCGTGGCTAATGGCCGCCAAGTGAGGTAGTATTACAAGTGCTCGTGTACCACAGTCGCTGGCTAATGGCCGCCAAGTGAGGTAGTGTTAAAAGTGCTCATGTATCACAGTCGGTGGCTAATGGCCGCCAAGTGAGGTAGTGTTACAAGTGCTCGTGTATCTCAGTCGCTAGCTAATGGCCGCCAATTGAGGCAGTGTTACAAGTGCTCGTGTGTCTCAGTCGCTAGCTAATGGCCGCCAAGTGAGGTAGTGTAACAAGTGCTCGTGTATCTCAGTCGCTGGCTAATGGCCGCCAAGTGAGGCAGTGTTACAAGTACTCGTGTACCACAGTCGCTGGCTAATGGCCGCCAAGTGAGGTACTGTTACAAGTGCTCGTGTACCACAGTCGCTGGCTAATGGCCGCCAAGTGAGGTAGTGTAACAAGTGCTCGTGTATCTCAGTCGCTGGCTAATGGCCGCCAAGTGAGGCAGTGTTACAAGAGCTCGTGTACCACAGTCGTTGGCAAATGGCCACCAAGTGGGGTAGTATTGCAAGTGCTCGTGTATCTCAGTCGCCGGCTAATGGCCCCCAAGTGAGGTAGTGTTACAAGTGCTCGTGTATCACAGTCGCTGGCTAATGGCCGCCAAGTGAGGTAGTGTTACAAGTGCTCGTGTATCACAGTCGCTGGCTAATGGTTGCCAAGTGAGGCAGTGTTACAAGTGCTCGTGTACCACAGTCGCTGGCTAATGGCCGCCAAGTGAGGTAGTGTTACAAGTGCTCGTGTATCTCAGTCGCTGGATAATGGCCGCCAAGTGGGGTAGTGTTACAAGTGTTCGTGTACCACAGTCGCTGGCTAATGGCCCCCATGTGGGGTAGTGTTACAAGTGCTCGTGTATCACAGTCGCTGGCTAATGGCCGCCAAGTGAGGTAGAATTACAAGTTCTCGTGTACCACAGTCGCTGGCTAATGGCCCCCAAGTGAGGTACTGTTACAAGTGCTCGTGTATCACAGTCGCTGGCTAATGTCCGCCAAGTGAGGCAGTGTTACAAGTGCTCGTGTATCTCAGTCGCTGGCTAATGGCTGCCAAGTGAGGTAGTGTTACAAGTGCTCGTGTATCTCAGTTGCTGGCTAATGGCCGCCAAGTGAGGTAGTGTTACAAGTGCTCGTGTACCACAGTCGCTGGCTAATGGCCGCCAAGTGAGGTAGCGTAACAAGTGCTCGTGTACCACAGTCACTGGCTAATGGCTGCCAAGTGAGGTAGTGTTACAATACTCGTGTACCACAGTCGCTGGCTAATGGCTGCCAAGGTAGGTAGTGTTACAAGTGCTCGTGTACCACAGTCGCTGGCTAATGGCCGCCAAGTGAGGTAGTGTTACAAGTGCTCGTGTACCACAGTCGCTGGCTAATGGCCGCCAAGTGGGGTAGTGTTACAAGTGCTTGTGTACCGCAGTCGCTGGCTAATGGCCGCCAAGTGGGACAGTGTTACAAATGCTCGTGTACCACAGTCGCTGGCTAATGGCCGCCAAGTGAGGTAGTGTTACAAGTGCTCGTGTATCACAGTCGCTGGTTAATGGCCGCCAAGTGAGGTAGTGTTACAAGTGCTCGTGTACCACAGTCGCTGGCTAATGGCTGCCAAGTGAGGTAGTGTAACAAGTGCTCGTGTATCTCAGTCGCTGGCTAAGGGCCGCCAAGTGAGGAAGTGTTACAAGTGCTCGTGTATCACAGTCGCTGGCTAATGGCCGCCAAGTGAGGTAGTGTTACAAGTGCTCGTGTATCACAGTCGCTGGCTAATGGCTGCCAAGTGAGGCAGTGTAACAAGTGCTCGTGTATCACAGTCGCTGGCTAATGGCTGCCAAGTGGGGCAGTGTAACAAGTGCTCGTGTATCTCAGTCGCTGGCTAATGGCCGCCAAGTGAGGTAGTGTTACAAGTGCTCGTGTACCACAGTTGCTGGCTAATGGCTGCCAAGTGAGGTAGTGTTACAAGTGCTCGTGTATCTCAGTCGCTGGCTAATGGCTGCCAAGAGGGGCAGTGTTTCAAGTGCTCGTGTATCTCAGTCGCTGGCTAATGGCTGCCAAGTGAGGTAGAGTTACAAGTGCTCGTGTATCTCAGTCGCTGACTAATGGCCTCCAAGTGAGGCAGTGTTACAAGTGCTCGTGTACCGCAGTCGCTGGCTAATGGCTGCCAAGTGAGGTAGTGTTACAAGTGCTCGTGTACCTCAGTCGCTGGCTAATGGCTGCCAAGTGAGGTAGTGTTACAAGTGCTCGTGTACCACAGTCGCTGGCTAATGGCTGCCAAGTGAGGTAGTGTTACAAGTGCTCGTGTATTTCAGTCGCTGGCTAATGGCCGCCAAGAGAGGTAGTGTAACTAGTGCTCGTGTATCTCAGTCGCTGGCTAATGGCCGCCAAGTGATGTAGTGTTACAAGTGCTCGTGTACCACAGTCGCTGGCTAATGGCCGCCAAGTGAGGTAGTGTTACAAGTGCTCGTGTACCACAGTCGCTGGCTAATGGCTGCCAAGTGGGGTAGTGTTACAAGTGCGCGTGTATCACTGTCGCTGGCTAATGGCCGCCAAGTGGGGTAGGGTTACATGTGCTCGTGTACCACAGTCGCTGGCTAATGGCCGCCAAAAGAGGTAGTGTTACAAGTGCTCGTGTTTCACAGTCGCTGGCTAATGGCCCCCAAGTGAGGTAGTGTTACAAGTGCTCGTGTACCACAGTCGCTGGCTAATGGCCGCCAAGTGAGGTATTGTTACAAGTGCTCATGTGTCTCAGTCGCTGGCTAATGGCCGCCAAGTGAGGTAGTGTCACAGGTGCTCGTGTATCTCAGTCGCTGGCTAATGGCCGCCAAGTGAGGCAGTGTTACAAGTGCTCGTGTATCACAGTCGCTGGCTAATGGCCACCAAGTGGGGTAGTGTTACAAGTGCTCGTGTATCTCAGTCGCTGGCTAATGGCCGCCAAGTTAGGTACTGTTACAAGTGCTCATGTATCTCAGTCGCTGGCTAATGGCCGCCAAGTGAGGTAGTGTTACAAGTGCTCGAGTATCTCAGTCGCTGGCTAATGGCCGCCAAGTGAGGCAGTGTTACAAGTGCTCGTGTATCACAGTCGCTGGCTAATGGCCGTCAAGTTAGGTACTGTTACAAGTGCTCGTGTACCACAGTCGCTGGCTAATGGCCGCCAAGTGAGGTACTGTTACAAGTGCTCGTGTACCACAGTCACTGGCTAATGGCCGCCAAGTGAGGTACTGTTACAAGTGCTCGTGTATCTCAGTCGCTGGCTAATGGCCGCCAAGTGAGGTAGTGTTACAAGTGTTCGTGTATCTCAGTCGCTGGCTAATGGCCGCCAAGTGAGGTACTGTAACAAGTGTTCGTGTATCTCAGTCGCTGGCTAATGGCTGCCAAGTGGGGTAGTGTTACAAGTGCTCGTGTACCAGAGTCGCTTGCTAATGGCCGCCAAGTGGGGTAGTGTTACAAGTGCTCGTGTACCACAGTCGCTGGCTAATGGCCGCCAAGTGAGGTACTGTTACAAGTGCTCGTGTATCTCAGTCGCTGGCTAATGGCCGCCAAGTGAGGTAGTATTACAAGTGCTCGTGTACCACAGTCGCTGGCTAATGGCCGCCAAGTGGGGCAGTGTAACAAGTGTTCGTGTATCTCAGTCGCTGGCTAATGGCCGCCAAGTGAGGTAGTGTTAAAAGTGCTCATGTATCACAGTCGCTGGCTAATGGCCGCCAAGTGAGGTAGTGTTACAAGTGCTCGTGTATCTCAGTCGCTAGCTAATGGCCGCCAAGTGAGGCAGTGTTACAAGTGCTCGTGTATCTCAGTCGCTAGCTAATGGCCGCCAAGTGAGGTAGTGTAACAAGTGCTCGTGTATCTCAGTCGCTGGCTAATGGCCGCCAAGTGAGGCAGTGTTACAAGTGCTCGTGTACCACAGTCGCTGGCTAATGGCCGCCAAGTGAGGTACTGTTACAAGTGCTCGTGTATCACAGTCGCTGGCTAATGGCCGCCGAGTGAGGTAGTGTAACAAGTGCTCGTGTATCTCAGTCGCTGGCTAATGGCCGCCAAGTGAGGCAGTGTTACAAGTGCTCGTGTATTTCAGTCGCTAGCTAATGGCCGCCAAGTGGGGTAGTGTTACAAGTGCTCGTGTATCTCAGTCGCTGGCTAATGGCCGCCAAGTGGAGTAGTGTTACAAGTGCTCGTGTATCACAGTCGCTGGCTAATGGCCGCCAAGTGAGGTAGTGTTACAAGTGCTCGTGTATCTCAGTCGCTGGCTAATGGCCGCCAAGTGGGGTAGTGTTAAAAGTGCTCGTGTACCACAGTCGCTGGCTAATGGCCCCCAAGTGGGGTAGTGTTACAAGTGCTCGTGTATCACAGTCGCTGGCTAATGGCCGCCAAGTGAGGTAGTGTTACAATTGCTCGTGTATCTCAGTCGCTGGCTAATGGCTGCCACGTGAGGCAGTGTAACAAGTGCTCGTGTATCTCAGTCGCTAGATAATGGCCGCCAAGTGGGGTAGTGTTACAAGTGCTCGTGTATCTCAGTCGCTGGCTAATGGCCGCCAAGTGGGGTAGTGTTACAAGTGCTCGTGTACCACAGTCGCTGGCTAATGGCCGCCAAGTGAGGTAGTGTTACAAGTGCTCGTGTATCTCAGTCGCTAGCTAATGGCCGCCAAGTGAGGCAGTGTTACAAGTGCTCGTGTATCTCAGTCGCTAGCTAATGGCCGCCAAGTGAGGTAGTGTAACAAGTGCTCGTGTATCTCAGTCGCTGGCTAATGGCCGCCAAGTGAGGCAGTGTTACAAGTCCTCGTGTACCACAGTCGCTGGCTAATGGCCGCCAAGTGAGGTACTGTTACAAGTGCTCGTGTATCACAGTCGCTGGCTAATGGCCGCCAAGTGAGGTAGTGTAACAAGTGCTCGTGTATCTCAGTCGCTGGCTAATGTACGCCAAGTGAGGCAGTGTTACAAGTGCTCGTGTATCTCAGTCGCTAGCTAATGGCCGCCAAGTGGGGTAGTGTTACAAGTGCTCGTGTATCTCAGTCGCTGGCTAATGGCCGCCAAGTGGGGTAGTGTTACAGGTGCTCGTGTACCACAGTCGCTGGCTAATGGCCCCCAAGTGGGGTAGTGTTACAAGTGCTCGCGTATCACAGTCGCTGGCTAATGGCCGCCAAGTGAGGTAGTGTTACAAGTGCTCGTGTATCTCAGTCGCTGGCTAATGGCCGCCAAGTGAGGCAGTGTAACAAGTGCTCGTGTATCACAGTCGCTGGCTAATGGCCGCCAAGTGAGGTAGTGTTACAAGTGCTCGTGTATCTCAGTCGCTAGCTATTGGCCGCCAAGTGGGGTAGTGTTACAAGTGCTCGTGTATCTCAGTCGCTGGCTAATGGCCGCCAAGTGGGGTAGTGTTACAAGTGCTCGTGTACCACAGTCGCTGGCTAATGGCCGCCAAGTGAGGTAGTGTTACAAGTGCTCGTGTATCTCAGTCGCTGGCTAATGGCCGCCAAGTTAGGTAGTGTTGCAAGTGCTCGTGTATCTCAGTCGATGGCTAATGGCCGCCAAGTTAGGCATGGTTACAAGTGTTCGTCGGATTGAATTTTCTCGCAAGATGACCGAACGGATTGAGGAATGATACTGCATCGAATTTTGTGTGAGGCTAGCTGATATTCAAAGTGAAACAATTCGTAACATTAAGCGGTTGTTTGGAGACGATGCTGTGGGGTTAACACAAATTAATGAGTGGTGCAGCCGTTTCAAAAATGTCCGCTCATCATTGGAGACTGCTCAGCGTCCTGGTTGGCCACAAACCGCTCGAAATGCAACTGTTGTTGAGAGAGTGAACAATCTGATAAAGGAAGATCGATGTTGACCCTACGAGAGGTTGCCGAAGAAGTTGGGATCAATTCTGCGTGATGATCTGAACATGTGCAGAGGGGCTGCAAAATTGGCAGTTGCATCATGGCAATGCCCCAGCACATTCATCACCATTGGTCCGAACGTTCTCGACGCCAAATGCAATGCCAGTCGATAGCCGACCTCCCTACTCTCCATACATGGCTCCTTGCGACTTGTAGTTGTTTCCGAAACTGAAGACGCCACTGAAAGGGTTCGGTTTGGGATATGAGAAGAGATAGTGAGGAATGCGACGGCGGAGTTGAACACCTATCAAAAGATGCCTTCCAGAATTTTTTCAGACATGGAAGGAGCGGTGGGCCAAAGGTCGGATATTAATCAGACAGGCCTCGTATATTTAGTAGATTTCTATACATCATTCCGAAAATAAGCTAAACTCAAATTTTTCGATGACCTCTCATTTAAGCTTCTTTTCTTATCTCGTGTCTACTAATCAATTAATAGATTCATCGTTTAGGCGAATTATCTATCATTTGGTTAGTGGATTAATCGATTTAACGGTCAGTCGATTATCGATGAATCGTTTTGTATTCATTACCAACCATGCGATTCAAACATCGCTCATTACCAGCGATCTGCCGGGAGGTGGGACTTCCTCTCAGCCTTCTTCAGTCGTTCCCCCTCACGTCTACACCCGGAAAATGATGGGATGGTTCCTAACTTAAGGCCACGACCGTCTCCTTCCCAATCCTCACCTGAATATACAAATACACACACCATCACAATAACACAGGTTATCAGACAAATTCCACATTTAAATACATGACCAGGATGTCGCAAAGCCCCTAAAGAATCAACAACAACAAAATCCAGAACTTGGGTTTGTGAATTTTTCTCCGTGTCTCCCTGTTTGTAGTTTTTACCTGCAGAACATATTCCTAATGTTATAAAGATCTATAGTTTGGTTAATTAATAGGCTTGTTTAGCCTATAGATAGTCCACCCGCCCACACATCCTGTTCGCTGTCTGATTGCAGCTCTGCTCTTGCTGTACGATGTGACCAACAAGACGAGCTTCGACAATATTCGCGCGTGGCTTGGTGAGATTCGCGAATATTCGCAAGATGATGTCGTCATCATGCTCCTTGGTAAGTATTTCTCGTCCTTGCGTTCTTAATGAGGAGACATCTGCCCCGCATGTTTCTGGGTGTGTGTTACTGTAGTGTCTGTTTTAGTGCGAGTAGATATCATTATTGGAGGTTTGGATTGAAATAAACGGTCCATGTGATGAACATTTTTTTTCGTGTGGCCTCCCGAGAGGCCGAGTATAGGTCTTTCTAGTCGACGCCAGTGGGCGACCTGCGCACCGGGATGAGAGATAGAATGGAATGAATGAAGATGAATGAAACTGGGCAAGGATGTGGAAGGACGCAGCCGTGGCCTGTCAGAAGCTACCTTCCCAGCATTTTCCTGGTTTTGAAAATGGGGAAACCATGGAAAGCCATTGCAAGGACGTCCAATGGTGGGGATCGAACCCACGCGTCTAACACTGCGCTTTAGCGAGCATAGACACCGCTATCGGTAAGTGATGAATTTAAGAGCCCTGAATATAAATGGAAGACCATAATCAGAATGGTGGCTTTCACAGCCAAGTGTTGGGGCAGCGGAGGCTCCGGGTTCGGTTCTCGGCTCGGCCAGGAATTTTAGAAATTGGCGTGAGGGCTGGAACGGGGTGCACGCAGCCTCATGAGGACAATTGAGTAGCTGTTTAACAGCGAGGAAGCGCCACGGTCACGAAAACCAAGATTGACGGCCGAGGGTACCCGACGCACCGTCCACGCGTCACCCCACAATCTGAACAGCGGTCGCTTGGTCTGTGATACAACAGGGGTAAGGGGAGGGGAAGCGTGACTTAGCTTACTCAGCTACGGAGGAGCATTCCGAATATAAGTCTCGTCATTTAGAGAGGAAGCAAAGATTCAAGGAAATAATTGCAACTCTGAGACTTGATGACGACATTGTCATCATAGCTGACACACCTGAGGATTTGAAGGTGTTTTTAAATGGTATGGATTCTGTCTTGAGAAAAGAAATGATGATGAAAATTAATAAATGTAAAACAAAAATATTGGATTGCAGTCTAAAGATATCAGAACCCATACGGATGTCGAATTGGCAGGTGAACAGCTAAAGGAAGTAGGTGACTTCTGTTACTTGGGAAGCAAAATAACCAGTGATGGACAAAGCAAAGAGGGTATAAAATGTAGGGTGGAACAGGCCCGGAAAGCATTTATACAGGATATAAATCTGTTGACATCGAATATACATTTAGGTATTAGGAAGTCATTTTTGAAGGCCTTTGTCTGGAGCGTGGAGCTCTATGGAAGGGAAACTTGGACTGTTGGAGCAGCAGAAAAGATGAGATTAGAAACGTTTGAAATGTGGTGTTACAGGAGAATGATGAAGATCATATGGGTACATATCCCCCCTGGATATGTTTGGTAACTTACTGTATAGCAGTGGTGGCGCGTTCTATATGTTCAGTGGTTCAGTGAACCCCCTAAAAATATATAACTCTTAGTAAAATGGTTAATCAAGTGCGCATTTCTTTAATTACATATGTAAATTTGCGCTCGGAGGGATAATTTTGACATCAACACTCGGTTCCTCTCCGGAATCAGCGAAAAGGTTCAATTTCTGGATCGCTGGCGCGCGAAAGGTTCCTTTTCTGGATCGTAGGCGAGCGGCGGTGGGACGTAAGGAGGGAGCGTTGGGCGCGGGGTTGTGTGAGGCAAGGGGGGCAAGCCGAGAACAAGGCTAAACTATCGCTGGTGAAAGGACCAGCTCAAGCCACCGCTAGACACGATCTACCTCGAACCACCCCGAAGTTAGCCGCTGCAGCCCTGGGCGATGTATTGTCTCTAAGCGTGCAGTTTAAAATGTGCCTGTTATGGTACGTTTTGAAGGGATTTTAATTTCACGATTTTGCGTTTTAGATATAATTAACCGCAATGAACCAGAATATTTTTGAAACTACGATTTGTATAACATCAATAGGCGTACGTAGTCTACGTTTATGTAGTTAATGTAAACTTTTAATTATTTAGAAGTGCTCATAAAGGCAAAATACGTCAAGATAAGAACATAAATAACAGTCTGCCTAACACGTTCTTGGAGCAGTGTTTATTTCTGACCCGTCAGTTCAACCACCTCCGGAACAGTACCTTAGCGAATATCTTCTCAAGTCTGTGTTTATTGAAGTGCACTATTGTATCTGACGTTCGTTATCACGGTGTGTGGCGGTGTCTTGATGCGTGTGTCGTGTATTCATCAGTGTGAAAATGAATACCGTTCGGTTTCTTCTAGAGAATACCTTTCCAACACTTAGTATAGAAGAAAAGTGCAAAATAAAGCAGCTTGGCAGGCCTCTTCCCTCCCTGAACATTATTCAGAAGCAAACTAGTAGAGGTAAGGATTTTTGTAGAACATTTAAGCTACAGATTTACGAGAGGAATACTTGGCTATGTGGTTGCGATACCATTAATAGGCTTATCTGTTTTCCGTGCTTGCTTTTTGCTAAGGGCAAGGACACGAATTGGACAAAAAAAAGGGGTATCAGATCTCAGCCATTTAACACAAAAGATCAATAAGCACGAAGCATCTATCACACATAAGAGTGCATGTTTAGATCTTTCATTTCTGGGGAAAACAGATATTAGGCAGCAGCTAAGTAGCGTTTTCAGAAGGAATATTGAGAGGCATAATGATAGTGTCAGAAAAAATAGGTACGTGCTCTCGAAGATCATTGACTGCGTGAATTTGAACTTGCTTTGAGAGGTCATGACGAAACACTCGATTCAAACCATCCAGGCGTATTCAGAGGACTCATTAATTTTACTTCGGCATTGGATACCGTCGTTAGGGGTCATTTCAACAGTGCTACAGTCTTCAAGGGTACGTCGAAGGACATTCAAAATGACATTCTAGAATGTATGTTGCATGTGTGTCGCGAGAATATTTTAGCTGAAGTAGCTACTGCAGACTTCGTCTCCCTGATAGGAGATGAAACACCTGATGTGTCTTCAAAGTGTCAGTTAGTCATTGTTCTTTGATATGCATTAGCTAATGGGGAGCCTGTTGAAAGGTACTGGACTTTCTTAAACCCAGCAGGAAACTACACCTGCTCATTAGCCGATTGTATAAAAGGTGTCCTCACTCACGCAGTTGGAGAGCACAAAGAAAAAGTAGTCTCCCAAAGTTACGATGGTGCCAATGTTATGAGTGGCCGACACTCCGGAGTACTAACAATTGTAAGACAAGACTACCCATTTGCTTACTTTGTGCATTGTTACGCCCATCAATTGAATTTAATTCTGGCTCAGGCTGCTAGCCACAACAAAGAAGTGCGATTGTTCTTTGCCACCATTGGAGAGATTCCAGCATTTTTTTCTCATTCGCCTCAGAGAGTGGGCATTCTTGATGAGGTTGTGGTCAGAAGAGTTCCGCAGGGCTCAGCTACGTGATGGAACTTTAAATCAAAATGTGTTCTTACATTGCATGAGCATAAGGATGCAATTCTGGAATGCTTGGAGAAAATCGAAGACACGAGCAGACAAACAGCTACTATGAACCAAGCACATGGACTGCGTCTGAAAATACAACAGCCATTGTTTACTTTTTGGTTAGAGTTCTTTTACAGTGATATGCCTCACGTGGACATTCTATACAACCAATTACAAAAGCGTTCTGCTAACCCTGTATCCGTGGGAAGTTCAGTAAGCTCCTTTGAAACTGCAATTTTGAAAATAAGGGACAATGTTGACACATCGTTGTGGAGGAAAATGTAGAAGAAAACAGAGGGAAAATAAGATGCGAAAATAGTTATTACTTGAGGAACATTGCGGCGAAGGAGGACTGTGACGTGATTATAAATCACAGCAAAGAGAGATTCAACTTCTCCAACCACTTACTGGCCTCCACCTTCTTTGATCACCAATTCTTCCCATCCTTCCAAAATAATTTTCCAGAGGAGAATCTTACGTATGTTACAGAGTCCTATCCTTTTCTTGATAAAAATAAACTGAAAACTGAACTGCAGGTGATTTATTCAAGAAGTGAATTTAAAGAAATGAAAGATGCAACCGACTTCCTTGCTTTTTTGATAGAGAACAATCTCAAGGAACCTTTCGGAGAAGTAATGAAACTTTTGAAATTAATTGTTACTGTCCCCATGACTACTTCTGAAGCAGAAAGATGTTTTTCCACTTTAAAGCGGGTTAAGACATTCCTGAGGAGTACAATGCATGAGGATAGACTATCTGCTCTCGCTATGTTGTCCATCGAGAAGGAGATGACTCATAAATTAGTCGATTTTAATGAGAACGTAATTGACTTATTCGCCGCCAGGAAGGAAAGGAGGAACGATTTCCTGTACACACAGACGACAGCTGTTATACCAACGCCAGCAACGTCTTCAACATCAGACGAAACTGGATCAGCTTAAGGTAATTACACCTTATATTCTCTGTCTTTCATTTCTCATAGTTTTGGTAACTTCTTCGAGCTGCAATCATGTGTCTTCAAAGGAAAGTCACCTTTCTAGTCATGCAATGTCACTATTTTACGTCTATGTAAACATCAAGTAACATTACATTTGGCCACGTTATTTTTCAAAGTAGTGAACCCCCAGATGTTTTATCCACGCGCCGCCACTGCTGTACAGTATATTTAAAACCATGCAATTCCTTAGATTTTCACTAAGTCTATCGATGCTAGTAAAATATTAATATTTACAATTTTTGAACGTTTCTTTATTTTAAATTGTTAACATTTTTTTCCTTCTAAATGTTCTAGAATTCACTAATTTTTGCAAATTCCCCCTCCCGGTGGTGTATCCGGTGGCCCCCTCCCCTACGCCCCATAATCTTAACTCCACCCCTGCCCAAATCGGTCTTCTTCTTCTATACTGTGCCCACCTTCGATAAACATTGAACATCAGTGCGGTGAATAGGCTATCTTCTACTCTAGTCCTACGCGCCCATTTATAGCGCACGGCAGCCCGCATTTCTATATGTGACCACTGCTGGTTTTCACTCGAATCAAGTTGGCCACACCTATCTGCTGCTTTAACACTCAGCGCATGCACCGTATAGAGTTCAGTAATGATTGTGTTCTCTGACTTTATAATACAGCTTCCGTGTGAAATGACTAAACTTATATCCAGATCTCCCTCGTATAGCCTTTTTGATTATAACAGTTCACGTATCTCCAAAGGAATATTGCGAATGTGCATCCCCCAATCTCTCCAAAACGTTACATAAATAATGAACAGATTGAAAGGAGGACATATGTGACGGTATTTACACTTGTCTACTTGATTCGGCTCTAGAGAGGGGAAAATTGAAGCACGCACCGAACAACGCACTATGGGACATTTATCTAAAGAAAACATTTTTTCATCGCATGTTGGTCTACATTAATTTTCGACTTTAAAACAATTCAACATAATTATTGGTGAATATCAAACCGTGCTCAGCCTCCAATACTTGTGCAATACCTATAGACTACTGTTTGTTCCATAGCAGACATAACATACGTGAACACAGACATATTGGTCATCAGTCTCGTGTAGTTGGGTATTTTTGTACCTGTCTGATAACCTGTATATATGTGGTGACTGTAGTAGTGTGTGTAACTGTATTAGGGACAAGGATAAGGTAGGCGCCCCGGTACTTGAAGTAATGTACTAACTTATCTCTGCATTTGCCCGGAGGGAGTGTGGGAAAACCAAACTCAGGATAGCCCCTGTCAACGCAGGGATACGAAGCAGCGATCTCCGGACTTGTTGCAGCTGCCTTCGCGGCCGTGGTGCACGATTTAACGAGCTCGGCTACGCCGCGGGACATTACACAGAGAATATATTTATTTCATCTACATAACATAATATCAAACCATAATTTCCATTTATTATTGTTATCTAGTACAAATATTGCACGCGTTAGACAAAGTCGCCAGGGGATCTTCCGCGGTAGATAACCTTACTGACTTCCTTATCCTCCGAACCCACACACTGAGAGGATCGGGTGCGTTCTCAGACTAGCTCCGGCACGAGACTGATAGCTCAGGGATTATCAGGTCAGTGAGGGGTAACACCCGAGGAAACACCCCAAAAACATAAAGTTAGGAATAAATAGTCCAGATTTTCGTAAAACGCGTTAAAAATGTATTTTAAAAATCACAAACCCCTATCCTACTTCGGAGGGTTCAAAATCTCGGCTAGTCCGCAAATCTAAAAAAGGAAAAATACAACAATAAAAATAAATAGTGATTCCCCTGAACTGAATTTAAGTTAAGCCCTCACGAAAGTCCTTATTACAAAATTAATCGTTAATCAGGAATCGAGCTAAGAATGTCACACGTAAAATATTCCCTAAGCAAATACAAAAATATCAATTAAAAATACGAATAATCACATGCAGTGAATTTACAGCAAAACAAAACATTTAACTTGTTCACAAGGCTAGATTCATTTACATTTAATGCATCAATAGAAAATAAGCTATGTTACGATGATGTCACTTCCAACATATAATGTTACGTTAAATAATTAATTAATCCTGTCTGAAGTTATTACAAGATGATAAGCATCTGTGACGATGAAAAAAAGAGCTAAATAGCAACCAAGCACTATAAAAAGAAAGAAGTTAAACTAATACACACAGGATACAAGGTAGAAAATTTTACACTCTTAAACTAGTACACATCAATTAATAACACTCCTGCCAACGCTAATCAGATCACTCCTTGCGTCCAATAGTCACCTATGTGCATGACTTTAAGGTGGTGACAGCACAGTTGAAACTGCGACTTAAGTCACTTGGTTACCAAATGTCCACGCCTTACAGGGTTTCTGTGGCATTGGCAACGTCGTAGTCTCAACAAGTGTCTGCTTGGTCTAAATCATTGTTTATTAATATCAGCTGCTCCATAGTGTCGGTCATTCAATAAAAATATCACTTCAAGTTTAGATTCATTCAGCATCTTATTTAGTGGTTCGGTTTAGAAGAGTAATTTTTAAAATAATTATATTCATGATGTGGTGAGCCTCCGTGGCTTAGGCGGCAGCACGCCGGCCTCTCACCGCTGAGTCCGTGGTTCAAATCCCAGTCACTCCATGTGAGATCTGTGCTGGACAAAACGGAGACAGACAGGTTTTTCTCCGCGTACTCCGGTTTTCCCTGTCACAATTTCATTCCAGCAACACTCTCCACTATCATTTCATTTCATCTGTCATTCATTTAATCATTGGCCCAGAGGAGTGCGACAGGCTTCGGCAGCCGGCACACTTCATATCCTCGCCGCTAGATGGGGGCTTCATTCATTCCATTCCTGACCTGGTCGGAGACTGGAAGCAGGCTGTGGATTTTCATTCTTCATATTCATGATGTAATCTCCATTCAATTTCAGGTTTAATTCCTTATTGTGAAGTTAAATGTCCCGAATGACCATGGTGACACTCGACAAAAACAGCAAAACACTGTCATGTGGATGTCCACTCGACGTGAAAAATCATTACATCCAACCGGTAACACAATAACACTCGCTAAAAATAGCGGAAACGTGCGGCTCTCTGGGCTCGTTAAACCTTCGGCTAATGAGTTGAATAATCAAACGTCATCACCGACAACATCATAAACTAATGTCGGTGATCAACGTCTATCCCATCATTCCATTGTCTAAGACACAACAATAACATAGTTGCTAATTTTATACATGGTCTGGTCTGTTAAACTTATACTAACAGTAAGGGATCTCCAAGATCTAACTTTTACATTCAAAAGCTCACATAAAACATGACCACAATAATGCTTAATAGCAACCTCGACTTTGTATCATAATTTCACATGGGTTGCTTGTATTCATAAAACTCTAATTCTCAGGTGCGGTGCACACGGGAGAAACCTGTTTCGTGCAACTGGTTTCGTGAAATGAGAAACTGAAGTTGCTTGCAAGAGATAGATAAGATTAACACAGGGCTGTGAACCCTGCGTTTCATGAAACTGTAGTTGCATTAATTTCACGAAACCGGTTTTCGAGAAACGGTTTCCTGTCGGGTCAATTGCATGTTTGTTGTATTTTAATTTTATTCTTCGGCCAATGCATCCCCTCTTTTACGTAAATATATGAACTTGCTATTGAAGGATGAAGTGCGGACTTTGGAATCAAAAACATGGCCTCCTTTTGGTTGGACATTACGAACCTAGTTGTTTACAAAACATGTAAATTGTACATTGTAATTACAGGGGAGTGGGAAATCAGGCAACCTCTTTGCTCACGTGATCCGCAAGGTCAGTTATTTAAGTTAGTAGTATGTTATCTATTTATTATGTGGGTGTCCTTGTCCTTTCTATTGGTTTTCGTCAGCTGATCCGGGAGCTCTTTATTTGGGCTGGCATGTAGGGGATGCTGCTTGGATGTGATAGTGATTAGATTGTGATCACGTGAGCATAACATTAAGGCTACTGGTTGGTGTTGTTTTAAAGGGCGGAACAACGAGGTCTGAAGGCTACAGGCATGGTTACCGTATTTTAATTGTATCTGCTTACCGTTCGGGTTCATTGTTCTTTGGGGAAATGATCCTCGTTAGGAAGGTGGGGCCATGCATCCAACCAGACAAAATTATGGCCCCACGCTTCTAACTGATGGAAAACCGTTGCTTTTGTGTGCATGTTCCAATGCGACTGGTTTCTTGAAACCCATTTTATGAAACCATTTGCATGAAACAGGTTTCTCCAGTGTGCACCGCGACTTGGTCATCTGAAGTCGTCTCATATACGTTGCATGCCGGGAGAAAACAGTCGAGTGTCGCGCTTACAGCTGGCGACCGCTGCATTCCTTGTCTAACGTGTCCAGGCACACTCACTTTGCCAAGTAACATTCACCTCGCAGTTTACATTTGAATACTATGAGCTGAACAAAATTATTTTTGTACTGAACATACTAGTCGTTTCGGTGGACAGATGTGAGGGGATACACTGTCGTTTTGAAACATAGTATTTTTGGTTACCTCTGATGCAACTACTGTTTTCCAAGAGTTTTGGAATACTTGAAATTAAACGTACGACTTTGGAAGTCTTGAATGCAATCAATAACTGGTCGTATCATTTGACGGCACATAAGATGTTAGTGCTGTTGGTTACCACTATTTTTAGGTGCTTAGGAAGCGCACTATTTGTTATAAACATTTCAAGAGTACCTGAGTGAACGATACAAGGTTCAGAGACATGTATTTGAGCGAGCACGGACAGTAGGCAAAGCACTCGAGTGGAGTCTTCTTTGACAAAACTTTTATTTTTACGAGTGTGGTGGAGATTTTCCCTCCAGTATAATTATCATATTATTAGGTGTATATGATTGCGACATGAGCTTACAGATAGGACTAATTTTGTTCAGCTCATAGTATTGAAATGTAAACTGCGAGGTGAATGTTACTTGGCAAAGTGAGTGTGCCTGGACACGTTAGACAAGGTATGCAGCGGTCGCCAGCTGTGAGCGCGACACTCGGCTGTTTTCTCCCGGCATGCAACGTATATGAGACGACTTCAGATGACCAAGTCACAGTGCACACTGGAGAGACCTGTGCTTCTATTGTACGCCTTCGAATGCGGAGATTTGGTTCAGTCAAAGTAGAGGGCTTGCCGAGTTCTCTTATCCTCTCTGACCAATCGCACTACTTGAACCATTCCTTCGGCAGGCTGTCTACGGAGAAAGGGCCTCTGGTACTTTCTGTGTGCGTGCAGCAGGAACTTTGTAGGGCTCACTCGAGTGAAATCGGGACAGAATACCATTACAGATGTTTTTCTTTCGCTCTGCGAGCGAGGTCAGGAAATTCACGTTCGTGATGATTCCTTTTAAGACACCTGACACGAGATGACTAGGCAACTATGGTTGACAGGAATCAGAGTGGGACATCGAGGACCTTAGCCCCTGATGTGTGTGTCTGTAATGAACTAGGCCAAGGATTGAGACTGGTGCCTCAGAATAAAGAATAATACAGTGTTAGCTTAGAGTGAGCCGTCAGAGCTCAGGATATTAGATTGATTGCAATTTACTTCAAATAGGCTAATTGTTTTCTACTTAGCATTCATCCCAATAGGAACAACATGATTAAAACACATCAACTATCCATCACACACAACTTGAATAATAATGATGATATTGGGGAAAGTAGGCTACTATGTCCACGTCACAAGACTCTTCTCAAATTTTTTAATTAGCCGCCAGTTTATCGGGACCCAAAAAATAGACACTTAAGTCCACCATTTCCTCAAACAAACAATAGACTACTGTAAGTGCGTCTCTCTGTGCAGGGAACAAGTCGGACTGCACCTCGGAGCGCCTGGTTCGCAAGGAGGATGGGGAGCGGCTGGCGCGGGAGTACAATGTGGCCTTCATGGAGACTTCAGCCAAGACAGGCCTGAACGTGGAGCTCGCCTTCATGGCAGTCGCCAGGTACCGTACACAGTAGTATCGTATCTCCGTTTTAATCTGTAGCTTTAGTAATATTAAGGCCCATGATAATTGACGCTAGATCCAAGCGGAGATTCTAATGATGCAGCATTGAAGAAACGGCTTCGAAGTTTTCTATAAATTCCGTATAGACAGCGTGGACAAAATTAAAAGAATTCTTTGCCTAATAGTATCTAGAAAGAAAAGTTGAGACAGGTACATTTCTATGTTCAATTATATACCGCCATACGTACGCTAGAGGAATTACATACCGCGATACGTACGCTAGAGAAATTATATACCGCCATACGTACACTGTAGGAATTATATACCGCAATTCACACGCTAGAGGAATTATATACCGCGATACGTACGCTAGAGGAATTATACTAAGTATACCGCGATACGCACGCTAGAGAAATTATATACCGCCATACGTACGCTAGAGAAATTATATACAGCAGTAGGATAAATAAGGCGGTTCTGGCGCAGGGACTAATGGGCAAGATGGCCGCCACGCGCAACCAGAGCTATGTTATTCTTATGGAGGGGACAGTCATAGCACCACCTACTAGAGAGAAAGCCTTTCGATATGAAGTTGACAAGCGAGTGACGTCACGGAAGCCCGGCCGTGGACATTGAGACATAACATTCGAGTTTGCAGGTTATGGTAGGGTTTCCGCGTGTTGTGTGTTGTGTTTACAGTCCCAGGTACTGATTTTCTCAGATTTTCTACCCAGTTATACTTAATGGTTATCAGTGCAGTGTAAAGTTGTGCCTATTAAGTGCAGTGTTAGAAATTGTAAAGGCAATTACGCCAATGGACCGAAAGTAAACGTTTTCTCATTTCCTAATGATGAAGATGAGAAGTCGAAATGGATACGAGCTATTCACCGCAAGGATTTTATTCCTACGAAATATTCTATGGTACGTGTTACATCAATACTTATGCTCCAATTCTCACAAGTTTCGTGTAATGGGAGGAAGGAACTTTGTAACCAAGTCTCTTTTCTTGTAGGTGTGTGCCATCCATTTCAAGCCACATGAGATTCAATAGACCACTAGTATGTATGATGAAAAGAATGGAAAGCTAGTTGCTGCTCCGTTGTATAAACCGAGACTGATTAGAGGTTAGTTAGCAGATAGTCCTACCCTTAAATTTTAGCATAGGCTAGCTCTTCTGATCACGAAAATTCATTTAGATGTAGAAGTCAGAATTTTCTAACCTAAATTATGTGCTACAGGCTAATGTCGTAGGTTAGGTTTATTTGTTTTATGGGGCTATCAATTTCAAGTGGGAGGTATAAGTGGATGTTAATATGGATAGTATTCACATTTAAATTGGGGTTTGAATTGCAAGCTAACTGCATGAGGTTAAAGACCGATAACCTGTAGCAGGCCCTGATTAATCTTTTTTTTTTCTATTGCAGTATTCTAATTCATTACATTTCTTACGGGGGTGGGGGAAGAGGTGTGTGTGAATTAGGTTGGAGATTGAATAAATTTAGAATAAATAGAGTAATTAATGTAATGCAAGACTGTGATAAAATGATTGTGTCGTAAGTTAATGTTCGAATTAAATTCCTAGGAGCAGTCCCGTCTCAGTTCCCCAACTGCCCAGAGTATTTAACTGACACTGCAACTGTCTGGCGAGAAGATCCAGATGATAGGAGGCGTAGGATTGATAATGAAAGTTTATCGAAGGCTCTCGCTGAAAGTATGCAGACATTGGCGGAAAATCTGGAAGCAGTTTCATTTAGAAACTTTCAGGAATTGAAGGTGAAGTTAAACAGTGTGAGTCTTCATCCCGAGTGGAATTGCATTAGAGAGGAATCTAGTATATATTTTATTTTAATTAAGGAAAATCCTAGTCCACACTTGCGTTGCTGCATTAAGTGCCTCCTTGTACGTATCGAATACAGAAGTGAAACAGTTAGGTACAGTGCTAGAAATTGAAGAACTTATAAGAAATGCCCATTCAGTGTATGCTGGTCCTGATGCATATGAACAACAAAGTGTTGAGGATACTATATCTGTGATGGACAGTTTATTTAAGAACTTGGAGAGTAAGTTCCCTAGGAGAAGAAGGATACATTAGACTTCTTAAAAGAGCAAGTTCACTTGCTGACAAAGCGTAAAGTGAAAAACTATTCCTGGGAATTGCTTGTATTCTCATAGACAGATAACCTAGAAGCTTGATTTGGAAAATATCGCCAAGTGACAGGGAGCCAGTACAATATTTCCCTGAGGCAAGTGTTTGAGGTGGAGAATAAATTGCGCCTTCAGAGCATCCTGAACCTCAATGCTGCAGTGAGCGAGTATTTTGAAGAAGACAAGACATGTGACATAAGTGCTTTTGATGCTTGTGTTGCTGATGATAGTGATGTAGAAGTCCTACAAGATGAGTATTGGCCTTTCTTACACTACATCAGTGGTTATTGCTCGTATGTTTTTTTAAAGCGATATGATTGCAATTATTGCAAAGTCTTTCTTTGCGATGAGGCAGGCCAGAGTGATCACGCCAGCCTAATAAATGCCAATAAGTGAGGAGGACTATGCTATCCCCATGCAGATGTAGTCAACTGTGCTGTATTTACTTTTGTTGTTATGAGTAAGCTACTCAATAGCTACAAGACAGAATTTTTGCATCACTGCAACCAGCAGAGTGTTTTGGTGAATGAAACACAAAGATGTCTGCCCACTGTACTGTTTATGGGGCACAGCTACCCAAAGCATGCCAGGGCATTAATTGAAACGACTGTACTGGGCACTGCCAGTAATATCTTGATTAATAATTTTGTACACAATGTTAACGACAGGTTTTCACCCAAAACTTTGGCTCAGCATAAGAGGAGGAAGCTTGTCCAATAACTGTTCATGGCCGTTCAGTAGAAATTAGGAAATTTACAATATTCTTTCATTGTATGTACAGTGTCGTTATCATTGTGCGCCCCGATAAACATGGCAAGCTAAGCCGGCGTTGACTGGCGCTGATCGAGGGCACGCGTACAATGTTCAGTCGGCGGTTGGTGCACACTTGAACACTTTTACCAACCATGTTCAATAATATGTACAGTGCTAATAGTCGATGCCGAAAATGTCCTCCCTCTCTTGTAACACACACCTGACATCTTCTGATGAAAGAATGGACAACAATCTCAGCAATTCTGCTAGGTTTGTGCCGTGTCTTGTGTGGGGTTTCGCCTAGGACACCAAGCTGGCTCATCAGCTGGCTCTTGGTGTCCCCGTACTGTAAGAACACAACGTTGTCTGTTAAAATGTTTGTTATTTACGGTGCCTGTTGTGTTGAATCGTTTGGCGAGCCTCCTAATTGTACTGGCATCACGCACAGGTTTTCCTGGAAACTTGATTCGACATTTTCATCTTGTTTCAGAACAAGACTTTCTGCTTTTCATATACGAATTATGGATATACACACGTTCGTGCAATGTGAATTGGTGTCTAGGCATGACCAACAATCACAGTAATCACAATACTCACTAAATGTGCAACACTAACTTCTAAACTTTGCAGACACACACCCATATAAATGACAAAACACGTGTGATCTAACGATATGAATCAGCGGAGCAGGGTAATGCGAGGTCCACTCGCTCCGCACCTGACCAGCCAAATGACGCCATAGTTTGCCGCGATATCCAGGGCGCACTAAGATAATGACCCTCTGGTTCAATTAATATTGTGTTACTTGATCCACTTCTGTAAATGGCTAATTACTAATCTGTACGTATAGCAGTGGCGGCTGGTGGATAATTGTTATGGGTGTTGTCCTTTTTCATTAATGGGGGGGGGGGTAACAGACTGCTTGATATCAAAGAAAACTGTATTCAATTGCGCGGTAAAACGGATGTACCTCATTCATCACGAATGCCGCAGTTCAGAGAACATCACATTATCACTGGGTCACCGGATTAAATAGTTAGGTTACATGAAAACCTGCAAGACATGGTATCGGCAGTTGACGAAGCATCTCAGATGTCTCCGTCCGCTCCTCGGCTCCCTTATTGCAATCAGCGGGCAATGGCCAGTCGAGTTAACTGTTGGGATTGGACCTACTTGGTCTAACATCTCTGCCTTACCCTTCACTATCGAGATCTAGTCGGTGCTCGGGCCTGGCTCCTAGCCGGTTGGCGCGCTTTGCTTTCTCAGACAGTTCACAGTAACTTACTATAAGATTTCCTGAATTATTAAAGAACAGAATTATGAATTCCTATACGTATAAAAGGAAACGTACAGCTTTTATTACTAAAAATATTACTACGGTATTAATTGTTTTTCTTGAATTAATCTGGTCGTTGTGCATCACTGCAACCTTATTACCGGCCGCCACTGAAGTATAGGATGAACAATGAATTGGCTTTTACAATAGGTAGTGTAGTGTTAGCACACCAAACGTTGAACTGATTGCAAGAAGTTGTCCTAAAGTGGAGATGTCAGTTTAAAATGCAACTAATAAACTCTGTGTACAGTCACATTAAACGTCCAGTCCAGAAAGTGGTAAATAGCTCTGAAAGCAGCAGAGTGTTTTGGAGAATGGTGGTTGTAAAGCGAAGGTTAGAATGGAGAGGGTAAGTGTACGCTTTAAATGGGATATTTCATGCAATTTTAACATACAATTTCTAAGAGGGGTTTTGTTTCAATTTCACAGATAAAATGGAACACTATCTGGAATGAAGTCTTGCAAGTTTCTTTACATCTAGTTTCATTGGATGAACGTTAATGTAGGCCTATTTTAAAAGTTTTAATCTAATGTAACATACATGCTAGAGAGTATTTTTAGGAAGTGTTCGCATAAGGACTGTTGAAGGTGCAAATGCCTAAAAATGTATCCACCCTGTAAATAATATAATATTAATTCTAAATGAAAGTAAAACGCAGCTTATACGCTTGCATCAACATTGAAATTAGGAATCCTGATCAATACTGCACCTCATATAAGTTATGTGCTAAAGTACATAAATATGTGTTTATATTTATTGCTCTTTTTATAAACGGTTGCTATGTTCTGACAGAGCTTGCATCTCGTTGAACTGTCAACAAGGCGTACTCTAGCAGCACACGCTGTTGATAAAAAAAACATTCATCGGGGCGTGTTATGCTGTAACCGTTTTCAAAAACCATTGATCTGGATGCGTTAGGCTGTAACCATTGTCAAAAATCATTGGATTAGAAAAAACGAAGGTTAGAATGGTCGGGTGTAGGTGCGGCCTTGGTCGTGCGCAGCTAATGGGACACGGTTGACACAAAACCATTGATCTAGGTGCGTTAGGCTGTAAACATTTTCAAAACCACAGTTGTGCGAAAAAAAACAAATATTTACTACAGTTGATCATACAATCGCCGATTGGAATTACAGATCGTTATGGGGAAATTTCCACAATCCATGGTGAATAAACGATTCAATTCGGCGCACGATGTAATGAACTAAGTGGTGCGCACTAGCTGCTGAACTGGACGCTTCTTTGTTTTCCATAGTACCATAAGGGCGAGGTTGGCAGAACTGTCATGGTACTGTTTTGATGACGATTGATTTGAACAATAGCGCTGACAGCTGTAATTTTCTCTATATAAGTCGTGATCCTATTTGGGATGGCTGGGTGGGTCACAGACAGCGGAGGAGGAGATATCTATTAAAACATCGCTCCCTGATTTATTTCTCATCGTTTCATAAGGTATTTTGGCTAATTCATGTATTTTAGAGAATTTTATAGCGCCTTCTATCTTAATTCATAGCTACCGTTGATTTCAATTTGAATTGTCACTACTGAACCTCATATAAGTGCGAAAGTTGCTATTTTAAAAACGGCTGCCATGTTTCTACAGCGCTTGCATCTCGTTCCACTGTCATCACGGCTCACTCTAGCGGCACGCACACATTGTTCCCAACATGTGAGATACAAAATCACTGTTGATCAAAGAAATCATCGGGATGCGTTAAGCTGTAACCATTGTCAAAACTCATTGATCTGGGCGCGTTAGGCTGTAACCATTGTCAAAAAATATTGGATTGGACAAAACGAAGGTTAGAATGGTCGCATGTAGGTGCGACTTTGGCTGCGCGCAGCTAGTGCGGCACGGTTGACACAAAACCATTTGGGTAGATTATTGGCTGAGGAATAACCTAACCACCAAGGGAAGATGATAAAGAAAAGGAGGTGGGTTTCGGACTGGAGAGAAAGGATAGAGAAATAGGATGAGAGTCCTACAAAAGTTATAAATTTAACTTTAAATACACTTAAAGGTGGTTGCCACTGCAAATCAGCTCTCCGATACCTAAAGAGGGTAAGGACCTGGTCGGAGCTGACGGGAACCGCAGCTAAGACTTGGGCGGTTTGCCAGAGAAAGGCTTTAGTGTATTTCCTCCCAAGCATGCATAAGACTACTATGGGGAAGGGTGATAGTCTGGCAAGACAAATAGTAACAGATTTATTCTGTATTAACGATGGCATGAACTTGGGAAGAGTCAGGGAAGACAGGATTTTGCCTAACCGTTGTATTTGCGAAATGATAAATCCAAAAACAAATATTTAATTTATTTAACAAGGCAAAAGAAGTTGATAACTTTAACAAATATATTTTCAATTTGGTTAACAATTTTGGGGTCACAGACCTCAAAAAGCATTAAACGTTTGCGCCAGGCAATTAACAATTTATGAGGTTTCGAACCTTATATATTTTCTAAATCTTTGTAAGATTAATTTAACAATAAATAGAGTACAAGGTGTGTACTTTAAGAAATTCCTGAGAGAATATTCTAGAGAGAGTGACAACTTCGAAAATAACAATAAGAAAAACATGAAGAATAAGATAGAAGTTCCTACAACTTCTTATGTTTAAGCTGAATTACTTTTGGTTATTATACAAATAAGGACAGGTCACTTACTGTGAAACCTGAAGAGAAAATCAAAAGGAAGGTTCTCGACCTCCTATGTTTAAGTAGGAATCACGAGCCAAATGGGGCAGTTTCCATTTCGTGAGACCTAGAAATAACTCACTCAAGAGTTGAAAGAATTGTTTTCCTGATTATAAGGTAGAAACAATATAATCTTAAACCGTGTATAAAACACGTAGTTATACAGAAATTAATCAATGATAAACAAGCAAGATGGAAGGGCACTTCGTTAGAGTGACACCTTATTGGAAATGATCCAGAGTTACAATTTTATTAATATGGTTTGTTAATAGAAGGTTTAGGAAAGATCAATTGGGATTGAGGATAAATGTTCATGGCCTTATTTAATGTAAACGGACGATCGCGACGCGGTAGAAAAGTTGGACAAGCACGAGTTTTCACTATAGTCTGTTAAATAGATGAAAGGTTCACTGTAGAAACACGAAAGATTATGGGAAATAAAGTTATTGCAATGATGAAAATAACTGGTTGCACTAGGTAGGCGAGAGTCTATTTCTTGAGAAAGTTGTGAATTACAATTAAATGCGCCATAGAACATTCCAACGGTGGAAGGAAATTCGCTATTGAGCTTTAATTCAGAAGTGAGATTCTTCAATTTTAAATAGTATTCTCACAAGTGAGTGAAAAATACATGACGGCAGGACTTGTAGATAGAGTACAGGATGTGGAAGGTTCCAGAACGATCTTAATTGAAGAATGGGGCCAAAGTTAATCCAGCGGAGGAACTAGCTTGGTAATTTATAGACAGCGGGTATTAGATAATATCCCACGTGGTGAGAAGATTTCTCATTTAGTTAGCTTAAGAAAAGCTACTTTCTATTAAGGTTGGCTTAGACAGACAAAAGCTCAACATGGCAAATCCCGCTAAGAATGATTTTTGCCCCAAATAAGTAATCTCACGCTGTATATAAAATATCGTTAAAAGCATGTAGAAGTTAAAACCGATGAAGATGAAGTTAAAACTTGAAGTAGGTACTTATCTTGATTGCATGTCGAAGGTGAAGTTCCCTTTGACGTATCCCTAATGTGCCAACATGGCGTAGAATGTAGAGAGTGTCTCTTGGTTTGAGGAGACTGGCTCTAGTTGAGCCCTGACTGATCGAGTCAACTGCCGACTTACAAGTGAGACCCGCTCAGCGAAGCGCGGAGGGTCCAAGGAAAGGAAAGGAGTGGGGGTAGGAAACAAAAGGAATACATATCAGAATATACAACTTATCAAAAATAAATGTTCTTCTTGATGAATGGTCTTCAAAGAGTTGATAGCAGGCGATACTAGCACAGCATGGTGAGTTAAAAAGTAAACGAAGTTCTCTTGCTCATGGAGATAATAGCTGGCGATGGTAACGAGATCTGATGGCCAGATGGAAAAGGAAGTCCTCTTGCACCAGGAAGAATTGAGGAGCTTCAGAGATTCGCTGCTAGATGACGCTAGGTGGGTCATGGAAGATATATATCTAGAACAGACTCACAAAAGATATAAGCGACATGATCACCAAAGAGAAAATAGATGATCACTGTTGGTGTTTGATGAAAAGGAAGGAATGAACACGCAAAAGCATTAAACTTTATATTCTCTCGTACCGTGTATTCCAAGAATACACCACCATTGGTCTGGGTGCGTTGGCTGTAACCATTGTCAACAAGAAGTTCCGTGACGAACTAAAGAGCCTACTTTTCATGCCAATGATTATTCTACAGTATATGAACCTATCTAGAATAATGACGAAATTAAGTTGCTAATATCTAAATTTCTAATTAGTTAGAAATACTGTATACCTGGCATAATGTAGCCTAATAGATCACCACAGTTGGCAGCCCTGGTGACTGAATATATTCTTAGTTCCATCTCTTAAGGTACAGAATACAAAATTTGGTTGATGTCCAATGAATAGCATGGACGTTACATGCAGTTAAACATTGGATCTAACAGCGCGCGTAAAATCATATTGGCAACAATTTCATGCCTGTGTTGGTCAGAAATAAATTGAAATAATATGATCAATTGTTGTGCCAATTTTGAATGAAATCCATTAGTTAGTATAGAAGTTACATGCATTTTAGAATTGGACCTATCAGCAGGCTTAGAATCATGTTGGCAGCACTGACGTATATTAGTTACTCCAAATTCATGTAGAATGCCAGGTACTATACGTGTGCAAAATTTAGAGCTATTGGCTTGCATACTTTCTGATATATTGATATTAGGGTAACAAAAATAGGGACAGTACATATTAACAGTTGGCAGCCCTGGTTGCTCTTAAGAATACGCATAGTCACATCTGTTAAGGTACACATAGCACATACGAAATTTGGTTGAAATCCAAATGATAGTATGGAAGTTACATGTATTTAAAGTTGGACCTGTCAGCAGGCTTAGAATCATGTTGGTAGCACTGACGTATATAAGTTACTCCAAATTATTATAGAATGTCAGGTACTATACGTGTGCATAGTTTAAAGCTGTCGGCTTGCATACCTTCTGATATATTGGTATTTGGATGAAATAAATTAGGAGCATTTATTAACAGTTAGCAGCCCTGTTGGGTCTTAAGAATACGCTCGGTCATATCTGGTTATGTACACATACAGCATACGAAATTTGGTTGAATTCCAATTGATAGTGTAGAAGTTATATGCATTTAAAAATTGGACCTATCAGCAGGCTTATAATCATTTTGGCAACACTGCCATGTATGGCCTCCTGGAAATTAAACTGCAATATTATTATCTATACGTGTGCCAATTTTGAAATAGCTCCCATTCAAACCTTCCGAGATATCCAACATGGAGCTCAAATTTCAATTGCGATTTTTTAGCAGTTGGTATCACTGACATCATTTTCAAATATGGCCGTGAGGTATTCAGGTATAGATCTTTACTCCTACCAAATTTTGTTTAACTTGCTCCAGCCGTTTAGGAGTTGATAGGGGGGGACACACACACAGCCCGACAGACAGACAGAAGGACAGACAGACAGACACACATTTGCCCGATCTCATAAGTCAACTTTTTCCTCATTTTTGCAAAATGTGAAAAGTAGGCTAAAAACCATTGGATACCACATAACAAAGGTTAGAATGGTTGGGTGTAGGAGCGGCCTTGGACGAGCGCAGCCAGCGGGGCACCATTGATCTGGACGCGTCAAAAACCATTGGATTGGACAAATCGAAGGGTGTTGGTGTGTTATAGTACCGTAAGGGCGAGGTTGGCAATACCGGTTTGATGATGATTGATGTGGACAATGGTGGCCACAGCTGGAATTCTGCCTACATAATTCGTGATGCTATTTGGGATGGCTGGGTGAGTCACAGACAGTGGACATCTATTAAAACATCATTCCCTGATTTATTTCTCATCGTTTGATAAGGTATTTTGGCTAATTCATGTACTACAGAGAATGTTATCGCTCGTTCTACTTTCATTCAGTGCTACCAATATACTGTAATAGGGAATACAACAATTTTGTATTGAAAAGTAGAAAGGATCTTATGAAAAGGCTATATTTATTTAACTAGTGAAGGATAGATATGGTCATCTTTTAGTTTTTATTTTTATTTTTACAAAACAGCACAGTTTGTGTAACATAGAAAATATGAGAACAACATGTTTTTGCAGATGACTTACTGTATTCTGTTGAAAACAAAGTGCTAAGATCACTGGTAATTAGCATGTTTTATGTATTGTTGGGGAAGCTTATGCCATGCTTGATATTGTAAATACCGTATTGCCATATGAAAACTGTTTCTGTAGGATTACTCTATAACAAGTGTTTGTTTCAAAATTATTAAATCATCATGCCCCTTTATGAATCAACAACAACAAGTTTCCTCTTTGGTAAATGTTCTCATGTGTCATGACTGCTGCTCTGTTCCATTTCAGTAGGTCATCTTTTCTGTCATAGGCATTCCATTACTAGCCTGTTTTCTTATCACGAATGAAAACTTTCTGTGGCTAGTTGTTGTTGTTGTTGTTGTTTTGTGAGTGGGTTAGGACATCATTGTCATCAGCCATGTATACTTGGATATGGATATTTATTTAACTAGTGAAGGATAGATATGGTCATCTTTTAGTTGTTTTTTTTACAAAACAGCACAGTTTGTGTAACATAGAAAATATGAGAACAACATGTTTTTGCAGATGACTCACTGTATTCTGTTGAAAACAAAGTGCAAAGATCACTGGTAATTAGCATGTTTTATGTATTGTTGGGTAAGCTTATGCCATGCCTGATATTGTAAATACCGTATTGCCATATGAAAACTGTTACTGTAGGATTACTCTATATCAAGTGTTTGTTTTTAAATTATTACCACATCATCATGCCCCTATATGAATCATCAACAACAAAAAGTTTCCTCTTTTGTAAATGTTCTCATGTCTCATGACTGCTGCTCTGTTCCATTTCAGTAGGTAACCTTTTCTGTCATAGGCATGCCATTACTAGCCTGTTTTCATATCACGCATGAAAACTTTCTGTGGCTAGTTGTTGTTGTTGTTGTTGTTGTTTTGTAAGTGGGTTATGACATCACTGTCATCAGCCATGTGTACTTGGATATGGGTAGAATTTGTATGTGTGTATTGTGATGCTACAATTGGGAAGGTTAGGTATTGTAGTTTTAAGGGGAGGAACTACGAGGTCATCTGCCCTTGGGAAGGAGGTGATCATGGTCTTCTGCTAGGAACAATCCCAGCATTTACCTGGAGAAGAAAGGAGAAATCGAACCCACTTCTTCTCAGTTCAGCTTTAACTCATGAGGCTGAGTGAATTTCGTTTCACACTCAAATCAGAATGGTATTTTTAGGGGCAGATGACTTCGTAATTGCGCCCCTTAAAACAACAATAATCAACAATGACTAACTAGAATTGTATTTCTCGGCAGAGATGGGAATCAAACCTAGACCTTTGGACAGATATGATTGACTATACTGTAGATATTAATTTCTGTTTTAACTGTTACAGATTAATTGGTTATTTGTTGTTGTGTAATTTCTTCTCGTTGTGTAGTCGACATCTCACGTTAAAATGGGGTGAATATTTTTCAAGTTTTCTGTTGAATTCTTCTATATATCGCATTTATTGAGACATCAGTGTTTTCGGTCAAGTTCACACTCGCAAGGTTCGAAATGCATACTTATCGATTATGATCGAAAACGTCGATTTATTAGCTAGAGTAATGTATCGATCGCATCAACTTCTGACCATATGTTTCATTTATGGTTACGTTATTTATTTATTCGCGTCTGTAGAACGTAATTTGACACATAAACAATCAGTCGCGTTTCCTCACAGGTTGTTCATAGCAGCAGTGCTGGGTAGCGCGCTCGCTGACGGCCGGAAGGCTATGACGTCATAAATCGTATCGCAAGGCTTTCTCTCCAGGTGGTGTTGGTCATAGCTGGCGCAAGTCCTAATGGGCAAGATGGCCGCCACACCCTGAGACTGTCAATGACGTCACAGGGAGAGGTTGGCCGTGTGGTAGCTAAATGGAATATTGATTATTATTATTATAAATTATTATTATAGTTATTATTATTATTAGGTATTTATTGATTGCTCATGTACAATCCAGACCAGCTTTATATTGTCAACCTCGTGGTGTAGCGGCTAGCATTGTTGGCTGTTACTACGAGGCCCGGGTTCGATACCTGGCTCTGCCAAGAAATTTAATTCTGGGCTGAGAGCTGGAATGGGGTACACTCAGCCTTGTGAGGCAAAAGTGTCAAAAGGCGGGTTTAATTCAAACCTCAGCCATTCAACCTAACCTAACTTTACCTAACCTAACCTATAGAAACCTCGTTTAAAGATTTAAATTAATGCATGTAAGATATTTTATTTTTACAGTTTACATATTAGATTCTTATTTTTAGATTTTAAGATTTTAGATTTTACATTTTGGATTTTTTATTTTACATTTTAGATTTTACATTTTTATTTTTTATTTTAGATTTTAGTTTTTGTAGATTTTACATTTTGAATTCAAGATTTTTTGATTTTGGATATTACATTTTAGATTTTACATTTTAATTTTTTATATTAAATTTTAGTTTTTTTTTAGATTTTACATTTTAAATTTAATATTTTTTTATCTATATTTTACAATTTAGATTTTCCGAAAAGAGTCAACCACAAGGTCACATACCTAACCTCACCTAAACTAACCTTACTTTAATAAACCTAACTTCAGCTAATCCAAAGGCTAATGCACATACACAAAGTATATAAGGGCACATGCAACTATCCTTATGATAGGCTACTGTACTACAAGTTCACTACCCTAACAGGCTTAATTTTCTTTCATGTTGTTGTTTACACATTTGTCAATTTCCCATTTTCCCATTTCCAGTTTTTAAAATGTCAGTTTTAAGTTTTCGAATTTCATGATATGGAAACATGGATTTTCCATTTTTGCTTTTTACACATATGTCAATTTACCATTTTCCCATTTTCAGTTTTTTTAAATGTCAGTTTAAAGTTTTTTGATTTTTGTCAATATGGAAACATGGATTTTGCAAATTTGTTGTTTACGTGTTTTTGATTTAGTCCATGCACAAAGTTCATTTTGCATTAGGAGTGGGGAGAAGTGGGTAGTAATTAAAATGTACAAACACTGTTCATACCATTTTTTTTATTCATTTTCATATTTCACACATTGCAATTTGCCAATTTCCCATTTACAGTTTTTAAAATTCCAGTTTTAAGTTTTTTGAATTTTGTCAGTATGGAAACATGGATTTTTCAATTTTGTTGATTACATGTTTTTCATTTAGTCCATGTCGAAAGTTCATATTTGCGAGACACGATTTTTCATTACATATAACAAGGCTGTATACCTTATCCCAAAGCATATAGGTAATATATGGGTTATACTTTACTTTTGGCTACGTAGTTTTAGCTACCTAAGGACAATTTCTTAACATTACTAGCGGTTAACAGTTTGGATTAGGAGTGGGAGGTGGGTAGTAATTAAAATGTACAAGCAGTGTCCATACAATATTTTTTATTTATTTTAAATACATTTACAATATTTACACATAATGCACCTTTGTTGTTGTTAAAAATTGCACATTAGTCCCAGACAAAAATGAACTTATTGAATATGAGACATCTTTTGAAGGTCGACTTAAATCCTATTTCATACATTGTGATACGTGTAAGGATTCAAATTCATACCTTAAAGAGTCCAAACAGCAAATAATACAAGCTATGCAAAAAGAACTAGCAAAGCACAAGTCGATCAAAGTTAATCTTGTGGCTGAATGTAGATGCATTCATACATCTACCAATGAAATTACAGATCGTGCTTTTAAAACACGAAAACTGGCCCTGTCTTTGGAAACAGACTTATGTAGTTTCTTAGAAACACAATTTACAAAGTTAACTACAGAAATGGAAGTATTTGAGCTAAAGGCAGTAATTGGGCTTTGTTAGCAGTGGAAGGAGTACGATTGGAAATAAATAAGTACAATCCCTTGCGTGGTAGCACATATATTCCATTACCAGCAGCTATAAAAGCAAGAAAAGCCTGCATTAATCCTGAAAACTTGAAAGATGAAAAGTGTTTTATGTATGTCCAATGTTGTTAGCTTTAGACGAAGTAGGTGGATGCAATGTGCAAGATATCATGCGACGCGTGGGCAGCCATTTACAAAACAGATGTTAATCTTATTTCAAAAATAAAAGTTTACAGAAATTACTAATTCTTACTACATTTTATAAATGAGAAACAAAGTTGAATTTATATGAAGAAAATCCTGACCATGACCTAGATCCGTGCTTACAATAGTTAATTAAATAACAAGGTTACCTTTTTACAGACTAGTAGTACTTTTCAATAATTCACGAGTTGAACGATCATACATTTAGAAGGAACTACGGTAGAGGAATGACCACTCGAATTCCCAAGGAAACAGGTATACAATATCACCATGAGTTAGGTCTCCCACCGAGTCCAACTTACATGCTAGTATCTTCTACGAGAACATCAAAATTAGTTACAATTTTACCATAAAATGGGAATTACCCAACATTTACAAGTTGTATCCCAGTAGAGTTTGCAAACTCAATTCAATTCAAAATTCCAGAAGGAACAGATGCCTGAAGGCTTCAATGAAGGTTAGGGATACTCTACATTATACAAAATCAGTTTTCAAAATTTATGGTAGCATTTCCTCATTACAAACGTCTTCACCACGTATAATGTGCGACAGATGCACTCTGGAAAATTTGTTGGCCTTAGGGTTTCGAATAAGAAGAGTAACGGGTGTCAAGAATGCCTCTACATAACAGGGGCCCTTGAAACGAGGGGTTAACTTGCTAGAATCTAGATTACTGACGCCCTTGGGCTCGATATTGCGGACGTACACAACATCCCCAATTTCCAAATCAGTTGGCTTGCGACAGGCATTGTGTCGTTTGGCAAGTTGGTCATGTGATACCTTAATACTCTCTTTAGCCCTGTTGAATTTCGCCCTCATATCCTCGGGCGTGAAACTGTCTGGAAGGAGATCGTGCAGGTTCCACAGATTAGACAACGGAGAATTAGCCATAAACGAAAACATTAACGAAAAAGGGGTGGCTTGCGTGCTCTCATGCACGGCGGTGTTGAAAGCAAAATTGAGCCAATGCAAATTAGAATCCCACTTGGAATGGTCGTCGTGGTAGAAAGCAATCAGTGCAGAACGGAGATTACGATTGACTCCCTCAGCGAGAGACGGGTTAGGAAAATAGGGAGTGGTGGTTACATGCAAAATAGCATAATTAAATAAGAATTGACGGAACTGATGAGATACAAAGCACTTGGCATTATCTGACACCAGGAAGTGACATGGTCCAAAGGATGAAAAGATGGAATTAAGACACTTTATGACCGCACTGGTCGTAGCCTGTCTGGTGGGGAATATCCAACTAAACCGGGTGAAACCGTCAGTGCAAACAAGCGCAAATTGGCTTCCCCGACCAGAGCGAGGGAACGGGCCAACATGGTAGATAAACAGCCTCTCCATGGGTCTAGGTGCCGGTTCAGATGACAACAGGCCAACCTTAGTAGAAACCGGATGTTTGCTAATACTAAATGAAGCACAATTTCTAATGAGCCTCCTGATGTCGCCATCCATACTTTGCCAAATGAAGAACTGTCTGATCTTAGCTCGGGTCTTGAATACTCCTAGGTGGCCACCAATAGGAGATTCGTGATAGTAACGAAAGATTTCCGGAATGAGGACCGACGGGAGCACAATTTTAGGAAGACGGTCAGGACGAGACGAACAACACAATACACCATCCTTTAGAGAGTAGGGCTTGATCACTTCCCCAGAATTGATTCGGTCAATTAGGCTAGATAAGGAGGGATCTTCTTTCTGGAATCTCCTCACATCTTCAAAAAGCACAGGGGAATTGATGAGAACGACATTGACATAATTTACAGGTGATACAAGGTTTACGGGTTCACATCCTTGAATATCCTCTTCGGCTGTTTCCTCGTACATGCGGCTTAATGAATCAGCTACCGCATTTTCAGACCCACGAATATGGTGGACGGTGAACTGGAATGACAGAATCCTAGTTGCCCATCTGGCAATCCTACCAGTTTTACGGGGTTTCCCTAACACCCAGCTCAAGGCTTGGTTATCGGTCTCAAGGAGAAACTTAGTGTGCTCAAGATACATACGGAATTTTTCCAGGGCGAACAACACTGCTAAACCCTCAAGTTCGTATACGGAATACTTCCTCTCTGCGTCCCTTAAGGTACGAGAAGCGCATGCAATGGGTTGCCTACCCAGATCAGACTCTTGCAGTAGGACACAACCAACACCACGACCAGACGCATCAGTCTGCACAATGAATTGCTTCCCAAAATCCGGAATGGCTAACACAGGGGCGTTAGAGAGCGCAAGCTTTAGATGTTCGAAGGCTGCCTGCTGAGAGGGACCCCACTCAAACTTCACAGCCTTTTTGCGTAATTGATTTAGAGGAGCAGCACGGTCGGCAAAGTTACTGATGAACTTACGAAAGAAGTTCACCATACCAATATAACGAGCAACACCCTTGGCGTTCATGGGCGGTTTAAAATCTCTGATGGCCTGAGTACGAGACTGGTCCACGGAGATACCAGATGCGGAAACAATATGACCCAAGAAGGAAATTTTGGGCTTGGCAAAGGAAACTTTGGACAATTTGACGGTAAGGCCAGCGTCACGCAACCGATCAAGTACAACTTTCAGATGACCAACGTGTTCCTCGAAGGACTCAGAATAGATCACCACATCGTCAAGATAGTGGTACACAAATTTGAATTTAATTTCTGAAAACACCTTGTCCAGAAGTCTGTTCAACACAGCGGCTCCGGTGGATAGGCCAAACGGGACACGGGCATACTCAAACAGGTTCCAGTCAGTGGAAAATGCAGTAACATGCCTGGATTCAGGAGAGAGGGGAATTTGGAAGTAAGAAGAATTCAAATCGAGGATCGTGAACACCTTCGCGTTGCGAAACTAACTAAAGTATGTATGAAGGTCCGGCAAAGGGATGGATTGTAAAACAACTTTTTGATTAAGAGCCCTATAGTCGACCACCGGCCGAAAACCACCGTTAGGTTTTTGCACTAGGAATACAGGGGATGAGTAGGCAGAGATAGAGGGTTGGATTACACCTTCTTCCAACATCTTGTCAATAATCTTCCTAAGTTCAGCCCTCTTGGGCGGGGCAAGGCGATATGGGCTGGAACGCACCGGCACTGAATCGGTTAGCTCAATCTTGTATTCCATCAAATGGGTTACACCCAACCTTCAGTAAATACATCACTATACTCCTGACATAACCTCTTAATGGCATCCTTTTGAAGACTCGTTAAATTTTCCAGATCGAAATCCTCAATAGTCCCAGGTTCACTAACTGAATTGACAGCAGGAGAAGATAAAACCGGGTTGAACGATAATTTAATTTGCGGATTAAACTTAAACCATAAGTTGCGAGCACCAAAATCAAGAAGCATACCAACGTGGGACATGAAATTAGCTCCAATGACCACAGAACAAGATAGATTTCTGGCAACAAAAAATTTAAACTTCCAAGAAAAATTTAGAATATGGATTTTGACTGTCATGCTACCCAAAATATTTAAGTTTGAACAATTTGCCGAAATAAAAGATTCATTGTTAGGCTCTAACTCAGGTAGATGGCAAACACTCTTCATACATAAAAACCAGACCTCGCTTATAAAGGATGCGACACTACCAGAATCAAGCAATGCAGAAACGGGCTCGTCATTAACACAAATTTCAATAAACGGTGATATTCCTTTAGCCACAGGAGAAATTCCAAAATCATTACTCACTCTAAAACGATTACAATTAGATGAGGAGGACACCCGCACCACAGGTTTCACATTATGTTTAGAATTAGGCTGACTTGCCACGACATTGCTTACCGACAGGTTAGGTAGGTCAGCGACATAAGCAGAATTAGCACGTGATGAATTAGTTTTCAAAGAGTTATCAAGATTTTCATTAGTAGGGCGACCAGAAACTTCACACGGTTTTCCCAAATTCTCATGCACAGAAATATCCTTAGAAGTAACATCCGAATTGGTCTCCAAAATATCCCGTCATTGGCGATACACAACTTGGTTATTCGGACACACCTTCTTAACATGTCCTACGCCACCGCACGTGTGGCACTTAACATTGGGTCTAGGATGAAATATAACCTTAGGAGGGGGACGAGACATCAAGGAAGGAGGGGGACGAGACATCAAGGAAGGAGGAGGAACATTAGCTACACGAAGGGAATCTGGATGTTTCAACGCCATAGCCTCTATAACGGCCTGTTTCAGCTCGACAAATGACGAAGGCCTGGTACACATAGTCATGTATGACCTATATTGAGGCGAAAACCCATTTACAATAGACGACACCAATTGTCGTTCAGTTAAAGGGGATGCAAATACCTGGGCATATACCTTAATGTCACTGACATAGTCACTAAGTGACTCGTCCAACCTTTGGACACGATATAAGAACTTTTGCTCAAGAGTACTAAGGGCACTCGCAGGGACAAAACAAACCACAACACTTCCCTAATGAACATGGCTAAGGACATGCGGAGGTGGATAGCTTCAATCAGCTTTTCGCGCAGCATACCGGATGCAACAGGATACAAGAGTTGGAAAACCTGATTTTCCGACATTCCAAAAATCGAGGCATGGTTACCCAATTCGACCACTTGATTTAAAAATAGGACCACCTGGGTAACGTCATCTAGGTTGAAATGCTTCAACTTAGTTAAGAAACTAGAAATAGGGTAGGGAATCGACCCATAATTAACGGTAGGGGAGTACGTAGCATTAGGAAAAGAGACATTGTTACCAGGGTAGCTCGCTCGCACACCCTTTACAGGAGGCAAAACATTTACATTGCCAGAGAAAAAACTGGGATGCAATGGGTCGGCAGGACCCAGGAAATCATTAGGTGACCTAACATGAGAAGAATGACCGTATGCAGGGTTAAGTGGTCTGGTCGAGCCAGAACCAGGCAATAGAGGGGCAGGCAAACCACTACCAGTAATCGACCCCAAATCCTCAGACCTAGTAAACAGAGCCGACTCACGTTCAACCTCAGAAGAACGCTCCAAATTCACAAGGTTATCTCTTAAGTCAATTAAATCAAAAGCACTATTATTGTCGGCCATTTTGAAAAACACAGAATGCAGGCAGACAATACAGAAAGAAACAAATTTCAGGAATTACGAGGACAGTTTACACTTTCACAACAATACCATAAACTACCAATTACCAACACCATAGATTAGGTTGACACTCGAACACAGCCACAATACTATACAAAATCATGCACAATGCTGCCCAGAACTGCAGACGTCATCGCTTGCTTGGCTCGAGAACAGGAAGCTAAATTACAAAAATTGCCACAAACCACATGGCGAACAGCTTCAGACAGGGCTCCTCGATGTCTTCACTCGCAGCATGTAGGTTATCAGAACATGAACTAACCCCACATTTCCCATGCCAAAAACACATGCCAGTCACTTACCAAGCTTCATCTTCAGCGGGAATGTTGCATTACAAACAGGATAAAATTCAGCATAGACACCTCGCTTAGAACAGGTCACTTACATATCACCACATGGATATTCAGAGGCAAACGTGAAATCAAACAAACGACAAGGATTAGCAAAACATAACATAAAGTGCACTGGCATGACACATCTCATCAGTAACCGCCCCATCAGCATCAGAAGGGTCCATAATGAGCCTGCGGATATTGGGGAGGGGATAGTTGCAGAAGCGAACACGAGCGCGATCTGCTACCAAGAACTACGCCCGGGCTTTGCAAAGGGTGATTGGGCCAACTTACCTTATTTTAGAGGTCCGCGTCGCAATCTGCAAAATCACCGCCAGATGACATGCCCCAACAGAAGAACACCTAAAGGGGTGGAAGAAGGTGGAGAAGGGGAAACGCACAGGCTCGTCTACAGACACCGTCTGACAACCGATAGGACTGCCACCAACGAAAAGATGCCACAACAGTTGCTTAATATTTAAAAGAAGATTTAATTACCAAAATTTAAAAGAACACATCCACCAGATAACAGAACATGATCAGCCAGTATTAAATTACAAAAATAAAATATAACCTTAGTTAGAATTCTCACTATAGATTTTAAGAAATTAAAGGTCGATAGCAATTAACAATTACCTGTGGTCAGAAAATGAAAGGCCACAAACCAAATTTAAACACTTAATATGTACCTGACATACTCCCAACTGAACCTTGAGGTCCTTGGAGAATCAAAAAAAGAAGAAAACAGTACAAAATTTTACCATAAACAAGGTACTGAAAGAATAACGCAGGAGTACAAAGGAAAACTCCAAAAAAGGAAAACCAAAGGATAATTTAAAATCAAAATAATTTAAGGAACATCACCAAGGCCCAAGAACGTGCACTTCAAAACCACGCCAGAAACAAAAACCCACAATGCACTCCTGTCAACAAGTTACCAAGGCGACCAAGAACAGTTGAAGGTATATCAGCACGTATTTATGTGAACGCCTAATTTTACCCTTTTTTTAAAGAACTTCTCCAGTGAGAAAACAGAAAGATATAAACAAACTTTAGACATTACGAGATCAAATAGTTTTTAAATGCAACGGATCAAACAAAAACAAAACGACCGACCAATGATCAAAATTAGGCCTAGAGTTAATAGATTCGTCTGGTCAGTACGAGAATAAGATAAAAAGAAATGCCTTAGCCAGACGGCAAATAATAAAATAAGAAGAAAAACAGAAGTGTTCCCCGGACTTATATTGTTTAACAAAATTTTACATTTTTAAAGGTGACATATTGTGCCCGTTTAGACCGGAGTCCGCACGACCACATATGCATTTTACCAATAATCAGTCAGCACGAGAGTCAAAATATCCCGGAGCGCCAGATGGGTTAAAGCAAATCGCAAAAACGACATCAAATGAAAAAAATGCTTTACTGATTTTTGGCTCAATGCAACAATAAGGATAGAAGGAGATTCAATTAGGTATAACACATCCTGTAAAATTATCTCAGTTTATTTTGAATTTAAACTTGACTGCAAAAATGCTCAAAGCAGCATCATCCACGTGTGGCGACCCACACTCCTATTTACACAATATACAGAAATTTTCCAAACACATTTGACAATTATTTTTTTGGAAACACAAGTCTGATTGTTAGTCCTGTAGACTGTGTTCCAAAATTATTTATGATTAAATCCAGTTCAAATTTAATTGTCTCTACTGGAAATATCGTAGTTCACTGTTTGAATTTTTACATAATATTAACACTCGTAGAATAAATGTTCATAGAATTTTAACTTTCACTTATTTTTCCAGTTTCAAAAATATTGTCGAAAAATATTATTATCATTGAATCAACCCAAATTATTTACACATATTAATAACATCTGAAAAGTATTTGACCTTGAGCATAGCATCGAAGAACTGTGCGAAGCACAACAAAAAATTAATTGTTCTTCTGACAATAAACATTCGAGAAGTGACTCGATTATGAACTTCAAGTTCCTCACAAAATATATGATTTCTGAATCATCAACTTGATCAATAAATTGTTGGACCATTCAACTATTCAATTTTCCACTTGGAATCATTAAGAAAAATATTTATATTCATGGCCATTTTAGCAACTTTTACAACTTGCAATTCTTCGACAGAATGCGGAAATAAGAATTGTAGTTTCATAATGAATTCATTTAGTTCATGGCACTAGGATTGAAATTATCCTTCAAATTATTCGTGGTTAAAGAATTATTTTTAATTGGCAGTGGCCCATTCTATTATTTGTGTAAGAACACAATATTACAACAACAACGGCAAAGGTCTTCCTCTGAAGAAGAATAAACTACTATCATGACAAATCCGGGTTCTAGCAAAATCAAAGTCTAAATGGAATTCGTAAACAAGGTTGAAATAAGAACTGATGGTTTCTAAGAAATAACCTTCGGGTCATTCATACGACGAAATGTGTGGTTCCAATACTCCTACTATAAACCTGAGCCATCGAACCTGCTATTTGATTGATGCTCGAAAAAACCTCTTCATTCCTGCGACTTAAACATGCGCACCTGGGAATGGCATTTCAACTACTCCACACATATAAATTTTCTTCCCAAAATTTATACAATAAATCAAGCCTCTGCTTGTTATCAACACTGGAAGATTAATAAACTTACAAGTTTATTTTATTTTACCATTCAGTTCAACCCGTGAATTTACCATACTTATGAAAATCTTTATTTCACTTTCGAGTGTATTTACGTCATGATTTTATATAAATACAAAAATATCCTATTTGATACAATTATCAATTGCTTCCCGTTTCATGCCTCTCCGTGTTATCTGAGAAATATACTTTGCTCATTGCAAATATCAACTGTTCAACCAGAACTGAAATGTTGGTTGAATGCGGGCTTGCGCTAACCACTCTCCTTCGGAAAATCTCCTGTTCCAAACTAGAAATGATTAAACTACTTCATAGGCTCTCTCTCAATACATGTGATTATTAGAAAAAATAATATCCAAGAATTATTTAGAAAAGTTATAAAAATTATTATTATTATTATTATTAGTGGATTATTATTATTATTATTATTATTAGTTATATTATTTTAAATATATTTAATTATCATCTCATTTTGTGAGAATCCACATGTTCGAATCTTCGAATATGGAAAAAAATATCCATTCCTCAACAAAAATAATTATTAACTTTTACAGTTACATCGGCTGATTACCGTGATTTCCCAAAAATATGAAATATTCAAATAAATGCTCGAAATGCTCGGTCATCGATCCTAAACTGTTCTGAGTGCTGAAAATACTCAGAATAACTCTAACAAGTATTGCGTAAATCATTGCAAGATTTAAATACGAAGAAAAATAAATGTGTTGGTCATCTGCAGAAAAATAGTTTGTTCCAATTAGCTAGGCATAATATAATTCAAATGTGGCTTACATTTCTTGATGGTCTTGAAGCGTAGCGAACCTGGTTTGTACCAGATTTATCCATAGACATGCCCTATCGGACAAGCACGTATAATCCTTGTATCGGCCGCCATTATATACCCACAATCCGTCTAGTCAGACATAGTGGTAGTATCTCTTGACGTTTGAATTAACTGTTGTTCCATTTTAATATGGGCTTCTATCAAAGCCATAACAGTTTGTTTAAATGGGGTCAGATCTAAGTGATCTATTCTTAGATATGTCAGTTGTAACATAACTCACGGTAATCTTATCAATACAAGAAAACACTGACAGTCTAACCAATCATCGGCTGTTCTGAAGATCGTTCCCTGGGCATGGTTTAACACCATCTACCATGCGCTAAGCAACCTGTAGTTTCCCTTGCGTAGACTAATGAACACCACCGTGATAGACTGGTCTTCAGTGTACTGATAGATCGAAGTGGTTAACAAGTTACCAATATGAAAACTGACTGAAATGGACTTAAACATCCAAGTATTAGGTTATTACTGGACTGTGACAAAGTACTAATTCTAGACGAAGTCTAGCATATGTCCATGTAGAAACATAAATATTTCCACTAATGTCTGTAGAAAAAAAAATCAATCACCTCAGTGATTCTCCTCGCCGGAAACTTACTAAGTTCCACCTCGTAGCGCAGCACTTTTGTGACTACCACAACTTTGAAAATAACTTCTGCGTAGATCCGGCAACCATGTGCCTTGGCTCAGCGTAGCAGCAACTTGCTCTGCAAGTGCTTGTGTTGGAATGAGCTATCGATGCCTGCGCCAGCCGGCTTTTATTCAAAACTGCCAGGGTCACGCGTCATCAGCTGATATCTGGAAATCCTCATATCTCTGGTATCCCTGGTCCGATTTACTTGATACTAAGTGCATTCTCTTTCATTTGGCCGTGCCAGTAATCTGATCCCATGTCTCAAGTCTCTACTCCATGGTTAACTATTTAATCAATAAATAGCCTCGACCTCTACTATTACTCGCTACGTCACTTGACATGCAAGTATCGGTATATTCTTTCCAATTGCTTCGAGAAGCAATGTAGCGCGATATTCAAATATCTCAACTTTCAAAAGCGGCTGTAGCCTTTCCCTTGATATCTAGGTGTCTGAATCTTGGAATACCCATTCCTAGAGTTGGGCACATCCACCCCACACCTAGCAAAAAATAAAAAATTGAAAAATTTTTATTTTTCCTATCTACACATTAAATTATCTGGTTCTTGAATAATAAATCTTCAAATTCGATGCATTATAAGTTCCCACGATGTTACCAGTTCGTGTATTGGCGACTTCATAGCTTCCATTGTTGTTTACTTCCACAATGCGATAGGGTCCAGCGTAAAGGCTTGCAAACTTCGAGTACACTCGATTTTGCACGTCAGAGGGTGTAGGTCTTTTCACTAAAACAAGAGTTCCTACGCGCAAGGGTCTGCGAAAACGCTTTCCTCTCACTCTGCGCTCTCTTTTCTCAGCTTGGCTCCTCAACTTGTCTAAAGCTAGAGTTTCCCTCATCTGACGACTTGGTTCAATCTCAGGTGGAATAGAGATGATTCGATCCCATAATCTTGTTGGTTTAATTCCATGATGAAGCAACATGGGAATCTGTCCAGTACTCTCATGAATTGTAGAGTTGATGGATTCGGATGCTAAAGAGAGAACATCCATCCATTTCCAATGCTCATTTGGACAATAGAGGCGGCAAAATTTTGCTATTTCAGCCATCACGCGTTCTGCTGGATTGCTCTCAGGATGTCTGATAGAACAAAACAATTGTCTAATCCCAAGATTATTCATGATGGTTCGAAATTCTAAAGATGTAAATTGAGGTCCACGATCTGATAAAAGGAATTCCGGTTTGCCTGCTTCCGGAATTACGTTGTCTCTAATTCTCTTCGCACAATATTTTGCGTTTGCCTTCTGAATCGGATGCAACATAGTGTATTTGCTGAATACATCCATGGTCACCAGAATATATCGGTTACCTCTTTTAGACTTTGGGAGAGGACCATATAAATCAGTCGCGAAGATTTCGCAAGGCTTAGAAGGAATAATAGGCCTTGGTAATTCTCTCAATAATCTGGAATTATGTTTACTCCTTTGGCATAAGTCGCATTCTCGAATAGTGTTCCTGACAGTTTGTCGCATTCGCTCCCACGAAAATTTCTCTTGAATCATGTTGACCGTCTTATCTACTCCAGCATGACCTGCGATTCGATGTACCATCCAGATAATGGGTTTTTGCATTCGTGGAGGTATCACTACTCTCAGCTTCGTATGGTCGGGATCTGCAAACTTGTGGATTAAACCATCTAACATCATAAAATCTCTTGAAATTCTTTCAGTTTCCACAAAATCATCATCATTTGGATCCATGTCTCCCTGTAGAAAACGAAAAATATTTCTAAGACGTCGGTCTCTCCTCTGGGATAAATGCAACAATCTTAACCTTCTCAAGGTATCCTCATCCTCCTGCGTCAGGTTAACTTGAAAAACCTTAGATGTAGACTCCACTGCTCTACTCAATAAATCAGCTCCAACGTTCAACTTTCCAGGAGTGTGTTCAATAACTAGGTTGAATTGTTGAATAAAAAGTGACCATCTAGTTATCCTATCACTGGCAAAGTGTGTTCTCAAGATAAACTCCAATGCGTGGTGATCAGTCCTCACAATGACTGAATGTCCAATCAACATTTTCTTCCATGACTCCAACGCGAATATTACAGCAAGTGCTTCTAACTCTGTGGTGTAATAATTCCTTTCTGATGGACGAAGTTTCCTGCTAATGAACGCCAGGTAATGTCTCTTGTGATCTTCATCTTCTTGAAGAAGAATAGCTCCAATCCCTACGGTGGATGCATCAGATTCTATGATGAAATTCTTGGTAAAGTCAGGATACTCCAATTTCACGCTGTTTACAAATAACCTCTTGGCATCTTGAAATGATTGTTCACAATCTTCATCCCATTTCCATTTGTTTCCTTTCTTTAATAATTCCTGCAATGGAGCTACCGTTTTGGTGAAGTTTGGACAATGCCCTGCAAATAACTGGCATGTCCCGAGAAAACTGCGGACATTCTTCACTCTAGTATGTCTAGGGAAATTTGCAATTTCCTCTATCTTCGTCTCATTGGGACGGTATCCTTCTCCATCCAAAATGTGACCCAAAAATTTCATTTCCTTCCGAAAGAACTGACATTTTCGAAGGTTTACTTTAAAGTTCGCTTTTCTCAAATCTGCGAATAACATCTGAAGATGTAACAAATGTTCCTCCTTAGTCTCGGATGCAATTAAGATATCATCTATATAACGAATTGCTATCTCTTTTACTTCAGGACTCAAATTTTGTTCCAGTGCTCTGATCAAAACTGATCCAGATGTTTTGACTCCAAATGGTAGACGGCGGAATACATATGTCTGCTGGTCAAACATAAATCCTGTAAACTTCTTAGAATCTTCACTAAGCCTAATGTGATGGTAGGACGAAGTGAGATCAATATTAGAGAACCAGACCTTGCCTTGGAATTTCCTCAACCGTTCCCTAATGATTGGTGGTCTGTCATACTCTGGCAGTAATCTTGAATTCAAATTTCGCGCGTCTAAACATAGTCTCAGACTTCCATCTTGCTTAGACACTACTGCTAATGGATTGACATAAGATGTAGTATACTTTTCAATCACATTGTTGCTTTCCATCTCCTTGATAAGCACTTTTACCCTTTCTCGATGCTTTCCGCTACCGGATACAATTTAGCATGAAAAGGTGCATCATCATTTACACGAATATGATATTCGAAATCTTTAATTTCACCTGGTTTAATATCGAAAGTATCGTGATACTCTTCCAAAATTTTCCCTAGCTCTGGTGACTCCTTCTCAGTGTAGACTTTTCTTCCTTCAGCTTCATGAAAAATCAGAGACCATTGAGCATCTCCCTCGATGTCTTCCTCTTATTTCCCCTCGAAGTTAATCTCTTCGGTATTCTTGAATTTGATCGTCTCTGTCTTCATGTCTATCACTGCTTGATATTTCTGAATGAAATCTGCTCCCAATATCATGTCAAAAGCCATGTCCTTCATTACTACAAACACATGTCGGAAATCATGTCCTCCAATCGTAATACATAAGTATAATTGTGTTTTACACAGAGATATTTTGTTGGGTATTATTCCTTGTATCTTAATTCTTGATACTGGAATTTCCTCTAAATTCTCTTTGAGCTTCCACAGAATATAAAGCTTCTCACTCACAAGACAAAGCATAGCCCCAGTATCAATCAAAGTATGGACAGGCATACCGAATACTTCGCATGATATGATTGGCATTCTAATTCTTGTACCCATTTCTTTCCGTTCGTCATTCTGTTGAATTAAGTCATCATCCTCTGCTTGCCATTTAATAATTCTGGAAGTGAAAGTGTTCAAAATTTTATCTTCTACTGTGAATTCGGAGGGTTTTTTTCGTTACCATTCCCCCGGGATTGTTGTGTTCCCGATGAACCTGGTTCATTGGGCCTCTGCTCCAAAAATTGCAAGTTATCTTGGTGTCTTGCTTCCAAGTTTTTCCTCGTCTCCTTGTTGAACTCTTCATTGGACTGACGAGTATCCACATTCCCTCTGTTATTGTAGTTGTTTCTACTATAGTATCTTCTTTCCTGGTACCTTCCTTGATTATCCCGTGGCCTCCTCCATCGAGTATTGTATCGATTTCCACCATCCGGTCTCGCATAAGGCTTGTAACTGTATCTGTTACTGTACTGATTCCATCCTCTCTTATTTGAATCTTCCCTCGGCGTTTTCTCTTCTCGCCCCTCTCGAATCTCTCGAGGTGTTTGAGAATAACTATCGGCCATAACAGCGTACACAGCGTTGTTATTCTTTCCTCCCTTCTGATGGAAGAATTGAGCGTTCGTATGATCCAGCTTCTGTAATACTTCGTCAAATTGCTCCATATTATAGATATCAGCAGCGATCAAAGTCCTCTGGACGTCTGCTGGAAACTGACGTATCAATGCAGTAATCAATTCGTTATCTGGCATCGGCGGATCTAAATGTTGCAGTTTAGAAAGCTGTCCAGAAAAGTACGTAGAGTATCGAGTAGGTTGTGACGTCGAGAATCTCTTCGAATATAACTCTGCTCTGACTTGCTGTTGGGTTTCCGGGGACCAAAACTTTTTCAATAGCCCACGAGAAAACTCCACAAAAGTGGTTAGAGTGGATCGAAAGGCTCTAAACCAAAGAAGTGCAGGACCTTACAAAAATTTCCCTATCACTCGGATCTGTCTTTCTTTAGGGATCTTGGAATCTTTCAGGTAATCCCCTGCTTCTCTCAAAAATTCCACGGGTGTCACAGAATCTCGCCCTGAAAATTTAGAAGGCTTATCTTCTACATTCTTAAATACAGTTATGGGGTTGGATTGAAATACTGTCCTGACCTCATCCTGTCTTTGACTATCCGTTTCTCTAGCTGCTCCTAGATTTATATGTATCTGTTCCTTTCCCCTTACATTTGGCATTTTCAGCAGATGGTCAGACTGTTTCTCGTCCTTGATTTGAGTTTTCATAGCCTCAAGTTCCTTCTGGTTTTCTTCTGCCATTTTCTTAATTGCTTCAGTTTCTTTACAATTCTCCTTAACATCAATGGATATCTGGTTCATAACAGCCTCATGACTTTTCAATGACCCTGAGATATCTGATATGTCCTTCTGAGTTGCTTGGATATCTTTGGAAATTACTTGAATATGGGATGACAAAGATTCCCTAATCTCCATGATTCCCTCTTGATTCTCCAGCTTGAGTGTGTCTTTAATTTCATTGACAACTGTGGTTTTAATTTCAGTTTGCAATTCATTAATCACACCTTCTCTTATTTCTCCCATTACAAGTTCTTTGAATTGTTCTGTCAACCGTTGAACAACTAGAATTCCCATCTCATTACTCTCCTTCTTCACTCTGACTTCTAGGTTAATCATGTCTTCACCAACTTTCCTAAGACCAGGTTCTATCCTATCAGCTAAGCTTTGAGATCGAGGATCGGCATCGCGAAATTTATCGTCCATTAAACTTGCGTTAGTAGCTAATGAAGTTTCGAGCTCATGTGTTTTTTCGCATAATTTATTCATTTTACTTTCAAGTGTCATTTTCAAAATTTCAGAATTCTCTTTAAATTTACTTTCCATAGAATTAAATTTAGTATTTAAATTTTCTTTCAAATTATCTTTTAAAGAATAAGAACTTTCTTTAAGTTTATCATTTAAACTTTCTTTAAGTTTATTTTCTAAAGAATCAGAATTTTCTTTAAGTTTATTTTCTAAATTTTCTTTAAGTTTATTTTCTAAAGAATCAGAATTTTCCTTACGTTTATTCTCTAAACTTTCCTTCAAGTTATCTTTTAAAGAATCAGAACTTTCTTTAAGTTTATTTTCTAAAGAATCAGAATTTTCTTTAAGTTTCTTTTCTAAAGCCTCTGTATTTTCTTTCATAATGGCGGCTACACGCCGTCCAGCCTCTTTTGAACTCTCCTCCAAACTCCTCATCATCCTCATCATTTCTTCCATAATTTCAATTATTATTCAAAGCTTAGGGGTATACAATATCGGCAAACACAAGCTTATAACTAGAACAAGAAATATGAATAGCTAATTGGAACACTCTAATAAAATGAGAAATGTCCTAATGTCGACGTGATGGAAAAACAAAATTCTCTACTTTTACGAATTACATTTACCACAATATCACAAGAAAAAATATGCAAGTTCTCAAATATCCTCCACCTGGATTCTAATAATGTGTATGTCCAGTCATCGAATGTTTACTACTGAATTTACTTGACGCCCTAATGGTTAAGCCATTATCAAAAATAATCAAACCCATTCTAATTATTAATCCAGTTAAATTGTTAATTTTCCCCACTAATTGGGTTTCCTACTAATTTATTCATCCAAACCAGACATCTCTCAACTCCCAAAATATTTCTATAAAAATTATCACAATTTAAATCGGCATGCGATTGACCATGTCTAAATCGAGACCCACGTTCGAAGCCATTTCTCTCTCTATCTTATTTTATGTGCCCGTTTAGACCGGAGTCCGCACGACCACATATGCATTTTACCAATAATCAGTCAGCACGAGAGTCAAAATATCCCGGAGCGCCAGATGGGTTAAAGCAAATCGCAAAAACGACATCAAATGAAAAAAATGCTTTACTGATTTTTGGCTCAATGCAACAATAAGGATAGAAGGAGATTCAATTGGGTATATCACATCCTGTAAAATTATCTCAGTTTATTTTGAATTTAAACTTGACTGCAAAAGTGCTCAAAGCAGCATCATCCACGTGTGGCGACCCACACTCCTATTTACACAATATACAGAAATTTTCCGAACACATTTGACAATTATTTTTTTGGAAACACAAGTCTGATTGTTAGTCCTGTAGACTGTGTTCCAAAATTATTTATGATTAAATCCAGTTCAAATTTAATTGTCTCTACTGGAAATATCGTAGTTCACTGTTTGAATTTTTACATAATATTAACACTCGTAGAATAAATGTTCATAGAATTTTAACTTTCACTTATTTTTCCAGTTACAAAAATATTGTCGAAAAATATTATTATCATTGAATCAACCCAAATTATTTACACATATTAATAACATCTGAAAAGTATTTGACCTTGAGCATAGCATCGAAGAACTGTGCGAAGCACAACAAAAAATTAATTGTTCTTCTGACAATAAACATTCGAGAAGTGACTCGATTATGAACTTCAAGTTCCTCACAAAATATATGATTTCTGAATCATCAACTTGATCAATAAATTGTTGGACCATTCAACTATTCAATTTTCCACTTGGAATCATTAAGAAAAATATTTATATTCATGGCCATTTTTAGCAACTTTTACAACTTGCAATTCTTCGACAGAATGCGGAAATAAGAATTGTTGTTTCATAATGAATTCATTTAGTTCATGGCACTAGGATTGAAATTATCCTTCAAATTATTCGTGGTTAAAGAATTATTTTTAATTGGCAGTGGCCCATTCTATTATTTGTGTAAGAACACAATATTACAACAACAACGGCAAAGGTCTTCCTCTGAAGAAGAATAAACTACTATCATGACAAATCCGGGTTCTAGCAAAATCAAAGTCTAAATGGAATTCGTAAACAAGGTTGAAATAAGAACTGATGGTTTCTAAGAAATAACCTTCGGGTCATTCATACGACGAAATGTGTGGTTCCAATACTCCTACTATAAACCTGAGCCATCGAATCTGCTATTTGATTGATGCTCGAAAAAACCTCTTCATTCCTGCGACTTAAACATGCGCACCTGGGAATGGCATTTCAACTACTCCACACATATAAATTTTCTTCCCAAAATTTATACAATAAATCAAGCCTCTGCTTGTTATCAACACTGGAAGATTAATAAACTTACAAGTTTATTTTATTTTACCATTCAGTTCAACCCGTGAATTTACCATACTTATGAAAATCTTTATTTCACTTTCGAGTGTATTTACGTCATGATTTTATATAAATACAAAAATATCCTATTTGATACAATTATCAATTGCTTCCCGTTTCGTGCCTCTCCGTGTTATCTGAAAAATATACTTTGCTCATTGCAAATATCAACTGTTCAACCAGAACTGAAATGTTGGTTGAATGTGGGCTTGCGCTAACCACTCTCCTTCGGAAAATCTCCTGTTCCAAACTAGAAATGATTAAACTACTTCATAGGCTCTCTCTCAATACATGTGATTATTAGAAAAAATAATATCCAAGAATTATTTAGAAAAGTTATAAAAATTATTATTATTATTATTAGTGGATTATTATTATTATTATTAGTTATATTATTTTAAATATGTTTAATTATCATCTCATTATGTGAGAATCCACATGTTCGAATCTTCGAATATGGAAAAAAATATCCATTCCTCAACAAAAATAATTATTAACTTTTACAGTTACATCGGCTGATTACCGTGATTTCCCAAAAATATGAAATATTCAAATAAATGCTCGAAATGCTCAGTCATCGATCCTAAACTGTTCTGAGTGCTGAAAATACTCAGAATAACTCTAACAAGTCTTGCGTAAATCATTGCAAGATTTAAATACGAAGAAAAATAAATGTGTTGGTCATCTGCAGAAGAATAGTTTGTTCCAATTAGCTAGGCATAATATAATTCAAATGTGGCTTACATTTCTTTATGGTCTTGAAGCGTAGCGAACCTGGTTTGTACCAGATTTATCCATAGACATGCCCTATCGGACAAGCACGTATAATCCTTGTATCGGCCGCCATTATATACCCACCATCCATCTAGTCAGACATAGTGGTAATATCTCTTGACGTTTGAATTAACTGTTGTTCCATTTTAATACTGGCTTCTATCAAAGCCATAACAGTTTGTTTAAATGGGGTCAGATCTAAGTGATCTATTCTTAGATATGTCAGTTGTAACATAACTCACGGTAATCTTATCAATACAAGAAGACACTGACAGTCTAACCAATCAACGGCTGTTCTGAAGATCGATCCCTGGGCATGGTTTAACACCATCTACCATGCGCTAAGCAACCTGTAGTTTCCCTTGCGTAGACTAATGAACACCACCGTGATAGACTGGTCTTCAGTGTACTGATAGATCGAAGTGGTTAACAAGTTACCAATATGAAAACTGACTGAAATGGACTTAAACATCCAAGTATTAGTTTATTACTGGACTGTGACAAAGTACTAATTCTAGACAAAGTCTATCATATGTCCATGTAGAAACATAAATATTTCCACTAATGTCTGTAGAAAAAAAAATCAATCACCTCAGTGATTCTCCTCGCCGGAAACTTACTAAGTTCCACCTCGTAGCGCAGCACTTTTGTGACTATCACAACTTTGAAAATAACTTCTGCGTAGATCCGGCAACCATGTGCCTTGGCTCAGCGTAGCAGCAACTTGCTCTGCAAGTGCTTGTGTTGGAATGAGCTATCGATGCCTGCGCCAGCCGGCTTTTATTCAAAACTGCCAGGGTCACGCGTCATCAGCTGATATCTGGAAATCCTCATATCTCTGGTATCCCTGGTCCGATTTACTTGATACTAAGTGCATTCTCTTTCATTTGGCCGTGCCAGTAATCTGATCCCATGTCTCAAGTCTCTACTCCATGGTTAACTATTTAATCAATAAATAGCCTCGACCTCTGCTATTACTCGCTACGTCACTTTCAAAAGCGGCTGTAGCCTTTCCCTTGATATCTAGGTGTCTGAATCTTGGAATACCCATTCCTAGAGTTGGGCACAATATCTAGGCCAAAGTCAACCTTCAGAACAAAAAAAATCTTACAGTACACAATGCAAAATATGGAGCTCCAATAATATAAAATAAATAAAATGCCAAAACATACCTTTAGGGGAGACACTAATTTTTACACCACTAGTTAGATATTCTTAAAGGATTTATATCACCAAAAATAAAATAAAATATGAGATGACTGCCAAGCGGCGTAGAAGAGAAGCACACCAATATCGCATTTCCATATTAAGGCCCAAGAAACTATTTACACGATTATCACAGATGATAGTTGCACACTAATTCTTCATATATCATCAAATACTGGGATAAATCCCCAAGTCAGCGGGGACGAGGGCGAAAGCCCTCGCCCTTTTGACGAGATTTACATAATGCGTCTTTCTTCACCCAGCGAACAGTCACCAGTCAATATCCACAAGATGGAGGACTCAAACGAAGGAGGCCACCCACCATGCACCAGGGTTATTTTAATTGGACCAATTAAATTTAGCCACATATTACGACAATGTGCTTAACCAAATAATATTCACACGACACCATTAAAATATTTTGGCGGCATGATGCATATAAAGTCTTTTGTTTCATGACGTAGAATATCATATCCTTCAATTGTGTCTCGACTAGGATGAGATCAGAAGGCACCACAAACTCACTCTAGCGGTGGAAGATACAAGCTCGGCTAGAGGCCAATAGATGCTGCCATCTCTAGTTCATAAGCCGAACCAAGCCATCAGGTGGGCGTTTTAAAGGTCGGGTACACATGAATATAGGGGAGATACATATTTAAAAACGTTTGTACGGGCATTGCACGTAACAATAATAATAATAATAATAATAATAATTTATAATAATAACAATAATTATTCCATTTAGCAACTACACGGCCAACCTCTCCCTGTAACGTCATTGACTGTCTCAGGGTGTGGCGGCCATCTTGCCCATTTGACTGTCTAAACCATAAGAATAACATAGCGCTGGTTGCGCGTGGTGACCATATTGCCCATTAGCTCCTGCGCCAGAACCGCTTTATTTATCCTACTTACAGCGATAAGTACGATAGAGAAATTATGTACCGCGATAAATACGCTAGAGGAATTACATACCGCGATACGTACGCTAGTGGAATTATATACAGCGATGCGTACGATGGAGGAATTATGTACCGCGGTACATACGCTAGAAGAATTATATACCGCGATACATACGCTAGAGGAATTATGTATCGCGACACATACGCTAGAGGAATTACATACCGCGATACGTACGTTAGAGGAATTATATACAGCGATAGGTACGCTAGAGGAATTATATACCGTGATACGCACGCTGGAGGAATTACATACCGCGATAGGTACGCTAGAGGAATTATATACCACGATACATACGCTAGAGAAATTATATAAAGCGATACGTACGCTAGAGGAATTATATACAGCGATACGTACGCTAGAGGAATTACATACCGCGATACATACGCTAGAGGAATTATGTACCGCGATACATACGCTAGAGGAATTATATACCGCGATACATACGCTAGAGGAATTATATACCGCGATGCGTACGCTAGAGGAATTATGTACCGCGATACGTACGCTAGAGGATTTACAAACCGCGATACATACGCTGGAGGAATTACATACAGCGATACATACGCTAAGGGAATTATATGCCGCGATACATACGCTAGAGGAATTATATACCGCGACACATACGCTAGAGGAATTATGTATCGCGACACATACGCTAGAGGAATTACATACCGCGATACGTACGTTAGAGGAATTATATACAGCGATAGGTACGCTAGAGGAATTATATACCGCGATACGCACGCTGGAGGAATTACATACCGAGATAGGTACGCTAGAGGAATTATATACCACGATACATACGCTAGAAAAATTATATAAAGCGATACGTACGCTAGAGGAATTATATACAGCGATACGTACGCTAGAGGAATTACATACCGCGATACATACGCTAGAGGAATTATGTACCGCGATACATACGCTAGAGGAATTATATACCGCGATACATACGCTAGAGGAATTATATACCGCGATGCGTACGCTAGAGGAATTATGTACCGCGATACGTACGCTAGAGGATTTACAAACCGCGATACATACGCTGGAGGAATTACATACAGCGATACATACGCTAAGGGAATTATATGCCGCGATACATACGCTAGAGGAATTATATACCGCGATACGTACGCTAGAGGAATTATATACCGCGATACGTACGCTAGAGGAATTATATACCGCGATACGTACGCTTAAGGTATTATACACCGCGATACGTATGCTAGAGGAATTATATACCGCGATACATATGCTAGAGGAATTATCTACCGCGATACGTATGCTAGAGGAATTATATAACGCGATACATGCGCTAGAGGAATTATATACCGCGATACGTAAGCTAGAGGAATTATATACCGCGATACATATGCTAGAGGAATTATATATCGCGATATATACGCTAGAGGAATTATATACCGCGATAAGTACGCTAGAGGAATTATATACTGCGTTACGTACGCTAGAGGAATTATATACCGCGATACATGCGCTAGAGTAATTATATACCGCGATTCATGCGCTAGAGGATTTTTTTAGCGTATGGCTTTTAGTGCCGGGAGTGTCCGAGGACATGTTCGGCTCGCCAGTTTTGTAGCTGCTTCGAGACGGACACCCAATGGGTGAGCTACAAGTACCGTGGAGGAGGAATGTTGGATGGGAGGGTCGAGGAGTTGGAAGGTAGCGGCTGTGGCCTATAGTTAGGGACCAACCCCGGCATTTGCCTGGAAGGAAGATGGGAAACCTCAGAAGACCATCTTCAAGGTTGCCGGCCGGGGGATTCGAACCTCCTCGCCTCCCGGATGTGAGCGACTGCCAACAGTCATGCCGCAACGACCTCGGCTAACTCACCCGGTGCTAGAGGAATTATATACCGCGATACGTATGCTAGAGGAATTATATACCGCGATACATATGCTAGAGGAATTATATACCGCGATACATACGCTAGAGGAATTATATACCGCGATACGTACGCTAGAGGAATTATATGCCGCGATACGTACGCTAGAGGAATTACAAACCGTGATACGCACGCTGGAGGAATTACATACCGCGATACGTACGCTAGAGGAATTATATACCGCGATACATACGCCAGAGGAATTATATACCGCGATACATACGCTAGAGGAATTATATACCGCGATACGTACGCTAGAGGAATTATATACCGCGATACGTACGCTAGAGGAATTACATACCGCGATACATACGCTGGAGGAATTACATACCGCGATACGCACGCTGGAGGAATTACATACCGCGATACATACGCTAGAGGAATTATATGCCGCGATACATGCGCTAGAGGAATTATATACCGCGATGCGTATGCTTAAGGAATTATATACCGCGATGCGTAAGCTTAAGGAATTATATACCGCGATACGTATGCTAGAGGAATTATATACCGCGATACAAACGCTAGAGGAATTATATACCGCGATACGTACGCTAGAGGAATTATTTACCGCGATACGTACGCTGGAGGAATTACAAACCCCGATACATACGCTGGAGGAATTACATACCGCGATACGCACGCTGGAGGAATTACATACCGCGATGCATACGCTAGAGGAATTATATGCCGCGATACATGCGCTAGAGGAATTATATACCGCGATACGTACGCTTAAGGAATTATATACCGCGATGCGTAAGCTTAAGGAATTATATAGCGCGATACGTATGCTAGAGGAATTATATACCGCGATACATATGCTAGACGAATTATATACCGCGATACATACGCTAGAGGGATTATATACCGCGATACGTACGATAGAGGAATTATATACCGCGATACGTACGCTAGAGGAAATTTATACCGCGATACGTACGCTAGAGGAATTATATAGCGCGATACATGCGCTAGAGGAATTATATACCGCGATACGTATGCTAGAGGAATTATATACCGCGATACATATGCTAGAGGAATTATATACCGCGATACATACGCTAGAGGGATTATATACCGCGATACGTACGCTAGAGGAATTATATACCGCGATACGTACGCTAGAGGAATTATATACCGCGATACGTACGCTTAAGGAATTATACACCGCGATACGTATGCTCGAGGAATTATATACCGCGATACATATGCTAGAGGAATTATATACCGCGATACGTATGCTAGAGGAATTATATAACGCGATACATGCGCTAGAGGAATTATATACTGCGATACGTATGCTAGAGGAATTATATACCGCGATACGTACGCTAAAGGAGTTATATACCGCGATAAGTACGCCAGAAGAATTATATACTGCGTTACGTACGCTAGAGGAATTATATACCGCGATACATGCGCTAGAGTAATTATATACCGCGATACATGCGCTAGAGGAATTATATACCGCGATACATGTGCTAGAGGAATTATATACCGCGATACGTATGCTAGAGGAATTATATAACGCGATACATGCGCTAGAGGAATTATATACCGCGATACATATGCTAGACGAATTATATACCGCGATATATACGCTAAAGGAGTTATATACCGCGATAAGTACGCTAGAAGAATTATATACTGCGTTACGTACGCTAGAGGAATTATATACCGCGATACATGCGCTAGAGTAATTATATACCTCGATACATGCGCTAGAGGAATTATATACCGCGATACATGTGCTAGAGGAATTATATACCGCGATACGTATGCTAGAGGAATTATATAACGCGATACATGCGCTAGAGGAATTATATACCGCGATACATATGCTAGACGAATTATATACCGCGATACATACGCTAGAGGGATTATATACCGCGATACGTACGATAGAGGAATTATATACCGCGATACGTACGCTAGAGGAATTATATACCGCGATACGTACGCTAGCGGAATTATATACCGCGATACATGCGCTAGAGGAATTATATACCGCGATACGTATGCTAGAGGAATTATATACCGCGATACATATGCTAGAGGAATTACATACCGTGATGCGCACGCTGGAGGAATTAAATACCGCGATACGTACTCTAGAGGAATTATATACCGCGATACATACGCCAGAGGAATTATATACCGCGATACATGCGCTAGAGGAATTATATACTGCGATACGTACGCTAGAGGACTTATATACCTCGATACGCACGCTAGAGGAATTACATACCGTGATACGCACGCTGGAGGAATTACATACCGCGATACGTACGCTAGAGGTATTATATACCGCGATACATACGCCAGAGGAATTATATACCACGATACATACACTAGAGGAATTATATACCGCGATACGTACGCTAGAGGAATTACATACCGCGATACATACGCTGGAGGAATTACATACAGCGATACATACGCTAAGGGAACTATATGCCGCGATACATACGCTAGAGGAATTATATACCGCGATACGTACGCTAGAGGAATTATATACCGCGTTACGTACGCTAGAGGAATTATATACCGCGATACGTACGCTTAAGGAATTATACACCGCGATACGTATGCTAGAGGAATTATATACCGCGATACATATGCTAGAGGAATTATATACCGCGATACGTATGCTAGAGGAATTATATAACGCGATACATGCGCTAGAGGAATTATATACCGCGATACGTATGCTAGAGGAATTATATACCGCGATACATATGCTAGAGGAATTATATACCGCGATATATACGCTAGAGGAATTATATACCGCGATAAGTACGCTAGAGGAATTATATACTGCGTTACGTACGCTAGAGGAATTATATACCGCGATACATGCGCTAGAGTAATTATATACCTCGATACATGCGCTAGAGGAATTATATACCGCGATACGTACGCTAGAGGAATTATATACCGCGATACGTATGGTAGAGGATTTATATACCGCGATACCCACGCTAGAGGAATTATATACCGCGATACGTATGCTAGAAGAATTACATACCGCGATACATACGCTAGAAGAATTATATACCGCGATACGTACGCTAGAGGAATTACATACCGCGATACGTATGCTAGAGGAATTATATACCGCGATACGTACGCTAGAGGAATTATATACCGCGATACATACGCTAGAGGAATTATGTACCGCGATACGTATGCTAGAGGAATTATATACCTTGATACATACGCTAGAGGAATTATATACCGCGATACGTACGCCGGAGGAATTACATACCGCGATACATACTCTAGAGGAATTATATACCACGATACATACGCTAGAGGAATTATATACCACGATACATACGCTAGAGGAATTATATACCGCGATACGTATGCTAGAGGATTTATATACCGCGATACATCCGCTAGAGGAATTATGTACCGCGATACATACGCTAGAGGAATTTCATACCGCGATACATGCCCTAGAGGATGTATATACCTCGATACGCACGTTAGAGGAATTATATACCACGATACATACGCTAGAGGAATTATATACTGCGATACGTATGCTAGAGGAAGTATATACCTCGATACGCACGCTAGAGGAAATACATACCGCAATACGTACGCTGGAGGAATTATATACCGCGATACGCGCGCTGGGGCAAGTGTTAGGGATGTACATATTCGCACACAGTGATGCTCACCTTACAACTCGTGATCCTGGAATAATTCAAATATTTGAACTATTCGATTTATTTTAATAATCGACTGTTCGAAATATTCGATTATTTCTGATGTTCGCAGTATTCAAAGAAGCGAAATATTTGTACCAGTAGAATTAATGGAGTACTCGTATCATATGCACAGTGTAGTCGATGACGTCACGGTTGATGTGGTGACTCAATCACCGCCATATTACTCAGCTGTGTGAGGTTTGGTCCTGATGTTCATATATTACTTATATTTGTTCAATTTAATTGAAAAACTCCAGTGTTCTTCTAAGGCCATTAGTCGCTACTTGGTTAAACTACTGTCTGGACGAAACCATTGATCGCTACTAGGTATGACTACGGTCTGGACGAAACCATTGGTCGCTACTTGGTTAGACTACTGTCTGGACGAAACCATTGGACGCTACTTGGTAAGACTATGATCTGGAAGAAACCATTGGTCGCTACTTGGTGAGGATACTGTCTGGACGAATCTAATGGTTGCTGCTTAGTGAGACTTATATCTGCACGAAACCATTGGTCGCTACTTGGTTAGACTACTGTCTGGACGAAACCATTGGTCGCTACTTGTTTAGGATACCGTCTGGACGAATCCAATGGTTGATATTTGGTTAGACTACTGTCTGGTCGAAACCATTGTTCGCTTGTATGTTAGACCACTGTCTGGACGAAACAATTGGTCGCTTACTGGTTAGGCCACTGCGTTCACGAATCCATTGGTCGTTTTCTGGTTAGACCACTGTGTGCACGAAACCATTGGTCGCTTGTAGGTTAGACCACTGTGTGCACGAAACAATTGGTCGCTTGTAGGTTAGACCACTGTGTGCACGAAACCATTGGTCGCTTGTATGTTAGACCACTGTGTGCACGAAACCATTGGTCGCTTGTAGGTTAGACCATTGTGTGCACGAAACCATTGGCCGCTACTATGTTAGACCACTGTGTGCAGGAAACCATTGGCCGCGTGTATGTTAGACCACTGTGTGCACGAAACCATTGGCCGCTTGCAGGTTAGACCACTGTGTGCACGAAACCATTGGCCGCTTGTATGTTAGACCACTGTGTGCACGAAACCATTGGCCGCTTGTATGTTAGACCACTGTGTGCACGTAACCATTGGCCGCTTGTATGTTAGACCACTGTGTGCACGAAACCATTGGCCGCTTGTAGGCTAGACCACTGTGTGCACGAACACATTGGCCGCTTGTATGTTAGACCACTGTGTGCACGAAAACATTGGCCGCTTCTATGTTAGACCACTGTGTGCACGAAACCATTGGCCGCTTGTAGGCTAGACCACTGTGTGCACGAAACCATTGGTCTCTTGTAGGTTAGACCACTGTGTGCACGAAACCATTGGTCGCTTTTATGTTAGACCACTGTGTGCACGAAACCATTGGTCGCTTTTATGTTAGACCACTGTGTGCACGAAAACATTGGTCGCCTTTAGGTTAGACCACTGTGTGCACGAAACCATTGGTCGCTTGTATGTTAGACCACTGTGTGCACGAAACCATTGGTCGCTTGTAGGTTAGACCACTGTGTGCACGAAACAATTGGTCGCTTGTAGGTTAGACCACTGTGTGCACGAAACCATTGGTCGCTTGTATGTTAGACCACTGTGTGCACGAAACCATTGGTCGCTTGTAGGTTAGACCATTGTGTGCACGAAACCATTGGCCGCTACTATGTTAGACCACTGTGTGCAGGAAACCATTGGCCGCGTGTATGTTAGACCACTGTGTGCACGAAACCATTGGCCGCTTGCAGGTTAGACCACTGTGTGCACGAAACCATTGGCCGCTTGTATGTTAGACCACTGTGTGCACGAAACCATTGGCCGCTTGTATGTTAGACCACTGTGTGCACGTAACCATTGGCCGCTTGTATGTTAGACCACTGTGTGCACGAAACCATTGGCCGCTTGTAGGCTAGACCACTGTGTGCACGAACACATTGGCCGCTTGTATGTTAGACCACTGTGTGCACGAAAACATTGGCCGCTTCTATGTTAGACCACTGTGTGCACGAAACCATTGGCCGCTTGTAGGCTAGACCACTGTGTGCACGAAACCATTGGTCTCTTGTAGGTTAGACCACTGTGTGCACGAAACCATTGGTCGCTTGTATGTTAGACCACTGTGTGCACGAAACCATTGGTCGCTTTTATGTTAGACCACTGTGTGCACGAAAACATTGGTCGCCTTTAGGTTAGACCACTGTGTGCACGAAACCATTGGTCGCTTGTATGTTAGACCACTGTGTGCACGAAACCATTGGTCGCTTGTAGGTTAGACCACTGTGTGCTCGAAACCATTGGTCGCTTGTAGGTTAGACCAGTGTGTGCACGAAACCATTGGTCGCTTGTAGGTTAGACCACTGTGTGCACGAAACCATTGGTCGCTTGTAGGTTAGACCACTGTGTGCACGAAACCATTGGCCGCTTTTAGGTTAGACCACTGTGTGGACGAATATTACTGCTTTTACTACAAGGAAGGGTGTCTGGGTCGTAAACCCCAGGTTAGACTTGTGATTGCAATACCTCATTAACACACAGAATGTATCATATATGCATCGTTTACATCTTTAGTGTTATCCATGACGTCTAAGGAATTTTGTAGTGTATGGTATCGCGATCTATACTACTCCCATTTACTATTTGTATCCGCTATGTCAAAAGAAACGGCACATTTGGATCGTGTCAAGCAACATATTGCTACTGCGAGCACAGACTTGCTGTGACCTAGTGCTTGCTGGATGACGTCACTCAGGGTTGTACATAAACAGTATTTCTCGCTTCAGCAGATGTCTGCTGTATTAATACAGCTCTTGTTGGTAATATGACTTGGGACATCTTTGGTTATCTGGCCAGTTTACTTGTCTGATAACCTGTGCTGCTCTAGTGACTGTAGTAGTGGGTGTAACTGTAAGTATAGGCTCGGGACTGAGCTAGGTGCCTCGGGACTTGGAATAGTGTATTTCCATTAATAATAATTAATATAGAAACAGTCATTTGCCTGGAGGGAATGCGGAAACCACACTCAGGATAGCCGCTGTCAGTGCCAGGATTCGAAATTTCAGAGAGCATTTATCAACAGCTGGCAGCTGTGGCGACTCTGAATACATGCTTAGGTCTATGTCTTAAGGCACACAATTCACACACAACATTTGGTTGAAGATAGATATTTCATTTATCAGCACGCGTAGAATCATGTTGGGAACACTGCCATGAATGGGTTGTGTGGAAGAAATCCGTTATTTAGTGTGTTAGTTACATGCAGTTTAACATTGAACCTTGCACGCGTAGAATCATGTTGGCAGCACTGTCGTATATTGGTTACTCAAAAATAATCTGAAAATTCATTTTGTATACGCGTACAACGTTTGAACCTGTTGATCTGCATACATTTGATATATTAGGACTACGATGAAAAAATGTGGAGAGCATTTACCAACAGATGGCAGCCCTGGTGGCTGTCAAGAATATGCATAGTCATAATCTACGCTACAGAGAGTACACACGAAATTTCGTTGACATTCAATTTATAGTATAGAAATTCCACGCATCAATTAAGGATTTGACTTATTAGCACGCGTAGAATCATGTTGGCAACACTATCATATATGGGCTCCTGAAAATTCATCTGAAATATTATCTATAGCTGTGCCAATTTTGGAACAGTTACCATACATACCTTCTGAGTTATCCATAGAACTCAAATTTCAAATGTGATTTTTTAGCAGCTGGTGGCACTGCCATCATTTTCAAATATGGCCGTTAGGTTGTAATGTTTCCTGAAATCATGCAGGCTGTGATACGTCTGTCTACGGTATGCTTAATGTTCTTTGGAGGTGGCGTGAGACTGAACTAATGTTGCTACTTAGGGAAGACAAGCAAGATTCCTAGCACGGCCGCGGCGTTGGAGCACTCGAGTGGAGATAACTAGAACTAGTCAACTCTGGGGATTCCAGAGATGAGTGAGACAATAGGAGAGGTGACAAAAATGATGTAAAAGAGGAGAGAGTTGAGATTGATTGTTAAGGGAAATATTGTATGAGACGTGATTGTGTAGGAGGATATAATTTGGGATGTTCTGCCTTCTTTGTTACGTCGGATTGCTTGTATATTGCTACAGCTTATTATATAGCTCCTCCAAAAGTGTGAAATTTCAAAAAATGTGAAATGGATTGCTGGGATTGATTGGAAATTGTATCTCATTGTGACAGTGTTACTGTTACTATTTATATGACATCTCTTTATTCTGCCAAATAGTAAGTAATATTCCAATGCACTATAGTTATGTTGTAGTGTCCTGGTTGGTGTTCAAAACACACCGTCCCTTGAGATGGAACACTTCTTGTGTTCTCTATCTAAATGGAATATGTTTTATTTGTTCATAAGTAATCTATCTAAGAACTGGCGTCCTCCCGGTTATGTTATTATTCCTAAAAACATTTCATTTGAATACCCAAATGTGGGGCATGTTGTTGTTGGTTTACCCATTTTTAAATTATTTCAAGGTGCCCGGGTATCATACCAAATTTGACTATGATGGCGGCAGCCGTTTAGGAGTTGATAGGGCGGGGGACGGAACACGTACACACACACATTTGTCCGGATTGATCTCATAAGTCTACTTTAAGTTTCTTTTTGCATAATGTGAAAAGTGGGCTAAAAGTTACGTGTAATTTATTGATGAGACAATTGTTGCAACAGGAAATTCCCTCTAACATTGAACAATCTTCTACTCACGTCTAAAGCATTATTCCACAGGTCTTTCCTTCAGATAACCGCTGCTGATGATTGAAATGTGGAATAATGCCATACTATGGTACATTATTGGAATATTAACCCAATAATGGGAATCACCACGAAATGGTTTTCCCACAGTAGATCAGGTGGTTTCCGCGGTATTGTTGGGCAATATCGGATGTTTAAGAATCTCGAAATGGCATGCGTGCATAAAAAGCTACCTTCATGATCGGCCATTCAGAAAATAAACAGCAATATACTCTACTACTATGTGTGATGGAAACTTGAAATTGTGTGAGGGATTAAGTTTGATTCCCTCTCAACAAAATTAACGTTTACTCATTTCTCATCAGTAGCAGCTAGTATTCTATAGACGGTATTCAAGATGGTGGTAGTACAGAATAATCTCTGCTAGTTTAGTGACTTGTGCAAGTAAAGTTTCTGATACAAAAATACCCTTTCATAAAGGGCTGTTTCTTTTTGCTCAATTATAAGTTATAAGCAGTATTTACTACGCTTTAATACGCATGACCGCCATCGTGAATTCATGAAGTCGATTGACTCCAGCTTACAGCAGAGACGATACTACCTCCGTGTTAAGTTTTCAAGTTGCAAGGTTATTAGATGCTTTCGTTTAATCAAGAGCTGTGCGAAATATGTAATGTGATAGTCCAGTGACGTTTGAAAGTTAACTCTTAGGCAAGACTCCTCTTTCACAAAATATTGATGACATTGTTCTGTCCATTTTGGAGTTTTAGCTGCACACATGGCCACCATATTGAATGAGTGAAAACCAGGAATGTGTGCCTTCAACAAAATAAAGATCTCCAAGATTCGAAAGAGTGGGTTTATTAGATGGTGCATTATTGATTTCAATATTTATATTCAAGATAGCAGATGCTTGTGATATTTAAAATTCTGTATCAGCAATTTTGCAAAACGACCTTTATTTTTGTGTTGTGTCAATACTGTATATTAAATAACGTATCAATATGGTAAATAATTTCAGAGCTACGGATTCTAGTGTTTGCAGCTGGCAACAACGGTGCACTTCAATATGCAAATAGTCAGCAAATTCCAAGGAGGACTTGTTACATTTCAAATTTTGTAGAATTCCTTGCAGGTGCTCAAAAATTATAAGGGAGTGACACAGACAGACGAAGACACACAATGTCATAATCCTACTTTAAGAACACATTTTCGCAATGTTTAACTTAGGCTAACGAGGATTTCATGAACTTAAACTGGCACTGCAGAAACTGCGACGAATTGCTTCAGATTTGCCAACATGGGCGTAAAATAGCCACTTGTGCTTTGCTTAACGTGATTATGATGCGTGTTAATTCTTTTTAGGGTCCTTCGCGACATTGTGGTCATGTAGCCCCGTGTACTTGGGCGTGTGTAGTATTTGTCTGATAATCTGTGTCACCATGATGACTCTACTAGTAAACGTGATTTTCAAATTAGATAATAGAACGGTTAAGGGTGTAACGCCTTATGCAAATACCTGTGCTCGATTATAAAGGAATCCTGTACCTTATTTATCTCTTTTGGCTGGGAATAATTTAAAAGTCTCATTTGAAAAGCACATCATTCAACTAAACGTGCCATATTTCTGTTTATTTTGTATTCGCATTCTAAAGTGGTGAATATGCTTCATGTTTCAGGGAGCTGAAGTCTCGAAAAAATGGAAATTCGGATGAAAACAAGTTCAACGTGCAGGACTACGTACGAGAGCAGGCGCAGCGGGGCTCCTGTCCTCCTTGCAATGGATAAATATTGTACCTTGCACGCAACACTTCTGGTCGTCCTTTTCAGTTAACTGCCATTGAACATTTTACGGAGCAAACCAAGCATAACAAGTTACAGATATTGTGTTGATCTTCATAGCGCTATCGCTTCACTTAGCCATATTTTCTCAGATGCATTTTATTGGCTTCAGAGATGTGTGGTCTTTACTTCGAGAAAGTGGCCAGTAATTGGAAGGCTTAGCTTTACTCGTCAACTCTATGAAAGGAGTGAGATCACGTGGAATCCTTACAAAGGGACTATCACCCCTTTAGAACTAGTCTGGTCGTAAGTTCTGTAACCGAGACTTTAAAGAATGACTCAACTATCGTTTGATGTGTTAATGTTTTTGCTATGAGTGTGTATGCAAGCTCTACATATTGTGCCTTGACTTAACACAAGATCTAAGTACATCCACGGTCTAGGAAGGAAAGAGTTTTATTATTTTATCAAGACTAAGGATAATTCTCTCAAGAGAGGGTTTTTAAGGTCCAGATAGTGATAGCCATTGGCTAGGAAGAGGTGATAAAACCACGTTTCTTGTTCAAAGGGGGTAAAATACAACATATTGCATATGAATAAACAGTGTCAGATATACGTGTGGAGTATGTGAGCACGACATGTTTAAATTTAGGACTGGAGTTTTCAGTAAGATCTGCACTGGTACTAGATCAACGTAAGAGTGACGTGGAATGATCATATCCCACTTCATTAGCTACCGTGATCTGAAACCCGTGGACTGTGCAGTAGCCTAAATTCTTTCCTTGCGTCCCGCATAAATCACTGAGGTCATGTGATAGTGATAGGAACACTGAGCTCTCTGATGCCAGAGAAGTGTTCCTTGGAGCTAACAGGGCCCGACCTTGCGTGCTTTAAAACGTTGTTTGGAATTAGTCCCAACAGCTTTAATTGCATTTCCTCTTTATTGGGCATCAGCGCCTGTTTCATATTTAAAATATAAAACTGCCTATAAAATTGTAATTGTGTTGAGTTCCCACTTCCTTCTTTCCTCTTTGCAACTGTACTTCCCACTTCCTTCATCCAAATTCTGCAAGTGTTAACCACCTCCTACCTCCCAATCGCAAAGCATGCCATGTGTTAAAGTAGAAGCCTTGAGGTTCACAGACCAAAAGAGAATTTAAAAAGAACCCTAGTTTGTTACAATACTTGCAATACCTAGGCCAACCATCCTAGACAAAGTTATCACATTTAGTTACGGTACTACCTTGCAAAATAATATACAATAGTAGGAAGAATCTGGCACATTGTTTACTACCGGATATGAAAACTTCTTTTCCGGAAGAAGCTTAAGACAGAGAAACAAATTTCACTGTGTGTGTGGGTGTGTGTGTGGGGGATATTCACCTACAATTTGCATTTGGTTAGAGAATTGAACATTGAGCTATATCATTGTATCCATTTGCGAACGTCAGCGCCACTCATGACCTGGACTGGTGTAGTCAGTCAAATACACGTGACCTGTCGTTGTTTTTCGTAATCTATAAATGTGTAATGACAGGCATGTGCCCGTTTGTTCATAAAGCAAGGAAGAACCTAGAAGTACACGTCTGCAAGAGAAAACAGTAAGGATCGATTGGCACATTGCCCATGCTTCCGGTGGGTGTTCTTCAAGGAGATCAAATAATTAGCCCATGTTAGCCCCTTGGTTTGTTCATAGATTTAAAAGTTATTGACTACATGGGTTGGTTTTAATTAGCTATTAAAGTAGCCAACTTCATACATACTGTATCTGATGGGCACGGTGAGTGATCACAGAGCAATAGCCCAAGTGTTGGAACAGGAAGGTACAGTGTGTCTCAAACTAATAATTGTAGCCATTATACGATTCACTACTGGGAAAAGATATCAGTGTTACATTTTGGCTTCAGAAAAATCTGCTGTACCATATTATTAACAAGCAGTGGTAGGACCAGTGCTGCGTACAAACTTATCGGTATCGTCACATTGTACGGTTGTTCGATTTGAAAATACTTCAGTAAGGAGAGGTGTGTGGTAGAATTTTGCTACAATTATAATTGCTCAGTGAGAGAGTTCAACAGGATACGGCTTCTGTCGTTTGTAAAAAAATATTAGGTTATGAAACATTGATGTCCCAAGCCCTTCAATTAAACAAATGCAAACTTATAAACTATTTAAGATCCTTTGGAAAACTACTTTGCCTCGTCTTAGACACTCGTTGCTTTGCATTCCATTGGGTAAAATGCTTATATTGAACTTTGGCGTGAAATCAAGCTTTTTCTTGTAGCACTCGAAAGTGCTGTTCATCATTCAGCGTCAAGATGCTCTCCTTAATGAAACAGCGTCCATGAATAGTCATTAAATATAGCCTATATCCTATGGTGACGTCAACAGATGAAGGCAGGTTGAACACTAACAGGCTCCTTAGTAGACGTTCAATTTCAATCCTATTAGATTGTTTCCATGTGTTTGAGAGGCGCATGGATTTAAGGGAACTGGCGAGAAGAATCATCAGACGGATATAGTCTCAAGCCCGTTAGTATGTCACACCCATTTAAAGGGTTCTCGTTCACTTGGACCTATTGTCATTGCTCTATGGACCGAACATGACAACACACTGGCACGTTCGACCAATATACAGTACCTCAGGTGCTGTCATTTACCTAATCTAATTTGCTTTGAGAATATTTGAGGAATGGAGCTATTCCCCTGTGAATCTCACCAATATATACCACTCACTACTCTTGTGTTGTAACCTTTAAGTGGGCTGGAGTGTTCATGGTATTTGATTTTCCTTAACCCAGCTGTTTTCTTTTTCTTTTCATGACTGAAAAGTTGCTTAGTTACGCAGCGCAGAGTGAATGTAAACAACCTTAGCAATACTGTTCCTCTCCTTTTACGAAACAAATAATTTTCAGTTTTAATGAAATAAATAGCTATTAAGAAATAAAATGGTAAATTCCTAGATAAAATAATGACGAATATTGTCCAACTTATAAAGAGAAGTAAATTGTGACCACGGTATTGATTGCTGCAACACAGTGGAGGACGAGTGCACTACTCTTGTGCCCAAGAGTAGACTACAGCAAATTGTGACCACGGTATTGATTGCTGTAGCACAGTGGAGGACGAGTGCACTTCTCTTGTGCCCAAGAGTAGACTACAGCAAATTGTGACCACGGTATTGATTGCTGTAGCACAGTGGAGGACGAGTGCACTTCTCTTGTGCCCAAGAGTAGACCACAGTAAATTGTGACCACGGTATTGATTGCTGTAGCACAGTGGAGGACGAGTGCACTTCTCTTGTGCTTAGGAGTAGACTACAGCAAATTGTGACCACGGTATTGATTGCTGTAGCACAGTGGAGGACGAGTGCACTTCTCTTGTGCCCAAGAGTAGACCACAGTAAATTGTGACCACGGTATTGATTGCTGTAGCACAGTGGAGGACGAGTGCACTTCTCTTGTGCTTAGGAGTAGACTACAGTAAATTGTGACCACGGTATTGATTGCTGTAGCACAGTGGAGGACGAGTGCACTTCTCTTGTGCTTAGGAGTAGACTACAGTAAATTGTGACCAGGGTATTGATTGCTGCAGCACAGTGGAGGACGAGTGCACTTCTCTTGTGCTTAGGAGTAGACTACAGCAAATTGTGACCACGGTATTGATTGCTGTAGCACAGTGGAGGACGAGTGCACTTCTCTTGTGCTTAGGAGTAGACTACAGTAAATTGTGACCACGGTATTGATTGCTGTAGCACAGTGGAGGACGAGTGCACTTCTCTTGTGCTTAGGAGTAGACTACAGTAAATTGTGACCACGGTATTGATTGCTGCAGCACAGTGGAGGACGAGTGCACTTCTCTTGTGCCCAGGAGAAGACCACAGTAAATTGTGACCACGGTATTGATTGCTGTAGCACAGTGGAGGACGAGTGCACTTCTCTTGTGCCCAGAGTAGACCACAGTAAATTGTGACCACGGTATTGATTGCTGTAGCACAGTGGAGGACGAGTGCACTTCTCTTGTGCTTAGGAGTAGACTACAGTAAATTGTGACCACGGTATTGATTGCTGCAGCACAGTGGAGGACGAGTGCACTTCCCTTGTTCCCCGGAGTAGACTACAGTAAATTGTGACCACGGTATTCATTGCTGCAACACAGTGGAGGACGAGTGCACTTCTCTTGTGCCCAAGAGTAGACCACAGTAAATTGTGACCACGGTATTGATTGCTGTAGCACAGTGGAGGACGAGTGCACTTCTCTTGTGCTTAGGAGTAGACTACAGTAAATTGTGACCACGGTATTGATTGCTGTAGCACAGTGGAGGACGAGTGCACTTCTCTTGTCCACAGGAGTAGACTACAGAAAATTGTGACCACGGTATTGATTGCTGTAGCACAGTGGAGGACGAGTGCACTTCTCTTGTGCCCAGGAGTAGACTATAGCAAATTGTGACCAGGGTATTGATTGCTGTAGCACAGTGGAGGACGAGTGCACTTCTCTTGTGCTTAGGAGTAGACTACAGCAAATTGTGACCACGGTATTGATTGCTGCAGCACAGTGGAGGACGAGTGCACTTCTCTTGTGCTTAGGAGTAGACTACAGTAAATTGTGACCACGGTATTGATTGCTGTAGCACAGCGGAGGACGAGTGCACTTCTCTTGTGCCCCAGAGTAGACCACAGTAAATTGTGACCACGGTATTGATTGCTGTAGCACAGTGGAGGACGAGTGCACTTCTCTTGTGCTTAGGAGTAGACTACAGCAAATTGTGACCACGGTATTGATTGCTGTAGCACAGTGGAGGACGAGTGCACTTCTCTTGTGCTTAGGAGTAGACCTCAGTAAATTGTGACCACGGTATTGATTGCTGTAGCACAGTGGAGGACGAGTGCACTTCTCTTGTGCTTAGGAGTAGACTACAGTAAATTGTGACCACGGTATTGATTGCTGTAGCACAGCGGAGGACGAGTGCACTTCTCTTGTGCCCCAGAGTAGACCACAGTAAATTGTGACCACGGTATTGATTGCTGTAGCACAGTGGAGGACGAGTGCACTTCTCTTGTGCTTAGGAGTAGACTACAGTAAATTGTGACCACGGTATTGATTGCTGCAGCACAGTGGAGGACGAGTGCACTTCTCTTGTGCTTAGGAGTAGACTACAGTAAATTGTGACCACGGTATTGATTGCTGTAGCACAGCGGAGGACGAGTGCACTTCTCTTGTGCTTAGGAGTAGACTACAGCAAATTGTGACCACGGTATTGATTGCTGCAGAACAGTGGAGGACGAGTGCACTTCTCTTGTGCATAGGAGTAGACTACAGTAAATTGTGACCACGGTATTGATTGCTGTAGCACAGCGGAGGACGAGTGCACTTCTCTTGTGCCCCAGAGTAGACCACAGTAATTTGTGACCACGGTATTGATTGCTGTAGCACAGTGGAGGACGAGTGCACTTCTCTTGTGCTTAGGAGTAGACTACAGTAAATTGTGACCACGGTATTGATTGCTGTAGCACAGTGGAGGACGAGTGCACTTCTCTTGTGCCCCAGAGTAGACCACAGTAAATTGTGACCACGGTATTGATTGCTGTAGCACAGTGGAGGACGAGTGCACTTCTCTTGTCCACAGGAGTAGACTACAGCAAATTGTGACCACGGTATTGATTGCTGTAGCACAGTGGAGGACGAGTGCACTTCTCTTGTGCCCAGGAGTAGACTATAGCAAATTGTGACCAGGGTATTGATTGCTGTAGCACAGTGGAGGACGAGTGCACTTCTCTTGTGCTTAGGAGTAGACTACAGCAAATTGTGACCACGGTATTGATTGCTGCAGCACAGTGGAGGACGAGTGCACTTCTCTTGAGCTTAGGAGTAGACTACAGTAAATTGTGACCACGGTATTGATTGCTGTAGCACAGCGGAGGACGAGTGCACTTCTCTTGTGCCCCAGTGTAGACCACAGTAAATTGTGACCACGGTATTGATTGCTGTAGCACAGTGGAGGACGAGTGCACTTCTCTTGTGCTTAGGAGTAGACTACAGCAAATTGTGACCACGGTATTGATTGCTGTAGCACAGTGGAGGACGAGTGCACTTCTCTTGTGCTTAGGAGTAGACTACAGTAAATTGTGACCACGGTATTGATTGCTGTAGCACAGCGGAGGACGAGTGCACTTCTCTTGTGCCCCAGAGTAGACCACAGTAAATTGTGACCACGGTATTGATTGCTGTAGCACAGTGGAGGACGAGTGCACTTCTCTTGTGCTTAGGAGTAGACTACAGTAAATTGTGACCACGGTATTGATTGCTGTAGCACAGCGGAGGACGAGTGCACTTCTCTTGTGCCCCAGAGTAGACCACAGTAAATTGTGACCACGGTATTGATTGCTGTAGCACAGTGGAGGACGAGTGCACTTCTCTTGTGCTTAGGAGTAGACTACAGTAAATTGTGACCACGGTATTGATTGCTGTAGCACAGTGGAGGACGAGTGCACTTCTCTTGTGCTTAGGAGTAGAATAGAGTAAATTGTGACCAGGGTATTGATTGCTGCAGCACAGTGGAGGACGAGTGCACTTCTCTTGTGCTTAGGAGTAGACTACAGCAAATTGTGACCACGGTATTGATTGCTGTAGCACAGTGGAGGACGAGTGCACTTCTCTTGTGCTTAGGAGTAGACTACAGTAAATTGTGACCACGGTATTGATTGCTGTAGCACAGTGGAGGACGAGTGCACTTCTCTTGTGCTTAGGAGTAGACTACAGTAAATTGTGACCACGGTATTGATTGCTGCAGCACAGTGGAGGACGAGTGCACTTCTCTTGTGCCAGGAGAAGACCACAGTAAATTGTGACCATGGTATTGATTGCTGTAGCACAGTGGAGGACGAGTGCACTTCTCTTGTGCCCAGAGTAGACCACAGTAAATTGTGACCACGGTATTGATTGCTGTAGCACAGTGGAGGACGAGTGCACTTCTCTTGTGCTTAGGAGTAGACTACAGTAAATTGTGACCACGGTATTGATTGCTGCAGCACAGTGGAGGACGAGTGCACTTCCCTTGTTCACCGGAGTAGACTACAGTAAATTGTGACCACGGTATTGATTGCTGCAACACAGTGGAGGACGAGTGCACTTCTCTTGTGCCCAAGAGTAGACCACAGTAAATTGTGACCACGGTATTGATTGCTGTAGCACAGTGGAGGACGAGTGCACTTCTCTTGTGCTTAGGAGTAGACTACAGTAAATTGTGACCACGGTATTGATTGCTGTAGCACAGTGGAGGACGAGTGCACTTCTCTTGTCCACAGGAGTAGACTACAGAAAATTGTGACCACGGTATTGATTGCTGTAGCACAGTGGAGGACGAGTGCACTTCTCTTGTGCCCAGGAGTAGACTATAGCAAATTGTGACCAGGGTATTGATTGCTGTAGCACAGTGGAGGACGAGTGCACTTCTCTTGTGCTTAGGAGTAGACTACTGCAAATTGTGACCACGGTATTGATTGCTGCAGCACAGTGGAGGACGAGTGCACTTCTCTTGTGCTTAGGAGTAGACAACAGTAAATTGTGACCACGGTATTGATTGCTGTAGCACAGCGGAGGACGAGTGCACTTCTCTTGTGCCCCAGAGTAGACCACAGTAAATTGTGACCACGGTATTGATTGCTGTAGCACAGTGGAGGACGAGTGCACTTCTCTTGTGCTTAGGAGTAGACTACAGCAAATTGTGACCACGGTATTGATTGCTGTAGCACAGTGGAGGACGAGTGCACTTCTCTTGTGCTTAGGAGTAGACCACAGTAAATTGTGACCACGGTATTGATTGCTGTAGCACAGTGGAGGACGAGTGCACTTCTCTTGTGCTTAGGAGTAGACTACAGTAAATTGTGACCACGGTATTGATTGCTGTAGCACAGCGGAGGACGAGTGCACTTCTCTTGTGCCCCAGAGTAGACCACAGTAAATTGTGACCACGGTATTGATTGCTGTAGCACAGTGGAGGACGAGTGCACTTCTCTTGTGCTTAGGAGTAGACTACAGTAAATTGTGACCACGGTATTGATTGCTGCAGCACAGTGGAGGACGAGTGCCCTTCTCTTGTGCTTAGGAGTAGACTACAGTAAATTGTGACCACGGTATTGATTGCTGTAGCACAGCGGAGGACGAGTGCACTTCTCTTGTGCTTAGGAGTAGACTACAGCAAATTGTGACCACGGTATTGATTGCTGCAGAACAGTGGAGGACGAGTGCACTTCTCTTGTGCTTAGGAGTAGACTACAGTAAATTGTGACCACGGTATTGATTGCTGTAGCACAGCGGAGGACGAGTACACTTCTCTTGTGCCCCAGAGTAGACCACAGTAAATTGTGACCACGGTATTGATTGCTGTAGCACAGTGGAGGACGAGTGCACTTCTCTTGTGCTTAGGAGTAGACTACAGTAAATTGTGACCACGGTATTGATTGCTGTAGCACAGCGGAGGACGAGTGCACTTCTCTTGTGCCCCAGAGTAGACCACAGTAAATTGTGACCACGGTATTGATTGCTGTAGCACAGTGGAGGACGAGTGCACTTCTCTTGTGCTTAGGAGTAGACTACAGTAAATTGTGACCACGGTATTGATTGCTGCAGCACAGTGGAGGACGAGAGTAGGGGGGTAAGGCCGATTCGAACACACTTCAGAACATACATGTCGTTACTACTAAGCCTCAGCCATGTAATATTTGTTGATATTTCGCGAACCCATGGTCGGATGTTGACATATGAGGTGTCGTTGAACTCGAGCTGACGTCCTCTTTCCTATTGACCATGTATTATATTTTTCAAAAATTCTTTGAATTTTTTTGTTTTCGAAAGTTGGTGATAGTTTGAAAACCAAAAATGATAGAACGTTGTGCCATGGCTCAAACGAATGGTCTTTATGACCTTAATTTTCTATAATTAAACTTTTTTACTTTTTATGTTTTTTTGAAAACACTCGAATTTTGAAAATCCTATATTTTGGAAACTAGGAATTCTATAAAAAACCTTGTTTGACATAAATGAAAGGTCCCTATGCCCTCTACCCCCAAAATAAATGTCAAGTCTCTAGAGCAAAAATTTGTGTTTTGTAAGTAGTGGGGTAACACGGGAGCTGCGCCACTTCTTTTTGAACCCTCCTCGTATCGGCCCCGAAGCTGATATCTCGCTAACCAATCATGGGATTTCAACATACAGGGTGTCCTAGCACTCGTAGTGATGCCCCCTACTTTCCTATAGGCTCTTAATTTAATGAAAAGACCAAAACTAAAAGGTCATCCGCTTTTAATATCTCGCGAACCAATCATGCTAGAGGCATGAACGAGGGGTCCAAGGACTCGGGCTAACGTCCTCTTTGCTATAGACCACTCGTTATAATTTTTAAAAAATTTTGGAAACTCGATTTTGGGGTAAACACGTGTTTTTTGTGATTTTGCCGATATCTCACGAACCAATAACGTTAGAGGCATGAACGAGGGGTCCAAGGATTCGGGAAGACGTCCTCTTTGCTATGGACCACTCGAGATATTTTTTAAAAAAATTTGGAAACGCGATTTTGGGGTAAACACGTGTTTTTTGTGATTTTTGCCGATATTTCACGAACCAATAACGCTAGAGACATGTACCAGGTGTCCTAGGACTCGGGCTAAAGCCCCCTTTCGAGTGTGGCAGATAGTTTTTCCAAAAAAAAAATTCACAAAGGGCCTAACGCCATACAAGTTGAAAAAAACCTGCTTTTTTTTCTTTACTTGTTTATAATGTTCATGAAGCGTGGTGGTTGAGAGAGACGATACGGCTGGGTGTGTGTGTTTCAACGAACCTGTCGCTAACCACAAGGACCATGCTTAATAGAATAATCGCTATTTCGGCGGGTCGGTGTATGACAGAGCGAGCGTGCGTTTTCCTGATATTTTACCTTTGAAGTGTAAACGGTAATGAGAACTTGGTTCTATGTTGGTCGAAGCGAGTAGAGAAAACAAACTTACAGGAGGTGAAGGTCATTTGAGCTTATTGGAAGGCGTTGATCTGACTTGACAACAGGTGACGCTTGAAAGTGAAATAATCTGACCATTGTAGTGGCAGGAAAGAGCGAAAGGCATGTGAACTTGTGTGAAACCACAGGCACGCTAAACCAGTGACATCCTGTCTTGCTTCGTACGTGACAAAATGCAAGTTCAGGTGAAATTTGATCTACCCCCAGGTGTTCACCTTGGACGTTATCTGTCCACGTGCGCGATAACTGTTAACAAGTCACATCCTGTTTTGTTTCGTACGTGACAAAATGCAAGTTGACGTGAAATTTGATCTGGCACAGGTGTTCGCCTGGGACGTTAGCTGTCCACGTGCACGATAAGAGAATGTTCAAAGCGTGGGAATCGCTGAATCAGTAAAAAGTATGATGCAACTTGTCGGAATGATGTCACAACCAATAGATAGGCAAGAGCTGCGAACAGCAGTGGTGGGAGGTGAAGGGAGGGAGAGGGGAGGGGTAATGTATGAGAGAACACAGGAGGAAAGGGAAAGACAAACATGTATGAACATGCATGAAGCGCGGAGCGCTGTACACATAGAGCTATAGGTAGTGTACAACATGTGTGAATAAATAAAAAGTACACAGGTTCACACGACATGTAATTTATTGATCCAAGAATTAAACGTAGAGTTAAACCCTAACCATTTGACGTAGAGTTTATTTCCTTTTTGTTTCAACACTTTTTCCACAAGATAATGCTGAGGAAATGCTGTTTTCTGAAGTTCATGGAGATAAAATCTACCTTTTATGGGTTGATGGTTGAGGTCCTCGAGTAAATAGGTGACTGGAGTGTCCAAGTTGACTTGACGAATTCGAAATAGTTCAGTCCCCCACTGTGGCGTGTAGCCCTTATTGAAGGCAGACTTAAATTTGCTCACACGAACAAAATCCCCAATTTTCAGTCGGTGACGTTTAGGATCGGCTGTTTTTATGGGGTTGAACAGTTTATCCAATCGCTGAATATTTTTGGGCACGAGACGTGGCTTGGTCCCAATCGTTCTATGGTTGGTGTCATTGTAACGTGATACTAGCTCTGGTAACATGTCCAACCAGCGATACGTACCCTGAGCGGTAAACGCTTTCCACATATGGGTTTTCAATGTTCGGTTGAACCGTTCGACCACACTGGCTTTGAGGTTGCTGTACGTGGTGTAATGGTGAATATCCTTAGATTTGAGAAAACTGGAGAAATCCTTGTTGAAAAATTCTTTCCCCTGGTCAGTTTGTAGCAGCTGAGGTTGACGTTTGGAGTGTTGAATAATATGTTGAAAGGCCTTGGTAACTAGTGGACCAGACTTGCGACGCACAGGTTCAACAAAGGCCATTTTGGAATAGACATCAATGACGGTCAACATATAGCGTACACCGTCGTTAACGCCAGCATAGGGTATCATTTCAACTAAGTCAGCCTGCCAAAGTTCATCCACACCTCGTGAAATCACCTTGAGTCGTGGATAGTGACGTCTAGCTGGGCGATGCAACTCGTGAGCAATACCCATTTTAATGGGTGAGAGCTTAAACAATAATTTTGGCATTTCGAAGTTCTTGTTCAATTTCTTGAATATCCCAATCGTGACCGGTATGGCCAGCTTGACGTGAAGCATGCAACAACTGTAGCCGCTGGACGAGCTTATTGGGATTGTGCCAGTAGGTAACATCCACAAGGGGTTTTAATGGTTTAAATGTCAATCCCGAAGCGGACGCTTTACGACGAGTACTTTGACTGGTGGGAAACATTTTGCAATGATGGTTTTATATTTTTGAGATATATTGGCATTCACTTGTTGAGCAGGATCATACTGTCTTTTGTGAGCATGGGTATCCAATAAAATGGATTTATATTTGTCAAGGTCCTCTGACGTATAATCATGGGGAGAGGGGGTCCGAGAAAAGAGCAGCTTTAACAGTCCTGGCGTTAATTTATAGTTGATGTTTTTAATGACAGCTTTAGTACGAGCAAATTTAATGGATGAATCGCCAATTTTAAAACTATCATCCTCATAGCGAACACCATACGTGGTATCTGTGTTTCCAATAAATAGATCGGTGAAATAGGGTTCCAATGTTGATCCATAATATTTTATTAAAATGGTTTTCAGTTGAGCTTTATGTTGAGGGGTGGCCAAGAGTTGTGAAAACGGAGACGCTCTAGAAGGGCAAGGTGTTTCGACCATGGCCAAGGATTTCTTTTTTCTCAAAAACTCTGCAAGGGGTGCGGCCTTTTTTTGAGGCGTAAACACATGTTCCTCCTCATCCTCAACTTCGCTAACACTAGTCAAATCTTCCTGTTCCTCTTCCTCTTCCTCAGGGTCCTCGTGCAGCGTCTGCGTGGCTTGTGAAACGGTGGGTAGCGTTTCAGATGGCTTGAAAGAGGGTTTCAACATGGCTTTTAGTGGAGGTGCTAAATGTTGCTGAATAAACAAAGCATGATTGGCACGTGATTGTTTCAATTGACGAAACTTTTGGCGAATAGTATTTTTTGCTCTAATAATATGCTTTTTCAATTGACTCTCTGCTAACGCCATGGTGTCTTGACAAATGACTTGCCGGGGAATGAGACAGGGCCTTAAATAGCAATAAAATAATCAAACCCTAAGCGATACCGTCCTTGGTTGAGTTCACTTTGTTTGTCAATCACTAAATAGGCATGACGCTGAGTGTTCCAGCACTTGGCACACAATTCTGTAAACATTTGAAAGGTCATATCTGGATTCACATGTTCATTATAAATGTGACGACTGTTCCTCTCGTCCTGACGAAATAAAACAATGACATTGGCATTGTCACGAATCAACTGTTTGGACATTTTAGAATACGTTTGCCCAAGATAGAAACAATCGATATGTTTGTGTCGACCCATGCTGAAATAGCTTTGAATGATGCCTTGACGTTCAGTGGATACATCATCGAAAATCATGAGTGAACCAGGCTTTACTTCATCCGGTGAAATCACATTTTCTTGCATGGAAAATGTAAAATAACCCATATTCTCTTTTTGTAATCCAGACATGACTTGATCCAGAAACACGTAGAGGGGTTGGTAGAGAGATTTTGCAAAAATATAAATATTTTGAAAACGCAGACCATTGGGCGCTGTGATGAGCGTTAGCAAAAGATTAGTCTTTCCACAGCCGGAAGGCCCCACAATGATGCAGCGAATGGAAGATGGAAACAGTGAACCATGGCGTTGTTCACGTGATGAGGGACAGAGATGGGAAACCATGTCCCCGACGGGGAATGACTCTTGCTGCTTAATAATCTTCATTTCAACTAAGGCTTAGACAGGCTAGCAGGCTGTCTATATACAGGACACCGAGCCTTGTCATAGAAACAGTAGACTGGTACTACAGGTTGACGATGGATGTCTTTGGACGTGCGTTGATGGCCAAAGCTAGGTCTGTGCCCATACATGATCCTAAACAAGAAACAGATCCTGCTAATAAACACTATGTGGATAGGTCAGTAGTGCCACGCACAAAACAGGGAGATTATGACTTTAAGGGAAAGCGGTTAACCCATGTAAAACATCCTCAAGTGTCTACAGACGTTACTACGAAAAAGTATGTGGATAACAAAGTGTATGAGTTTTATGACAAAGTGCCCCAGCTTACGGTGAATGGCTATAGCGCTAATCACCATCGGATTATTCACGTGGAAGACCCACAAGACGAAGACGATGTCTGTACCAAGCGTTACGTGACCCATGAAATGAAAAGGCTTTATAAATTTATCCCATCTGTATTTTTAGTGTATCTGACAAATGAAAAACCTGTGAATGACAGAAACCATTTACCGCTAGTCCATGATCAGCACTTGACCTATGTGCTTGCTTCGGGTTTAAGCCACTATCGATTACACTATGATGGAACCATTCACATCAAATATGCCATACCTGATGAGAACCATTTACAAATAAAGATAAATGGTCATAGGATGTTGGTCCATAAGCATGAAATGGTCAATGCTGGTGACGAATTATCCTTTCACCTCATGTTGACATGGGATGAAAAGCAAGCGGGAAAAACCATAAACGATTTCCCACTTTATGTGGAATTGGAATATACAGCCATGAAATAACCATCTAAAGTTAGTTGTGATTTAAACTTTCTTGTGAAAGGTTGTGGGTCATTATCATCATGGTGAAACAAAGGTATGCAGTGAGAAAGACTAAAAAAAGGACTTTGTCCTTGGCAAAGCCTGGGCTTACAACATTCGTGGACAAGCCCTTGCGAAAGAAAAAAAGAAAAAATAATGTATTGACCATAAGGAAAGCCCTTCGAGCAGCACAGAGACAGGTTATTCCAAAATGTCGGCGACAGGTTTCAAACCAAGGGCGAGTGATTCCCGTCCCCAAACGAGCGGGATTTTTACCTGCATTATTTGCCGGTTTGGCTGCTCTGGGTTCACTTTTGGGCGGTGCCAGTGCAGTGGCGAAAACCATTAAAGCCGCGCAGCAGGGCAAGCAACAACTCAAAGAAAGTCAGCGACACAATGAAACGATGGAAGCGATTGCCATGGGGGCTAGAAATGCCAATTTAAAGCCAGCCTTTTATCAACAAGGATTTGGGATTTCACCATTTCGAAATATTAAAAAAAAAAATAACCTCAGCCATAGCGAGACATGCCCTGACGCATCAACAAGTGGAGACCTAAGCTAAACAACTAAAGCTTTCTCATTTTCGAGGTGTGTTTATGCGAAACCAATTACCCCCACGACCCTGGAAACAGGAATGTGCTGTTGTCAATTTGGATGATCACCGAGGACCAGGAACGCATTATGTAGCTTATGTCAAAGAGGGATCCACGGTATGGTACTTTGACAGTTTTGGGAATTTGCCTCCGCCCATGGAACTAGTGACCTATTTTGGAAACAGGATCAAGATATAGTATAATGTGAAACGAGAGCAAACGTTTAACAGCCAACAGTGTGGACGTTTGTGTTTAATTTTTTTATATAAGACGCAGCATAAGCTAAAACGCCACCAGTATGTCGGCAGAAAGTAAAACGTTTACAGTGCATGGACGTGGACCTGAAGTCAGCCTAGACTTTTACCCGCCTATCGAATTGAGTGAAAAACCCTATGGTTTAGGACTTGTTTCTCTTGAAACGTACAATCGAATATACAACATACGTGAAAATGTGAACAACAAGTTTTACTATGATGATTCTGTGCTCACCTTGAACTCTGGTGGATACACGATCGATGACATTTATGAACACATTTATGTGGTGTTGATCAATCAATATGGTTTAAAGTCATTTCTCGACGGAACGCACAAGTTTGAACTTGTAGGCAATACCAACACTCATCGCTGCAGTATTTTCTCTACCTTCAACATTGACTTTAAAACACACCCCGATTCCATTGGCCCATTACTAGGATTTAAACCACGTGTGTTGGAGCCCAACAAAAAACATGAATCAGACCATGAAGTGAAATTCATTGAGGACCATCATGTGTCGGTGACGTGTAATATTATTAGCCAAGTGTACACCAATCAAGAACCATCGCATTCGCTTTATGACTTTATTGTGACATCGCCCAATGGGTTTATTATTCGTGAAAACCCTCCTGTGGTGCTTTTTCATTCTGTGGCTGTCGATAGTATTAGTAATATAACATTAAGACTGATCAATAGAGATCAACAACTCATTGATCTAGATTCTACCACACCGGTGACTTACAAGTTGGTGCTAAAGCCACTATGAAATTTGTGTATAAAGCAACAACACCGTCTAGGAATAGTGTTAGTTGTTTGCCACGTGAATACACGTTAACATCTCAAGCCAAGCAGATTTTACAGCATTTGGGTTACCACGTCAACCCTCATAATGAATTCTATCCTAGAGATAGCGAATCACATCGAGGAGCAACCAGGAGTGGTAAGAATTGATCTCCATTCCTATCAAGCTCAAACACCTGGACTCAATAACAATGATGAAATTCAATTTGTTATCAACAACCAAGATATTTACACCCTACCGCATGAAAGTGTCATTCAGATTGAAGGTCGGCTCACCAAAGCCGATGGCTCTACACCCACCACATCCAAGTTGGCCAACCATGGTTTGGCCTTTCTGTTTTCTGAAGTGCGGTATGTCATTAACGATATCGTGGTGGATAGCACTCGAAATGTGGGCATTTCCAGTGTCATGAAACTATAACCCTCTTATAGTGAGGAAGAAGGTAAAACACTTTGCATGGCAGGTTGGTGTCCTGACTCGACCAATGACTGGATGGTACACACCGATGGAACCTTTACTGGATATTTACCTCTTAAACTGATTCTAGGCTTTGCTTGAAGATCACCAACACATTGTGGTCAACGCAAGGCAAGTGCTTTATCTGGTGAGAGACAGGAGTGATAACAATGCACTCAAGGGAGCCGACAATGCTCCCATCGATTCAAAAGTTCAACTACAACGCTTGCTATGGAAAGTGCCTCATGTGACCCTTAACGATAGCAAAAAACTGAACATACTCAAGATGGTAAAGAGAGATATGCCTCTACCCATGGAATTTAGAAGCTGGGCACTCCATGAGTATCCGCTATTGCCCACTACCAACACACACACAGTTGGTCTGTAAAAACAGCTCGCTATACAGAGAGACCTCTCTACCTGATCGTGGGTTTTCAAACGAATCGCAAGTATCAACAAACCAAAGATGCCACGCAATTTGATCACCTGCAATTGAGAAATGCACGTCTTTTCCTCAACGGAGCCGTGTTTCCCTATGAAGGACTGGATTTGGATTTTTCAAAAAATAAGTTTGGCCCCCTGTACGACTTGTTTTCTAAATTTCGATGGTCTTATTATCAAAAAGAGAACGGCCCCTTGCTACTACCCCAAGCGTTTAAGGCAAGAGCGCCACTGATTGTCTTTGACTGTTCTTACCTGGAAGAGTCTGTCAAGCCATCCAATATCGACATTCGACTAGATTTTGAAACGCATGACAATGTACCAGCCAATACGACGGCCTACTGTTTGATTATTCATCACAAACAAGTCAACTATTATCCACTGTCCAACCAAGTGACGAGTGTATAAATAACAGCTCAACCCATGTCAAGCCGCTCAGTCATGTCTTGCTTTAATGCCTCAAGAGACGTTACATTCATGAATTTAAACTCTGAGGAACAACGTTTCAAGACTTTTGCCACGTGGCCGGTGCCTTTCATAAACCCTCAAGCCTTGGCGGCCGCTGGATTCTACTATTTAAAAACAAGAGATGAAGTGAAATGTGCCTTTTGCCCCATCATCATAGACCAATGGCAGGAGGGCGATGAACCCATGCAGGAACATCAGCGCTGGTCACCCACCTGCCCCTACCTGTGTAGAATGAAAGTGGGAAATATACCCTGTCATTCAAGCTATCCCTCACTTGTGTCTCTTGGTAATGAAAAGAAAACAAGTTACGTTACGTGTGGACCGTATGGTGTCCATGGTGCTTCGGTGAGCGGCTCACCATCAAAAACGCCTTGTTTAGAGACATTGGGACATCATCGGTGTTATGGACGTTATAAACCCAAGAGACTATATTGTTGTATCAGTTGCTATCGTCCTTATCCCAAAATGAGAAAAGCCTGTAAGACGTGTTATGGTAATAAAATGATGTAATTCTTAAATTTTATTTTTTGCATGTTCCCCTGTCCTACCCTAACCTTCTTTTTTGAAACTAGCATGGCAGGTAAGTCCATGCCATGATCACATGTGATCGTCAGTCAGTCGTCAGTTGAACTTGGTCCAGGCAAGCGTCAACATGTTGCGCACACTCATTGTGGATTGCCAAGGGTTTAAAATTGGTGACAACAAATTTATATTTAAACAAGTGGCCATAATCGATTGTACCACGTTTTGGATATCGCAAGCTACGCATTTGCTATTTAAACCACCCCATGCTTTTGATTTGTTGTGTGAAAAAGACCGTAAACAAACCCAGTGGATTGAAAATCATAGGCAACTAGACTGGAATCAGGGAACCATATCCTATAAATATTTGGACGTGGTCATGAAAGCACACTTGTCCTCGGCCAATGTGGTATTTGTGAAAGGTAATGAAAAACGTCAATGGTTGCAACCATTTTTGGCGTCTTACTGCCAATGTATCGACCTCATGGAGTTGGGCTGCCCCTCCCTGCAAACGCTCATGGATACTTGTTCCTGTGGCAACATTACCCAGACAGCCCTATCGCATGCGTGGCATCTCTTTCATTGGTTAACCACCCATGCCTGCTGGGAGTTGTTGAACAAAATTATAACTCAAGATTTACCTGTGAATGACGCCAGTGAGATTTCTACAAGCGACGTGTAAACATCTACAGCACGTGATACCATGGAGAAAGGCAATGCTACGGACAAAGCCATCGGCAAGTTCTTTGTGTGTAAAAAGAAACTAGACAGTTTTACCAAAGAGGAACTCTTGGCGCTGCCCAAGTCGTTCATTTATTATGTGGCCGCCAACGCAGTGAAAGAAATCTGGCAACATGTACCAAAATCATGGACTCAAGACCCTGTGTTGAGTGAATTGCAACCCTGTACGGATTACGATCACCATAAGCAAGTGGCCATGGCAAAAATACCGTCTATGCGTCAGTGTGCGACTTGCCAGCTAGTGAAACTGTATCACGGTCATAAAAGTCCATGTAAAGACTTTGTTGAATCATTCCACGGGTGTCATGGCGAGAAAAAGCAACAACAACAACAACAACAAACACAAACATCGTCCACCGAGGAGGAGGAAGACCAAACCTTTTTACCATCGATGGAAAAGGATATGCCAGACCTGTACTGGCAATGGCGTCATTGACAAAGCGATTCAATACCTACCTTTCGAAATCCATCTTCCAGGTTATCGTTTTTGCGGCCCTGGAACTCGTCTCGAAAAACGTTTACAACGTGGTGATGTCCCCATTAATCTTTTGGATCAAGCATGCAAGGAACATGACCTTTCTTATCGCCATAGTCATCCTGGTTTAAGACATGTGGCAGATAAATTGTTATTGAAGAAAGCTAAACAACGTTTCACATCCAGTGATGCCTCAGTGGGTGAAAGGATGGCAGCCCTGATTGTCATGAGTGCTATGAAAGGAAAGTTGATGATGCATGGACATAAACATTGAGGAATTGAGGAGTGAGGAATTGGGATGTGATTGTATTCTATTTTTCATTTGTCAATTGCCTTATAGTTATGAAATAAAAACAAAGGTTTGCCAGAGCACGATGTTTTGTGTTTTTATTATTTTTTAAAACCATGATGTTGATGGCTGATTTCTCATTTTCACATTTCACACATTGCCATTATGCCAATTTGCAATTTACAGTTTTTGAAAACGTTCGTTTCAAGTTTAACGTTTTTGATGATATGGATTTTTCCATTTTGCTGATGACACATTTTAAACAATGTCCGTTTGAAGTTTTTTGAATTTTCAAATTTCACATATGGCCATTTCCAGTTTTTTAAAAATGTCCGTTTTAAGTTTTGCTGTTTTGGTGATATGGAAACATGGAATTTCCATTTTGCTGTTTTCATATTTTTTCCATTTGGTGTATGTCGAAAGTTGTGATTTGACAATGATGTTGATGCAGGTGCTTGACCTTGATAATACTGCAATGTGTTAATACGTGTTTGGAGAAACGTCGAGGTCTACCACTACTGCAGGTAAGACTGTTTTTACAATAATAATGGCTTTTGACTGCCACATTTCAATGAAAAAACGAAACTATTGAAAACAAAATGAGTATATAAGTGACCATTTACCCCCCTCCCCACCCACCCATCCTACCTCACCGTGTTTGCTCTGGTCAACCATACACATCAGCTTTCTCTTTCCACTCATACATTCACACCAGTCTTTGGGAACAAACACAACCACTTTATTTATTCCCAAAAGCACAGTCTCGACATGCACACTCATTCCAAAAGAACTTTTTTATTTGATCATTTACATTACGAAAAATAATTAAATACTAGTTATTAAAGTTACTAAAAATCTTACTTATTTCATATTTACAAAAAAAAACACAACTTTGTACAGCGTTAAAAGAATCATACTATTTACCAATCAAAAAAAATTAAAAAAAATAAGGTTGCACACAACTTTTTTAAAGAGCAAAAGGTCCAAGTGGGTTGCCACTATTTACAAAATCTATTATTTACAATGACAAGAAAACAATATTTAAAAATACTAAATCTACAAGTTACATAAAGCTATGTCCAATAACGATTAAACAGTGAAATCACACCTCCTCCTCCTTGCGATCATAACCCCAGGGCAGGCTGGTGAGCAGGTCATCAGCCCACACACGTTTGTTATCCATGGAGGCGAGGGTGCGTTTTCTCTGTTCCACATGATACAAATGATGGTTGCTGGATTGTATCCTGCACTGTGTATGAGACATAGCTTTGCCAGTGTGTAAAACCACTAGGTAATCGTCTACACGTAGCGATTTTACCACTGCTCTACCTACACCTTTTGCTTTTTTGGCTTCCTTACAATCGAGTGTGCGGTAAGCATACATTTTCGAAGCCAAACCTACGAATTCCGTCATAATGGAATCACCGCATTCATCTTTTAAAACGCCCATTTTCTTTTTGTTCTTTATGGGCAGCTGAAACACGTTGTCAGCACTATAGCAAGAGGTGTCGAACCAGTCACTATGTTGCCTCATGATGTCATAGGGGTTGCAGTGGCGAATGTGGTAAATGAATGAGTCCGTGTCCATATACAAAAGAGAGACGTCCTCAAAATGGCGTTTGGCAAACTCATAGTGGAATCGATACATGACCGATTTAGAAAAGTCTAAAATGACTTGACCCAAGTAAATGGGCTTATCCATAGTCACGCTGGTCTTACTCATTTCAATAGTAGCCAAATCCTCATCGATAATTTTGATCGATTTGAAATTTGGCTTGGCAATGTACCGCCGGGCACCCCACCGCCCCTCCCAGACATTCACCAATTTAATGTCACGGTATTTGCGGACATTCTCCATAGACTTGCCATAGATGCAGTTGTTCATTAATTTAAAAAAATTAATTTCAAACTGCTGTGTTGCCATTTGTCGGTGCTCTGTGTTGAGTCGCATGTATGGCTCAAGCCATGCCTTTTGAGCAAAAGAAATACCCCTGTGGATTTTCTTTAACACCAAGCCTTGGGCGAGGCAATGCACCAACATTTGGATATGTAGCACATACCGATTTTTGTTGTAAAGTGTGCCCATGAGTTTTTCAGTTTTCACTTTACTGTCAGGGGGAACCATTTGCTCAAGGCAGAATGGGAAATCGGCATGTTCATCATACAAGGATGAGGGATATTCAATATCCACTTCTAGCACATATCCACGGCCTGTTTCTTGGCTAGCCATGTTCACATCAAATTCTGACACTTGTTTGTCTGTCAGCCAAGCAAACTTCCCATAGGGCAAAGGCTGACTCATGGCGTAACCGTACAAATTATTCACGTCATAGTACATTAAGTACGATTCTGGTTTGTCTGGTGAATAATCAGACATGTAGACATTGTTCGCTTTGGCATGGCGTTGGTTAAGCGACACAAAGCCGCCACGAATGCCCTTTTCAAAAAATAGAACCATGTCTACGTCAGTGAGTATATCCAATTCCACTTGAGTGTATTTTAAAGCGGCATCAAACGAGAGCCCAGGACTCGTATAATAGTGAGCCGGGTCAAGACCGTAAATGTGTTGACACAAGTTACGGAATTTTTCAAACACATCAGTGAGCAGCAATACATCCAGTTTTAGGTAATGCATAGCATATTCACTTAGCGTCTTCATGCCAAACATTCGCCAAACTTGACATGCATGTGCATAGTCTTCATCGGAAACGGTACTGCGTGTTAGTTTCGAGTAAAATTTCTCTTGTGGTGGGAGTTTTCTTTGCTTTAACACATCCCAGCTGTTGCAGAAATCATACGGGAATATACCTTTCCGAATGCACAATTGAAATTGCTCAGGATCATTAAAATGCATTCTAGTATTTTTTAATTCCTCCTCATTCAAGCCATTCACAAGGCTGTCTAGCGAGGATGCCATAAACTTAAAGGAATCCAAAAATCGAATGCTAAAGTCGCTCAACCTCCATGTCAGGGCTGTAAAACGCTCATGGTTTTGGGGAATAATGGTAAACGAGCCCTTGTTGACATGGCCCAATTCACGAATCAAAAACTGTATGTCATAATTCGCCAGATTGTGGAAAAAGACACTAATGAAACGAGGAGCTGGAAAGTTCAAGTTGCATTTACTATGCGCAGCTCCACGAAACTCCCCCGTAAAGTGCGAGTGATCACGAACGGTGTCTTCAGCACTGATCAGTGGCTTTTCGCAGATATGGCATGTCATGGCATGCTCATACTGCTGCTGTTGTTCTGGAGATAGGCTCATGGGTACTGGGTGGTCCAGTAATTCCTGTACATGGTCGGCCAACTTGACAAGTTCATCCAAGAACCATTTGGCACAATCTGGCCCCTCATGATATTTGTAAACGGATTGTGTGGGGTCATGGGCACACACCACATTAAATCCTATGGCAAAAGGTTCATGTTTTTGAATGGGTGTGGTTGAGCTGATGGTGGGATCTGGTTCACATCCCGCCATGGATGTGGTGAGTGCTTCGAAATCTGCGTATACCACATAGGGAACAGTGTCACGCTTGTGAATGTCCTTAAACTTTAACACAGCCTTGTCCCCTTGTGGCAATATCAGTCTCACCGCTTCCTGAGAAACACAATCTACCCTATGACGTTCTAAGAGCATGGAGGTTTTAAAATATTGCAAGCAACGGTCACAAATATGTTTCTTATGTTGATCTTTGGATGATTGACTGCTTAGCAATCTACTCAGGCTTTTAATCAGGCAATAGTGATTCACCTCCCCTACAGATAAATATAAAAGATGAATGTGATGTTGTTTCGGTTCTTTTGTGGCATAAAGAGGACCCACAATCACATTACCATTAAGGCCATACACCATGAACGAAAAGTCCTGGTTGTCTTGTTCAAACCTATGGATCTCGGTTAAGTCCATAGGGAACGACACTCGAGTTAGATTTAAAGTTTTTTTCAATTCATCAAACTTGGCCTTGTACTTTCCTGGTCGACAACCATTATGTTGTGCTGGCTGCAAATACGCAGCCACAGACCACAGAAAGCAATCATTGTCACGATTCTTTATATTGACCACAGCATATTTCGAAGCTATTGCTGGTGGTGTTTTAATATAGCTAGACCCAGCATTCAACGGGTTGAATTGACAAATGTTGATTTGCAAATAATGAATTTTGTCTAAGGCTAGACCACTCGGTCCTTGTTGCAGTTTATCAAATTTTGATAGCAAGACATTCACCACGTGGGTTTCATACCACTGTTCCAAATTATGGGCTATGAATAGCTCTTGCATTTTACTGCAAATATAAAATGTCTCTTTATGCTCCACGTTCTTCTTTTTAAATATGAAATCGCACACCAGTTCTGTATTCACCTTTAAAGCCGTATGCAACCTTTGCGCTGTACAAATTTCAATTTTAAAAATTTCAAAACAAGATTGTAAAAATTCTTTGGGAATCAAACTTTTTCTAACATTGACCACGCGGCCAGAGCACACACGTGATTTGAAACAAGACTCAAGAGGCTTCCAAGTTAACGTATCCGCAGCAGTAAAAGACATTATTTTGAAAGAACACTCTCACCTGAGTTTTCAGCTGTAGACTGCTTGGCAATGGTTCCACTCTAAAGCCACTTGGTTTTCAACTGTATTTGCTGTAGCAGTGAACCCTTTTTTTTTCAAATATCTAAAAAGAAATAAAATAAACCACCATAAGTATATCCATTCCATATAGTTTATGCCTTTCATAAACAAACAAAATCAAACAGGTTATATTATATAATAAAACAAATCTCACCTTGACGTGTAATGCTTTGCTATATTCCAGTCTCGTGGGCTAGTGTGGAAATGGTTTCCTCTTCTATCTGTCTGTCTTTCTCTTTCTTTAATATATTCCCCACAGACACACGACAGATCGGCTATACACGTTATCTACAAACAAATAAATAAATAAAATCATTAATTACCTAATCAATAAATAATTGCATGTATTTATATAAAATCAATAAATATATAAATGAATAAATATATACCTACCCCACAACAAGGTTAAGTATTTTCCACCAACACCAAAACTGTTAAACAAGACCAGGGGTTTCATGCAACGCAGTGTGTTCAAAGGTAGTCACCTAAGTGAGCATGGAAATGATAACGACATGTCTTTATATATGCTACGTTGCATGTATAATCTTTTTTTTTCCCACACTTTGAACATTCTCTTATCGTGCACGTGGACAGCTAACGTCCCAGGCGAACACCTGTGTCAGATCAAATTTCACGTCAACTTGCATTTTGTCACGTACGAAGCAAAACAGGATGCGACTTGTTAACAGTTATCGCGCACGTGGACAGCTAACGTCCCAGGTGAACACCTGCGGTAGATCAAATTTCACCTGAACTTGCATTTTGTCACGTACGAAGCAAGACAGGATGTCACTGGTTTAGCCTACATGTGGTTTCACAAATGTGTGTGCATGCCTTTCACAATCCCCTGCCACCACGATGGTCAGATTATTTCACCTTCAAGCGTCTTGGTCATTTTTTCCATTGCACTTGTTGTCAAGTCAGATCAATGCCTTCCAATAAGCTCAAATGACCTTCACCTCCTGCTCCTCAACAAGTTTGTTTTCTGTACTCGCTTTGACCAACATAGAACCAAGCTCTCATTACCGTTTACACGTTAAAGGTAAAATATCAGAAAAACGCACGCTCGCTCTTTCATACACCGACCCGCCGAAATAGCGATTGATCTATTGAACACAGCCACCATGGTCAGCGACAGGTTCGTTGAAACACACACACACACACACACACACACACACACACCCAGCCATATCGTCTCTCTCAACCACCACGCTTCATGAACATTATAAACAGGTAATGAAAAAGAAAAAGTTCTTTCATCATGTATGGCGTTAGGCCCTTTGTGAATTATTTTTTGGAAAAAATATCTGCCACACTCGAAAGGGGGCGTTAGCCCGAGTCCTAGGACACCTCGTACACGTCTCTAGCGTTATTGGTTCGTGACATATCGGCAAAAATCACAAAAAACACATGTTTACCCCAAAATCGAGTTTCCAAAATTTAAAAAAATTACAACGAGTGGTCCATAGCAAAGAGGACGTCTTCCCGAATCCTTGGACCCGTCGTACATGCCTCTAGCGTTATTGGTTCGTGAGATATCGGCAAAATCACAAAAAACACGTGTTTACCCCAAAATCGAGTTTCCAAATTTTTTAAAAATTATAACGAGTGGTCCATAGCAAAGAGGACGTCAGCCCGAGTCCTTGGACCCCTCGTTCATGCCTCTAGCATGATTGGTTCGCGAGATATAGCAAAAAGTCTAAAATCACGTTTTTACCCCAAAAAGACTGTGTTTCCAGATTTTCACCTTTTCGACACCTACATTCCCGTAAAGAGCACGACGAGACGAAAAAAACGAATCCAAGCACGCCCTCCTAGCATGGCTCCTTCCATTCCAAGATCGCAGGGGCTCACCACTTGCTAAGTGGAGCAGCTCTCTCCTTACCCCACTACTTACAAAACACACATTTTTGCTCTAGAGACTTGACATTTATTTTGGGGGTAGAGGGCATAGGGACCTTTCATTTATGTCAAACAAGGGTTTTTATAGAATTCCTAGTTTCCAAAATATAGGATTTTCAAAATTCGAGTGTCTTCAAAAAAACATAAAAAGTAAAAACTTTTTATTATAGAAAATAAAGGTCATAAAGACCATTCGTTTGAGCCATGGCACAACGTTCTATCATTTTTGGTTTTCAAACTATTACCAACTTTCGAAAACAAAAAAAATCAAAGAATTTTTGAAAAATATAATACATGGTCCATAGCAAAGAGGACGTCAGCCCGAGTCCAACGACACCTCATTTGTCAAAATCGGACCATGCGTTCGAGAGATATTTAACATGGCTGAGGCTTAGTAGTAACGACATGTATGTTCTGAAGTGTGTTCGAATCGGCCTTACCCCCCTACCTGACGAGTGCACTTCTCTTGTGCTTAGGAGTAGACTACAGTAAATTGTGACCACGGTATTGATTGCTGTAGCACAGCGGAGGACGAGTGCACTACTCTTGTGCTTAGGAGTAGACTACAGTAAATTGTGACCACGGTATTGATTGCTGTAGCACAGTGGAGGACGAGTGCACTTCTCTTGTGCTTAGGAGTAGACTACAGTAAATTGTGACCACGGTATTGATTGCTGTAGCACAGTGGAGGACGAGTGCACTTCTCTTGTGCCCAGGAGTAGACTATAGCAAATTGTGACCAGGGTATTGATTGCTGTAGCACAGCGGAGGACGAGTGCACTTCTATTGTGCTTAGGAGTAGACTACAGTAAATTGTGACCACGGTATTGATTGCTGTAGCACAGTGGAGGACGAGTGCACTTCTCTTGTGCTTAGGAGTAGACTACAGTAAATTGTTACCACGGTATTGATTGCTGTAGCACAGTGGAGGACGAGTGCACTTCTCTTGTGCCCCAGAGTAGACCACAGTAAATTGTAACCACTGTATTGATTGCTGCAGCACAGTGGAGGACGAGTGCACTTCACTTGTGCCCAGGAGTAGACCACAGTAAATTGTGACCACGGTATTGATTGCTGTAGCACAGTGGAGGACGATTGCACTTCTCTTGTGCTTAGGAGTAGACTACAGCAAATTGTGACCACGGTATTGATTGCTGTGCACAGTGGAGGACGAGTGCACTTCTCTTGTGCTTAGGAGTAGACTACAGCAAATTGTGACCACGGTATTGATTTCTGCAGCTCAGTGGAGGACGAGTGCACTTCTCTTGTGCCCAAGAGTAGACTACAGTAAATTGTGACCACGGAATTGATTGCTGCAGCACAGTGGAGGACGAGTGCACTTCTCTTGTGCTTAGGAGTAGACTACAGTAAATTGTGACCACGGTATTGATTCCTGTAGCACTGTGGAGGACGAGTGCACTTCTCTTGTGCCCAGGAGTAGTCTACAGTAAATTGTGACCACGGTATTGATTGCTGTAGCACAGTGGCGGACGAGTGCACTTCTCTTGTGCTTAGGAGTAGACTACAGTAAATTGTGACCACGGTATTGATTGCTGCAGCACAGTGGAGGACGAGTGCACTTCTCTTGTGCTTAGGAGTAGACTACAGCAAATTGTGACCACGGTATTGATTGCTGTGCACAGTGGAGGACGAGTGCACTTCTCTTGTGCTTAGGAGTAGACTACAGCAAATTGTGACCACGGTATTGATTTCTGCAGCTCAGTGGAGGACGAGTGCACTTCTCTTGTGCCCAAGAGTAGACTACAGTAAATTGTGACCACGGAATTGATTGCTGCAGCACAGTGGAGGACGAGTGCACTTCTCTTGTGCTTAGGAGTAGACTACAGTAAATTGTGACCACGGTATTGATTCCTGTAGCTCTGTGGAGGACGAGTGCACTTCTCTTGTGCCCAGGAGTAGTCTACAGTAAATTGTGACCACGGTATTGATTGCTGTAGCACAGTGGCGGACGAGTGCACTTCTCTTGTGCTTAGGAGTAGACTACAGTAAATTGTGACCTCGGTATTGATTGCTGTAGCACAGTGGAGGACGAGTGCACTTCTCTTGTCCACAGGAGTAGACCACAGTAAATTGTGACCACGGTATTGATTGCTGCAGCACAGTGGAGGACGAGTGCACTTCTCTTGTGCCCAGGAGTAGACTACAGCAAATTGTGACCACGGTATTGATTGCTGTAGCACAGTGGAGGACGAGTGCACTTCTCTTGTGCCGAGGAGTAGACTACAGTAAATTGTGACCACGGTATTGATTGCTATAGCACAGTGGAGGACGAGTGCACTTCTCTTGTGCCCAGGAGTAGACCACAGTAAATTGTGACCACGGTATTGACTGCTGTAGCACAGTGGAGGACGAGTGCACTTCTCTTGTGCCCAGGAGTAGACTACAGTAAATTGTGACCACGGTATTGATTGCTGTAGCACAGTGGAGGACGAGTGCACTTCTCTTGTGCCCAGGAGTAGACCACGGTAAATTGTGACCACGGTATTGATTGCTGCAGCACAGTGGAGGACGAGTGCACTTCTCTTGTGCCCAGGAGTAGACCACGGTAAATTGTGACCACGGTATTGATTGCTGTAACACAGTGGAGGACGAGTGCACTTCTCTTGTGCCCAGGAGTAGACCACGGTAAATTGTGACCACGGTATTGATTGCTGCAGCACAGTGGAGGACGAGTGCACTTCTCTTGTGCCCAAGGGTAGACCACAGTAAATTGTGACCACGGTATTGATTGCTGTAGCACAGTGGAGGACGAGTGCACTTCACTTGTGCCCAGGAGTAGACTACAGTAAATTGTGACCACGGTATTGATTGCTGTAGCACAGTGGAGGTTCGAGTGCACTTCTCTTGTGCCCAGGAGCAGACTACAGCAAATTGTGACCACGATATTGATTGCTGTAGTACAGTGGAGGACGAGTGCACTTCTCTTGTGCCCAGGAGTAGACTACAGTAAATTGTGACCACGGTATTGATTGCTGTAGCACAGTGGAGGACGAGTGCACTTCTCTTGTGCCCAGGAGTAGACTAGAGCAAATTGTGACCACGGTATTGATTGCTGCAGCACAGTGGAGGACGAGTGCACTTCTCTTGTGCTTAGGAGTAGTCTACAGAAAATTGTGACCACGGTATTGATTGCTGTAGCACAGTGGAGGACGAGTGCACTTCTCTTGTGCCCAGGAGTAGACTACAGCAAATTGTGACCACGGTATTGATTGCTGCAGCACAGAGGAGGACGAGTGCACTTCTCTTGTCCACAGGAGTAGACCACAGTCAATTGTGACCACGGTATTGATTGCTGTAGCACAGTGGAGGACGATTGCACTTTTCTTGTGCCCAGGAGTACACTACAGCAAATTGTGACCACGGTATTGATTGCTGAAGCACAGTCGAGGACGAGTGCACTTCACTTGTGCCCAGGAGTAGACCACAGCAAATTGTGACCACGGTATTGATTGCTGTAACACAGTGGAGGACGAGTGCACTTCTCTTGTGCCCAGGAGTAGACTACAGCAAATTGTGACCACGGTATTGATTGCTGTAGCACAGTGGAGAACGAGTGAACTTCTCTTGAGCTTAGGAGTAGACTACAGCAAATTGTGACCACGGTATTGATTGCTGTAGCACAGTGGAGGACGAGTGCACTTCCCTTGTGCTTAGGAGTAGACTACAGTAAATTGTGACCATGGTATTGATTGCTGTAGCACAGTGGAAGACGAGTGCACTTATCTTGTCCACAGGAGTAGACCAAAGAAAATTGTGACCACGGTATTTATTGCTGCAGCACAGTGGAGGACGAGTGCACTTCTCTTGTGCCCAGGAGTAGACTACAGTAAATTGCGACCACGGTATTGATTGCTGTAGCACAGTGGAGGACGAGTGCACTTCACTTGTGCTTAGGAGTAGACTACAGCAAATTGTGACCACGGTTTTGATTGCTGTAGCACAGTCGAGGATGAGTGCACTTCTCTTGTGCCCAAGAGTAGACCACAGTAAATTGTGACCAGGGTATTGATTGCTGCAGCACAGTGGAGGACGAGTGCACTTCTCTTGTGCCCAGAGTAGACCACAGTAAATTGTGACCACGGTATTGATTGCTGCAGCACAGTGGAGGACGAGTGCAATTCTCTTGTGCTTAGGAGTAGACTACAGTAAATTGTGACCACGGTATTGTTTGCTGTAGCACAGTGGAGGACGAGCGCACTTCTCTTGTGCCCAGGAGTAGACTACAGTAAATTGTGACCACGGTATTGATTGCTGTAGCACAGTGGAGGACGAGTGCACTTCTTTGTGCCCAGGCGTAGACTACAGCAAATTGTGACCACGGTATTGTTTGCTGCAGCACAGTGGAGGACGAGTGCACTTCTCTTGTGCCCAGGAGTAGACTACAGCAAATTGTGACCACGGTATTGATTGCTGCAGCACAGTGGAGGACGAGTGCACTTCTCTTGTGCCCAAGAGTAGACCACAGTAAATTGTGACCATGGTATTGCTTGCTGTAGCACAGTGGAGGACGAGTGCACTTCTCTTGTGCTTAGGAGTAGACCACAGTAAATTGTGACCACGGTATTGATTGCTGTAGCACAGTGGAGGACGAGTGCACTTCTCTTGTCCACAGGAGTAGACTACAGTAAATTGTGACCACGGTATTGATTGCTGTAGCACAGTGGAGGACGAGTGCACTTCTCTTGTCCACAGGAGTAGACTACAGTAAATTGTGACCATGGTATTGATTGCTGCAGCACAGTGGAGGACAAGTGCACTTCTCTTGTGCTTAGGAGTAGACTACAGTAAATTGTGACCACGGTATTGATTGCTGTAGCACAGTGGAGGACGAGTGCACTTCTCTTGTGCCTTAGAGTAGACCACAGTAAATTGTGACCACGGTATTGTTTGCTGCAGCACAGTGGAGGACGAGTGCACTTCTCTTGTGCCCAGGAGTAGACCACAGTAAATTGTGACCACGGTATTGATTGCTGTAGAACAGTGGAGGACGAGTGCACTTCTCTTGTGCCCAGGAGTAGGCTACAGTAAATTGTGACCACGGTATTCATTGCTGTAGCACAGTGGAGGACGAGTGCACTTCTCTTGTGCCCAGGAGTAGACTACAGCAAATTGTGACCACGGTATTGATTGCTGCAGCACAGTGGAGGACGAGTGCACTTCTCTTGTCCACAGGAATAGACCTCAGTAAATTGTGACCACGGTATTGATTGCTGTTGCACAGTGGAGGACGAGTGCACTTCTCTTGAGCTTAGGAGTAGACTACAGCAAATTGTGACCACGGTATTGATTGCTGTAGCACAGTGGAGGACGAGTGCACTTCCCTTGTGCTTAGGAGTAGACTACAGTAAATTGTGACCAGGGTATTGATTGCTGTAGCACAGTGGAAGACGAGTGCACTTATCTTGTCCACAGGAGTAGACCAAAGTAAATTGTGTCCACGGTATTGATTGCTGCAGCACAGTGGAGGACGAGTGCACTTCTCTTGTGCCCAGGAGTAGACTACAGTAAATTGTGACCACGGTATTGATTGCTGTAGCACAGTGGAGGACGAGTGCACTTCTCGTGTGCCCAGGAGTAGACCACAATAAATTGTGACCACGGTATTGATTGATGTAGCACAGTGGAGGACGAGTGCACTTCTCTTGTGCCCAGGAGTAGACCACGGTAAATTGTGACCACGGTATTGATTGCTGCAGCACAGTGGAGGACGAGTGCACTTCTCTTGTGCCCAAGAGTAGACCACAGTAAATTGTGACCACGGTATTGATTGCTGTAGCACAGTGGAGGACGAGTGCACTTCACTTGTGCCCAGCAGTAGACTACAGTAAATTGTGACCACGGTATTGATTGCTGTAGCACAGTGGAGGTTCGAGTGCACTTCTCTTGTGCCCAGGAGCAGACTACAGCAAATTGTGACCACGGTATTGATTGCTGTAGCACAGTGGAGGACGAGTGCACTTCTCTTGTGCCCAGGAGTAGACTACAGTAAATTGTGAACACGGTATTGATTGCTGTAGCACAGTGGAGGACGAGTGCACTTCTCTTGTGCCCAGGAGTAGACTAGAGCAAATTGTGACCACGGTATTGATTGCTGCAGCACAGTGGAGGACGAGTGCACTTCTCTTGTGCTTAGGAGTAGACTACAGTAAATTGTGACCACGGTATTGATTGCTGTAGCACAGTGGAGGACGAGTGCACTTCTATTGTGCCCAGGAGTAGACTACAGCAAATTGTGACCACGGTATTGATTGCTGCAGCACAGTGGAGGACGAGTGCACTTCTCTTGTCCACAGGAGAAGACCACAGTCAATTGTGACCACGGTATTGATTGCTGTAGCACAGTGGAGGACGAGTGCACTTCTCTTGTGCCCAGGAGTACACTACAGCAAATTGTGACCGCGGTATTGATTGCTGAAGCACAGTCGAGGACGAGTGCACTTCTCTTGTGCCGAGGAGTAGACCACAGCAAATTGTGACCACGGTATTGATTGCTGTAACACAGTGGAGGTCGAGAGCACTTCTCTTGTGCCCAGGAGTAGACCACAGTAAAGTGTGACCACGGTATTGATTGCTGTAGCACAGTCCAGGACGAGTGCACTTCTCTTGTGCCCAGGAGAAGGCTACAGTAAATTGTGACCACGGTATTCATTGCTGTAGCACAGTGGAGGACGAGTGCACTTCTCTTGTGCCCAGGAGTAGACTACAGCAAATTGTGACCACGGTATTGATTGCTGCAGCACAGTGGAGGACGAGTGCACTTCTCTTGTCCACAGGAGTAGACCACATTAAATTGTGACCACGGTATTGATTGCTGTAGCACAGTGGAGGACGAGTGAACTTCTCTTGAGCTTAGGAGTAGACTACAGCAAATTGTGACCACGGTATTGATTGCTGTAGCACAGTGGAGGACGAGTGCACTTCCCTTGTGCTTAGGAGTAGACTACAGTAAATTGTGACCAGGGTATTGATTGCTGTAACACAGTGGAAGATGAGTGCTCTTATCTTGTCCACAGGAGTAGACCAAAGTAAATTGTGACCACGGTATTTATTGCTGCAGCACAGTGGAGGACGAGTGCACTTCTCTTGTGCCTTAGAGTAGACCACAGTAAATTGTGACCACGGTATTGATTGCTGCAGCACAGTGGAGGACGAGTGCACTTCTCTTGTGCCCAGGAGTAGACCACAGTAAATTGTGACCACGGTATTGATTGCTGTAGAACAGTGGAGGAAGAGTGCACTTCTCTTGTGCCCAGGAGTAGGCTACAGTAAATTGTGACCACGGTATTCATTGCTGTAGCACAGTGGAGGACGAGTGCACTTCTCTTGTGCCCAGGAGTAGACTACAGCAAATTGTGACCACGGTATTGATTGCTGCAGCACAGTGGAGGACGAGTGCACTTCTCTTGTCCACAGGAATAGACCACAGTAAATTGTGACCACGGTATTGATTGCTGTTGCACAGTGGAGGACGAGTGCACTTCTCTTGAGCTTAGGAGTAGACTACAGCAAATTGTGACCACGGTATTGATTGCTGTAGCACAGTGGAGGACGAGTGCACTTCCCTTGTGCTTAGGAGTAGACTACAGTAAATTGTGACCAGGGTATTGATTGCTGTAGCACAGTGGAAGACGAGTGCACTTATCTTGTCCACAGGAGTAGACCAAAGTAAATTGTGTCCACGGTATTGATTGCTGCAGCACAGTGGAGGACGAGTGCACTTCTCTTGTGCCCAGGAGTAGACTACAGTAAATTGTGACCACGGTATTGATTGCTGTAGCACAGTGGAGGACGAGTGCACTTCTCGTGTGCCCAGGAGTAGACCACAATAAATTGTGACCACGGTATTGATTGCTGTAGCACAGTGGAGGACGAGTGCACTTCTCTTGTGCCCAGGAGTAGACCACGGTAAATTGTGACCACGGTATTGATTGCTGCAGCACAGTGGAGGACGAGTGCACTTCTCTTGTGCCCAAGAGTAGACCACAGTAAATTGTGACCACGGTATTGATTGCTGTAGCACAGTGGAGGACGAGTGCACTTCACTTGTGCCCAGGAGTAGACTACAGTAAATTATGACCACGGTATTGATTGCTGTAGCACAGTGGAGGTTCGAGTGCACTTCTCTTGTGCCCAGGAGCAGACTACAGCAAATTGTGACCACGGTATTGATTGCTGTAGCACAGTGGAGGACGAGTGCACTTCTCTTGTGCCCAGGAGTAGACTACAGTAAAGTGTGACCACGGTATTGATTGCTGTAGCACAGTCGAGGACGAGTGCACTTCTCTTGTGCCCAGGAGTAGGCTACAGTAAATTGTGACCACGGTATTCATTGCTGTAGCACAGTGGAGGACGAGTGCATTTCTCTTGTGCCCAGGAGTAGACTACAGCAAATTGTGACCACGGTATTGATTGCTGTAGCACAGTGGAGGACGAGTGCACTTCTCTTGTCCACAGGAGTAGACCATATTAAATTGTGACCACGGTATTGATTGCTGTAGAACAGTGGAGGACGAGTGAACTTCTCTTGAGCTTAGGAGTAGACTACAGCAAATTGTGACCACGGTATTGATTGCTGTAGCACAGTGGAGGACGAGTGCACTTCCCTTGTGCTTAGGAGTAGACTACAGTAAATTGTGGCCAGGGTATTGATTGCTGTAGCACAGTGGAAGATGAGTGCACTTATCTTGTCCACAGGAGTAGACCAAAGTAAATTGTGACCACGGTATTTATTGCTGCAGCACAGTGGAGGACGAGTGCACTTCTCTTGTGCCCAGGGGTAGACTACAGTAAATTGCGACCACGGTATTGATTGCTGTAGCACAGTGGAGGACGAGTGCAATTCTCTTGTGCTTAGGAGTAGACTACAATAAATTGTGACCACGGTATTGATTGCTGTAGCACAGTGGAGGACGAGCGCACTTCTCTTGTGCTTAGGAGTAGACTACAGCAAATTGTGACCACGGTGTTGATTGCTGTAGCACAGTCGAGGACGAGTGCACTTCTCTTGTGCCCAAGAGTAGACCACAGTAAATTGTGACCAGGGTATTGATTGCTGCAGCACAGTGGAGGACGAGTGCACTTCTCTTGTCCACAGGAATAGACCACAGTAAATTGTGACCACGGTATTGATTGCTGTAGCACAGTGGAGGACGAGTGCACTTCTCTTGTGCCCAGGAGTAGACTACAGCAAATTGTGACCACGGTATTGATTGCTGCAGCACAGTGGAGGACGAGTGCACTTCTCTTGTCCACAGGAATAGACCACAGTAAATTGTGACCACGGTATTGATTGCTGTTGCACAGTGGAGGACGAGTGCACTTCTCTTGAGCTTAGGAGTAGACTACAGCAAATTGTGACCACGGTATTGATTGCTGTAGCACAGTGGAGGACGAGTGCACTTCCCTTGTGCTTTGGAGTAGACTACAGTAAATTGTGACCAGGGTATTGATTGCTGTAGCACAGTGGAAGACGAGTGCACTTATCTTGTCCACAGGAGTAGACCAAAGTAAATTGTGTCCACGGTATTGATTGCTGCAGCACAGTGGAGGACGAGTGCACTTCTCTTGTGCCCAGGAGTAGACTACAGTAAATTGTGACCACGGTATTGATTGCTGTAGCACAGTGGAGGACGAGTGCACTTCTCGTGTGCCCAGGAGTAGACCACAATAAATTGTGACCACGGTATTGATTGATGTAGCACAGTGGAGGACGAGTGCACTTCTCTTGTGCCCAGGAGTAGACCACGGTAAATTGTGACCACGGTATTGATTGCTGCAGCACAGTGGAGGACGAGTGCACTTCTCTTGTGCCCAAGAGTAGACCACAGTAAATTGTGACCACGGTATTGATTGCTGTAGCACAGTGGAGGACGAGTGCACTTCACTTGTGCCCAGGAGTAGACTACAGTAAATTGTGACCACGGTATTGATTGCTGTAGCACAGTGGAGGTTTGAGTGCACTTCTCTTGTGCCCAGGAGCAGACTACAGCAAATTGTGACCACGGTATTGATTGCTGTAGCACAGTGGAGGACGAGTGCACTTCTCTTGTGCCCAGGAGTAGACTACAGTAAATTGTGAACACGGTATTGATTGCTGTAGCACAGTGGAGGACGAGTGCACTTCTCTTGGGCCCAGGAGTAGACTAGAGCAAATTGTGACCACGGTATTGATTGCTGCAGCACAGTGGAGGACGAGTGCACTTCTCTTGTGCTTAGGAGTAGACTACAGTAAATTGTGACCACGGTATTGATTGCTGTAGCACAGTGGAGGACGAGTGCACTTCTATTGTGCCCAGGAGTAGACTACAGCAAATTGTGACCACGGTATTGATTGCTGCAGCACAGTGGAGGACGAGTGCACTTCTCTTGTCCACAGGAGTAGACCACAGTCAATTGTGACCACGGTATTGATTGCTGTAGCACAGTGGAGGACGAGTGCACTTCTCTTGTGCCCAGGAGTACACTACAGCAAATTGTGACCGCGGTATTGATTGCTGAAGCACAGTCGAGGACGAGTGCACTTCTCTTGTGCCCAGGAGTAGACCACAGCAAATTGTGACCACGGTATTGATTGCTGTAACACAGTGGAGGACGAGAGCACTTCTCTTGTGCCCAGGAGTAGACCACAGTAAAGTGTGACCACGGTATTGATTGCTGTAGCACAGTCGAGGACGAGTGCACTTCTCTTGTGCCCTGGAGTAGGCTACAGTAAATTGTGACCACGGTATTCATTGCTGTAGCACAGTGGAGGACGAGTGCACTTCTCTTGTGCCCAGGAGTAGACTACAGCAAATTGTGACCACGGTATTGATTGCTGCAGCACAGTGGAGGACGAGTGCACTTCTCTTGTCCACAGGAGTAGACCACATTAAATTGTGACCACGGTATTGATTGCTGTAGCACAGTGGAGGACGAGTGAACTTCTCTCGAGCTTAGGAGTAGACTACAGCAAATTGTGACCACGGTATTGATTGCTGTAGCACAGTGGAGGACGAGTGCACTTCCCTTGTGCTTAGGAGTAGACTACAGTAAATTGTGACCAGGGTATTGATTGCTGTAGCACAGTGGAAGATGAGTGCACTTATCTTGTCCACAGGAGTAGACCAAAGTAAATTGTGACCACGGTATTTATTGCTGCAGCACAGTGGAGGACGAGTGCACTTCTCTTGTGCCTTAGAGTAGACCACAGTAAATTGTGACCACGGTATTGATTGCTGCAGCACAGTGGAGGACGAGTGCACTTCTCTTGTGCCCAGGAGTAGACCACAGTAAATTGTGACCACGGTATTGATTGCTGTAGAACAGTGGAGGAAGAGTGCACTTCTCTTGTGCCCAGGAGTAGGCTACAGTAAATTGTGACCACGGTATTCATTGCTGTAGCACAGTGGAGGACGAGTGCACTTCTCTTGTGCCCAGGAGTAGACTACAGCAAATTGTGACCACGGTATTTATTGCTGCAGCACAGTGGAGGACGAGTGCACTTCTCTTGTCCACAGGAATAGACCACAGTAAATTGTGACCTCGGTATTGATTGCTGTTGCACAGTGGAGGACGAGTGCACTTCTCTTGAGCTTAGGAGTAGACTACAGCAAATTGTGACCACGGTATTGATTGCTGTAGCACAGTGGAGGACGAGTGCACTTCCCTTGTGCTTAGGAGTAGACTACAGTAGATTGTGACCAGGGTATTGATTGCTGTAGCACAGTGGAAGACGAGTGCACTTATCTTGTCCACAGGAGTAGACCAAAGTAAATTGTGTCCACGGTATTGATTGCTGCAGCACAGTGGAGGACGAGTGCACTTCTCTTGTGCCCAGGAGTAGACTACAGTAAATTGTGACCACGGTATTGATTGCTGTAGCACAGTGGAGGACGAGTGCACTTCTCGTGTGCCCAGGAGTAGACCACAATAAATTGTGACCACGGTATTGATTGATGTAGCACAGTGGAGGACGAGTGCACTTCTCTTGTGCCCAGGAGTAGACCACGGTAAATTGTGACCACGGTATTGATTGCTGCAGCACAGTGGAGGACGAGTGCACTTCTCTTGTGCCCAAGAGTAGACCACAGTAAATTGTGACCACGGTATTGATTGCTGTAGCACAGTGGAGGACGAGTGCACTTCACTTGTGCCCAGGAGTAGACTACAGTAAATTGTGACCACGGTATTGATTGCTGTAGCACAGTGGAGGTTCGAGTGCACTTCTCTTGTGCCCAGGAGCAGACTACAGCAAATTGTGACCACGGTATTGATTGCTGTAGCACAGTGGAGGACGAGTGCACTTCTCTTGTGCCCAGGAGTAGACTACAGTAAATTGTGACCACGGTATTGATTGCTGTAGCACAGTGGAGGACGAGTGCACTTCTCTTGTGCCCAGGAGTAGACTAGAGCAAATTGTGACCACGGTATTGATTGCTGCAGCACAGTGGAGGACGAGTGCACTTCTCTTGTGCTTAGGAGTAGACTACAGAAAATTGTGACCACGGTATTGATTGCTGTAGCACAGTGGAGGACGAGTGCACTTCTATTGTGCCCAGGAGTAGACTACAGCAAATTGTGACCACGGTATTGATTGCTGCAGCACAGTGGAGGACGAGTGCACTTCTCTTGTCCACATGAGTAGACCACAGTCAATTGTGACCACGGTATTGATTGCTGTAGCACAGTGGAGGACGAGTGCACTTCACTTGTGCCCAGGAGTACACTACAGCAATTTGTGACCGCGGTATTGATTGCTGAACCACAGTCGAGGACGAGTGCACTTCTCTTGTGCCCAGGAGTAGACCACAGCAAATTGTGACCACGTTATTGATTGCTGTAACACAGTGGAGGACGAGAGCACTTCTCTTGTGCCCAGAAGTAGACCACAGTAAAGTGTGACCACGGTATTGATTGCTGTAGCACAGTCGAGGACGAGTGCACTTCTCTTGTGCCCAGGAGTAGGCTACAGTAAATTGTGACCACGGTATTCATTGCTGTAGCACAGTGGAGGACGAGTGCACTTCTCTTGTGCCCAGGAGTAGACTACAGCAAATTGTGACCACGGTATTGATTGCTGCAGCACAGTGGAGGACGAGTGCACTTCTCTTGTCCACAGGAGTAGACCATATTAAATTGTGACCACGGTATTGATTGCTGTAGCACAGTGGAGGACGAGTGAACTTCTCTTGAGCTTAGGAGTAGACTACAGCAAATTGTGACCACGGTATTGATTGCTGTAGCACAGTGGAGGACGAGTGCACTTCCCTTGTGCTTAGGAGTAGACTACAGTAAATTGTGACCAGGGTATTGATTGCTGTAGCACAGTGGAAGATGAGTGCACTTATCTTGTCCACAGGAGTAGACCAAAGTAAATTGTGACCACGGTATTTATTGCTGCAGCACAGTGGAGGACGAGTGCACTTCTCTTGTGCCCAGGTGTAGACTACAGTAAATTGCGACCACGGTATTGATTGCTGTAGCACAGTGGAGGACGAGTGCAATTCTCTTGTGCTTAGGAGTAGACTACAATAAATTGTGACCACGGTATTGATTGCTGTAGCACAGTGGAGGACGAGCGCACTTCTCTTGTGCTTAGGAGTAGACTACAGCAAATTGTGACCACGGTGTTGATTGCTGTAGCACAGTCGAGGACGAGTGCACTTCTCTTGTGCCCAAGAGTAGACCACAGTAAATTGTGACCAGGGTATTGATTGCTGCAGCACAGTGGAGGACGAGTGCACTTCTCTTGTGCCCAGAGTAGACCACAGTAAATTGTGACCACGGTATTGATTGCTGCAGCACAGTGGAGGACGAGTGCACTTCTCTTGTGCTTAGGAGTAGACTACAATAAATTGTGACCACGGTATTGATTGCTGTAGCACAGTGGAGAACGAGCGCACTTCTCTTGAGCCCAGGAGTAGACTACAGTAAATTGTGACCACGGTATTGATTGCTGTAGCACAGTGGAGGACGAGTGCACTTCTCTTGTGCCCAGGCGTAGACTACAGCAAATTGTGACCACGGTATTGATTGCTGCAGCACAGTGGAGGACGAGTGCACTTCTCTTGTGCCCAGGAGTAGACTACAGCAAATTGTGACCACGGTATTGATTGCTGCAGCACAGTGGAGGACGAGTGCACTTCTCTTGTGCCCAAGAGTAGACCACAGTAAATTGTGTCCATGGTATTGCTTGCTGTAGCACAGTGGAGGACGAGTGCACTTCTCTTGTGCTTAGGAGAAGACCACAGTAAATTGTGACCACGGTATTGATTGCTGTAGCACAGTGGAGGACGAGTGCACTTCTCTTGTCCACAGGAGTAGACTACAGTAAATTGTGACCACGGTATTGATTGCTTTAGCACAGTGGAGGACGAGTGCACTTCTCTTGTGCTTAGGAGTAGACCACAGTAAATTGTGACCACGGTATTGATTGCTGTAGCACAGTGGAGGACGAGTGCACTTCTCTTGTGCCCAGGAGTAGACTACAGTAAATTGTGACCATGGTATTGATTGCTGCAGCACAGTGGAGGACGAGTGCACTTCTCTTGTGCTTAGGAGTAGACTACAGTAAATTGTGACCACGGTATTGATTGCTGCAGCACAGTGGAGGACGAGTGCACTTCTCTTGTCCACAGGAGTAGACTACAGTAAATTGTGATCATGGTATTGATTGCTGCAGCACAGTGGAGGACGAGTGCACTTCTCTTGTGCTTAGGAGTAGACTACAGTAAATTGTGACCACGGTATTGATTGCTGTAGCACAGTGGAGGACGAGTGAAATTCTCTTGTGCCCTAGAGTAGACCACAGTAAATTGTGACCATGGTATTGATTGCTGTAGAACAGTGGAGGACGAGTGCACTTCTCTTGTGCCCAGGAGTAGGCTACAGTAAATTGTGACCACGGTATTCATTGCTGTAGCACAGTGGAGGACGAGTGCACTTCTCTTGTGCCCAGGAGTAGACTACAGCAAATTGTGACCACGGTATTGATTGCTGCAGCACAGTGGAGGACGAGTGCACTTCTCTTGTCCACAGGAGTAGACCACAGTAAATTGTGACCACGGTATTGATTGCTGTAGCACAGTGGAGGACGAGTGCACTTCTCTTGAACTTAGGAGTAGACTACAGCAAATTGTGACCACGGTATTGATTGCTGTAGCACAGTGGAGGACGAGTGCACTTCCCTTGTGCTTAGGAGTAGACTACAGTAAATTGTGACCAGGGTATTGATTGCTGTAGCACAGTGGAAGACGAGTGCAATTATCTTGTCCACACGAGTAGACCAAAGTAAATTGTGTCCACGGTATTGATTGCTGCAGCACAGTGGAGGACGAGTGCACTTCTCTTGTGCCCAGGAGTAGACTACAGTAAATTGCGACCACGGTATTGATTGTTGTAGCACAGTGGAGAACGAGTGCACTTCTCTTGTGCTTAGGAGTAGACTACAGCAAATTGTGACCACGGTATTGATTGCTGTAGCACAGTGGAGGACGAGTGCACTTCTCTTGTCCACAGGAGTAGACTATAGCAAATTGTGACCACGGTATTGATTGCTGTAGCTCAGTGGAGGACGAGTGCTCTTCTCTTGTGCCCAAGAGTAGACCACAGTAAATTGTGACCACGGTATTGATTGCTATAGCACAGTGGAGAACGAGTGCACTTCTCTTGTCCTTAGGAGTAGACTACAGTAAATTGTGACCACGGTATTGATTGCTGCAGCACAGTGGAGGACGAGTGCACTTCTCTTGTGCCCCAGAGTAGACCACAGTAAATTGTGACCACGGTATTGATTGCTGCAGCACAGTGGAGGACGAGTGCACTTCTCTTGTGCTTAGGAGTAGACTACAGTAAATTGTGACCACGGTATTGATTTCTGTAGCACAGTGGAGGACGAGTGCACTTCTCTTGTGCCCAAGAATAGACCACAGTAAATTGTGCCACAGTATTGATTGCTGCAGCACAGTGGAGGACGAGTGCACTTCTCTTGTGCTTAGGAGTAGACCACAGTAAATTGTGACCACGGTATTGATTGCTGTAGCACAGTGGAGGACGAGTGCACTTCTCTTGTGCCCGGGACTAAACTACAGTAAATTGTGACCACGGTATTGATTGCTGTAGCACAGTGGAGGACGAGTGCACTTCCCTTGTTCCCCGGAGTAGACTACAGTAAATTGTGACCACGGTATTGATTGCTGCAGCACAGTGGAGGACGAGTGCACTTCTCTTGTGCCCAGGAGTAGACTACAGCAAATTCTGACCTCGGTATTGATTGCTGTAGCACAGTGGAGGACGAGTGCACTTCTCTTGTGCTTAGGAGTAGACTACAGTAAATTGTGACCACGGTATTGATTGCTGTAGCACAGTGGAGGACGAGTGCACTTCTCTTGTCCACAGGAGTAGACTACAGTAAATTGTGACCAAGGTATTGATTATTGTAGCACAGTGGAGGACGAGTGCACTTCTCTTGTGCTTAGGAGTAGACTACTGTAAATTGTGACCACGGTATTGATTGCTGTAGCACAGTGGAGGACGAGTGCACTTCTCTTGTGCCCAGGAGTAGACTACAGCAAATTGTGACCACGGTGTTGATTGCTGCAGCACAGTGGAGAACGAGTGCACTTCTCTTGTGCCCAAGAGTAGACCACAGTAAATTGTGACCACGGTATTGATTGCTGTAGCACAGTGGAGGACGAGTGCACTTCTCTTGTCCACAGGAGTAGACTACAGTAAATTGTGACCACGGTATTGTTTGCTGTAGCACAGTGGAGGACGAGTGCACTTCTCTTGTGCCCAAGAGTAGACCACAGTAAATTGTGACCACGGTATTGATTGCTGTAGCACAGTGGAGGACGAGTGCACTTCTCTTGTGCTTAGGAGTAGACTACATCAAATTGTGACCACGGTATTGAGTGCTGCAGCACAGTGGAGGACGAGTGCACTTCTCTTGTGCATAGGAGTAGACTACAGTAAATTGTGACCACGGTATTGATTGCTGTAGCACAGTGGAGGACGAGCGCACTTCTCTTGTGCTTAGGAGTAGACTACAGAAATTGTGACCACGTTATTGATTGCTGCAGCACAGTGGAGGACGAGTGCATTTCTCTTGTGCTTAGGAGTAGACTACAGTAAATTGTGACCACAGTATTGATTGCTGCAGCACAGTGGAGGACGAGTGCACTTCTCTTGTGCTTAGGAGTAGACTACAGTAAATTGTGACCACGGTATTGATTGCTGTAGCACAGTGGAGGACGAGTGCACTTCTCTTGTCCACAGCAGTAGACTACAGTAAATTGTGACCACGGTATTGATTGCTGTAGCACAGTGGAGGACGACAGCACTTCTCTTCTGCTTAGGAGTAGACTACAGTAAATTGTGACCACGGTATTGATTGCTGTAGCACAGCGGAGGACGAGTGCACTTCTCTTGTGCTTAGGAGTAGACTACAGTAAATTGTGACCACGGTATTGATTGCTGTAGCACAGTGGAGGACGAGTGCACTTCTCTTGTCCACAGGGGTAGACTAAAGTAAATTGTGACGACGGTATTGATTGCTGTAGAACAGTGGAGGACGAGTGCACTTCTCTTGTGCTTAGGAGTAGACTACAGCAAATTGTGACCACGGTATTTATTGTTGTAGCACAGTGGAGGACGAGTGCACTTCTCTTGTGCGCAGTAGTAGTCTACAGCAAATTGTGACCACGGTATTGATTGCTGCAGCACAGTGGAGGACGAGTGCACTTCTCTTGTGCCCAGAGTAGACCACAGTAAATTGTGACCACGGTATTGATTGCTGCAGCACAGTGGAGGACGAGTGCAATTCTCTTGTGCTTAGGAGTAGACTACAATAAATTGTGACCACGGTATTGATTGCTGCAGCACAGTGGAGGACGAGCGCACTTCTCTTGTGCCCAGGAGTAGACTACAGTAAATTGTGACCACGGTATTGATTGCTGTAGCACAGTGGAGGACGAGTGCACTTCACTTGTGCCCAGGCGTAGACTACAGCAAATTGTGACCACGGTATTGATTGCTGCAGCACAGTGGAGGACGAGTGCACTTCTCTTGTGCCCAGGAGTAGACTACAGCAAATTGTGACCACGGTATTGATTGCTGCAGCACAGTGGAGGACGAGTGCACTTCTCTTGTGCCCAAGAGTAGACCACAGTAAATTGTGACCATGGTATTGCTTGCTGTAGCACAGTGGAGGACGAGTGCACTTCTCTTGTGCTTAGGAGTAGACCACAGTAAATTGTGACCACGGTATTGATTGCTGTAGCACAGTGGAGGACGAGTGCACTTCTCTTGTCCACAGGAGTAGACTACAGTAAATTGTGACCACGGTACTGATTGCTGTAGCACAGTGGAGGACGAGTGCACTTCTCTTGTGCTTAGGAGTAGACCACAGAAAATTGTGACCACGGTATTGATTGCTGTAACACAGTGGAGGACGAGTGAAATTCTCTTGTGCCCTAGAGTAGACCACAGTAAATTGTGACCACGGTATTGATTGCTGCAGCACAGTGGAGGACGAGTGCACTTCTCTTGTGCCCAGGAGTAGACCACAGTAAATTGTGACCACGGTATTGATTGCTGTAGAAGAGTGGAGGACGAGTGCACTTCTCTTGTGCCCAGGAGTAGGCTACAGTAAATTGAGACCACGGTATTCATTGCTGTAGCACAGTGGAGGACGAGTGCACCTCTCTTGTGCCCAGGAGTAGACTACAGCAAATTGTGACCACGGTATTGATTGCTGCAGCACAGTGGAGGACGAGTGCACTTCTCTTGTCCACAGGAGTAGACCACAGTAAATTGTGACCACGGTATTGATTGCTGTAGCACAGTGGAGGACGAGTGCACTTCTCTTGAGCTTAGGAGTAGACTACAGCAAATTGTGACCACGGTATTGATTGCTGTAGCACAGTGGAGGACGAGTGCACTTCCCTTGTGCTTAGGAGTAGACTACAGTAAATTGTGACCAGGGTATTGATTGCTGTAGCACAGTGGAAGACGAGTGCAATTATCTTGTCCACACGAGTAGACCAAAGTAAATTGTGTCCACGGTATTGATTGCTGCAGCACAGTGGAGGACGAGTGCACTTCTCTTGTGCCCAGGAGTAGACTACAGTAAATTGCGACCACGGTATTGATTGCTGTAGCACAGTGTTGAACGAGTGCACTTCTCTTGTGCTTAGGAGTAGACTACAGCAAATTGTGACCACGGTATTGATTGCTGCAGCACAGTGGAGGACGAGTGCACTTCTCTTGTCCACAGGAGTAGACCACAGTAAATTGTGACCACGGTATTGATTGCTGTAGCACAGTGGAGGACGAGTGCACTTCTTTTGTGCTTAGGAGTAGACTGCAGCAAATTGTGACCACGGTATTGATTGCTGTAGCACAGAGGAGGACGAGTGCACTTCTCTTGTCCACAGGAGTAGACTAGAGCAAATTGTGACCACGGTATTGATTGCTGTAGCTCAGTGGAGGACGAGTGCACTTCTCTTGTGCCCAAGAGTAGACCACAGTAAATTGTGACCACGGTATTGATTGCTGTAGCACAGTGGAGGACGAGTGCACTTCTCTTGTCCTTAGGAGTAGACTACAGTAAATTGTGACCACGGTATTGATTGCTGCAGCACAGTGGAGGACGAGTGCACTTCTCTTGTGCCCCAGAGTAGACCACAGTAAATTGTGACCACGGTATTGATTGCTGCAGCACAGTGGAGGACGAGTGCACTTCTCTTGTGCTTAGGAGTAGACTACAGTAAATTGTGACCACGGTATTGATTTCTGTAGCACAGTGGAGGACGAGTGCACTTCTCTTGTGCCCAAGAATAGACCACAGTAAATTGTGACCACGGTATTGATTTCTGCAGCACAGTGGAGGACGAGTGCACTTCTCTTGTGCTTAGGAGAAGACTACAGTAAATTGTGACCACGGTATTGATTGCTGTAGCACAGTGGAAGACGAGTGCACTTCTCTTGTGCCCGGGACTAAACTACACTAAATTGTGACCGCGGTATTGATTGCTGTAGCACAGTGGAGGACGAGTGCACTTCCCTTGTTCCCCGGAGTAGACTACAGTAAATTGTGACCACGGTATTGATTGCTGCAGCACAGTGGAGGACGAGTGCACTTCTCTTGTGCCCAGGAGTAGACTACAGCAAATTGTGACCTCGGTATTGATTGCTGTAGCACTGTGGAGGACGAGTGCACTTCTCTTGTGCTTAGGAGTAGACTACAGTAAATTGTGACCACGGTATTGATTGCTGTAGCACAGTGGAGGACGAGTGCACTTCTCTTGTGCTTAGGAGTAGACTACAGTAAATTGTGACCACGGTAATGATTGCTGTAGCACAGTGGAGGTCGAGTGCACTTCTCTTGTCCACAGGAGTAGACTACAGTAAATTGTGACCACGGTATTGATTATTGTAGCACAGTGGAGGACGAGTGCACTTCTCTTGTGCTTAGGAGTAGACTACTGTAAATTGTGACCACGGTATTGATTGCTGTAGCACAGTGGAGGACGAGTGCACTTCTCTTGTGCCCAGGAGTAGACTACAGCAAATTGTGACCACGGTGTTGATTGCTGCAGCACAGTGGAGGACGAGTGCACTTCTCTTGTGCCCAAGAGTAGACCACAGTAAATTGTGACCACGGTATTGATTGCTGTAGCACAGTGGAGGACGAGTGCACTTCTCTTGTCCACAGGAGTAGACTACAGTAAATTGTGACCACGGTATTGATTGCTGTAGCACAGTGGAGGACGAGTGCACTTCTCTTGTGCCCAAGAGTAGACCACAGTAAATTGTGACCACGGTATTGATTGCTGTAGCACAGTGGAGGACGAGTGCACTTCTCTTGTGCTTAGGAGTAGACTACAGCAAATTGTGACCACGGTATTGAGTGCTGCAGCACAGTGGAGGACGAGTGCACTTCTCTTGTGCTTAGGAGTAGACTACAGTAAATTGTGACCACGGTATTGATTGCTGTAGCACAGTGGAGGACGAGTGCACTTCTCTTGTGCTTAGGAGTAGACTACAGAAATTGTGACCACGGTATTGATTGCTGCAGCACAGTGGAGGACGAGTGCATTTCTCTTGTGCTTAGGAGTAGACTACAGTAAATTGTGACCACAGTATTGATTGCTGCAGCACAGTGGAGGACGAGTGCACTTCTCTTGTGCTTAGGAGTAGACTACAGTAAATTGTGACCACGGTATTGATTGCTGTAGCACAGTGGAGGACGAGTGCACTTCTCTTGTCCACAGCAGTAGACTACAGTAAATTGTGACCACGGTATTGATTGCTGTAGCACAGTGGAGGACGAGAGCACTTCTCTTGTGGTTAGGAGTAGACTACAGTAAATTGTGACCACGGTATTGATTGCTGTAGCACAGCGGAGGACGAGTGCACTTCTCTTGTGCTTAGGAGTAGACTACAGTAAATTGTGACCACGGTATTGATTGCTGTAGCACAGTGGAGGACGAGTGCACTTCTCTTGTCCACAGGGGTAGACTAAAGTAAATTGTGACCACGGTATTGATTGCTGTAGAACAGTGGAGGACGAGTGCACTTCTCTTGTGCTTAGGAGTAGACTACAGCAAATTGTAACCACGGTATTGATTGTTGTAGCACAGTGGAGGACGAGTGCACTTCTCTTGGGCCCAGTAGTAGTCTACAGCAAATTGTGACCACGGTATTGATTGCTGCAGCACAGTGGAGGACGAGTGCACTTCTCTTGTGCTTAGGAGTAGACTACAGCAAATTTTGACCACGGTATTGATTGCTGTAGAACAGTGGAGGACGAGTGCACTTCTCTTGTGCCCAGGAGTAGACTACAGCAAATTGTGACCACGGTATTGATTGCTGCAGCACAGTGGAGGACGAGTGCACTTCTCTTGTGCTTAGGAGTAGACCACAGCAAATTGTGACCACGGTATTGATTGCTGTAGCACAGTGGAGGACGAGTGCACTTCTCTTGTGCCCATGAGTAGACCACAGTAAATTGTGACCACGGTATTGATTGCTGTAGCACAGTGGAGGACGAGTGCACTTCTCTTGTGCTTAGGAGTAGACTACAGTAAATTGTGACCACGGTATTGATTGCTGCAGCACAGCGGATGACGAGTGCACTTCTCTTGTCCACAGGAGTAGACTACAGTAAATTGTGACCACGGTATTGATTGCTGTAGCACAGTGGAGGACGAGTGCACTTCTCTTGTGCCCAGGAGTAGACTACAGCAAATTGTGACAACGGTATTGATTGCTGCAGCACAGTGGAGGACAAGTGCACTTCTCTTGTGCCCAAGAGTAGACCACAGTAAATTGTGATCACGGTATTGATTGCTGTAGCACAGTGGAGGACGAGTGCACTTCTCTTGTCCACAGGAGTAGACTACAGTAAATTGTGACCACGGTATTGATGGCTGTAGCACAGTGGTGGGCGAGCGCACTTCTCTTGTCCACAGGAGTAGACTACAGTAAATTGTGACCACGGTATTGATTGCTGTAGCACAGTGGAGGACGAGTGCACTTCTCTTGTGCTTAGGAGTAGACTACAGTAAATTGTGACCACGGTATTGATTGCTGCAGCACAGTGGAGGACGAGTGCACTTCTCTTGTGCCCAGGAGTAGATTACAGCAAATTGTGACCACGGTATTGATTGCTGTAGCACACTGGAGGACGAGTGCACTTCTGTTGTGCTTAGGAGTAGACTACAGTAAATTGTGACCACGGTAATGATTGCTGTAGCACAGTGGAGGACGAGTTCACTTCTCTTGTGCTTAGGAGTAGACTACAGTAAATTTTGACCACGGTATTGATTGCTGTAGCACAGTGGTGGACGAGTGCACTTCTCTTGTCCACAGGAGTAGACTACAGTAAATTGTGACCATGGTATTGATTGCTGTAGCACAGTGGAGGACGAGTGCACTTCTCTTGTGCTTAGGAATAGACTACAGTATATTGTGACCACGGTATTGATTGCTTTAGCACAGTGGAGGACGAGTGCTCTTTTCTAGTGCCCATGAGTAGACTACAGCAAATTGTGACCACGGTATTGATTGCTGCAACACAGTGGAGGACGAGTGCACTTCTCTTGTCCACAGGAGTAGACTACAGTAAATTGTGACCACGGTATTGATTGCTGTAGCACAGTGGAGGACGAGTGCACTTCTCTTGTCCACAGGAGTAGACTACAGTAAATTGTGACCACGGTATTGATTGCTGTAGCACAGTGGAGGACGAGTGCACTTCTCTTGCCCACAGGAGTAGACTACAGTAAATTGTGACCACGGTATTGATTGCTGAAGCACAGTGGAGGACGAGTGCACTTCTCTTGTCCACAGGAGTAGACTACAGTAAATTGTGACCACGGTATTGATTGCTGCAGCACATAGGAGGACGAGTGCACTTCTCTTGTGCCCAGGAGTAGACCACAGTAAATTGTGACCACTGTATTGATTGCTGTTGCACAGTGGAGGACGAGTGCACTTCTCTTGTGCTTAGGAGTAGACGACAGCACATTGTGACCACGGTATTGATTGCTGTAGCTCAGTGGAGGACGAGTGCACTTCTCTTGTGCCCAGGAGTAGACTACAGTAAATTGTGACCACGGTATTGATTGCTGCGGCACAGTGGAGGACGAGTGCACTTCTCTTGTGCTTAGGAGTAGATTACAGTAAATTGTGACCACGGTATTGATTGCTGTAGCACAGTGGAGGACGAGTGCACTTCTCTTGTGCTTAGGAGTAGACAACAGTAAATTGTGACCACGGTATTGATTGCTGTAGCACAGTGGAGGACGAGTGCACTTCTCTTGTGCCCCAGAGTAGACCACAGTAAATTGTGACCACTGTATTGATTGCTGCAGCACAGTGGAGACGAGTGCACTTCACTTGTGCCCAGGAGTAGACCACAGTAAATTGTGACCACGGTATTGATTGCTGTAGCACAGTGGAGGACGAGTGCACTTCTCTTGTGCTTAGGAGTAGACTACAGCAAATTGTGACCACGGTATTGATTGCTGTAGCACAGTGGAGGACGAGTGCACTTCTCTTGTGCTTAGGAGTAGACTACAGCAAATTGTGACCACGGTATTGATTTCTGCAGCACAGTGGAGGACGAGTGCACTTCTCTTGTGCCCAAGAGTAGACTACAGTAAATTGTGACCACGGTATTGATTGCTGCAGCACAGTGGAGGACGAGTGCACTTCTCTTGTGCTTAGGAGTAGACTACAGTAAATTGTGACCACGGTATTGATTCCTGTAGCACTGTGGAGGACGAGTGCACTTCTCTTGTGCCCAGGAGTAGTCTACAGTAAATTGTGACCACGGTATTGATTGCTGTAGCACAGTGGCGGACGAGTGCACTTCTCTTGTGCTTAGGAGTAGACTACAGTAAATTGTGACCACGGTATTGATTGCTGCAGCACAGTGGAGGACGAGTGCACTTCTCTTGTGCTTAGGAGTAGACTACAGCATTTTGTGACCACGGTATTGATTGCTGTAGCACAGTGGAGGACGAGTGCACTTCTCTTGTGCCCAGGAGTAGACTACAGCAAATTGTGACCACGGTATTGATTGCTGCAGCACAGTGGAGGACGAGTGCACTTCTCTTGTGCTTAGGAGTAGACCACAGCAAATTGTGACCACGGTATTGATTGCTGCAGCACAGTGGAGGACGAGAGCACTTCTCTTGTGCCCAAGAGTAGACCACAGTAAATTGTGACCTCGGTATTGATTGCTGTAGCACAGTGGAGGACGAGTGCACTCTCTTGTCCACAGGAGTAGACCACAGTAAATTGTGACCACGGTATTGATTGCTGCAGCACAGTGGGGGACGAGTGCACTTCTCTTGTGCCCAGGAGTAGACTACAGCAAATTGTGACCACGGTATTGATTGCTGTAGCACAGTGGAGGACGAGTGCACTTCTCTTGTGCCGAGGAGTAGACTACAGTAAATTGTGACCACGGTATTGATTGCAGTAGCACAGTGGAGGACGAGTGCACTTCTCTTGTGCCCAGGAGTAGACCACAGTAAATTGTGACCACGGTATTGACTGCTGTAGCACAGTGGAGGACGAGTGCACTTTTCTTGTGCCCAGGAAGGGACTACAGTAAATTGTGACCACGGTATTGATTGCTGTAGCACAGTGGAGGACGAGTGCACTTCTCTTGTGCCCAGGAGTAGACCACAATAAATTGTGACCACGGTATTGATTGATGTAGCACAGTGGAGGACGAGTGCACTTCTCTTGTGCCCAGGAGTAGACCTCGGTAAATTGTGACCACGGTATTGATTGCTGCAGCACAGTGGAGGACGAGTGCACTTCTCTTGTGCCCAAGAGTAGACCACAGTAAATTGTGACCATGGTATTGATTGCTGTAGCACAGTGGAGGACGAGTGCACTTCACTTGTGCCTAGGAGTAGACTACAGTAAATTGTGACCACGGTATTGATTGCTGTAGCACAGTGGAGGTTCGAGTGCACTTCTCTTGTGCCCAGGAGCAGACTACAGCAAATTGTAACCACGGTATTGATTGCTGTAGCACAGTGGAGGACGAGTGCACTTCTCTTGTGCCCAGGAGTAGACTACAGTAAATTGTGACCACGGTATTGATTGCTGTAGCACAGTGGAGGACGAGTGCACTTCTCTTGTGCCCAGGAGTAGACTAGAGCAAATTGTGACCACGGTATTGATTGCTGCAGCACAGTGGAGGACGAGTGCACTTCTCTTGTGCTTAGGTGTAGACTACAGAAAATTGTGACCACGGTATTGATTGCTGTAGCACAGTGGAGGACGAGTGCACTTCTCTTGTGCCCAGGAGTAGACTACAGCAAATTGTGACCACGGTATTGATTGCTGCAGCACAGTGGAGTACGAGTGCACTTCTCTTGTCCACAGGAGTAGACCACAGTCAATTGTGACCACGGTATTGATTGCTGTAGCACAGTGGAGGACGAGTGCACTTCTCTTGTGCCCAGGAGTAGACTACAGTAAATTGTGACCATGGTATTGATTCCTGCAGCACAGTGGAGGACGAGTGCACTTCTCTTGTGCTTAGGAGTAGACTACAGCAAATTGTGACCACGGTATTGATTGCTGTAGCACAGTCGAGGACGAGTGCACTTCTCTTGTGCCCAGGAGTAGACCACAGCAAATTGTGACCACGGTATTGATTGCTGTAACACAGTGGAGGACGACTGCAATTCTCTTGTGCCCAGGAGTAAGCCACAGTAAAGTGTGACCACGGTATTGATTGCTGTAGCACAGTCGAGGACGAGTGCACTTCTCTTGTGCCCAGGAGTAGGCTACAGAAAATTGTGACCACGGTATTGATTGCTGTAACACAGTGGAGGACGAGTGCAATTCTCTTGTGCCCAGGAGTAAACCACAGTAAAGTGTGACCACGTCATTGATTGCTGTAGCACAGTCGAGGACGAGTGCACTTCTCTTGTGCCCAGGAGTAGGCTACAGTAAATTGTGACCACGGTATTCATTGCTGTAGCACAGTGGAGGACGTGTGCACTTCTCTTGTGCCCAGGAGTAGACTACAGCAAATTGTGACCACGGTATTGATTGCTGCAGCACAGTGGAGGACGAGTGCACTTCTCTTGCCCACAGGAGTAGACCACATTAAATTGTGACCACGGTATTGATTGCTGTAGCACAGTGGAGGACGAGTGCAATTCTCTTGAGCTTAGGTGTAGACTACAGCAAATTGTGACCACGGTATTGATTGCTGTAGCACAGTGGAGGACGAGTGCTCTTCCCTTGTGCTTAGGAGTAGACTACGGTAAATTGTGACCAGGGTATTGATTGCTGTAGCACAGTGGAAGACGAGTGCACTTATCTTGTCCACAGGAGTAGACCAAAGTAAATTGTGACCACGGTATTTATTGCTGCAGCACAGTGGAGGACGAGTGCACTTCTCTTGTGCCCAGGAGTAGACTACAGTAAATTGCGACCACGGTATTGATTGCTGTAGCACAGTGGAGGACGAGTGCACTTCTCTTGTGCTTAGGAGTAGACTACAGCAAATTGTGACCACGGTATTGATTGCTGTAGCACAGTCGAGGACGAGTGCACTTCTCTTGTGCCCAGAGTAGACCACAGTAAATTGTGACCACGGTATTGATTGCTGCAGCACAGTGGAGGACGAGTGAACTTCTCTTGTGCCCAAGAGTAGACCACAGTAAATTGTGACCATGGTATTGCTTGCTGTAGCACAGTGGAGGACGAGTGCACTTCTCTTGTGCTTAGGAGTAGACCACAGTAAATTGTGACCACGGTATTGATTGCTGTAGCACAGTGGAGGACGAGTACACTTCTCTTGTCCACAGGAGTAGACTACAGTAAATTGTGACCACGGTATTGATTGCTGTAGCACAGTGGAGGACGAGTGCACTTCTCTTGTGCTTAGGAGTAGACCACAGTAAATTGTGACCACGGTATTGATTGCTGTAGCACAGTGGAGGACGAGTGCACTTCTCTTGTCCACAGGAGTAGACTACAGTAAATTGTGACCACGGTATTGATTGCTGTAACACAGTGGAGGACGAGTGCTCTTCTCTTGTGCTTAGGAGTAGACCACAGTAAATTGTGACCACGGTATTGATTGCTGTAGCACAGTGGAGGACGAGTGCACTTCTCTCGTCCACAGGAGTAGACTACAGTAAATTGTGACCATGGTATTGATTGCTGCAGCACAGTGGAGGACGAGTGCACTTCTCTTGTGCTTAGGCGTAGACTACAGTAAATTGTGACCACGGTATTGATTGCTGTAGCACAGTGGAGGACGAGTGCACTTCTCTTGTGCCCTAGAGTAGACCACAGTAAATTGTGACCACGGTATTGATTGCTGCAGCACAGTGGAGGACGAGTGCACTTCTCTTGTGCCCAGGAGTAGACCACAGTAAATTGTGACCACGGTATTGATTGCTGTAGCACAGTGGAGGACGAGTGCACTTCTCTTGTGCCCAGGAGTAGACTACAGCAAATTGTGACCACGGTATTAATTGCTGCAGCACAGTGGAGGACAAGTGCACTTCTCTTGTGCTTAGGAGTAGACCACAGCAAATTGTGACCACGGTATTGATTGCTGCAGCACAGTGGAGGACGAGAGCACTTCTCTTGTGCCCAAGAGTAGACCACAGTAAATTTTGACCTCGGTATTGATTGCTGTAGCACAGTGGAGGACGAGTGCACTTCTCTTGTCCACAGGAGTAGACCACAGTAAATTGTGACCACGGTATTGATTGCTGCAGCACAGTGGTGGACGAGTGCACTTGTCTTGTGCCCAGGAGTAGACTACAGCAAATTGTGACCACGGTATTGATTGCTGTAGCACAGTGGAGGACGAGTGCACTTCTCTTGTGCCGAGGAGTAGACTACAGTAAATTGTGACCACGGTATTGATTGCTGTAGCACAGTGGAGGACGAGTGCACTTCTCTTGTGCCCAGGAGTAGACCACAGTAAATTGTGACCACGGTATTGACTGCTGTAGCACAGTGGAGGACGAGTGCACTTTTCTTGTGCCCAGGAGTGGACTACAGTAAATTGTGACCACGGTATTGATTGCTGTAGCACAGTGGAGGACGAGTGCACTTCTCTTGTGCCCAGGAGTAGACCACAATAAATTGTGACCACGGTATTGATTGATGTAGCACAGTGGAGGACGAGTGCACTTCTCTTGTGCCCAGGAGTAGACCACGGTAAATTGTGACCACGGTATTGATTGCTGCAGCACAGTGGAAGACGAGTGCACTTCTCTTGTGCACAAGAGTAGACCACAGTAAATTGTGACCACGGTATTGATTGCTGTAGCACAGTGGAGGACGAGTGCACTTCACTTGTGCCTAGGAGTAGACTACAGTAAATTGTGACCACGGTATTGATTGCTGTAGCACAGTGGAGGTTCGAGTGCACTTCTCTTGTGCCCAGGGGCAGACTACAGCAAATTGTGACCACGGTATTGATTGCTGTAGCACAGTGGAGGACGAGTGCACTTCTCTTGTGCCCAGGAGTAGACTACAGTAAATTGTGACCACGGTATTGATTGCTGTAGCACAGTGGAGGACGAGTGCATTTCTCTTGTGCCCAGGAGTAGACTAGAGCAAATTTTGACCACGGTATTGATTGCTGCAGCACAGTGGAGGACGAGTGCACTTCTCTTGTGCTTAGGAGTAGACTACAGAAAATTGTGACCACGGTATTGATTGCTGTAGCACAGTGGAGGACGAGTGCACTTCTCTTGTGCCCAGGAGTAGACTACAGCAAATTGTGACCACGGTATTGATTGCTGCAGCACAGTGGAGGACGAGTGCACTTCTGTTGTCCACAGGAGTAGACCACAGTCAATTGTGACCACGGTATTGATTGCTGTAGCACAGTGGAGGACGAGTGCACTTCTCTTGTGCCCAGGAGTACACTACAGCAAATTGTGACCACGGTATTGATTGCTGAAGCACAGTCGAGGACGAGTGCACTTCTCTTGTGCCCAGGAGTAGACCACAGCAAATTGTGACCACGGTATTGATGGCTGTAACACAGTGGAGGACGAGTGCACTTCTCTTGTGCCCAGGAGTAAACCACAGTAAAGTGTGACCACGGTATTGATTGCTGTAGCACAGTCGAGGACGAGTGCACTTCTCTTGTGCCCAGGAGTAGGCTACAGTAAATTGTGACCACGGTATTCATTGCTGTAGCACAGTGGAGGACGAGTGCACTTCTCTTGTGCCCAGGAGTAGACTACAGCAAATTGTGACCACGGTATTGATTGCTGCAGCACAGTGGAGGACGAGTGCACTTCTCTTGTCCACAGGAGTAGACCACATTAAATTGTGACCACGGTATTGATTGCTGTAGCACAGTGGAGGACGAGTGCAATTCTCTTGAGCTTAGGAGTAGACTACAGCAAATTGTGACCACGGTATTGATTGCTGTAGCACAGTGGAGGACGAGTGCACTTCCCTTGTGCTTAGGAGTAGACTACGGTAAATTGTGACCAGGGTATTGATTGCTGTAGCACAGTGGAAGACGAGTGCACTTATCTTGTCCACAGGAGTAGACCAAAGTAAATTGTGACCACGGTATTTATTGCTGCAGCACAGTGGAGGACGAGTGCACTTCTCTTGTGCCCAGGAGTAGACTACAGTAAATTGCGACCACGGTATTGATTGCTGTAGCACAGTGGAGGACGAGTGCACTTCTCTTGTGCTTAGGAGTAGACTACAGCAAATTGTGACCACGGTATTGATTGCTGTAGCACAGTCGAGGACGAGTGCACTTCTCTTGTGCCCAAGAGTAGACCACAGTAAATTGTGACCAGGGTATTGATTGCTGCAGCACAGTGCAGGACGAGTGCACTTCTCTTGTCCACAGGAGTAGACTACAGTTAATTGTGACCATGGTATTGATTGCTGCAGCACAGTGGAGGACGAGTGCACTTATCTTGTGCTTAGGAGTAGACTACAGTAAATTGTGACCACGGTATTGATTGCTGTAACACAGTGGAGGACGAGTGAAATTCTCTTGTGCCCTAGAGTAGACCACAGTAAATTATGACCACGGTATTGATTGCTGCAGCACAGTGGAGGACGAGTGCACTTCTCTTGTGCCCAGGAGTAGACCACAGTAAATTGTGACCACGGTATTGATTGCTGTAGAACAGTGGAGGACGATTGCACTTTTCTTGTGCCCAGGAGTACACTACAGCAAATTGTGACCACGGTATTGATTGCTGAAGCACAGTGGAGGACGAGTGCACTTCTCTTGTGCCCAGGAGTAGACCACGGTAAATTGTGACCACGGTATTGATTGCTGCAGCACAGTGGAGGACGAGTGCACTTCTCTTGTGCCCAAGGGTAGACCACAGTAAATTGTGACCACGGTATTGATTGCTGTAGCACAGTGGAGGACGAGTGCACTTCACTTGTGCCCAGGAGTAGACTACAGTAAATTGTGACCACGGTATTGATTGCTGTAGCACAGTGGAGGTTCGAGTGCACTTCTCTTGTGCCCAGGAGCAGACTACAGCAAATTGTGACCACGATATTGATTGCTGTAGTACAGTGGAGGACGAGTGCACTTCTCTTGTGCCCAGGAGTAGACTACAGTAAATTGTGACCACGGTATTGATTGCTGTAGCACAGTGGAGGACGAGTGCACTTCTCTTGTGCCCAGGAGTAGACTAGAGCAAATTGTGACCACGGTATTGATTGCTGCAGCACAGTGGAGGACGAGTGCACTTCTCTTGTGCTTAGGAGTAGTCTACAGAAAATTGTGACCACGGTATTGATTGCTGTAGCACAGTGGAGGACGAGTGCACTTCTCTTGTGCCCAGGAGTAGACTACAGCAAATTGTGACCACGGTATTGATTGCTGCAGCACAGAGGAGGACGAGTGCACTTCTCTTGTCCACAGGAGTAGACCACAGTCAATTGTGACCACGGTATTGATTGCTGTAGCACAGTGGAGGACGATTGCACTTTTCTTGTGCCCAGGAGTACACTACAGCAAATTGTGACCACGGTATTGATTGCTGAAGCACAGTCGAGGACGAGTGCACTTCACTTGTGCCCAGGAGTAGACCACAGCAAATTGTGACCACGGTATTGATTGCTGTAACACAGTGGAGGACGAGTGCACTTCTCTTGTGCCCAGGAGTAGACCACAGTAAAGTGTGACCACGGTATTGATTGCTGTAGCACAGTCGAGGACGAGTGCACTTCTCTTGTGCCCAGGAGTAGGCTACAGTAAATTGTGACCACGGTATTCATTGCTGTAGCACAGTGGAGGACGAGTGCACTTCTCTTGTGCCCAGGAGTAGACTACAGCAAATTGTGACCACGGTATTGATTGCTGCTGCACAGTGGAGGACGAGTGCACTTCTCTTGTCCACAGGAGTAGACCACATTAAATTGTGACCACGGTATTGATTGCTGTAGCACAGTGGAGAACGAGTGAACTTCTCTTGAGCTTAGGAGTAGACTACAGCAAATTGTGACCACGGTATTGATTGCTGTAGCACAGTGGAGGACGAGTGCACTTCCCTTGTGCTTAGGAGTAGACTACAGTAAATTGTGACCAGGGTATTGATTGCTGTAGCACAGTGGAAGACGAGTGCACTTATCTTGTCCACAGGAGTAGACCAAAGAAAATTGTGACCACGGTATTTATTGCTGCAGCACAGTGGAGGACGAGTGCACTTCTCTTGTGCCCAGGAGTAGACTACAGTAAATTGCGACCACGGTATTGATTGCTGTAGCACAGTGGAGGACGAGTGCACTTCACTTGTGCTTAGGAGTAGACTACAGCAAATTGTGACCACGGTATTGATTGCTGTAGCACAGTCGAGGATGAGTGCACTTCTCTTGTGCCCAAGAGTAGACCACAGTAAATTGTGACCAGGGTATTGATTGCTGCAGCACAGTGGAGGACGAGTGCACTTCTCTTGTGCCCAGAGTAGACCACAGTAAATTGTGACCACGGTATTGATTGCTGCAGCACAGTGGAGGACGAGTGCAATTCTCTTGTGCTTAGGAGTAGACTACAGTAAATTGTGACCACGGTATTGTTTGCTGTAGCACAGTGGAGGACGAGCGCACTTCTCTTGTGCCCAGGAGTAGACTACAGTAAATTGTGACCACGGTATTGATTGCTGTAGCACAGTGGAGTACGAGTGCACTTCTTTGTGCCCAGGCGTAGACTACAGCAAATTGTGACCACGGTATTGATTGCTGCAGCACAGTGGAGGACGAGTGCACTTCTCTTGTGCCCAGGAGTAGACTACAGCAAATTGTGACCACGGTATTGATTGCTGCAGCACAGTGGAGGACGAGTGCACTTCTCTTGTGCCCAAGAGTAGACCACAGTAAATTGTGACCATGGTATTGCTTGCTGTAGCACAGTGGAGGACGAGTGCACTTCTCTTGTGCTTAGGAGTAGACCACAGTAAATTGTGACCACGGTATTGATTGCTGTAGCACAGTGGAGGACGAGTGCACTTCTCTTGTCCACAGGAGTAGACTACAGTAAATTGTGACCACGGTATTGATTGCTGTAGCACAGTGGAGGACGAGTGCACTTCTCTTGTCCACAGGAGTAGACTACAGTAAATTGTGACCATGGTATTGATTGCTGCAGCACAGTGGAGGACAAGTGCACTTCTCTTGTGCTTAGGAGTAGACTACAGTAAATTGTGACCACGGTATTGATTGCTGTAGCACAGTGGAGGACGAGTGCACTTCTCTTGTGCCTTAGAGTAGACCACAGTAAATTGTGACCACGGTATTGATTGCTGCAGCACAGTGGAGGACGAGTGCACTTCTCTTGTGCCCAGGAGTAGACCACAGTAAATTGTGACCACGGTATTGATTGCTGTAGAACAGTGGAGGACTAGTGCACTTCTCTTGTGCCCAGGAGTAGGCTACAGTAAATTGTGACCACGGTATTCATTGCTGTAGCACAGTGGAGGACGAGTGCACTTCTCTTGTGCCCAGGAGTAGACTACAGCAAATTGTGACCACGGTATTGATTGCTGCAGCACAGTGGAGGACGAGTGCACTTCTCTTGTCCACAGGAATAGACCACAGTAAATTGTGACCACGGTATTGATTGCTGTTGCACAGTGGAGGACGAGTGCACTTCTCTTGAGCTTAGGAGTAGACTACAGCAAATTGTGACCACGGTATTGATTGCTGTAGCACAGTGGAGGACGAGTGCACTTCCCTTGTGCTTAGGAGTAGACTACAGTAAATTGTGACCAGGGTATTGATTGCTGTAGCACAGTGGAAGACGAGTGCACTTATCTTGTCCACAGGAGTAGACCAAAGTAAATTGTGTCCACGGTATTGATTGCTGCAGCACAGTGGAGGACGAGTGCACTTCTCTTGTGCCCAGGAGTAGACTACAGTAAATTGTGACCACGGTATTGATTGCTGTAGCACAGTGGAGGACGAGTGCACTTCTCGTGTGCCCAGGAGTAGACCACAATAAATTGTGACCACGGTATTGATTGATGTAGCACAGTGGAGGACGAGTGCACTTCTCTTGTGCCCAGGAGTAGACCACGGTAAATTGTGACCACGGTATTGATTGCTGCAGCACAGTGGAGGACGAGTGCACTTCTCTTGTGCCCAAGAGTAGACCACAGTAAATTGTGACCACGGTATTGATTGCTGTAGCACAGTGGAGGACGAGTGCACTTCACTTGTGCCCAGCAGTAGACTACAGTAAATTGTGACCACGGTATTGATTGCTGTAGCACAGTGGAGGTTCGAGTGCACTTCTCTTGTGCCCAGGAGCAGACTACAGCAAATTGTGACCACGGTATTGATTGCTGTAGCACAGTGGAGGACGAGTGCACTTCTCTTGTGCCCAGGAGTAGACTACAGTAAATTGTGAACACGGTATTGATTGCTGTAGCACAGTGGAGGACGAGTGCACTTCTCTTGTGCCCAGGAGTAGACTAGAGCAAATTATGACCACGGTATTGATTGCTGCAGCACAGTGGAGGACGAGTGCACTTCTCTTGTGCTTAGGAGTAGACTACAGTAAATTGTGACCACGGTATTGATTGCTGTAGCACAGTGGAGGACGAGTGCACTTCTATTGTGCCCAGGAGTAGACTACTGCAAATTGTGACCACGGTATTGATTGCTGCAGCACAGTGGAGGACGAGTGCACTTCTCTTGTCCACAGGAGTAGACCACAGTCAATTGTGACCACGGTATTGATTGCTGTAGCACAGTGGAGGACGAGTGCACTTCTCTTGTGCCCAGGAGTACACTACAGCAAATTGTGACCGCGGTATTGATTGCTGAAGCACAGTCGAGGACGAGTGCACTTCTCTTGTGCCCAGGAGTAGACCACAGCAAATTGTGAACACGGTATTGATTGCTGTAACACAGTGGAGGTCGAGAGCACTTCTCTTGTGCCCAGGAGTAGACCACAGTAAAGTGTGACCACGGTATTGATTGCTGTAGCACAGTCGAGGACGAGTGCACTTCTCTTGTGCCCAGGAGTAGGCTACAGTAAATTGTGACCACGGTATTCATTGCTGTAGCACAGTGGAGGACGAGTGCACTTCTCTTGTGCCCAGGAGTAGACTACAGCAAATTGTGACCACGGTATTGATTGCTGCAGCACAGTGGAGGACGAGTGCACTTCTCTTGTCCACAGGAGTAGACCACATTAAATTGTGACCACGGTATTGATTGCTGTAGCACAGTGGAGGACGAGTGAACTTCTCTTGAGCTTAGCAGTAGACTACAGCAAATTGTGACCACGGTATTGATTGCTGTAGCACAGTGGAGGACGAGTGCACTTCCCTTGTGCTTAGGAGTAGACTACAGTAAATTGTGACCAGGGTATTGATTGCTGTAGCACAGTGGAAGATGAGTGCACTTATCTTGTCCACAGGAGTAGACCAAAGTAAATTGTGACCACGGTATTTTTTGCTGCAGCACAGTGGAGGACGAGTGCACTTCTCTTGTGCCTTAGAGTAGACCACAGTAAATTGTGACCACGGTATTGATTGCTGCAGCACAGTGGAGGACGAGTGCACTTCTCTTGTGCCCAGGAGTAGACCACAGTAAATTGTGACCACGGTATTGATTGCTGTAGAACAGTGGAGGAAGAGTGCTCTTCTCTTGTGCCCAGGAGTAGGCTACAGTAAATTGTGACCACGGTATTCATTGCTGTAGCACAGTGGAGGACGAGTGCACTTCTCTTGTTCCCAGGAGTAGACTACAGCAAATTGTGACCACGGTATTGATTGCTGGAGCACAGTGGAGGACGAGTGCACTTCTCTTGTCCACAGGAATAGACCACAGTAAATTGTGACCACGGTATTGATTGCTGTTGCACAGTGGAGGACGAGTGCACTTCTCTTGAGCTTAGGAGCAGACTACAGCAAATTGTGACCACGGTATTGATTGCTGTAGCACAGTGGAGGACGAGTGCACTTCCCTTGTGCTTAGGAGTAGACTACAGTAAATTGTGACCAGGGTATTGATTGCTGTAGCACAGTGGAAGACGAGTGCACTTATCTTGTCCACAGGAGTAGACCAAAGTAAATTGTGTCCACGGTATTGATTGCTGCAGCACAGTGGAGGACGAGTGCACTTCTCTTGTGCCCAGGAGTAGACTACAGTAAATTTTGACCACGGTATTGATTGCTGTAGCACAGTGGAGGACGAGTGCACTTCTCGTGTGCCCAGGAGTAGACCACAATAAATTGTGACCACGGTATTGATTGATGTAGCACAGTGGAGGACGAGTGCACTTCTCTTGTGCCCAGGAGTAGACCACGGTAAATTGTGACCACGGTATTGATTGCTGCAGCACAGTGGAGGACGAGTGCACTTCTCTTGTGCCCAAGAGTAGACCACAGTAAATTGTGACCACGGTATTGATTGCTGTAGCACAGTGGAGGACGAGTGCACTTCACTTGTGCCCAGGAGTAGACTACAGTAAATTGTGACCACGGTATTGATTGCTGTAGCACAGTGGAGGTGCGAGTGCACTTCTCTTGTGCCCAGGAGCAGACTACAGCAAATTGTGACCACGGTATTGATTGCTGTAGCACAGTGGAGGACGAGTGCACTTCTCTTGTGCCCAGGAGTAGACTACAGTAAAGTGTGACCACGGTATTGATTGCTGTAGCACAGTCGAGGACGAGTGCACTTCTCTTGTGCCCAGGAGTAGGCTACAGTAAATTGTGACCACGGTATTCATTGCTGTAGCACAGTGGAGGACGAGTGCACTTCTCTTGTGCCCAGGAGTACACTACAGCAAATTGTGACCACGGTATTGATTGCTGCAGCACAGTGGAGGACGAGTGCACTTCTCTTGTCCACAGGAGTAGACCATATTAAATTGTGACCACGGTATTGATTGCTGTAGAACAGTGGAGGACGAGTGAACTTCTCTTGAGCTTAGGAGTAGACTACAGCAAATTGTGACCACGGTATTGATTGCTGTAGCACAGTGGAGGACGAGTGCACTTCCCTTGTGCTTAGGAGTAGACTACAGTAAATTGTGGCCAGGGTATTGATTGCTGTAGCACAGTGGAAGATGAGTGCACTTATCTTGTCCACAGGAGTAGACCAAAGTAAATTGTGACCACGGTATTTATTGCTGCAGCACAGTGGAGGACGAGTGCACTTCTCTTGTGCCCAGGTGTAGACTACAGTAAATTGCGACCACGGTATTGATTGCTGTAGCACAGTGGAGGACGAGTGCAATTCTCTTGTGTTTAGGAGTAGACTACAATAAATTGTGACCACGGTATTGATTGCTGTAGCACAGTGGAGGACGAGCGCACTTCTCTTGTGCTTAGGAGTAGACTACAGCAAATTGTGACCACGGTGTTGATTGCTGTAGCACAGTCGAGGACGAGTGCACTTCTCTTGTGCCATGAGTAGACCACAGTAAATTGTGACCAGGGTATTGATTGCTGCAGCACAGTGGAGGACGAGTGCACTTCTCTTGTCCACAGGAATAGACCACAGTAAATTGTGACCACGGTATTGATTGCTGTAGCACAGTGGAGGACGAGTGCACTTCTCTTGTGCCCAGGAGTAGACTACAGCAAATTGTGACCACGGTATTGATTGCTGCAGCACAGTGGAGGACGAGTGCACTTCTCTTGTCCACAGGAATAGACCACAGTAAATTGTGACCACGGTATTGATTGCTGTTGCACAGTGGAGGACGAGTGCACTTCTCTTGAGCTTAGGAGTAAACTACAGCAAATTGTGACCACGGTATTGATTGCTGTAGCACAGTGGAGGACGAGTGCACTTCCCTTGTGCTTAGGAGTAGACTACAGTAAATTGTGACCAGGGTATTGATTGCTGTAGCACAGTGGAAGACGAGTGCACTTATCTTGTCCACAGGAGTAGACCAAAGTAAATTGTGTCCACGGTATTGATTGCTGCAGCACAGTGGAGGACGAGTGCACTTCTCTTGTGCCCAGGAGTAGACTACAGTAAATTGTGACCACGGTATTGATTGCTGTAGCACAGTGGAGGACGAGTGCACTTCTCGTGTGCCCAGGAGTAGACCACAATAAATTGTGACCACGGTATTGATTGATGTAGCACAGTGGAGGACGAGTGCACTTCTCTTGTGCCCAGGAGTAGACCACGGTAAATTGTGACCACGGTATTGATTGCTGCAGCACAGTGGAGGACGAGTGCACTTCTCTTGTGCCCAAGAGTAGACCACAGTAAATTGTGACCACGGTATTGATTGCTGTAGCACAGTGGAGGACGAGTGCACTTCACTTGTGCCCAGGAGTAGACTACAGTAAATTGTGACCACGGTATTGATTGCTGTAGCACAGTGGAGGTTCGAGTGCACTTCTCTTGTGCCCAGGAGCAGACTACAGCAAATTGTGACCACGGTATTGATTGCTGTAGCACAGTGGAGGACGAGTGCACTTCTCTTGTGCCCAGGAGTAGACTACAGTAAATTGTGAACACGGTATTGATTGCTGTAGCACAGTGGAGGACGAGTGCACTTCTCTTGTGCCCAGGAGTAGACTAGAGCAAATTGTGACCACGGTATTGATTGCTGCAGCACAGTGGAGGACGAGTGCACTTCTCTTGTGCTTAGGAGTAGACTACAGTAAATTGTGACCACGGTATTGATTGCTGTAGCACAGTGGAGGACGAGTGCACTTCTATTGTGCCCAGGAGTAGACTACAGCAAATTGTGACCACGGTATTGATTGCTGCAGCACAGTGGAGGACGAGTGCACTTCTCTTGTCCACAGGAGTAGACCACAGTCAATTGTGACCACGGTATTGATTGCTGTAGCACAGTGGAGGACGAGTGCACTTCTCTTGTGCCCAGGAGTACACTACAGCAAATTGTGACCGCGGTATTGATTGCTGAAGCACAGTCGAGGACGAGTGCACTTCTCTTGTGCCCAGGAGTAGACCACAGCAAATTGTGACCACGGTATTGATTGCTGTAACACAGTGGAGGACGAGAGCACTTCTCTTGTGCCCAGGAGTAGACCACAGTAAAGTGTGACCACGGTATTGATTGCTGTAGCACAGTCGAGGACGAGTGCACTTCTCTTGTGCCCAGGAGTAGGCTACAGTAAATTGTGACCACGGTATTCATTGCTGTAGCACAGTGGAGGACGAGTGCACTTCTCTTGTGCCCAGGAGTAGACTACAGCAAATTGTGACCACGGTATTGATTGCTGCAGCACAGTGGAGGACGAGTGCACTTCTCTTGTCCACAGGAGTAGACCACATTAAATTGTGACCACGGTATTGATTGCTGTAGCACAGTGGAGGACGAGTGAACTTCTCTTGAGCTTAGGAGTAGACTACAGCAAATTGTGACCACGGTATTGATTGCTGTAGCACAGTGGAGGACGAGTGCACTTCCCTTGTGCTTAGGAGTAGACTACAGTAAATTGTGACCAGGGTATTGATTGCTGTAGCACAGTGGAAGATGAGTGCACTTATCTTGTCCACAGGAGTAGACCAAAGTAAATTGTGACCACGGTATTTATTGCTGCAGCACAGTGGAGGACGAGTGCACTTCTCTTGTGCCTTAGAGTAGACCACAGTAAATTGTGACCACGGTATTGATTGCTGCAGCACAGTGGAGGACGAGTGCACTTCTCTTGTGCCCAGGAGTAGACCACAGTAAATTGTGACCACGGTATTGATTGCTGTAGAACAGTGGAGGAAGAGTGCACTTCTCTTGTGCCCAGGAGTAGGCTACAGTAAATTGTGACCACGGTATTCATTGCTGTAGCACAGTGGAGGACGAGTGCACTTCTCTTGTGCCCAGGAGTAGACTACAGCAAATTGTGACCACGGTATTGATTGCTGCAGCACAGTGGAGGACGAGTGCACTTCTCTTGTCCACAGGAATAGACCACAGTAAATTGTGACCACGGTATTGATTGCTGTTGCACAGTGGAGGACGAGTGCACTTCTCTTGAGCTTAGGAGTAGACTACAGCAAATTGTGACCACGGTATTGATTGCTGTAGCACAGTGGAGGACGAGTGCACTTCCCTTGTGCTTAGGAGTAGACTACAGTAAATTGTGACCAGGGTATTGATTGCTGTAGCACAGTGGAAGACGAGTGCACTTATCTTGTCCACAGGAGTAGACCAAAGTAAATTGTGTCCACGGTATTGATTGCTGCAGCACAGTGGAGGACGAGTGCACTTCTCTTGTGCCCAGGAGTAGACTACAGTAAATTGTGACCACGGTATTGATTGCTGTAGCACAGTGGAGGACGAGTGCACTTCTCGTGTGCCCAGGAGTAGACCACAATAAATTGTGACCACGGTATTGATTGATGTAGCACAGTGGAGGACGAGTGCACTTCTCTTGTGCCCAGGAGTAGACCACGGTAAATTGTGACCACGGTATTGATTGCTGCAGCACAGTGGAGGACGAGTGCACTTCTCTTGTGCCCAAGAGTAGACCACAGTAAATTGTGACCACGGTATTGATTGCTGTAGCACAGTGGAGGACGAGTGCACTTCTCTTGTGCCCAGGAGTAGACTACAGTAAATTGTGACCACGGTATTGATTGCTGTAGCACAGTGGAGGACGAGTGCACTTCTCTTGTGCCCAGGAGTAGACTAGAGCAAATTGTGACCACGGTATTGATTGCTGCAGCACAGTGGAGGACGAGTGCACTTCTCTTGTGCTTAGGAGTAGACTACAGAAAATTGTGACCACGGTATTGATTGCTGTAGCACAGTGGAGGACGAGTGCACTTCTATTGTGCCCAGGAGTAGACTACAGCAAATTGTGACCACGGTATTGATTGCTGCAGCACAGTGGAGGACGAGTGCACTTCTCTTGTCCACATGAGTAGACCACAGTCAATTGTGACCACGGTATTGATTGCTGTAGCACAGTGGAGGACGAGTGCACTTCTCTTGTGCCCAGGAGTACACTACAGCAAATTGTGACCGCGGTATTGATTGCTGAACCACAGTCGAGGACGAGTGCACTTCTCTTGTGCCCAGGAGTAGACCACAGCAAATTGTGACCACGTTATTGATTGCTGTAACACAGTGGAGGACGAGAGCACTTCTCTTGTGCCCAGGAGTAGACCACAGTAAAGTGTGACCACGGTATTGATTGCTGTAGCACAGTCGAGGACGAGTGCACTTCACTTGTGCCCAGGAGTAGGCTACAGTAAATTGTGACCACGGTATTCATTGCTGTAGCACAGTGGAGGACGAGTGCACTTCTCTTGTGCCCAGGAGTAGACTACAGCAAATTGTGACCACGGTATTGATTGCTGCAGCACAGTGGAGGACGAGTGCACTTCTCTTGTCCACAGGAGTAGACCATATTAAATTGTGACCACGGTATTGATTGCTGTAGCACAGTGGAGGACGAGTGAACTTCTCTTGAGCTTAGGAGTAGACTACAGCAAATTGTGACCACGGTATTGATTGCTGTAGCACAGTGGAGGACGAGTGCACTTCCCTTGTGCTTAGGAGTAGACTACAGTAAATTGTGACCAGGGTATTGATTGCTGTAGCACAGTGGAAGATGAGTGCACTTATCTTGTCCACAGGAGTAGACCAAAGTAAATTGTGACCACGGTATTTATTGCTGCAGCACAGTGGAGGACGAGTGCACTTCTCTTGTGCCCAGGTGTAGACTACAGTAAATTGCGACCACGGTATTGATTGCTGTAGCACAGTGGAGGACGAGTGCAATTCTCTTGTGCTTAGGAGTAGACTACAATAAATTGTGACCACGGTATTGATTGCTGTAGCACAGTGGAGGACGAGCGCACTTCTCTTGTGCTTAGGAGTAGACTACAGCAAATTGTGACCACGGTGTTGATTGCTGTAGCACAGTCGAGGACGAGTGCACTTCTCTTGTGCCCAAGAGTAGACCACAGTAAATTGTGACCAGGGTATTAATTGCTGCAGCACAGTGGAGGACGAGTGCACTTCTCTTGTGCCCAGAGTAGACCACAGTAAATTGTGACCACGGTATTGATTGCTGCAGCACAGTGGAGGACGAGTGCACTTCTCTTGTGCTTAGGAGTAGACTACAATAAATTGTGACCACGGTATTGATTGCTGTAGCACAGTGGAGAACGAGCGCACTTCTCTTGTGCCCAGGAGTAGACTACAGTAAATTGTGACCACGGTATTGATTGCTGTAGCACAGTGGAGGACGAGTGCACTTCTCTTGTGCCCAGGCGTAGACTACAGCAAATTGTGACCACGGTATTGATTGCTGCAGCACAGTGGAGGACGAGTGCACTTCTCTTGTGCCCAGGAGTAGACTACAGCAAATTGTGACCACGGTATTGATTGCTGCAGCACAGTGGAGGACGAGTGCACTTCTCTTGTGCCCAAGAGTAGACCACAGTAAATTGTGTCCATGGTATTGCTTGCTGTAGCACAGTGGAGGACGAGTGCACTTCTCTTGTGCTTAGGAGAAGACCACAGTAAATTGTGACCACGGTATTGATTGCTGTAGCACAGTGGAGGACGAGTGCACTTCTCTTGTCCACAGGAGTAGACTACAGTAAATTGTGACCACGGTATTGATTGCTTTAGCACAGTGGAGGACGAGTGCACTTCTCTTGTGCTTAGGAGTAGACCACAGTAAATTGTGACCACGGTATTGATTGCTGTAGCACAGTGGAGGACGAGTGCACTTCTCTTGTGCCCAGGAGTAGACTACAGTAAATTGTGCCCATGGTATTGATTGCTGCAGCACAGTGGAGGACGAGTGCACTTCTCTTGTGCTTAGGAGTAGACTACAGTAAATTGTGACCACGGTATTGATTGCTGCAGCACAGTGGAGGACGAGTGCACTTCTCTTGTCCACAGGAGTAGACTACAGTAAATTGTGACCATGGTATTGATTGCTGCAGCACAGTGGAGGACGAGTGCACTTCTCTTGTGCTTAGGAGTAGACTACAGTAAATTGTGACCACGGTATTGATTGCTGTAGCACAGTGGAGGACGAGTGAAATTCTCTTGTGCCCTAGAGTAGACCACAGTAAATTGTGACCACGGTATTGATTGCTGTAGAACAGTGGAGGACGAGTGCACTTCTCTTGTGCCCAGGAGTAGGCTACAGTAAATTGTGACCACGGTATTCATTGCTGTAGCACAGTGGAGGACGAGTGCACTTCTCTTGTGCCCAGGAGTAGACTACAGCAAATTGTGACCACGGTATTGATTGCTGCAGCACAGTGGAGGACGAGTGCACTTCTCTTGTCCACAGGAGTAGACCACAGTAAATTGTGACCACGGTATTGATTGCTGTAGCACAGTGGAGGACGAGTGCACTTCTCTTGAACTTAGGAGTAGACTACAGCAAATTGTGACCACGGTATTGATTGCTGTAGCACAGTGGAGGACGAGTGCACTTCCCTTGTGCTTAGGAGTAGACTACAGTAAATTGTGACCAGGGTATTGATTGCTGTAGCACAGTGGAAGACGAGTGCAATTATCTTGTCCACACGAGTAGACCAAAGTAAATTGTGTCCACGGTATTGATTGCTGCAGCACAGTGGAGGACGAGTGCACTTCTCTTGTGCCCAGGAGTAGACTACAGTAAATTGCGACCACGGTATTGATTGTTGTAGCACAGTGGAGAACGAGTGCACTTCTCTTGTGCTTAGGAGTAGACTACAGCAAATTGTGACCACGGTATTGATTGCTGTAGCACAGTGGAGGACGAGTGCACTTCTCTTGTCCACAGGAGTAGACTATAGCAAATTGTGACCACGGTATTGATTGCTGTAGCTCAGTGGAGGACGAGTGCACTTCTCTTGTGCCCAAGAGTAGACCACAGTAAATTGTGACCACGGTATTGATTGCTATAGCACAGTGGAGAACGAGTGCACTTCTCTTGTCCTTAGGAGTAGACTACAGTAAATTGTGACCACGGTATTGATTGCTGCAGCACAGTGGAGGACGAGTGCACTTCTCTTGTGCCCCAGAGTAGACCACAGTAAATTGTGACCACGGTATTGATTGCTGCAGCACAGTGGAGGACGAGTGCACTTCTCTTGTGCTTAGGAGTAGACTACAGTAAATTGTGACCACGGTATTGATTTCTGTAGCACAGTGGAGGACGAGTGCACTTCTCTTGTGCCCAAGAATAGACCACAGTAAATTGTGCCACAGTATTGATTGCTGCAGCACAGTGGAGGACGAGTGCACTTCTCTTGTGCTTAGGAGTAGACCACAGTAAATTGTGACCACGGTATTGATTGCTGTAGCACAGTGGAGGACGAGTGCACTTCTCTTGTGCCCGGGACTAAACTACAGTAAATTGTGACCACGGTATTGATTGCTGTAGCACAGTGGAGGACGAGTGCACTTCCCTTGTTCCCCGGAGTAGACTACAGTAAATTGTGACCACGGTATTGATTGCTGCAGCACAGTGGAGGACGAGTGCACTTCTCTTGTGCCCAGGAGTAGACTACAGCAAATTCTGACCTCGGTATTGATTGCTGTAGCACAGTGGAGGACGAGTGCACTTCTCTTGTGCTTAGGAGTAGACTACAGTAAATTGTGACCACGGTATTGATTGCTGTAGCACAGTGGAGGACGAGTGCACTTCTCTTGTGCTTAGGAGTAGACTACAGTAAATTGTGACCACGGTAATGATTGCTGTAGCACAGTGGAGGACGAGTGCACTTCTCTTGTCCACAGGAGTAGACTACAGTAAATTGTGACCAAGGTATTGATTATTGTAGCACAGTGGAGGACGAGTGCACTTCTCTTGTGCTTAGGAGTAGACTACTGTAAATTGTGACCACGGTATTGATTGCTGTAGCACAGTGGAGGACGAGTGCACTTCTCTTGTGCCCAGGAGTAGACTACAGCAAATTGTGACCACGGTGTTGATTGCTGCAGCACAGTGGAGGACGAGTGCACTTCTCTTGTGCCCAAGAGTAGACCACAGTAAATTGTGACCACGGTATTGATTGCTGTAGCACAGTGGAGGACGAGTGCACTTCTCTTGTCCACAGGAGTAGACTACAGTAAATTGTGACCACGGTATTGTTTGCTGTAGCACAGTGGAGGACGAGTGCACTTCTCTTGTGCCCAAGAGTAGACCACAGTAAATTGTGACCACGGTATTGATTGCTGTAGCACAGTGGAGGACGAGTGCACTTCTCTTGTGCTTAGGAGTAGACTACATCAAATTGTGACCACGGTATTGAGTGCTGCAGCACAGTGGAGGACGAGTGCACTTCTCTTGTGCTTAGGAGTAGACTACAGTAAATTGTGACCACGGTATTGATTGCTGTAGCACAGTGGAGGACGAGCGCACTTCTCTTGTGCTTAGGAGTAGACTACAGAAATTGTGACCACGGTATTGATTGCTGCAGCACAGTGGAGGACGAGTGCATTTCTCTTGTGCTTAGGAGTAGACTACAGTAAATTGTGACCACAGTATTGATTGCTGCAGCACAGTGGAGGACGAGTGCACTTCTCTTGTGCTTAGGAGTAGACTACAGTAAATTGTGACCACGGTATTGATTGCTGTAGCACAGTGGAGGACGAGTGCACTTCTCTTGTCCACAGCAGTAGACTACAGTAAATTGTGACCACGGTATTGATTGCTGTAGCACAGTGGAGGACGACAGCACTTCTCTTGTGCTTAGGAGTAGACTACAGTAAATTGTGACCACGGTATTGATTGCTGTAGCACAGCGGAGGACGAGTGCACTTCTCTTGTGCTTAGGAGTAGACTACAGTAAATTGTGACCACGGTATTGATTGCTGTAGCACAGTGGAGGACGAGTGCACTTCTCTTGTCCACAGGGGTAGACTAAAGTAAATTGTGACGACGGTATTGATTGCTGTAGAACAGTGGAGGACGAGTGCACTTCTCTTGTGCTTAGGAGTAGACTACAGCAAATTGTGACCACGGTATTGATTGTTGTAGCACAGTGGAGGACGAGTGCACTTCTCTTGTGCGCAGTAGTAGTCTACAGCAAATTGTGACCACGGTATTGATTGCTGCAGCACAGTGGAGGACGAGTGCACTTCTCTTGTGCCCAGAGTAGACCACAGTAAATTGTGACCACGGTATTGATTGCTGCAGCACAGTGGAGGACGAGTGCAATTCTCTTGTGCTTAGGAGTAGACTACAATAAATTGTGACCACGGTATTGATTGCTGTAGCACAGTGGAGGACGAGCGCACTTCTCTTGTGCCCAGGAGTAGACTACAGTAAATTGTGACCACGGTATTGATTGCTGTAGCACAGTGGAGGACGAGTGCACTTCACTTGTGCCCAGGCGTAGACTACAGCAAATTGTGACCACGGTATTGATTGCTGCAGCACAGTCGAGGACGAGTGCACTTCTCTTGTGCCCAGGAGTAGACTACAGCAAATTGTGACCACGGTATTGATTGCTGCAGCACAGTGGAGGACGAGTGCACTTCTCTTGTGCCCAAGAGTAGACCACAGTAAATTGTGACCATGGTATTGCTTGCTGTAGCACAGTGGAGGACGAGTGCACTTCTCTTGTGCTTAGGAGTAGACTACAGCAAATTGTGACCACGGTATTGATTTCTGCAGCTCAGTGGAGGACGAGTGCACTTCTCTTGTGCCCAAGAGTAGACTACAGTAAATTGTGACCACGGAATTGATTGCTGCAGCACAGTGGAGGACGAGTGCACTTCTCTTGTGCTTAGGAGTAGACTACAGTAAATTGTGACCACGGTATTGATTCCTGTAGCACTGTGGAGGACGAGTGCACTTCTCTTGTGCCCAGGAGTAGTCTACAGTAAATTGTGACCACGGTATTGATTGCTGTAGCACAGTGGCGGACGAGTGCACTTCTCTTGTGCTTAGGAGTAGACTACAGTAAATTGTGACCACGGTATTGATTGCTGCAGCACAGTGGAGGACGAGTGCACTTCTCTTGTGCTTAGGAGTAGACTACAGCAAATTGTGACCACGGTATTGATTGCTGTGCACAGTGGAGGACGAGTGCACTTCTCTTGTGCTTAGGAGTAGACTACAGCAAATTGTGACCACGGTATTGATTTCTGCAGCTCAGTGGAGGACGAGTGCACTTCTCTTGTGCCCAAGAGTAGACTACAGTAAATTGTGACCACGGAATTGATTGCTGCAGCACAGTGGAGGACGAGTGCACTTCTCTTGTGCTTAGGAGTAGACTACAGTAAATTGTGACCACGGTATTGATTCCTGTAGCTCTGTGGAGGACGAGTGCACTTCTCTTGTGCCCAGGAGTAGTCTACAGTAAATTGTGACCACGGTATTGATTGCTGTAGCACAGTGGCGGACGAGTGCACTTCTCTTGTGCTTAGGAGTAGACTACAGTAAATTGTGACCTCGGTATTGATTGCTGTAGCACAGTGGAGGACGAGTGCACTTCTCTTGTCCACAGGAGTAGACCACAGTAAATTGTGACCACGGTATTGATTGCTGCAGCACAGTGGAGGACGAGTGCACTTCTCTTGTGCCCAGGAGTAGACTACAGCAAATTGTGACCACGGTATTGATTGCTGTAGCACAGTGGAGGACGAGTGCACTTCTCTTGTGCCGAGGAGTAGACTACAGTAAATTGTGACCACGGTATTGATTGCTATAGCACAGTGGAGGACGAGTGCACTTCTCTTGTGCCCAGGAGTAGACCACAGTAAATTGTGACCACGGTATTGACTGCTGTAGCACAGTGGAGGACGAGTGCACTTCTCTTGTGCCCAGGAGTAGACTACAGTAAATTGTGACCACGGTATTGATTGCTGTAGCACAGTGGAGGACGAGTGCACTTCTCTTCTGCCCAGGAGTAGACCACGGTAAATTGTGACCACGGTATTGATTGCTGCAGCACAGTGGAGGACGAGTGCACTTCTCTTGTGCCCAGGAGTAGACCACGGTAAATTGTGACCACGGTATTGATTGCTGTAACACAGTGGAGGACGAGTGCACTTCTCTTGTGCCCAGGAGTAGACCACGGTAAATTGTGACCACGGTATTGATTGCTGCAGCACAGTGGAGGACGAGTGCACTTCTCTTGTGCCCAAGGGTAGACCACAGTAAATTGTGACCACGGTATTGATTGCTGTAGCACAGTGGAGGACGAGTGCACTTCACTTGTGCCCAGGAGTAGACTACAGTAAATTGTGACCACGGTATTGATTGCTGTAGCACAGTGGAGGTTCGAGTGCACTTCTCTTGTGCCCAGGAGCAGACTACAGCAAATTGTGACCACGATATTGATTGCTGTAGTACAGTGGAGGACGAGTGCACTTCTCTTGTGCCCAGGAGTAGACTACAGTAAATTGTGACCACGGTATTGATTGCTGTAGCACAGTGGAGGACGAGTGCACTTCTCTTGTGCCCAGGAGTAGACTAGAGCAAATTGTGACCACGGTATTGATTGCTGCAGCACAGTGGAGGACGAGTGCACTTCTCTTGTGCTTAGGAGTAGTCTACAGAAAATTGTGACCACGGTATTGATTGCTGTAGCACAGTGGAGGACGAGTGCACTTCTCTTGTGCCCAGGAGTAGACTACAGCAAATTGTGACCACGGTATTGATTGCTGCAGCACAGAGGAGGACGAGTGCACTTCTCTTGTCCACAGGAGTAGACCACAGTCAATTGTGACCACGGTATTGATTGCTGTAGCACAGTGGAGGACGATTGCACTTTTCTTGTGCCCAGGAGTACACTACAGCAAATTGTGACCACGGTATTGATTGCTGAAGCACAGTCGAGGACGAGTGCACTTCACTTGTGCCCAGGAGTAGACCACAGCAAATTGTGACCACGGTATTGATTGCTGTAACACAGTGGAGGACGAGTGCACTTCTCTTGTGCCCAGGAGTAGACCACAGTAAAGTGTGACCACGGTATTGATTGCTGTAGCACAGTCGAGGACGAGTGCACTTCTCTTGTGCCCAGGAGTAGGCTACAGTAAATTGTGACCACGGTATTCATTGCTGTAGCACAGTGGAGGACGAGTGCACTTCTCTTGTGCCCAGGAGTAGACTACAGCAAATTGTGACCACGGTATTGATTGCTGTAGCACAGTGGAGAACGAGTGAACTTCTCTTGAGCTTAGGAGTAGACTACAGCAAATTGTGACCACGGTATTGATTGCTGTAGCACAGTGGAGGACGAGTGCACTTCCCTTGTGCTTAGGAGTAGACTACAGTAAATTGTGACCATGGTATTGATTGCTGTAGCACAGTGGAAGACGAGTGCACTTATCTTGTCCACAGGAGTAGACCAAAGAAAATTGTGACCACGGTATTTATTGCTGCAGCACAGTGGAGGACGAGTGCACTTCTCTTGTGCCCAGGAGTAGACTACAGTAAATTGCGACCACGGTATTGATTGCTGTAGCACAGTGGAGGACGAGTGCACTTCACTTGTGCTTAGGAGTAGACTACAGCAAATTGTGACCACGGTTTTGATTGCTGTAGCACAGTCGAGGATGAGTGCACTTCTCTTGTGCCCAAGAGTAGACCACAGTAAATTGTGACCAGGGTATTGATTGCTGCAGCACAGTGGAGGACGAGTGCACTTCTCTTGTGCCCAGAGTAGACCACAGTAAATTGTGACCACGGTATTGATTGCTGCAGCACAGTGGAGGACGAGTGCAATTCTCTTGTGCTTAGGAGTAGACTACAGTAAATTGTGACCACGGTATTGTTTGCTGTAGCACAGTGGAGGACGAGCGCACTTCTCTTGTGCCCAGGAGTAGACTACAGTAAATTGTGACCACGGTATTGATTGCTGTAGCACAGTGGAGGACGAGTGCACTTCTTTGTGCCCAGGCGTAGACTACAGCAAATTGTGACCACGGTATTGTTTGCTGCAGCACAGTGGAGGACGAGTGCACTTCTCTTGTGCCCAGGAGTAGACTACAGCAAATTGTGACCACGGTATTGATTGCTGCAGCACAGTGGAGGACGAGTGCACTTCTCTTGTGCCCAAGAGTAGACCACAGTAAGTTGTGACCATGGTATTGCTTGCTGTAGCACAGTGGAGGACGAGTGCACTTCTCTTGTGCTTAGGAGTAGACCACAGTAAATTGTGACCACGGTATTGATTGCTGTAGCACAGTGGAGGACGAGTGCACTTCTCTTGTCCACAGGAGTAGACTACAGTAAATTGTGACCACGGTATTGATTGCTGTAGCACAGTGGAGGACGAGTGCACTTCTCTTGTCCACAGGAGTAGACTACAGTAAATTGTGACCATGGTATTGATTGCTGCAGCACAGTGGAGGACAAGTGCACTTCTCTTGTGCTTAGGAGTAGACTACAGTAAATTGTGACCACGGTATTGATTGCTGTAGCACAGTGGAGGACGAGTGCACTTCTCTTGTGCCTTAGAGTAGACCACAGTAAATTGTGACCACGGTATTGTTTGCTGCAGCACAGTGGAGGACGAGTGCACTTCTCTTGTGCCCAGGAGTAGACCACAGTAAATTGTGACCACGGTATTGATTGCTGTAGAACAGTGGAGGACGAGTGCACTTCTCTTGTGCCCAGGAGTAGGCTACAGTAAATTGTGACCACGGTATTCATTGCTGTAGCACAGTGGAGGACGAGTGCACTTCTCTTGTGCCCAGGAGTAGACTACAGCAAATTGTGACCACGGTATTGATTGCTGCAGCACAGTGGAGGACGAGTGCACTTCTCTTGTCCACAGGAATAGACCTCAGTAAATTGTGACCACGGTATTGATTGCTGTTGCACAGTGGAGGACGAGTGCACTTCTCTTGAGCTTAGGAGTAGACTACAGCAAATTGTGACCACGGTATTGATTGCTGTAGCACAGTGGAGGACGAGTGCACTTCCCTTGTGCTTAGGAGTAGACTACAGTAAATTGTGACCAGGGTATTGATTGCTGTAGCACAGTGGAAGACGAGTGCACTTATCTTGTCCACAGGAGTAGACCAAAGTAAATTGTGTCCACGGTATTGATTGCTGCAGCACAGTGGAGGACGAGTGCACTTCTCTTGTGCCCAGGAGTAGACTACAGTAAATTGTGACCACGGTATTGATTGCTGTAGCACAGTGGAGGACGAGTGCACTTCTCGTGTGCCCAGGAGTAGACCACAATAAATTGTGACCACGGTATTGATTGATGTAGCACAGTGGAGGACGAGTGCACTTCTCTTGTGCCCAGGAGTAGACCACGGTAAATTGTGACCACGGTATTGATTGCTGCAGCACAGTGGAGGACGAGTGCACTTCTCTTGTGCCCATGAGTAGACCACAGTAAATTGTGACCACGGTATTGATTGCTGTAGCACAGTGGAGGACGAGTGCACTTCACTTGTGCCCAGCAGTAGACTACAGTAAATTGTGACCACGGTATTGATTGCTGTAGCACAGTGGAGGTTCGAGTGCACTTCTCTTGTGCCCAGGAGCAGACTACAGCAAATTGTGACCACGGTATTGATTGCTGTAGCACAGTGGAGGACGAGTGCACTTCTCTTGTGCCCAGGAGTAGACTACAGTAAATTGTGAACACGGTATTGATTGCTGTAGCACAGTGGAGGACGAGTGCACTTCTCTTGTGCCCAGGAGTAGACTAGAGCAAATTGTGACCACGGTATTGATTGCTGCAGCACAGTGGAGGACGAGTGCACTTCTCTTGTGCTTAGGAGTAGACTACAGTAAATTGTGACCACGGTATTGATTGCTGTAGCACAGTGGAGGACGAGTGCACTTCTATTGTGCCCAGGAGTAGACTACAGCAAATTGTGACCACGGTATTGATTGCTGCAGCACAGTGGAGGACGAGTGCACTTCTCTTGTCCACAGGAGAAGACCACAGTCAATTGTGACCACGGTATTGATTGCTGTAGCACAGTGGAGGACGAGTGCACTTCTCTTGTGCCCAGGAGTACACTACAGCAAATTGTGACCGCGGTATTGATTGCTGAAGCACAGTCGAGGACGAGTGCACTTCTCTTGTGCCGAGGAGTAGACCACAGCAAATTGTGACCACGGTATTGATTGCTGTAACACAGTGGAGGTCGAGAGCACTTCTCTTGTGCCCAGGAGTAGACCACAGTAAAGTGTGACCACGGTATTGATTGCTGTAGCACAGTCGAGGACGAGTGCACTTCTCTTGTGCCCAGGAGAAGGCTACAGTAAATTGTGACCACGGTATTCATTGCTGTAGCACAGTGGAGGACGAGTGCACTTCTCTTGTGCCCAGGAGTAGACTACAGCAAATTGTGACCACGGTATTGATTGCTGCAGCACAGTGGAGGACGAGTGCACTTCTCTTGTCCACAGGAGTAGACCACATTAAATTGTGACCACGGTATTGATTGCTGTAGCACAGTGGAGGACGAGTGAACTTCTCTTGAGCTTAGGAGTAGACTACAGCAAATTGTGACCACGGTATTGATTGCTGTAGCACAGTGGAGGACGAGTGCACTTCCCTTGTGCTTAGGAGTAGACTACAGTAAATTGTGACCAGGGTATTGATTGCTGTAACACAGTGGAAGATGAGTGCTCTTATCTTGTCCACAGGAGTAGACCAAAGTAAATTGTGACCACGGTATTTATTGCTGCAGCACAGTGGAGGACGAGTGCACTTCTCTTGTGCCTTAGAGTAGACCACAGTAAATTGTGACCACGGTATTGATTGCTGCAGCACAGTGGAGGACGAGTGCACTTCTCTTGTGCCCAGGAGTAGACCACAGTAAATTGTGACCACGGTATTGATTGCTGTAGAACAGTGGAGGAAGAGTGCACTTCTCTTGTGCCCAGGAGTAGGCTACAGTAAATTGTGACCACGGTATTCATTGCTGTAGCACAGTGGAGGACGAGTGCACTTCTCTTGTGCCCAGGAGTAGACTACAGCAAATTGTGACCACGGTATTGATTGCTGCAGCACAGTGGAGGACGAGTGCACTTCTCTTGTCCACAGGAATAGACCACAGTAAATTGTGACCACGGTATTGATTGCTGTTGCACAGTGGAGGACGAGTGCACTTCTCTTGAGCTTAGGAGTAGACTACAGCAAATTGTGACCACGGTATTGATTGCTGTAGCACAGTGGAGGACGAGTGCACTTCCCTTGTGCTTAGGAGTAGACTACAGTAAATTGTGACCAGGGTATTGATTGCTGTAGCACAGTGGAAGACGAGTGCACTTATCTTGTCCACAGGAGTAGACCAAAGTAAATTGTGTCCACGGTATTGATTGCTGCAGCACAGTGGAGGACGAGTGCACTTCTCTTGTGCCCAGGAGTAGACTACAGTAAATTGTGACCACGGTATTGATTGCTGTAGCACAGTGGAGGACGAGTGCACTTCTCGTGTGCCCAGGAGTAGACCACAATAAATTGTGACCACGGTATTGATTGCTGTAGCACAGTGGAGGACGAGTGCACTTCTCTTGTGCCCAGGAGTAGACCACGGTAAATTGTGACCACGGTATTGATTGCTGCAGCACAGTGGAGGACGAGTGCACTTCTCTTGTGCCCAAGAGTAGACCACAGTAAATTGTGACCACGGTATTGATTGCTGTAGCACAGTGGAGGACGAGTGCACTTCACTTGTGCCCAGGAGTAGACTACAGTAAATTGTGACCACGGTATTGATTGCTGTAGCACAGTGGAGGTTCGAGTGCACTTCTCTTGTGCCCAGGAGCAGACTACAGCAAATTGTGACCACGGTATTGATTGCTGTAGCACAGTGGAGGACGAGTGCACTTCTCTTGTGCCCAGGAGTAGACTACAGTAAAGTGTGACCACGGTATTGATTGCTGTAGCACAGTCGAGGACGAGTGCACTTCTCTTGTGCCCAGGAGTAGGCTACAGTAAATTGTGACCACGGTATTCATTGCTGTAGCACAGTGGAGGACGAGTGCATTTCTCTTGTGCCCAGGAGTAGACTACAGCAAATTGTGACCACGGTATTGATTGCTGTAGCACAGTGGAGGACGAGTGCACTTCTCTTGTCCACAGGAGTAGACCATATTAAATTGTGACCACGGTATTGATTGCTGTAGAACAGTGGAGGACGAGTGAACTTCTCTTGAGCTTAGGAGTAGACTACAGCAAATTGTGACCACGGTATTGATTGCTGTAGCACAGTGGAGGACGAGTGCACTTCCCTTGTGCTTAGGAGTAGACTACAGTAAATTGTGGCCAGGGTATTGATTGCTGTAGCACAGTGGAAGATGAGTGCACTTATCTTGTCCACAGGAGTAGACCAAAGTAAATTGTGACCACGGTATTTATTGCTGCAGCACAGTGGAGGACGAGTGCACTTCTCTTGTGCCCAGGGGTAGACTACAGTAAATTGCGACCACGGTATTGATTGCTGTAGCACAGTGGAGGACGAGTGCAATTCTCTTGTGCTTAGGAGTAGACTACAATAAATTGTGACCACGGTATTGATTGCTGTAGCACAGTGGAGGACGAGCGCACTTCTCTTGTGCTTAGGAGTAGACTACAGCAAATTGTGACCACGGTGTTGATTGCTGTAGCACAGTCGAGGACGAGTGCACTTCTCTTGTGCCCAAGAGTAGACCACAGTAAATTGTGACCAGGGTATTGATTGCTGCAGCACAGTGGAGGACGAGTGCACTTCTCTTGTCCACAGGAATAGACCACAGTAAATTGTGACCACGGTATTGATTGCTGTAGCACAGTGGAGGACGAGTGCACTTCTCTTGTGCCCAGGAGTAGACTACAGCAAATTGTGACCACGGTATTGATTGCTGCAGCACAGTGGAGGACGAGTGCACTTCTCTTGTCCACAGGAATAGACCACAGTAAATTGTGACCACGGTATTGATTGCTGTTGCACAGTGGAGGACGAGTGCACTTCTCTTGAGCTTAGGAGTAGACTACAGCAAATTGTGACCACGGTATTGATTGCTGTAGCACAGTGGAGGACGAGTGCACTTCCCTTGTGCTTTGGAGTAGACTACAGTAAATTGTGACCAGGGTATTGATTGCTGTAGCACAGTGGAAGACGAGTGCACTTATCTTGTCCACAGGAGTAGACCAAAGTAAATTGTGTCCACGGTATTGATTGCTGCAGCACAGTGGAGGACGAGTGCACTTCTCTTGTGCCCAGGAGTAGACTACAGTAAATTGTGACCACGGTATTGATTGCTGTAGCACAGTGGAGGACGAGTGCACTTCTCGTGTGCCCAGGAGTAGACCACAATAAATTGTGACCACGGTATTGATTGATGTAGCACAGTGGAGGACGAGTGCACTTCTCTTGTGCCCAGGAGTAGACCACGGTAAATTGTGACCACGGTATTGATTGCTGCAGCACAGTGGAGGACGAGTGCACTTCTCTTGTGCCCAAGAGTAGACCACAGTAAATTGTGACCACGGTATTGATTGCTGTAGCACAGTGGAGGACGAGTGCACTTCACTTGTGCCCAGGAGTAGACTACAGTAAATTGTGACCACGGTATTGATTGCTGTAGCACAGTGGAGGTTTGAGTGCACTTCTCTTGTGCCCAGGAGCAGACTACAGCAAATTGTGACCACGGTATTGATTGCTGTAGCACAGTGGAGGACGAGTGCACTTCTCTTGTGCCCAGGAGTAGACTACAGTAAATTGTGAACACGGTATTGATTGCTGTAGCACAGTGGAGGACGAGTGCACTTCTCTTGGGCCCAGGAGTAGACTAGAGCAAATTGTGACCACGGTATTGATTGCTGCAGCACAGTGGAGGACGAGTGCACTTCTCTTGTGCTTAGGAGTAGACTACAGTAAATTGTGACCACGGTATTGATTGCTGTAGCACAGTGGAGGACGAGTGCACTTCTATTGTGCCCAGGAGTAGACTACAGCAAATTGTGACCACGGTATTGATTGCTGCAGCACAGTGGAGGACGAGTGCACTTCTCTTGTCCACAGGAGTAGACCACAGTCAATTGTGACCACGGTATTGATTGCTGTAGCACAGTGGAGGACGAGTGCACTTCTCTTGTGCCCAGGAGTACACTACAGCAAATTGTGACCGCGGTATTGATTGCTGAAGCACAGTCGAGGACGAGTGCACTTCTCTTGTGCCCAGGAGTAGACCACAGCAAATTGTGACCACGGTATTGATTGCTGTAACACAGTGGAGGACGAGAGCACTTCTCTTGTGCCCAGGAGTAGACCACAGTAAAGTGTGACCACGGTATTGATTGCTGTAGCACAGTCGAGGACGAGTGCACTTCTCTTGTGCCCAGGAGTAGGCTACAGTAAATTGTGACCACGGTATTCATTGCTGTAGCACAGTGGAGGACGAGTGCACTTCTCTTGTGCCCAGGAGTAGACTACAGCAAATTGTGACCACGGTATTGATTGCTGCAGCACAGTGGAGGACGAGTGCACTTCTCTTGTCCACAGGAGTAGACCACATTAAATTGTGACCACGGTATTGATTGCTGTAGCACAGTGGAGGACGAGTGAACTTCTCTTGAGCTTAGGAGTAGACTACAGCAAATTGTGACCACGGTATTGATTGCTGTAGCACAGTGGAGGACGAGTGCACTTCCCTTGTGCTTAGGAGTAGACTACAGTAAATTGTGACCAGGGTATTGATTGCTGTAGCACAGTGGAAGATGAGTGCACTTATCTTGTCCACAGGAGTAGACCAAAGTAAATTGTGACCACGGTATTTATTGCTGCAGCACAGTGGAGGACGAGTGCACTTCTCTTGTGCCTTAGAGTAGACCACAGTAAATTGTGACCACGGTATTGATTGCTGCAGCACAGTGGAGGACGAGTGCACTTCTCTTGTGCCCAGGAGTAGACCACAGTAAATTGTGACCACGGTATTGATTGCTGTAGAACAGTGGAGGAAGAGTGCACTTCTCTTGTGCCCAGGAGTAGGCTACAGTAAATTGTGACCACGGTATTCATTGCTGTAGCACAGTGGAGGACGAGTGCACTTCTCTTGTGCCCAGGAGTAGACTACAGCAAATTGTGACCACGGTATTTATTGCTGCAGCACAGTGGAGGACGAGTGCACTTCTCTTGTCCACAGGAATAGACCACAGTAAATTGTGACCTCGGTATTGATTGCTGTTGCACAGTGGAGGACGAGTGCACTTCTCTTGAGCTTAGGAGTAGACTACAGCAAATTGTGACCACGGTATTGATTGCTGTAGCACAGTGGAGGACGAGTGCACTTCCCTTGTGCTTAGGAGTAGACTACAGTAGATTGTGACCAGGGTATTGATTGCTGTAGCACAGTGGAAGACGAGTGCACTTATCTTGTCCACAGGAGTAGACCAAAGTAAATTGTGTCCACGGTATTGATTGCTGCAGCACAGTGGAGGACGAGTGCACTTCTCTTGTGCCCAGGAGTAGACTACAGTAAATTGTGACCACGGTATTGATTGCTGTAGCACAGTGGAGGACGAGTGCACTTCTCGTGTGCCCAGGAGTAGACCACAATAAATTGTGACCACGGTATTGATTGATGTAGCACAGTGGAGGACGAGTGCACTTCTCTTGTGCCCAGGAGTAGACCACGGTAAATTGTGACCACGGTATTGATTGCTGCAGCACAGTGGAGGACGAGTGCACTTCTCTTGTGCCCAAGAGTAGACCACAGTAAATTGTGACCACGGTATTGATTGCTGTAGCACAGTGGAGGACGAGTGCACTTCACTTGTGCCCAGGAGTAGACTACAGTAAATTGTGACCACGGTATTGATTGCTGTAGCACAGTGGAGGTTCGAGTGCACTTCTCTTGTGCCCAGGAGCAGACTACAGCAAATTGTGACCACGGTATTGATTGCTGTAGCACAGTGGAGGACGAGTGCACTTCTCTTGTGCCCAGGAGTAGACTACAGTAAATTGTGACCACGGTATTGATTGCTGTAGCACAGTGGAGGACGAGTGCACTTCTCTTGTGCCCAGGAGTAGACTAGAGCAAATTGTGACCACGGTATTGATTGCTGCAGCACAGTGGAGGACGAGTGCACTTCTCTTGTGCTTAGGAGTAGACTACAGAAAATTGTGACCACGGTATTGATTGCTGTAGCACAGTGGAGGACGAGTGCACTTCTATTGTGCCCAGGAGTAGACTACAGCAAATTGTGACCACGGTATTGATTGCTGCAGCACAGTGGAGGACGAGTGCACTTCTCTTGTCCACATGAGTAGACCACAGTCAATTGTGACCACGGTATTGATTGCTGTAGCACAGTGGAGGACGAGTGCACTTCACTTGTGCCCAGGAGTACACTACAGCAAATTGTGACCGCGGTATTGATTGCTGAACCACAGTCGAGGACGAGTGCACTTCTCTTGTGCCCAGGAGTAGACCACAGCAAATTGTGACCACGTTATTGATTGCTGTAACACAGTGGAGGACGAGAGCACTTCTCTTGTGCCCAGAAGTAGACCACAGTAAAGTGTGACCACGGTATTGATTGCTGTAGCACAGTCGAGGACGAGTGCACTTCTCTTGTGCCCAGGAGTAGGCTACAGTAAATTGTGACCACGGTATTCATTGCTGTAGCACAGTGGAGGACGAGTGCACTTCTCTTGTGCCCAGGAGTAGACTACAGCAAATTGTGACCACGGTATTGATTGCTGCAGCACAGTGGAGGACGAGTGCACTTCTCTTGTCCACAGGAGTAGACCATATTAAATTGTGACCACGGTATTGATTGCTGTAGCACAGTGGAGGACGAGTGAACTTCTCTTGAGCTTAGGAGTAGACTACAGCAAATTGTGACCACGGTATTGATTGCTGTAGCACAGTGGAGGACGAGTGCACTTCCCTTGTGCTTAGGAGTAGACTACAGTAAATTGTGACCAGGGTATTGATTGCTGTAGCACAGTGGAAGATGAGTGCACTTATCTTGTCCACAGGAGTAGACCAAAGTAAATTGTGACCACGGTATTTATTGCTGCAGCACAGTGGAGGACGAGTGCACTTCTCTTGTGCCCAGGTGTAGACTACAGTAAATTGCGACCACGGTATTGATTGCTGTAGCACAGTGGAGGACGAGTGCAATTCTCTTGTGCTTAGGAGTAGACTACAATAAATTGTGACCACGGTATTGATTGCTGTAGCACAGTGGAGGACGAGCGCACTTCTCTTGTGCTTAGGAGTAGACTACAGCAAATTGTGACCACGGTGTTGATTGCTGTAGCACAGTCGAGGACGAGTGCACTTCTCTTGTGCCCAAGAGTAGACCACAGTAAATTGTGACCAGGGTATTGATTGCTGCAGCACAGTGGAGGACGAGTGCACTTCTCTTGTGCCCAGAGTAGACCACAGTAAATTGTGACCACGGTATTGATTGCTGCAGCACAGTGGAGGACGAGTGCACTTCTCTTGTGCTTAGGAGTAGACTACAATAAATTGTGACCACGGTATTGATTGCTGTAGCACAGTGGAGAACGAGCGCACTTCTCTTGAGCCCAGGAGTAGACTACAGTAAATTGTGACCACGGTATTGATTGCTGTAGCACAGTGGAGGACGAGTGCACTTCTCTTGTGCCCAGGCGTAGACTACAGCAAATTGTGACCACGGTATTGATTGCTGCAGCACAGTGGAGGACGAGTGCACTTTCTCTTGTGCCCAGGAGTAGACTACAGCAAATTGTGACCACGGTATTGATTGCTGCAGCACAGTGGAGGACGAGTGCACTTCTCTTGTGCCCAAGAGTAGACCACAGTAAATTGTGTCCATGGTATTGCTTGCTGTAGCACAGTGGAGGACGAGTGCACTTCTCTTGTGCTTAGGAGAAGACCACAGTAAATTGTGACCACGGTATTGATTGCTGTAGCACAGTGGAGGACGAGTGCACTTCTCTTGTCCACAGGAGTAGACTACAGTAAATTGTGACCACGGTATTGATTGCTTTAGCACAGTGGAGGACGAGTGCACTTCTCTTGTGCTTAGGAGTAGACCACAGTAAATTGTGACCACGGTATTGATTGCTGTAGCACAGTGGAGGACGAGTGCACTTCTCTTGTGCCCAGGAGTAGACTACAGTAAATTGTGACCATGGTATTGATTGCTGCAGCACAGTGGAGGACGAGTGCACTTCTCTTGTGCTTAGGAGTAGACTACAGTAAATTGTGACCACGGTATTGATTGCTGCAGCACAGTGGAGGACGAGTGCACTTCTCTTGTCCACAGGAGTAGACTACAGTAAATTGTGACCATGGTATTGATTGCTGCAGCACAGTGGAGGACGAGTGCACTTCTCTTGTGCTTAGGAGTAGACTACAGTAAATTGTGACCACGGTATTGATTGCTGTAGCACAGTGGAGGACGAGTGAAATTCTCTTGTGCCCTAGAGTAGACCACAGTAAATTGTGACCATGGTATTGATTGCTGTAGAACAGTGGAGGACGAGTGCACTTCTCTTGTGCCCAGGAGTAGGCTACAGTAAATTGTGACCACGGTATTCATTGCTGTAGCACAGTGGAGGACGAGTGCACTTCTCTTGTGCCCAGGAGTAGACTACAGCAAATTGTGACCACGGTATTGATTGCTGCAGCACAGTGGAGGACGAGTGCACTTCTCTTGTCCACAGGAGTAGACCACAGTAAATTGTGACCACGGTATTGATTGCTGTAGCACAGTGGAGGACGAGTGCACTTCTCTTGAACTTAGGAGTAGACTACAGCAAATTGTGACCACGGTATTGATTGCTGTAGCACAGTGGAGGACGAGTGCACTTCCCTTGTGCTTAGGAGTAGACTACAGTAAATTGTGACCAGGGTATTGATTGCTGTAGCACAGTGGAAGACGAGTGCAATTATCTTGTCCACACGAGTAGACCAAAGTAAATTGTGTCCACGGTATTGATTGCTGCAGCACAGTGGAGGACGAGTGCACTTCTCTTGTGCCCAGGAGTAGACTACAGTAAATTGCGACCACGGTATTGATTGTTGTAGCACAGTGGAGAACGAGTGCACTTCTCTTGTGCTTAGGAGTAGACTACAGCAAATTGTGACCACGGTATTGATTGCTGTAGCACAGTGGAGGACGAGTGCACTTCTCTTGTCCACAGGAGTAGACTATAGCAAATTGTGACCACGGTATTGATTGCTGTAGCTCAGTGGAGGACGAGTGCTCTTCTCTTGTGCCCAAGAGTAGACCACAGTAAATTGTGACCACGGTATTGATTGCTATAGCACAGTGGAGAACGAGTGCACTTCTCTTGTCCTTAGGAGTAGACTACAGTAAATTGTGACCACGGTATTGATTGCTGCAGCACAGTGGAGGACGAGTGCACTTCTCTTGTGCCCCAGAGTAGACCACAGTAAATTGTGACCACGGTATTGATTGCTGCAGCACAGTGGAGGACGAGTGCACTTCTCTTGTGCTTAGGAGTAGACTACAGTAAATTGTGACCACGGTATTGATTTCTGTAGCACAGTGGAGGACGAGTGCACTTCTCTTGTGCCCAAGAATAGACCACAGTAAATTGTGCCACAGTATTGATTGCTGCAGCACAGTGGAGGACGAGTGCACTTCTCTTGTGCTTAGGAGTAGACCACAGTAAATTGTGACCACGGTATTGATTGCTGTAGCACAGTGGAGGACGAGTGCACTTCTCTTGTGCCCGGGACTAAACTACAGTAAATTGTGACCACGGTATTGATTGCTGTAGCACAGTGGAGGACGAGTGCACTTCCCTTGTTCCCCGGAGTAGACTACAGTAAATTGTGACCACGGTATTGATTGCTGCAGCACAGTGGAGGACGAGTGCACTTCTCTTGTGCCCAGGAGTAGACTACAGCAAATTCTGACCTCGGTATTGATTGCTGTAGCACAGTGGAGGACGAGTGCACTTCTCTTGTGCTTAGGAGTAGACTACAGTAAATTGTGACCACGGTATTGATTGCTGTAGCACAGTGGAGGACGAGTGCACTTCTCTTGTCCACAGGAGTAGACTACAGTAAATTGTGACCAAGGTATTGATTATTGTAGCACAGTGGAGGACGAGTGCACTTCTCTTGTGCTTAGGAGTAGACTACTGTAAATTGTGACCACGGTATTGATTGCTGTAGCACAGTGGAGGACGAGTGCACTTCTCTTGTGCCCAGGAGTAGACTACAGCAAATTGTGACCACGGTGTTGATTGCTGCAGCACAGTGGAGAACGAGTGCACTTCTCTTGTGCCCAAGAGTAGACCACAGTAAATTGTGACCACGGTATTGATTGCTGTAGCACAGTGGAGGACGAGTGCACTTCTCTTGTCCACAGGAGTAGACTACAGTAAATTGTGACCACGGTATTGTTTGCTGTAGCACAGTGGAGGACGAGTGCACTTCTCTTGTGCCCAAGAGTAGACCACAGTAAATTGTGACCACGGTATTGATTGCTGTAGCACAGTGGAGGACGAGTGCACTTCTCTTGTGCTTAGGAGTAGACTACATCAAATTGTGACCACGGTATTGAGTGCTGCAGCACAGTGGAGGACGAGTGCACTTCTCTTGTGCATAGGAGTAGACTACAGTAAATTGTGACCACGGTATTGATTGCTGTAGCACAGTGGAGGACGAGCGCACTTCTCTTGTGCTTAGGAGTAGACTACAGAAATTGTGACCACGGTATTGATTGCTGCAGCACAGTGGAGGACGAGTGCATTTCTCTTGTGCTTAGGAGTAGACTACAGTAAATTGTGACCACAGTATTGATTGCTGCAGCACAGTGGAGGACGAGTGCACTTCTCTTGTGCTTAGGAGTAGACTACAGTAAATTGTGACCACGGTATTGATTGCTGTAGCACAGTGGAGGACGAGTGCACTTCTCTTGTCCACAGCAGTAGACTACAGTAAATTGTGACCACGGTATTGATTGCTGTAGCACAGTGGAGGACGACAGCACTTCTCTTCTGCTTAGGAGTAGACTACAGTAAATTGTGACCACGGTATTGATTGCTGTAGCACAGCGGAGGACGAGTGCACTTCTCTTGTGCTTAGGAGTAGACTACAGTAAATTGTGACCACGGTATTGATTGCTGTAGCACAGTGGAGGACGAGTGCACTTCTCTTGTCCACAGGGGTAGACTAAAGTAAATTGTGACGACGGTATTGATTGCTGTAGAACAGTGGAGGACGAGTGCACTTCTCTTGTGCTTAGGAGTAGACTACAGCAAATTGTGACCACGGTATTTATTGTTGTAGCACAGTGGAGGACGAGTGCACTTCTCTTGTGCGCAGTAGTAGTCTACAGCAAATTGTGACCACGGTATTGATTGCTGCAGCACAGTGGAGGACGAGTGCACTTCTCTTGTGCCCAGAGTAGACCACAGTAAATTGTGACCACGGTATTGATTGCTGCAGCACAGTGGAGGACGAGTGCAATTCTCTTGTGCTTAGGAGTAGACTACAATAAATTGTGACCACGGTATTGATTGCTGCAGCACAGTGGAGGACGAGCGCACTTCTCTTGTGCCCAGGAGTAGACTACAGTAAATTGTGACCACGGTATTGATTGCTGTAGCACAGTGGAGGACGAGTGCACTTCACTTGTGCCCAGGCGTAGACTACAGCAAATTGTGACCACGGTATTGATTGCTGCAGCACAGTGGAGGACGAGTGCACTTCTCTTGTGCCCAGGAGTAGACTACAGCAAATTGTGACCACGGTATTGATTGCTGCAGCACAGTGGAGGACGAGTGCACTTCTCTTGTGCCCAAGAGTAGACCACAGTAAATTGTGACCATGGTATTGCTTGCTGTAGCACAGTGGAGGACGAGTGCACTTCTCTTGTGCTTAGGAGTAGACCACAGTAAATTGTGACCACGGTATTGATTGCTGTAGCACAGTGGAGGACGAGTGCACTTCTCTTGTCCACAGGAGTAGACTACAGTAAATTGTGACCACGGTACTGATTGCTGTAGCACAGTGGAGGACGAGTGCACTTCTCTTGTGCTTAGGAGTAGACCACAGAAAATTGTGACCACGGTATTGATTGCTGTAACACAGTGGAGGACGAGTGAAATTCTCTTGTGCCCTAGAGTAGACCACAGTAAATTGTGACCACGGTATTGATTGCTGCAGCACAGTGGAGGACGAGTGCACTTCTCTTGTGCCCAGGAGTAGACCACAGTAAATTGTGACCACGGTATTGATTGCTGTAGAAGAGTGGAGGACGAGTGCACTTCTCTTGTGCCCAGGAGTAGGCTACAGTAAATTGAGACCACGGTATTCATTGCTGTAGCACAGTGGAGGACGAGTGCACCTCTCTTGTGCCCAGGAGTAGACTACAGCAAATTGTGACCACGGTATTGATTGCTGCAGCACAGTGGAGGACGAGTGCACTTCTCTTGTCCACAGGAGTAGACCACAGTAAATTGTGACCACGGTATTGATTGCTGTAGCACAGTGGAGGACGAGTGCACTTCTCTTGAGCTTAGGAGTAGACTACAGCAAATTGTGACCACGGTATTGATTGCTGTAGCACAGTGGAGGACGAGTGCACTTCCCTTGTGCTTAGGAGTAGACTACAGTAAATTGTGACCAGGGTATTGATTGCTGTAGCACAGTGGAAGACGAGTGCAATTATCTTGTCCACACGAGTAGACCAAAGTAAATTGTGTCCACGGTATTGATTGCTGCAGCACAGTGGAGGACGAGTGCACTTCTCTTGTGCCCAGGAGTAGACTACAGTAAATTGCGACCACGGTATTGATTGCTGTAGCACAGTGTTGAACGAGTGCACTTCTCTTGTGCTTAGGAGTAGACTACAGCAAATTGTGACCACGGTATTGATTGCTGCAGCACAGTGGAGGACGAGTGCACTTCTCTTGTCCACAGGAGTAGACCACAGTAAATTGTGACCACGGTATTGATTGCTGTAGCACAGTGGAGGACGAGTGCACTTCTTTTGTGCTTAGGAGTAGACTGCAGCAAATTGTGACCACGGTATTGATTGCTGTAGCACAGAGGAGGACGAGTGCACTTCTCTTGTCCACAGGAGTAGACTAGAGCAAATTGTGACCACGGTATTGATTGCTGTAGCTCAGTGGAGGACGAGTGCACTTCTCTTGTGCCCAAGAGTAGACCACAGTAAATTGTGACCACGGTATTGATTGCTGTAGCACAGTGGAGGACGAGTGCACTTCTCTTGTCCTTAGGAGTAGACTACAGTAAATTGTGACCACGGTATTGATTGCTGCAGCACAGTGGAGGACGAGTGCACTTCTCTTGTGCCCCAGAGTAGACCACAGTAAATTGTGACCACGGTATTGATTGCTGCAGCACAGTGGAGGACGAGTGCACTTCTCTTGTGCTTAGGAGTAGACTACAGTAAATTGTGACCACGGTATTGATTTCTGTAGCACAGTGGAGGACGAGTGCACTTCTCTTGTGCCCAAGAATAGACCACAGTAAATTGTGACCACGGTATTGATTTCTGCAGCACAGTGGAGGACGAGTGCACTTCTCTTGTGCTTAGGAGAAGACTACAGTAAATTGTGACCACGGTATTGATTGCTGTAGCACAGTGGAAGACGAGTGCACTTCTCTTGTGCCCGGGACTAAACTACACTAAATTGTGACCGCGGTATTGATTGCTGTAGCACAGTGGAGGACGAGTGCACTTCCCTTGTTCCCCGGAGTAGACTACAGTAAATTGTGACCACGGTATTGATTGCTGCAGCACAGTGGAGGACGAGTGCACTTCTCTTGTGCCCAGGAGTAGACTACAGCAAATTGTGACCTCGGTATTGATTGCTGTAGCACTGTGGAGGACGAGTGCACTTCTCTTATGCTTAGGAGTAGACTACAGTAAATTGTGACCACGGTATTGATTGCTGTAGCACAGTGGAGGACGAGTGCACTTCTCTTGTGCTTAGGAGTAGACTACAGTAAATTGTGACCACGGTAATGATTGCTGTAGCACAGTGGAGGTCGAGTGCACTTCTCTTGTCCACAGGAGTAGACTACAGTAAATTGTGACCACGGTATTGATTATTGTAGCACAGTGGAGGACGAGTGCACTTCTCTTGTGCTTAGGAGTAGACTACTGTAAATTGTGACCACGGTATTGATTGCTGTAGCACAGTGGAGGACGAGTGCACTTCTCTTGTGCCCAGGAGTAGACTACAGCAAATTGTGACCACGGTGTTGATTGCTGCAGCACAGTGGAGGACGAGTGCACTTCTCTTGTGCCCAAGAGTAGACCACAGTAAATTGTGACCACGGTATTGATTGCTGTAGCACAGTGGAGGACGAGTGCACTTCTCTTGTCCACAGGAGTAGACTACAGTAAATTGTGACCACGGTATTGATTGCTGTAGCACAGTGGAGGACGAGTGCACTTCTCTTGTGCCCAAGAGTAGACCACAGTAAATTGTGACCACGGTATTGATTGCTGTAGCACAGTGGAGGACGAGTGCACTTCTCTTGTGCTTAGGAGTAGACTACAGCAAATTGTGACCACGGTATTGAGTGCTGCAGCACAGTGGAGGACGAGTGCACTTCTCTTGTGCTTAGGAGTAGACTACAGTAAATTGTGACCACGGTATTGATTGCTGTAGCACAGTGGAGGACGAGTGCACTTCTCTTGTGCTTAGGAGTAGGCTACAGAAATTGTGACCACGGTATTGATTGCTGCAGCACAGTGGAGGACGAGTGCATTTCTCTTGTGCTTAGGAGTAGACTACAGTAAATTGTGACCACAGTATTGATTGCTGCAGCACAGTGGAGGACGAGTGCACTTCTCTTGTGCTTAGGAGTAGACTACAGTAAATTGTGACCACGGTATTGATTGCTGTAGCACAGTGGAGGACGAGTGCACTTCTCTTGTCCACAGCAGTAGACTACAGTAAATTGTGACCACGGTATTGATTGCTGTAGCACAGTGGAGGACGAGAGCACTTCTCTTGTGGTTAGGAGTAGACTACAGTAAATTGTGACCACGGTATTGATTGCTGTAGCACAGCGGAGGACGAGTGCACTTCTCTTGTGCTTAGGAGTAGACTACAGTAAATTGTGACCACGGTATTGATTGCTGTAGCACAGTGGAGGACGAGTGCACTTCTCTTGTCCACAGGGGTAGACTAAAGTAAATTGTGACCACGGTATTGATTGCTGTAGAACAGTGGAGGACGAGTGCACTTCTCTTGTGCTTAGGAGTAGACTACAGCAAATTGTAACCACGGTATTGATTGTTGTAGCACAGTGGAGGACGAGTGCACTTCTCTTGGGCCCAGTAGTAGTCTACAGCAAATTGTGACCACGGTATTGATTGCTGCAGCACAGTGGAGGACGAGTGCACTTCTCTTGTGCTTAGGAGTAGACTACAGCAAATTTTGACCACGGTATTGATTGCTGTAGAACAGTGGAGGACGAGTGCACTTCTCTTGTGCCCAGGAGTAGACTACAGCAAATTGTGACCACGGTATTGATTGCTGCAGCACAGTGGAGGACGAGTGCACTTCTCTTGTGCTTAGGAGTAGACCACAGCAAATTGTGACCACGGTATTGATTGCTGTAGCACAGTGGAGGACGAGTGCACTTCTCTTGTGCCCATGAGTAGACCACAGTAAATTGTGACCACGGTATTGATTGCTGTAGCACAGTGGAGGACGAGTGCACTTCTCTTGTGCTTAGGAGTAGACTACAGTAAATTGTGACCACGGTATTGATTGCTGCAGCACAGCGGATGACGAGTGCACTTCTCTTGTCCACAGGAGTAGACTACAGTAAATTGTGACCACGGTATTGATTGCTGTAGCACAGTGGAGGACGAGTGCACTTCTCTTGTGCCCAGGAGTAGACTACAGCAAATTGTGACAACGGTATTGATTGCTGCAGCACAGTGGTGGACAAGTGCACTTCTCTTGTGCCCAAGAGTAGACCACAGTAAATTGTGATCACGGTATTGATTGCTGTAGCACAGTGGAGGACGAGTGCACTTCTCTTGTCCACAGGAGTAGACTACAGTAAATTGTGACCACGGTATTGATGGCTGTAGCACAGTGGTGGGCGAGCGCACTTCTCTTGTCCACAGGAGTAGACTACAGTAAATTGTGACCACGGTATTGATTGCTGTAGCACAGTGGAGGACGAGTGCACTTCTCTTGTGCTTAGGAGTAGACTACAGTAAATTGTGACCACGGTATTGATTGCTGCAGCACAGTGGAGGACGAGTGCACTTCTCTTGTGCCCAGGAGTAGATTACAGCAAATTGTGACCACGGTATTGATTGCTGTAGCACACTGGAGGACGAGTGCACTTCTGTTGTGCTTAGGAGTAGACTACAGTAAATTGTGACCACGGTAATGATTGCTGTAGCACAGTGGAGGACGAGTTCACTTCTCTTGTGCTTAGGAGTAGACTACAGTAAATTTTGACCACGGTATTGATTGCTGTAGCACAGTGGTGGACGAGTGCACTTCTCTTGTCCACAGGAGTAGACTACAGTAAATTGTGACCATGGTATTGATTGCTGTAGCACAGTGGAGGACGAGTGCACTTCTCTTGTGCTTAGGAATAGACTACAGTATATTGTGACCACGGTATTGATTGCTTTAGCACAGTGGAGGACGAGTGCTCTTTTCTAGTGCCCATGAGTAGACTACAGCAAATTGTGACCACGGTATTGATTGCTGCAACACAGTGGAGGACGAGTGCACTTCTCTTGTCCACAGGAGTAGACTACAGTAAATTGTGACCACGGTATTGATTGCTGTAGCACAGTGGAGGACGAGTGCACTTCTCTTGTCCACAGGAGTAGACTACAGTAAATTGTGACCACGGTATTGATTGCTGTAGCACAGTGGAGGACGAGTGCACTTCTCTTGCCCACAGGAGTAGACTACAGTAAATTGTGACCACGGTATTGATTGCTGAAGCACAGTGGAGGACGAGTGCACTTCTCTTGTCCACAGGAGTAGACTACAGTAAATTGTGACCACGGTATTGATTGCTGCAGCACATAGGAGGACGAGTGCACTTCTCTTGTGCCCAGGAGTAGACCACAGTAAATTGTGACCACTGTATTGATTGCTGTAGCACAGTGGAGGACGAGTGCACTTCTCTTGTGCTTAGGAGTAGACGACAGCACATTGTGACCACGGTATTGATTGCTGTAGCTCAGTGGAGGACGAGTGCACTTCTCTTGTGCCCAGGAGTAGACTACAGTAAATTGTGACCACGGTATTGATTGCTGCGGCACAGTGGAGGACGAGTGCACTTCTCTTGTGCTTAGGAGTAGATTACAGTAAATTGTGACCACGGTATTGATTGCTGTAGCACAGTGGAGGACGAGTGCACTTCTCTTGTGCTTAGGAGTAGACTACAGTAAATTGTGACCACGGTATTGATTGCTGTAGCACAGTGGAGGACGAGTGCACTTCTCTTGTGCCCCAGAGTAGACCACAGTAAATTGTGACCACTGTATTGATTGCTGCAGCACAGTGGAGACGAGTGCACTTCACTTGTGCCCAGGAGTAGACCACAGTAAATTGTGACCACGGTATTGATTGCTGTAGCACAGTGGAGGACGAGTGCACTTCTCTTGTGCTTAGGAGTAGACTACAGCAAATTGTGACCACGGTATTGATTGCTGTAGCACAGTGGAGGACGAGTGCACTTCTCTTGTGCTTAGGAGTAGACTACAGCAAATTGTGACCACGGTATTGATTTCTGCAGCACAGTGGAGGACGAGTGCACTTCTCTTGTGCCCAAGAGTAGACTACAGTAAATTGTGACCACGGTATTGATTGCTGCAGCACAGTGGAGGACGAGTGCACTTCTCTTGTGCTTAGGAGTAGACTACAGTAAATTGTGACCACGGTATTGATTCCTGTAGCACTGTGGAGGACGAGTGCACTTCTCTTGTGCCCAGGAGTAGTCTACAGTAAATTGTGACCACGGTATTGATTGCTGTAGCACAGTGGCGGACGAGTGCACTTCTCTTGTGCTTAGGAGTAGACTACAGTAAATTGTGACCACGGTATTGATTGCTGCAGCACAGTGGAGGACGAGTGCACTTCTCTTGTGCTTAGGAGTAGACTACAGCATTTTGTGACCACGGTATTGATTGCTGTAGCACAGTGGAGGACGAGTGCACTTCTCTTGTGCCCAGGAGTAGACTACAGCAAATTGTGACCACGGTATTGATTGCTGCAGCACAGTGGAGGACGAGTGCACTTCTCTTGTGCTTAGGAGTAGACCACAGCAAATTGTGACCACGGTATTGATTGCTGCAGCACAGTGGAGGACGAGAGCACTTCTCTTGTGCCCAAGAGTAGACCACAGTAAATTGTGACCTCGGTATTGATTGCTGTAGCACAGTGGAGGACGAGTGCACTCTCTTGTCCACAGGAGTAGACCACAGTAAATTGTGACCACGGTATTGATTGCTGCAGCACAGTGGGGGACGAGTGCACTTCTCTTGTGCCCAGGAGTAGACTACAGCAAATTGTGACCACGGTATTGATTGCTGTAGCACAGTGGAGGACGAGTGCACTTCTCTTGTGCCGAGGAGTAGACTACAGTAAATTGTGACCACGGTATTGATTGCAGTAGCACAGTGGAGGACGAGTGCACTTCTCTTGTGCCCAGGAGTAGACCACAGTAAATTGTGACCACGGTATTGACTGCTGTAGCACAGTGGAGGACGAGTGCACTTTTCTTGTGCCCAGGAAGGGACTACAGTAAATTGTGACCACGGTATTGATTGCTGTAGCACAGTGGAGGACGAGTGCACTTCTCTTGTGCCCAGGAGTAGACCACAATAAATTGTGACCACGGTATTGATTGATGTAGCACAGTGGAGGACGAGTGCACTTCTCTTGTGCCCAGGAGTAGACCTCGGTAAATTGTGACCACGGTATTGATTGCTGCAGCACAGTGGAGGACGAGTGCACTTCTCTTGTGCCCAAGAGTAGACCACAGTAAATTGTGACCATGGTATTGATTGCTGTAGCACAGTGGAGGACGAGTGCACTTCACTTGTGCCTAGGAGTAGACTACAGTAAATTGTGACCACGGTATTGATTGCTGTAGCACAGTGGAGGTTCGAGTGCACTTCTCTTGTGCCCAGGAGCAGACTACAGCAAATTGTAACCACGGTATTGATTGCTGTAGCACAGTGGAGGACGAGTGCACTTCTCTTGTGCCCAGGAGTAGACTACAGTAAATTGTGACCACGGTATTGATTGCTGTAGCACAGTGGAGGACGAGTGCACTTCTCTTGTGCCCAGGAGTAGACTAGAGCAAATTGTGACCACGGTATTGATTGCTGCAGCACAGTGGAGGACGAGTGCACTTCTCTTGTGCTTAGGTGTAGACTACAGAAAATTGTGACCACGGTATTGATTGCTGTAGCACAGTGGAGGACGAGTGCACTTCTCTTGTGCCCAGGAGTAGACTACAGCAAATTGTGACCACGGTATTGATTGCTGCAGCACAGTGGAGGACGAGTGCACTTCTCTTGTCCACAGGAGTAGACCACAGTCAATTGTGACCACGGTATTGATTGCTGTAGCACAGTGGAGGACGAGTGCACTTCTCTTGTGCCCAGGAGTAGACTACAGTAAATTGTGACCATGGTATTGATTCCTGCAGCACAGTGGAGGACGAGTGCACTTCTCTTGTGCTTAGGAGTAGACTACAGCAAATTGTGACCACGGTATTGATTGCTGTAGCACAGTCGAGGACGAGTGCACTTCTCTTGTGCCCAGGAGTAGACCACAGCAAATTGTGACCACGGTATTGATTGCTGTAACACAGTGGAGGACGACTGCAATTCTCTTGTGCCCAGGAGTAAGCCACAGTAAAGTGTGACCACGGTATTGATTGCTGTAGCACAGTCGAGGACGAGTGCACTTCTCTTGTGCCCAGGAGTAGGCTACAGAAAATTGTGACCACGGTATTGATTGCTGTAACACAGTGGAGGACGAGTGCAATTCTCTTGTGCCCAGGAGTAAACCACAGTAAAGTGTGACCACGTCATTGATTGCTGTAGCACAGTCGAGGACGAGTGCACTTCTCTTGTGCCCAGGAGTAGGCTACAGTAAATTGTGACCACGGTATTCATTGCTGTAGCACAGTGGAGGACGTGTGCACTTCTCTTGTGCCCAGGAGTAGACTACAGCAAATTGTGACCACGGTATTGATTGCTGCAGCACAGTGGAGGACGAGTGCACTTCTCTTGCCCACAGGAGTAGACCACATTAAATTGTGACCACGGTATTGATTGCTGTAGCACAGTGGAGGACGAGTGCAATTCTCTTGAGCTTAGGTGTAGACTACAGCAAATTGTGACCACGGTATTGATTGCTGTAGCACAGTGGAGGACGAGTGCTCTTCCCTTGTGCTTAGGAGTAGACTACGGTAAATTGTGACCAGGGTATTGATTGCTGTAGCACAGTGGAAGACGAGTGCACTTATCTTGTCCACAGGAGTAGACCAAAGTAAATTGTGACCACGGTATTTATTGCTGCAGCACAGTGGAGGACGAGTGCACTTCTCTTGTGCCCAGGAGTAGACTACAGTAAATTGCGACCACGGTATTGATTGCTGTAGCACAGTGGAGGACGAGTGCACTTCTCTTGTGCTTAGGAGTAGACTACAGCAAATTGTGACCACGGTATTGATTGCTGTAGCACAGTCGAGGACGAGTGCACTTCTCTTGTGCCCAGAGTAGACCACAGTAAATTGTGACCACGGTATTGATTGCTGCAGCACAGTGGAGGACAAGTGAACTTCTCTTGTGCCCAAGAGTAGACCACAGTAAATTGTGACCATGGTATTGCTTGCTGTAGCACAGTGGAGGACGAGTGCACTTCTCTTGTGCTTAGGAGTAGACCACAGTAAATTGTGACCACGGTATTGATTGCTGTAGCACAGTGGAGGACGAGTACACTTCTCTTGTCCACAGGAGTAGACTACAGTAAATTGTGACCACGGTATTGATTGCTGTAGCACAGTGGAGGACGAGTGCACTTCTCTTGTGCTTAGGAGTAGACCACAGTAAATTGTGACCACGGTATTGATTGCTGTAGCACAGTGGAGGACGAGTGCACTTCTCTTGTCCACAGGAGTAGACTACAGTAAATTGTGACCACGGTATTGATTGCTGTAACACAGTGGAGGACGAGTGCTCTTCTCTTGTGCTTAGGAGTAGACCACAGTAAATTGTGACCACGGTATTGATTGCTGTAGCACAGTGGAGGACGAGTGCACTTCTTTCGTCCACAGGAGTAGACTACAGTAAATTGTGACCATGGTATTGATTGCTGCAGCACAGTGGAGGACGAGTGCACTTCTCTTGTGCTTAGGCGTAGACTACAGTAAATTGTGACCACGGTATTGATTGCTGTAGCACAGTGGAGGACGAGTGCACTTCTCTTGTGCCCTAGAGTAGACCACAGTAAATTGTGACCACGGTATTGATTGCTGCAGCACAGTGGAGGACGAGTGCACTTCTCTTGTGCCCAGGAGTAGACCACAGTAAATTGTGACCACGGTATTGATTGCTGTAGCACAGTGGAGGACGAGTGCACTTCTCTTGTGCCCAGGAGTAGACTACAGCAAATTGTGACCACGGTATTAATTGCTGCAGCACAGTGGAGGACAAGTGCACTTCTCTTGTGCTTAGGAGTAGACCACAGCAAATTGTGACCACGGTATTGATTGCTGCAGCACAGTGGAGGACGAGAGCACTTCTCTTGTGCCCAAGAGTAGACCACAGTAAATTTTGACCTCGGTATTGATTGCTGTAGCACAGTGGAGGACGAGTGCACTTCTCTTGTCCACAGGAGTAGACCACAGTAAATTGTGACCACGGTATTGATTGCTGCAGCACAGTGGTGGACGAGTGCACTTGTCTTGTGCCCAGGAGTAGACTACAGCAAATTGTGACCACGGTATTGATTGCTGTAGCACAGTGGAGGACGAGTGCACTTCTCTTGTGCCGAGGAGTAGACTACAGTAAATTGTGACCACGGTATTGATTGCTGTAGCACAGTGGAGGACGAGTGCACTTCTCTTGTGCCCAGGAGTAGACCACAGTAAATTGTGACCACGGTATTGACTGCTGTAGCACAGTGGAGGACGAGTGCACTTTTCTTGTGCCCAGGAGTGGACTACAATAAATTGTGACCACGGTATTGATTGCTGTAGCACAGTGGAGGACGAGTGCACTTCTCTTGTGCCCAGGAGTAGACCACAATAAATTGTGACCACGGTATTGATTGATGTAGCACAGTGGAGGACGAGTGCACTTCTCTTGTGCCCAGGAGTAGACCACGGTAAATTGTGACCACGGTATTGATTGCTGCAGCACAGTGGAAGACGAGTGCACTTCTCTTGTGCACAAGAGTAGACCACAGTAAATTGTGACCACGGTATTGATTGCTGTAGCACAGTGGAGGACGAGTGCACTTCACTTGTGCCTAGGAGTAGACTACAGTAAATTGTGACCACGGTATTGATTGCTGTAGCACAGTGGAGGTTCGAGTGCACTTCTCTTGTGCCCAGGGGCAGACTACAGCAAATTGTGACCACGGTATTGATTGCTGTAGCACAGTGGAGGACGAGTGCACTTCTCTTGTGCCCAGGAGTAGACTACAGTAAATTGTGACCACGGTATTGATTGCTGTAGCACAGTGGAGGACGAGTGCATTTCTCTTGTGCCCAGGAGTAGACTAGAGCAAATTGTGACCACGGTATTGATTGCTGCAGCACAGTGGAGGACGAGTGCACTTCTGTTGTCCACAGGAGTAGACCACAGTCAATTGTGACCACGGTATTGATTGCTGTAGCACAGTGGAGGACGAGTGCACTTCTCTTGTGCCCAGGAGTACACTACAGCAAATTGTGACCACGGTATTGATTGCTGAAGCACAGTCGAGGACGAGTGCACTTCTCTTGTGCCCAGGAGTAGACCACAGCAAATTGTGACCACGGTATTGATGGCTGTAACACAGTGGAGGACGAGTGCACTTCTCTTGTGCCCAGGAGTAAACCACAGTAAAGTGTGACCACGGTATTGATTGCTGTAGCACAGTCGAGGACGAGTGCACTTCTCTTGTGCCCAGGAGTAGGCTACAGTAAATTGTGACCACGGTATTCATTGCTGTAGCACAGTGGAGGACGAGTGCACTTCTCTTGTGCCCAGGAGTAGACTACAGCAAATTGTGACCACGGTATTGATTGCTGCAGCACAGTGGAGGACGAGTGCACTTCTCTTGTCCACAGGAGTAGACCACATTAAATTGTGACCACGGTATTGATTGCTGTAGCACAGTGGAGGACGAGTGCAATTCTCTTGAGCTTAGGAGTAGACTACAGCAAATTGTGACCACGGTATTGATTGCTGTAGCACAGTGGAGGACGAGTGCACTTCCCTTGTGCTTAGGAGTAGACTACGGTAAATTGTGACCAGGGTATTGATTGCTGTAGCACAGTGGAAGACGAGTGCACTTATCTTGTCCACAGGAGTAGACCAAAGTAAATTGTGACCACGGTATTTATTGCTGCAGCACAGTGGAGGACGAGTGCACTTCTCTTGTGCCCAGGAGTAGACTACAGTAAATTGCGACCACGGTATTGATTGCTGTAGCACAGTGGAGGACGAGTGCACTTCTCTTGTGCTTAGGAGTAGACTACAGCAAATTGTGACCACGGTATTGATTGCTGTAGCACAGTCGAGGACGAGTGCACTTCTCTTGTGCCCAAGAGTAGACCACAGTAAATTGTGACCAGGGTATTGATTGCTGCAGCACAGTGCAGGACGAGTGCACTTCTCTTGTCCACAGGAGTAGACTACAGTTAATTGTGACCATGGTATTGATTGCTGCAGCACAGTGGAGGACGAGTGCACTTATCTTGTGCTTAGGAGTAGACTACAGTAAATTGTGACCACGGTATTGATTGCTGTAACACAGTGGAGGACGAGTGAAATTCTCTTGTGCCCTAGAGTAGACCACAGTAAATTATGACCACGGTATTGATTGCTGCAGCACAGTGGAGGACGAGTGCACTTCTCTTGTGCCCAGGAGTAGACCACAGTAAATTGTGACCACGGTATTGATTGCTGTAGAACAGTGGAGGACGATTGCACTTTTCTTGTGCCCAGGAGTACACTACAGCAAATTGTGACCACGGTATTGATTGCTGAAGCACAGTGGAGGACGAGTGCACTTCTCTTGTGCCCAGGAGTAGACCACGGTAAATTGTGACCACGGTATTGATTGCTGCAGCACAGTGGAGGACGAGTGCACTTCTCTTGTGCCCAAGGGTAGACCACAGTAAATTGTGACCACGGTATTGATTGCTGTAGCACAGTGGAGGACGAGTGCACTTCAGTTGTGCCCAGGAGTAGACTACAGTAAATTGTGACCACGGTATTGATTGCTGTAGCACAGTGGAGGTTCGAGTGCACTTCTCTTGTGCCCAGGAGCAGACTACAGCAAATTGTGACCACGATATTGATTGCTGTAGTACAGTGGAGGACGAGTGCACTTCTCTTGTGCCCAGGAGTAGACTACAGTAAATTGTGACCACGGTATTGATTGCTGTAGCACAGTGGAGGACGAGTGCACTTCTCTTGTGCCCAGGAGTAGACTAGAGCAAATTGTGACCACGGTATTGATTGCTGCAGCACAGTGGAGGACGAGTGCACTTCTCTTGTGCTTAGGAGTAGTCTACAGAAAATTGTGACCACGGTATTGATTGCTGTAGCACAGTGGAGGACGAGTGCACTTCTCTTGTGCCCAGGAGTAGACTACAGCAAATTGTGACCACGGTATTGATTGCTGCAGCACAGAGGAGGACGAGTGCACTTCTCTTGTCCACAGGAGTAGACCACAGTCAATTGTGACCACGGTATTGATTGCTGTAGCACAGTGGAGGACGATTGCACTTTTCTTGTGCCCAGGAGTACACTACAGCAAATTGTGACCACGGTATTGATTGCTGAAGCACAGTCGAGGACGAGTGCACTTCACTTGTGCCCAGGAGTAGACCACAGCAAATTGTGACCACGGTATTGATTGCTGTAACACAGTGGAGGACGAGTGCACTTCTCTTGTGCCCAGGAGTAGACCACAGTAAAGTGTGACCACGGTATTGATTGCTGTAGCACAGTCGAGGACGAGTGCACTTCTCTTGTGCCCAGGAGTAGGCTACAGTAAATTGTGACCACGGTATTCATTGCTGTAGCACAGTGGAGGACGAGTGCACTTCTCTTGTGCCCAGGAGTAGACTACAGCAAATTGTGACCACGGTATTGATTGCTGCTGCACAGTGGAGGACGAGTGCACTTCTCTTGTCCACAGGAGTAGACCACATTAAATTGTGACCACGGTATTGATTGCTGTAGCACAGTGGAGAACGAGTGAACTTCTCTTGAGCTTAGGAGTAGACTACAGCAAATTGTGACCACGGTATTGATTGCTGTAGCACAGTGGAGGACGAGTGCACTTCCCTTGTGCTTAGGAGTAGACTACAGTAAATTGTGACCAGGGTATTGATTGCTGTAGCACAGTGGAAGACGAGTGCACTTATCTTGTCCACAGGAGTAGACCAAAGAAAATTGTGACCACGGTATTTATTGCTGCAGCACAGTGGAGGACGAGTGCACTTCTCTTGTGCCCAGGAGTAGACTACAGTAAATTGCGACCACGGTATTGATTGCTGTAGCACAGTGGAGGACGAGTGCACTTCACTTGTGCTTAGGAGTAGACTACAGCAAATTGTGACCACGGTATTGATTGCTGTAGCACAGTCGAGGATGAGTGCACTTCTCTTGTGCCCAAGAGTAGACCACAGTAAATTGTGACCAGGGTATTGATTGCTGCAGCACAGTGGAGGACGAGTGCACTTCTCTTGTGCCCAGAGTAGACCACAGTAAATTGTGACCACGGTATTGATTGCTGCAGCACAGTGGAGGACGAGTGCAATTCTCTTGTGCTTAGGAGTAGACTACAGTAAATTGTGACCACGGTATTGTTTGCTGTAGCACAGTGGAGGACGAGCGCACTTCTCTTGTGCCCAGGAGTAGACTACAGTAAATTGTGACCACGGTATTGATTGCTGTAGCACAGTGGAGTACGAGTGCACTTCTTTGTGCCCAGGCGTAGACTACAGCAAATTGTGACCACGGTATTGATTGCTGCAGCACAGTGGAGGACGAGTGCACTTCTCTTGTGCCCAGGAGTAGACTACAGCAAATTGTGACCACGGTATTGATTGCTGCAGCACAGTGGAGGACGAGTGCACTTCTCTTGTGCCCAAGAGTAGACCACAGTAAATTGTGACCATGGTATTGCTTGCTGTAGCACAGTGGAGGACGAGTGCACTTCTCTTGTGCTTAGGAGTAGACCACAGTAAATTGTGACCACGGTATTGATTGCTGTAGCACAGTGGAGGACGAGTGCACTTCTCTTGTCCACAGGAGTAGACTACAGTAAATTGTGACCACGGTATTGATTGCTGTAGCACAGTGGAGGACGAGTGCACTTCTCTTGTCCACAGGAGTAGACTACAGTAAATTGTGACCATGGTATTGATTGCTGCAGCACAGTGGAGGACAAGTGCACTTCTCTTGTGCTTAGGAGTAGACTACAGTAAATTGTGACCACGGTATTGATTGCTGTAGCACAGTGGAGGACGAGTGCACTTCTCTTGTGCCTTAGAGTAGACCACAGTAAATTGTGACCACGGTATTGATTGCTGCAGCACAGTGGAGGACGAGTGCACTTCTCTTGTGCCCAGGAGTAGACCACAGTAAATTGTGACCACGGTATTGATTGCTGTAGAACAGTGGAGGACTAGTGCACTTCTCTTGTGCCCAGGAGTAGGCTACAGTAAATTGTGACCACGGTATTCATTGCTGTAGCACAGTGGAGGACGAGTGCACTTCTCTTGTGCCCAGGAGTAGACTACAGCAAATTGTGACCACGGTATTGATTGCTGCAGCACAGTGGAGGACGAGTGCACTTCTCTTGTCCACAGGAATAGACCACAGTAAATTGTGACCACGGTATTGATTGCTGTTGCACAGTGGAGGACGAGTGCACTTCTCTTGAGCTTAGGAGTAGACTACAGCAAATTGTGACCACGGTATTGATTGCTGTAGCACAGTGGAGGACGAGTGCACTTCCCTTGTGCTTAGGAGTAGACTACAGTAAATTGTGACCAGGGTATTGATTGCTGTAGCACAGTGGAAGACGAGTGCACTTATCTTGTCCACAGGAGTAGACCAAAGTAAATTGTGTCCACGGTATTGATTGCTGCAGCACAGTGGAGGACGAGTGCACTTCTCTTGTGCCCAGGAGTAGACTACAGTAAATTGTGACCACGGTATTGATTGCTGTAGCACAGTGGAGGACGAGTGCACTTCTCGTGTGCCCAGGAGTAGACCACAATAAATTGTGACCACGGTATTGATTGATGTAGCACAGTGGAGGACGAGTGCACTTCTCTTGTGCCCAGGAGTAGACCACGGTAAATTGTGACCACGGTATTGATTGCTGCAGCACAGTGGAGGACGAGTGCACTTCTCTTGTGCCCAAGAGTAGACCACAGTAAATTGTGACCACGGTATTGATTGCTGTAGCACAGTGGAGGACGAGTGCACTTCACTTGTGCCCAGCAGTAGACTACAGTAAATTGTGACCACGGTATTGATTGCTGTAGCACAGTGGAGGTTCGAGTGCACTTCTCTTGTGCCCAGGAGCAGACTACAGCAAATTGTGACCACGGTATTGATTGCTGTAACACAGTGGAGGACGAGTGCACTTCTCTTGTGCCCAGGAGTAGACTACAGTAAATTGTGAACACGGTATTGATTGCTGTAGCACAGTGGAGGACGAGTGCACTTCTCTTGTGCCCAGGAGTAGACTAGAGCAAATTATGACCACGGTATTGATTGCTGCAGCACAGTGGAGGACGAGTGCACTTCTCTTGTGCTTAGGAGTAGACTACAGTAAATTGTGACCACGGTATTGATTGCTGTAGCACAGTGGAGGACGAGTGCACTTCTATTGTGCCCAGGAGTAGACTACTGCAAATTGTGACCACGGTATTGATTGCTGCAGCACAGTGGAGGACGAGTGCACTTCTCTTGTCCACAGGAGTAGACCACAGTCAATTGTGACCACGGTATTGATTGCTGTAGCACAGTGGAGGACGAGTGCACTTCTCTTGTGCCCAGGAGTACACTACAGCAAATTGTGACCGCGGTATTGATTGCTGAAGCACAGTCGAGGACGAGTGCACTTCTCTTGTGCCCAGGAGTAGACCACAGCAAATTGTGAACACGGTATTGATTGCTGTAACACAGTGGAGGTCAAGAGCACTTCTCTTGTGCCCAGGAGTAGACCACAGTAAAGTGTGACCACGGTATTGATTGCTGTAGCACAGTCGAGGACGAGTGCACTTCTCTTGTGCCCAGGAGTAGGCTACAGTAAATTGTGACCACGGTATTCATTGCTGTAGCACAGTGGAGGACGAGTGCACTTCTCTTGTGCCCAGGAGTAGACTACAGCAAATTGTGACCACGGTATTGATTGCTGCAGCACAGTGGAGGACGAGTGCACTTCTCTTGTCCACAGGAGTAGACCACATTAAATTGTGACCACGGTATTGATTGCTGTAGCACAGTGGAGGACGAGTGAACTTCTCTTGAGCTTAGCAGTAGACTACAGCAAATTGTGACCACGGTATTGATTGCTGTAGCACAGTGGAGGACGAGTGCACTTCCCTTGTGCTTAGGAGTAGACTACAGTAAATTGTGACCAGGGTATTGATTGCTGTAGCACAGTGGAAGATGAGTGCACTTATCTTGTCCACAGGAGTAGACCAAAGTAAATTGTGACCACGGTATTTTTTGCTGCAGCACAGTGGAGGACGAGTGCACTTCTCTTGTGCCTTAGAGTAGACCACAGTAAATTGTGACCACGGTATTGATTGCTGCAGCACAGTGGAGGACGAGTGCACTTCTCTTGTGCCCAGGAGTAGACCACAGTAAATTGTGACCACGGTATTGATTGCTGTAGAACAGTGGAGGAAGAGTGCACTTCTCTTGTGCCCAGGAGTAGGCTACAGTAAATTGTGACCACGGTATTCATTGCTGTAGCACAGTGGAGGACGAGTGCACTTCTCTTGTTCCCAGGAGTAGACTACAGCAAATTGTGACCACGGTATTGATTGCTGGAGCACAGTGGAGGACGAGTGCACTTCTCTTGTCCACAGGAATAGACCACAGTAAATTGTGACCACGGTATTGATTGCTGTTGCACAGTGGAGGACGAGTGCACTTCTCTTGAGCTTAGGAGCAGACTACAGCAAATTGTGACCACGGTATTGATTGCTGTAGCACAGTGGAGGACGAGTGCACTTCCCTTGTGCTTAGGAGTAGACTACAGTAAATTGTGACCAGGGTATTGATTGCTGTAGCACAGTGGAAGACGAGTGCACTTATCTTGTCCACAGGAGTAGACCAAAGTAAATTGTGTCCACGGTATTGATTGCTGCAGCACAGTGGAGGACGAGTGCACTTCTCTTGTGCCCAGGAGTAGACTACAGTAAATTTTGACCACGGTATTGATTGCTGTAGCACAGTGGAGGACGAGTGCACTTCTCGTGTGCCCAGGAGTAGACCACAATAAATTGTGACCACGGTATTGATTGATGTAGCACAGTGGAGGACGAGTGCACTTCTCTTGTGCCCAGGAGTAGACCACGGTAAATTGTGACCACGGTATTGATTGCTGCAGCACAGTGGAGGACGAGTGCACTTCTCTTGTGCCCAAGAGTAGACCACAGTAAATTGTGACCACGGTATTGATTGCTGTAGCACAGTGGAGGACGAGTGCACTTCACTTGTGCCCAGGAGTAGACTACAGTAAATTGTGACCACGGTATTGATTGCTGTAGCACAGTGGAGGTTCGAGTGCACTTCTCTTGTGCCCAGGAGCAGACTACAGCAAATTGTGACCACGGTATTGATTGCTGTAGCACAGTGGAGGACGAGTGCACTTCTCTTGTGCCCAGGAGTAGACTACAGTAAAGTGTGACCACGGTATTGATTGCTGTAGCACAGTCGAGGACGAGTGCACTTCTCTTGTGCCCAGGAGTAGGCTACAGTAAATTGTGACCACGGTATTCATTGCTGTAGCACAGTGGAGGACGAGTGCACTTCTCTTGTGCCCAGGAGTACACTACAGCAAATTGTGACCACGGTATTGATTGCTGCAGCACAGTGGAGGACGAGTGCACTTCTCTTGTCCACAGGAGTAGACCATATTAAATTGTGACCACGGTATTGATTGCTGTAGAACAGTGGAGGACGAGTGAACTTCTCTTGAGCTTAGGAGTAGACTACAGCAAATTGTGACCACGGTATTGATTGCTGTAGCACAGTGGAGGACGAGTGCACTTCCCTTGTGCTTAGGAGTAGACTACAGTAAATTGTGGCCAGGGTATTGATTGCTGTAGCACAGTGGAAGATGAGTGCACTTATCTTGTCCACAGGAGTAGACCAAAGTAAATTGTGACCACGGTATTTATTGCTGCAGCACAGTGGAGGACGAGTGCACTTCTCTTGTGCCCAGGTGTAGACTACAGTAAATTGCGACCACGGTATTGATTGCTGTGTAAGGGGTGTAAGGGGTAGGCTTTCTACTCAAATGTCAACCTCACCTGCACGTGGTGCACCCTGCTTTAGACTAACGAGGCTCTGACGACCGAGTGACTCCCGGGATAAGGAGTCCCCCACTACCATGCCACCGGCTCCCCAGGGAGGCGAATGAGCTGGTAGTGGTTAGGGCACTCTCTTGCCCTTGGGACAGGAAACTTTCCCTAAAGGCGGATGAACCACCTGTGGTCAACGGCATAGAAAGTCCTCAACGGCGGACCAGGCATAAGGGCAATGAGTCCCTCCTTGGCTGGAATGGCGGATGAAGGCTGCAGTGACTAGGATTTATTCAATCGTCTTGCATTTGCTTGCCATTGAACATCTTTCCTAAGTCATCAAGTAATGTGCGTTTGTTGATGTGCAGCAACATTCTCACGTAAAAAGATTTCACGCACAGCAGTCTTCCAACAACATTGACTTTCTTCAAAGTCCTGCGGCGATCAAGAAGTTGCGACGGGGGCAGGATTGTGATGTCTGGGAGCCTCTAGTGATAACTTGGCACGTAGGCGGTAGATGTGTGATCGGTCGTCTTGCTTAGGGTTGTGGCTGTAGAGCAATTCGGCCGCTGCAACTACGACTGAGCAGTCCTATTTAGGGTCCACTCTGCTCACCCCACATGGGGAAGGGGCTAGAAAAGGTGCCCTAAACATAGTCAGCCACTTATACTACCGATTGGATAGCCGCGTCCAAAGGTGTCACCTCCATGCGGTCGAAAATGTATAAGTAACAAATTTTATTTTGCAACCTGGAATGTAAGAACACTCACTGATGACCCCGCAAATGAGAGACCTGAAAGGAGAACAGCTATTGTGGGTAGAGAGCTACGGAGATATGACATTGACATAGCAGCACTTCAGGAGACCCGTCTTGCTGAGGAAGGTCAGTTGAATGAGCAAGGTGCAGGGTACAGCTTCTTTTGGAAGGGTAAACGTGAGGACGAACACAGAATACATGGAGTTGGCTTTGCCATTAAGAGCAAGCTTCTCAAGGATCTGTCAGAGCTTCCAACTGGGTATAATGAACGCCTCATGACACTAAGACTTCGGTTATATAACAACCAGCATGCCACGGTGATCAGCGCATACGCCCCCACACTAGATGCTGATGATGACATTAAGGAAAGGTTCTATTCAGATCTGGATACCGTCCTATCAAACATCAACCGTGAAGATAGGATCATCTTACTCGGAGATTTTAACGCTAGAGTGGGCAGGGACTACAATGTTTGGAATGGTGTCATTGGTAAGGAGGGAGTTGGTAGCGAAAACTCCAATGGTGTCAGACTGCTCTCCAAATGCACTGAACATGAATTGGTAATCACCAATACTATCTTTCGCCAAAAGAATCGCTTTAAAACATCATGGCAGCACCCTAGATCGAAGCACTGGCATCTTATTGACTATGTGATTGTACGCAAGAAAGATTTACGAGATGTTCTTATCACCAAAGCAATGACAGGAGCCGATGACTGTTGGACAGATCACCGGCTTATCAGATCAGTTATGCGTATACCATTGTCCACACAGAGGAGGAAGCAACAGAAGAGCTGTAGGCATGTTTTTGATACCGAGAAGTTTGGTAAGTCAGAGCATATCTCCCAATATAAAGAGTTGCTTAGCCAGACACTGCCACAGGAATACCATCCAGATGTAACACTGCACTGGGAGAGTCTGAAGACCGCTATTCAGAATGCTTGCAAGGAAACGCTGGGATATAAGACCAGGAAACATCAAGACTGGTTTGATGAAAATGATGAAGAAATAGAAGCATTAATCTCAGAAAAGAGAAAAGCCTTGCAAACTTGGAGAAAAGATATGAACTCCCGTACTAAGAAAGAAGCATTTTGTCTTGCGAAGGCAAATGTCCAAAGAGGAACTCGTGCTCTCAAAAATGCATGGTGGACATCCAAAGCTAAAGAGCTGCAATATCTAGCAGACAAAGATTCGCGACAGTTCTTCCAAGCCACAAAAGCGATTTATGGCCCCTCCACGTTTGGTAGAAATCCACTTTGGTCCAGTGACAAAAGTACACTTCTAAAAGATCAATACTCCATCATGAATAGGTGGAAGGAGCATTTTGAAGACCTCTTGAACCAGGACTCAGTTATTGATGAGCAGGTGTATGATATATTAGAACAAGCACCCATCAAAGAAGAACTCGGTACCCTGCCAACACTAGATGAGGTTCAGTGTGCTATTAATCAAGCAAAGCGACACAAAGCTACTGGATGTGATGGAATACCAGCGGAAGCTCTCAAAGAAGGAGGTGAGGAACTCATAAGCCACATACATGATCTTATCATTAAAATTTGGAGAACTGAAAAAATGCCTGCTGATTTCAGAGATAGTCTGATAGTTCCCATATTTAAGAAAGGTGATCGTGCAGACTGCAACAACTATCGTGGTATATCTTTGTTATCATGCCTTGGAAAGCTTATTGCTCGTATTTTGGCGAATCGTATTCTATCCCTGGTGGAGAAAATACTCCCAGAGAGCCAATGTGGTTTCAGGCCTTCTAGAGGAACTGCAGATATGATATTCACTGTTCGTCAGCTTCAGGAGAAATGTAGAGAGCAAAATAGACCTCTTTATATTGCCTTTATAGACCTCAGTAAGGCATTTGACTCGGTAAACCGTGAAGCCTTGTGGAAGATTTTATCATTGTATGGTTTTCCACTGAAATTTATTACCATCTTAAGACTACTCCACAATGATATGAAGGCAAATGTCATTGGTAACGACTCGATTGGAGAACCATTTCATATTAATACCGGCGTTAAACAAGGCTGTGTGATTGCCCCTACATTGTTTTCTCTGTACGTTGCCACTGTCATGCAGTTAGTCAAAGATGATCTTCCTACAGGCATACAGATAACTTACAGGATGGATGGGAAGATCTTTAATTTGAGCCGTCTAAAGGCAAGGACTCGAACATCTCCTGCTGCATTGGTTGAGTTACAGTACGCTGATGATAATGCAGTAGTAGCTCAATCAGAGGACGAACTTAGGAAAATCCTGAATGCTTTTTCTTCAGCCTACAAAAAGATTGGGCTGAAACTTAACACCAGTAAAACCCAAGTCCTCTACCAACCAGCCCCTGGACAAGGACAAAGAAACATCAATGTCACCATCGACGGAGCGAAGCTTCAAGAAGTTAACGCCTTTTCTTATCTTGGCAGCACCCTGTCATCAAGTGCAAATATAGATTCCGAAATCCAACACAGGATTAACCGTGCTGGGGCATCCTTTGCAAGATTGAGGTCTAGAGTTTTTGACAACCATGATATCAATGCTGCAACGAAGATCCTTGTGTACAACTCGGTTGTAGTTCCCACCTTACTTTACGGATCTGAATCCTGGACATGCTACAGACGTCATTTTAAAAAGCTGGAGCAATATCACCAGCGTTGTTTGAGGAGAATTCTTCGTGTCACATGGCAAGACAAACGCACAAACACCAGCATTCTCGAAGAAGCACAGACTACCAGTGTTGAAGCCATGCTTTTAAAACGTCAGCTGCGATGGACAGGACACGTAATCCGCATGCCCAATAATCGCATTCCCAAGCAAGTGTTTTGCTCTGAACTAACTGAGGGCAAGCGCTGTGTGGGAGGTCCGAGGAAGCGATTCAAAGACGTACTAAAGGCTAATATGCAAATGTGCCATATTAATATCAACAACTGGGAGACCTTAGCTCTTGATCGCTCATCCTGGAGATCAATTGTTCATCGTGGTGCGATACTTTTTGAAGAAAACCGCCGACGTATGATAGAAGATCGGAGGCAACGCAGAAAGAACAGAGTGTTCATTAGAAGACAGGGAATGAATGCGGATGTCTCACCTGACCCTGATACTACCTGTCATCACTGCGGGAAACTGTGTCTCTCCCGCATTGGGCTTTTTAGTCACCTCCGGACTCATCGATGAAGAGTCATTCAGTATTGGAAGGCCAACCTACTCGAGACGAGTGTTTGCTATCATCATTGATTGCTGTAGCACAGTGGAGGACGAGTGCAATTCTCTTGTGTTTAGGAGTAGACTACAATAAATTGTGACCACGGTATTGATTGCTGTAGCACAGTGGAGGACGAGCGCACTTCTCTTGTGCTTAGGAGTAGACTACAGCAAATTGTGACCACGGTGTTGATTGCTGTAGCACAGTCGAGGACGAGTGCACTTCTCTTGTGCCATGAGTAGACCACAGTAAATTGTGACCAGGGTATTGATTGCTGCAGCACAGTGGAGGACGAGTGCACTTCTCTTGTCCACAGGAATAGACCACAGTAAATTGTGACCACGGTATTGATTGCTGTAGCACAGTGGAGGACGAGTGCACTTCTCTTGTGCCCAGGAGTAGACTACAGCAAATTGTGACCACGGTATTGATTGCTGCAGCACAGTGGAGGACGAGTGCACTTCTCTTGTCCACAGGAATAGACCACAGTAAATTGTGACCACGGTATTGATTGCTGTTGCACAGTGGAGGACGAGTGCACTTCTCTTGAGCTTAGGAGTAAACTACAGCAAATTGTGACCACGGTATTGATTGCTGTAGCACAGTGGAGGACGAGTGCACTTCCCTTGTGCTTAGGAGTAGACTACAGTAAATTGTGACCAGGGTATTGATTGCTGTAGCACAGTGGAAGACGAGTGCACTTATCTTGTCCACAGGAGTAGACCAAAGTAAATTGTGTCCACGGTATGGATTGCTGCAGCACAGTGGAGGACGAGTGCACTTCTCTTGTGCCCAGGAGTAGACTACAGTAAATTGTGACCACGGTATTGATTGCTGTAGCACAGTGGAGGACGAGTGCACTTCTCGTGTGCCCAGGAGTAGACCACAATAAATTGTGACCACGGTATTGATTGATGTAGCACAGTGGAGGACGAGTGCACTTCTCTTGTGCCCAGGAGTAGACCACGGTAAATTGTGACCACGGTATTGATTGCTGCAGCACAGTGGAGGACGAGTGCACTTCTCTTGTGCCCAAGAGTAGACCACAGTAAATTGTGACCACGGTATTGATTGCTGTAGCACAGTGGAGGACGAGTGCACTTCACTTGTGCCCAGGAGTAGACTACAGTAAATTGTGACCACGGTATTGATTGCTGTAGCACAGTGGAGGTTCGAGTGCACTTCTCTTGTGCCCAGGAGCAGACTACAGCAAATTGTGACCACGGTATTGATTGCTGTAGCACAGTGGAGGACGAGTGCACTTCTCTTGTGCCCAGGAGTAGACTACAGTAAATTGTGAACACGGTATTGATTGCTGTAGCACAGTGGAGGACGAGTGCACTTCTCTTGTGCCCAGGAGTAGACTAGAGCAAATTGTGACCACGGTATTGATTGCTGCAGCACAGTGGAGGACGAGTGCACTTCTCTTGTGCTTAGGAGTAGACTACAGTAAATTGTGACCACGGTATTGATTGCTGTAGCACAGTGGAGGACGAGTGCACTTCTATTGTGCCCAGGAGTAGACTACAGCAAATTGTGACCACGGTATTGATTGCTGCAGAACAGTGGAGGACGAGTGCACTTCTCTTGTCCACAGGAGTAGACCACAGTCAATTGTGACCACGGTATTGATTGCTGTAGCACAGTGGAGGACGAGTGCACTTCTCTTGTGCCCAGGAGTACACTACAGCAAATTGTGACCGCGGTATTGATTGCTGAAGCACAGTCGAGGACGAGTGCACTTCTCTTGTGCCCAGGAGTAGACCACAGCAAATTGTGACCACGGTATTGATTGCTGTAACACAGTGGAGGACGAGAGCACTTCTCTTGTGCCCAGGAGTAGACCACAGTAAAGTGTGACCACGGTATTGATTGCTGTAGCACAGTCGAGGACGAGTGCACTTCTCTTGTGCCCAGGAGTAGGCTACAGTAAATTGTGACCACGGTATTCATTGCTGTAGCACAGTGGAGGACGAGTGCACTTCTCTTGTGCCCAGGAGTAGACTACAGCAAATTGTGACCACGGTATTGATTGCTGCAGCACAGTGGAGGACGAGTGCACTTCTCTTGTCCACAGGAGTAGACCACATTAAATTGTGACCACGGTATTGATTGCTGTAGCACAGTGGAGGACGAGTGAACTTCTCTTGAGCTTAGGAGTAGACTACAGCAAATTGTGACCACGGTATTGATTGCTGTAGCACAGTGGAGGACGAGTGCACTTCCCTTGTGCTTAGGAGTAGACTACAGTAAATTGTGACCAGGGTATTGATTGCTGTAGCACAGTGGAAGATGAGTGCACTTATCTTGTCCACAGGAGTAGACCAAAGTAAATTGTGACCACGGTATTTATTGCTGCAGCACAGTGGAGGACGAGTGCACTTCTCTTGTGCCTTAGAGTAGACCACAGTAAATTGTGACCACGGTATTGATTGCTGCAGCACAGTGGAGGACGAGTGCACTTCTCTTGTGCCCAGGAGTAGACCACAGTAAATTGTGACCACGGTATTGATTGCTGTAGAACAGTGGAGGAAGAGTGCACTTCTCTTGTGCCCAGGAGTAGGCTACAGTAAATTGTGACCACGGTATTCATTGCTGTAGCACAGTGGAGGACGAGTGCACTTCTCTTGTGCCCAGGAGTAGACTACAGCAAATTGTGACCACGGTATTGATTGCTGCAGCACAGTGGAGGACGAGTGCACTTCTCTTGTCCACAGGAATAGACCACAGTAAATTGTGACCACGGTATTGATTGCTGTTGCACAGTGGAGGACGAGTGCACTTCTCTTGAGCTTAGGAGTAGACTACAGCAAATTGTGACCACGGTATTGATTGCTGTAGCACAGTGGAGGACGAGTGCACTTCCCTTGTGCTTAGGAGTAGACTACAGTAAATTGTGACCAGGGTATTGATTGCTGTAGCACAGTGGAAGACGAGTGCACTTATCTTGTCCACAGGAGTAGACCAAAGTAAATTGTGTCCACGGTATTGATTGCTGCAGCACAGTGGAGGACGAGTGCACTTCTCTTGTGCCCAGGAGTAGACTACAGTAAATTGTGACCACGGTATTGATTGCTGTAGCACAGTGGAGGACGAGTGCACTTCTCGTGTGCCCAGGAGTAGACCACAATAAATTGTGACCACGGTATTGATTGATGTAGCACAGTGGAGGACGAGTGCACTTCTCTTGTGCCCAGGAGTAGACCACGGTAAATTGTGACCACGGTATTGATTGCTGCAGCACAGTGGAGGACGAGTGCACTTCTCTTGTGCCCAAGAGTAGACCACAGTAAATTGTGACCACGGTATTGATTGCTGTAGCACAGTGGAGGACGAGTGCACTTCACTTGTGCCCAGGAGTAGACTACAGTAAATTGTGACCACGGTATTGATTGCTGTAGCACAGTGGAGGTTCGAGTGCACTTCTCTTGTGCCCAGGAGCAGACTACAGCAAATTGTGACCACGGTATTGATTGCTGTAGCACAGTGGAGGACGAGTGCACTTCTCTTGTGCCCAGGAGTAGACTACAGTAAATTGTGACCACGGTATTGATTGCTGTAGCACAGTGGAGGACGAGTGCACTTCTCTTGTGCCCAGGAGTAGACTAGAGCAAATTGTGACCACGGTATTGATTGCTGCAGCACAGTGGAGGACGAGTGCACTTCTCTTGTGCTTAGGAGTAGACTACAGAAAATTGTGACCACGGTATTGATTGCTGTAGCACAGTGGAGGACGAGTGCACTTCTATTGTGCCCAGGAGTAGACTACAGCAAATTGTGACCACGGTATTGATTGCTGCAGCACAGTGGAGGACGAGTGCACTTCTCTTGTCCACATGAGTAGACCACAGTCAATTGTGACCACGGTATTGATTGCTGTAGCACAGTGGAGGACGAGTGCACTTCTCTTGTGCCCAGGAGTACACTACAGCAAATTGTGACCGCGGTATTGATTGCTGAACCACAGTCGAGGACGAGTGCACTTCTCTTGTGCCCAGGAGTAGACCACAGCAAATTGTGACCACGTTATTGATTGCTGTAACACAGTGGAGGACGAGAGCACTTCTCTTGTGCCCAGGAGTAGACCACAGTAAAGTGTGACCACGGTATTGATTGCTGTAGCACAGTCGAGGACGAGTGCACTTCACTTGTGCCCAGGAGTAGGCTACAGTAAATTGTGACCACGGTATTCATTGCTGTAGCACAGTGGAGGACGAGTGCACTTCTCTTGTGCCCAGGAGTAGACTACAGCAAATTGTGACCACGGTATTGATTGCTGCAGCACAGTGGAGGACGAGTGCACTTCTCTTGTCCACAGGAGTAGACCATATTAAATTGTGACCACGGTATTGATTGCTGTAGCACAGTGGAGGACGAGTGAACTTCTCTTGAGCTTAGGAGTAGACTACAGCAAATTGTGACCACGGTATTGATTGCTGTAGCACAGTGGAGGACGAGTGCACTTCCCTTGTGCTTAGGAGTAGACTACAGTAAATTGTGACCAGGGTATTGATTGCTGTAGCACAGTGGAAGATGAGTGCACTTATCTTGTCCACAGGAGTAGACCAAAGTAAATTGTGACCACGGTATTTATTGCTGCAGCACAGTGGAGGACGAGTGCACTTCTCTTGTGCCCAGGTGTAGACTACAGTAAATTGCGACCACGGTATTGATTGCTGTAGCACAGTGGAGGACGAGTGCAATTCTCTTGTGCTTAGGAGTAGACTACAATAAATTGTGACCACGGTATTGATTGCTGTAGCACAGTGGAGGACGAGCGCACTTCTCTTGTGCTTAGGAGTAGACTACAGCAAATTGTGACCACGGTGTTGATTGCTGTAGCACAGTCGAGGACGAGTGCACTTCTCTTGTGCCCAAGAGTAGACCACAGTAAATTGTGACCAGGGTATTAATTGCTGCAGCACAGTGGAGGACGAGTGCACTTCTCTTGTGCCCAGAGTAGACCACAGTAAATTGTGACCACGGTATTGATTGCTGCAGCACAGTGGAGGACGAGTGCACTTCTCTTGTGCTTAGGAGTAGACTACAATAAATTGTGACCACGGTATTGATTGCTGTAGCACAGTGGAGAACGAGCGCACTTCTCTTGTGCCCAGGAGTAGACTACAGTAAATTGTGACCACGGTATTGATTGCTGTAGCACAGTGGAGGACGAGTGCACTTCTCTTGTGCCCAGGCGTAGACTACAGCAAATTGTGACCACGGTATTGATTGCTGCAGCACAGTGGAGGACGAGTGCACTTCTCTTGTGCCCAGGAGTAGACTACAGCAAATTGTGACCACGGTATTGATTGCTGCAGCACAGTGGAGGACGAGTGCACTTCTCTTGTGCCCAAGAGTAGACCACAGTAAATTGTGTCCATGGTATTGCTTGCTGTAGCACAGTGGAGGACGAGTGCACTTCTCTTGTGCTTAGGAGAAGACCACAGTAAATTGTGACCACGGTATTGATTGCTGTAGCACAGTGGAGGACGAGTGCACTTCTCTTGTCCACAGGAGTAGACTACAGTAAATTGTGACCACGGTATTGATTGCTTTAGCACAGTGGAGGACGAGTGCACTTCTCTTGTGCTTAGGAGTAGACCACAGTAAATTGTGACCACGGTATTGATTGCTGTAGCACAGTGGAGGACGAGTGCACTTCTCTTGTGCCCAGGAGTAGACTACAGTAAATTGTGCCCATGGTATTGATTGCTGCAGCACAGTGGAGGACGAGTGCACTTCTCTTGTGCTTAGGAGTAGACTACAGTAAATTGTGACCACGGTATTGATTGCTGCAGCACAGTGGAGGACGAGTGCACTTCTCTTGTCCACAGGAGTAGACTACAGTAAATTGTGACCATGGTATTGATTGCTGCAGCACAGTGGAGGACGAGTGCACTTCTCTTGTGCTTAGGAGTAGACTACAGTAAATTGTGACCACGGTATTGATTGCTGTAGCACAGTGGAGGACGAGTGAAATTCTCTTGTGCCCTAGAGTAGACCACAGTAAATTGTGACCACGGTATTGATTGCTGTAGAACAGTGGAGGACGAGTGCACTTCTCTTGTGCCCAGGAGTAGGCTACAGTAAATTGTGACCACGGTATTCATTGCTGTAGCACAGTGGAGGACGAGTGCACTTCTCTTGTGCCCAGGAGTAGACTACAGCAAATTGTGACCACGGTATTGATTGCTGCAGCACAGTGGAGGACGAGTGCACTTCTCTTGTCCACAGGAGTAGACCACAGTAAATTGTGACCACGGTATTGATTGCTGTAGCACAGTGGAGGACGAGTGCACTTCTCTTGAACTTAGGAGTAGACTACAGCAAATTGTGACCACGGTATTGATTGCTGTAGCACAGTGGAGGACGAGTGCACTTCCCTTGTGCTTAGGAGTAGACTACAGTAAATTGTGACCAGGGTATTGATTGCTGTAGCACAGTGGAAGACGAGTGCAATTATCTTGTCCACACGAGTAGACCAAAGTAAATTGTGTCCACGGTATTGATTGCTGCAGCACAGTGGAGGACGAGTGCACTTCTCTTGTGCCCAGGAGTAGACTACAGTAAATTGCGACCACGGTATTGATTGTTGTAGCACAGTGGAGAACGAGTGCACTTCTCTTGTGCTTAGGAGTAGACTACAGCAAATTGTGACCACGGTATTGATTGCTGTAGCACAGTGGAGGACGAGTGCACTTCTCTTGTCCACAGGAGTAGACTATAGCAAATTGTGACCACGGTATTGATTGCTGTAGCTCAGTGGAGGACGAGTGCACTTCTCTTGTGCCCAAGAGTAGACCACAGTAAATTGTGACCACGGTATTGATTGCTATAGCACAGTGGAGAACGAGTGCACTTCTCTTGTCCTTAGGAGTAGACTACAGTAAATTGTGACCACGGTATTGATTGCTGCAGCACAGTGGAGGACGAGTGCACTTCTCTTGTGCCCCAGAGTAGACCACAGTAAATTGTGACCACGGTATTGATTGCTGCAGCACAGTGGAGGACGAGTGCACTTCTCTTGTGCTTAGGAGTAGACTACAGTAAATTGTGACCACGGTATTGATTTCTGTAGCACAGTGGAGGACGAGTGCACTTCTCTTGTGCCCAAGAATAGACCACAGTAAATTGCGCCACAGTATTGATTGCTGCAGCACAGTGGAGGACGAGTGCACTTCTCTTGTGCTTAGGAGTAGACCACAGTAAATTGTGACCACGGTATTGATTGCTGTAGCACAGTGGAGGACGAGTGCACTTCTCTTGTGCCCGGGACTAAACTACAGTAAATTGTGACCACGGTATTGATTGCTGTAGCACAGTGGAGGACGAGTGCACTTCCCTTGTTCCCCGGAGTAGACTACAGTAAATTGTGACCACGGTATTGATTGCTGCAGCACAGTGGAGGACGAGTGCACTTCTCTTGTGCCCAGGAGTAGACTACAGCAAATTCTGACCTCGGTATTGATTGCTGTAGCACAGTGGAGGACGAGTGCACTTCTCTTGTGCTTAGGAGTAGACTACAGTAAATTGTGACCACGGTATTGATTGCTGTAGCACAGTGGAGGACGAGTGCACTTCTCTTGTGCTTAGGAGTAGACTACAGTAAATTGTGACCACGGTAATGATTGCTGTAGCACAGTGGAGGACGAGTGCACTTCTCTTGTCCACAGGAGTAGACTACAGTAAATTGTGACCAAGGTATTGATTATTGTAGCACAGTGGAGGACGAGTGCACTTCTCTTGTGCTTAGGAGTAGACTACTGTAAATTGTGACCACGGTATTGATTGCTGTAGCACAGTGGAGGACGAGTGCACTTCTCTTGTGCCCAGGAGTAGACTACAGCAAATTGTGACCACGGTGTTGATTGCTGCAGCACAGTGGAGGACGAGTGCACTTCTCTTGTGCCCAAGAGTAGACCACAGTAAATTGTGACCACGGTATTGATTGCTGTAGCACAGTGGAGGACGAGTGCACTTCTCTTGTCCACAGGAGTAGACTACAGTAAATTGTGACCACGGTATTGTTTGCTGTAGCACAGTGGAGGACGAGTGCACTTCTCTTGTGCCCAAGAGTAGACCACAGTAAATTGTGACCACGGTATTGATTGCTGTAGCACAGTGGAGGACGAGTGCACTTCTCTTGTGCTTAGGAGTAGACTACATCAAATTGTGACCACGGTATTGAGTGCTGCAGCACAGTGGAGGACGAGTGCACTTCTCTTGTGCTTAGGAGTAGACTACAGTAAATTGTGACCACGGTATTGATTGCTGTAGCACAGTGGAGGACGAGCGCACTTCTCTTGTGCTTAGGAGTAGACTACAGAAATTGTGACCACGGTATTGATTGCTGCAGCACAGTGGAGGACGAGTGCATTTCTCTTGTGCTTAGGAGTAGACTACAGTAAATTGTGACCACAGTATTGATTGCTGCAGCACAGTGGAGGACGAGTGCACTTCTCTTGTGCTTAGGAGTAGACTACAGTAAATTGTGACCACGGTATTGATTGCTGTAGCACAGTGGAGGACGAGTGCACTTCTCTTGTCCACAGCAGTAGACTACAGTAAATTGTGACCACGGTATTGATTGCTGTAGCACAGTGGAGGACGACAGCACTTCTCTTGTGCTTAGGAGTAGACTACAGTAAATTGTGACCACGGTATTGATTGCTGTAGCACAGCGGAGGACGAGTGCACTTCTCTTGTGCTTAGGAGTAGACTACAGTAAATTGTGACCACGGTATTGATTGCTGTAGCACAGTGGAGGACGAGTGCACTTCTCTTGTCCACAGGGGTAGACTAAAGTAAATTGTGACGACGGTATTGATTGCTGTAGAACAGTGGAGGACGAGTGCACTTCTCTTGTGCTTAGGAGTAGACTACAGCAAATTGTGACCACGGTATTGATTGTTGTAGCACAGTGGAGGACGAGTGCACTTCTCTTGTGCGCAGTAGTAGTCTACAGCAAATTGTGACCACGGTATTGATTGCTGCAGCACAGTGGAGGACGAGTGCACTTCTCTTGTGCCCAGAGTAGACCACAGTAAATTGTGACCACGGTATTGATTGCTGCAGCACAGTGGAGGACGAGTGCAATTCTCTTGTGCTTAGGAGTAGACTACAATAAATTGTGACCACGGTATTGATTGCTGTAGCACAGTGGAGGACGAGCGCACTTCTCTTGTGCCCAGGAGTAGACTACAGTAAATTGTGACCACGGTATTGATTGCTGTAGCACAGTGGAGGACGAGTGCACTTCACTTGTGCCCAGGCGTAGACTACAGCAAATTGTGACCACGGTATTGATTGCTGCAGCACAGTCGAGGACGAGTGCACTTCTCTTGTGCCCAGGAGTAGACTACAGCAAATTGTGACCACGGTATTGATTGCTGCAGCACAGTGGAGGACGAGTGCACTTCTCTTGTGCCCAAGAGTAGACCACAGTAAATTGTGACCATGGTATTGCTTGCTGTAGCACAGTGGAGGACGAGTGCACTTCTCTTGTGCTTAGGAGTAGACCACAGTAAATTGTGACCACGGTATTGATTGCTGTAGCACAGTGGCGGACGAGTGCACTTCTCTTGTCCACAGGAGTAGACTACAGTAAATTGTGACCACGGTACTGATTGCTGTAGCACAGTGGAGGACGAGTGCACTTCTCTTGTGCTTAGGAGTATACCACAGAAAATTGTGACCACGGTATTGATTGCTGTAACACAGTGGAGGACGAGTGAAATTCTCTTGTGCCCTAGAGTAGACCACAGTAAATTGTGACCACGGTATTGATTGCTGCAGCACAGTGGAGGACGAGTGCACTTCTCTTGTGCCCAGGAGTAGACCACAGTAAATTGTGACCACGGTATTGATTGCTGTAGAAGAGTGGAGGACGAGTGCACTTCTCTTGTGCCCAGGAGTAGGCTACAGTAAATTGAGACCACGGTATTCATTGCTGTAGCACAGTGGAGGACGAGTGCACTTCTCTTGTGCCCAGGAGTAGACTACAGCAAATTGTGACCACGGTATTGATTGCTGCAGCACAGTGGAGGACGAGTGCACTTCTCTTGTCCACAGGAGTAGACCACAGTAAATTGTGACCACGGTATTGATTGCTGTAGCACAGTGGAGGACGAGTGCACTTCTCTTGAGCTTAGGAGTAGACTACAGCAAATTGTGACCACGGTATTGATTGCTGTAGCACAGTGGAGGACGAGTGCACTTCCCTTGTGCTTAGGAGTAGACTACAGTAAATTGTGACCAGGGTATTGATTGCTGTAGCACAGTGGAAGACGAGTGCAATTATCTTGTCCACACGAGTAGACCAAAGTAAATTGTGTCCACGGTATTGATTGCTGCAGCACAGTGGAGGACGAGTGCACTTCTCTTGTGCCCAGGAGTAGACTACAGTAAATTGCGACCACGGTATTGATTGCTGTAGCACAGTGTTGAACGAGTGCACTTCTCTTGTGCTTAGGAGTAGACTACAGCAAATTGTGACCACGGTATTGATTGCTGCAGCACAGTGGAGGACGAGTGCACTTCTCTTGTCCACAGGAGTAGACCACAGTAAATTGTGACCACGGTATTGATTGCTGTAGCACAGTGGAGGACGAGTGCACTTCTTTTGTGCTTAGGAGTAGACTGCAGCAAATTGTGACCACGGTATTGATTGCTGTAGCACAGTGGAGGACGAGTGCACTTCTCTTGTCCACAGGAGTAGACTAGAGCAAATTGTGACCACGGTATTGATTGCTGTAGCTCAGTGGAGGACGAGTGCACTTCTCTTGTGCCCAAGAGTAGACCACAGTAAATTGTGACCACGGTATTGATTGCTGTAGCACAGTGGAGGACGAGTGCACTTCTCTTGTCCTTAGGAGTAGACTACAGTAAATTGTGACCAATGTATTGATTGCTGCAGCACAGTGGAGGACGAGTGCACTTCTCTTGTGCCCCAGAGTAGACCACAGTAAATTGTGACCACGGTATTGATTGCTGCAGCACAGTGGAGGACGAGTGCACTTCTCTTGTGCTTAGGAGTAGACTACAGTAAATTGTGACCACGGTATTGATTTCTGTAGCACAGTGGAGGACGAGTGCACTTCTCTTGTGCCCAAGAATAGACCACAGTAAATTGTGACCACGGTATTGATTGCTGCAGCACAGTGGAGGACGAGTGCACTTCTCTTGTGCTTAGGAGAAGACTACAGTAAATTGTGACCACGGTATTGATTGCTGTAGCACAGTGGAAGACGAGTGCACTTCTCTTGTGCCCGGGACTAAACTACAGTAAATTGTGACAACGGTATTGATTGCTGTAGCACAGTGGAGGACGAGTGCACTTCCCTTGTTCCCCGGAGTAGACTACAGTAAATTGTGACCACGGTATTGATTGCTGCAGCACAGTGGAGGACGAGTGCACTTCTCTTGTGCCCAGGAGTAGACTACAGCAAATTGTGACCTCGGTATTGATTGCTGTAGCACAGTGGAGGACGAGTGCACTTCTCTTGTGCTTAGGAGTAGACTACAGTAAATTGTGACCACGGTATTGATTGCTGTAGCACAGTGGAGGACGAGTGCACTTCTCTTGTGCTTAGGAGTAGACTACAGTAAATTGTGACCACGGTAATGATTGCTGTAGCACAGTGGAGGTCGAGTGCACTTCTCTTGTCCACAGGAGTAGACTACAGTAAATTGTGACCACGGTATTGATTATTGTAGCACAGTGGAGGACGAGTGCACTTCTCTTGTGCTTAGGAGTAGACTACTGTAAATTGTGACCACGGTATTGATTGCTGTAGCACAGTGGAGGACGAGTGCACTTCTCTTGTGCCCAGGAGTAGACTACAGCAAATTGTGACCACGGTGTTGATTGCTGCAGCACAGTGGAGGACGAGTGCACTTCTCTTGTGCCCAAGAGTAGACCACAGTAAATTGTGACCACGGTATTGATTGCAGTAGCACAGTGGAGGACGAGTGCACTTCTCTTGTCCACAGGAGTAGACTACAGTAAATTGTGACCACGGTATTGATTGCTGTAGCACAGTGGAGGACGAGTGCACTTCTCTTGTGCCCAAGAGGAGACCACAGTAAATTGTGACCACGGTATTGATTGCTGTAGCACAGTGGAGGACGAGTGCACTTCTCTTGTGCTTAGGAGTAGACTACAGCAAATTGTGACCACGGTATTGAGTGCTGCAGCACAGTGGAGGACGAGTGCACTTCTCTTGTGCTTAGGAGTAGACTACAGTAAATTGTGACCACGGTATTGATTGCTGTAGCACAGTGGAGGACGAGTGCATTTCCCTTGTGCTTAGGAGTAGACTACAGAAATTGTGACCACGGTATTGATTGCTGCAGCACAGTGGACGACGAGTGCATTTCTCTTGTGCTTAGGAGTAGACTACAGTAAATTGTGACCACAGTATTGATTGCTGCAGCACAGTGGAGGACGAGTGCACTTCTCTTGTGCTTAGGAGTAGACTACCGTAAATTGTGACCACGGTATTGATTGCTGTAGCACAGTGGAGGACGAGTGCACTTCTCTTGTCCACAGCAGTAGACTACAGTAAATTGTGACCACGGTATTGATTGCTGTAGCACAGTGGAGGACGAGAGCACTTCTCTTGTGGTTAGGAGTAGACTACAGTAAATTGTGACCACGGTATTGATTGCTGTAGCACAGCGGAGGACGAGTGCACTTCTCTTGTGCTTAGGAGTAGACTACAGTAAATTGTGACCACGGTATTGATTGCTGTAGCACAGTGGAGGACGAGTGCACTTCTCTTGTCCACAGGGGTAGACTAAAGTAAATTGTGACCACGGTATTGATTGCTGTAGAACAGTGGAGGACGAGTGCACTTCTCTTGTGCTTAGGAGTAGACTACAGCAAATTGTAACCACGGTATTGATTGTTGTAGCACAGTGGAGGACGAGTGCACTTCTCTTGGGCCCAGTAGTAGTCTACAGCAAATTGTGACCACGGTATTGATTGCTGCAGCACAGTGGAGGACGAGTGCACTTCTCTTGTGCTTAGGAGTAGACTACAGCAAATTTTGACCACGGTATTGATTGCTGTAGAACAGTGGAGGACGAGTGCACTTCTCTTGTGCCCAGGAGTAGACTACAGCAAATTGTGACCACGGTATTGATTGCTGCAGCACAGTGGAGGACGAGTGCACTTCTCTTGTGCTTAGGAGTAGACCACAGCAAATTGTGACCACGGTATTGATTGCTGTAGCACAGTGGAGGACGAGTGCACTTCTCTTGTCCACAGGAGTAGACTACAGTAAATTGTGACCACGGTATTGATGGCTGTAGCACAGTGGTGGACGAGCGCACTTCTCTTGTCCACAGGAGTAGACTACAGTAAATTGTGACCACGGTATTGATTGCTGTAGCACAGTGGAGGACGAGTGCACTTCTCTTGTGCTTAGGAGTAGACTACAGTAAATTGTGACCACGGTATTGATTGCTGCAGCACAGTGGAGGACGAGTGCACTTCTCTTGTGCCCAGGAGTAGATTACAGCAAATTGTGACCACGGTATTGATTGCTGTAGCACACTGGAGGACGAGTGCACTTCTGTTGTGCTTAGGAGTAGACTACAGTAAATTGTGACCACGGTATTGATTGCTGTAGCACAGTGGAGGACGAGTTCACTTCTCTTGTGCTTAGGAGTAGACTACAGTAAATTTTGACCACGGTATTGATTGCTGTAGCACAGTGGTGGACGAGTGCACTTCTCTTGTCCACAGGAGTAGACTACAGTAAATTGTGACCATGGTATTGATTGCTGTAGCACAGTGGAGGACGAGTGCACTTCTCTTGTGCTTAGGAATAGACTACAGTATATTGTGACCACGGTATTGATTGCTTTAGCACAGCGGAGGACGAGTGCTCTTTTCTAGTGCCCATGAGTAGACTACAGCAAATTGTGACCACGGTATTGATTGCTGCAACACAGTGGAGGACGAGTGCACTTCTCTTGTCCACAGGAGTAGACTACAGTAAATTGTGACCACGGTATTGATTGCTGTAGCACAGTGGAGGACGAGTGCACTTCTCTTGTCCACAGGAGTAGACTACAGTAAATTGTGACCACGGTATTGATTGCTGTAGCACAGTGGAGGACGAGTGCACTTCTCTTGCCCACAGGAGTAGACTACAGTAAATTGTGACCACGGTATTGATTGCTGAAGCACAGTGGAGGACGAGTGCACTTCTCTTGTCCACAGGAGTAGACTACAGTAAATTGTGACCACGGTATTGATTGCTGCAGCACATTGGAGGACGAGTGCACTTCTCTTGTGCCCAGGAGTAGACCACAGTAAATTGTGACCACTGTATTGATTGCTGTAGCACAGTGGAGGACGAGTGCACTTCTCTTGTGCTTAGGAGTAGACGACAGCACATTGTGACCACGGTATTGATTGCTGTAGCTCAGTGGAGGACGAGTGCACTTCTCTTGTGCCCAGGAGTAGACTACAGTAAATTGTGACCACGGTATTGATTGCTGCGGCACAGTGGAGGACGAGTGCACTTCTCTTGTGCTTAGGAGTAGATTACAGTAAATTGTGACCACGGTATTGATTGCTGTAGCACAGTGGAGGACGAGTGCACTTCTCTTGTGCTTAGGAGTAGACTACAGTAAATTGTGACCACGGTATTGATTGCTGTAGCACAGTGGAGGACGAGTGCACTTCTCTTGTGCCCCAGAGTAGACCACAGTAAATTGTGACCACTGTATTGATTGCTGCAGCACAGTGGAGACGAGTGCACTTCACTTGTGCCCAGGAGTAGACCACAGTAAATTGTGACCACGGTATTGATTGCTGTAGCACAGTGGAGGACGAGTGCAATTCTCTTGTGCTTAGGAGTAGACTACAGCAAATTGTGACCACGGTATTGATTGCTGTAGCACAGTGGAGGACGAGTGCACTTCTCTTGTGCTTAGGAGTAGACTACAGCAAATTGTGACCACGGTATTGATTTCTGCAGCACAGTGGAGGACGAGTGCACTTCTCTTGTGCCCAAGAGTAGACTACAGTAAATTGTGACCACGGTATTGATTGCTGCAGCACAGTGGAGGACGAGTGCACTTCTCTTGTGCTTAGGAGTAGACTACAGTAAATTGTGACCACGGTATTGATTCCTGTAGCACTGTGGAGGACGAGTGCACTTCTCTTGTGCCCAGGAGTAGTCTACAGTAAATTGTGACCACGGTATTGATTGCTGTAGCACAGTGGCGGACGAGTGCACTTCTCTTGTGCTTAGGAGTAGACTACAGTAAATTGTGACCACGGTATTGATTGCTGCAGCACAGTGGAGGACGAGTGCACTTCTCTTGTGCTTAGGAGTAGACTACAGCATTTTGTGACCACGGTATTGATTGCTGTAGCACAGTGGAGGACGAGTGCACTTCTCTTGTGCCCAGGAGTAGACTACAGCAAATTGTGACCACGGTATTGATTGCTGCAGCACAGTGGAGGACGAGTGCACTTCTCTTGTGCTTAGGAGTAGACCACAGCAAATTGTGACCACGGTATTGATTGCTGCAGCACAGTGGAGGACGAGAGCACTTCTCTTGTGCCCAAGAGTAGACCACAGTAAATTGTGACCTCGGTATTGATTGCTGTAGCACAGTGGAGGACGAGTGCACTCTCTTGTCCACAGGAGTAGACCACAGTAAATTGTGACCACGGTATTGATTGCTGCAGCACAGTGGGGGACGAGTGCACTTCTCTTGTGCCCAGGAGTAGACTACAGCAAATTGTGACCACGGTATTGATTGCTGTAGCACAGTGGAGGACGAGTGCACTTCTCTTGTGCCGAGGAGTAGACTACAGTAAATTGTGACCACGGTATTGATTGCTGTAGCACAGTGGAGGACGAGTGCACTTCTCTTGTGCCCAGGAGTAGACCACAGTAAATTGTGACCACGGTATTGACTGCTGTAGCACAGTGGAGGACGAGTGCACTTTTCTTGTGCCCAGGAAGGGACTACAGTAAATTGTGACCACGGTATTGATTGCTGTAGCACAGTGGAGGACGAGTGCACTTCTCTTGTGCCCAGGAGTAGACCACAATAAATTGTGACCACGGTATTGATTGATGTAGCACAGTGGAGGACGAGTGCACTTCTCTTGTGCCCAGGAGTAGACCACGGTAAATTGTGACCACGGTATTGATTGCTGCAGCACAGTGGAGGACGAGTGCACTTCTCTTGTGCCCAAGAGTAGACCACAGTAAATTGTGACCACGGTATTGATTGCTGTAGCACAGTGGAGGACGAGTGCACTTCTCTTGTGCTTAGGAGTAGACTACAGTAAATTGTGACCACGGTATTGATTGCTGCAGCACAGTGGAGGACGAGTGCACTTCTCTTGTGCCCAGGAGTAGATTACAGCAAATTGTGACCACGGTATTGATTGCTGTAGCACACTGGAGGACGAGTGCACTTCTGTTGTGCTTAGGAGTAGACTACAGTAAATTGTGACCACGGTATTGATTGCTGTAGCACAGTGGAGGACGAGTTCACTTCTCTTGTGCTTAGGAGTAGACTACAGTAAATTTTGACCACGGTATTGATTGCTGTAGCACAGTGGTGGACGAGTGCACTTCTCTTGTCCACAGGAGTAGACTACAGTAAATTGTGACCATGGTATTGATTGCTGTAGCACAGTGGAGGACGAGTGCACTTCTCTTGTGCTTAGGAATAGACTACAGTATATTGTGACCACGGTATTGATTGCTTTAGCACAGTGGAGGACGAGTGCTCTTTTCTAGTGCCCATGAGTAGACTACAGCAAATTGTGACCACGGTATTGATTGCTGCAACACAGTGGAGGACGAGTGCACTTCTCTTGTCCACAGGAGTAGACTACAGTAAATTGTGACCACGGTATTGATTGCTGTAGCACAGTGGAGGACGAGTGCACTTCTCTTGTCTACAGGAGTAGACTACAGTAAATTGTGACCACGGTATTGATTGCTGTAGCACAGTGGAGGACGAGTGCACTTCTCTTGCCCACAGGAGTAGACTACAGTAAATTGTGACCACGGTATTGATTGCTGCAGCACATTGGAGGACGAGTGCACTTCTCTTGTGCCCAGGAGTAGACCACAGTAAATTGTGACCACTGTATTGATTGCTGTAGCACAGTGGAGGACGAGTGCACTTCTCTTGTGCTTAGGAGTAGACGACAGCACATTGTGACCACGGTATTGATTGCTGTAGCTCAGTGGAGGACGAGTGCACTTCTCTTGTGCCCAGGAGTAGACTACAGTAAATTGTGACCACGGTATTGATTGCTGCGGCACAGTGGAGGACGAGTGCACTTCTCTTGTGCTTAGGAGTAGATTACAGTAAATTGTGACCACGGTATTGATTGCTGTAGCACAGTGGAGGACGAGTGCACTTCTCTTGTGCTTAGGAGTAGACTACAGTAAATTGTGACCACGGTATTGATTGCTGTACCACAGTGGAGGACGAGTGCACTTCTCTTGTGCCCCAGAGTAGACCACAGTAAATTGTGACCACTGTATTGATTGCTGCAGCACAGTGGAGACGAGTGCACTTCACTTGTGCCCAGGAGTAGACCACAGTAAATTGTGACCACGGTATTGATTGCTGTAGCACAGTGGAGGACGAGTGCACTTCTCTTGTGCTTAGGAGTAGACTACAGCAAATTGTGACCACGGTATTGATTGCTGTAGCACAGTGGAGGACGAGTGCACTTCTCTTGTGCTTAGGAGTAGACTACAGCAAATTGTGACCACGGTATTGATTTCTGCAGCACAGTGGAGGACGAGTGCACTTCCCTTGTGCCCAAGAGTAGACTACAGTAAATTGTGACCACGGTATTGATTGCTGCAGCACAGTGGAGGACGAGTGCACTTCTCTTGTGCTTAGGAGTAGACTACAGTAAATTGTGACCACGGTATTGATTCCTGTAGCACTGTGGAGGACGAGTGCACTTCTCTTGTGCCCAGGAGTAGTCTACAGTAAATTGTGACCACGGTATTGATTGCTGTAGCACAGTGGCGGACGAGTGCACTTCTCTTGTGCTTAGGAGTAGACTACAGTAAATTGTGACCACGGTATTGTTTGCTGCAGCACAGTGGAGGACGAGTGCACTTCTCTTGTGCTTAGGAGTAGACTACAGCATTTTGTGACCACGGTATTGATTGCTGTAGCACAGTGGAGGACGAGTGCACTTCTCTTGTGCCCAGGAGTAGACTACAGCAAATTGTGACCACGGTATTGATTGCTGCAGCACAGTGGAGGACGAGTGCACTTCTCTTGTGCTTAGGAGTAGACCACAGCAAATTGTGACCACGGTATTGATTGCTGCAGCACAGTGGAGGACGAGAGCACTTCTCTTGTGCCCAAGAGTAGACCACAGTAAATTGTGACCTCGGTATTGATTGCTGTAGCACAGTGGAGGACGAGTGCACTCTCTTGTCCACAGGAGTAGACCACAGTAAATTGTGACCACGGTATTGATTGCTGCAGCACAGTGGGGGACGAGTGCACTTCTCTTGTGCCCAGGAGTAGACTACAGCAAATTGTGACCACGGTATTGATTGCTGTAGCACAGTGGAGGACGAGTGCACTTCTCTTGTGCCGAGGAGTAGACTACAGTAAATTGTGACCACGGTATTGATTGCTGTAGCACAGTGGAGGACGAGTGCACTTCTCTTGTGCCCAGGAGTAGACCACAGTAAATTGTGACCACGGTATTGACTGCTGTAGCACAGTGGAGGACGAGTGCACTTTTCTTGTGCCCAGGAAGGGACTACAGTAAATTGTAACCACGGTATTGATTGATGTAGCACAGTGGAGGACGAGTGCACTTTTCTTGTGCCCAGGAGTAGACCACAATAAATTGTGACCACGGTATTAATTGATGTAGCACAGTGGAGGACGAGTGCACTTCTCTTGTGCCCAGGAGTAGACCACGGTAAATTGTGACCACGGTATTGATTGCTGCAGCACAGTGGAGGACGAGTGCACTTCTCTTGTGCCCAAGAGTAGACCACAGTAAATTGTGACCATGGTATTGATTGCTGTAGCACAGTGGAGGACGAGTGCACTTCACTTGTGCCTAGGAGTAGACTACAGTAAATTGTGACCACGGTATTGATTGCTGTAGCACAGTGGAGGTTCGAGTGCACTTCTCTTGTGCCCAGGAGCAGACTACAGCAAATTGTAACCACGGTATTGATTGCTGTAGCACAGTGGAGGACGAGTGCACTTCTCTTGTGCCCAGGAGTAGACTACAGTAAATTGTGACCACGGTATTGATTGCTGTAGCACAGTGGAGGACGAGTGCACTTCTCTTGTGCCCAGGAGTAGACTAGAGCAAATTGTGACCACGGTATTGATTGCTGCAGCACAGTTGAGGACGAGTGCACTTCTCTTGTGCTTAGGTGTAGACTACAGAACATTGTGACCACGGTATTGATTGCTGTAGCACAGTGGAGGACGAGTGCACTTCTCTTGTGCCCAGGAGTAGACTACAGCAAATTGTGACCACGGTATTGATTGCTGCAGCACAGTGGAGGACGAGTGCACTTCTCTTGTCCACAGGAGTAGACCACAGTCAATTGTGACCACGGTATTGATTGCTGTAGCACAGTGGAGGACGAGTGCACTTCTCTTGTGCCCAGGAGTAGACTACAGTAAATTGTGACCATGGTATTGATTCCTGCAGCACAGTGGAGAACGAGTGCACTTCTCTTGTGCTTAGGAGTAGACTACAGCAAATTGTGACCACGGTATTGATTGCTGTAGCACAGTCGAGGACGAGTGCACTTCTCTTGTGCCCAGGAGTAGACCACAGCAAATTGTGACCACGGTATTGATTGCTGTAACACAGTGGAGGACGACTGCAATTCTCTTGTGCCCAGGAGTAAACCACAGTAAAGTGTGACCACGGTATTGATTGCTGTAGCACAGTCGAGGACGAGTGCACTTCTCTTGTGCCCAGGAGTAGGCTACAGAAAATTGTGACCACGGTATTGATTGCTGTAACACAGTGGAGGACGAGTGCAATTCTCTTGTGCCCAGGAGTAAACCACAGTAAAGTGTGACCACGTTATTGATTGCTGTAGCACAGTCGAGGACGAGTGCACTTCTCTTGTGCCCAGGAGTAGGCTACAGTAAATTGTGACCACGGTATTCATTGCTGTAGCACAGTGGAGGACGAGTGCACTTCTCTTGTGCCCAGGAGTAGACTACAGCAAATTGTGACCACGGTATTGATTGCTGCAGCACAGTGGAGGACGAGTGCACTTCTCTTGCCCACAGGAGTAGACCACATTAAATTGTGACCACGGTATTGATTGCTGTAGCACAGTGGAGGACGAGTGCAATTCTCTTGAGCTTAGGTGTAGACTACAGCAAATTGTGACCACGGTATTGATTGCTGTAGCACAGTGGAGGACGAGTGCACTTCCCTTGTGCTTAGGAGTAGACTACGGTAAATTGTGACCAGGGTATTGATTGCTGTAGCACAGTGGAAGACGAGTGCACTTATCTTGTCCACAGGAGTAGACCAAAGTAAATTGTGACCACGGTATTTATTGCTGCAGCACAGTGGAGGACGAGTGCACTTCTGTTGTGCCCAGGAGTAGACTACAGTAAATTGCGACCACGGTATTGATTGCTGTAGCACAGTGGAGGACGAGTGCACTTCTCTTGAGCTTAGGAGTAGACTACAGCAAATTGTGACCACGGTATTGATTGCTGTAGCACAGTCGAGGACGAGTGCACTTCTCTTGTGCCCAAGAGTAGACCACAGTAAATTGTGACCAGGGTATTGATTGCTGCAGCACAGTGCAGGACGAGTGCACTTCTCTTGTACCCAGAGTAGACCACAGTAAATTGTGACCACGGTATTGATTGCTGCAGAACAGTGGAGGACGAGTGCAATTCTCTTGTGCTTAGGAGTAGACTACAGTAAATTGTGACCACGGTATTGATTGCTGTAGCACAGTGGAGGACGAGCGCACTTCTCTTGTGCCCATGAGTAGACTACATTAAATTGTGACCACGGTATTGATTGCTGTAGCACAGTCGAGGACGAGTGCACTTCTCTTGTGCCCAGGAGTAGACCACAATAAATTGTGACCACGGTATTGATTGATGTAGCACAGTGGAGGACGAGTGCACTTCTCTTGTGCCCAGGAGTAGACCACGGTAAATTGTGACCACGGTATTGATTGCTGCAGCACAGTGGAGGACGAGTGCACTTCTCTTGTGCCCAAGAGTAGACCACAGTAAATTGTGACCACGGTATTGATTGCTGTAGCACAGTGGAGGACGAGTGCACTTCTCTTGTGCTTAGGAGTAGACTACAGTAAATTGTGACCACGGTATTGATTGCTGCAGCACAGTGGAGGACGAGTGCACTTCTCTTGTGCCCAGGAGTAGATTACAGCAAATTGTGACCACGGTATTGATTGCTGTAGCACACTGGAGGACGAGTGCACTTCTGTTGTGCTTAGGAGTAGACTACAGTAAATTGTGACCACGGTATTGATTGCTGTAGCACAGTGGAGGACGAGTTCACTTCTCTTGTGCTTAGGAGTAGACTACAGTAAATTTTGACCACGGTATTGATTGCTGTAGCACAGTGGTGGACGAGTGCACTTCTCTTGTCCACAGGAGTAGACTACAGTAAATTGTGACCATGGTATTGATTGCTGTAGCACAGTGGAGGACGAGTGCACTTCTCTTGTGCTTAGGAATAGACTACAGTATATTGTGACCACGGTATTGATTGCTTTAGCACAGTGGAGGACGAGTGCTCTTTTCTAGTGCCCATGAGTAGACTACAGCAAATTGTGACCACGGTATTGATTGCTGCAACACAGTGGAGGACGAGTGCACTTCTCTTGTCCACAGGAGTAGACTACAGTAAATTGTGACCACGGTATTGATTGCTGTAGCACAGTGGAGGACGAGTGCACTTCTCTTGTCTACAGGAGTAGACTACAGTAAATTGTGACCACGGTATTGATTGCTGTAGCACAGTGGAGGACGAGTGCACTTCTCTTGCCCACAGGAGTAGACTACAGTAAATTGTGACCACGGTATTGATTGCTGCAGCACATTGGAGGACGAGTGCACTTCTCTTGTGCCCAGGAGTAGACCACAGTAAATTGTGACCACTGTATTGATTGCTGTAGCACAGTGGAGGACGAGTGCACTTCTCTTGTGCTTAGGAGTAGACGACAGCACATTGTGACCACGGTATTGATTGCTGTAGCTCAGTGGAGGACGAGTGCACTTCTCTTGTGCCCAGGAGTAGACTACAGTAAATTGTGACCACGGTATTGATTGCTGCGGCACAGTGGAGGACGAGTGCACTTCTCTTGTGCTTAGGAGTAGATTACAGTAAATTGTGACCACGGTATTGATTGCTGTAGCACAGTGGAGGACGAGTGCACTTCTCTTGTGCTTAGGAGTAGACTACAGTAAATTGTGACCACGGTATTGATTGCTGTAGCACAGTGGAGGACGAGTGCACTTCTCTTGTGCCCCAGAGTAGACCACAGTAAATTGTGACCACTGTATTGATTGCTGCAGCACAGTGGAGACGAGTGCACTTCACTTGTGCCCAGGAGTAGACCACAGTAAATTGTGACCACGGTATTGATTGCTGTAGCACAGTGGAGGACGAGTGCACTTCTCTTGTGCTTAGGAGTAGACTACAGCAAATTGTGACCACGGTATTGATTGCTGTAGCACAGTGGAGGACGAGTGCACTTCTCTTGTGCTTAGGAGTAGACTACAGCAAATTGTGACCACGGTATTGATTTCTGCAGCACAGTGGAGGACGAGTGCACTTCTCTTGTGCCCAAGAGTAGACTACAGTAAATTGTGACCACGGTATTGATTGCTGCAGCACAGTGGAGGACGAGTGCACTTCTCTTGTGCTTAGGAGTAGACTACAGTAAATTGTGACCACGGTATTGATTCCTGTAGCACTGTGGAGGACGAGTGCACTTCTCTTGTGCCCAGGAGTAGTCTACAGTAAATTGTGACCACGGTATTGATTGCTGTAGCACAGTGGCGGACGAGTGCACTTCTCTTGTGCTTAGGAGTAGACTACAGTAAATTGTGACCACGGTATTGATTGCTGCAGCACAGTGGAGGACGAGTGCACTTCTCTTGTGCTTAGGAGTAGACTACAGCATTTTGTGACCACGGTATTGATTGCTGTAGCACAGTGGAGGACGAGTGCACTTCTCTTGTGCCCAGGAGTAGACTACAGCAAATTGTGACCACGGTATTGATTGCTGCAGCACAGTGGAGGACGAGTGCACTTCTCTTGTGCTTAGGAGTAGACCACAGCAAATTGTGACCACGGTATTGATTGCTGCAGCACAGTGGAGGACGAGAGCACTTCTCTTGTGCCCAAGAGTAGACCACAGTAAATTGTGACCTCGGTATTGATTGCTGTAGCACAGTGGAGGACGAGTGCACTCTCTTGTCCACAGGAGTAGACCACAGTAAATTGTGACCACGGTATTGATTGCTGCAGCACAGTGGGGGACGAGTGCACTTCTCTTTTGCCCAGGAGTAGACTACAGCAAATTGTGACCACGGTATTGATTGCTGTAGCACAGTGGAGGACGAGTGCACTTCTCTTGTGCCGAGGAGTAGACTACAGTAAATTGTGACCACGGTATTGATTGCTGTAGCACAGTGGAGGACGAGTGCACTTCTCTTGTGCCCAGGAGTAGACCACAGTAAATTGTGACCACGGTATTGACTGCTGTAGCACAGTGGAGGACGAGTGCACTTTTCTTGTGCCCAGGAAGGGACTACAGTAAATTGTAACCACGGTATTGATTGATGTAGCACAGTGGAGGACGAGTGCACTTTCCTTGTGCCCAGGAGTAGACCACAATAAATTGTGACCACGGTATTAATTGATGTAGCACAGTGGAGGACGAGTGCACTTCTCTTGTGCCCAGGAGTAGACCACGGTAAATTGTGACCACGGTATTGATTGCTGCAGCACAGTGGAGGACGAGTGCACTTCTCTTGTGCCCAAGAGTAGACCACAGTAAATTGTGACCATGGTATTGATTGCTGTAGCACAGTGGAGGACGAGTGCACTTCACTTGTGCCTAGGAGTAGACTACAGTAAATTGTGACCACGGTATTGATTGCTGTAGCACAGTGGAGGTTCGAGTGCACTTCTCTTGTGCCCAGGAGCAGACTACAGCAAATTGTAACCACGGTATTGATTGCTGTAGCACAGTGGAGGACGAGTGCACTTCTCTTGTGCCCAGGAGTAGACTACAGTAAATTGTGACCACGGTATTGATTGCTGTAGCACAGTGGAGGACGAGTGCACTTCTCTTGTGCCCAGGAGTAGACTAGAGCAAATTGTGACCACGGTATTGATTGCTGCAGCATAGTTGAGGACGAGTGCACTTCTCTTGTGCTTAGGTGTAGACTACAGAAAATTGTGACCACGGTATTGATTGCTGTAGCACAGTGGAGGACGAGTGCACTTCTCTTGTGCCCAGGAGTAGACTACAGCAAATTGTGACCACGGTATTGATTGCTGCAGCACAGTGGAGGACGAGTGCACTTCTCTTGTCCACAGGAGTAGACCACAGTCAATTGTGACCACGGTATTGATTGCTGTAGCACAGTGGAGGACGAGTGCACTTCTCTTGTGCCCAGGAGTAGACTACAGTAAATTGTGACCATGGTATTGATTCCTGCAGCACAGTGGAGAACGAGTGCACTTCTCTTGTGCTTAGGAGTAGACTACAGCGAATTGTGACCACGGTATTGATTGCTGTAGCACAGTCGAGGACGAGTGCACTTCTCTTGTGCCCAGGAGTAGACCACAGCAAATTGTGACCACGGTATTGATTGCTGTAACACAGTGGAGGACGACTGCAATTCTCTTGTGCCCAGGAGTAAACCACAGTAAAGTGTGACCACGGTATTGATTGCTGTAGCACAGTCGAGGACGAGTGCACTTCTCTTGTGCCCAGGAGTAGGCTACAGAAAATTGTGACCACGGTATTGATTGCTGTAACACAGTGGAGGACGAGTGCAATTCTCTTGTGCCCAGGAGTAAACCACAGTAAAGTGTGACCACGTTATTGATTGCTGTAGCACAGTCGAGGACGAGTGCACTTCTCTTGTGCCCAGGAGTAGGCTACAGTAAATTGTGACCACGGTATTCATTGCTGTAGCACAGTGGAGGACGAGTGCACTTCTCTTGTGCCCAGGAGTAGACTACAGCAAATTGTGACCACGGTATTGATTGCTGCAGCACAGTGGAGGACGAGTGCACTTCTCTTGCCCACAGGAGTAGACCACATTAAATTGTGACCACGGTATTGATTGCTGTAGCACAGTGGAGGACGAGTGCAATTCTCTTGAGCTTAGGTGTAGACTACAGCAAATTGTGACCACGGTATTGATTGCTGTAGCACAGTGGAGGACGAGTGCACTTCCCTTGTGCTTAGGAATAGACTACGGTAAATTGTGACCAGGGTATTGATTGCTGTAGCACAGTGGAAGACGAGTGCACTTATCTTGTCCACAGGAGTAGACCAAAGTAAATTGTGACCACGGTATTTATTGCTGCAGCACAGTGGAGGACGAGTGCACTTCTCTTGTGCCCAGGAGTAGACTACAGTAAATTGCGACCACGGTATTGATTGCTGTAGCACAGTGGAGGACGAGTGCACTTCTCTTGAGCTTAGGAGTAGACTATAGCAAATTGTGACCACGGTATTGATTGCTGTAGCACAGTCGAGGACGAGTGCACTTCTCTTGTGCCCAAGAGTAGACCACAGTAAATTGTGACCAGGGTATTGATTGCTGCAGCACAGTGCAGGACGAGTGCACTTCTCTTGTACCCAGAGTAGACCACAGTAAATTGTGACCACGGTATTGATTGCTGCAGAACAGTGGAGGACGAGTGCAATTCTCTTGTGCTTAGGAGTAGACTACAGTAAATTGTGACCACGGTATTGATTGCTGTAGCACAGTGGAGGACGAGCGCACTTCTCTTGTGCCCATGAGTAGACTACATTAAATTGTGACCACGGTATTGATTGCTGTAGCACAGTGGAGGACGAGTGCACTTCACTTGTTCCCAGGCGTAGACTACAGGAAATTGTGACCACGGTATTGATTGCTGCAGCACAGTGGAGGACGAGTGAACTTCTCTTGTGCCCAAGAGTAGACCACAGTAAATTGTGACCATGGTATTGCTTGCTGTAGCACAGTGGAGGACGAGTGCACTTCTCTTGTGCTTAGGAGTAGACCACAGTAAATTGTGACCACGGTATTGATTGCTGTAGCACAGTGGAGGACGAGTACACTTCTCTTGTCCACAGGAGTAGACTACAGTAAATTGTGACCACGGTATTGATTGCTGTAGCACAGTGGAGGACGAGTGCACTTCTCTTGTGCTTAGGAGTAGACCACAGTAAATTGTGACCACGGTATTGATTGCTGTATCACAGTGGAGGACGAGTGCACTTCTCTTGTCCACAGGAGTAGACTACAGTAAATTGTGACCACGGTATTGATTGCTGTAACACAGTGGAGGACGAGTGCACTTCTCTTGTGCTTAGGAGTAGACCACAGTAAATTGTGACCACGGTATTGATTGCTGTAGCACAGTGGAGGACGAGTGCACTTCTCTCGTCCACAGGAGTAGACTACAGTAAATTGTGACCATGGTATTGATTGCTGCAGCACAGTGGAGGACGAGTGCACTTCTCTTGTGCTTAGGCGTAGACTACAGTAAATTGTGACCACGGTATTGATTGCTGTAGCACAGTGGAGGACGAGTGCACTTCTCTTGTGCCCTAGAGTAGACCACAGTAAATTGTGACCACGGTATTGATTGCTGCAGCACAGTGGAGGACGAGTGCACTTCTCTTGTGCCCAGGAGTAGACCACAGTAAATTGTGACCACGGTATTGATTGCTGTAGCACAGTGGAGGACGAGTGCACTTCTCTTGTGCCCAGGAGTAGACTACAGCAAATTGTGACCACGGTATTAATTGCTGCAGCACAGTTGAGGACAAGTGCACTTCTCTTGTGCTTAGGAGTAGACCACAGCAAATTGTGACCACGGTATTGATTGCTGCAGCACAGTGGAGGACGAGAGCACTTCTCTTGTGCCCAAGAGTAGACCACAGTAAATTTTGACCTCGGTATTGATTGCTGTAGCACAGTGGAGGACGAGTGCACTTCTCTTGTCCACAGGAGTAGACCACAGTAAATTGTGACCACGGTATTGATTGCTGCAGCACAGTGGAGGACGAGTGCACTTGTCTTGTGCCCAGGAGTAGACTACAGCAAATTGTGACCACGGTATTGATTGCTGTAGCACAGTGGAGGACGAGTGCACTTCTCTTGTGCCGAGGAGTAGACTACAGTAAATTGTGACCACGGTATTGATTGCTGTAGCACAGTGGAGGACGAGTGCACTTCTCTTGTGCCCAGGAGTAGACCACAGTAAATTGTGACCACGGTATTGACTGCTGTAGCACAGTGGAGGACGAGTGCACTTTTCTTGTGCCCAGGAGTGGACTACAGTAAATTGTGACCACGGTATTGATTGCTGTAGCACAGTGGAGGACGAGTGCACTTCTCTTGTGCCCAGGAGTAGACCACAATAAATTGTGACCACGGTATTGATTGATGTAGCACAGTGGAGGACGAGTGCACTTCTCTTGTGCCCAGGAGTAGACCACGGTAAATTGTGACCACGGTATTGATTGCTGCAGCACAGTGGAAGACGAGTGCACTTCTCTTGTGCACAAGAGTAGACCACAGTAAATTGTGACCACGGTATTGATTGCTGTAGCACAGTGGAGGACGAGTGCACTTCACTTGTGCCTAGGAGTAGACTACAGTAAATTGTGACCACGGTATTGATTGCTGTAGCACAGTGGAGGTTCGAGTGCACTTCTCTTGTGCCCAGGAGCAGACTACAGCAAATTGTGACCACGGTATTGATTGCTGTAGCACAGTGGAGGACGAGTGCACTTCTCTTGTGCCCAGGAGTAGACTACAGTAAATTGTGACCACGGTATTGATTGCTGTAGCACAGTGGAGGACGAGTGCACTTCTCTTGTGCCCAGGAGTAGACTAGAGCAAATTGTGACCACGGTATTGATTGCTGCAGCACAGTGGAGGACGAGTGCACTTCCCTTGTGCTTAGGAGTAGACTACAGAAAATTGTGACCACGGTATTGATTGCTGTAGCACAGTGGAGGACGAGTGCACTTCTCTTGTGCCCAGGAGTAGACTACAGCAAATTGTGACCACGGTATTGATTGCTGCAGCACAGTGGAGGACGAGTGCACTTCTCTTGTCCACAGGAGTAGACCACAGTCAATTGTGACCACGGTATTGATTGCTGTAGCACAGTGGAGGACGAGTGCACTTCTCTTGTTCCCAGGAGTAAACCACAGTAAAGTGTGACCACGGTATTGATTGCTGTAGCACAGTCGAGGACGAGTGCACTTCTCTTGTGCCCAGGAGTAGGCTACAGTAAATTGTGACCACGGTATTCATTGCTGTAGCACAGTGGAGGACGAGTGCACTTCTCTTGTGCCCAGGAGTAGACTACAGCAAATTGTGACCACGGTATTGATTGCTGCAGCACAGTGGAGGACGAGTGCACTTCTCTTGTCCACAGGAGTAGACCACATTAAATTGTGACCACGGTATTGATTGCTGTAGCACAGTGGAGGACGAGTGCAATTCTCTTGAGCTTAGGAGTAGACTACAGCAAATTGTGACCACGGTATTGATTGCTGTAGCACAGTGGAGGACGAGTGCACTTCCCTTGTGCTTAGGAGTAGACTACGGTAAATTGTGACCAGGGTATTGATTGCTGTAGCACAGTGGAAGACGAGTGCACTTATCTTGTCCACAGGAGTAGACCAAAGTAAATTGTGACCACGGTATTTATTGCTGCAGCACAGTGGAGGACGAGTGCACTTCTCTTGTGCCCAGGAGTAGACTACAGTAAATTGCGACCACGGTATTGATTGCTGTAGCACAGTGGAGGACGAGTGCACTTCTCTTGTGCTTAGGAGTAGACTACAGCAAATTGTGACCACGGTATTGATTGCTGTAGCACAGTCGAGGACGAGTGCACTTCTCTTGTGCCCAAGAGTAGACCACAGTAAATTGTGACCAGGGTATTGATTGCTGCAGCACAGTGCAGGACGAGTGCACTTCTCTTGTCCACAGGAGTAGACTACAGTTAATTGTGACCATGGTATTGATTGCTGCAGCACAGTGGAGGACGAGTGCACTTATCTTGTGCTTAGGAGTAGACTACAGTAAATTGTGACCACGGTAATGATTGCTGTAACACAGTGGAGGACGAGTGAAATTCTCTTGTGCCCTAGAGTAGACCACAGTAAATTATGACCACGGTATTGATTGCTGCAGCACAGTGGAGGACGAGTGTACTTCTCTTGTGCCCAGGAGTAGACCACAGTAAATTGTGACCACGGTATTGATTGCTGTAGAACAGTGGAGGACGAGTGCACTTCTCTCGTGCCCAGGAGTAGGCTACAGTAAATTGTGACCACGGTATTCATTGCTGTAGCACAGTGGAGGACGAGTGCACTTCTCTTGTGCCCAGGAGTAGACTACAGCAAATTGTGACCACGGTATTGATTGCTGCAGCACAGTGGAGGACGAGTGCACTTCTCTTGTCCACAGGAGTAGACCACAGTAAATTGTGACCACGGTATTGATTGCTGTAGCACAGTGGAGGACGAGTGCACTTCTCTTGAGCTTAGGAGTAGACTACAGCAAATTGTGACCACGGTATTGATTGCTGTAGCACAGTGGAGGACGAGTGCACTTCCCTTGTGCTTAGGAGTAGACTACAGTAAATTGTGACCAGGGTATTGATTGCTGTAGCACAGTGGAAGACGAGTGCAATTATCTTGTCCACACGAGTAGACCAAAGTAAATTGTGTCCACGGTATTGATTGCTGCAGCACAGTGGAGGACGAGTGCACTTCTCTTGTGCCCAGGAGTAGACTACAGTAAATTGCGACCACGGTATTGATTGCTGTAGCACAGTGTTGAACGAGTGCACTTCTCTTGTGCTTAGGAGTAGACTACAGCAAATTGTGACCACGGTATTGATTGCTGCAGCACAGTGGAGGACGAGTGCATTTCTCTTGTCCACAGGAGTGGACCACAGTAAATTGTGACCACGGTATTGATTGCTGTAGCACAGTGGAGGACGAGTGCACTTCTCTTGTGCTTAGGAGTAGACTGCAGCAAATTGTGACCACGGTATTGATAGCTGTAGCACAGTGGAGGACAAGTGCACTTCTCTTGTCCACAGGAGTAGACTACAGCAAATTGTGACCACGGTATTGATTGCTGTAGCTCAGTGGAGGACGAGTGCACTTCTCTTGTGCCCAAGAGTAGACCACAGTAAATTGTGACCACGGTATTGATTGCTGTAGCACAGTGGAGGACGAGTGCACTTCTCTTGTCCTTAGGAGTAGACTACAGTAAATTGTGACCACGGTATTGATTGCTGCAGCACAGTGGAGGACGAGTGCACTTCTCTTGTGCCCCAGAGTAGACCACAGTAAATTGTGACCACGGTATTGATTGCTGCAGCACAGTGGAGGACGAGTGCACTTCTCTTGTGCTTAGGAGTAGACTACAGTAAATTGTGACCACGGTATTGATTTCTGTAGCACAGTGGAGGACGAGTGCACTTCTCTTGTGCCCAAGAATAGACCACAGTAAATTGTGACCACGGTATTGATTGCTGCAGCACAGTGGAGGACGAGTGCATTTCTCTTGTGCTTAGGAGTAGACTACAGTAAATTGTGACCACAGTATTGATTGCTGCAGCACAGTGGAGGACGAGTGCACTTCTCTTGTGCTTAGGAGAAGACTACAGTAAATTGTGAACACGGTATTGATTGCTGTAGCACAGTGGAAGACGAGTGCACTTCTCTTGTGCCCGGGACTAAACTACAGTAAATTGTGACCACGGTATTGATTGCTGTAGCACAGTGGAGGACGAGTGCACTTCCCTTGTTCCCCGGAGTAGACTACAGTAAATTGTGACCACGGTCTTGATTGCTGCAGCACAGTGGAGGACGAATGCACTTCTCTTGTGCCCAGGAGTAGACTACAGCAAATTGTGACCTCGGTATTGATTGCTGTAGCACAGTGGAGGACGAGTGCACTTCTCTTGTGCTTAGGAGTAGACTACAGTAAATTGTGACCACGGTATTGATTGCTGTAGCACAGTGGAGGACGAGTGCACTTCTCTTGTGCTTAGGAGTAGACTACAGTAAATTGTGACCACGGTAATGATTGCTGTAGCACAGTGGAGGACGAGTGCACTTCTCTTGTCCACAGGAGTAGACTACAGTAAATTGTGACCACGGTATTGATTATTGTAGCACAGTGGAGGACGAGTGCACTTCTCTTGTGCGTAGGAGTAGACTACTGTAAATTGTGACCACGGTATTGATTGCTGTAGCACAGTGGAGGACGAGTGCACTTCTCTTGTGCCCAGGAGTAGACTACAGCAAATTGTGACCACGGTGTTGATTGCTGCAGCACAGTGGAGGACGAGTGCACTTCTCTTGTGCCCAAGAGTAGACCACAGTAAATTGTGACCACGGTATTGATTGCTGTAGCACAGTGGAGGACGAGTGCACTTCTATTGTCCACAGGAGTAGACTACAGTAAATTGTGACCACGGTATTGATTGCTGTAGCACAGTGGAGGACGAGTGCACTTCTCTTGTGCCCAAGAGTAGACCACAGTAAATTGTGACCACGTTATTGATTGCTGTAGCACAGTGGAGGACGAGTGCACTTCCCTTGTGCTTAGGAGTAGACTACAGCAAATTGTGACCACGGTATTGAGTGCTGCAGCACAGTGGAGGACGAGTGCACTTCTCTTGTGCTTAGGAGTAGACTACAGTAAATTGTGACCACGGTATTGATTGCTGTAGCACAGTGGAGGACGAGTGCACTTCTCTTGTGCTTAGGAGTAGACTACAGAAATTGTGACCACGGTATTGATTGCTGCAGCACAGTGGAGGACGAGTGCACTTCTCTTGTGCCCAGGAGTAGACTACAGCAAATTGTGACCTCGGTATTGATTGCTGTAGCACAGTGGAGGACGAGTGCATTTCTCTTGTGCTTAGGAGTAGACTACAGTAAATTGTGACCACAGTATTGATTGCTGCAGCACAGTGGAGGACGAGTGCACTTCTCTTGTGCTTAGGAGTAGACTACAGTAAATTGTGACCACGGTATTGATTGCTGTAGCACAGTGGAGGACGAGTGCACTTCTCTTGTCCACAGCAGTAGACTACAGTAAATTGTGACCACGGTATTGATTGCTGTAGCACAGTGGAGGACGAGAGCACTTCTCTTGTGGTTAGGAGTAGACTACAGTAAATTGTGACCACGGTATTGATTGCTGTAGCACAGCGGAGGACGAGTGCACTTCTCTTGTGCTTAGGAGTAGACTACAGTAAATTGTGACCACGGTATTGATTGCTGTAGCACAGTGGAGGACGAGTGCACTTCTCTTGTCCACAGGGGTAGACTAAAGTAAATTGTGACCACGGTATTGATTGCTGTAGAACAGTGGAGGACGAGTGCACTTCTCTTGTGCTTAGGAGTAGACTACAGCAAATTGTAACCACGGTATTGATTGTTGTAGCACAGTGGAGGACGAGTGCACTTCTCTTGTGCCCAGTAGTAGTCTACAGCAAATTGTGACCACGGTATTGATTGCTGCAGCACAGTGGAGGACGAGTGCACTTCTCTTGTGCTTAGGAGTAGACTACAGCAAATTTTGACCACGGTATTGATTGCTGTAGAACAGTGGAGGACGAGTGCACTTCTCTTGTGCCCAGGAGTAGACTACAGCAAATTGTGACCACGGTATTGATTGCTGCAGCACAGTGGAGGACGAGTGAACTTCTCTTGTGCCCATGAGTAGACCACAGTAAATTGTGACCACGGTATTGATTGCTGTAGCACAGTGGAGGACGAGTGCACTTCTCTTGTGCTTAGGAGTAGACTACAGTAAATTGTGACCACCGTATTGATTGCTGCAGCACAGCGGATGACGAGTGCACTTCTCTTGTCCACAGGAGTAGACTACAGTAAATTGTGACCACGGTATTGATTGCTGTAGCACAGTGGAGGACGAGTGCACTTCTCTTGTGCCCAGGAGTAGACTACAGCAAATTGTGACAACGGTATTGATTGCTGCAGCACAGTGGAGGACGAGTGCACTTCTCTTGTGCCCAAGAGTAGACCACAGTAAATTGTGACCACGGTATTGATTACTGTAGCACAGTGGAGGACGAGTGCACTTCTCTTGTCCACAGGAGTAGACTACAGTAAATTGTGACCACGGTATTGATGGCTGTAGCACAGTGGTGGACGAGCGCACTTCTCTTGTCCACAGGAGTAGACTACAGTAAATTGTGACCACGGTATTGATTGCTGTAGCACAGTGGAGGACGAGTGCACTTCTCTTGTCCACAGGAGTAGACCACAGTAAACTGTGAACACGGTAATAATTGCTGCAGCACAGTGGAGGACGAGTGCACTTCTCTTGTGCCCAGGAGTAGACCACAGCTAATTGTGACTACGGTATTGATTGCTGCAGCACAGTGGAGGACGAGTGCACTTCTCTTGTGCCCAAGAGTAGACCACAGTAAATTGAGACCACGGTATTGATTGCTGCAGCACAGTGGAGGACGAGTGCACTTCTCTTGTGCTTAGGAGTAGACTACAGTAAATTGTGACCACAGTATTGATTGCTGCAGCACAGTGGAGGACGAGTGCACTTCTCTTGTGCTTAGGAGAAGACTACAGTAAATTGTGAACACGGTATTGATTGCTGTAGCACAGTGGAAGACGAGTGCACTTCTCTTGTGCCCGGGACTAAACTACAGTAAATTGTGACCACGGTATTGATTGCTGTAGCACAGTGGAGGACGAGTGCACTTCCCTTGTTCCCCGGAGTAGACTACAGTAAATTGTGACCACGGTCTTGATTGCTGCAGCACAGTGGAGGACGAATGCACTTCTCTTGTGCCCAGGAGTAGACTACAGCAAATTGTGACCTCGGTATTGATTGCTGTAGCACAGTGGAGGACGAGTGCACTTCTCTTGTGCTTAGGAGTAGACTACAGTAAATTGTGACCACGGTATTGATTGCTGTAGCACAGTGGAGGACGAGTGCACTTCTCTTGTGCTTAGGAGTAGACTACAGTAAATTGTGACCACGGTAATGATTGCTGTAGCACAGTGGAGGACGAGTGCACTTCTCTTGTCCACAGGAGTAGACTACAGTAAATTGTGACCACGGTATTGATTATTGTAGCACAGTGGAGGACGAGTGCACTTCTCTTGTGCGTAGGAGTAGACTACTGTAAATTGTGACCACGGTATTGATTGCTGTAGCACAGTGGAGGACGAGTGCACTTCTCTTGTGCCCAGGAGTAGACTACAGCAAATTGTGACCACGGTGTTGATTGCTGCAGCACAGTGGAGGACGAGTGCACTTCTCTTGTGCCCAAGAGTAGACCACAGTAAATTGTGACCACGGTATTGATTGCTGTAGCACAGTGGAGGACGAGTGCACTTCTATTGTCCACAGGAGTAGACTACAGTAAATTGTGACCACGGTATTGATTGCTGTAGCACAGTGGAGGACGAGTGCACTTCTCTTGTGCCCAAGAGTAGACCACAGTAAATTGTGACCACGTTATTGATTGCTGTAGCACAGTGGAGGACGAGTGCACTTCCCTTGTGCTTAGGAGTAGACTACAGCAAATTGTGACCATGGTATTGAGTGCTGCAGCACAGTGGAGGACGAGTGCACTTCTCTTGTGCTTAGGAGTAGACTACAGTAAATTGTGACCACGGTATTGATTGCTGTAGCACAGTGGAGGACGAGTGCACTTCTCTTGTGCTTAGGAGTAGACTACAGAAATTGTGACCACGGTATTGATTGCTGCAGCACAGTGGAGGACGAGTGCACTTCTCTTGTGCCCAGGAGTAGACTACAGCAAATTGTGACCTCGGTATTGATTGCTGTAGCACAGTGGAGGACGAGTGCATTTCTCTTGTGCTTAGGAGTAGACTACAGTAAATTGTGACCACAGTATTGATTGCTGCAGCACAGTGGAGGACGAGTGCACTTCTCTTGTGCTTAGGAGTAGACTACAGTAAATTGTGACCACGGTATTGATTGCTGTAGCACAGTGGAGGACGAGTGCACTTCTCTTGCCCACAGCAGTAGACTACAGTAAATTGTGACCACGGTATTGATTGCTGTAGCACAGTGGAGGACGAGAGCACTTCTCTTGTGGTTAGGAGTAGACTACAGTAAATTGTGACCACGGTATTGATTGCTGTAGCACAGCGGAGGACGAGTGCACTTCTCTTGTGCTTAGGAGTAGACTACAGTAAATTGTGACCACGGTATTGATTGCTGTAGCACAGTGGAGGACGAGTGCACTTCTCTTGTCCACAGGGGTAGACTAAAGTAAATTGTGACCACGGTATTGATTGCTGTAGAACAGTGGAGGACGAGTGCACTTCTCTTGTGCTTAGGAGTAGACTACAGCAAATTGTAACCACGGTATTGATTGTTGTAGCACAGTGGAGGACGAGTGCACTTCTCTTGTGCCCAGTAGTAGTCTACAGCAAATTGTGACCACGGTATTGATTGCTGCAGCACAGTGGAGGACGAGTGCACTTCTCTTGTGCTTAGGAGTAGACTACAGCAAATTTTGACCACGGTATTGATTGCTGTAGAACAGTGGAGGACGAGTGCACTTCTCTTGTGCCCAGGAGTAGACTACAGCAAATTGTGACCACGGTATTGATTGCTGCAGCACAGTGGAGGACGAGTGAACTTCTCTTGTGCCCATGAGTAGACCACAGTAAATTGTGACCACGGTATTGATTGCTGTAGCACAGTGGAGGACGAGTGCACTTCTCTTGTGCTTAGGAGTAGACTACAGTAAATTGTGACCACGGTATTGATTGCTGCAGCACAGCGGATGACGAGTGCACTTCTCTTGTCCACAGGAGTAGACTACAGTAAATTGTGACCACGGTATTGATTGCTGTAGCACAGTGGAGGACGAGTGCACTTCTCTTGTGCCCAGGAGTAGACTACAGCAAATTGTGACAACGGTATTGATTGCTGCAGCACAGTGGAGGACGAGTGCACTTCTCTTGTGCCCAAGAGTAGACCACAGTAAATTGTGACCACGGTATTGATTACTGTAGCACAGTGGAGGACGAGTGCACTTCTCTTGTCCACAGGAGTAGACTACAGTAAATTGTGACCACGGTATTGATGGCTGTAGCACAGTGGTGGACGAGCGCACTTCTCTTGTCCACAGGAGTAGACTACAGTAAATTGTGACCACGGTATTGATTGCTGTAGCACAGTGGAGGACGAGTGCACTTCTCTTGTCCACAGGAGTAGACCACAGTAAACTGTGAACACGGTAATAATTGCTGCAGCACAGTGGAGGACGAGTGCACTTCTCTTGTGCCCAGGAGTAGACCACAGCTAATTGTGACTACGGTATTGATTGCTGCAGCACAGTGGAGGACGAGTGCACTTCTCTTGTGCCCAAGAGTAGACCACAGTAAATTGAGACCACGGTATTGATTGCTGCAGCACAGTGGAGGACGAGTGCACTTCTCTTGTGCTTAGGAGTAGACTACAGTAAATTGTGACCACGGTATTGATTGCTGTAGCACAGTGGAGGACGAGTGCACTTCTCTTGTGCTTAGGAGTAGACTACAGTAAATTGTGACCACGGTATTGATTGCTGCAGCACAGTGGAGGACGAGTGCACTTCTCTTGTGCCCAGGAGTAGATTACAGCAAATTGTGACCACGGTATTGATTGCTGTAGCACAGTGGAGGACGAGTGCACTTCTGTTGTGCTTAGGAGTAGACTACAGTAAATTGTGACCACGGTATTGATTGCTGTAGCACAGTGGAGGACGAGTTCACTTCCCTTGTGCTTAGGAGTAGACTACAGTAAATTTTGACCACGGTATTGATTGCTGTAGCACAGTGGAGGACGAGTGCACTTCTCTTGTCCACAGGAGTAGACTACAGTAAATTGTGACCATGGTATTGATTGCTGTAGCACAGTGGAGGACGAGTGCACTTCTCTTGTGCTTAGGAATAGACTACAGTATATTGTGACCACGGTATTGATTGCTTTAGCACAGTGGAGGTCGAGTGCTCTTTTCTAGTGCCCATGAGTAGACTACAGCAAATTGTGACCACGGTATTGATTGCTGCAACACAGTGGAGGACGAGTGCACTTCTCTTGTCCACAGGAGTAGACTACAGTAAATTGTGACCACGGTATTGATTGCTGTAGCACAGTGGAGGACGAGTGCACTTCTCTTGTCCACAGGAGTAGACTACAGTAAATTGTGACCACGGTATTGATTGCTGTAGCACAGTGGAGGACGAGTGAACTTCTCTTGCCCACAGGAGTAGACTACAGTAAATTGTGACCACGGTATTGATTGCTGAAGCACAGTGGAGGACGAGTGCACTTCTCTTGTCCACAGGAGTAGACTACAGTAAATTGTGACCACGGTATTGATTGCTGCAGCACATTGGAGGACGAGTGCACTTCCCTTGTGCCCAGGAGTAGACCACAGTAAATTGTGACCACTGTATTGATTGCTGTAGCACAGTGGAGGACGAGTGCACTTCTCTTGTGCTTAGGAGTAGACTACAGCACATTGTGACCACGGTATTGATTGCTGTAGCTCAGTGGAGGACGAGTGCACTTCTCTTGTGCCCAGGAGTAGACTACAGTAAATTGTGACCACGGTATTGATTGCTGCAGCACAGTGGAGGACGAGTGCACTTCTCTTGTGCTTAGGAGTAGACTACAGTAAATTGTGACCACGGTATTGATTGCTGTAGCACAGTGGAGGACGAGTGCACTTCTCTTGTGCTTAGGAGTAGACTACAGTAAATTGTGACCACGGTATTGATTGCTGTAGCACAGTGGAGGACGAGTGCACTTCTCTTGTGCCCCAGAGTAGACCACAGTAAATTGTGACCACTGTATTGATTGCTGCAGCACAGTGGAGACGAGTGCACTTCACTTGTGCCCAGGAGTAGACCACAGTAAATTGTGACCACGTTATTGATTGCTGTAGCACAGTGGAGGACGAGTGCACTTCTCTTGTGCTTAGGAGTAGACTACAGCAAATTGTGACCACGGTATTGATTTCTGCAGCACAGTGGAGGACGAGTGCACTTCTCTTGTGCCCAAGAGTAGACTACAGTAAATTGTGACCACGGTTTTGATTGCTGCAGCACAGTGGAGGACGAGTGCACTTCTCTTGTGCTTAGGAGTAGACTACAGTAAATTGTGACCACGGTATTGATTCCTGTAGCACTGTGGAGGACGAGTGCACTTCTCTTGTGCCCAGGAGTAGTCTACAGTAAATTGTGACCACGGTATTGATTGCTGTAGCACAGTGGCGGACGAGTGCACTTCTCTTGTGCTTAGGAGTAGACTACAGTAAATTGTGACCACGGTATTGATTGCTGCAGCACAGTGGAGGACGAGTGCACTTCTCTTGTGCTTAGGAGTAGACTACAGCATTTTGTGACCACGGTATTGATTGCTGTATCACAGTGGAGGACGAGTGCACTTCTCTTGTGCCCAGGAGTAGACTACAGCAAATTGTGACCACGGTATTGATTGCTGCAGCACAGTGGAGGACGAGTGCACTTCTCTTGTGCTTAGGAGTAGACCACAGCAAATTGTGACCACGGTATTGATTGCTGCAGCACAGTGGAGGACGAGAGCACTTCTCTTGTGCCCAAGAGTAGACCACAGTAAATTGTGACCTCGGTATTGATTGCTGTAGCACAGTGGAGGACGAGTGCACTTCTCTTGTCCACAGGAGTAGACCAAAGTAAATTGTGACCACGGTATTGATTGCTGCAGCACAGTGGAGGACGAGTGCACTTCTCTTGTGCCCAGGAGTAGACTACAGCAAATTGTGACCACGGTATTGATTGCTGTAGCACAGTGGAGGACGAGTGCACTTCTCTTGTGCCGAGGAGTAGACTACAGTAAATTGTGACCACGGTATTGATTGCTGTAGCACAGTGGAGGACGAGTGCACTTCTCTTGTGCCCAGGAGTAGACCACAGTAAATTGTGACCACGGTATTGACTGCTGTAGCACAGTGGAGGACGAGTGCACTTTTCTTGTGCCCAGGAAGGGACTACAGTAAATTGTGACCACGGTATTGATTGCTGTAGCACAGTGGAGGACGAGTGCACTTCTCTTGTGCCCAGGAGTAGACCACAATAAATTGTGACCACGGTATTGATTGATGTAGCACAGTGGAGGACGAGTGCTCTTCTCTTGTGCCCAGGAGTAGACCACGGTAAATTGTGACCACGGTATTGATTGCTGCAGCACAGTGGAGGACGAGTGCACTTCTCTTGTGCCCATGAGTAGACCACAGTAAATTGTGACCATGGTATTGATTGCTGTAGCACAGTGGAGGACGAGTGCACTTCACTTGTGCCTAGGAGTAGACTACAGTAAATTGTGACCACGGTATTGATTGCTGTAGCACAGTGGAGGTTCGAGTGCACTTCTCTTGTGCCCAGGAGCAGACTACAGCAAATTGTGACCACGGTATTGATTGCTGTAGCACAGTGGAGGACGAGTGCACTTCTCTTGTGCCCAGGAGTAGACTACAGTAAATTGTGACCACGGTATTGATTGCTGTAGCACAGTGGAGGACGAGTGCACTTCTCTTGTGCCCAGGAGTAGACTAGAGCAAATTGTGACCACGGTATTGATTGCTGCAGCACAGTGGAGGACGAGTGCACTTCTCTTGTGCTTAGGAGTAGACTACAGAAAATTGTGACAACGGTATTGATTGCTGTAGCACAGTGGAGGACGAGTGCACTTCTCTTGTGCCCAGGAGTAGACTACAGCAAATTGTGACCACGGTATTGATTGCTGCAGCACAGTGGAGGACGAGTGCACTTCTCTTGTCCACAGGAGTAGACCACAGTCAATTGTGACCACAGTATTGATTGCTGTAGCACAGTGGAGGACGAGTGCACTTCTCTTGTGCCCAGGAGTACACTACAGCAAATTGTGACCACGGTATTGATTGCTGAAGCACAGTCGAGGACGAGTGCACTTCTCTTGTGCCCAGGAGTAGACCACAGCAAATTGTGACCACGGTATTGATGGCTGTAACACAGTGGAGGACGAGTGCACTTCTCTTGTGCCCAGGAGTAAACCACAGTAAAGTGTGACCACGGTATTGAATGCTGTAGCACAGTCGAGGACGAGTGCACTTCTCTTGTGCCCAGGAGTAGGCTACAGTAAATTGTGACCACGGTATTCATTGCTGTAGCACAGTGGAGGACGAGTGCACTTTTCTTGTGCCCAGGAGTAGACTACCGCAAATTGTGACCACGGTATTGATTGCTGCAGCACAGTGGAGGACGAGTGCACTTCTCTTGTCCACAGGAGTAGACCACATTAAATTGTGACCACGGTATTGATTGCTGTAGCACAGTGGAGGACGAGTGCAATTCTCTTGAGCTTAGGAGTAGACTACAGCAAATTGTGACCACGGTATTGATTGCTGTAGCACAGTGGAGGACGAGTGCACTTCCCTTGTGCTTAGGAGTAGACTACGGTAAATTGTGACCAGGGTATTGATTGCTGTAGCACAGTGGAGGACGAGTGCACTTATCTTGTCCACAGGAGTAGACCAAAGTAAATTGTGACCACGGTATTTATTGCTGCAGCACAGTGGAGGACGAGTGCACTTCTCTTGTGCCCAGGAGTAGACTACAGTAAATTGCGACCACGGTATTGATTGCTGTAGCACAGTGGAGGACGAGTGCACTTCTCTTGTGCTTAGGAGTAGACTACAGCAAATTGTGACCACGGTATTGATTGCTGTAGCACAGTCGAGGACGAGTGCACTTCTCTTGTGCCCAAGAGTAGACCACAGTAAATTGTGACCAGGGTATTGATTGCTGCAGCACAGTGCAGGACGAGTGCACTTCTCTTGTCCACAGGAGTAGACTACAGTTAATTGTGACCATGGTATTGATTGCTGCAGCACAGTGGAGGACGAGTGCACTTATCTTGTGCTTAGGAGTAGACTACAGTAAATTGTGACCACGGTATTGATTGCTGTAACACAGTGGAGGACGAGTGAAATTCTCTTGTGCCCTAGAGTAGACCACAGTAAATTATGACCACGGTATTGATTGCTGCAGCACAGTGGAGGACGAGTGCACTTCTCTTGTGCCCAGGAGTAGACCACAGTAAATTGTGACCACGGTATTGATTGCTGTAGAACAGTGGAGGACGAGTGCACTTCTCTCGTGCCCAGGAGTAGGCTACAGTAAATTGTGACCACGGTATTCATTGCTGTAGCACAGTGGAGGACGAGTGCACTTCTCTTGTGCCCAGGAGTAGACTACAGCAAATTGTGACCACGGTATTGATTGCTGCAGCACAGTGGAGGACGAGTGCACTTCTCTTGTCCACAGGAGTAGACCACAGTAAATTGTGACCACGGTATTGATTGCTGTAGCACAGTGGAGGACGAGTGCACTTCTCTTGAGCTTAGGAGTAGACTACAGCAAATTGTGACCACGGTATTGATTGCTGTAGCACAGTGGAGGACGAGTGCACTTCCCTTGTGCTTAGGAGTAGACTACAGTAAATTGTGACCAGGGTATTGATTGCTGTAGCACAGTGGAAGACGAGTGCAATTATCTTGTCCACACGAGTAGACCAAAGTAAATTGTGTCCACGGTATTGATTGCTGCAGCACAGTGGAGGACGAGTGCACTTCTCTTGTGCCCAGGAGTAGACTACAGTAAATTGCGACCACGGTATTGATTGCTGTAGCACAGTGTTGAACGAGTGCACTTCTCTTGTGCTTAGGAGTAGACTACAGCAAATTGTGACCACGGTATTGATTGCTGCAGCACAGTGGAGGACGAGTGCATTTCTCTTGTCCACAGGAGTAGACCACAGTAAATTGTGACCACGGTATTGATTGCTGTAGCACAGTGGAGGACGAGTGCACTTCTCTTGTGCTTAGGAGTAGACTGCAGCAAATTGTGACCACGGTATTGATAGCTGTAGCACAGTGGAGGACAAGTGCACTTCTCTTGTCCACAGGAGTAGACTACAGCAAATTGTGACCACGGTATTGATTGCTGTAGCTCAGTGGAGGACGAGTGCACTTCTCTTGTGCCCAAGAGTAGACCACAGTAAATTGTGACCACGGTATTGATTGCTGTAGCACAGTGGAGGACGAGTGCACTTCTCTTGTCCTTAGGAGTAGACTACAGTAAATTGTGACCACGGTATTGATTGCTGCAGCACAGTGGAGGACGAGTGCACTTCTCTTGTGCCCCAGAGTAGACCACAGTAAATTGTGACCACGGCATTGATTGCTGCAGCACAGTGGAGGACGAGTGCACTTCTCTTGTGCTTAGGAGTAGACTACAGTAAATTGTGACCACGGTATTGATTTCTGTAGCACAGTGGAGGACGAGTGCACTTCTCTTGTGCCCAGGAGTAGACCACAGTAAATTGTGACCACGGTATTGATTGCTGCAGCACAGTGGAGGACGAGTGCATTTCTCTTGTGCTTAGGAGTAGACTACAGTAAATTGTGACCACAGTATTGATTGCTGCAGCACAGTGGAGGACGAGTGCACTTCTCTTGTGCTTAGGAGAAGACTACAGTAAATTGTGAACACGGTATTGATTGCTGTAGCACAGTGGAAGACGAGTGCACTTCTCTTGTGCCCGGGACTAAACTACAGTAAATTGTGACCACGGTATTGATTGCTGTAGCACAGTGGAGGACGAGTGCACTTCCCTTGTTCCCCGGAGTAGACTACAGTAAATTGTGACCACGGTCTTGATTGCTGCAGCACAGTGGAGGACGAATACACTTCTCTTGTGCCCAGGAGTAGACTACAGCGAATTGTGACCTCGGTATTGATTGCTGTAGCACAGTGGAGGACGAGTGCACTTCTCTTGTGCTTAGGAGTAGACTACAGTAAATTGTGACCACGGTATTGATTGCTGTAGCACAGTGGAGGACGAGTGCACTTCTCTTGTGCTTAGGAGTAGACTACAGTAAATTGTGACCACGGTAATGATTGCTGTAGCACAGTGGAGGACGAGTGCACTTCTCTTGTCCACAGGAGTAGACTACAGTAAATTGTGACCACGGTATTGATTATTGTAGCACAGTGGAGGACGAGTGCACTTCTCTTGTGCGTAGGAGTAGACTACTGTAAATTGTGACCACGGTATTGATTGCTGTAGCACAGTGGAGGACGAGTGCACTTCTCTTGTGCCCAGGAGTAGACTACAGCAAATTGTGACCACGGTGTTGATTGCTGCAGCACAGTGGAGGACGAGTGCACTTCTCTTGTGCCCAAGAGTAGACCACAGTAAATTGTGACCACGGTATTGATTGCTGTAGCACAGTGGAGGACGAGTGCACTTCTCTTGTCCACAGGAGTAGACTACAGTAAATTGTGACCACGGTATTGATTGCTGTAGCACAGTGGAGGACGAGTGCACTTCTCTTGTGCCCAAGAGTAGACCACAGTAAATTGTGACCACGTTATTGATTGCTGTAGCACAGTGGAGGACGAGTGCACTTCCCTTGTGCTTAGGAGTAGACTACAGCAAATTGTGACCACGGTATTGAGTGCTGCAGCACAGTGGAGGACGAGTGCACTTCTCTTGTGCTTAGGAGTAGACTACAGTAAATTGTGACCACGGTATTGATTGCTGTAGCACAGTGGAGGACGAGTGCACTTCTCTTGTGCTTAGGAGTAGACTACAGAAATTGTGACCACGGTATTGATTGCTGCAGCACAGTGGAGGACGAGTGCACTTCTCTTGTGCCCAGGAGTAGACTACAGCAAATTGTGACCTCGGTATTGATTGCTGTAGCACAGTGGAGGACGAGTGCATTTCTCTTGTGCTTAGGAGTAGACTACAGTAAATTGTGACCACAGTATTGATTGCTGCAGCACAGTGGAGGACGAGTGCACTTCTCTTGTGCTTAGGAGTAGACTACAGTAAATTGTGACCACGGTATTGATTGCTGTAGCACAGTGGAGGACGAGTGCACTTCTCTTGTCCACAGCAGTAGACTACAGTAAATTGTGACCACGGTATTGATTGCTGTAGCACAGTGGAGGACGAGAGCACTTCTCTTGTGGTTAGGAGTAGACTACAGTAAATTGTGACCACGGTATTGATTGCTGTAGCACAGCGGAGGACGAGTGCACTTCTCTTGTGCTTAGGAGTAGACTACAGTAAATTGTGACCACGGTATTGATTGCTGTAGCACAGTGGAGGACGAGTGCACTTCTCTTGTCCACAGGGGTAGACTAAAGTAAATTGTGACCACGGTATTGATTGCTGTAGAACAGTGGAGGACGAGTGCACTTCTCTTGTGCTTAGGAGTAGACTACAGCAAATTGTAACCACGGTATTGATTGTTGTAGCACAGTGGAGGACGAGTGCACTTCTCTTGTGCCCAGTAGTAGTCTACAGCAAATTGTGACCACGGTATTGATTGCTGCAGCACAGTGGAGGACGAGTGCACTTCTCTTGTGCTTAGGAGTAGACTACAGCAAATTGTGACCACGGTATTGATTGCTGCAGCACAGTGGAGGACGAGTGCACTTCTCTTGTGCCCATGAGTAGACCACAGTAAATTGTGACCACGGTATTGATTGCTGTAGCACAGTGGAGGACGAGTGCACTTCTCTTGTGCCCAGGAGTACACTACAGCAAATTGTGACCACGGTATTGATTGCTGAAGCACAGTCGAGGACGAGTGCACTTCTCTTGTGCCCAGGAGTAGACCACAGCAAATTGTGACCACGGTATTGATGGCTGTAACACAGTGGAGGACGAGTGCACTTCTCTTGTGCCCAGGAGTAAACCACAGTAAAGGTTGACCACGGTATTGAATGCTGTAGCACAGTCGAGGACGAGTGCACTTCTCTTGTGCCCAGGAGTAGGCTACAGTAAATTGTGACCACGGTATTCATTGCTGTAGCACAGTGGAGGACGAGTGCACTTTTCTTGTGCCCAGGAGTAGACTACAGCAAATTGTGACCACGGTATTGATTGCTGCAGCACAGTGGAGGACGAGTGCACTTCTCTTGTCCACAGGAGTAGACCACATTAAATTGTGACCACGGTATTGATTGCTGTAGCACAGTGGAGGACGAGTGCAATTCTCTTGAGCTTAGGAGTAGACTACAGCAAATTGTGACCACGGTATTGATTGCTGTAGCACAGTGGAGGACGAGTGCACTTCCCTTGTGCTTAGGAGTAGACTACGGTAAATTGTGACCAGGGTATTGATTGCTGTAGCACAGTGGAAGACGAGTGCACTTATCTTGTCCACAGGAGTAGACCAAAGTAAATTGTGACCACGGTATTTATTGCTGCAGCACAGTGGAGGACGAGTGCACTTCTCTTGTGCCCAGGAGTAGACTACAGTAAATTGCGATCACGGTATTGATTGCTGTAGCACAGTGGAGGACGAGTGCACTTCTCTTGTGCTTAGGAGTAGACTACAGCAAATTGTGACCACAGTATTGATTGCTGTAGCACAGTCGAGGACGAGTGCACTTCTCTTGTGCCCAAGAGTAGACCACAGTAAATTGTGACCAGGGTATTGATTGCTGCAGCACAGTGCAGGACGAGTGCACTTCTCTTGTCCACAGGAGTAGACTACAGTTAATTGTGACCATGGTATTGATTGCTGCAGCACAGTGGAGGACGAGTGCACTTATCTTGTGCTTAGGAGTAGACTACAGTAAATTGTGACCATGGTATTGATTGCTGTAACACAGTGGAGGACGAGTGAAATTCTCTTGTGCCCTAGAGTAGACCACAGTAAATTATGACCACGGTATTGATTGCTGCAGCACAGTGGAGGACGAGTGCACTTCTCTTGTGCCCAGGAGTAGACCACAGTAAATTGTGACCACGGTATTGATTGCTGTAGAACAGTGGAGGACGAGTGCACTTCTCTCGTGCCCAGGAGTAGGCTACAGTAAATTGTGACCACGGTATTCATTGCTGTAGCACAGTGGAGGACGAGTGCACTTCTCTTGTGCCCAGGAGTAGACTACAGCAAATTGTGACCACGGTATTGATTGCTGCAGCACAGTGGAGGACGAGTGCACTTCTCTTGTCCACAGGAGTAGACCACAGTAAATTGTGACCACGGTATTGATTGCTGTAGCACAGTGGAAGACGAGTGCACTTCTCTTGAGCTTAGGAGTAGACTACAGCAAATTGTGACCACGGTATTGATTGCTGTAGCACAGTGGAGGACGAGTGCACTTCCCTTGTGCTTAGGAGTAGACTACAGTAAATTGTGACCAGGGTATTGATTGCTGTAGCACAGTGGAAGACGAGTGCAATTATCTTGTCCACACGAGTAGACCAAAGTAAATTGTGTCCACGGTATTGATTGCTGCAGCACAGTGGAGGACGAGTGCACTTCTCTTGTGCCCAGGAGTAGACTACAGTAAATTGCGACCACGGTATTGATTGCTGTAGCACAGTGTTGAACGAGTGCACTTCTCTTGTGCTTAGGAGTAGACTACAGCAAATTGTGACCACGGTATTGATTGCTGCAGCACAGTGGAGGACGAGTGCATTTCTCTTGTCCACAGGAGTAGACCACAGTAAATTGTGACCACGGTATTGATTGCTGTAGCACAGTGGAGGACGAGTGCACTTCTCTTGTGCTTAGGAGTAGACTGCAGCAAATTGTGACCACGGTATTGATAGCTGTAGCACAGTGGAGGACAAGTGCACTTCTCTTGTCCACAGGAGTAGACTACAGCAAATTGTGACCACGGTATTGATTGCTGTAGCTCAGTGGAGGACGAGTGCACTTCTCTTGTGCCCAAGAGTAGACCACAGTAAATTGTGACCACGGTATTGATTGCTGTAGCACAGTGGAGGACGAGTGCACTTCTCTTGTCCTTAGGAGTAGACTACAGTAAATTGTGACCACGGTATTGATTGCTGCAGCACAGGGGAGGACGAGTGCACTTCTCTTGTGCCCCAGAGTAGACCACAGTAAATTGTGACCACGGCATTGATTGCTGCAGCACAGTGGAGGACGAGTGCACTTCTCTTGTGCTTAGGAGTAGACTAAAGTAAATTGTGACCACGGTATTGATTTCTGTAGCACAGTGGAGGACGAGTGCACTTCTCTTGTGCCCAAGAGTAGACCACAGTAAATTGTGACCACGGTATTGATTGCTGCAGCACAGTGGAGGACGAGTGCATTTCTCTTGTGCTTAGGAGTAGACTACAGTAAATTGTGACCACAGTATTGATTGCTGCAGCACAGTGGAGGACGAGTGCACTTCTCTTGTGCTTAGGAGAAGACTACAGTAAATTGTGAACACGGTATTGATTACTGTAGCACAGTGGAAGACGAGTGCACTTCTCTTGTGCCCGGGACTAAACTACAGTAAATTGTGACCACGGTATTGATTGCTGTAGCACAGTGGAGGACGAGTGCACTTCCCTTGTTCCCCGGAGTAGACTACAGTAAATTGTGACCACGGTCTTGATTGCTGCAGCACAGTGGAGGACGAATACACTTCTCTTGTGCCCAGGAGTAGACTACAGCAAATTGTGACCTCGGTATTGATTGCTGTAGCACAGTGGAGGACGAGTGCACTTCTCTTGTGCTTAGGAGTAGACTACAGTAAATTGTGACCACGGTATTGATTGCTGTAGCACAGTGGAGGACGAGTGCACTTCTCTTGTGCTTAGGAGTAGACTACAGTAAATTGTGACCACGGTAATGATTGCTGTAGCACAGTGGAGGACGAGTGCACTTCTCTTGTCCACAGGAGTAGACTACAGTAAATTGTGACCACGGTATTGATTATTGTAGCACAGTGGAGGACGAGTGCACTTCTCTTGTGCGTAGGAGTAGACTACTGTAAATTGTGACCACGGTATTGATTGCTGTAGCACAGTGGAGGACGAGTGCACTTCTCTTGTGCCCAGGAGTAGACTACAGCAAATTGTGACCACGGTGTTGATTGCTGCAGCACAGTGGAGGACGAGTGCACTTCTCTTGTGCCCAAGAGTAGACCACAGTAAATTGTGACCACGGTATTGATTGCTGTAGCACAGTGGAGGACGAGTGCACTTCTCTTGTCCACAGGAGTAGACTACAGTAAATTGTGACCACGGTATTGATTGCTGTAGCACAGTGGAGGACGAGTGCACTTCTCTTGTGCCCAAGAGTAGACCACAGTAAATTGTGACCACGTTATTGATTGCTGTAGCACAGTGGAGGACGAGTGCACTTCCCTTGTGCTTAGGAGTAGACTACAGCAAATTGTGACCACGGTATTGAGTGCTGCAGCACAGTGGAGGACGAGTGCACTTCTCTTGTGCTTAGGAGTAGACTACAGTAAATTGTGACCACGGTATTGATTGCTGTAGCACAGTGGAGGACGAGTGCACTTCTCTTGTGCTTAGGAGTAGACTACAGAAATTGTGACCACGGTATTGATTGCTGCAGCACAGTGGAGGACGAGTGCACTTCTCTTGTGCCCAGGAGTAGACTACAGCAAAAAGTGACCTCGGTATTGATTGCTGTAGCACAGTGGAGGACGAGTGCATTTCTCTTGTGCTTAGGAGTAGACTACAGTATATTGTGACCACAGTATTGATTGCTGCAGCACAGTGGAGGACGAGTGCACTTCTCTTGTGCTTAGGAGTAGACTACAGTAAATTGTGACCACGGTATTGATTGCTGTAGCACAGTGGAGGACGAGTGCACTTCTCTTGTCCACAGCAGTAGACTACAGTAAATTGTGACCACGGTATTGATTGCTGTAGCACAGTGGAGGACGAGAGCACTTCTCTTGTGGTTAGGAGTAGACTACAGTAAATTGTGACCACGGTATTGATTGCTGTAGCACAGCGGAGGACGAGTGCACTTCTCTTGTGCTTAGGAGTAGACTACAGTAAATTGTGACCACGGTATTGATTGCTGTAGCACAGTGGAGGACGAGTGCACTTCTCTTGTCCACAGGGGTAGACTAAAGTAAATTGTGACCACGGTATTGATTGCTGTAGAACAGTGGAGGACGAGTGCACTTCTCTTGTGCTTAGGAGTAGACTACAGCAAATTGTAACCACGGTATTGATTGTTGTAGCACAGTGGAGGACGAGTGCACTTCTCTTGTGCCCAGTAGTAGTCTACAGCAAATTGTGACCACGGTATTGATTGCTGCAGCACAGTGGAGGACGAGTGCACTTCTCTTGTGCTTAGGAGTAGACTACAGCAAATTTTGACCACGGTATTGATTGCTGTAGAACAGTGGAGGACGAGTGCACTTCTCTTGTGCCCAGGAGTAGACTACAGCAAATTGTGACCACGGTATTGATTGCTGCAGCACAGTGGAGGACGAGTGCACTTCTCTTGTGCCCATGAGTAGACCACAGTAAATTGTGACCACGGTATTGATTGCTGTAGCACAGTGGAGGACGAGTGCACTTCTCTTGTGCTTAGGAGTAGACTGCAGTAAATTGTGACCACGGCATTGATTGCTGCAGCACAGCGGATGACGAGTGCACTTCTCTTGTCCACAGGAGTAGACTACAGTAAATTGTGACCACGGTATTGATTGCTGTAGCACAGTGGAGGACGAGTGCACTTCTCTTGTGCCCAGGAGTAGACTACAGCAAATTGTGACAACGGTATTGATTGCTGCAGCACAGTGGAGGACGAGTGCACTTCTCTTGTGCCCAAGAGTAGACCACAGTAAATTGTGACCACGGTATTGATTGCTGTAGCACAGTGGAGGACGAGTGCACTTCTCTTGTCCACAGGAGTAGACTACAGTAAATTGTGACCACGGTATTGATGGCTGTAGCACAGTGGTGGACGAGCGCACTTCTCTTGTCCACAGGAGTAGACTACAGTAAATTGTGACCACGGTATTGATTGCTGTAGCACAGTGGAGGACGAGTGCACTTCTCTTGTCCACAGGAGTAGACCACAGTAAATTGTGAACACGGTAATAATTGCTGCAGCACAGTGGAGGACGAGTGCACTTCTCTTGTGCCCAGGAGTAGACCACAGCTAATTGTGACTACGGTATTGATTGCTGCAGCACAGTGGAGGACGAGTGCACTTCTCTTGTGCCCAAGAGTAGACCACAGTAAATTGAGACCACGGTATTGATTGCTGCAGCACAGTGGAGGACGAGTGCACTTCTCTTGTGCTTAGGAGTAGACTACAGTAAATTGTGACCACGGTATTGATTGCTGTAGCACAGTGGAGGACGAGTGCACTTCTCTTGTGCTTAGGAGTAGACTACAGTAAATTGTGACCACGGTATTGATTGCTGCAGCACAGGGGAGGACGAGTGCACTTCTCTTGTGCCCAGGAGTAGATTACAGCAAATTGTGACCACGGTATTGATTGCTGTAGCACAGTGGAGGACGAGTGCACTTCTGTTGTGCTTAGGAGTAGACTACAGTAAATTGTGACCACGGTATTGATTGCTGTAGCACAGTGGAGGACGAGTTCACTTCTCTTGTGCTTAGGAGTAGACTACAGTAAATTTTGACCACGGTATTGATTGCTGTAGCACAGTGGAGGACGAGTGCACTTCTCTTGTCCACAGGAGTAGACTACAGTAAATTGTGACCATGGTATTGATTGCTGTAGCACAGTGGAGGACGAGTGCACTTCTCTTGTGCTTAGGAATAGACTACAGTATATTGTGACCACGGTATTGATTGCTTTAGCACAGTGGAGGACGAGTGCTCTTTTCTAGTGCCCATGAGTAGACTACAGCAAATTGTGACCACGGTATTGATTGCTGCAACACAGTGGAGGACGAGTGCACTTCTCTTGTCCACAGGAGTAGACTACAGTAAATTGTGACCACGGTATTGATTGCTGTAGCACAGTGGAGGACGAGTGCACTTCTCTTGTCCACAGGAGTAGACTACAGTAAATTGTGACCACGGTATTGATTGCTGTAGCACAGTGGAGGACGAGTGCACTTCTCTTGCCCACAGGAGTAGACTACAGTAAATTGTGACCACGGTATTGATTGCTGAAGCACAGTGGAGGACGAGTGCACTTCTCTTGTCCACAGGAGTAGACTACAGTAAATTGTGACCACGGTATTGATTGCTGCAGCACATTGGAGGACGAGTGCACTTCTCTTGTGCCCAGGAGTAGACCACAGTAAATTGTGACCACTGTATTGATTGCTGTAGCACAGTGGAGGACGAGTGCACTTCTCTTGTGCTTAGGAGTAGACTACAGCACATTGTGACCACGGTATTGATTGCTGTAGCTCAGTGGAGGACGAGTGCACTTCTCTTGTGCCCAGGAGTAGACTACAGTAAATTGTGACCACGGTATTGATTGCTGCAGCACAGTGGAGGACGAGTGCACTTCTCTTGTGCTTAGGAGTAGACTACAGTAAATTGTGACCACGGTATTGATTGCTGTAGCACAGTGGAGGACGAGTGCACTTCTCTTGTGCTTAGGAGTAGACTACAGTAAATTGTGACCACGGTATTGATTGCTGTAGCACAGTGGAGGACGAGTGCACTTCTCTTGTGCCCCAGAGTAGACCACAGTAAATTGTGACCACTGTATTGATTGCTGCAGCACAGTGGAGACGAGTGCACTTCACTTGTGCCCAGGAGTAGACCACAGTAAATTGTGACCACGGTATTGATTGCTGTAGCACAGTGGACGACGAGTGCACTTCTCTTGTGCTTAGGAGTAGACTACAGCAAATTGTGACCACGGTATTGATTGCTGTAGCACAGTGGAGGACGAGTGCACTTCTCTTGTGCTTAGGAGTAGACTACAGCAAATTGTGACCACGGTATTGATTTCTGCAGCACAGTGGAGGACGAGTGTACTTCTCTTGTGCCCAAGAGTAGACTACAGTAAATTGTGACCACGGTTTTGATTGCTGCAGCACAGTGGAGGACGAGTGCACTTCTCTTGTGCTTAGGAGTAGACTACAGTAAATTGTGACCACGGTATTGATTCCTGTAGCACTGTGGAGGACGAGTGCACTTCTCTTGTGCCCAGGAGTAGTCTACAGTAAATTGTGACCACGGTATTGATTGCTGTAGCACAGTGGCGGACGAGTGCACTTCTCTTGTGCTTAGGAGTAGACTACAGTAAATTGTGACCACGGTATTGATTGCTGCAGCACAGTGGAGGACGAGTGCACTTCTCTTGTGCTTAGGAGTAGACTACAGCATTTTGTGACCACGGTATTGATTGCTGTATCACAGTGGAGGACGAGTGCACTTCTCTTGTGCCCAGGAGTAGACTACAGCAAATTGTGACCACGGTATTGATTGCTGCATCACAGTGGAGGACGAGTGCACTTCTCTTGTGCTTAGGAGTAGACCACAGCAAATTGTGACCACGGTATTGATTGCTGCAGCACAGTGGAGGACGAGAGCACTTCTCTTGTGCCCAAGAGTAGACCACAGTAAATTGTGACCTCGGTATTGATTGCTGTAGCACAGTGGAGGACGAGTGCACTTCTCTTGTCCACAGGAGTAGACCACAGTAAATTGTGACCACGGTATTGATTGCTGCAGCACAGTGGAGGACGAGTGCACTTCTCTTGTGCCCAGGAGTAGACTACAGCAAATTGTGACCACGGTATTGATTGCTGTAGCACAGTGGAGGACGAGTGCACTTCTCTTGTGCCGAGGAGTAGACTACAGTAAATTGTGACCACGGTATTGATTGCTGTAGCACAGTGGAGGACGAGTGCACTTCTCTTGTGCCCAGGAGTAGACCACAGTAAATTGTGACCACGGTATTGACTGCTGTAGCACAGTGGAGGACGAGTGCACTTTTCTTGTGCCCAGGAAGGGACTACAGTAAATTGTGACCACGGTATTGATTGCTGTAGCACAGTGGAGGACGAGTGCACTTCCCTTGTGCCCAGGAGTAGACCACAATAAATTGTGACCACGGTATTGATTGATGTAGCACAGTGGAGGACGAGTGCTCTTCTCTTGTGCCCAGGAGTAGACCACGGTAAATTGTGACCACGGTATTGATTGCTGCAGCACAGTGGAGGACGAGTGCACTTCTCTTGTGCCCATGAGTAGACCACAGTAAATTGTGACCATGGTATTGATTGCTGTAGCACAGTGGAGGACGAGTGCACTTCACTTGTGCCTAGGAGTAGACTACAGTAAATTGTGACCACGGTATTGATTGCTGTAGCACAGTGGAGGTTCGAGTGCACTTCTCTTGTGCCCAGGAGCAGACTACAGCAAATTGTGACCACGGTATTGATTGCTGTAGCACAGTGGAGGACGAGTGCACTTCTCTTGTGCCCAGGAGTAGACTACAGTAAATTGTGACCACGGTATTGATTGCTGTAGCACAGTGGAGGACGAGTGCACTTCTCTTGTGCCCAGGAGTAGACTAGAGCAAATTGTGACCACGGTATTGATTGCTGCAGCACAGTGGAGGACGAGTGCACTTCTCTTGTGCTTAGGAGTAGACTACAGAAGATTGTGACCACGGTATTGATTGCTGTAGCACAGTGGAGGACGAGTGCACTTCTCTTGTGCCCAGGAGTAGACTACAGCAAATTGTGACCACGGTATTGATTGCTGCAGCACAGTGGAGGACGAGTGCACTTCTCTTGTCCATAGGAGTAGACCACAGTCAATTGTGACCACGGTATTGATTGCTGTAGCACAGTGGAGGACGAGTGCACTTCTCTTGTGCCCAGGAGTACACTACAGCAAATTGTGACCACGGTATTGATTGCTGAAGCACAGTCGAGGACGAGTGCACTTCTCTTGTGCCCAGGAGTAGACCACAGCAAATTGTGACCACGGTATTGATTGCTGTAGCACAGTGGAGGACGAGTGCACTTCTCTTGTGCCCAGGAGTACACTACAGCAAATTGTGACCACGGTATTGATTGCTGTAGCACAGTGGAGGACGAGTGCACTTCTCTTGTGCTTAGGAGTAGACTACAGCAAATTGTGACCACGGTATTGATTTCTTCAGCACAGTGGAGGACGAGTGCACTTCTCTTGTGCCCAAGAGTAGACTACAGTAAATTGTGACCACGGTATTGATTGCTGCAGCACAGTGGAGGACGAGTGCACTTCTCTTGTGCTTAGGAGTAGACTACAGTAAATTGTGACCACGATATTGATTCCTGTAGCACTGTGGAGGACGAGTGCACTTCTCTTGTGCCCAGGAGTAGTCTACAGTAAATTGTGACCACGGTATTGATTGCTGTAGCACAGTGGCGGACGAGTGCACTTCTCTTGTGCTTAGGAGTAGACTACAGTAAATTGTGACCACGGTATTGATTGCTGCAGCACAGTGGAGGACGAGTGCACTTCTCTTGTGCTTAGGAGTAGACTACAGCATTTTGTGACCACGGTATTGATTGCTGTATCACAGTGGAGGACGAGTGCACTTCTCTTGTGCCCAGGAGTAGACTACAGCAAATTGTGACCACGGTATTGATTGCTGCAGCACAGTGGAGGACGAGTGCACTTCTCTTGTGCTTAGGAGTAGACCACAGCAAATTGTGACCACGGTATTGATTGCTGCAGCACAGTGGAGGACGAGAGCACTTCTCTTGTGCCCAAGAGTAGACCACAGTAAATTGTGACCTCGGTATTGGTTGCTGTAGCACAGTGGAGGACGAGTGCACTTCTCTTGTCCACAGGAGTAGACCACAGTAAATTGTGACCACGGTATTGATTGCTGCAGCACAGTGGAGGACGAGTGCACTTCTCTTGTGCCCAGGAGTAGACTACAGCAAATTGTGACCACGGTATTGATTGCTGTAGCACAGTGGAGGACGAGTGCACTTCTCTTGTGCCGAGGAGTAGACTACAGTAAATTGTGACCACGGTATTGATTGCTGTAGCACAGTGGAGGACGAGTGCACTTCTCTTGTGCCCAGGAGTAGACCATGGTAAATTGTGACCACGGTATTGATTGCTGCAGCACAGTGGAGGACGAGTGCACTTCTCTTGTGCCCATGAGTAGACCACAGTAAATTGTGACCATGGTATTGATTGCTGTAGCACAGTGGAGGACGAGTGCACTTCTCTTGTGCCCAGGAGTAGACCACAGTAAATTGTGACCACGGTATTGACTGCTGTAGCACAGTGGAGGACGAGTGCACTTTTCTTGTGCCCAGGAAGGGACTACAGTAAATTGTGACCACGGTATTGATTGCTGTAGCACAGTGGAGGACGAGTGCACTTCTCTTGTGCCCAGGAGTAGACCACAATAAATTGTGACCACGGTATTGATTGATGTAGCACAGTGGAGGACGAGTGCACTTCTCTTGTGCCCAGGAGTAGACCATGGTAAATTGTGACCACGGTATTGATTGCTGCAGCACAGTGGAGGACGAGTGCACTTCTCTTGTGCCCATGAGTAGACCACAGTAAATTGTGACCATGGTATTGATTGCTGTAGCACAGTGGAGGACGAGTGCACTTCACTTGTGCCTAGGAGTAGACTACAGTAAATTGTGACCACGGTATTGATTGCTGTAGCACAGTGGAGGTTCGAGTGCACTTCTCTTGTGCCCAGGAGCAGACTACAGCAAATTGTGACCACGGTATTGATTGCTGTAGCACAGTGGAGGACGAGTGCACTTCTCTTGTGCCCAGGAGTAGACTACAGTAAATTGTGACCACGGTATTGATTGCTGTAGCACAGTGGAGGACGAGTGCACTTCTCTTGTGCCCAGGAGTAGACTAGAGCAAATTGTGACCACGGTATTGATTGCTGCAGCACAGTGGAGGACGAGTGCACTTCTCTTGTGCTTAGGAGTAGACTACAGAAAATTGTGACCACGGTATTGATTGCTGTAGCACAGTGGAGGACGAGTGCACTTCTCTTGTGCCCAGGAGTAGACTACAGCAAATTGTGACCACGGTATTGATTGCTGCAGCACAGTGGAGGACGAGTGCACTTCTCTTGTCCACAGGAGTAGACCACAGTCAATTGTGACCACGGTATTGATTGCTGTAGCACAGTGGAGGACGAGTGCACTTCTCTTGTGCCCAGGAGTACACTACAGCAAATTGTGACCACGGTATTGATTGCTGAAGCACAGTCGAGGACGAGTGCACTTCTCTTGTGCCCAGGAGTAGACCACAGCAAATTGTGACCACGGTATTGATTGCTGTAACACAGTGGAGGACGAGTGCAATTGTCTTGTGCCCAGGAGTAAACCACAGTAAAGTGTGACCACGGTATTGATTGCTGTAGCTCAGTCGAGGACGAGTGCACTTCTCTTGTGCCCAGGAGTAGGCTACAGTAAATTGTGACCACGGTATTCATTGCTGTAGCACAGTGGGGGACGAGTGCACTTCTCTTGTGCCCAGGAGTAGACTACAGCAAATTGTGACCACGGTATTGATTGCTGCAGCACAGTGGAGGACGAGTGCACTTCTCTTGCCCACAGGAGTAGACCACATTAAATTGTGACCACTGTATTGATTGCTGTAGCACAGTGGAGGACGAGTGCAATTCTCTTGAGCTTAGGTGTAGACTACAGCAAATTGTGACCACGGTATTGATTGCTGTAGCACAGTGGAGGACGAGTGCACTTCCCTTGTGCTTAGGAGTAGACTACGGTAAATTGTGACCAGGGTATTGATTGCTGTAGCACAGTGGAAGACGAGTGCACTTATCTTGTCCACAGGAGTAGACCAAAGTAAATTGTGACCACGGTATTTATTGCTGCAGCACAGTGGAGGACGAGTGCCCTTCTCTTGTGCCCAGGAGTAGACTACAGTAAATTGCGACCACGGTATTGATTGCTGTAGCACAGTGGAGGACGAGTGCACTTCTCTTGTGCTTAGGAGTAGACTACAGCAAATTGTGACCACGGTATTGATTGCTGTAGCACAGTCGAGGACGAGTGCACTTCTCTTGTGCCCAAGAGTAGACCACAGTAAATTGTGACCAGGGTATTGATTGCTGCAGCACAGTGCAGGACGAGTGCACTTCTCTTGTGCCCAGAGTAGACCACAGTAAATTGTGACCACGGTATTGATTGCTGCAGCACAGTGGAGGACGAGTGCAATTCTCTTGTGCTTAGGAGTAGACTACAGTAAATTGTGACCACGGTATTGATTGCTGTAGCACAGTGGAGGACGAGCGCACTTCTCTTGTGCCCAGGAGTAGACTACATTAAATTGTGACCACGGTATTGATTGCTGTAGCACAGTGGAGGACGAGTGCACTTCTCTTGTGCCCAGGCGTAGACTACAGCAAATTGTGACCACGGTATTGATTGATGCAGCACAGTGGAGGACGAGTGCACTTCTCTTGTGCCCAGGAGTAGACTACAGCAAATTGTGACCACGGTATTGATTGCTGCAGCACAGTGGAGGACGAGTGAACTTCTCTTGTGCCCAAGAGTAGACCACAGTAAATTGTGACCATGGTATTGCTTGCTGTAGCACAGTGGAGGACGAGTGCACTTCTCTTGTGCTTAGGAGTAGACCACAGTAAATTGTGACCACGGTTTTGATTGCTGTAGCACAGTGGAGGACGAGTGCACTTCTCTTGTCCACAGGAGTAGACTACAGTAAATTGTGACCACGGTATTGATTGCTGTAGCACAGTGGAGGACGAGTGCACTTCTCTTGTGCTTAGGAGTAGACCACAGTAAATTGTGACCACGGTATTGATTGCTGTAGCACAGTGGAGGACGAGTGCACTTCTCTTGTGCCCTTGAGTAGACTAGAGCAAATTGTGACCACGGTATTGATTGCTGCAGCACAGTGGAGGACGAGTGCACTTCTCTTGTGCCCAAGAGTAGACCACAGTAAATTGTGACCACGGTGTTGAATGCTGTAGCACAGTGGAGGACGAGTGCACTTCTCTTGTGCCCAGGAGTAGACTACAGCAAATTTTGACCACGGTATTGATTGCTGTAGCACAGTGGAGGACGAGTGCACTTCTCTTGTCCACAGGAGTAGACCACAGTAAATTGTGACCACGGTATTGATTGCTGTAGCACAGTGGAGGACGAGTGCACTTCTCTTGTGCTTAGGAGTAGACTACAGTAAATTGTGACCACGGTATTGATTGCTGCAGCACAGTGGAGGACGAGTGTACTTCTCTTGTGCCCAGGAGTAGACTACAGTAAATTGTGACCACGGTATTGATTGCTGTAGCACAGTCGAGGACGAGTGTACTTCTCTTGTGCCCAAGAGTAGACCACAGCAAATTGTGACCACGGTATTGATTGCTGCAGCACAGTGGAGGACGAGTGCACTTCTCTTGTGCTTAGGAGTAGACTATAGCAAATTGTGACCACGGTATTGATTGCTGTTGCACAGTGGAGGACGAGTGCATTTCTCTTGTGCCCAAGAGCAGACTACAGTAAATTGTGACCACGGTATTGATTGCTGCAGCACAGTGGAGGACGAGTGTACTTCTCTTGTGCCCAGGAGTAGACTACAGTAAATTGTGACCACGGTATTGATTGCTGCAGCACAGTGGAGGACGAGTGTACTTCTCTTGTGCCCAGGAGTAGACTACAGTAAATTGTGACCACGGTATTGATTGTTGTAGCACAGTGGAAGACGAGTGTACTTCTCTTGTGCCCAGGAGTAGACTACAGCAAATTGTGACAACGGTATTGATTGCTGCAACACAGTGGAGGACGAGTGCACTTCTCTTGTCCACAGGAACAGACTACAGTAAATTGTGACCACGGTGTTGAATGCTGTAGCACAGTGGAGGACGAGTGCACTTCTCTTGTGCCCAGGAGTAGACTACAGTAAATTGTGACCACGGTATTGATTGCTGTAGCACAGTGGAGGACGAGTGCACTTCTCGTGTCCACAGGAGTAGACCACAGTAAATTGTGACCACGGTATTGATTGCTGCAGCACAGTGGAGGACGAGTGTACTTCTCTTGTGCCCAGGAGTAGACTACAGTAAATTGTGACCACGGTATTGATTGCTGTAGCACAGTGGAAGACGAGTGTACTTCTCTTGTGCCCAGGAGTAGACTACAGCAAATTGTGACAACGGTATTGATTGCTGCAACACAGTGGAGGACGAGTGCACTTCTCTTGTCCACAGGAACAGACTACAGTAAATTGTGACCACGGTATTGATTGCTGTAGCACAGTGGAGGACGAGTGAACTTCTCTTGTGCTTAGGAGTAGACTACAGTAAATTGTGACCACGGTATTGATTGCTGTAGCACAGTGGAGGACGAGTGCACTTCTCTTGTCCACAGGAGTAGACTACAGCAAATTGTGACCAGGGTATTGATTGCTGTAGCACAGTGGAGGACGAGTGCACTTCTCTTGTTCTTAGGAGTAGACTAAAGTAAATTGTGACCACGGTATTGATTGCTGTAGCACAGTGGAGGACGAGTGCCCTTCTCTTGTGCCCAGGAGTAGACTACAGCAAATTGTGACCACGGTATTGATTGCTGCAGCACAGTGGAGGACGAGTGCACTTCTCTTGTGCATAGGAGTAGACTACAGTAAATTGTGACCACGGTATTGATTGCTGCCACCCAGTGGAGGACGAGTACACTTCTCTTGTGCTTAGGAGTAGACTACAGCAAATTGTGACCACGGTATTGATTGCTGTAGCACATTGGAGGACGAGTGCACTTCTCTTGTGCCCAGGAGTAGACTACAGCAAATTGTGACCACGGTATTGATTGCTGAAGCACAGTGGAGGACGAGTGCACTTCTCTTGTGCTTAGGAGTAGACCACAGCAAATTGTGACCACGGTATTGATTGCTGTAGCACAGTGGAGGACGAGTGCACTTCTCTTGTGCCCAAGAGTAGACTACTGTAAATTGTGACCACGGTATTGATTGCTGTAGCACAGTGGAGGACGTGTGCACTTCTCAAGTGCCCAGGAGTAGACCACAGCAAATTGTGACCACGGTATTGATTGCTGTAGCACAGTGGAGGACGAGTGCACTTCTCTTGTGCCCAAGAGTAGACCACAGTAAATTGTGACCACGGTATATATTGCTGTAGCACAGTGGAGGACGAGTGCACTTCTCTTGAGCTTAGGAGTAGACTACAGCAAATTGTGACCACGGTATTGATTGCTGCAGCACAGTGGAATACGAGTGCACTTCTCTTGTGCTTAGGAGTAGACTACAGTAAATTGTGACCACGGTATTGATTGCTGTAGCACAGTGGAGGACGAGTGCACTTCTCTTGTGCTTAGGAGTAGACTACAGTAAATTGTGACCACGGTATTGATTGCTGCAGCACAGTGGAGGACGATTGCACTTCTATTGTGCTTAGGAGTAGACTACAGTAAATTGTGACCACGGTATTGATTGCTGTAGCACAGTGGAGGACGAGTGCACTTCTCTTGTCCACAGGAGTACACTTCAGTAAATTGTGACCACGGTATTGATTGCTGTAGCACAGTGGAGGACGAGTGCACTTCTCTTGTGCTTAGGAGTAGACTACAGCAAATTGTGACCACGGTATTGATTGCTGTAGCACAGTGGAGGACGAGTGCACTTCTCTTGTGCCCAGGAGTATACTACAGCAAATTGTGACCACGGTATTGATTGCTGCAGCACAGTGGAGGACGAGTGCACTTCTCTTGTGCCCAGGAGTAGACTACAGCAGATTGTGACCACGGTATTGATTGCTGCAGCACAGTGGAGGACGAGTGCACTTCTCTTGTGCTTAGGAGTAGACCACAGCAAATTGTGACCACGGTATTGATTGCTTTAGCACAGTGGAGGACGAGTGCACTTCTCTTGTGCTTAGGAGTAGACTACAGTAAATTGTGACCACGGTATTGATTGCTGTAGCACAGTGGAGGACGAGTGCACTTCTCTTGTGCCCCAGAGTAGACCACAGTAAATTGTGACCACGGTATTGATTGCTGAAACACAGTGGAGGACGAGTGCACTTCTCTTGTGCTTAGGAGTAGACTACAGTAAATTGTGACCACGGTATTGATTGCTGTAGCACAGTGGAGGACGAGTGCACTTCTCTTGTGCCCAGGAGTAGACTACAGCAGATTGTGACCACGGTATTGATTGCTGCAGCACAGTGGAGGACGAGTGCACTTCTCTTGTGCTTAGGAGTAGACCACAGCAAATTGTGACCACGGTATTGATTGCTTTAGCACAGTGGAGGACGAGTGCACTTCTCTTGTGCCCAAGAGTAGACCACAGTAAATTGTGACCACGGTATTGATTGCTGCAACACAGTGGAGGACGAGTGCACTTCTCTTGTGCCCAAGAGTAGACTATAGCAAATTGTGACCACGGTATTGATTGCTGCAGCTCAGCGGACGACGAGTGCATTTCTCTTGTCCACAGGAGTAGACTACAGTAAATTGTGACCACGGTATTGATTGCTGTAGCACAGTGGAGGACGAGTGCACTTCTCTTGTGCCCAGGAGTTGAATACAGCAAATTGTGACCACGGTGTTGATTGCTGCAGCTCAGCGGACGACGAGTGCACTTCTCTTGTCCACAGGAGTAGACTACAGCAAATTGTGACCACGGTATTGATTGCTGTAGCACAGTGGAGGACGAGTGCACTTCTCTTGTCCACAGGAGTAGACTATAGTAAATTGTGACCACGGTGTTGAATGCTGTAGCACAGTGGAGGACGAGTGCACTTCTCTTGTGCTTAGGAGTAGACTACAGTAAATTGTGACCACGGTATTGATTGCTGCAGCTCGGCGGACGACGAGTGCACTTCTCTTGTCCACAGGAGTAGACTACAGTAAATTGTGACCACGGTATTGATTGCTGTAGCACAGTGGAGGACGAGTGCACTTCTCTTGTGCCCAGGAGTAGACTACAGCAAATTGTGACAACGGTATTGATTGCTGCAACACAGTGGAGGACGAGTGCACTTCTCTTGTCCACAGGAGTAGACTACAGTAAATTGTGACCACGGTATTGTTTGCTGTAGCACAGTGGAGGACGAGTGCACTTCTCTTGGGCCCAAGAGTAGACCACAGTAAATTGTGACCACGGTATTGATTGCTGTAGCACAGTGGAGGACGAGTGCACTTCTCTTGTGCTTAGGAGTAGACTACAGCAAATTGTGACCACGGTATTGATTGCTGCAGCACAGTGGAGGACGAGTACACTTCTCTTGTGCTTAGGAGTAGACTACAGTAAATTGTGACCACGGTATTGATTGCTGCAGCACAGTGGAGGACGAGTGCACTTCTCTTGTGCTTAGGAGTAGACTACAGTAAATTGTGACCACGGTATTGATTGCTGTAGCACAGTGGAGGACGAGTGCACTTCTCTTGTCCACAGCAGTAGACTACAGTAAATTGTGACAACGGTATTGATTGCTGTAGCACAGTGGAGGACGAGAGCACTTCTCTTGTGCTTAGGAGTAGACTACAGTAAATTTTGACCACGGTATTGATTGCTGCAGCACAGTGGAGGACGAGTGCACTTCTCTTGTGCTTAGGAGTAGACTACAGTAAATTGTGACCACGGTATTGATTGCTGTAGTACAGCGGAGGACGAGTGCACTTCTCTTGTGCTTAGGAGTAGACTACAGTAAATTGTGACCAGGGTATTGATTGCTGTAGCACAGTGGAGGACGAGTGCACTTCTCTTGTCCACAGGAGTACACTACAGTAAATTGTGACTACGGTATTGATTGCTGTAGCACAGTGGAGGACGAGTGCACTTCTCTTGTGCTTAGGAGTAGAATACAGCAAATTGTGACCACGGTATTGATTGCTGTAGCACAGTGGAGGACGAGTGCACTTCTCTTGTGCCCAGGAGTAGACTAGAGCAAATTGTGACCACGGTATTGATTGCTGCAGCACAGTGGAGGACGAGTGCACTTCTCTTGTGCCCAAGAGTAGACCACAGTAAATTGTGACCACGGTGTTGAATGCTGTAGCACAGTGGAGGACGAGTGCACTTCTCTTGTGCCCAGGAGTAGACTACAGCAAATTTTTACCACGGTATTGATTGCTGTAGCACAGTGGAGGACGAGTGCACTTCTCTTGTCCACAGGAGTAGACCACAGTAAATTGTGACCACGGTATTGATTGCTGTAGCACCTTGGAAGACGAGTGCACTTCTCTTGTGCTTAGGAGTAGACTACAGTAAATTGTGACCACGGTATTGATTGCTGCAGCACAGTGGAGGACGAGTGTACTTCTCTTGTGCCCAGGAGTAGACTACAGTAAATTGTGACCACGGTATTGATTGCTGTAGCACAGTGGAGGACGAGTGTACTTCTCTTGTGCCCAGGAGTAGACTACAGCAAATTGTGACAACGGTATTGATTGCTGCAACACAGTGGAGGACGAGTGCACTTCTCTTGTCCACAGGAGTAGACTACAGTAAATTGTGACCACGGTATTGATTGCTGTAGCACAGTGGAGGACGAGTGAACTTCTCTTGTGCTTAGGAGTAGACTATAGTAAATTGTGACCACGGTATTGATTGCTGTAGCACAGTGGAGGACGAGTGCACTTCTCTTGTCCACAGGAGTAGACTACAGAAAATTGTGACCTCGGTATTGATTGCTGTAGCATAGTGGAGGACGAGTGCACTTCTCTTGTGCTTAGGAGTAGACTAAAATAAATTGTGACCACGGCATTGATTGCTGTAGCACAGTGGAGGACGAGTGCACTTCTCTTGTGCCCAGGAGTAGACTACAGCAAATTGTGACCACGGTATTGAATGCTGCAGCACAGTGGAGGACGAGTGCACTGCTCTTGTGCATAGGAGTAGACTACAGTAAATTGTGACCACGGTATTGATTGCTGCAACCCAGTGGAGGACGAGTGCACTTCTCTTGTGCTTAGGAGTAGACTACAGCAAATTGTGACCACGGTATTGATTGCTGTAGCACATTGGAGGACGAGTGCACTTCTCTTGTGCCCAGGAGTAGACTACAGCAAATTGTGACCACGGTATTGATTGCTGCAGCACAGTGGAGGACGAGTGCACTTCTCTTGTGCTTAGGAGTAGACCACATCAAATTGTGACCACGGTATTGATTGCTGTATCACAGTGGAGGACGAGTGCACTTCTCTTGTGCCCAAGAGTAGACTACTGTAAATTGTGACCACGGTATTGATTGCTGTAGCACAGTGGAGGACGTGTGCACTTCTCAAGTGCCCAGGAGTAGACCACAGCAAACTGTGACCACGGTATTGATTGCTGTAGCACAGTGGAGGACGAGTGCACTTCTCTTGTGCCCAAGAGTAGACCACAGTAAATTGTGACCACGGTATATATTGCTGTAGCACAGTGGAGGACGAGTGCACTTCTCTTGTGCTTAGGAGTAGACTACAGCAAATTGTGACCACGGTATTTATTGCTGCAGCACAGTGGAATACGAGTGCACTTCTCTTGTGCTTAGGAGTAGACTACAGTAAATTGTGACCACGGTATTGATTGCTGTAGCACAGTGGAGGACGAGTGCACTTCTCTTGTGCTTAGGAGTAGACTACAGTAAATTGTGACCACGGTATTGATTGCTGCAGCACAGTGGAGGACGAGTGTACTTCTCTTGTGCCCAGGAGTAGACTACAGTAAATTGTGACCACGGTATTGATTGCTGTAGCACAGTGGAGGACTAGTGCACTTCTCTTGTGCTTAGGAGTAGACTACAGTAAATTGTGACCACGGTATTGATTGCTGCAGCACAGTGGAGGACGAGTGTACTTCTCTTGTGCCCACGAGTAGACTACAGTAAATTGAGACCACGGTATTGATTGCTGTAGCACAGTGGAGGACGAGTGTACTTCTCTTGTGCCCAGGAGTAGACTACAGCAAATTGTGACAACGGTATTGATTGCTGCAACACAGTGGAGGACGAGTGCACTTCTCTTGTCCACAGGAGTAGACTACAGTAAATTGTGACCACGGTATTGATTGCTGTAGCACAGTGGAGGACGAGTGAACTTCTCTTGAGCTTTAGAGTAGACTACAGTATATTGTGACCACGGTATTGATTGCTGTAGCACAGTGGAGGACGAGTGCACTTCTCTTGTCCACAGGAGTAGACTACAGCAAATTGTGACCTCGGTATTGATTGCTGTAGCACAGTGGAGGACGAGTGCACTTCTCTTGTGCTTAGGAGTAGACTAAAATAAATTGTGACCACGGTATTGATTGCTGTAGCACAGTGGAGGACGAGTGCACTTCTCTTGTGCCCAGGAGTAGACTACAGCAAATTGTGACCACGGTATTGAATGCTGCAGCACAGTGGAGGACGAGTGCACTTCTCTTGTGCATAGGAGTAGACTACAGTAAATTGTGACCACGGTATTGATTGCTGCAACCCAGTGGAGGACGAGTGCACTTCTCTTGTGCTTAGGAGTAGACTACAGCAAATTGTGACCACGGTATTGATTGCTGTAGCACATTGGAGGACGAGTGCACTTCTCTTGTGCCCAGGGGTAGACTACAGCAAATTGTGACCACGGTATTGATTGCTGCAGCACAGTGGAGGACGAGTGCACTTCACTTGTGCTTAGGAGTAGACCACAGCAAATTGTGACCACGGTATTGATTGCTGTAGCACAGTGGAGGACGAGTGCACTTCTCTTGTGCCCAAGAGTAGACTACTGTAAATTGTGACCTCGGTATTGATTGCTGTAGCACAGTGGAGGACGTGTGCACTTCTCAAGTGCCCAGGAGTAGACCACAGCAAATTGTGACCACTGTATTGATTGCTGTAGCACAGTGGAGGACGAGTGCACTTCTCTTGTGCCCAAGAGTAGACCACAGTAAATTGTGACCACGGTATATATTGCTGTAGCACAGTGGAGGACGAGTGCACTTCTCTTGTGCTTAGGAGTAGACTACAGCAAATTGTGACCACGGTATTTATTGCTGCAGCACAGTGGAATACGAGTGCACTTCTCTTGTGCTTAGGAGTAGACTACAGTAAATTGTGACCAGGGTATTGATTGCTGTAGCACAGTGGAGGACGAGTGCACTTCTCTTGTGCTTAGGAGTAGACTACAGTAAATTGTGATCACGGTATTGATTGCTGTAGCACAGTGGAGGACGAGTGCACTTCTCTTGTCCACAGGAGTACACTTCAGTAAATTGTGACCACGGTATTGATTGCTGTAGCACAGTGGAAGACGAGTGCACTTCTCTTGTGCTTAGGAGTAGACTACAGCAAATTGTGACCACGGTATTGATTGCTGTAGCACAGTGGAGGACGAGTGCATTTCTCTTGTGCCCAGGAGTATACTACAGCAAATTGTGACCACGGTATTGATTGCTGCAGCACAGTGGAGGACGAGTGCACTTCTCTTGTGCTTAGGAGTAGACTACAGCAAATTGTGACCACGGTATTGATTGCTGTAGCACAGTGGAGGACGAGTGCACTTCTCTTGTGCCCAGGAGTAGATTACAGCAGATTGTGACCACGGTATTGATTGCTGCAGCACAGTGGAGGACGAGTGCACTTCTCTTGTGCTTAGGAGTAGACCACAGCAAATTGTGACCACGGTATTGATTGCTTTAGCACATTGGAGGACGAGTGCACTTCTCTTGTGCCCAAGAGTAGACCACAGTAAATTGTGACTACGGTGTTGAATGCTGTAGCACAGTGGAGGACGAGTGCAATTCTCTTGTGCTTAGGAGTAGACTACAGTAAATTGTGACCACGGTATTGATTGCTGCAGCTCAGCGGACGACGAGTGCACTTCTCTTGTCCACAGGAGTAGACTACAGTAAATTGTGACCACGGTATTGATTGCTGTAGCACAGTGGAGGACGAGTGCACTTCTCTTGTGCCCAGGAGTAGACTACAGCAAATTGTGACAACGGTATTGATTGCTGCAACACAGTGGGGGACGAGTGCACTTCTCTTGTGCCCAAGAGTAGACCACAGTAAATTGTGACCACGGTATTGATTGCTGTAGCACAGTGGAGGACGAGTGCACTTCTCTTGTGCTTAGGAGTAGACTACAGCAAATTGTGACCCCGGTATTGATTGCTGCAGCACAGTGGAGGACGAGTGCACTTCTCTTGTGCTTAGGAGTAGACTACAGTAAATTGTGACCACGGTACTGATTGCTACAGCACAGTGGAGGACGAGTACACTTCTCTTGTGCTTAGGAGTAGACTACAGTAAATTGTGACCACGGTATTGATTGCTGCAGCACAGTGTGGGACGAGTGCACTTCTCTTGTGCTTAGGAGTAGACTACAGTAAATTGTGACCACGGTATTGATTGCTGTAGCACAGTGGAGGACGAGTGCACTTCTCTTGTGCTTAGGAGTAGACTACAGTAAATTGTGACCACGGTATTGATTGCTGTAGCACAGTGGAGGACGAGAGCACTTCTCTTGTGCTTAGGAGTAGACTACAGTAAATTTTGACCACGGTATTGATTGCTGCAGCACAGTGGAGGACGAGTGCACTTCTCTTGTGCTTAGGAGTAGACTACAGTAAATTGTGACCACGGTATTGATTGTTGTAGTACAGCGGAGGACGAGTGCACTTCTCTTGTGCTTAGGAGTAGACTACAGTAAATTGTGACCAGGGTATTGATTGCTGTAGCACAGTGGAGGACGAGTGCAGTTCTCTTGTGCTTAGGAGTAGACTACAGTAAATTGTGACCACGGTATTGATTGCTGCAGCACAGTGGAGGACGAGTGCACTTCTCTTGTGCTTAGGGGTAGACTACAGTAAATTGTGACCACGGTATAGATTGCTGCAGCACAGTGGAGGACGAGTGCACTTCTCTTGTGCTTAGGAGTAGACTACAGTAAATTGTGACCACGGTATTGATTGCTGTAGCACAGTGGAGGACGAGTGCACTTCTCTTGTGCTTAGGGGTAGACTACAGTAAATTGTGACCACGGTATTGATTGCTGCAGCACAGTGGAGGACGAGTGCACTTCTCTTGTGCTTAGGAGTAGACTACAGCAAATTGTGACCACGGTATTGATTGCTGTAGCACAGTGGAGGACGAGTGCACTTCTCTTGTGTCCAGGAGTATACTACAGCAAATTGTGACCACGGTATTGATTGCTGCAGCACAGTGGAGGACGAGTGCACTTCTCTTGTGCTTAGGAGTAGACTACAGTAAATTGTGACCACGGTATTGATTGCTGCAGCTCAGTGGACGACGAGTGCACTTCTCTTGTGCTTAGGAGTAGACTACAGTAAATTGTGACCACGGTATTGATTGCTGCAGCACAGTGGAGGACGATTGCACTTCTATTGTGCTTAGGAGTAGACTACAGTAAATTGTGACCACGGTATTGATTGCTGCAGCACAGTGGAGGACGAGTGCACTTGTGCTTAGGAGTAGACTACAGTAAATTGTGACCACGGTATTGATTGCTGTAGCACAGTGGAGGACGAGTGCACTTCTCTTGTCCACAGGAGTACACTTCAGTAAATTTTGACCACGGTATTGATTGCTGTAGCACAGTGGAGGACGAGTGCACTTCTCTTGTGCTTAGGAGTAGACTACAGCAAATTGTGACCACGGTATTGATTGCTGTAGCACAGTGGAGGACGAGTGCACTTCTCTTGTGCCCAGGAGTATACTACAGCAAATTGTGACCTCGGTATTGATTGCTGCAGCACAGTGGAGGACGAGTGCACTTCTCTTGTGCCCAGGAGTAGACTACAGCAGATTGTGACCACGGTATTGATTGCTGCAGCACAGTGGAGGACGAGTGCACTTCTCTTGTGCTTAGGAGTAGACCACAGCAAATTGTGACCACGGTATTGATTGCTTTAGCACAGTGGAGGACGAGTGCACTTCTCTTGTGCTTAGGAGTAGACTACAGTAAATTGTGACCACGGTATTGATTGCTGTAGCACAGTGGAGGACGAGTGCACTTCTCTTGTGCCCCAGAGTAGACCACAGTAAATTGTGACCACGGTATTGATTGCTGCAACACAGTGGAGGACGAGTGCACTTCTCTTGTGCTTAGGAGTAGACTACAGTAAATTGTGACCACGGTATTGATTGCTGTAGCACAGTGGAGGACGAGTGCACTTCTCTTGTGCCCAGGAGTAGACTACAGCAGATTGTGACCACGGTATTGATTGCTGCAGCACAGTGGAGGACGAGTGCACTTCTCTTGTGCTTAGGAGTAGACCACAGCAAATTGTGACCACGGTCTTGATTGCTTTAGCACAGTGGAGGACGAGTGCACTTCTCTTGTGCCCAAGAGTAGACCACAGTAAATTGTGACCACGGTATTGATTGCTGCAACACAGTGGAGGACGAGTGCACTTCTCTTGTGCCCAAGAGTAGACTATAGCAAATTGTGACCACGGTATTGATTGCTGCAGCTCAGCGGACGACGAGGGCATTTCTCTTGTCCACAGGAGTAGACTACAGTAAATTGTGACCACGGTATTGATTGCTGTAGCACAGTGGAGGACGAGTGCACTTCTCTTGTGCCCAGGAGTAGAATACAGCAAATTGTGACCACGGTGTTGATTGGTGCAGCTCAGCGGACGACGAGTGCACTTCTCTTGTCCACAGGAGTAGACTACAGCAAATTGTGACCACGGTATTGATTGCTGTAGCACAGTGGAGGACGAGTGCACTTCTCTTTTCCACAGGAGTAGACTATAGTAAATTGTGACCACGGTGTTGAATGCTGTAGCACAGTGGAGGACGAGTGCACTTCTCTTGTGCTTAGGAGTAGACTACAGTAAATTGTGACCACGGTATTGATTGCTGCAGCTCAGCGGACGACGAGTGCACTTCTCTTGTCCACAGGAGTAGACTACAGTAAATTGTGACCACGGTATTGATTGCTGTAGCACAGTGGAGGACGAGTGCAATTCTCTTGTGCCCAGGAGTAGACTACAGCAAATTGTGACAACGGTATTGATTGCTGCAACACAGTGGAGGACGAGTGCACTTCTCTTGTCCACAGGAGTAGACTACAGTAAATTGTGACCACGGTATTGATTGCTGTAGCACAGTGGAGGACGAGTGCACTTCTCTTGTGCCCAAGAGTAGACCACAGTAAATTGTGACCACGGTATTGATTGCTGTAGCACAGTGGAGGACGAGTGCACTTCTCTTGTGCTTAGGAGTAGACTACAGCAAATTGTGACCACGGTATTGATTGCTGCAGCACAGTGGAGGACGAGTACACTTCTCTTGTGCTTAGGAGTAGACTACAGTAAATTGTGACCACGGTATTGATTGCTGCAGCACAGTGGAGGACGAGTGCACTTCTCTTGTGCTTAGGAGTAGACTACAGTAAATTGTGACCACGGTATTGATTGCTGTAGCACAGTGGAGGACGAGTGCACTTCTCTTGTCCACAGCAGTAGACTACAGTAAATTGTGACCACGGTATTGATTGCTGTAGCACAGTGGAGGACGAGAGCACTTCTCTTGTGCTTAGGAGTAGACTACAGTAAATTTTGACCACGGTATTGATTGCTGCAGCACAGTGGAGGACGAGTGCACTTCTCTTGTGCTTAGGAGTAGACTACAGTAAATTGTGACCACGGTATTGATTGCTGTAGTACAGCGGAGGACGAGTGCACTTCTCTTGTGCTTAGGAGTAGACTACAGCAAATTGTGACCACGGTATTGATTGCTGTAGCACAGTGGAGGACGAGTGCACTTCTCTTGTGCTTAGGAGTAGACTACAGTAAATTGTGACCACGGTATTGATTGCTGTAGCACAGTGGAGGACGAGTGCACTTCTCTTGTGCTTAGGAGTAGACTACAGTAAATTGTGACCACGGTATTGATTGCTGTAGCACAGTGGAGGACGAGTGCAATTCTCTTGTGCCCAGGAGTAGACTAGAGCAAATTGTGACCACGGTATTGATTGCTGCAGCACAGTGGAGGACGAGTGCACTTCTCTTGTGCCCAAGAGTAGACCACAGTAAATTGTGACCACGGTGTTGAATGCTGTAGCACAGTGGAGGACGAGTGCACTTCTCTTGTGCCCAGGAGTAGACTACAGCAAATTTTTACCACGGTATTGATTGCTGTAGCACAGTGGAGGACGAGTGCACTTCTCTTGTCCACAGGAGTAGACCACAGTAAATTGTGACCACGGTATTGATTGCTGTAGCACCTTGGAGGACGAGTGCACTTCTCTTGTGCTTAGGAGTAGACTACAGTAAATTGTGACCACGGTATTGATTGCTGCAGCACAGTGGAGGACGAGTGTACTTCTCTTGTGCCCAGGAGTAGACTACAGTAAATTGTGACCACGGTATTGATTGCTGTAGCACAGTGGAGGACGAGTGTACTTCTCTTGTGCCCAGGAGTAGACTACAGCAAATTGTGACAACGGTATTGATTGCTGCAACACAGTGGAGGACGAGTGCACTTCTCTTGTCCACAGGAGTAGACTACAGTAAATTGTGACCACGGTATTGATTGCTGTAGCACAGTGGAGGACGAGTGAACTTCTCTTGTGCTTAGGAGTAGACTACAGTAAATTGTGACCACGGTATTGATTGCTGTAGCACAGTGGAGGACGAGTGCACTTCTCTTGTCCACAGGAGTAGACTACAGAAAATTGTGACCTCGGTATTGATTGCTGTAGCACAGTGGAGGACGAGTGCACTTCTCTTGTGCTTAGGAGTAGACTAAAATAAATTGTGACCACGGTATTGATTGCTGTAGCACAGTGGAGGACGAGTGCACTTCTCTTGTGCCCAGGAGTAGACTACAGCAAATTGTGACCACGGTATTGAATGCTGCAGCACAGTGGAGGACGAGTGCACTTCTCTTGTGCATAGGAGTAGACTACAGTAAATTGTGACCACGGTATTGATTGCTGCAACCCAGTGGAGGACGAGTGCACTTCTCTTGTGCTTAGGAGTAGACTACAGCAAATTGTGACCACGGTATTGATTGCTGTAGCACATTGGAGGACGAGTGCACTTCTCTTGTGCCCAGGAGTAGACTACAGCAAATTGTGACCACGGTATTGATTGCTGCAGCACAGTGGAGGACGAGTGCACTTCTCTTGTGCTTAGGAGTAGACCACAGCAAATTGTGACCACGGTATTGATTGCTGTATCACAGTGGAGGACGAGTGCACTTCTCTTGTGCCCAAGAGTAGACTACTGTAAATTGTGACCACGGTATTGATTGCTGTAGCACAGTGGAGGACGTGTGCACTTCTCAAGTGCCCAGGAGTAGACCACAGCAAATTGTGATCACGGTATTGATTGCTGTAGCACAGTGGAGGACGAGTGCACTTCTCTTGTGCCCAAGAGTAGACCACAGTAAATTGTGACCACGGTATATATTGCTGTAGCACAGTGGAGGACGAGTGCACTTCTCTTGTGCTTAGGAGTAGACTACAGCAAATTGTGACCACGGTATTTATTGCTGCAGCACAGTGGAATACGAGTGCACTTCTCTTGTGCTTAGGAGTAGACTACAGTAAATTGTGACCACGGTATTGATTGCTGTAGCACAGTGGAGGACGAGTGCACTTCTCTTGTGCTTAGGAGTAGACTACAGTAAATTGTGACCACGGTATTGATTGCTGCAGCACAGTGGAGGACGAGTGTACTTCTCTTGTGCCCAGGAGTAGACTACAGTAAATTGTGACCACGGTATTGATTGCTGTAGCACAGTGGAGGACTAGTGCACTTCTCTTGTGCTTAGGAGTAGACTACAGTAAATTGTGACCACGGTATTGATTGGTGCAGCACAGTGGAGGACGAGTGTACTTCTCTTGTGCCCAGGAGTAGACTACAGTAAATTGAGACCACGGTATTGATTGCTGTAGCACAGTGGAGGACGAGTGTACTTCTCTTGTGCCCAGGAGTAGACTACAGCAAATTGTGACAACGGTATTGATTGCTGCAACACAGTGGAGGACGAGTGCACTTCTCTTGTCCACAGGAGTAGACTACAGTAAATTGTGACCACGGTATTGATTGCTGTAGCACAGTGGAGGACGAGTGAACTTCTCTTGAGCTTAAGAGTAGACTACAGTAAATTGTGACCACGGTATTGATTGCTGTAGCACAGTGGAGGACGAGTGCACTTCTCTTGTCCACAGGAGTAGACTACAGCAAATTGTGACCTCGGTATTGATTGCTGTAGCACAGTGGAGGACGAGTGCACTTCTCTTTTGCTTAGGAGTAGACTAAAATAAATTGTGACCACGGTATTGATTGCTGTAGCACAGTAGAGGACGAGTGCACTTCTCTTGTGCCCAGGAGTAGACTACAGCAAATTGTGACCACGGTATTGAATGCTGCAGCACAGTGGAGGACGAGTGCACTTCTCTTGTGCATAGGAGTAGACTACAGTAAATTGTGACCACGGTATTGATTGCTGCAACCCAGTGGAGGACGAGTGCACTTCTCTTGTGCTTAGGAGTAGACTACAGCAAATTGTGACCACGGTATTGATTGCTGTAGCACATTGGAGGACGAGTGCACTTCTCTTGTGCCCAGGAGTAGACTACAGCAAATTGTGACCACGGTATTGATTGCTGCAGCACAGTGGTGGACGAGTGCACGTCACTTGTGCTTAGGAGTAGACCACAGCAAATTGTGACCACGGTATTGATTGCTGTAGCACAGTGGAGGACGAGTGCACTTCTCTTGTGCCCAAGAGTAGACTACTGTAAATTGTGACCACGGTATTGATTGCTGTAGCACAGTGGAGGACGTGTGCACTTCTCAAGTGCCCAGGAGTAGACCACAGCAAATTGTGACCACGGTATTGATTGCTGTAGCACAGTGGAGGACGAGTGCACTTCTCTTGTGCCCAAGAGTAGACCACAGTAAATTGTGACCACGGTATATATTGCTGTAGCACAGTGGAGGACGAGTGCACTTCTCTTGTGCTTAGGAGTAGACTACAGCAAATTGTGACCACGGTATTTATTGCTGCAGCACAGTGGAATACGAGTGCACTTCTCTTGTGCTTAGGAGTAGACTACAGTAAATTGTGACCACGGTATTGATTGCTGTAGCACAGTGGAGGACGAGTGCACTTCTCTTGTGCTTAGGAGTAGACTACAGTAAATTGTGACCACGGTATTGATTGCTGCAGCACAGTGGAGGACGAGTGCACTTCTCTTGTGCTTAGGAGTAGACTACAGTAAATTGTGACCACGGTATAGATTGCTGCAGCACAGTGGAGGACGAGTGCACTTCTCTTGTGCTTAGGAGTAGACTACAGTAAATTGTGACCACGGTATTGATTACTGTAGCACAGTGGAGGACGAGTGCACTTCTCTTGTCCACAGGAGTACACTTCAGTAAATTGTGACCACGGTATTGATTGCTGTAGCACAGTGGAAGACGAGTGCACTTCTCTTGTGCTTAGGAGTAGACTACAGCAAATTGTGACCACGGTATTGATTGCTGTAGCACAGTGGAGGACGAGTGCACTTCTCTTGTGCCCAGGAGTATACTACAGCAAATTGTGACCACGGTATTGATTGCTGCAGCACAGTGGAGGACGAGTGCACTTCTCTTGTGCTTAGGAGTAGACTACAGCAAATTGTGACCACGGTATTGATTGCTGTAGCACAGTGGAGGACGAGTGCACTTCTCTTGTGCCCAGGAGTAGATTACAGCAGATTGTGACCACGGTATTGATTGCTGCAGCACAGTGGAGGACGAGTGCACTTCTCTTGTGCTTAGGAGTAGACCACAGCAAATTGTGACCACGGTATTGATTGTTTAGCACAGTGGAGGACGAGTGCACTTCTCTTGTGTCCAAGAGTAGACCACAGTAAATTGTGACTACGGTGTTGAATGCTGTAGCACAGTGGAGGACGAGTGCAATTCTCTTGTGCTTAGGAGTAGACTACAGTAAATTGTGACTACGGTATTGATTGCTGCAGCTCAGCGGACGACGAGTGCACTTCTCTTGTCCACAGGAGTAGACTACAGTAAATTGTGACCACGGTATTGATTGCTGTAGCACAGTGGAGGACGAGTGAACTTCTCTTGTGCCCAGGAGTAGACTACAGCAAATTGTGACAACGGTATTGATTGCTGCAACACAGTGGGGGACGAGTGCACTTCTCTTGTGCCCAAGAGTAGACCACAGTAAATTGTGACCACGGTATTGATTGCTGTAGCACAGTGGAGGACGAGTGCACTTCTCTTGTGCTTAGGAGTAGACTACAGCAAATTGTGACCCCGGTATTGATTGCTGCAGCACAGTGGAGGACGAGTGCACTTCTCTTGTGCTTAGGAGTAGACTACAGTAAATTGTGACCACGGTACTGATTGCTACAGCACAGTGGAGGACGAGTACACTTCTCTTGTGCTTAGGAGTAGACTACAGTAAATTGTGACCACGGTATTGATTGCTGCAGCACAGTGGAGGACGAGTGCACTTCTCTTGTGCTTAGGAGTAGACTACAGTAAATTGTGACCACGGTATTGATTGCTGTAGCACACTGGAGGACGAGTGCACTTCTCTTGTGCTTAGGAGTAGACTACAGTAAATTGTGACCACGGTATTGATTGCTGTAGCACAGTGGAGGTCGAGAGCACTTCTCTTGTGCTTAGGAGTAGACTACAGTAAATTTTGACCACGGTATTGATTACTGCAGCACAGTGGAGGACGAGTGCACTTCTCTTGTGCTTAGGAGTAGACTACAGTAAATTGTGACCACGGTATTGATTGTTGTAGTACAGCGGAGGACGAGTGCACTTCACTTGTGCTTAGGAGTAGACTACAGTAAATTGTGACCAGGGTATTGATTGCTGTAGCACAGTGGAGGACGAGTGCAGTTCTCTTGTGCTTAGGAGTAGACTACAGTAAATTGTGACCACGGTATTGATTGCTGCAGCACAGTGGAGGACGAGTGCACTTCTCTTGTGCTTAGGAGTAGACTACAGTAAATTGTGACCACGGTATTGATTGCTACAGCACAGTGGAGGACGAGTGCACTTCTCTTGTGCTTAGGAGTAGACTACAGTAAATTGTGACCACGGTATTGATTGCTGTAGCACAGTGGAGGACGAGTGCACTTCTCTTGTCCACAGGAGTACACTTCAGTAAATTGTGACCACGGTATTGATTGCTGTAGCACAGTGGAAGACGAGTGCACTTCTCTTGTGCTTAGGAGTAGACTACAGCAAATTGTGACCACGGTATTGATTGCTGTAGCACAGTGGAGGACGAGTGCACTTCTCTTGTGTCCAGGAGTACACTACAGCAAATTGTGACCACGGTATTGATTGCTGCAGCACAGTGGAGGACGAGTGCACTTCTCTTGTGCTTAGGAGTAGACTACAGTAAATTGTGACCACGGTATTGATTGCTGCAGCTCAGCGGACGACGAGTGCACTTCTCTTGTCCACAGGAGTAGACTACAGTAAATTGTGACCACGGTATTGATTGCTGTAGCACAGTGGAGGACGAGTGCACTTCTCTTGTGCCCAGGAGTAGACTACAGCAAATTGTGACAACGGTATTGATTGCTGCAACACAGTGGAGGACGAGTGCACTTCTCTTGTACCCAAGAGTAGACCACAGTAAATTGTGACCACGGTATTGATTGCTGTAGCACAGTGGAGGACGAGTGCACTTCTCTTGTGCTTAGGAGTAGACTACAGCAAATTGTGACCCCGGTATTGATTGCTGCAGCACAGTGGAGGACGAGTGCACTTCTCTTGTGCTTAGGAGTAGACTACAGTAAATTGTGACCACGGTACTGATTGCTACAGCACAGTGGAGGACGAGTACACTTCTCTTGTGCTTAGGAGTAGACTACAGTAAATTGTGACCACGGTATTGATTGCTGCAGCACAGTGGAGGACGAGTGCACTTCTCTTGTGCTTAGGAGTAGACTACAGTAAATTGTGACCACGGTATTGATTGCTGTAGCACAGTGGAGGACGAGGGCACTTCTCTTGTGCTTAGGAGTAGACTACAGTAAATTGTGACCACGGTATTGATTGCTGTAGCACAGTGGAGGACGAGAGCACTTCTCTTGTGCTTAGGAGTAGACTACAGTAAATTTTGACCACGGTATTGATTGCTGCAGCACAGTGGAGGACGAGTGCACTTCTCTTGTGCTTAGGAGTAGACTACAGTAAATTGTGACCACGGTATTGATTGCTGTAGTACAGCGGAGGACGAGTGCACTTCTCTTGTGCTTAGGAGTAGACTACAGTAAATTGTGACCACGGTATTGATTGCTGTAGCACAGTGGAGGACGAGTGCACTTCTCTTGTCCACAGGAGTACACTTCAGTAAATTGTGACCACGGTATTGATTGCTGTAGCACAGTGGAAGACGAGTGCACTTCTCTTGTGCTTAGGAGTAGACTACAGCAAATTGTGACCACGGTATTGATTGCTGTAGCACAGTGGAGGACGAGTGCACTTCTCTTGTGTCCAGGAGTATACTACAGCAAATTGTGACCACGGTATTGATTGCTGCAGCACAGTGGAGGACGAGTGCACTTCTCTTGTGCTTAGGAGTAGACTACAGCAAATTGTGACCACGGTATTGATTCCTGTAGCACAGTGGAGGACGAGTGCACTTCTCTTGTGCCCAGGAGTAGACTACAGCAGATTGTGACCACGGTATTGATTGCTGCAGCACAGTGGAGGACGAGTGCACTTCTCTTGTGCTTAGGAGTAGACCACAGCAAATTGTGACCACGGTATTGATTGCTTTAGCACAGTGGAGGACGAGTGCACTTCTCTTGTGCCCAAGAGTAGACCACAGTAAATTGTGACTACGGTGTTGAATGCTGTAGCACAGTGGAGGACGAGTGCACTTCTCTTGTGCTTAGGAGTAGACTACAGTAAATTGTGACCACGGTATTGATTGCTGCAGCTCAGCGGACGACGAGTGCACTTCTCTTGTCCACAGGAGTAGACTACAGTAAATTGTGACCACGGTATTGTTTGCTGTAGCACAGTGGAGGACGAGTGCACTTCTCTTGTGCCCAGGAGTAGACTACAGCAAATTGTGACAACGGTATTGATTGCTGCAACACAGTGGAGGACGAGTGCACTTCTCTTGTGCCCAAGAGTAGACCACAGTAAATTGTGACCACGGTATTGATTGCTGTAGCACAGTGGAGGACGAGTGCACTTCTTTTGTGCTTAGGAGTAGAATACAGCAAATTGTGACCCCGGTATTGATTGCTGCAGCACAGTGGAGGACGAGTGCACTTCTCGTGTGCTTAGGAGTAGACTACAGTAAATTGTGACCACGGTATTGATTGCTGCAGCACAGTGGAGGACGAGTACACTTCTCTTGTGCTTAGGAGTAGACTACGGTAAATTGTGACCACGGTATTGATTGCTGCAGCACAGTGGAGGACGAGTGCACTTCTCTTGTGCTTAGGAGTAGACTACAGTAAATTGTGACCACGGTATTGATTGCTGTAGCACAGTGGAGGACGAGTGCACTTCTCTTGTCCACAGCAGTAGACTACAGTAAATTGTGACCACGGTATTGATTGCTGTAGCACAGTGGAGGACGAGAGCACTTCTCTTGTGCTTAGGAGTAGACTACAGTAAATTTTGACCACGGTATTGATTGCTGCAGCACAGTGGAGGACGAATGCACTTCTCTTGTGCTTAGGAGTAGACTACAATAAATTGTGACCAGGGTATTGATTGCTGTAGTACAGCGGAGGACGAGTGCACTTCTCTTGTGCTTAGGAGTAGACTACAGTAAATTGTGACCAGGGTATTGATTGCTGTAGCACAGTGGAGGACGAGTGCACTTCTCTTGTCCACAGGAGTACACTACAGTAAATTGTGACCACGGTATTGATTGCTGTAGCACAGTGGAGGACGAGTGCACTTCTCTTGTGCTTAGGAGTAGACTACAGCAAATTGTGTCCACGGTATTGATTGCTGTAGCACAGTGGAGGACGAGTGCACTTCTCTTGTGCCCAGGAGTAGACTACAGCAAATTGTGACCACGGTATTGATTGCTGCAGCACAGTGGAGGACGAGTGCACTTCTCTTGTGCTTAGGAGTAGACTACAGCAAATTGTGACCACGGTATTGATTGCTGTAGCACAGTGGAGGACGAGTGCACTTCTCTTGTGCCCAGGAGTAGACTACAGCAAATTGTGACCACGGTATTGATTGCTGCAGCACAGTGGAGGACGAGTGCACTTCTCTTGTCCACAGGAGTAGACTACAGTAAATTGTGACCTCGGTATTGATTGCTGTAGCACAGTGGAGGACGAGTGCACTTCTCTTGTGCTTAAGAGTAGACTACAGTAAATTGTGACCACGGTATTGATTGCTGTAGCACAGTGGAGGACGAGTGCACTTCTCTTGTCCATAGGAGTAGACTACAGCAAATTGTGACCTCGGTATTGATTGCTGTAGCACAGTGGAGGACGAGTGCACTTCTCTTGTGCTTAGGAGTAGACTAAAATAAATTGTGACCACGGTATTGATTGCTGTAGCACAGTGGAGGACGAGTGCACTTCTCTTGTGCCCAGGAGTAGACTACAGCAAATTGTGACCACGGTATTGAATGCTGCAGCACAGTGGAGGACGAGTGCACTTCTCTTGTGCATAGGAGTAGACTACAGTAAATTGTGACCACGGTATTGATTGCTGCAACCCAGTGGAGGACGAGTGCACTTCTCTTGTGCTTAGGAGTAGACTACAGTAAATTGTGACCACGGTATTGATTGCTGTAGCACATTGGAGGACGAGTGCACTTCTCTTGTGCCCAGGAGTAGACTACAGCAAATTGTGACCACGGTATTGATTGCTGCAGCACAGTGGAGGACGAGTGCACTTCACTTGTGCTTAGGAGTAGACCACAGCAAATTGTGACCACGGTATTGATTGCTGTAGCACAGTGGAGGACGAGTGCACTTCTCTTGTGCCCAAGAGTAGACTACTGTAAATTGTGACCACGGTATTGATTGCTGTAGCACAGTGGAGGACGTGTGCACTTCTCACGTGCCCAGGAGTAGACCACAGCAAATTGTGACCACGGTATTGATTGCTGTAGCACAGTGGAGGACGAGTGCACTTCTCTTGTGCCCAAGAGTAGACCACAGTAAATTGTGACCACGGTATATATTGCTGTAGCACAGTGGAGGACGAGTGCACTTCTCTTGTGCTTAGGAGTAGACTACAGCAAATTGTGACCACGGTATTTATTGCTGCAGCACAGTGGAATACGAGTGCACTTCTCTTGTGCTTAGGAGTAGACTACAGTAAATTGTGACCACGGTATTGATTGCTGTAGCACAGTGGAGGACGAGTGCACTTCTCTTGTGCTTAGGAGTAGACTACAGTAAATTGTGACCACGGTATTGATTGCTGCAGCACAGTGGAGGACGAGTGCACTTCTCTTGTGCTTAGGAGTAGACTACAGTAAATTGTGACCACGGTATTGATTGCTGCAGCACAGTGGAGGACGAGTGCACTTCTCTTGTGCTTAGGAGTAGACTACAGTAAATTGTGACCACGGTATTGATTGCTGTAGCACAGTGGAGGACGAGTGCACTTCTCTTTTCCATAGGAGTACACTTCAGTAAATTGTGACCACGGTATTGATTGCTGTAGCACAGTGGAAGACGAGTGCACTTCTCTTGTGCTTAGGAGTAGACTACAGCAAATTGTGACCACGGTATTGATTGCTGTAGCACAGTGGAGGACGAGTGCACTTCTCTTGTGCCCAGGAGTATACTACAGCAAATTGTGACCACGGTATTGATTGCTGCAGCACAGTTGAGGACGAGTGCACTTCTCTTGTGCTTAGGAGTAGACTACAGCAAATTGTGACCACGGTATTGATTGCTGTAGCACAGTGGAGGACGAGTGCACTTCTCTTGTGCCCAGGAGTAGATTACAGCAGATTGTGACCACGGTATTGATTGCTGCAGCACAGTGGAGGACGAGTGCACTTCTCTTGTGCTTAGGAGTAGACCACAGCAAATTGTGACCACGGTATTGATTGCTTTAGCACAGTGGAGGACGAGTGCACTTCTCTTGTGCCCAAGAGTAGACCACAGTAAATTGTGACTACGGTGTTGAATGCTGTAGCACAGTGGAGGACGAGTGCAATTCTCTTGTGCTTAGGAGTAGACTACAGTAAATTGTGACCACGGTATTGATTGCTGCAGCTCAGCGGACGACGAGTGCACTTCTCTTGTCCACAGGAGTAGACTACAGTAAATTGTGACCACGGTATTGATTGCTGTAGCACAGTGGAGGACGAGTGCACTTCTCTTGTGCCTAGGAGTAGACTACAGCATTTTTGTGACAACGGTATTGATTGCTGCAACACAGTGGAGGACGAGTGCACTTCTCTTGTGCCCAAGAGTAGACCACAGTAAATTGTGACCACGGTATTGATTGCTGTAGCACAGTGGAGGACGAGTGCACTTCTCTTGTGCTTAGGAGTAGACTACAGCAAATTGTGACCCCGGTATTGATTGCTGCAGCACAGTGGAGGACGAGTGCACTTCTCTTGTGCTTAGGAGTAGACTACAGTAAATTGTGACCACGGTACTGATTGCTACAGCACAGTGGAGGACGAGTACACTTCTCTTGTGCTTAGGAGTAGACTACAGTAAATTGTGACCACGGTATTGATTGCTGCAGCACAGTGGAGGACGAGTGCACTTCTCTTGTGCTTAGGAGTAGACTACAGTAAATTGTGACCACGGTATTGATTGCTGTAGCACAGTGGAGGACGAGTGCACTTCTCTTGTGCTTAGGAGTAGACTACAGTAAATTGTGACCACGGTATTGATTGCTGTAGCACAGTGGAGGACGAGAGCACTTCTCTTGTGCTTAGGAGTAGACTACAGTAAATTTTGACCACGGTATTGATTGCTGCAGCACAGTGGAGGACGAGTGCACTTCTCTTGTGCTTAGGAGTAGGCTACAGTAAATTGTGACCACGGTATTGATTGCTGTAGTACAGCGGAGGACGAGTGCACTTCTCTTGTGCTTAGGAGTAGACTACAGTAAATTGTGACCACGGTATTGATTGCTGTAGCACAGTGGAGGACGAGTGCACTTCTCTTGTCCACAGGAGTACACTTCAGTAAATTGTGACCACGGTATTGATTGCTGTAGCACAGTGGAAGACGAGTGCACTTCTCTTGTGCTTAGGAGTAGACTACAGCAAATTGTGACCACGGTATTGATTGCTGTAGCACAGTGGAGGACGAGTGCACTTCTCTTGTGTCCAGGAGTATACTACAGCAAATTGTGACCACGGTATTGATTGCTGCAGCACAGTGGAGGACGAGTGCACTTCTCTTGTGCTTAGGAGTAGACTACAGCAAATTGTGACCACGGTATTGATTCCTGTAGCACAGTGGAGGACGAGTGCACTTCTCTTGTGCCCAGGAGTAGACTACAGCAGATTGTGACCACGGTATTGATTGCTGCAGCACAGTGGAGGACGAGTGCACTTCTCTTGTGCTTAGGAGTAGACCACAGCAAATTGTGACCACGGTATTGATTGCTTTAGCACAGTGGAGGACGAGTGCACTTCTCTTGTGCCCAAGAGTAGACCACAGTAAATTGTGACTACGGTGTTGAATGCTGTAGCACAGTGGAGGACGAGTGCACTTCTCTTGTGCTTAGGAGTAGACTACAGTAAATTGTGACCACGGTATTGATTGCTGCAGCTCAGCGGACGACGAGTGCACTTCTCTTGTCCACAGGAGTAGACTACAGTAAATTGTGACCACGGTATTGTTTGCTGTAGCACAGTGGAGGACGAGTGCACTTCTCTTGTGCCCAGGAGTAGACTACAGCAAATTGTGACAACGGTATTGATTGCTGCAACACAGTGGAGGACGAGTGCACTTCTCTTGTGCCCAAGAGTAGACCACAGTAAATTGTGACCACGGTATTGATTGCTGTAGCACAGTGGAGGACGAGTGCACTTCTCTTGTGCTTAGGAGTAGAATACAGCAAATTGTGACCCCGGTATTGATTGCTGCAGCACAGTGGAGGACGAGTGCACTTCTCTTGTGCTTAGGAGTAGACTACAGTAAATTGTGACCACGGTATTGATTGCTGCAGCACAGTGGAGGACGAGTACACTTCTCTTGTGCTTAGGAGTAGACTACGGTAAATTGTGACCACGGTATTGATTGCTGCAGCACAGTGGAGGACGAGTGCACTTCTCTTGTGCTCAGGAGTAGACTACAGTAAATTGTGACCACGGTATTGATTGCTGTAGCACAGTGGAGGACGAGTGCACATCTCTTGTCCACAGCAGTCGACTACAGTAAATTGTGACCACGGTATTGATTGCTGTAGCACAGTGGAGGACGAGAGCACTTCTCTTGTGCTTAGGAGTAGACTACAGTAAATTTTGACCACGGTATTGATTGCTGCAGCACAGTGGAGGACGAATGCACTTCTCTTGTGCTTAGGAGTAGACTACAGTAAATTGTGACCAGGGTATTGATTGCTGTAGTACAGCGGAGGACGAGTGCACTTCTCTTGTGCTTAGGAGTAGACTACAGTAAATTGTGACCAGGGTATTGATTGCTGTAGCACAGTGGAGGACGAGTGCACTTCTCTTGTCCACAGGAGTACACTACAGTAAATTGTGACCACGGTATTGATTGCTGTAGCACAGTGGAGGACGAGTGCACTTCTCTTGTGCTTAGGAGTAGACTACAGCAAATTGTGTCCACGGTATTGATTGCTGTAGCACAGTGGAGGACGAGTGCACTTCCCTTGTGCCCAGGAGTAGACTACAGCAAATTGTGACCACGGTATTGATTGCTGCAGCACAGTGGAGGACGAGTGCACTTCTCTTGTGCTTAGGAGTAGACTACAGCAAATTGTGACCACGGTATTGATTGCTGTAGCACAGTGGAGGACGAGTGCACTTCTCTTGTGCCCAGGAGTAGACTACAGCAAATTGTGACCACGGTATTGATTGCTGCAGCACAGTGGAGGACGAATGCACTTCTCTTGTCCACAGGAGTAGACTACAGTAAATTGTGACCACGGTATTGATTGCTGTAGCACAGTGGAGGACGAGTGAACTTCTCTTGAGCTTAAGAGTAGACTACCGTAAATTGTGACCACGGTATTGATTGCTGTAGCACAGTGGAGGACGAGTGCACTTCTCTTGTCCACAGGAGTAGACTACAGCAAATTGTGACCTCGGTATTGATTGCTGTAGCACAGTGGAGGACGAGTGCACTTCTCTTGTGCTTAGGAGTAGACTAAAATAAATTGTGACCACGGTATTGATTGCTGTAGCACTGTGGAGGACGAGTGCACTTCTCTTGTGCCCAGGAGTAGACTACAGCAAATTGTGACCACGGTATTGAATGCTGCAGCACAGTGGAAGACGAGTGCACTTCTCTTGTGCATAGGAGTAGACTACAGTAAATTGTGACCACGGTATTGATTGCTGCAACCCAGTGGAGGACGAGTGCACTTCTCTTGTGCTTAGGAGTAGACTACAGCAAATTGTGACCACGGTATTGATTGCTGTAGCACATTGGAGGACGAGTGCACTTCTCTTGTGCCCAGGAGTAGACTACAGCAAATTGTGACCACGGTATTGATTGCTGCAGCACAGTGGAGGACGAGTGCACTTCACTTGTGCTTAGGAGTAGACCACAGCAAATTGTGACCACGGTATTGATTGCTGTAGCACAGTGGAGGACGAGTGCACTTCTCTTGTGCCCAAGAGTAGACTACTGTAAATTGTGACCACGGTATTGATTGCTGTAGCACAGTGGAGGACGTGTGCACTTCTCAAGTGCCCAGGAGTAGACCACAGCAAATTGTGACCACGGTATTGATTGCTGTAGCACAGTGGAGGACGAGTGCACTTCTCTTGTGCCCAAGAGTAGACCACAGTAAATTGTGACCACGGTATATATTGCTGTAGCACAGTGGAGGACGAGTGCACTTCTCTTGTGCTTAGGAGTAGACTACAGCAAATTGTGACCACGGTATTTATTGCTGCAGCACAGTGGAATACGAGTGCACTTCTCTTGTGCTTAGGAGTAGACTACAGTAAATTGTGACCACGGTATTGATTGCTGTAGCACAGTGGAGGACGAGTGCACTTATCTTGTGCTTAGGAGTAGACTACAGTAAATTGTGACCACGGTATTGATTGCTGCAGCACAGTGGAGGACGAGTGCACTTCTCTTGTGCTTAGGAGTAGACTACAGTAAATTGTGACCACGGTATTGAATGCTGCAGCACAGTGGAGGACGAGTGCACTTCTCTTGTGCTTAGGAGTAGACTACAGTAAATTGTGACCACGGTATTGATTGCTGTAGCACAGTGGAGGACGAGTGCACTTCTCTTTTCCATAGGAGTACACTTCAGTAAATTGTGACCACGGTATTGATTGCTGTAGCACAGTGGAAGACGAGTGCACTTCTCTTGTGCTTAGGAGTAGACTACAGCAAATTGTGACCACGGTATTGATTGCTGTAGCACAGTGGAGGACGAGTGCACTTCTCTTGTGCCCAGGAGTATACTACAGCAAATTGTGACCACGGTATTGATTGCTGCAGCACAGTTGAGGACGAGTGCACTTCTCTTGTGCTTAGGAGTAGACTACAGCAAATTGTGACCACGGTATTGATTGCTGTAGCACAGTGGAGGACGAGTGCACTTCTCTTGTGCTTAGGAGTAGACCACAGCAAATTGTGACCACGGTATTGATTGCTTTAGCACAGTGGAGGACGAGTGCACTTCTCTTGTGCCCAAGAGTAGACCACAGTAAATTGTGACTACGGTGTTGAATGCTGTAGCACAGTGGAGGACGAGTGCAATTCTCTTGTGCTTAGGAGTAGACTACAGTAAATTGTGACAACGGTATTGATTGCTGCAGCTCAGCGGACGACGAGTGCACTTCTCTTGTCCACAGGAGTAGACTACAGTAAATTGTGACCACGGTATTGATTGCTGTAGCACAGTGGAGGACGAGTGCACTTCTCTTGTGCCCAGGAGTAGACTACAGCAAATTGTGACAACGGTATTGATTGCTGCAACACAGTGGAGGACGAGTGCACTTCTCTTGTGCCCAAGAGTAGACCACAGTAAATTGTGACCACGGTATTGATTGCTGTAGCACAGTGGAGGACGAGTGCACTTCTCTTGTGCTTAGGAGTAGACTACAGCAAATTGTGACCCCGGTATTGATTGCTGCAGCACAGTGGAGGACGAGTGCACTTCTCTTGTGCTTAGGAGTAGACTACAGTAAATTGTGACCACGGTACTGATTGCTACAGCACAGTGGAGGACGAGTACACTTCTCTTGTGCTTAGGAGTAGACTACAGTAAATTGTGACCACGGTATTGATTGCTGCAGCACAGTGGAGGACGAGTGCACTTCTCTTGTGCTTAGGAGTAGACTACAGTAAATTGTGACCACGGTATTGATTGCTGTAGCACAGTGGAGGACGAGTGCACTTCTCTTGTGCTTAGGAGTAGACTACAGTAAATTGTGACCACGGTATTGATTGCTGTAGCACAGTGGAGGACGAGAGCACTTCTCTTGTGCTTAGGAGTAGACTACAGTAAATTTTGACCACGGTATTGATTGCTGCAGCACAGTGGAGGACGAGTGCACTTCTCTTGTGCTTAGGAGTAGACTACAGTAAATTGTGACCACGGTATTGATTGCTGTAGTACAGCGGAGGACGAGTGCACTTCTCTTGTGCTTAGGAGTAGACTACAGTAAATTGTGACCAGGGTATTGATTGCTGTAGCACAGTGGAGGACGAGTGCAGTTCTCTTGTGCTTAGGAGTAGACTACAGTAAATTGTGACCACGGTATTGATTGCTGCAGCACAGTGGAGGACGAGTGCACTTCTCTTGTGCTTAGGAGTAGACTACAGTAAATTGTGACCACGGTATTGATTGCTGCAGCACAGTGGAGGACGAGTGCACTTCTCTCGTGCTTAGGAGTAGACTACAGTAAATTGTGACCACGGTATTGATTGCTGTAGCACAGTGGAGGACGAGTGCACTTCTCTTGTCCACAGGAGTACACTTCAGTAAATTGTGACCACGGTATTGATTGCTGTAGCACAGTGGAAGACGAGTGCACTTCTCTTGTGCTTAGGAGTAGACTACAGCAAATTGTGACCACGGTATTGATTGCTGTAGCACAGTGGAGGACGAGTGCACTTCTCTTGTGTCCAGGAGTATACTACAGCAAATTGTGACCACGGTATTGTTTGCTGCAGCACAGTGGAGGACGAGTGCACTTGTCTGGTGCTTAGGAGTAGACTACAGCAAATTGTGACCACGGTATTGATTCCTGTAGCACAGTGGAGGACGAGTGCACTTCTCTTGTGCCCAGGAGTAGACTACAGCAGATTGTGACCACGGTATTGATTGCTGCAGCACAGTGGAGGACGAGTGCACTTCTCTTGTGCTTAGGAGTAGACCACAGCAAATTGTGACCACGGTATTGATTGCTTTAGCACAGTGGAGGACGAGTGCACTTCTCTTGTGCCCAAGAGTAGACCACAGTAAATTGTGACTACGGTGTTGAATGCTGTAGCACAGTGGAGGACGAGTGCACTTCTCTTGTGCTTAGGAGTAGACTACAGTAAATTGTGACCACGGTATTGATTGCTGCAGCTCAGCGGACGACGAGTGCACTTCTCATGTCCACAGGAGTAGACTACAGTAAATTGTGACCACGGTATTGTTTGCTGTAGCACAGTGGAGGACGAGTGCACTTCTCTTGTGCCCAGGAGTAGACTACAGCAAATTGTGACAACGGTATTGATTGCTGCAACACAGTGGAGGACGAGTGCACTTCTCTTGTGCCCAAGAGTAGACCACAGTAAATTGTGACCACGGTATTGATTGCTGTAGCACAGTGGAGGACGAGTGCACTTCTCTTGTGCTTAGGAGTAGAATACATCAAATTGTGACCCCGGTATTGATTGCTGCAGCACCGTGGAGGACGAGTGCACTTCTCTTGTGCTTAGGAGTAGACTACAGTAAATTGTGACCACGGTATTGATTGCTGCAGCACAGTGGAGGACGAGTACACTTCTCTTGTGCTTAGGAGTAGACTACGGTAAATTGTGACCACGGTATTGATTGCTGCAGCACAGTGGAGGACGAGTGCACTTCTCTTGTGCTTAGGAGTAGACTACAGTAAATTGTGACCACGGTATTGATTGCTGTAGCACAGTGGAGGACGAGTGCACTTCTCTTGTCCACAGCAGTAGACTACAGTAAATTGTGACCACGGTATTGATTGCTGTAGCACAGTGGAGGACGAGAGCACTTCTCTTGTGCTTAGGAGTAGACTACAGTAAATTTTGACCACGGTATTGATTGCTGCAGCACAGTGGAGGACGAGTGCACTTCTCTTGTGCTTAGGAGTAGACTACAGTAAATTGTGAACAGGGTATTGATTGCTGTAGTACAGCGGAGGACGAGTGCACTTCTCTTGTGCTTAGGAGTAGACTACTCTAAATTGTGACCAGGGTATTGATTGCTGTAGCACAGTGGAGGACGAGTGCACTTCTCTTGTCCACAGGAGTACACTACAGTAAATTGTGACCACGGTATTGATTGCTGTAGCACAGTGGAGGACGAGTGCACTTCTCTTGTGCTTAGGAGTAGACTACAGCAAATTGTGTCCACGGTATTGATTGCTGTAGCACAGTGGAGGACGAGTGCACTTCTCTTGTGCCCAGGAGTAGACTACAGCAAATTGTGACCACGGTATTGATTGCTGCAGCACAGTGGAGGACGAGTGCACTTCTCTTGTGCTTAGGAGTAGACTACAGCAAATTGTGACCACGGTATTGATTGCTGTAGCACAGTGGAGGACGAGTGCACTTCTCTTGTGCCCAGGAGTAGACTACAGCAAATTGTGACCACGGTATTGATTGCTGCAGCACAGTGGAGGACGAGTGCACTTCTCTTGTGCTTAGGAGTAGACCACAGCAAATTGTGACCACGGTATTGATTGCTTTAGCTCAGTGGAGGACGAGTGCACTTCTCTTGTGCCCAGGAGTAGACTACAGCAAATTGTGACCACGGTATTGATTGCTGCAACACAGTGGAGGACGAGTGCACTTCTCTTGTGCTTATGAGTAGACTACAGCAAATTGTGACCACGGTATTGATTTCTGTAGCACAGTGGAGGACGAGTGCACTTCTCTTGTGCCCAGGAGTAGACTACAGCAAATTGTGACAACGGTATTGATTGCTGAAACACAGTGGAGGACGAGTGCACTTCTCTTGTGCCCAAGAGTAGACCACAGTAAATTGTGACCACGGTATTGATTGCTGTAGCACAGTGGAGGACGAGTGCACTTCTCTTGTGCTTAGGAGTAGACTACAGTAAATTGTGACCACGGTATTGATTGCTGTAGCACAGTGGAGGACGAGTGCACTTCTCTTGTCCACAGGAGTACACTTCAGTAAATTGTGACCACGGTATTGATTGCTGTAGCACAGTGGAAGACGAGTGCACTTCTCTTGTGCTTAGGAGTAGACTACAGCAAATTGTGACCACGGTACTGATTGCTGTAGCACAGTGGAGGACGAGTGCACTTCTCTTGTGCCCAGGAGTATACTACAGCAAATTGTGACCACGGTATTGATTGCTGCAGCACAGTGGAGGACGAGTGCACTTCTCTTGTGCTTAGGAGTAGACTACAGCAAATTGTGACCACGGTATTGATTGCTGTAGCACAGTGGAGGACGAGTGCACTTCTCTTGTGCCCAGGAGTAGATTACAGCAGATTGTGACCACGGTATTGATTGCTGCAGCACAGTGGAGGACGAGTGCACTTCTCTTGTGCTTAGGAGTAGACCACAGCAAATTGTGACCACGGTATTGATTGCTTTAGCACAGTGGAGGACGAGTGCACTTCTCTTGTGCCCAAGAGTAGACCACAGTAAATTGTGACTACGGTGTTGAATGCTGTAGCACAGTTGAGGACGAGTGCAATTCTCTTGTGCTTAGGAGTAGACTACAGTAAATTGTGACCACGGTATTGATTGCTGCAGCTCAGCGGACGACGAGTGCACTTCTCTTGTCCACAGGAGTAGACTACAGTAAATTGTGACCACGGTATTGATTGCTGTGGCACAGTGGAGGACGAGTGCACTTCTCTTGTGCCCAGGAGTAGACTACAGCAAATTGTGACAACGGTATTGATTGCTGCAACACAGTGGAGGACGAGTGCACTTCTCTTGTGCCCAGGAGTAGACCACAGTAAATTGTGACCACGGTATTGATTGCTGTAGCACAGTGGAGGACGAGTGCACTTCTCTTGTGCTTAGGAGTAGACTACAGCAAATTGTGACCCCGGTATTGATTGCTGCAGCACAGTGGAGGACGAGTGCACTTCTCTTGTGCTTAGGAGTAGACTACAGTAAATTGTGACCACGGTACTGATTGCTACAGCACAGTGGAGGACGAGTACACTTCTCTTGTGCTTAGGAGTAGACTACAGTAAATTGTGACCACGGTATTGATTGCTGCAGCACAGTGGAGGACGAGTGCACTTCTCTTGTGCTTAGGAGTAGACTACAGTAAATTGTGACCACGGTATTGATTGCTGTAGCACAGTGGAGGACGAGTGCACTTCTCTTGTGCTTAGGAGTAGACTACAGTAAATTGTGACCACGGTATTGATTGCTGTAGCACAGTGGAGGACGAGAGCACTTCTCTTGTGCATAGGAGTAGACTACAGTAAATTTTGACCACGGTATTGATTGCTGCAGCACAGTGGAGGACGAGTGCACTTCTCTTGTGCTTAGGAGTAGACTACAGTAAATTGTGACCACGGTATTGATTGCTGTAGTACAGCGGAGGACGAGTGCGCTTCTCTTGTGCTTAGGAGTAGACTACAGTAAATTGTGACAAGGGTATTGATTGCTGTAGCACAGTGGAGGACGAGTGCAGTTCTCTTGTGCTTAGGAGTAGACTACAGTAAATTGTGACCACGGTATTGATTGCTGCAGCACAGTGGAGGACGAGTGCACTTCTCTTGTGCTTAGGAGTAGACTACAGTAAATTGTGACCACGGTATTGATTGCTGCAGCACAGTGGAGGACGAGTGCACTTCTCTCGTGCTTAGGAGTAGACTACAGTAAATTGTGACCACGGTATTGATTGCTGTAGCACAGTGGAGGACGAGTGCACTTCTCTTGTCCACAGGAGTACACTTCAGTAAATTGTGACCACGGTATTGTTTGCTGTAGCACAGTGGAAGACGAGTGCACTTCTCTTGTACTTAGGAGTAGACTACAGCAAATTGTGACCACGGTATTGATTCCTGTAGCACAGTGGAGGACGAGTGCACTTCTCTTGTGCCCAGGAGTAGACTACAGCAGATTGTGACCACGGTATTGATTGCTGCAGCACAGTGGAGGACGAGTGCACTTCTCTTGTGCTTAGGAGTAGACCACAGCAAATTGTGACCACGGTATTGATTGCTTTAGCACAGTGGAGGACGAGTGCACTTCTCTTGTGCCCAAGAGTAGACCACAGTAAATTGTGACTACGGTGTTGAATGCTGTAGCACAGTGGAGGACGAGTGCAATTCTCTTGTGCTTAGGAGTAGACTACAGTAAATTGTGACAACGGTATTGATTGCTGCAGCTCAGCGGACGACGAGTGCACTTCTCTTGTCCACAGGAGTAGACTACAGTAAATTGTGACCACGGTATTGATTGCTGTAGCACAGTGGAGGACGAGTGCACTTCTCTTGTGCTTAGGAGTAGCCTACAGCAAATTGTGACCACGGTATTTATTGCTGCAGCACAGTGGAATACGAGTGCACTTCTCTTGTGCTTAGGAGTAGACTACAGTAAATTGTGACCACGGTATTGGTTGCTGTAGCACAGTGGAGGACGAGTGCACTTCTCTTGTGCTTAGGAGTAGACTACAGTAAATTGTGACCACGGTATTGATTGCTGCAGCACAGTGGAGGACGAGTGCACTTCTCTTGTGCTTAGGAGTAGACTACAGTAAATTGTGACCACGGTATTGATTGCTGCAGCACAGTGGAGGACGAGTGCACTTCTCTTGTGCTTAGGAGTAGACTACAGTAAATTGTGACCACGGTATTGATTGCTGTAGCACAGTGGAGGACGAGTGCACTTCTCTTTTCCATAGGAGTACACTTCAGTAAATTGTGACCACGGTATTGATTGCTGTAGCACAGTGGAAGACGAGTGCACTTCTCTTGTGCTTAGGAGTAGACTACAGCAAATTGTGACCACGGTATTGATTGCTGTAGCACAGTGGAGGACGAGTGCACTTCTCTTGTGCCCAGGAGTATACTACAGCAAATTGTGACCACGGTATTGATTGCTGCAGCACAGTTGAGGACGAGTGCACTTCTCTTGTGCTTAGGAGTAGACTACAGCAAATTGTGACCACGGTATTGATTGCTGTAGCACAGTGGAGGACGAGTGCACTTCCCTTGTGCCCAGGAGTAGATTACAGCAGATTGTGACCACGGTATTGATTGCTGCAGCACAGTGGAGGACGAGTGCACTTCTCTTGTGCTTAGGAGTAGACCACAGCAAATTGTGACCACGGTATTGATTGCTTTAGCACAGTGGAGGACGAGTGCACTTCTCTTGTGCCCAAGAGTAGACCACAGTAAATTGTGACTACGGTGTTGAATGCTGTAGCACAGTGGAGGACGAGTGCAATTCTCTTGTGCATAGGAGTAGACTACAGTAAATTGTGACAACGGTATTGATTGCTGCAGCTCAGCGGACGACGAGTGCACTTCTCTTGTCCACAGGAGTAGACTACAGTAAATTGTGACCACGGTATTGATTGCTGTAGCACAGTGGAGGACGAGTGCACTTCTCTTGTGCCCAGGAGTAGACTACAGCAAATTGTGACAACGGTATTGATTGCTGCAACACAGTGGAGGACGAGTGCACTTCTCTTGTGCCCAAGAGTAGACCACAGTAAATTGTGACCACGGTATTGATTGCTGTAGCACAGTGGAGGACGAGTGCACTTCTCTTGTGCTTAGGAGTAGACTACAGCAAATTGTGACCCCGGTATTGATTGCTGCAGCACAGTGGAGGACGAGTGCACTTCTCTTGTGCTTAGGAGTAGACTACAGTAAATTGTGACCACGGTACTGATTGCTACAGCACAGTGGAGGACGAGTACACTTCTCTTGTGCTTAGGAGTAGACTACAGTAAATTGTGACCACGGTATTGATTGCTGCAGCACAGTGGAGGACGAGTGCACTTCTCTTGTGCTTAGGAGTAGACTACAGTAAATTGTGACCACGGTATTGATTGCTGTAGCACAGTGGAGGACGAGTGCACTTCTCTTGTGCTTAGGAGTAGACTACAGTAAATTGTGACCACGGTATTGATTGCTGTAGCACAGTGGAGGACGAGAGCACTTCTCTTGTGCTTAGGAGTAGACTACAGTAAATTTTGACCACGGTATTGATTGCTGCAGCACAGTGGAGGACGAGTGCACTTCTCTTGTGCTTAGGAGTAGACTACAGTAAATTGTGACCACGGTATTGATTGCTGTAGTACAGCGGAGGACGAGTGCACTTCTCTTGTGCTTAGGAGTAGACTACAGTAAATTGTGACCAGGGTATTGATTGCTGTAGCACAGTGGAGGACGAGTGCAGTTCTCTTGTGCTTAGGAGTAGACTACAGTAAATTGTGACCACGGTATTGATTGCTGCAGCACAGTGGAGGACGAGTGCACTTCTCTTGTGCTTAGGAGTAGACTACAGTAAATTGTGACCACGGTATTGATTGCTGCAGCACAGTGGAGGACGAGTGCACTTCTCTCGTGCTTAGGAGTAGACTACAGTAAATTGTGACCACGGTATTGATTGCTGTAGCACAGTGGAGGACGAGTGCACTTCTCTTGTCCACAGGAGTACACTTCAGTAAATTGTGACCACGGTATTGATTGCTGTAGCACAGTGGAAGACGAGTGCACTTCTCTTGTGCTTAGGAGTAGACTACAGCAAATTGTGACCACGGTATTGATTGCTGTAGCACAGTGGAGGACGAGTGCACTTCTCTTGTGTCCAGGAGTATACTACAGCAAATTGTGACCACGGTATTGTTTGCTGCAGCACAGTGGAGGACGAGTGCACTTGTCTGGTGCTTAGGAGTAGACTACAGCAAATTGTGACCACGGTATTGATTCCTGTAGCACAGTGGAGGACGAGTGCACTTCTCTTGTGCCCAGGAGTAGACTACAGCAGATTGTGACCACGGTATTGATTGCTGCAGCACAGTGGAGGACGAGTGCACTTCTCTTGTGCTTAGGAGTAGACCACAGCAAATTGTGACCACGGTATTGATTGCTTTAGCACAGTGGAGGACGAGTGCACTTCTCTTGTGCCCAAGAGTAGACCACAGTAAATTGTGACTACGGTGTTGAATGCTGTAGCACAGTGGAGGACGAGTGCACTTCTCTTGTGCTTAGGAGTAGACTACAGTAAATTGTGACCACGGTATTGATTGCTGCAGCTCAGCGGACGACGAGTGCACTTCTCTTGTCCACAGGAGTAGACTACAGTAAATTGTGACCACGGTATTGTTTGCTGTAGCACAGTGGAGGACGAGTGCACTTCTCTTGTGCCCAGGAGTAGACTACAGCAAATTGTGACAACGGTATTGATTGCTGCAACACAGTGGAGGACGAGTGCACTTCTCTTGTGCCCAAGAGTAGACCACAGTAAATTGTGACCACGGTATTGATTGCTGTAGCACAGTGGAGGACGAGTGCACTTCTCTTGTGCTTAGGAGTAGAATACATCAAATTGTGACCCCGGTATTGATTGCTGCAGCACCGTGGAGGACGAGTGCACTTCTCTTGTGCTTAGGAGTAGACTACAGTAAATTGTGACCACGGTATTGATTGCTGCAGCACAGTGGAGGACGAGTACACTTCTCTTGTGCTTAGGAGTAGACTACGGTAAATTGTGACCACGGTATTGATTGCTGCAGCACAGTGGAGGACGAGTGCACTTCTCTTGTGCTTAGGAGTAGACTACAGTAAATTGTGACCACGGTATTGATTGCTGTAGCACAGTGGAGGACGAGTGCACTTCTCTTGTCCACAGCGGTAGACTACAGTAAATTGTGACCACGGTATTGATTGCTGTAGCACAGTGGAGGACGAGAGCACTTCTCTTGTGCTTAGGAGTAGACTACAGTAAATTTTGACCACGGTATTGATTGCTGCAGCACAGTGGAGGACGAGTGCACTTCTCTTGTGCTTAGGAGTAGACTACAGTAAATTGTGACCAGGGTATTGATTGCTGTAGTACAGCGGAGGACGAGTGCACTTCTCTTGTGCTTAGGAGTAGACTACTCTAAATTGTGACCAGGGTATTGATTGCTGTAGCACAGTGGAGGACGAGTGCACTTCTCTTGTCCACAGGAGTACACTACAGTAAATTGTGACCACGGTATTGATTGCTGTAGCACAGTGGAGGACGAGTGCACTTCTCTTGTGCTTAGGAGTAGACTACAGCAAATTGTGTCCACGGTATTGATTGCTGTAGCACAGTGGAGGACGAGTGCACTTCTCTTGTGCCCAGGAGTAGACTACAGCAAATTGTGACCACGGTATTGATTGCTGCAGCACAGTGGAGGACGAGTGCACTTCTCTTGTGCTTAGGAGTAGACTACAGCAAATTGTGACCACGGTATTGATTGCTGTAGCAAAGTGGAGGACGAGTGCACTTCTCTTGTGCCCAGGAGTAGACTACAGCAAATTGTGACCACGGTATTGATTGCTGCAGCACAGTGGAGGACGAGTGCACTTCTCTTGTGCTTAGGAGTAGACCACAGCAAATTGTGACCACGGTATTGATTGCTTTAGCTCAGTGGAGGACGAGTGCACTTCTCTTGTGCCCAGGAGTAGACTACAGCAAATTGTGACCACGGTATTGATTGCTGCAACACAGTGGAGGACGAGTGCACTTCTCTTGTGCTTATGAGTAGACTACAGCAAATTGTGACCACGGTATTGATTTCTGTAGCACAGTGGAGGACGAGTGCACTTCTCTTGTGCCCAGGAGTAGACTACAGCAAATTGTGACAACGGTATTGATTGCTGCAACACAGTGGAGGACGAGTGCACTTCTCTTGTGCCTAAGAGTAGACCACAGTAAATTGTGACCACGGTATTGATTGCTGTAGCACAGTGGAGGACGAGTGCACTTCTCTTGTGCTTAGGAGTAGACTACAGTAAATTGTGACCACGGTATTGATTGCTGTAGCACAGTGGAGGACGAGTGCACTTCTCTTGTCCACAGGAGTACACTTCAGTAAATTGTGACCACGGTATTGATTGCTGTAGCACAGTGGAAGACGAGTGCACTTCTCTTGTGCTTAGGAGTAGACTACAGCAAATTGTGACCACGGTACTGATTGCTGTAGCACAGTGGAGGACGAGTGCACTTCTCTTGTGCCCAGGAGTATACTACAGCAAATTGTGACCACGGTATTGATTGCTGCAGCACAGTGGAGGACGAGTGCACTTCTCTTGTGCTTAGGAGTAGACTACAGCAAATTGTGACCACGGTATTGATTGCTGTAGCACAGTGGAGGACGAGTGCACTTCTCTTGTGCCCAGGAGTAGATTACAGCAGATTGTGACCACGGTATTGATTGCTGCAGCACAGTGGAGGACGAGTGCACTTCTCTTGTGCTTAGGAGTAGACCACAGCAAATTGTGACCACGGTATTGATTGCTTTAGCACAGTGGAGGACGAGTGCACTTCTCTTGTGCCCAAGAGTAGACCACAGTAAATTGTGACTACGGTGTTGAATGCTGTAGCACAGTTGAGGACGAGTGCAATTCTCTTGTGCTTAGGAGTAGACTACAGTAAATTGTGACCACGGTATTGATTGCTGCAGCTCAGCGGACGACGAGTGCACTTCTCTTGTCCACAGGAGTAGACTACAGTAAATTGTGACCACGGTATTGATTGCTGTGGCACAGTGGAGGACGAGTGCACTTCTCTTGTGCCCAGGAGTAGACTACAGCAAATTGTGACAACGGTATTGATTGCTGCAACACAGTGGAGGACGAGTGCACTTCTCTTGTGCCCAGGAGTAGACCACAGTAAATTGTGACCACGGTATTGATTGCTGTAGCACAGTGGAGGACGAGTGCACTTCTCTTGTGCTTAGGAGTAGACTACAGCAAATTGTGACCCCGGTATTGATTGCTGCAGCACAGTGGAGGACGAGTGCACTTCTCTTGTGCTTAGGAGTAGACTACAGTAAATTGTGACCACGGTACTGATTGCTACAGCACAGTGGAGGACGAGTACACTTCTCTTGTGCTTAGGAGTAGACTACAGTAAATTGTGACCACAGTATTGATTGCTGCAGCACAGTGGAGGACGAGTGCACTTCTCTTGTGCTTAGGAGTAGACTACAGTAAATTGTGACCACGGTATTGATTGCTGTAGCACAGTGGAGGACGAGTGCACTTCTCTTGTGCTTAGGAGTAGACTACAGTAAATTGTGACCACGGTATTGATTGCTGTAGCACAGTGGAGGACGAGAGCACTTCTCTTGTGCATAGGAGTAGACTACAGTAAATTTTGACCACGGTATTGATTGCTGCAGCACAGTGGAGGACGAGTGCACTTCTCTTGTGCTTAGGAGTAGACTACAGTAAATTGTGACCACGGTATTGATTGCTGTAGTACAGCGGAGGACGAGTGCACTTCTCTTGTGCTTAGGAGTAGACTACAGTAAATTGTGACAAGGGTATTGATTGCTGTAGCACAGTGGAGGACGAGTGCAGTTCTCTTGTGCTTAGGAGTAGACTACAGTAAATTGTGACCACGGTATTGATTGCTGCAGCACAGTGGAGGACGAGTGCACTTCTCTTGTGCTTAGGAGTAGACTACAGTAAATTGTGACCACGGTATTGATTGCTGCAGCACAGTGGAGGACGAGTGCACTTCTCTCGTGCTTAGGAGTAGACTACAGTAAATTGTGACCACGGTATTGATTGCTGTAGCACAGTGGAGGACGAGTGCACTTCTCTTGTCCACAGGAGTACACTTCAGTAAATTGTGACCACGGTATTGTTTGCTGTAGCACAGTGGAAGACGAGTGCACTTCTCTTGTACTTAGGAGTAGACTACAGCAAATTGTGACCACGGTATTGATTGCTGTAGCACAGTGGAGGACGAGTGCACTTCTCTTGTGTCCAGGAGTATACTACAGCAAATTGTGACCACGGTATTGATTGCTGCAGCACAGTGGAGGACGAGTGCACTTCTCTTGTGCTTAGGAGTAGACTACAGCAAATTGTGACCACGGTATTGACTCCTGTAGCACAGTGGAGGACGAGTGCACTTCTCTTGTGCCCAGGAGTAGACTACAGCAGATTGTGACCACGGTATTGATTGCTGCAGCACAGTGGAGGACGAGTGCACTTCTCTTGTGCTTAGGAGTAGACCACAGCAAATTGTGACCACGGTATTGATTGCTTTAGCACAGTGGAGGACGAGTGCACTTCTCTTGTGCCCAAGAGTAGACCCCAGTAAATTGTGACTACGGTGTTGAATGCTGTAGCACAGTGGAGGACGAGTGCACTTCTCTTGTGCTTAGGAGTAGACTACAGTAAATTGTGACCACGGTATTGATTGCTGCAGCTCAGCGGACGACGAGTGCACGTCTCTTGGCCACAGGAGTAGACTACAGTAAATTGTGACCACGGTATTGTTTGCTGTAGCACAGTGGAGGACGAGTGCACTTCTCTTGTGCCCAGGAGTAGACTACAGCAAATTGTGACAACGGTATTGATTGCTGCAACACAGTGGAGGACGAGTGCACTTCTCTTGTGCCCAAGAGTAGACCACAGTAAATTGTGACCACGGTATTGATTGCTGTAGCACAGTGGAGGACGAGTGCACTTCTCTTGTGCTTAGGAGTAGAATACAGCAAATTGTGACCCCGGTATTGATTGCTGCAGCACAGTGGAGGACGAGTGCACTTCTCTTGTGCTTAGGAGTAGACTACGGTAAATTGTGACCACGGTATTGATTGCTGCAGCACAGTGGAGGACGAGTGCACTTCTCTTGTGCTTAGGAGTAGACTACAGTAAATTGTGACCACGGTATTGATTGCTGTAGCACAGTGGAGGACGAGTGCACTTCTCTTGTCCACAGCAGTAGACTACAGTAAATTGTGACCACGGTATTGATTGCTGTAGCACAGTGGAGGACGAGAGCACTTCTCTTGTGCCCAAGAGTAGACCACAGTAAATTGTGACCACGGTATTATTTGCTGTAGCACAGTGGAGGACGAGTGCACTTCTCTTGTGCTTAGGAGTAGACTACAGTAAATTGTGACCACGGTATTGATTGCTGCAGCACAGTGGAGGACGAGTACACTTCTCTTGTGCTTAGGAGTAGGCTACGGTAAATTGTGACCACGGTATTGATTGCTGCAGCACAGTGGAGGACGAGTGCACTTCTCTTGTGCTTAGGAGTAGACTACAGTAAATCGTGACCACGGTATTGATTGCTGTAGCACAGTGGAGGACGAGTGCACTTCTCTTGTCCACAGCAGTAGACTACAATAAATTGTGACCACGGTATTGATTGCTGTAGCACAGTGGAGGACGAGAGCACTTCTCTTGTGCTTAGGAGTAGACTACAGTAAATTTTGACCACGGTATTGATTGCTGCAGCACAGTGGAGGACGAGTGCACTTTTCTTGTGCTTAGGAGTAGACAACAGTAAATTGTGACCAGGGTATTGATTGCTGTAGTACAGCGGAGGACGAGTGCACTTCTCTTGTGCTTAGGAGTAGACTACAGTAAATTGTGACCAGGGTATTGATTGCTGTAGCACAGTGGAGGACGAGTGCACTTCTCTTGTCCACAGGAGTACACTACAGTAAATTGTGACCACGGTATTGATTGCTGTAGCACAGTGGAGGACGAGTGCACTTCTCTTGTGCTTAGGAGTAGACTACAGCAAATTGTGTCCACGGTATTGATTGCTGTAGCACAGTGGAGGACGAGTGCACTTCTCTTGTGCCCAGGAGTAGACTACAGCAAATTGTGACCACGGTATTGATTGCTGCAGCACAGTGGAGGACGAGTGCACTTCTCTTGTGCTTAGGAGTAGACTACAGCAAATTGTGACCACGGTATTGATTGCTGTAGCACAGTGGAGGACGAGTGCACTTCTCTTGTGCCCAGGAGTAGACTACAGCAAATTGTGACCACGGTATTGATTGCTGCAGCACAGTGGAGGACGAGTGCACTTCTCTTGTGCTTAGGAGTAGACCACAGCAAATTGTGACCACGGTATTGATTGCTTTAGCTCAGTGGAGGACGAGTGCACTTCTCTTGTGCCCAGGAGTAGACTACAGCAAATTGTGACCACGGTATTGATTGCTGCAACACAGTGGAGGACGAGTGCACTTCTCTTGTGCTTATGAGTAGACTACAGCAAATTGTGACCACGGTATTGATTGCTGTAGCACAGTGGAGGACGAGTGCACTTCTCTTGTGCCCAGGAGTAGACTACAGCAAATTGTGACCACGGTATTGATTGCTGCAGCACAGTCGAGGACGAGTGCACTTCTCTTGTGCTTAGGAGTAGACCACAGCAAATTGTGACCACGGTGTTGAATGCTGTAGCACAGTGGAGGACGAGTGCACTTCTCTTGTGCTTAGGAGTTGACTACAGTAAATTGTGACCACGGTATTGATTGCTGCAGCTCAGCGGACGACGAGTGCACTTCTCTTGTCCACAGGAGTAGACTACCGTAAATTGTGACCACGGTATTGATTGCTGTAGCACAGTGGAGGACGAGTGCACTTCTCTTGTGCTTACGTGTAGACTACAGCAAATTGTGACCACGGTATTGATTGTTGTAGCACAGTGGAGGACGAGTGCACTTCTCTTGTGCCCAGGAGTAGTCTACAGCAAATTGTGACCACGGTATTGATTGCTGCACCACAGTGGAGGACGAGTGCACTTCTCTTGTGCTTAGGAGTAGACTACAGCAAATTGTGACCACGGTATTGATTGCTGTAGCACAGTGGAGGACGAGTGCACTTCTCTTGTGCCCAGGAGTAGACTACAGCAAATTGTGACCACGGTATTGATTGCTGCAGCACAGTGGAGGACGAGTGCACTTCTCTTGTGCTTAGGAGTAGACCACAGCAAATTGTGACCACGGTATTGATTGCTGTAGCACAGTGGAGGACGAGTGCACTTCTCTTGTGCCCAAGAGTAGACCACAGTAAATTGTGACCACGGTATTGATTGCTGCAGCACAGTGGAGGACGAGTGCACTTCTCTTGTGTCCAGGAGTAGACTACAGTAAATTGTGACCAAGGTATTGATTGCTGCAGCACAGTGGAGGACGAGTGCACTTCTCTTGTGCTTAGGAGTAGACTATAGCAAATTGTGACCACGGTATTGATTGCTGTAGCACAGTGGAGGACGAGTGCACTTCTCTTGTGCCCAAGAGTAGACCACAGTAAATTGTGACCACGGTATTGATTGCTGTAGCACAGTGGAGGACGAGTGAACTTCTCTTGTGCTTAGGAGTAGACTACAGTAAATTGTGACCACGGTATTGATTGCTGTAGCACAGTGGAGGACGAGTGCACTTCTCTTGTCCACAGGAGTAGACTACAGTAAATTGTGACCACGGTATTGATTGCTGTAGCACAGTGGAGGACGAGTGCACTTCTCTTGTCCACAGGAGTAGACTACAGCAAATTGTGACCACGGTATTGATTGCTGCAGCACAGTGGAGGACGAGTGCACTTCTCTTGTGCTTAGGAGTAGACTATAGCAAATTGTGACCACGGTATTGATTGCTGTAGCACAGTGGAGGACGAGTGCACTTCTCTTGTGCCCAAGAGTAGACCACAGTAAATTGTGACCACGGTATTGATTGCTGTAGCACAGTGGAGGACGAGTGCACTTCTCTTGTGCTTAGGAGTAGACTACAGTAAATTGTGACCACGGTATTGATTGCTGTATCACAGTCCAGGACGAGTGCACTTCTCTTGTGCCCAAGAGTAGACTACAGTAAATTGTGACCACGGTATTCATTGCTGGAACACAGTGGAGGACGAGTGCACTTCTCTTGTGCCCAGGAGTAGACCTCAGTAAATTGTGACCACGGTATTGATTGCTGTAGCACAGTGGAGGATGAGTGCACTTCTCTTGTGCCCAGGAGTAGACTACAGTAAATTGTGACCACGGTATTGATTGCTGTAGCACAGTGGAGGACGAGTGCACTTCCCTTGTGCCCAGGAGTAGACTACAGTAAATTGTGACCACAGTATTGATTGCTGCAGCACAGTGGAGGACGAGTGCACTTCTCTTGTGCGCAGGAGTAGACTACAGCAAATTGTGACCACGGTATTGATTGCTGTAGCACAGTGGAGGACGAGTGCACTTCTCTTGTGCTTAGGAGTAGACTACAGTAAATTGTGACCACGGTATTGATTGCTGTAGCACAGTGGAGGACGAGTGAACTTCTCTTGTGCTTAGGAGTAGACTACAGTAAATTGTGACCACGGTATTGATTGCTGTAGCACAGTGGAGGACGAGTGCACTTCTCTTGTCCACAGGAGTAGACTACAGTAAATTGTGACCACGGTATTGATTGCTGTAGCACAGTGGAGGACGAGTGCACTTCTCTTGTGCTTAGGAGTAGACTAAAGTAAATTGTGACCACGGTATTGATTGCTGTAGCACAGTGGAGGACGAGTGCACTTCTCTTGTGCCCAGGAGTAGACTACAGCAAATTGTGACCACGGTATTGAATGCTGCAGCACAGTGGAGGACGAATGCACTTCTCTTGTGCTTAGGAGTAGACCACAGCAAATTGTGACCACGGTATTGATTGCTGTAGCACAGTGGAGGACGAGTGCACTTCTCTTGTGCCCAAGAGTAGACCACATTAAATTGTGACCACGGTATATATTGCTGTAGCACAGTGGAGGACGTGTGCACTTCTCTTGTGCTTAGGAGTAGACTACAGCAAATTGTGACCACGGTATTGATTGCTGCGGCACAGTGGAGGACGAGTGCACTTCTCTTGTGCTTAGGAGTAGACTACGGTAAATTGTGACAACGGTATTGATTGCTGTAGCACAGTGGAGGACGAGTGCACTTCTCTTGTGCTTAGGAGTAGACTACAGTAAATTGTGACCACGGTATTGATTGCTGCAGCACAGTGGAGGACGAGTGCATTTCTCTTGTGCTTAGGAGTAGACTACGGTAAATTGTGACCACGGTATTGATTGCTGCAGCACAGTGGAGGACGAGTGCACTTCTCTTGTGCTTAGGAGTAGACTAGAGTAAATTGTGACCACGGTATTGATTGCTGTAGCACAGTGGAGGACGAGTGCACTTCTTTTGTCCACAGGAGTACACTTCAGTAAATTGTGACCACGGTATTGATTGCTGTAGCACAGTGGAGGACGAGTGCACTTCTCTTGTGCTTAGGAGTAGACTACAGCAAATTGTGACCACGGTATTGATTACTGTAGCACAGTGGAGGACGAGTGCACTTCTCTTGTGCCCAGGAGTATACTACAGCAAATTGTGACCACGGTATTGATTGCTGCAGCACAGTGGAGGACGAATGCACTTCTTTTGTGCTTAGGAGTAGACTACAGCAAATTGTGACCACGGTATTGATTGCTGTAGCACAGTGGAGGACGAGTGCACTTCTCTTGTGCCCAGGAGTAGACTACAGCAAATTGTGACCACGGTATTGATTGCTGCAGCACAGTGGAGGACGAGTGCACTTCTCTTGTGCTTAGGAGTAGACCACAGCAAATTGTGACCACGGTATTGATTGCTTTAGCACAGAGGAGGACGAGTGCACTTCTCTTGTGCCCAAGAGTAGACCACAGTAAATTGTGACTACGGTGTTGAATGCTGTAGCACAGTGGAGGACGAGTGCACTTCTCTTGTGCTTAAGAATAGACTACAGTAAATTGTGACCACGGTATTGATTGCTGCAGCTCAGCGGACGACGAGTGCACTTCTCTTGTCCACAGGAGTAGACTACAGTAAATTGTGACCACGGTATTGATTGCTGTAGCACAGTGGAGGACGAGTGCACTTCTCTTGTGCCCAGTAGTAGACTACAGCAAATTGTGACAACGGTATTGATTGCTGCAACACAGTGGAGGACGAGTGCACTTCTCTTGTGCCCAAGAGTAGACCACAGTAAATTGTGACCACGGTATTGATTGCTGTAGCACAGTGGAGGACGAGTTCATTTCTCTTGTGCCCAGGAGTAGACCACAGTAAATTGTGACCACGGTATTGATTGCTGCAGCACAGTGGAGGACGAGTGCACTTCTCTTGTGCTTAGGAGTAGACTACAGCAAATTGTGACCACGGTATTGATTGCTGTAGCACAGTGGAGGACGTGTGCACTTCTCTTGTGCTTAGGAGTAGACCACTGTAAATTGTGACCACGGTATTGATTGCTTTAGCTCAGTGGAGGACGAGTGCACTTCTCCTGTGCCCAAGAGTAGACCACAGTAAATTGTGACCACGGTATTGATTGCTGTAGCACAGTGGAGGACGAGTGCACTTCTCTTGTGCTTAGGAGTAGACTACAGTAAATTGTGACCACGGTATTGATTGCTGCAGCACAGTGGAGGACGAGTGCTCTTCTCTCGTGCTTAGGAGTAGACTACAGTAAATTGTGACCACGGTATTGATTGCTGCAGCTCAGCGGACGACGAGTGCACTTCTCTTGTCCACAGGAGTAGACTACAGTAAATTGTGACCACGGTATTGATTGCTGCAGCACAGTGGAGGACGAGTGCACTTCTCTTGTGCTTAAGAGTAGACTACAGTAAATTGTGACCACGGTATTGATTGCTGCAGCTCAGCGGACGACGAGTGCACTTCTCTTGTCCACAGGAGTAGACTACAGTAAATTGTGACCACGGTGTTGATTGCTGCAGCTCAGCGGACGACGAGTGCACTTCTCTTGTCCACAGGAGTAGACTACAGTAAATTGTGACCACGGTATTGATTGCTTTAGCTCAGCGGACGACGAGTGCACTTCTCTTGTCCACAGGAGTAGACTACAGTAAATTGTGACCACGGTATTGATTGCTTTAGCACAGTGGAGGACGAGTGCACTTCTCTTGTGCTTAGGAGTAGACCACAGTAAATTGTGACCACGGTATTGATTGCTGTAGCACAGTGGAGGACGAGTGCACTTCTCTTGTATTTAGGTGTAGACTACAGCAAATTGTGACCACGGTATTGATTGCTGTAGCACAGTTGAGGACGAGTGCACTTCTCTTGTGCTTAGGAGTAGACCACAGTAAATTGTGACCACGGTATTGATTGCTTTAACTCAGTGGAGGACGAGTGCACTTCTCCTGTGCCCAAGAGTAGACCACAGTAAATTGTGACCACGGTATTGATTGCTGTAGCACAGTGGAGGACGAGTGCACTTCTCTTGTGCTTAGGAGTAGACTACAGTAAATTGTGACCACGGTATTGATTGCTGCAGCACAGTGGAGGACGAGTGCACTTACCTTGTTCACAGGAGTAGACTACAGCAAATTGTGACCACGGTATTGATTGCTGCAGCTCAGCGGACGACGAGTGCACTTCTCTTGTCCACAGGAGTAGACTACAGTAAATTGTGACCACGGTATTGATTGCTGTAGCACAGTGGAGGACGAGTGCACTTCTCTTGTGCTTAGGAGTAGACTACAGTAAATTGTGACAACGGTATTGATTGCTGCAGCACAGTGGAGGACGAGTGCACTTCTCTTGTGCCCAAGAGTAGACCACAGTAAATTGTGACCACGGTATTGATTGCTGCAGCACAGTGGAGGACGAGTGCACTTCTCTTTTCCTTAGGAGTAGACCACAGTAAATTGTGACCACGGTATTGATTGCTGCAGCTCAGCGGACGACGAGTGCACTTCTCTTGTCCACAGGAGTAGACTACAGTAAATTGTGACCACGGTATTGATTGCTGTAGCACAGTGGAGGACGAGTGCACTTCTCTTGTGCCCAAGAGTAGACCACAGTATATTGTGACCACGGTATTGAATGCTTTAGCTCAGTGGAGGACGAGTGCACTTCTCCTGTGCCCAAGAGTAGACCACAGTAAATTGTGACCACGGTATTGATTGCTGTAGCACAGTGGAGGACGAGTGCACTTCTCTTGTGCTTAGGAGTAGACTTCAGTAAATTGTGACCACGGTATTGATTGCTGCAGCACAGTGGAGGACGAGTGCTCCTCTCTTGTGCTTAGGAGTAGACTACAGTAAATTGTGTCCACGGTATTGATTGCTGCAGCTCAGCGGACGACGAGTGCACTTCTCTTGTCCACAGGAGTAGACTACAGTAAATTGTGACCACGGTATTGATTGCTGCAGCACAGTGGAGGACGAGTGCACTTCTCTTGTGCTTAAGAGTAGACTACAGTAAATTGTGACCACGGTATTGATTGCTGCAGCTCAGCGGACGACGAGTGCACTTCTCTTGTCCACAGGAGTAGACTACAGTAAATTGTGACCACGGTATTGATTGCTGCAGCTCAGCGGACGACGAGTGCACTTCTCTTGTCCACAGGAGTAGACTACAGTAAATTGTGACCACGGTATTGATTGCTTTAGCACAGTGGAGGACGAGTGCACTTCTCTTGTGCTTAGGAGTAGACCACAGTAAATTGTGACCACGGTATTGATTGCTGTAGCACAGTGGAGGACGAGTGCACTTCTCTTGTACTTAGGAGTAGACTACAGCAAATTGTGACCACGGTATTGATTGCTGTAGCACAGTTGAGGACGAGTGCACTTCTCTTGTGCTTAGGAGTAGACCACAGTAAATTGTGACCACGGTATTGATTGCTTTAATTCAGTGGAGGACGAGTGCACTTCTCCTGTGCCCAAGAGTAGACCACAGTAAATTGTGACCACGGTATTGATTGCTGTAGCACAGTGGAGGACGAGTGCACTTCTCTTGTGCTTAGGAGTAGACTACAGTAAATTGTGACCACGGTATTGATTGCTGCAGCACAGTGGAGGACGAGTGCACTTATCTTGTTCACAGAAGTAGACTACAGCAAATTGTGACCACGGTATTGATTGCTGCAGCTCAGCGGACGACGAGTGCACTTCTCTTTTCCACAGGAGTAGACTACAGTAAATTGTGACCACGGTATTGATTGCTGTAGCACAGTGGAGGACGAGTGCACTTCTCTTGTGCTTAGGAGTAGACTACAGTAAATTGTGACAACGGTATTGATTGCTGCAGCACAGTGGAGGACGAGTGCACTTCTCTTGTGCCCAAGAGTAGACCACAGTAAATTGTGACCACGGTATTGATTGCTGCAGCACAGTGGAGGACGAGTGCACTTCTCTTTTCCTTAGGAGTAGACCACAGTAAATTGTGACCACGGTATTGATTGCTGCAGCTCAGCGGACGACGAGTGCACTTCTCTTGTCCACAGGAGTAGACTACAGTAAATTGTGACCACGGTATTGATTGCTGTAGCACAGTGGAGGACGAGTGCACTTCTCTTGTGCCCAAGAGTAGACCACAGTAAATTGTGACCACGGTATTGATTGCTGTAGCTCAGTGGAGGACGAGTGCACTTCTCTTGTGCTTAGGAGTAGACTACAGTAAATTGTGACCACGGTATTGATTGCTGCAGCTCAGTGGAGGACGAGTGCACTTCTCTTGTGCTTAGGAGTAGACTACAGTAAATTGTGATCACGGTATTGATTGCTGCAGCACAGTGGAGGACGAGTGCACTTTTCTTGTTCACAGGAGTAGACTACAGTAAATTGTGACCACGGTATTGATTGCTGCAGCTCAGCGGACGACGAGTGCACTTCTCTTGTCCACAGGAGTAGACTACAGTAAATTGTGACCACGGTATTGATTGCTGTAGCACAGTGGAGGACGAGTGCACTTCTCTTGTGCCCAAGAGTAGACTACAGCAAATTGTGACCAGGGTATTGATTGCTGTAGCACAGTGGAGGACGAGTGCACTTCTCTTGTGCCCAAGAGTAGACTACAGTAAATTGTGACCACGGTATTGATTGCTGTAGCACAGTGGAGGACGAGTGCACTTCTCTTGTGCCCAAGAGTAGACTACAGCAAATTGTGACCAGGGTATTGATGGCTGTAGCACAGTGGAGGACGAGTGCACTTCTCTTGTGCCCATGAGTAGACTACAGTAAATTGTGACCACGGTATTGATTGCTGTAGCACAGTGGAGGACGAGTGCACTTCTCTTGTGCCCAAGAGTAGACTACAGCAAATTGTGACCAGGGTATTGATTGCTGTAGCACAGTGGAGGACGAGTGCACTTCTCTTGTGCCCAAGAGTAGACTACAGTAAATTGTGACCACGGTATTGATTGCTGCAGCACAGTGGAGGACGAGTGCACTTCTCTTGTTTCCAGGAGTAGACTACAGTAAATTGTGACCACGGTATTGATTGCTGTAGCACAGTGGAGGACGAGTGCACTTCTCTTGTGCTTAGGAGTAGACTACAGTAAATTGTGACCACGGTATTGATTGCTGTAGCACAGCGGAGGACGAGTGCACTTCTCTTGTGCCCAAGAGTAGGCTACAGTAAATTGTGACCACGGTATTGATTGCTGTAGCACAGTGGAGGACGAGTGCACTTCTCTTGTGCTTAGGAGTAGACTACAGTAAATTGTGACCACGGTATTGATTGCTGTAGCACAGTGGAGGACGAGTGCACTTCTCTTGTGCCCAGGAGTAGACTACAGTAAATTGTTACCACGGTATTGATTGCTGTAGCACAGTGGAGGACGAGTGCACTTCTCTTGTGCTTAGGGGTAGACTACAGCAAATTGTGACCAGGGTATTGATTGCTGCAGCACAGTGGAGGACGAGTGAACTTCTCTTGTGCTTAGGAGTAGACTACAATAAATTGTGACCACGGTATTGATTGCTGTTGCACAGTGGAGGACGAGTGCACTTCTCTTGTGCTTAGGAGTAGACTACAGTAAATTGTGACCACGGTATTGATTGCTGTAGTACAGTGGAGGACGAGTGCACTTCTCTTGTGCTTAGGAGTAGACTACAGTAAATTGTGACCACGGTATTGATTGCTGCAGCACAGTGGAGGACGAGTGCACTTCTCTTGTCCACAGGAGTAGACTACAGCAAATTGTGACCACGGTATTGATTGCTGTAGCACAGTGGAGGACGAGTGCATTTCTCTTGTGCCCAGGAGTAGACTACAGTAAATTGTGACCACGGTATTGATTGCTGTAGCACAGTGGAGGACGAGTGCACTTCTCTTGTCCACAGGAGTAGACTACAGCAAATTGTGACCACGGTATTGATTGCTGTAGCACAGTGGAGGACGAGTGCACTTCTCTTGTGCCCAGGAGTAGACTACAGTAAATTGTGACCACGGTATTGATTGCTGTATCACAGTGGAGGACGAGTGCATTTCTCTTGTGCTTAGGAGTAGACTACAGCAAATTGTGACCACGGTATTGATTGCTGCAGCACAGTGGAGGACGAGTGCACTTCTCTTGTGCTTAGGAGTAGACTACAGTAAATTGTGACCACGGTATTGATTGCTGTAGCACAGTGGAGGACGATTGCACTTCTCTTGTGCTTAGGAGTAGACTACAGCAAATTGTGACCACGGTATTGATTGCTGTAGCACAGTGGAGGACGAGTGCACTTCTCTTGTGCCCAGGAGTAGACTACAGCAAATTGTGACCACGGTATTGATTGCTGCAGCACAGTGGAGGACGAGTGCACTTCTCTTGTGCTTAGGAGTAGACCACAGCAAATTGTGACCACGGTATTGATTGCTGTAGCACAGTGGAGGACGAGTGCACTTCTCTTGTCCACAGGAGTAGACCACAGGAAATTGTGACCACGGCATTGATTGCTGCAGCACAGTGGAGGACGAGTGCACTTCTCTTGTCCACAGGAGTAGACCACAGGAAATTGTGACCACGGCATTGATTGCTGTAGCACAGTGGAGGACGAGTGCACTTCTCTTGTGCCCAAGAGTAGACCACAGCAAATTGTGACCACGGTATTGATTGCTGCAGCACAGTGGAGGACGAGTGCACTTCTCTTGGGCTTAGGAGTAGACTACAGCAAATTGTGACCACGGTATTGATTGCTGTAGCACAGCACTTGTCTTGTCCCCAGGAGTAGACTACAGTAAATATTTAATGGATTTAGACGAGGACTCTTCGGAAGACACTATATGCTACATAACACGCATTACTGAACTAGTAGGTAGTCAGCCCGGAGGCTGTTCGGTTCCTAAAAAAGGTTATATCGTCTGAAACCCACAAAAATCCAAGGCAGCACTATATTGAGTCGTACTAGGCAATGTGAGGAGTGATGTAGTTTCCCACTGCTTTCCTCACTGAGTCAGTACAGCAATATTAACCCACCGGCACAAGCTGTGCATCACTTATACGAGTACCTCAGTAGCTTCCATATAATCACAGTCAACATTTCACTCTAGCCTGCGCCAACAGACAGGTGCAAAGATACTGCAATCAAGAGATGGTAATCAAGGCGGAGAACTAGATTAGAAATTAGATTATGGGGACCATCATAAAGGTGTGCAAAGAGCATTTTCAAACGACTGCAGTAATATGAGTTCAAAAAGCAGAGAAAAGTTCTTCCATTCAATCTTGAATGAGTGGTACAAGGGTCACAGTAAAATGTAGGCTATCAATTGAAGTTGTTGTTGTTGTTGATTGATTTAGGGGCTTTGCGACATCGTGGTCATGTAGCTCCGTGTACTTGGGTGTTCATGGAATTTGTCCGATAACCTGTGTCATTGTTATGGTGCATTTGTAAGTCAGATGATGATTGGGAAGGAGGCGGCCGTGGCCTTACGTTAGGAACTATCCCGGTATTAACCCGTTCCAGCCCTCAGACCAGAATGAACAGTAGGCTACTTACTTGTACTAGCTAACACACTAGCTCCATTTGTAGCCCGCAATGTTCTTTGTTTTCAACGTTTGCTTGTTATAATATTTATAGTTCTATGTGCAGGGTGTAACTAAATACGTGGGAAAGCACCGGGAATTCGATCGAGGACCTGACACCAAGCAAAACATGTCCTGTAAACATATTATGGTATATTTGCTTTCTCTTCCACATTACAAGCATTGCTTGTGGTGTGCATAACACAGACCATTTCACTTGTGTTGATGAAGTGTACGTTAGCCTACTACTTGCAGTTCCCTGCAGAATTTGCTCCAAATGGCTACCACGAGCTGTAATGCAGGTCTCACACGCTCCCATATTCCCGGCGTCGGTCGTATCTGCTGACATCCTTGCTCTATTCGGTGCCGCAGCATGCCCACGTTATGAATAGGTGTGGCATACACAATGGCCTTTAAATGACCCCATAAGTAGAAGTCTAATGGGTTTAGATCGGGAGAACGAGCAGGCCATGCTGTCGGTCCCTGACACCCTACCCATTTGTTTGGACTTGAATAGCGATGAAACGTACAAGTGGCCTGTGTGCCCCCCACAAATGACCAACTAGCATCGTGCCGCACACCACAAGCAATGCTGGTAACACGGCAACAAACACACATACACCAAAATATGTTTACAGGACATGTTTTCCTTGTTGTCAGGTCCTCTATCGAATCCCTGGAGCTTTCCCACATATTTAGATACACCCTGCATACGGTAATATTCATTTTATTTTATTTCATTTCATCCTCGACGGTAAAAGTCACAGCCACTCTCCAGTGATGAGTTCCATGATGCCAGGCTATTATGACTGGTTATGTTTGTTAGGGTAGCACGCCTGTCCCACACCCGGAGACCCCGGGTTCGATTCCCGGCTCCGTCAGAGAGTTTAGTAGTTCATGTGAGGGCTGGAACGGGGAGCACTCAGCCTCGTTAGGACAATTGAGTAGCTGTCTGGCAGAGAAGCAGTCACGGAGACCATGATTAACCCGTTGATTGCTACACCCGGCTATAGACCTTGCACAAGAACTTCATATTCCCCGTTGTTTCTTAAGTGCCGAGTCGCTACGATCCCTGACATGGTGAGCATTACGGTATATTGCTACTAGCTCGATCTGGAGCCCTTTGTCTGCAATCAAGATCATGCAATAATTAATATAAACATAAGATTTTGAATTTGCATTTTAATTAATTAGGACCCAAAAACCTATAGACATTTTAATATCCCGCTGATAAGCTAACCATTACGGTTTCTACAAGTCTCTTTGCATGCGAATGAAAAAAACTGTTAACTCAGCACATTATAGGTTAACGGCCGAGGGGACCAGACGCGCTGACCACGCGTCACCCCATAATGGCTAGGCAGTGGTCGCTTTGTAGGCCCTCTATGGACTGTAGTGCCACGGGTCCTATGTTTCCTACCTACCGTACATTTTTAACATGAAATATTGGTTTATTTTCCGTAGCAGGTAAATATGCTAAATCATTGTTACGTTTCATTATTTTTAAAGATTTATTTTTTAAATTTAAATTGAGTATTTTAATATAATATTGGCACAATCAAAATATTACATATTTTTAATTTTTATTTCATGTTTGTTAATCACCACGTAGCCTACTGCAGCTTTACATCAATAACGGGGCCAATATTGGTCCTCTGGTCCTACACGATGATACGTCCCTTTTGACACGCGAGGGTGCCGCATCCTCAAATGCCAACTGGCTGCGCCAAGATTCGATCCTGCAACCTTGGGACCAGCAAGCGAGAAGGCACTAGAAGCGTTAACACATTGTTCAATGTGGTTCTTGTTCTTGTTTGAGTCTTCAGTCTTTTGACTGGTTTGATGCAGCGCTCCATGTTTCCCTGTCCTGAGCTAATGGTTTCATATCTACATAGCTATTACACCCTACATCCGAGGCAATCTGTTTAACATATTCTAACCAGAGTCTACCCCTACTGTTCTTATCCTCGACCCTTCCTTCTAGAATTATGTTTGCAATTCATGGGTGTCATAAAATGTGCCCTACCAACCTATCTCTTCTCTTCATTAGCAGTCGCCATAAACATCTCTCCTCTCCCACTCGTCTTAATACCCCTTCGTTTATAACCCTATCTACCTATCTGATCTTGATCATTCTCCTGTAACACCACATTTCAAAAGCTTCAATTCTCCTTCTTTCTGCTGCTCCAATAGTCCAAGTTTCACTTCCATAGAGCGCCACACTCCTGACAAAGGCCTTCGAGAATGACTTCTTAATACCTAAATCTATATTCGATGTCAACAGATACCTTTTCTGCAAATGCTAACCTTGCCTGTGCTATCCTACTTTTTATATACTCTTTGCTTCATCCATCACTGGTTATATTCCTTCCTAAGTAAAAGAACTCTCCTACTTCCTTTGATTTTCACCTACCAATTAGAAATCCATTGGGGTTTCTGATTTCTTTCGACTGCATTCCAATATTTATGTTTTACATTTGATTAATTTTCATCATGAATTCCTTCCCCAAGACAGAGTCCATATCATTTAAGAGCTCACTTAAATCCTCAGGTGTGTCGGCCAAGATGACTATGTCATCAGCAAATCTCAGAGTTGCAATTATTTCTCCTTGAATCTTTACTCCTACTTTGAATTTTTCTCCAATTTCTTTCAATGCTTGTTCAACGCATAGATTGAAAAGTATTGGTGAAAAGTTGCAGCCTTGCCTTACACCTTTCTGAATACCAGCTTCTCCCTCATGTCCATCAGCTCGAATAACTGCTGTCTGGTTATTCTATAGATTGTAGAGCAACCTCCTATCCCTGTACTTTATTCCAATCGTTTTCAAAATGTCAAACATCTTACTCCTATCAACGCTATCAAAATCCTTTTCTAAGTCTACAAATGCCACGAACCTTCCAAAATCAGCCTAAGTTTTAGTACAGCTTCCCTAGTTCCTACGCTTCTCCTGAAGCCATAATGGTCTTGACCCAACTGTGTTTCTATCTATCTTTCCATCAACTTGTAAATAATTCTAGTCAAGATCTTTGAAGCATGAGTGATCAAGCTGATTTTACGGTTATCTTCACATCCTTCTGTCAGCTCCTACTTTCTTCGGTATAGTGATGATAACATTCTGTCTCATAAATCCCACACACCAAGTGAAATAACCTGTCCAGACCATCATCACCTATGCAGCTTAGCAACGAAATCGGTATATCCTCTATGCCTGGTGCTTTGTTCCTGCTTAAGTCTTCCAATTCTCTGTCAAATTCAGATCTCAATATTAAATCTCCTTTTTCATCCTCATCAATTTTCTCTTCCCTTTCCATTACATGATTCTCAATCTCTTTTCCCTTATACAAACACTCTATGTAAGCTTTCCATCTCTCAACCTTTTCTTCCCTATCAGTTAGAGGCTTTCCATTTGGGTCCTTAATATTACAGCACTTAGTCTTCCTGTCCCCAAAAATACTCTTAATCCTTCGATAAGCTGTATCTACCTTTCCAAATTTCAGACAATTTTCTATACCTGCACATTGCTCTTTCAACCATTCTTCTTTTGCTTCCTTGCACTTCTTGTTAACCTCATTTCTCAGACGTCTGTATTCTGTTTTTCCCGTTTCATCTCTTTCATTCTTGTGTTTCCGCCTTTCATCCATTAATTCTAGTACATCGTGAGTGATCCACGATTTTCTATCTATTCTTTCTTTTCTACCAATGTTTTCTTCTGCGGATTTTGTTATTTCATTCTTCAAAAGTGCCCTTTCCTCTGCAATTGAAGTTTGTTTAGGGGTTTTCGTTAGTCCTTCCTTCATACCCGTCTTGAATCGTTTGTTCACGTCCTTCTCTTTCAGTCTGTCTATTGCCCACCATTTTTGCTATTGACGTTTCTTCAATTTCTTCAACGTATGTCTGCATTTAATAACAAACAGATTGTGGTCAGAGTTTATGTCAGCACCGGGATATGTTTTACAATCCAAAATCTGGTTTCGAAACCTCTGCTTGACCATAATGAAGTCTATTTTGTAACGCTCTGTATCTCCTGGTCTCATCCATGTGTATATTGTTCTTTGTGGTTATTGAATAAGGTGTTAGCTATGACCAACTCATGCTCGGTGAAGAATTCCATCAGCCTGCTTCCTCGATCATTCCTTTCACCTAATCTGAAATCTCCTACTATCTTCCTTTCTCTTCCTTTTCCTACTACAGTATTCCAATATCACATTACTACAACATTTTCATCACCCTTGATATACCTCAAAATTTCATCTATTTCTTCGTAGACCATTTCAACATTTTCATCATCAGCTTGACTGGTAGGCATATAGACTTGTCCCACTGTGGTGCACTTAGGTTTTGTATTGATTTTAGCCACAATAATCCGTTCACTATGTTGCTCATAATATTCCACCCGCTGTCCAAATTTCCTAGTCAATTTCCTGCTTGGCCATGGTTAGATTTAGTGCTAATGACCCTATAGTCTCCTGACCAAAAGTCCTGTTCTTCCTGCAAGCGCATTTCAATAATCCCAACCAAATCGAACCTCAACCTATCCATTTCCTTTCTGTTTCCTAACCTTGCACTGCCTATCCGACTTCTAACATTCCACGCTCCAATCCGTAGAATATCAGATTTCCTCCTTGTCACTTCTGTGATGTTAATCCCCCTCTCGAAAAGTCCCCATCGGGAGAACCGAATGGGGGACTAGTTTACCTCCGGATTGAAATTTTACAAGAGAGGAGGCGATCAAGACACGTAATTATGCACAGAGAGGTGCATATCCTCGGGAAGAGCAATACGGCTCTAGTTTCCCGTTGCTTTCAGCCGTGCAGCAGAACGCAGTGTAGCCACGAGTTGGCTAATGTTATCAATATCTTTACCGTCTATAAGACAAGTAAAGAATTGATTTATTCTGAAAGGCTGCTACTCCCATTCAGAATAAAACAATAAAGCAATTCTAAACAAAAATTCTAACATTCCACAAGCAATCAAATCCTAAAATTCCAATAACTATAAAATACTAACATTCCACTAACAATCAAATCCTAAAATTCCAATAACTATAAAATACTTACATTCCAGCAACAAAATATTAATATTCAACTAACGATAAACATCGACATTTTTGAATTTTAGCTTACATTTATACAGTATGTATCTCCATCATTTATTTGGGCTATATAGGTCAGGAAAAGAGTGCAATATACATCGACATTTTGAAATATCAGCTTATATTAAAAATATGTATACCCATCTTTACTTGTTCAAAGAGAGTTGGGGATACATATCTCATAAATATAAGCTGAAATGCCAAAATTTCAATGTGTATCGCTTTCTTTACTTCACCTGGGTCAAGTAAAGATGGGGATACATAATTCAAACATATAAACTGAAATGCTAAAATTTCAATGCGTATCGCTTTCTTTACTTCGCCTACATAGATCAAGTAAAGAGAGGTATACATATTTTGTAATTATAAATTACAAGTGCAATCATTTGGATATGAATCAGAATATTTACTAAACCTAGTTCAGGACTCCACATAAAGCAATATACATCTCAATGTCAAATAATATTCTAAATGCCAATTTAAGAGTCCATTTCACCATCCCAAAACCCTCCATTCCCAATCACTTTCCCATAATCATGCCAGGTATACATTTAGTGTCCTTCGTGATGTCGTCAATACAACATCAATACAGCCATTTTGTTAATAAGGCATTTCATACCTACACAAACCTAACCTAGGCTTACACACCAGACCCTCTTGGTTGTAGCACAAGCAGTAATTTACTTGTTAATATGGCCTTCCAGAAATACACAAACCTAACCTGGAGCTTACACCCCAGATCCCCTTGGTTGTAGCACAAGCAGTAATTTACTTGTTAATATGGCCTTCCAGGAATACACAAACCTAACCTGGAGCTTACACCGCAGATCCCCATGGTTGTAGCACAAGCAGTAATTTACTTGTTAATATGGCCTTCCAGGAATACACAAACCTAACCGGGAGCTTACTCCCCAGATCCCCTGGTTGTAGCACAAGCTGTAATTTACTTGTTAATATGGCCTTCCAGGAATACACAAACCTAACCTGGAGCTTACTCCCCAGACCACCTTGGTGTAGCACAAGCAGTAATTTACTTGTTAATATGGCCTTCCTGGAATACACAAACCTAACCTGGAGCTTACACCCCAGATCCACATGGTTGTAGCACAAGCAGTAACTTACTTGTTAATATGGCCTTCCAGGAATTCACAAACCTAACCGGGAGCTTACTCCGCAGATCCCCTTGGTTGTAGCACAAGCTGTAATTTACTTGCTAATATGGCCTTCCAGGAATACACAAACCTAACCTGGAGCTTACTCCCCAGATCCCCTTGGTTGTAGCACAAGCTGTAATTTACTTGTCAATATGGCCTTCCAGGAATACACAAACCTAACCTGGAGCTTACTCCCCCGACCCTCTTGGTTGTAGCATAAGCAGTAATTTACTTATTAATGTGGCCTTCCAGGAATACACAAACCTAACCTGGAGCTTACTCCCCAGATCCCCTTGGTTGTAGCACAAGCAGTAATTTACTTGTTAATATGGCCTTCCAGGAATACACAAACCTAACCTGGAGCTTACTCCCCAGATCCCCTTGGTTGTAGCACAAGCTGTAATTTACTTGTCAATATGGCCTTCCAGGAATACACAAACCTAACCTGGAGCTTACTCCCCCGACCCTCTTGGTTGTAGCATAAGCAGTAATTTACTTGTTAATGTGGCCTTCCAGGAATACACAAACCTTACCTGGAGCTTACTCCCCATATCCCCTTGGTGTAGCACAAACAGTAATTTACTTGTTAATGTGGCCTTCCAGGAATACACAAACCTAACCTGGAGCTTACTCCCCAGACCCCCTTGGTGTAGCACAAGCAGTAATTAACTTGTTAATGTGGCCTTCCAGGAATACACAAATCTAACCTGGAGCTTACTCCCCAGATCCCCTTGGTTGTAGTACAAGCAGTAATTTACTTGTTAATATGGCCTTCCAGGAATACACAAACCTAACCTGGAGCTTACTCCCCCGACCCTCTTGGTTGTAGCACAAGCAGTAATTTACTTGTTAATGTGGCCTTCCAGGAATACACAAACCTAACCTGGAGCTTACACCCCAGATCCCCTCGGTTGTAGCACAAGCAGTAATTTACTTGTTAATATGGCCTTCCATGAATACACAAACCTTAGCTGGAGCTTACTCCCCAGATCCCCTTGGTGTAGCACAAACAGTAATTTACTTGTTAATGTGGCCTTCCAGGAATACACAAACCTAACCTGGAGCTTACTCCCCAGACCCCCTTGGTGTAGCACAAGCAGTAATTTACTTGTTAATTTGGCCTTCCAGGAATATACAAACCTAACCTGGAGCTTACTCCCCAGATCCCCTTGGTTGTAGTACAAGCAGTAATTTACTTTTTAATATGGCCTTCCAGGAATACACAAACCTAACCTGGAGCTTACTCCCCAGACCCTCTTGGTTGTAGAACAAGCAGTAATTTTTTTGTTAATATGGCCTTCCAGGAATACACAAACCTAACCTAGAGCTTACTCCTCAGATCCCCTTGGTTGTAGCACAAACAGTAATTTACTTGTTAATATGGCCTTCAAGTAATACACAAACCTAACCCTGAGCTTACTCCCCAGATCCCCTTGGTTGTAGCACAAGCAGTAATTTACTTGTTAATAAGGCCTTCCAGGAATACACAAACCTAACCTAGAGCTTATTCCCCAGATCCCCTTGGTTGTAGCACAAGCAGTAATTTACTTGTTAATATGGCCGGCCATCCAGGAATACACTAACCCAACATGGAGCTTACTCCCCAGATCCCCTTGGTTGTGGTACAAGCAGTAATTTACTTGTTAATATGGCCGGCCTTCCAGGAATACACAAACCTAACCTAGAGCTTACTCCCCAGATCCCCTTGGTAGTAGCACAAGCAGTAATTTACTTGTTAATATGGCCGGCCTTCCAGGAATACACAAACCTAACCTGGAGCTTACTCCCCAGATCGCCTTGGTTGTAGTACAAACAGTAATTTCCTTGTTAATATGGCCTTCCAGGAATACACAAACCTAACCTGGAGCTTACTCCCCAGACCCTCTTGGTTGTAGCACAAGCAGTAATTTACTTGTTAATATGGCCTTCCAGGAATACACAAACCTAACCTGGAGCTTACACCCCAGATACCCTTGGTTGTGGCACAAGCAGTAATTTACTTGTTAATATGGCCTTCCAGGAATACACAAACCTAACCGGGAGCTTACTCCCCAGATACCCTTGGTTGTAGCACAAGCAGGAATGTTCATTAATATACCATTTAAGCTACAGTTGTAGCGACCAATGATTTTGCCCAGACCGTTGACTAACCATGTATAGACCAATGGCTTTAGAAGAGTACAATGCAACTTTTCAATTGAATTCAACAACTAAAAGTAATGTATCAGTCATCACCAAAGTTCACTTGTACCCATTACATTGGTATGTAACGACACACTATTTAACACCTCAAACAGGGAAGTAAATGGAGACTATGGGAGCCACAACATCAAACATATAAACATCTATATCCGTATGTCATCCACTTCACTAAAAATCCCCCTAGAAACATGCACCACATCATGGTATATAATCACCCTGATCTTTGTCACACACAGTGGGAATAATTATAAATATAACAGACCTTCTGTCATGATCAAGCCTACATATTCGCAACATCATAAGTTGTCAATATATGCACCTAGATACAGTAGTAGTTGAAAACACCCTTCAAACTTCACCTTCACCTATATATATAAGTTCCTGATAAACATACACTTTTGCATTCTACCTAATATTTACAAGCCATGTCTCCCCAACTCGACTAGACCTATATAGGTTTAATACAGAACACTATACACATCTCTCATCCACCGGGTGAGTTAGCCGTGGTCGTTACGGCATGACTGTTGGCAGTCGCTCACATCCGGGAGGCGAGGAGTTTCGAATCCCCCCGCCGGCAACCTTGAAGATGGTCTTCTGTGGTTTCCCATCTTCCTTCCAGGCAAATGCCGGGGTTGGTCCCTAACTATAGGCCACAGCCGCTACCTTCCAACTTCTCGACCTTCCCTTCCAACTTTCCTCCCCCACGGTACTTTTAGCTCACCCATTGGGTGTCCGTCTCGAAGCAGCTACAAAACTGGTGAGCCGAACATGTCCTCGGACACTCCCGGCACTAAAAGACATACGCTAAAAAAATCTCTCATCCAAGTGTTATTGTAAAAGCCAATTTCTGTCTATGTATTACCGCTCGAAATCCCACTATTGCCCCAGGCGTATTCCCATAAACTTGCCAAATAAACATTTATTGTATTTCGTGATATCGTTGATAAGGCTTTACATACAATACAAACCTTGCTTGTAGCAGAAGCAGTAATTTTCGTTTAGACAGTGCCTAACGTTATGGTATAGTCGTCCAGACCAATGGTTTTGTCTATTGCTTTAGAAGAGTCAAGTGCAACTTTTGAATTAAATTCAACAACTAAATAAAATATATGAACGATCTTATCGTAACTCTCCCCACATGCCGCTCGCCACATGACTGCACATGCCAAAATCTAACGAAACACTGACAGCTGACAAAATAGTGGCCACTACGGACAGCAACTCCACGAAACCGTCAAACAACGGAGCATCAACATCAACTCGACAACCGTGACGTCACCGCACAACGAAACTGGTCGCAATTAGAAATAATACATCAAATGAGAGAGCAACTCAAACAGTTTGTCCTACAAGAATTCAATGTGTGCACCATTCGTCACACGGCACACCTTGAGTCGATAGCCAAGTTCGTCCCAAACACAGCCCAGTGTCTCGGGAGTAATTGTTGCAACAACGGCTTCGATCCTGTTTCATAAGTCGGTTAGGTCAGCTGGTAGTGGACGCACATACATATGACTTTTTATGAACCCCCAAAGGGAAAAATCGCATGGCGTCAGATTGGGTGAAAGTGGAGGCCATGCGAAACAAGCTCTGGCATCCGAAACGTAATGTGGAACGCACGGTGCACTGTAACTGCAGAGTTAGTCCTTGCAAACTATAAAACACACAGAAAATTCTGCTCCCAATTCGCCATCTTGGCTACTAGCGCTTCTAACGGTAGATGGTGGAATCTAATCGTGCGCAAACTGTTTGAGTTGCTCTATCTTCTGATGTATTATTTATTATCGTACGTTAACTGTAATAAATACTAGAAAGATTTAAACCCCCGATAGTCATTTTGATACTCGACTGTATGCCACCACACTACTGCGTGTTACACCACTGTATGACACCACACTACTGTGTGTTACACCACTGTATGACACCACACTACTGTGTGTTACACCACTGTATGACACCACACTACTGTGTGTTACACCACTATATGACACCACACTACTGTGTGTTACACCACTGTATGACACCACACTACTGTGTGTTACACCACTGTATGACACCACACTACTGTGTGTTACACCACTATATGACACCACACTACTGTGTGTTACACAAATGTATGGCACCACATTACTGTGTGTTACAACACTGTATGACACCACACTACTGTGTGTTACACCACTATATGACACCACACTACTGTGTGTTACACCAATGTATGGCACCACACTACTGTGTGTTACACCACTGTATGACACCACACTACTGTGTGTTACGCCACTATATGACACCACACTACTGTGTGTTAAACCACTGTATGATACCACACTACTGTGTGTTACACCGCTATATGACACCACACTACTGTGTGTTACACCAATGTATGGCACCACACTACTGTGTGTTACACCACTTTATGCCACCACACTACTGTGTGTTACACCATTATATGACACCACACTACTGTGTGTTACACCACTGTATGACACCGCACCACTCTGTGTTACAACACTGTATGACACCACACTACTGTGTGTTACACCACTATATGACACCACACTACTGTGTGTCACACCAGTGTATGACACCACACTACTGTGTGTTACACCACTTTATGACACCACACTACTGTGTGTTACACCACTGTATGACACCACACTACTGCGTGTTACACCACTATATAACACCACACCACAGTGTGTTACACCACTATATGTCACCACACTACTGTGTTACACTACTGTATGACACCGCACTACTGTGTGATACACCACTATATGACACCACACTACTGCGTGTTACAGCACCATATGACACCACAAAACTGTGTGTTACACCGCTATATGACACCTCACTACTGTGTGTGTGACACCATTCTATGACACCACACTACTGTGTGTTACACCACGGTATAGCACCACACTACATTGTGTGTGGCACCACTTTATGCCACCACACTACTGTGTGTTACACCACTATATGACACCACACTACTGTGTGTGACACCACGGTATGACACTACACTACTGTGTGTGACACCACTGTATGACACCGCACTACTGTGTGTTAAACCACTATATGACACCACACTACTGTGTGTGACACCACTGTATGACACCACACTACTGTGTGTTACACCACTGTATAACACCACACTACTGTGTGTGACACAACTGTATGACACCACACTACTGTGTGTTACACCACTATAAGACACCACACTACTGCGTGTTACACCACTATATAAAACCACACCACAGTGTGTTACACCTCTATATGTCACCACACTACTGTGTGCTACACCACTATATGACAACACACTACTGTGTGTTACACCTCAGTATGACACCACACTACTTCGTGTTACACCACTATATGACACCACACTACTGTGTGTTACACCACTGTATGACACCACACAACTGTGTGTTACACCACTGTATGTCACCACACTTCTCTGTGTTACGCCACTGTATGACACCACACAACTGTGTGTTTCACCACTATATGACATCACACTACTGTGTGCTACACCACTATATGACACCACACTACTGTGCGTTACACCACGGTATGACACCACACTACTGCGTGTTACACCACTATATGACACCACACTACTGTGTGTTACTCCACTCTATGACACCACTCTACTGTTTGTTACACCGCTATATGACACCACACTACAGTGTGTTACACCACTCTATGACACCGAACTACTGTGTGTTACACCACTATGTGACACCACACTACTGAGTTTTACACTACTGTATGACACCACACTACTGTGTTTTACACCACTATATGACACCACACTACTGTGTGTTACACCACTGTATGACATCACACTACTGTGTGTTACGCCACTGTATGACACAACACTACTGTGTGTTACAACACTATGTGACACCACACTACTGAGTTTTACACTACTGTATGACACATCACTACTGTGTGTTACACAACTGTATGACACCTCACTACTGTGTGTTACACCACTGTATGACACCACAATACTGTGTATTACACCACAAAATGACACCACACAACTGTGTGTTACACCACTGTATGACACCACACTACTGTGTGCTACAACACTATATGACACCACACTACTGTGTGTTACACCACTGTATGGCACCACACTACTGTGTGTTACACCACTATATGACAACACACTACTGTGTGTTACACCACTATGTGACACCACACTACTGAGTTTTACACTACTATATGACACCACACTACTGTGTGTTACCCCACTATATGACAACACACCACTGTGTGTAACACCACTATATGACACCACACCACTGTGTATTACACCACTATATGACACCACACTACTGTGTGTTACTCCACGGTATGACACCACACTAGTGTGTGATACGCCATTGTATGATATGACATAAACTACTGTGTGTTACACCACTATATGACACCACACTACTGAGTTTTACACTACTATATGACAACACACTACTGTGTGTTGCTCCACTATATGACAACACACCACTGTGTGTAACACCACTATATGACACCACACCACTCTGTATTACACCACTATATGACACCACACTACTGTGTGTTACTCCACGGTATGACACCTCACTAGTGTGTGATACGCCATTGTATGATACCACACTACTGTGTGTTACACCATTGTATGACACCACATTACCGTGTGTTACACCACTATATGACACCACACTATTGTGTGTTACACCACTGTATGGCACTAAACTACTGTGTATTACACCACCATATGATACCACACTACTGTGTGATACACCACTATATGACACCGCACTACCGTGTGTTATACCACTATATGACACCGCAATACTGTGTGTTACACCACTATATGACACCACACTACTGTGTGTTACCCCGCTGTATGACACCACACTACTCAGTGTTACACCACTCTATGACACCAAACTACTGTGAGTTACACCACTATATGACACCGCACTACTGTGTGTTACATCCCTATATGACACCGCACTACTGTGTGTTACATAACTGTATGACACCACACTACTGTGTGTTACCCCACTGTATGACACCACACTACTCAGTGTTACACCACTGTATGACACCACACTACTGTGTGTTACACCACTATATGACACCGCAATACTGTGTGTTACACCACTATATGACACCACACTACTGTGTGTTACCCCACTGTATGACACCAGACTACTCAGTGTTACACCACTGTATGACACCACATTACTGTGTGTTACACCACTATATGACACCTCACAACCGTGAGTTACACCACTATATGACACCGCACTACTGTGTGTTACTTAACTTATGACACCACACTACTCTGTGTTACACCACTTCATGACACCACACTACTGTGTGTTACCCCACTATAAGACACCACACTACTCTGATTTACACCACTGTATGACACCACACTACAGTGTCTTACTCCCCTATACGACACCACACAGCTGTGTGCTACACCACTATATGACACCAACTTTACTCTGATTTACACCACTATATTACACCACACTACTGTGTGTTACACCACAATATGACACCAAACTATTCTGATTTACACCACTATATGACACCACATTACTGTGTGTTACACCACTGTATGACACCACACTGCTGTGTGTTACACCACTGAATGACACCACACAACTGTGTGCGACACCACTGTATGACACCACACTACTGTGTGTGACACCACTGTATGACACCACTCTACTGTGTGTTACACTAATGTATGACACCACATTACTGTGTTACACTACTCTACGACACCACACTACTGTGTTACACTACCGTATGACACCACACTCCTGTGTGTTACACTACTCCATGACACCGCCCTACTGTGTGTTACACCACTATATGACACCACACTACTGTGTGTTACACCACTATTTGACACCTCACTACTGTGTGTTACACCACTATATGACACCCCACTACTGTGTGTGAGACACAACTGTATGACTCCACACAACTCTGTGTGACACCACTGTATGACACCACACTACTGTGTGCTACACCACTGTATGACTCCACACAACTCTGTGTGACACCACTATATGACACCACACTACTGTTTGCTATACCACTATATGACACCACAATACTTTGTGTTACTCCACTATATGACAACACACTACTCTGATTTACACCACTATATGACACCACACTATTATGTGTTACACCACTATATGACACCACACTACTCTGATTTACACCACTATATGACACCACACTACTGTGTGTTACACCACTCTATGACACCAAACTACTCTGATTTACACCACTATATGACACCACACTACTGTGCGATACACCACTGTATGACACAACACTACTGTGTGTTACACCACTATATTACACCACACTACTGTGTGTTACCCCACTCAATGACGCCACACTACTGTGTGTTACACCACTGTATGACACCACACTACTGTGTGTTACACCACTATATGACACCACACTACTCTGTGTTCCACCACTATATGACACCACACTACTGTGTGTTACCCCACTATATGAAAACACACTACTGTGTGTTACACCACTCTATGACACCACACTACTGTGTGTTACACTACTATATGACACCGCACTACTGCCTGTTACAACACTGTATGACACCACACTAATGTGAGTTACACCAATATATGACACCACACTACTCTGATTTACACCACTATATGACACCACACTATTGTGTGTTACACCACTGTATGAGAAACCACTACTGTGTGTTACACCACTGTATGACATCACACTACTGTGTGTTACACCACTGTATGACACCACACTACTGTGTGTTACTCCACTATATGACACCACACTACTGTGTGTTACTCCACTATATGGCACCACACTACTGTGTGTGACACCACTGTATGACACCACACTACTATGTGTTACACCACTGTATGACACCACACTACAGTGTGTTACCCCACTATATGACACCACACTACTGTGTGTTACTCCACTATATGACACCACACTACTGTGTGTGACACCACTGTATGACAACACACTACCCTGTGTTACACCGCTATATGACACCGCACTACTGATTGTTACAACACGGTATGACACCACAATACTGTGAGTTACTCCACTATATGACACCACACTACTCTGATTTACACCACTATAAGACACCACACTATTGTGTGATAGAAAACTATATGACACCACACTACTGTGTGTTACACCACTGTATGACACCACACTACTGTATGTTACACCACTATATGACACCACACTACTCCTGTGTTACTCCACTACATGACACCACACTACTGTGTGTTACAACACTATATGACACCACACTACTGTTTTTACACCACTCTATGACACCACACTACTGTGTGTTAACCACTGTATTGTTCCCGTTTAGACCGGAGTCCGCACGACCACATATGCATTTTACCAATAATCAGTCAGCACGAGAGTCAAAATATCCCGGAGCGCCAGATGGGTTAAAGCAAATCGCAAAAACGACATCAAATTAAAAAAATGCTTTACTGATTTTTGGCTCAATGCAACAATAAGGATAGAAGGAGATTTAATTGGGAGTAACAAATCCTGTAAAATTATCTCAGTTTATTTTGAAGTTAAAATCTGACTGCAAGGATGCTCAAAGCAGCATCATCCACGTGTGGCGATCCACACTCTTATTTACACACAATATACAGAAATTTTCCAAACACATTTGACAATCTTTTTGGAAACACAAGTCCGATTAATAGTCCTGTAGACTGTGTTCCAAAATTATTAATATTTAATTCCAGTTCAAAGTTAATTGTCTATACTGGAAATATCGTAGATCACTGTTTGAATATTTACATGATATTAACACTCGTAGAATAAATGTTCATAGAATTTTTAACTTTCACTTATTTTACAGTTTCAAAAATACATCGTCGAAAAATATTACCATCATTGAAGCAACACAAATTATTTACACATATTAATAACATCTGAAAAGTATTTGACCTTGAGCATAGCATCGAAGAACTGTGCGAAGCACAACAACAATTAATTGTTCTTCTGACATTAAACATTCGAGAAGTGACTCGATTATGAACTTCAAGTTCCTAACAAAATATATGATTTCTGAATCATCAACTTGATCAATAAATGGTTGAACCATTCAACTATTAGATTTTTCCACTTGGAATCATTATTATAAAAATATTGATATTTATGGCCATTCTTAGCAACTTTCACAACTTGCAATTCTTCGACAGAATGCGGAAATTAGAATTGTAGTTTCATAATGAATTCATTTAGTTCATGGCACTAGGATTGAAAATATCCTTCAAATTATTCGTGGTTAAAGAATTATTTTTAATTGGCAGTGGCCCATTCTATTATTCGTGTAAGAACACAATATTACAACAACAACGGCAAAGGTCTTCCTCTGAAGAAGAATAAACTACTATCATGACAAATCCGGGTTCTAGCAAAATCAAAGTCTAAATGGAATTCGTAAACAAGGTTGAAATAAGAACTGATGGTTTCAAAGAAATAACCTTCGGGTTATTCATACGACGAAATGTGTAGTTCCAATACTCCTACTATAAACCTGAGCCATCGAACCTGCTATTTGATTGATGCTCGAAAAATCCTCTTCATTCCTGCGACTTAACATGCGCACCTGGGAGTGGCATTTCAACTACTCCACACATAAATTATCTTCCCAAAATTTATACAATAAATCAAGCCTCTGCTTGTTATCAACACTGGAAGATTAATAAACTTACAAGTTTATTTTATTTTACCATTCAGTTCAACCCGTGAATTTACCATACTTATGAAAAACTTTATTTCACTTTCGAGTGTATTTACGTCATGATTTTATATAAATACAAAAATATCCTATTTGATACAAATATCATTTGCTTCCCGTTTCATGCCTCTCCGTGTTATCTGAAAAATATACTTTGCTCAATGCAAATATCAACTGTTCAACCAGAACTGAAATGTTGGTTGAATGCGGGCTTGCGCTAACCACTCTCCTTCGGAAAATCTCCTGTTCCAAACTAGAAATGATTAAACTACTTCATAGGCTCTTTCTCAATATATATGATTATTAGAAAATATAATATCCAAGAATTATTTAGAAAATTATAAAATTTATTATTATTATTATTAGTGGATTATTATTATGATTATTAGTTATATCATTTTAAATATATTTAATTATCATCTCATTATGTGAGAATCCACATGTTCGAACCTTCGAATATGGAAAAAGTATCCATTCCTCAACAAAAATAAATTATTAACTTTTACAGTTACATCGGCTGATTACCGTGATTTCCCAAAATATGAAATATTCAAATAAATGCTCGAAATGCTCGGTCATCGATCCTAAACTGTTCTGAGTGCTGAAAATACTCAGAATAACTCTAACAAGTCTTGCGTAAATCATTGCAAGCTTTAAATACGACGAAAAATAAATAAATGTGTTGGTCATCTGCAGAAAAAATAGTTTGTTCCAATTAGCTAGGCATAATATAATTCAAATGTGGCTTACATTTCTTGATGGTCTTGAAGCGTAGTAAACCTGGTCTGTACCAGATTTATCCATAGACATGCCCCATCGGACAAGCATATATAATCCTTGTATCGGCCGCCATCATATACCCACAATTCGTCTAGTCAGACATAGTGGTAGTATCTTTTGACGTTTGAATAAACTGTGGTTCCATTTTAATATGGGCTTCTATCAAAGCCATAACAGTTTGTTTAAATAGGGTCAGATCTAAGTGATCTCTTCTTAGATATGTCAGTTGTAACATAACTCACGGTAATCTTATCAGTACAAGAAAAACACTGACAGTCTAAGCAATTAACGGCTGTTCTGAAGATCGTTCCCTGGGCATGGTTTATTATATCACCATCTACCATGCGCTAAGCAACTTGTAGTTTCCCTTGCGTAGACTAATGAACGCCACCGTTATAGACTAGTCTTCAGTGTACTGACAGATCGAAGTGGTTAACTAGTTACAAATATGAAAACTGACTTGAAATGGATTTAATCATCCAAGTATTATGTTATTACAAGACTATGACAAAATACTAATTATAGACAAAGTCTAGCATATGTCCTTGTAGAAATATAAATATTTCCACCAATGTCTGTAGAAAAATCAATCACCTCAGTGATTCTCCTCGCCGTAAACTTACTAAGTTCCACCTCGTAGCGCAGCACTTTCGTGACTATCACGACTTTGAAAAGAACTTCTGCGTAGATCCGGCAACCATGTGCCTTGGCTCAGCGTAGATGCAACTTGCTAGGCAACTGCTTGTGTTAGAATGAGCTGAAGTTGCTTCGGCCAGCTGGCTTTTATTCAAAACTGTCAGGGTCACGCGTCATCACCTGATATCTGGAAATCCTCATATCTCTTGAATCCCTGGTCCGATTTACTTGATATTAATTGCATTCTCTTTCATTTGGCCGTGCCAGTAATCTGATACCAGTCTCAAGTCTCTACTCCATAGTTAACTATTTAATCAAAAAATAGCCTCGACCTCTGCTATTACTCGCTACGTCACTTGACATCCAAGTATCGGTAAATTATTTCCAAATGCTTCGAGAAGCAATGTAGCGCGATATTCAAATATCTGAACTTTCAAAAGCGGCTACAGCCTTTCCCTTGATATCTAGGTGTCTGAAACTTGGAATACCCATTCCTAGAGTTGGGCACAGTATGACACCACATTACTGTGTGTTACACAAATGTATGGCACCACACTACTGTGTGTTACACCACTATATGACACCGCACTACTGCCTGTTACAACACTGTATGACACCACACTACTGTGTGTTACACTACTATACGACACCACGCTACTGTGTATTACACCACTATATGACACCACACTACTGTGTGTTACGCTACTGTATGACACCACACTAGTCTGTGTTACACCAATATATATGACACCACACTACTGTGTGTTACACTACTATATGACACCACACTACTGTGTATTACACCACTGAATGACACCACACTACTGTCTGTTACACTACTGTATGACACCACACTACTGTGTGTTACACCACTGTATGACACCACACTACTGTGTGTTACACTACTATATGACACCACACTACTCTGTGTTACATCACTATATGACACCACACTACTCTGTGTTACACCACTATATGACACCACACTACTCTGTGTTACACCACTATATGACACCACACTACACTGTGTTACACCACTATATGACACCACACTTCTGTGTGTTACACCACTGTATGACACCACACTACTGTGTGTTACACCAATCTATGGCACCACACTACAATGTGTTACTCAATTATATGACACCACACTACTGTGTGTGACACCACTCTATGGCACCACACTACTGTGTGTTACACTACTGTATGACACCACACTACTGTGTGTTAGACCACTCTAAGGAACCACACTACTGTGTGTTACACAACTATATGACACCACACTACTGTGTGTGACACCACTCTATGGCACCACACTACAGTGTGTTACACTACTGTATGACACCACACTACTGTGTGTTACACCACTCTATGGCACCACACTACTGTGTGTTACACTACTGTATGACACCACACTACTGTGTGTTAAACCACTGTATGGCACCACACTACTGTGTGTTACACCACTATATGACAACACACTACTGTGTGTTACACCACTATGTGACACCACACTACTGAGTTTTACACTACTATATGACACCACACTACTGTGTGTTACCCCACTATATGACAACACACCACTGTGTGTAACACCAATATATGACACCACACCACTGTGTATTACACCACTATATGACACCACACTACTGTGTGTTACTCCGCGGTATGACACCACACTAGTGTGTGATACGCCATTGTATGATACCCCACTACTGTGTGTTACACCACTGTATGACACTACAGTACTGTGTGTTACACCACTATATGACACCACACTACTGTGTGTTACACCATTGTATGACACCACACTACCGTGTGTTACACCACTATATGACACCACACTATTGTGTGTTACACCACTGTATGGCACTAAACTACTGTGTATTACACCAACCATATGATACCACACTACTGTGTGTTACACCACTATATGACACCGCACTACCGTGTGTTATACCACTGTATGACACCGCAATACTGTGAGTTACACCACTATATGACACCGCACTACTGTGTGTTACATAACTGCATGACACCACACTACTGTGTGTTACACCACTGTATGACACCACACTACTCTGTGTTACACCACTATATGACACCACACTACTGTGTGTTACTCCACTATATGACACCACACTACTCTGATTTACACCACTGTATGACACCACACTACAGTGTGTTACACCACAATATGACACCACACTACTCTGATTTACACCACTATATGACACCACATTACTGTGTGTTACACCACTGTATGACACCACACTACTGTGTGTTACACCACTGTATGACACCACACAACTGTGTGCGACACCACTGTATGACACCACACTACTGTGTGTGACACCAATGTATGACACCACTCTACTGTGTGTTACACTAACGTATGACACCACATTACTGTGTTACTCTACTCTACGACACCACACTACTGTGTTACACTACCGTATGGCACCACACTACTGTGTGTTACACTACTCCATGACACCGCCCTACTGTGTGTTACACCACTATATGACACCACACTACTGTGTGTTACACCACTATTTGACACCTCACTACTGTGTGTTACACCACTATAAGACACCACACTACTGTGTGTGAGACACCACTGTATGACACCACACTACTGTGTGTTACACCACTGTATGACTCTACACAACACTGTGAGACACCACTGCATGACACCACACTACTGTGTGTGACACCACTGTATGACATCACACTACTGTGTGTTATAACACTAAATGACACCACACTACTGTGTGCTACACCACTATATGACACCACATTACTGTATGTTACACCACTATATGACACCACACTACTGTGTGCTACACCACTATATGACACCACACTACTTTGTGTTACACCACTATATGACAACACTCTACTCTGATTTACACCACAATATGACACCACATTATTGTGTGTTACACCACTATATGACACCACACTACTCTGATTTACACCACTGTATGACACCACACTACTGTGTGTTACACCACTATATGACACCAAACTATTCTGATTTACACCACAATATGACACCACACTACTGTGTGATACACCACTGTATGACACCACACTACTGTGTGTTACACCACTCTATGGCACCACACTACTGTCTCTTACACTACTGTATGACACCACACTACTGTGTGTTACACCAATCTATGGCACCACACTACAGTGTGTTACACTACTATATGACACCACACTATTGTGGGTGACTCCACTCTATGGCACCACACTACTGTGTGTTACACTACTATATGACACCACACTACTGTGTGTGACACCACTCTATGGCACCACACTACTGTGTGTTACACTACTGTATGACACCACACTACTGTGTGTTACACCACTGTATGGCACCACACTACTGTGTGTTACACCACTGTATGACAACACACTACTGTGTGATACACCACTATGTGACACCACACTACTGAGTTTTACACAACTATATGACACCACACTACTGTGTGTTACCCCACTATATGACAACACACCACTGTGTGTAACACCAGTATATGACACCACACCACTGTGTATTACACCACTATATGACACCACACTACTGTGTGTTACTCCGCGGTATGACACCACACTAGTGTGTGATACGCCATTGTATGATACCACACTACTGTGTGTTACACCACTGTATGACACTACAGTACTGTGTGTTACACCACTATTAGACACCACACTACTGTGTGTTACACCATTGTATGACACCACACTACTGTGTGTTACACCACTATATGACACCACACTATTGTGTGTTACACCACTGTATGGCACTAAACTACTGTGTATTACACCAACCATATGACACCACACTACTGTGTGTTACACCACTATATGACACCGCACTACCGTGTGTTATACCACTGTATGACACCGCAATACTGTGAGTTACACCACTATATGACACCGCACTACTGTGTGTTACATAACTGTATGACACCACACTACTGTGTGTTACACCACTATATGACAACACTCTACTCTGATTTACACCACTATATGACACCACACTATTGTGTGTTACACCACTATATGACACCACACTACTCTGATTTACACCACTGTATGACACCACACTACAGTGTGTTACACCACAATATGACACCACACTACTCTGATTTACACCACTATATAACACCACATTACTGTGTGTTACACCACTGTATGACACCACACTACTGTGTGTTACACCAATGTATGACACCACACAACTCTGTGTGACACCACTGTATGACACCACACTACTGTGTGTGACACCAATGTATGACACCACTCTACTGTGTGTTACACTAACGTATGACACCACATTACTGTGTTACACTACACTACGACACCACACTACTGTGTTACACTACCGTATGGCACCACACTACTGTGTGTTACACTACTCCATGACACCGCCCTACTGTGTGTTACACCACTATATGACACCACACTACTGTGTGTTACACCACTATTTGACACCTCACTACTGTGTGTTACACCACTATAAGACACCACACTACTGTGTGTGAGACACCACTGTATGACACCACACTACTGTGTGTTACACCACTGTATGACTCCACACAACACTGTGTGACACCACTGTATGACACCACACTACTGTGTGTGACACCACTGTATGACACCACACCACTGTGTGTTATAACACTAAATGACACCACACTACTGTGTGCTACACCACTATATGACACCATATTACTGTGTGTTACACCACTGTATGACACCACACTACTGTATGTTACACCACTCTATGGCACCGACTACTGTGTGTTACACTACTGTATGACACCACACTACTGTGTGTTACACCAATCTATGGCACCACACTACTGTGTGTTACACTACTATATGACACCACATTATTGTGGGTGACTCCACTCTATGCCACCACACTACTGTGTGTTACACTACTATATGACACCACAATACTGTGTGTGACACCACTCTATGGCACCACACTACTGTGTGTTACACTACTGTATGACACCACACTACTGTGTGTTACACCACTGTATGGCACCACACTACTGTGTGTTATACCACTGTATGACAACACACTACTGTGTGTTACACCACTATGTGACACCACACTACTGAGTTTTACACAACTATATGACAACACACTACTGTGTGTTACCCCACTATATGACAACACACCACTGTGTGTAACACCACTATATGACACAACACCACTGTGTATTACACCACTATATGACACCACACTACTGTATGTTACTCCGCGGTATGACACCATACTAGTGTGTGATACGCCATTGTATGATACCACACTACTGTGTGTTACACCACTGTATGACACTACAGTACTGTGTGTTACACCACTATATGACACCACACTACTGTGTGTTACACCATTGTATGACACCACACTACCGTGAGTTACACCACTATATGACACCACACTATTGTGTGTTACACCACTGTATGGCACTAAACTACTGTGTATTACACCAACCATATGACACCACACTACTGTGTGTTACACCACTATATGACACCGCACTACCGTGTGTTATACCACTGTATGACACCGCAATACTGTGAGTTACACCACTATATGACACCGCACTACTGTTTGTTACATAACTGTATGACACCACACTACTGTGTGTTACACCACTGTATAACACCACACTACTCTGTGTTACACCACTATATGACACCACACTACTGTGTGTTACCCCACTATATGACACCACACTACTCTGATTTACACCACTGTATGACACAACACTACAGTGTTTTACACCACAATATGACACCACACTACTCTGATTTACACCACTATATGACACCACATTACTGTGTGTTACACCACTGTATGACACCACACTACTTTGTGTTACACCACTGTATGACACCACACAACTGTGTGCGACACCACTGTATGACACCACACTGCTGTGTGTGACACCACTGTATGACAGCACTCTACTGTGTGTTACACTAACGTATGACACCACATTACTGTGTTACACTACTCTACGACACCACACTTCTGTGTTACACTACCGTATGGCACCACACTACTGTGTGTTACACTACTCCATGACACCGCCCTACTGTGTGTTACACCTCTATACGACACCACACTACTGTGCGTTAAACCACTATTTGACACCTCACTACTGTGTGTTACACCACTATAAGACACCACACTACTGTGTGTGAGACACCACTGTATGACACCACACTACTGTGTGTTACACCACAGTTAGACTCCACACAACACTGTGTGACACCACTGTATGACACCACACTACTGTGTGTTATAACACTAAATGACACCACACTACTGTGTGCTACACCACTATATGACACCACATTACTGTGTGTTACACCACTATATGACACCACACTACTGTGTGCTACACCACTATATGACACCACACTACTTTGTGTTACACCACTATATGACAACACTCTACTCTGATTTACACCACTATATGACACCACACTATTGTGTGTTACCCCACTCTATGACGCCACACTACTCTGTGTTACACCACTGTATGACACCACACTACTGTGTGTTACACCACTATATGACACCACGCTACTGTGTGTTACCCCACTATATGAAAAGGCACTACTGTGTGTTACACCACTCTATGACACCACACTACTGTGTGTTACACTACTATATGACACCACACTACCCTGTGTTACACCACTATCTGACACCGCACTACTGCCTGTTACAACACTGTATGACACCACACTAATGTGAGTTACACCACTATAAGACACCACACTACTCTGATTTACACCACTATATGACACCACACTATAGTGTGTTACACCACTATATGACAAACCACTACTGTGTGTTACACCACTGTATGACATCACACTACTCTGTGTTACACCACTATATGACACCACACTACTGTGTGTTACTCCACTATACGACACCACACTACTGTGTGTTACTCCACTATATGACACCACACTACTGTGTGTGACACCACTGTATGACACCACACTACTGTGTGTTACACCACTGTATGACACCACACTACAGTGTGTTACCCCACTATATGACACCACACTACTGTGTGTTACTCCACTATATGGCACCACACTACTGTGTGTGACACCACTTTATGACAACACACTACCCTGTGTTACACCGCTATATGACACCGCACTACTGATTGTTACAACACGGTATGACACCACAATACTGTGAGTTACTCCACTATATGACGCCACACTACTCTGATTTACACCACTATATGACACCACACTATTGTGTGATACAAAACTATATGATACCACACTACTGTGTGTTACACCACTGTATGACACCACACTACTGTGTGTTTCACCACTATATGACACCACACTACTCTGTGTTACTCCACTATATGACACCACACTACTGTATGTTACAACACTATATGACACAACACTACTGTTTTTTACACAACTCTATGACACCACACTACTGTGTGTTAACCACTGTATGACACCACACTACTGTGTGTTACACAAATGTATGGCACCACACTACTGTGTGTTACACCACTCTATGACACCACACTACTGTGTGTTACACTACTATATGACACCACACTACTGTGTGTGACACCGCTATATGACACCGCACTACTGCCTGTTACAACACTGTATGACACCACACTACTGTGTGTTACACTACTATATGACACCACACTAATCTGTATTACACCAATATATGACACCACACTACTGTGTGTTACGCTACTGTGTGACACCACACTACTCTGTGTTACACCACTATATGACACCACACTACTGTGTGTTACACTACTATATGACACCACACTACTGTGTATTACACAACTGAATGACACCACACTACTGTCTGTTACACTAATGTATGACACCGCAATACTGTGAGTTACACCACTATATGACACCGCACTACTGTGTGTTACATAACTGTATGACACCACACTATTGTGTGTTACACCACTGTATGACACCACACTACTCTGTGTTACACCCCTATATGACACCACACTACTGTGTGTTACTCCACTATATGACACCACACTACTCTGATTTACACCACTGTATGACACCACACTACAGTGTGTTACACCACAATATGACACCACACTACTCTGATTTACACCACTATATGACACCACATTACTGTGTGTTACACCACTGTATGACACCACACTACTGTGTGTTACACCACTGTATGACACCACACAACTGTGTGCGACACCACTGTATGACACCACACTACTGTGTGTGACACCAATGTATGACACCACTCTACTGTGTGTTACACTAACTTATGACACCACATTACTGTGTTACACTACTCTACGACACCACACTACTGTGTTACACTACCGTATGGCACCACACTACTGTGTGTTACACTACTCCATGACACCGCCCTACTGTGTGTTACACCACTATATGACACCACACTACTGTGTGTTACACCACTATTTGACACCTCACTACTGTGTGTTACACCGCTATAAGACACCACACTACTGTGTGTGAGACACCACTGTATGACACCACACTACTGTGTGTTACACCACTGTATGACTCTACACAACACTGTGAGACACCACTGCATGACACCACACTACTGTGTGTGACACCACTGTATGACATCACACTACTGTGTGTTATAACACTAAATGACACCACACTACTGTGTGCTACACCACTATATGACACCACATTACTGTGTGTTACACCACTATATGACACCACACTACTGTGTGCTACACCACTATATGACACCACACTACTTTGTGTTACACCACTATATGACAACACTCTACTCTGATTTACACCACAATATGACACCACATTATTGTGTGTTACACCACTATATGACACCACACTACTCTGATTTACACCACTGTATGACACCACACTACTGTGTGTTACACCACTATATGACACCAAACTATTCTGATTTACACCATAATATGACACCACACTACTGTGTGATACACCACTGTATGACACCACACTACTGTGTGTTACACCACTCTATGGCACCACACTACTGTCTCTTACACTACTGTATGACACCACACTACTGTGTGTTACACCAATCTATGGCACCACACTACTGTGTGTTACACTACTATATGACACCACACTATTGTGGGTGACTCCACTCTATGGCACCACACTACTGTGTGTTACACTACTATATGACACCACACTACTGTGTGTGACACCACTCTATGGCACCACACTACTGTGTGTTACACTACTGTATGACACCACACTACTGTGTGTTACACCACTGTATGGCACCACACTACTGTGTGTTACACCACTGTATGACAACACACTACTGTGTGATACACCACTATGTGACACCACACTACTGAGTTTTACACATCTATATGACACCACACTACTGTGTGTTACCCCACTATATGACAACACACCACTGTGTGTAACACGAGTATATGACACCACACCACTGTGTATTACACCACTATATGACACCACACTACTGTGTGTTACTCCGCGGTATGACACCACACTAGTGTGTGATACGCCATTGTATGATACCACACTACTGTGTGTTACACCACTGTATGACACTACAGTACTGTGTGTTACACCACTATTAGACACCACACTACTGTGTGTTACACCATTGTATGACACCACACTACTGTGTGTTACACCACTATATGACACCACACTATTGTGTGTTACACCACTGTATGGCACTAAACTACTGTGTATTACACCAACCATATGACACCACACTACTGTGTGTTACACCACTATATGACACCGCACTACCGTGTGTTATACCACTGTATGACACCGCAATACTGTGAGTTACACCACTATATGACACCGCACTACTGTGTGTTACATAACTGTATGACACCACACTACTGTGTGTTACACCACTATATGACAACACTCTACTCTGATTTACACCACTATATGACACCACACTATTGTGTGTTACACCACTATATGACACCACACTACTCTGATTTACACCACTGTATGACACCACACTACAGTGTGTTACACCACAATATGACACCACACTACTCTGATTTACACCACTATATGACACCACATTACTGTGTGTTACACCACTGTATGACACCACACTACTGTGTGTTACACCAATGTATGACACCACACAACTCTGTGGGACACCACTGTATGACACCACACTACTGTGTGTGACACCAATGTATGACACCACTCTACTGTGTGTTACACTAACGTATGACACCACATTACTGTGTTACACTACACTACGACACCACACTACTGTGTTACACTACCGTATGGCACCACACTACTGTGTGTTACACTACTCCATGACACCGCCCTACTGTGTGTTACACCACTATATGACACCACACTACTGTGTGTTACACCACTATTTGACACCTCACTACTGTGTGTTACACCACTATAAGACACCACACTACTGTGTGTGAGACACCACTGTATGACACCACACTACTGTGTGTTACACCACTGTATGACTCCACACAACACTGTGTGACACCACTGTATGACACCACACTACTGTGTGTGACACCACTGTATGACACCACACTACTGTGTGTTATAACACTAAATGACACCACACTACTGTGTGCTACACCACTATATGACACCACATTACTGTGTGTTACACCACTGTATGACACCACACTACTGTATGTTACACCACTCTATGGCACCAGACTACTGTGTGTTACACTACTGTATGACACCACAATACTGTGTGTTACACCAATCTATGGCACCACACTACTGTGTGTTACACTACTATATGACACCACATTATTGTGGGTGACTCCACTCTATGCCACCACACTACTGTGTGTTACACTACTATATGACACCACACTACTGTGTGTGACACCACTCTATGGCACCACACTACTGTGTGTTACACTACTGTATGACACCAAACTACTGTGTGTTACACCACGGTATGGCACCACACTACTGTGTGTTATACCACTGTATGACAACACACTACTGTGTGTTACACCACTATGTGACACCACACTACTGAGTTTTACACAACTATATGACAACACACTACTGTGTGTTACCCCACTATATGACAACACACCACTGTGTGTAACACCACTATATGACACAACACCACTGTGTATTACACCACTATATGACACCACACTACTGTATGTTACTCCGCGGTATGACACCATACTAGTGTGTGATACGCCATTGTATGATACCACACTACTGTGTGTTACACCACTGTATGACACTACAGTACTGTGTGTTACACCACTATATGACACCACACTACTGTGTGTTACACCATTGTATGACACCACACTACCGTGAGTTACACCACTATATGACACCACACTATTGTGTGTTACACCACTGTATGGCACTAAACTACTGTGTATTACACCAACCATATGACACCAGACTACTGTGTGTTACACCACTATATGACACCGCACTACCGTGTGTTATACCACTGTATGACACCGCAATACTGTGAGTTACACCACTATATGACACCGCACTACTGTTTGTTACATAACTGTATGACACCACACTACTGTGTGTTACACCACTGTATGACACCACACTACTCTGTGTTACACCACTATATGACACCACACTACTGTGTGTTACCCCACTATATGACACCACACTACTCTGATTTACACCACTGTATGACACAACACTACAGTGTTTTACACCACAATATGACACCACACTACTCTGATTTACACCACTATATGACACCACATTACTGTGTGTTACACCACTGTATGACACCACACTACTTTGTGTTACACCACTGTATGACACCACACAACTGTGTGCGACACCACTGTATGACACCACACTGCTGTGTGTGACACCACTGTATGACAGCACTCTACTGTGTGTTACACTAACGTATGACACCACATTACTGTGTTACACTACTCTACGACACCACACTTCTGTGTTACACTACCGTATGGCACCACACTACTGTGTGTTACACTACTCCATGACACCGCCCTACTGTGTGTTACACCTCTATACGACACCACACTACTGTGTGTTACACCACTATTTGACACCACTTTACTGTGTGTTACACCACTATAAGACACCACACTACTGTGTGTGAGACACCACTGTATGACACCACACTACTGTGTGTTACACCACAGTTAGACTCCACACAACACTGTGTGACACCACTGTATGACACCACACTACTGTGTGTTATAACACTAAATGACACCACACTACTGTGTGCTACACCACTATATGACACCACATTACTGTGTGTTACACCACTATATGACACCACACTACTGTGTGCTACACCACTATATGACACCACACTACTTTGTGTTACACCACTATATGACAACACTCTACTCTGATTTACACCACTATATGACACCACACTATTGTGTGTTACACCACTATATGACACCACACTACTCGGATTTACACCACTGTATGACACCACACTACTGTGTGTTACACCACTATATGACACCAAACTACTCTGATTTACACCTCTATATGACACCACACTACTGTGTGATACACCACTGTATAACACCATACTACTGTGTGTTACACCACTGTATTACACCACACTACTGTGTGTTACCCCACTCTATGACGCCACACTACTCTGTGTTACACCACTGTATGACACCACACTACTGTGTGTTACACCACTATATGACACCACGCTACTGTGTGTTACCCCACTATATGAAAAGGCACTACTGAGTGTTACACCACTCTATGACACCACACTACTGTGTGTTACACTACTATATGACACCACACTACCCTGTGTTACACCACTATCTGACACCGCACTACTGCCTGTTACAACACTGTATGACACCACACTAATGTGAGTTACACCACTATAAGACACCACACTACTCTGATTTACACCACTATATGACACCACACTATAGTGTGTTACACCACTATATGACAAACCACTACTGTGTGTTACACCACTGTATGACATCACACTACTCTGTGTTACACCACTATATGACACCACACTACTGTGTGTTACTCCACTATACGACACCACACTACTGTGTGTTACTCCACTATATGACACCACACTACTGTGTGTGACACCACTGTATGACACCACACTACTGTGTGTTACACCACTGTATGACACCACACTACAGTGTGTTACCCCACTATATGACACCACACTACTGTGTGTTACTCCACTATATGGCACCACACTACTGTGTGTGACACCACTTTATGACAACACACTACCCTGTGTTACACCGCTATATGACACCGCACTACTGATTGTTACAACACGGTATGACACCACAATACTGTGAGTTACTCCACTATATGACGCCACACTACTCTGATTTACAACACTATATGACACCACACTATTGTGTGATACAAAACTATATGATACCACACTACTGTGTGTTACACCACTGTATGACACCACACTACTGTGTGTTTCACCACTATATGACACCACACTACTCTGTGTTACTCCACTATATGACACCACACTACTGTATGTTACAACACTATATGACACAACACTACTGTTTTTTACATCACTCTATGACACCACACTACTGTGTGTTAACCACTGTATGACACCACACTACTGTGTGTTACACAAATGTATGGCACCACACTACTGTGTGTTACACCACTCTATGACACCACACTACTGTGTGTTACACTACTATATGACACCACACTACTGTGTGTGACACCGCTATATGACACCGCACTACTGCCTGTTACAACACTGTATGACACCACACTACTGTGTGTTACACTACTATATGACACCACACTAATCTGTATTACACCAATATATGACACCACACTACTGTGTGTTACGCTACTGTGTGACACCACACTACTCTGTGTTACACCACTATATGACACCAAACTACTGTGTGTTACACTACTATATGACACCACACTACTGTGTATTACACAACTGAATGACACCACACTACTGTCTGTTACACTAATGTATGACACCACACTACTGTGTGTTACACCATTGTATGACACCACACTACTGTGTGTTACACTACTATATGACACCACACTACTCTGTGTTACACCACTATATGACACCAAACTACTCTGTGTTACACCACTATATGACTCCACACTACTCTGTGTTACACCACTGTATGACACCAAACTACTGTGTGTACACCACTATATGACACCACACTACTCTGTGTTACACCACTGTATGACACCACACTACTGTGTGTTACACCACTCTATGACACCACACTAATCTGTGTTACACCACTATATGACACCACACTACTGTGTGTTACGCCATTGTATGACACCACACTACTGTGTGTTACACCACTGTATGACACCACACTACTGTGTGTAACACCACTCTATGGCACCACACTACAGAGTGTTACTCAATTATATGACACCACACTACTGTGTGTGACACCACTCTATGGCACCACACTACTGTGTGTTACACTACTGTATGACACCACACTACTGTGTGTTACACCACTCGAAGGAACCACACTACTGTGTTTACACAACTATATGACACCACACTACTGTGTGTGACACCACTCTATGGCACCACACTACTGTGTGTTACACTACTGTATGACACCACACAACTCTGTGTTACACCACTCTATGGCACCACACTACTGTGTGTTACACTACTATATGACACCACACTATTATGTGTGGCACCACTCTATGGCACCACACTACTGTGTGTTACACTACTATATGACACCACACTACTGTGTGTGACACCACTCTATGGCACCACACTACTGTGTGTTACACTACTGTATGACACCACACTACTGTGTGTTACACCACTCTATGGCACCACACTACTGTTTGTTACACTACTGTATGGCACCACACTACTCTGTGTTACACCACTATATGACACCACACTACTGTGTGTTACACTACTGTATGACACCACACCACTGTGTGTTACACTACTATATGACAGCACACTACTGTGTGTTACACCACTATATGACACCACACTACTGAGTGTTACGCCACTATATGACAACACACTACTGTGTGTTACACCCCTATATGACACCACACTACTCTGTGTTACACCACTATATGACACCACACTACTGTGTATTAAACTACTGTATGACACCACACTACTGTGTGTTACACCACTGTATGACAACACACTACTCTGTGTTACACTAATATATGACACCACACTACTGTGTGTTACACCACTATATGACACCACACTACTGTGTGCTACCTTACTATATGACAACACACTACTGTGTGTTACACCACCCTATGACACCACACTACTGCCTGTCACAACACTGTATGACACCACACTACTGTGTATTACCCCACTATATGACACCACACTACTTTGTATTACACTACTATATGACACCACACTACTCTGTGTTACACCACTATATGACACTACACTACTGTGTGTTACCCCACTATATGACACCACACTACTGTGAGTTACACTACTATATGACACCACACTACTGTGTGTTACACCACTATATGACACCACACTACTGTGTGTTACACCACTATATGACACCACACTACTGTGTGTTACACCACTATATGACACCACACTACTGTGTGTTACACTACTATATGACACCACACTACAGTGAGATACACCACTATATGACACCACTCTACTGTGTGTTACACCACTATATTACACCACACTACTGTGTGTTACACCACTATATGACACCACACTACTCTGTGTGTTACACCACTATATGACACCACACTACTGTGTGTTACACCACTCTATGGCACCACACTACTGTGTGTTACACTACTGAATGACACCACACTACTGTGTGTTACACCACCATATGACAACGCACTACTGCCTGTTACAACACTGTATGACACCACAGTATTGCGAGTTACACCACTATAAGACACCCACTACCACACTATATGACACCACACTATTGTGAGTTACGCCACTATGACACCACACAACTGTGTGTGACACCACTGTATGACACCACACTACTGTGTGTTACACCACTGTATGACAACACACTACTGTGTGTGACACCACTGTATGACACCACACTATTGTGTGTTACGCCACTATATGACACCACTCTACTGTGTGTTACACCACTGTATGACACCACACTACTGTGTATTACACCACTATATGACACCACACTACTGTGTGTTACTCCACTATATGACACCACACTACTGTGTGTTACAGCACTCTTTAACACCGAACTACTCTGTGTTACACCACTATATGACACCACACTACTGTTTGTTAATCACTGTATGACACTGCACTACTGTGTGTTACACTACTGTATGACACCACACTACTGTGTATTACACCACTATATGACACCACACTACTGTGTGTTACACCACTCTATGTCACCACACTACTGTGTGTTACACTACTGTATGACACCAGACTACCCTGTGTTACACCACTGTCTGACACCGCACTACTGCCTGTTACAACACTGTATGACACCACACTAATGTGAGTTACACCACTATATGACACCACACTACTCTGATTTACACCACTATATGACACCACACTATTGTGTGTTACTCCACTATATGTCACCACACTACTGTGTGTTACTCCACTATATGACACCACACTACCATGTGTGAGACACCACTGTATGACACCACAATACTGTGTGTTACACCACTGTATGACTCCACACAACTCTGTGTGACACCACTGTTTGATACCACTGTATGACACCACACTACTGTGTGTTATACCACTATATTACACCACACTACTGTGTGCTACACCACTATATGACACCACATTACTATGTGTTACACCACTATATGACACCACACTACTGTGTGCTACACCACTATATGACACCACACTACTTTGTGTTACACCACTATATGACAACACACTACTCTGATTTACACCACTATATGACACCACACTATTGTGTGTTACACCACTATATGACACCACACTACTCTGATTTACACCACTATATGACACCACACTATTGTGTGTTACACCACTGTATGGCACTAAACTACTGTGTATTACACCAACCATATGACACCACACTACTGTGTGTTACACCACTATATGACACCGCACTACCGTGTGTTATACCACTGTATGACACCGCAATACTGTGAGTTACACCACTATATGACACCGCACTACTGTTTGTTACATAACTGTATGACACCACACTACTGTGTGTTACACCACTGTATGACACCACACTACTCTGTGTTACACCACTATATGACACCACACTACTGTGTGTTACCCCACTTTATGACACCACACTACTCTGATTTACACCACTGTATGACACAACACTACAGTGTTTTACACCACAATATGACACCACACTACTCTGATTTACACCACTATATGACACCACATTACTGTGTGTTACACCACTGTATGACACCACACTACTTTGTGTTACACCACTGTATGACACCACACAACTGTGTGCGACACCACTGTATGACACCACACTGCTGTGTGTGACACCACTGTATGACAGCACTCTACTGTGTGTTACACTAACGTATGACACCACACTTCCCTGTGTTACACCACTATATGACACCGCACTACTCCCTGTTACAACACTGTATGACACCACACTAATGTGAGTTACACCACTATATGACACCACACTACTCGGATTTACACCAGTATATGACACCACATTATTGTGTGTTACACCACTATATGAAAAAACCACTACTGTGTGTTACACCACTGTATGACGTCACACTACTGTGTGTTACACCACTATATGACACCACACTACTGTGTGTTACTCCACTAAGTGACACAACACTACTGTGTGTTACTACACTATATGACACCACACTACTGTGTGTGACACCACTGTATGACACCACACTATTTTGTGTTACACCACTGTATGACACCACACTACAGTGTGTAACCCCACTATATGACACCACACTACTGTGTGTTACTCCACTATATGACACCACACTACTGTGTGTGACACCACTGTATGACAACACACTACCCTGTGTTACACCGCTATATGACACCGCACTACTGATTGTTACAACACGGTATGACACCACAATACAGTGAGTTACCTCACTATATGACACCACACTACTCTGATTTACACCACTATATGACACCACCCTATTGTGTGACACAAAACTATATGACACCACACTACTGTGTGTTACACCACTGTATGACACCACACTACTGTGTGTTACACCACTATATGACACCACACTACTCTATGTTTTTCCACTATATGACACCACACTACTGTGTGTTACAACACTATATGACACCACACTACTGTTTTTACACCACTCTATGACACCACACTACTGTGTTTTAACCACTGTATGACACCAAACTACTGTGTGTTACACAAATGTATGGCACCACACTACTGTGTGTTACACCACTCTATGACATCACACTACTGTGTGTGACACCGCTATATGACAGCGCATTACTGCCTGTTACAACACTGTATGACACCACACTACTGTGTGCTACACTACTATATGACACCACACTACTGTGTGTTTCACCACTGTATGACACCACACTACTGTGTGTTACACTACTATATGACACCACACTACTCTGTGTTACACTAACATATGACACCACACTGCTGTGTGTTACACCACTATATAACACCACACTACTGTGTGTTACTCCACTATATGACACCACACTACTGTGTGTTACACTACTGTATGACACCACACTACTGTGTGTTACACCACTAAGTGACACCACACTACTGTGTGTTACACTACTATATGACACCACACTACTGTGTGTGACACCGCTATATGACAGCGCATTACTGCCTGTTACAACACTGTATGACACCACACTACTGTGTGCTACACTACTATATGACACCACACTACTGTGTATTACACCACTATATGACACCACACTACTGTGTGTTACGCTACTGTATGACACCACACTACTCTGTGTTACACCGCTATATGACACCACACTACTGTGTGTTACACTACTATATGACACCACACTACTGTGTATTACACCACTGAATGACACCACACTACTGTCTGTTACACTACTGTATGACACCACACTACTGTGTGTTACACCACTGTATGACACCACACTACTGTGTGTTACACTACTATATGACACCACACTACTCTGTATTACACCACTATATGACACCACACTACTCTGTGTTACACCACTATATGACACCACACTACTCTGTGTTACACCACTATATGACACCACACTACTGTGTGTTACACCACTGTATGACACCACACTACTGTGTGTTACACCACTCTATGGCACCACACTACAGTGTGTTACTCAATTATATGACTCCACACTAATGTGTGTGACACCACTCTATGGCACCACTCTATTGTGTGTTACACTACTGTATGACACCACACTACTGTGTGCTTCACCACTCTAAGGAACCACACTACTGTGTGTTACACAACTATATGACACCACACTACTGTGTGTGACACCACTTTATGGCACCACACTACTGTGTGTTACACTACTGTATGACACCAAACTACTGTGTGTTACACCAGTCTATGGCACCACACTACTGTGTGTTACACTGCTATATGACACCACACTATTGTGTGTGACACCACTCTAAGGCACCACAATACTGTGTGTTACACTACGATATGACACCGCACTACTGTTTGTGACACCACTCTATGGCACCACACTACTGTGTTACACTACTTTATGACACCAAACTACTGTGTGTTACACTACTATATGACAGCACACTACTGTGTGTTACACCACTCTATGACGCCTCACTACTGTGTGTTACACCGCTATATCACACCACACTACTCTGTGTTACACCACTATATGACACCACACTACTGTGTATTACAATACTGTATGACACCACACTACTGTGTGTTACACTACTGTATGACACCACACTACCCTGTGTTACACTAACATATGACACCACACTACTGTGTGTTACACCACTATATGACACCACACTACTGTGTGTTACTACACTATATGACACCACACTACTGTGTGTTACACTACTGTATGACACCACACTACTGTGTGTTACACCACTCTATGACACCACACTACTGCCTGTTACAACACTGTATGACACCACACTACTGTGTATTACCCCACTATATGACACCACACTACTTTGTATTACACTACTATATGACAACAAACTACTCTGTGTTACACCACTATATGACACCACACTACTGTGTGTTACCCCATTATATGACACCACACTACTGTGAGTTAAACTACTATATGACACCACACTACTGTGTGTTACACCACTATATGACACCACACTACTGTGTGTTACACCACTATATGACACCACACTACTGTGTGTTACACCACAATGTGACACTACACTACTGTGGGTTACACTACTATATGACACCTCACTACTGTGAGTTACACCACTATATGACACCACACTACTGTGTGTTACACCACTATATTATACCACACTACTGTGTGTTACACCACTATATGACACCACACTACTGTGTGTTACACCACAATATGACACCACATTACTGTGTGTTACACCACTCTATGGTACCACACTACTGTGTGTTGCACTACTGTATGACACCACACTACTGTGTGTTACACCACTATATGACACCGCAATACTGCCTGTTACAACACTGTATGACACCTCATTATTGTGAGTTACACCACTATAAGACACCACACTACTCTGATTTACACCACTATATGACACCACACTATTGTGTGTTACGCCACTAGGACACCACACAACTGTGTGTGACACCACTGTATGACACCACACTACTTTGTGTTACACCACTGTATGACACCACACAACTGTGTGCGACACCACTGTATGACACCACACTACTATGTGTGACACCACTGTAACACAACACCACTCTACTGTGTGTTACACTAACGTATGACACCACATTACTGTGTTACACTACTCTACGTCACCACACTACTGTGTTACACTACCGTATGGCACCACACTACTGTGTGTTACACTACTCCATGACACCGCCCTACTGTGTGTTACACCACTATATGACACCACACTACTGTGTGTTACACCACTATTTGACACCTCACTACTGTGTGTTACACCACTATAAGACACCACACTACTGTGTGTGAGACAACACTGTATGACACCACACTACTGTGTGATACACCACAGTATGACTCCACACAACACTGTGTGACACCACTGTATGACACCACACTACTGTGTGTGACACCACTGTATGACACCACACTACTGTGTGTTATAACACTAAATGACACCACACTACTGTGTGCTACACCACTATATGACACCACATTACTGTGTGTTACACCACTATATGACATCACACTACTGTGTGCTACACCACTATATGACACCACTCTACTCTGATTAACACCACTTTATGACACCAAACTACTCTGATTTACACCACTATATGACACCACACTACTGTGTGATACACCACTGTATGACACCATACTACTGTGTGTTACACCACTGTATTACACCACACTACTGTGTGTTACCGCACTCTATGACGCCACGCTACTGTGTGTTACACCACTGTATGACACCACACTACTGTGTGTTACACCACTATATGACACCACACTACTGTGTGTTCCAACACTATATGACACCACGCTACTGTGTGTTACCCCACTATATGAAAACGCACTACTGTGTGTTACACCACTCTATGACACCACACTACTGTGTGTTACACTACTATATGACACCACACTACCCTGTGTTACACCACAATCTGACACCGCACTACTGCCTGTTACAACACTGTATGACACCACACTAATGTGAGTTACACCACTATATGACACCACACTACTCTGATTTACACCACTATATGACACCACACTATTGTGTGTTACACCACTATATGACAAACACCAACTGTGTGTTACACCACTGTATGACCTCACACTACTGTGTGTTACACCACTATATGACACCACACTACTGTGTGTTACTCCACTATATGACACCACACTACTGTGTGTTACTCCACTATATGACACCACACTACTGTGTGTGACACCACTGTATGACACCACATTACTGTGTGTTACTCCACTGTATGACACCACACTACAGTGTGTTACCCCACTATATGACACCACACTACTGTGTGTTACTCCACTATATGGCACCACACTACTGTGTGTGACACCACTGTATGACAACACACTACCCTGTGTTACACCGCTATATGACACCGCACTACTGATTGTTACAACACGGTATGACACCACAATACTGTGAGTTACTCCACTATATGACGCCACACTACTCTGATTTACACCACTATATGACACCACACTATTGTGTGATACAAAACTATATGACACCACACTACTGTGTGTTACACCACTATATTACACCACACTACTGTGTGTTACCCCACTCTATGACGCCACATTACTGTGTGTTACACCACTATATAACACCACACTAATGTGTGTTCCAAAACTATATAACACCACACTACTGTGTGTTACCCCACTATATGAAAACACACTACTGTGTGTTACACCACTCTATGACAACACACTACTGTGTGTTTCACTACTATATGACACCACACTTCCCTGTGTTACACCACTATATGACATCGCACTACTGCCTGTAACAACACTGTATGACACCACACTAATGTGAGTTACACCACTATATGACACCACACTACTCTGATTTACACCAGTATATGACACCACATTATTGTGTGTTACACCACTATATGACAAACCACTACTGTGTGTTACACCACTGTATGACATCACACTACTGTGTGTTACACCACTATATGACACCACACTACTGTGTGTTACTCCACTATATGACACCACACTACTGTGTGTTACTCCACTATATGACACCACACTACTGTGTGTGACACCACTGTATGACACCACACTATTGTGTGTTACACCACTGTATGACACCACACTACAGTGTGTAACCCCACTATATGACACCACACTACTGTGTGTTACTCCACTATATGACACCACACTACTGTGTGTGACACCACTGTATGACAACACACTACCCTGTGTTACACCGCTATATGACACCGCACTACTGATTGTTACAACACGGTATGACACCACAATACAGTGAGTTACTCCACTATATGACACCACACTACTCTGATTTACACCACTATATGACACCACACTATTGTGTGATACAAAACTATATGACACCACACTACTGTGTGTTACACCACTGTATGACACCACACTACTTTGTGTTACACCACTATATGACACCACACTACTCTGTGTTACTCCACTATATGACACCACACTACTGTGTGTTACAACACTATATGACACCACACTACTGTTTTTTACACCACTCTATGACACCACACTACTGTGTGTTAACCACTGTATGACACCAAACTACTGTGTGTTACACAAATGTATGGCACCACACTACTGTGTGTTACACCACTCTATGACATCACACTACTGTGTGTTACACTACTATATGACACCACACTACTGTGTGTGACACCGCTATATGACACCGCATTACTGCCTGTTACAACACTGTATGACACCACACTACTGTGTGTTACACTACTATATGACACCACACTACTGTGTATTACACCACTATATGACACCACACTACTGTGTGTTACGCTACCGTATGACACCACACTACTCTGTGTTACACCGCTATATGACACCACACTACTGTGTGTTACACTACTATATGACACCACACTACTGTGTATTACACCACTGAATGACACCACACTACTGTCTGTTACATTACTGTATGACACCACACTACTGTGTGTTTCACCACTGTATGACACCACACTACTGTGTGTTACACTACTATATGACACCACACTACTCTGTGTTACACTAACATATGACACCACACTGCTGTGTGTTACACCACTATATGACACCACACTACTGTGTGTTACTCCACTATATGACACCACACTACTGTGTGTTACACTACTGTATGACACCACACTACTGTGTGTTACACCACTAAGTGACACCACACTACTGTGTGTTACACTACTATATGACACCACACTACTGTGTGTGACACCGCTATATGACAGCGCATTACTGCCTGTTACAACACTGTATGACACCACACTACTGTGTGCTACACTACTATATGACACCACACTACTGTGTATTACACCACTATATGACACCACACTACTGTGTGTTACGCTACTGTATGACACCACACTACTCTGTGTTACACCGCTATATGACACCACACTACTGTGTGTTACACTACTATATGACACCACACTACTGTGTATTACACCACTGAATGACACCACACTACTGTCTGTTACACTACTGTATGACTCCACACTACTGTGTGTTACACCACTGTATGACACCACACTACTGTGTGTTACACTACTATATGACACCACACTACTCTGTGTTACACCACTATATGACACCACACTACTCTGTGTTACACCACTATATGACACCACACTACTCTGTGTTACACCACTATATGACACCACACTACTGTGTGTTACACCACTGTATGACACCACACTACTGTGTGTTACACCACTCTATGGCACCACACTACAGTGTGTTACTCAATTATATGACTCCACACTACTGTGTGTGACACCACTCTATGGCACCACTCTATTGTGTGTTACACTACTGTATGACACCACACTACTGTGTGCTTCACCACTCTAAGGAACCACACTACTGTGTGTTACACAACTATATGACACCACACTACTGTGTGTGACACCACTTTATGGCACCACACTACTGTGTGTTACACTACTGTATGACACCAAACTACTGTGTGTTACACCAGTCTATGGCACCACACTACTGTGTGTTACACTGCTATATGACACCACACTATTGTGTGTGACACCACTCTAAGGCACCACAATACTGTGTGTTACACTACGATATGACACCGCACTACTGTTTGTGACACCACTCTATGGCACCACACTACTGTGTTACACTACTTTATGACACCACACTACTGTGTGTTACACTACTATATGACAGCACACTACTGTGCGTTGCACCACTCTATGACGCCTCACTACTGTGTGTTACACCGCTATATGACACCACACTACTCTGTGTTACACCACTATATGACACCACACTACTGTTTTTTACACCACTCTATGACACCACACTACTGTGTGTTAAACACTGTATGACACCAAACTACTGTGTGTTACACAAATGTATGGCACCACACTACTGTGTGTTACACCACTCTATGACATCACACTACTGTGTGTTACACTACTATATGACACCACACTACTGTGTGTGACACCGCTATATGACACCGCATTACTGCCTGTTACAACACTGTATGACACCACACTACTGTGTGTTACACTACTATATGACACCACACTACTGTGTATTACACCACTATATGACACCACACTACTGTGTGTTACGCTACCGTATGACACCACACTACTCTGTGTTACACCGCTATATGACACCACACTACTGTGTGTTACACTACTATATGACAGCACACTACTGTGTATTACACCACTGAATGACACCACACTACTGTCTGTTACACTACTGTATGACACCACACTACTGTGTGTTTCACCACTGTATGACACCACACTACTGTGTGTTACACTACTATATGACACCACACTACTCTGTGTTACACTAACATATGACACCACACTGCTGTGTGTTACACCACTATATGACACCACACTACTGTGTGTTACTCCACTATATCACACCACACTACTGTGTGTTACACTACTGTATGACACCACACTACTGTGTGTTACACCACTAAGTGACACCACACTACTGTGTGTTACACTACTATATGACACCACACTACTGTGTGTGACACCGCTATATGACAGCGCATTACTGCCTGTTACAACACTGTATGACACCACACTACTGTGTGCTACACTACTATATGACACCACACTACTGTGTATTACACCACTATATGACACCACACTACTGTGTGTTACGCTACTGTATGACACCACACTACTCTGTGTTACACCGCTATATGACACCACACTACTGTGTGTTACACTACTATATGACACCACACTACTGTGTATTACACCACTGAATGACACCACACTACTGTCTGTTACACTACTGTATGACACCACACTACTGTGTGTTACACCACTGTATGACACCACACTACTGTGTGTTACACTACTATATGACACCACACTACTCTGTGTTACACCACTATATGACACCACACTACTCTGTGTTACACCACTATATGACACCACACTACTCTGTGTTACACCACTATATGACACCACACTACTGTGTGTTACACCACTGTATGACACCACACTACTGTGTGTTACACCACTCTATGGCACCACACTACAGTGTGTTACTCAATTATATGACTCCACACTACTGTGTGTGACACCACTCTATGGCACCACTCTATTGTGTGTTACACTACTGTATGACACCACACTACTGTGTGCTTCACCACTCTAAGGAACCACACTACTGTGTGTTACACAACTATATGACACCACACTACTGTGTGTGACACCACTTTATGGCACCACACTACTGTGTGTTACACTACTGTATGACACCAAACTACTGTGTGTTACACCAGTCTATGGCACCACACTACTGTGTGTTACACTGCTATATGACACCACACTATTGTGTGTGACACCACTCTAAGGCACCACAATACTGTGTGTTACACTACGATATGACACCGCACTACTGTTTGTGACACCACTCTATGGCACCACACTACTGTGTTACACTACTTTATGACACCACACTACTGTGTGTTACACTACTATATGACAGCACACTACTGTGTGTTACACCACTCTATGACGCCTCACTACTGTGTGTTACACCGCTATATGACACCACACTACTCTGTGTTACACCACTATATGACACCACACTACTGTGTATTACACTACTGTATGACACCACACTACTGTGTGTTACACTACTGTATGACACCACACTACCCTGTGTTACACTAACATATGACACCACACTACTGTGTGTTACACCACTATATGACACCACACTACTGTGTGTTTCTCCACAATATGACACCACACTACTGTGTGTTACACTACTGTATGACACCACACTACTGTGTGTTACACCACTCTATGACACCACACTACTGCCTGTTACAACACTGTATGACACCACACTACTGTGTATTACCCCACTATATGACACCACACTACTTTGTATTACACTACTATATGACACCAAACTACTCTGTGTTACACCACTATATGACACCACACTACTGTGTGTTACCCCATTATATGACACCACACTACTGTGAGTTAAACTACTATATGACACCACACTACTGTGTGTTACACCGCTATATGACACCACACTACTGTGTGTTACACCACTATATGACACCACACTACTGTGTGTTACACCACAATGTGACACTACACTACTGTGGGTTACACTACTATATGACACCTCACTACTGTGAGTTACACCACTATATGACACCACACTACTGTGTGTTACACCACTATATTATACCACACTACTGTGTGTTACACCACTATATGACACCACACTACTGTGTGTTACACCACAATATGACACCACATTACTGTGTGTTACACCACTCTATGGTACCACACTACTGTGTGTTGCACTACTGTATGACACCACACTACTGTGTGTTACACCACTATATGACACCGCAATACTGCCTGTTACAACACTGTATGACACCACATTATTGTGAGTTACACCACTATAAGACACCACACTACTCTGATTTACAACACTATATGACACCACACTATTGTGTGTTACGCCACTAGGACACCACACAACTGTGTGTGACACCACTGTATGACACCACACTACTTTGTGTTACACCACTGTATGACACCACACAACTGTGTGCGACACCACTGTATGACACCACACTACTATGTGTGACACCACTGTAACACAACACCACTCTACTGTGTGTTACACTAACGTATGACACCACATTACTGTGTTACACTACTCTACGTCACCACACTACTGTGTTACACTACCGTATGGCACCACACTACTGTGTGTTACACTACTCCATGACACCGCCCTACTGTGTGTTACACCACTATATGACACCACACTACTGTGTGTTACACCACTATTTGACACCTCACTACTGTGTGTTACACCACTATAAGACACCACACTACTGTGTGTGAGACAACACTGTATGACACCACACTACTGTGTGATACACCACAGTATGACTCCACACAACACTGTGTGACACCACTGTATGACACCACACTACTGTGTGTGACACCACTGTATGACACCACACTACTGTGTGTTATAACACTAAATGACACCACACTACTGTGTGCTACACCACTATATGACACCACATTACTGTTTGTTACACCACTATATGACACCACACTACTGTGTGCTACACCACTATATGACACCACTCTACTCTGATTAACACCACTTTATGACACCAAACTACTCTGATTTACACCACTATATGACACCACACTACTGTGTGATACACCACTGTATGACACCATACTACTGTGTGTTACACCACTGTATTACACCACACTACTGTGTGTTACCCCACTCTATGACGCCACGCTACTGTGTGTTACACCACTGTATGACACCACACTACTGTGTGTTACACCACTATATGACACCACACTACTGTGTGTTCCAACACTATATGACACCACGCTACTGTGTGTTACCCCACTATATGAAAACGCACTACTGTGTGTTACACCACCCTATGACACCACACTACTGTGTGTTACACTACTATATGACACCACACTACCCTGTGTTACACCACAATCTGACACCGCACTACTGCCTGTTACAACACTGTATGACACCACACTAATGTGAGTTACACCACTATATGACACCACACTACTCTGATTTACACCACTATATGACACCACACTATTGTGTGTTACACCACTATATGACAAACACCAACTGTGTGTTACACCACTGTATGACCTCACACTACTGTGTGTTACACCACTATATGACACCACACTACTGTGTGTTACTCCACTATATGACACCACACTACTGTGTGTTACTCCACTATATGACACCACACTACTGTGTGTGACACCACTGTATGACACCACATTACTGTGTGTTACTCCACTGTATGACACCACACTACAGTGTGTTACCCCACTATATGACACCACACTACTGTGTGTTACTCCACTATATGGCACCACACTACTGTGTGTGACACCACTGTATGACAACACACTACCCTGTGTTACACCGCTATATGACACCGCACTACTGATTGTTACAACACGGTATGACACCACAATACTGTGAGTTACTCCACTATATGACGCCACACTACTCTGATTTACACCACTATATGACACCACACTATTGTGTGATACAAAACTATATGACACCACACTACTGTGTGTTACACCACTATATTACACCACACTACTGTGTGTTACCCCACTCTATGACGCCACATTACTGTGTGTTACACCACTATATAACACCACACTAATGTGTGTTCCAAAACTATATAACACCACACTACTGTGTGTTACCCCACTATATGAAAACACACTACTGTGTGTTACACCACTCTATGACAACACACTACTGTGTGTTTCACTACTATATGACACCACACTTCCCTGTGTTACACCACTATATGACATCGCACTACTGCCTGTAACAACACTGTATGACACCACACTAATGTGAGTTACACCACTATATGACACCACACTACTCTGATTTACACCAGTATATGACACCACATTATTGTGTGTTACACCACTATATGACAAACCACTACTGTGTGTTACACCACTGTATGACATCACACTACTGTGTGTTACACCACTATGTGACACCACACTACTGTGTGTTACTCCACTATATGACACCACACTACTGTGTGTTACTCCACTATATGACACCACACTACTGTGTGTGACACCACTGTATGACACCACACTATTGTGTGTTACACCACTGTATGACACCACACTACAGTGTGTAACCCCACTATATGACACCACACTACTGTGTGTTACTCCACTATATGACACCACACTACTGTGTGTGACACCACTGTATGACAACACACTACCCTGTGTTACACCGCTATATGACACCGCACTACTGATTGTTACAACACGGTATGACACCACAATACAGTGAGTTACTCCACTATATGACACCACACTACTCTGATTTACACCACTATATGACACCACACTATTGTGTGATACAAAACTATATGACACCACACTACTGTGTGTTACACCACTGTATGACACCACACTACTGTGTGTTACACCACTATATGACACCACACTACTCTGTGTTACTCCACTATATGACACCACACTACTGTGTGTTACAACACTATATGACACCACACTACTGTTTTTTACACCACTCTATGACACCACACTACTGTGTGTTAACCACTGTATGACACCAAACTACTGTGTGTTACACAAATGTATGGCACCACACTACTGTGTGTTACACCACTCTATGACATCACACTACTGTGTGTTACACTACTATATGACACCACACTACTGTGTGTGACACCGCTATATGACACCGCATTACTGCCTGTTACAACACTGTATGACACCACACTACTGTGTGTTACACTACTATATGACACCACACTACTGTGTATTACACCACTATATGACACCACACTACTGTGTGTTCCGCTACCGTATGACACCACACTACTCTGTGTTACACCGCTATATGACACCACACTACTGTGTGTTACACTACTATATGACACCACACTACTGTGTATTACACCACTGAATGACACCACACTACTGTCTGTTACACTACTGTATGACACCACACTACTGTGTGTTTCACCACTGTATGACACCACACTACTGTGTGTTACACTACTATATGACACCACACTACTCTGTGTTACACTAACATATGACACCACACTGCTGTGTGTTACACCACTATATGACACCACACTACTGTGTGTTACTCCACTATATGACACCACACTACTGTGTGTTACACTACTGTATGACACCACACTACTGTGTGTTACACCACTCTATGACACCACACTACTGTGTGTTACACCACTCTATGACACCACACTACTGCCTGTTACAACACTGTATGACACCACACTACTGTGTATTACCCCACTATATGACACCACACTACTTTGTATTACACTACTATATGACACCAAACTACTCTGTGTTACACCACTATATGACACCACACTACTGTGTGTTACCCCACTATATGACACCACACTACTGTGAGTTACACTACTATATGACACCACACTACTGTGTGTTACACCACTATATGACACCACACTACTGTGTGTTACACCACTATATGACACCACACTACTGTGTGTTGCACTACTGTATGACACCACACTACTGTGTGTTACACCACTATATGACACCGCAATACTGCCTGTTACAACACTGTATGACACCACATTATTGTGAGTTACACCACTATAAGACACCACACTACTCTGATTTACACCACTATATGACACCACACTATTGTGTGTTACACCACTATATGACAAACACCAACTGTGTGTTACACCACTGTATGACCTCACACTACTGTGTGTTACACCACTATATGACACCACACTACTGTGTGTTACTCCACTATATGACACCACACTACTGTGTGTTACTCCACTATATGACACCACACTACTGTGTGTGACACCACTGTATGACACCACATTACTGTGTGTTACTCGACTGTATGACACCACACTACAGTGTGTTACCCCACTATATGACACCACACTACTGTGTGTTACTCCACTATATGGCACCACACTACTGTGTGTGACACCACTGTATGACAACACACTACCCTGTGTTACACCGCTATATGACACCGCACTACTGATTGTTACAACACGGTATGACACCACAATACTGTGAGTTACTCCACTATATGACGCCACACTACTCTGATTTACACCACTATATGACACCACACTATTGTGTGATACAAAACTATATGACACCACACTACTGTGTGTTACACCACTATATTACACCACACTACTGTGTGTTACCCCACTCTATGACGCCACATTACTGTGTGTTACACCACTATATAACACCACACTAATGTGTGTTCCAAAAATTTATATAACACCACACTACTGTGTGTTACCCCACTATATGAAAACACACTACTGTGTGTTACACCACTCTATGACAACACACTACTGTGTGTTTCACTACTATATGACACCACACTTCCCTGTGTTACACCACTATATGACATCGCACTACTGCCTGTAACAACACTGTATGACACCACACTAATGTGAGTTACACCACTATATGACACCACACTACTCTGATTTACACCAGTAAATGACACCACATTATTGTGTGTTACACCACTATATGACAAACCACTACTGTGTGTTACACCACTGTATGACATCACACTACTGTGTGTTACACCACTATATGACACCACACTACTGTGTGTTACTGCACTATATGACACCACACTACTGTGTGTTAGTCCACTATATGACACCACACTACTGTGTGTGACACCACTGTATGACACCACACTATTGTGTGTTACACCACTGTATGACACCACACTACAGTGTGTAACCCCACTATATGACACCACACTACTGTGTGTTACTCCACTATATGACACCACACTACTGTGTGTGACACCACTGTATGACAACACACTACCCTGTGTTACACCGCTATATGACAACGCACTACTGATTGTTACAACACGGTATGACACCACAATACAGTGAGTTACTCCACTATATGACACCACACTACTTTGATTTACACCACTATATGTCACCACACTATTGTGTGATACAAAACTATATGACACCACACTACTGTGTGTTACACCACTGTATGACACCACACTACTGTGTGTTACACCACTATATGACACCACACTACTCTGTGTTACTCCACTATATGACACCACACTACTGTGTGTTACAACACTATATGACACCACACTACTGTTTTTTACACCACTCTATGACACCACACTACTGTGTGTTAACCACTGTATGACACCAAACTACTGTGTGTTACACAAATGTATGGCACCACACTACTGTGTGTTACACCACTCTATGACATCACACTACTGTGTGTTACACTACTATATGACACCACACTACTGTGTGTGACACCGCTATATGACACCGCATTACTGCCTGTTACAATACTGTATGACACCACACTACTGTGTGTTACACTACTATATGACACCACACTACTGTGTATTACACCACTATATGACACCACACTACTGTGTGTTACGCTACCGTATGACACCACACTACTCTGTGTTACACCGCTATATGACAAAACACTACTGTGTGTTACACTACTATATGACACCACACTACTGTGTATTACACCACTGAATGACACCACACTACTGTCTGTTACACTACTGTATGACACCACACTACTGTGTGTTTCACCACTGTATGACACCACACTACTGTGTGTTACACTACTATATGACACCACACTACTCTGTGTTACACTAACATATGACACCACACTGCTGTGTGTTACACCACTATATGACACCACACTACTGTGTGTTACTCCACTATATGACACCACACTACTGTGTGTTACACTACTGTATGACACCACACTACTGTGTGTTACACCACTCTATGACACCACACTACTGTGTGTTACACCACTCTATGACACCACACTACTGCCTGTTACAACACTGTATGACACCACACTACTGTGTATTACCCCACTATATGACACCACACTACTTTGTATTACACTACTATATGACACCAAACTACTCTGTGTTACACCACTATATGACACCACACTACTGTGTGTTACCCCACTATATGACACCACACTACTATGAGTTACACTACTATATGACACCACACTACTGTGTGTTACACCACTATATGACACCACACTACTGTGTGTTACACCACTATATGACACCACACTACTGTGTGTTGCACTACTGTATGACACCACACTACTGTGTGTTACACCACTATATGACACCGCAATACTGCCTGTTACAACACTGTATGACACCACATTATTGTGAGTTACACCACTATAAGACACCACACTACTCTGATTTACACCACTATATGATACCACACTATTGTGTGTTACGCCACTATGACACCACACAACTGTGTGTGACACCACTGTATGACACCACACTACTGTGTGTTACTCCGCTGTATGACACCACACTACTGTGTGTGACACCACTGTATGACACCACACTATTGTGTGTTACGCCACTATATGACACCACTCTACTGTGTGTTACACCACTGTATGACACAACACTACTGTGTATTACACCACTATATGACACCACACTACTGTGTGTTACTCCACTATATGACACCACACTACTGTGTGTTACAACACTGTATGACACCACACTACTGTGTGTTACACCACTCTTTGACACAGAACTACTGTGTGTTACACCACTATATGACACCACACTACTGTGTGTTAATCACTGTATGACACTGCACCACTGTGTGTTACACTACTGTATGACACCACACTACTGTATATTACACCACTATATGACACCACACTACTGTGTGTTACACCACTCTATCAAACCTCACTACTGTGTGTTACACCTCTATATGACACCACACTACTGTGTGTTACTTCACCGTATGACACCACACTACAGTGTCTTTCTCCACTATATGATACCACACTACTGTGTATTACACCACTATATGACACCACACTACTGTGTGTTACTCCACTGTGTGACACCACATTACTGTGTGTCACCCCACTATATGACAACACACTACTGTGTGTTACACCACTCTATGACACCACACTACTGTGTGTTACACTCCTATATGACACCACACTACCCTGTGTTACACCGCTATATGACACCGCACTACTGCCTGTTACAACACTGTATGACACCACACTACTAACAGTTACACTACTATATGACACCACACTACTCTGATTTACACCACTATATGACACCACACTACTGTGTGTTACTCCACTATATGACACCACACTACTGTGTGTTACACCACAAAAAGACACCACACTACTGTGAGTTACTCCACTCTATGACACCACACTATTTTGTGCTACACCACTATATGACACCACACAACTGTGTGTTACACCACTATATGACACCACACTACTGTGTGTTACACTACTGTATGACACTGCACTACTGTGTGTTACACTACTGTATGACACCACACTACTGTGTATTACACCACTATATGACACCACACAACCGTGTGTTACACCACTATATGACACCACATTACTGTGTGTTACCCCACTGTATGACACTGCACTACTGTGTGTTACATTATTGTATGACACCACACTTCTGTGTATTACACCACTATATGACACCACACAACCGTGTGTTACACCACTATATGACACCACACAACTGTGTGTTACACCACTATATGACACCACACTACTGTGTGTTACACCAGTGTATGACACCACACTACTGTGTATTACAACATTATATGACACTTCACTACTGTGTGATACACTACTGCATGACACCACACTACTGTGTAATACACTATTATATGACACTGCACTACTGTGTGTTATCCCACTGTATGACACTGCACTACCGTGTGTTACACCACTGTATGACACCACACTTCTGTGTGTTACACCACTATATGACACCACACTACTGTGTGTTACACCACTATAGGACACCACACTACTGTGTGTTACCCCACTATATGACAACAAACTACTGTGTGTTACACCACTGTATGACACTACACTACTTTGTGTTACACCACTATATGACACCACACTACTGTGTGTTACGCCATTGTATGACACCACACAACTGTGTGTTACACCACTATATGACACCACACTACTGTGTGTTACACCACTCTATGGCACCACACTACTGTGTGTTACACTACTGTATGACATCACACTACTGTGTGTTACACCACTCTAAGGAACCACACTACTGTGTGTTACACAACTATATGACACCACACTACTGTGTGTGACACCACTCTATGGCACCACACTACTGTGTGTTACGCCATTGTATGACACCACCCTACTTTGGGTAACGCCATTGTATGACACCACACTACTGTGTGTTACACCACCATATGACACTGCACTACTGTGTGTTATCCCACTGTATGACACTGCACTACCGTGTGTTACACCACTGTATGTCACCACACTTCTGTGTGTTACACCACTATATGACACCACACTTCTGTGTGTTACGCCATTGTATGACTCCACCCTATTGTGTGTAACACCACTATATGACACCACACCACTGTGTATTACACCACTATATGACACCACACTACTGTGTGTTACTCCACGGTATGACGCCACACTAGTGTGTGATACGCCATTGTATGATACCACACTACTGTGTGTTACACCACTGTATGACAATACACTACTGTGTGTTACACCAATATATGACACCACACTACTGTGTGTTACACCATTGTATGACACCACACTACCGTGTGTTACACCACTATATGACACCACACTATTGTGTGTTACACCACTGTATGGCACTAAACTACTGTGTATTACACCACCATATGATACCACAATACTGTGTGTTACACCAATATATGACACCGCACTACCGTGTGTTATACCACTATATGACACCGCAATACCGTGTGTTACACCACTATATGACGCCACACTACTCTGATTTACACCACTATATGACACCACACTATTGTGTGATACAAAACTATATGACACCACACTACTGTGTGTTACACCACTGTATGACACCACACTACTGTGTGTTACACCACTATATGACACCACACTACTCTGTGTTACTCCACTATATGACACCACACTACTGTGTGTTACAACACTATATGACACCACACTACTGTTTTTACACCACTCTATGACACCACACTACTGTGTGTTAACCACTGTATGACACCAAACTACTGTGTGTTACACAAATGTATGGCACCACACTACTGTGTGTTACACCACTCTATGACATCACACTACTGTGTGTTACACTACTATATGACACCACACTACTGTGTGTGACACCGCTATATGACACCGCATTACTGCCTGTTACAACACTGTATGACACCACACTACTGTGTGTTACACTACTATATGACACCACACTACTGTGTATTACACCATTATATGACACCACACTACTGTGTGTTACGCTACCGTATGACACCACACTACTTTGTGTTACACCGCTATATGACACCACACTACTCTGTGTTACACTACTATATGACACCACACTACTGTGTATTACACCACTGAATGACACCACACTACTGTCTGTTACACTACTGTATGACACCACACTACTGTGTGTTTCACCACTGTATGACACCACACTAGTGTGTGTTACACTACTATATGACACCACACTACTCTGTGTTACACCACTATATGACACCACACTACTCAGTGTTACACCACTATATGACACCACACTACTCTGTGTTACACCACTATATGACACCACACTACTGTGTGTTACACCACTGTATGACACCACACTACTGTGTGTTACACAACTCTATGGCACCACACTACAGTGTGTTACTCAATTATATGACTCCACACTAGTGTGTGTGACCCCACTCTATGGCACCACACTATTGTGTGTTACACTACTGTATGACACCACACTACTGTGTGTTACACCACTCTAAGGAACCACACTACTGTGTGTTACACAACTATATGACACCACACTACTGTGTGTGACACCACTCTATGGCACCACACTACAGTGTGTTACACTACTGTATGACACCACACTACTGTGTGTTACACCAGTCTATGGCACCACACTACGGTGTGTTACACTACTATATGACACCACACTATTGTGTCTGACACCACTCTAAGGCACCACAATACTGTGTGTTACACTACGATATGACACCGCACTACTGTTTGTGACACCACTCTATGGCACCACACTACTGTGTTACACTACTGTATGACACCACACTACTGTGTGTTACACTACTATATGACAGCACACTACTGTGTGTTACACCATTATATGACACCACACTACTGAGTGTTACCCCACTATATGACAACACACTACTGTGTGTTACACCATTCTATGACAACTCACTACTGTGTGTTACACCGCTATATGACACCACACTACTCTGTGTTACAACACTATATGACACCACACTACTGTGTGTTACACCACTCTTTGACACAGAACTACTGTGTGTTACACCACTATATGACACCACACTACTGTGTGTTAATCACTGTATGACACTGCACTACTGTGTGTTACACTACTGTATGACACCACACTACTGTATATTACACCACTATATGACACCACACTACTGTGTGTTACACCACTCTATGAAACCTCACTACTGTGTGTTACACCTCTATATGACACCACACTACTGTGTGTTACTTCACCGTATGACACCACACTACAGTGTCTTTCTCCACTATATGATACCACACTACTGTGTATTACACCACTATATGACACCACACTACTGTGTGTTACTCCACTATGTGACACCACACTACTGTGTGTCACCCCACTATATGACAACACACTACTGTGTGTTACACCACTCTATGACACCACACTACTGTGTGTTACACTCCTATATGACACCACACTACCCTGTGTTACACCGCTATATGACACCGCACTACTGCCTGTTACAACACTGTATGACACCACACTACTATGAGTTACACTACTATATGACACCACACTACTCTGATTTACACCACTATATGACACCACACTACTGTGTGTTACTCCACTATATGACACCACACTACTGTGTGTTACACCACAAAAAGACACCACACTACTGTGAGTTACTCCACTCTATGACACCACACTATTTTGTGCTACACCACTATATGACACCACACAACTGTGTGTTACACCACTATATGACACCACACTACTGTGTGTTACACTACTGTATGACACTGCACTACTGTGTGTTACACTACTGTATGACACCACACTACTGTGTATTACACCACTATATGACACCACACAACCGTGTGTTACACCACTATATGACACCACATTACTGTGTGTTACCCCACTGTATGACACTGCACTACTGTGTGTTACATTATTGTATGACACCACACTTCTGTGTATTACACCACTATATGACACCACACAACCGTGTGTTACACCACTATATGACACCACACAACTGTGTGTTACACCACTATATGACACCACACTACTGTGTGTTACACCAGTGTATGACACCACACTACTGTGTATTACAACATTATATGACACTGCACTACTCTGTGATACACTACTGCATGACACCACACTACTGTGTAATACACTACTATATGACACTGCACTACTGTGTGTTATCCCACTGTATGACACTGCACTACCGTGTGTTACACCACTGTATGACACCACACTTCTGTGTGTTACACCACTATATGACACCACACTACTGTGTGTTACACCACTATAGGACACCACACTACTGTGTGTTACACCACTATATGACAACACACTACTGTGTGTTACACCACTGTATGACACTACACTACTGTGTGTTACACCACTATATGACACCACACTACTGTTTGTTACGCCATTGTATGACACCACACAACTGTGTGTTACACCACTATATGACACCACACTACTGTGTGTTACACCACTCTATGGCACCACACTACTGTGTGTTACACTACTGTATGACATCACACTACTGTGTGTTACACCACTCTAAGGAACCACACTACTGTGTGTTACACAACTATATGACACCACACTACTGTGTGTGACACCACTCTATGGCACCACACTAATGTGTGTTACGCCATTGTATGACACCACCCTACTTTGGTTAACGCCATTGTATGACACCACACTACTGTGTGTTACACCACTATATGACACTGCACTACTGTGTGTTATCCCACTGTATGACACTGCACTACCGTGTGTTACACCACTGTTTGTCACCACACTTCTGTGTGTTACACCACTATATGACACCACACTTCTGTGTGTTACGCCATTGTATGACTCCACGCTTTTGTGTGTAACACCACTATATGACACCACACCACTGTGTATTACACCACTATATGACACCACACTACTGTGTGTTACTCCACGGTATGACGCCACACTAGTGTGTGATACGCCATTGTATGATACCACACTACTGTGTGTTACACCACTGTATGACAATACACTACTGTGTGTTACACCAATATATGACACCACACTACTGCGTGTTACACCATTGTATGACACCACACTACCGTGTGTTACACCATTTTATGACACCACACTATTGTGTGTTACACCACTGTATGGCACTAAACTACTGTGTATTACACCACCATATGATACCACAATACTGTGTGTTACACCAATATATGACACCGCACTACCGTGTGTTATACCACTATATGACACCGCAATACCGTGTGTTACACCACTATATGACGCCACACTACTCTGATTTACACCACTATATGACACCACACTATTGTGTGATACAAAACTATATGACACCACACTACTGTGTGTTACACCACTGTATGACACCACACTACTGTGTGTTACACCACTATATGACACCACACTACTCTGTGTTACTCCACTATATGACACCACACTACTGTGTGTTACAACACTATATGACACCACACTACTGTTTTTTACACCACTCTATGACACCACACTACTGTGTGTTAACCACTGTATGACACCAAACTACTGTGTGTTACACAAATGTATGGCACCACACTACTGTGTGTTACACCACTCTATGACATCACACTACTGTGTGTTACACTACTATATGGCACCACACTACTGTGTGTGACACCGCTATATGACACCGCATTACTGCCTGTTACAACACTGTATGACACCACACTACTGTGTGTTACACTACTATATGACACCACACTACTGTGTATTACACCACTATATGAAACCACACTACTGTGTGTTACGCTACCGTATGACACCACACTACTCTGTGTTACACCGCTATATGACACCACACTACTGTGTGTTACACTACTATATGACACCACACTACTGTGTATTACACCACTGAATGACACCACACTACTGTCTGTTACACTACTGCATGACACCACACTACTGTGTGTTTCACCACTGTATGACACCACACTACTGTGTGTTACACTACTATATAACACCACACTACTCTGTGTTACACCACTATATGACACCACACTACTCAGTGTTACACCACTATATGACACCACACTACTCTGTGTTACACCACTATATGACACCAGACTACTGTGTGTTACACCACTGTATGACACCACACTACTGTGTGTTACACAACTCTATGGCACCACACTACAGTGTGTTACTCAATTATATGACTCCACACTACTGTGTGTGACCCCACTCTATGGCACCACACTATTGTGTGTTACACTACTGTATGACACCACACTACTGTGTGTTACACCACTCTAAGGAACCACACTACTGTGTGTTACACAACTATATGACACCACACTACTGTGTGTGACACCACTCTATGGCACCACACTACAGTGTGTTACACTACTGTATGACACCACACTACTGTGTGTTACACCAGTCTATGGCACCACACTACGGTGTGTTACACTACTATATGACACCACACTATTGTGTGTGACTCCACTCTAAGGCACCACAATACTGTGTGTTACACTACGATATGACACCGCACTACTGTTTGTGACACCACTCTATGGCACCACACTACTGTGTTACACTACTGTATGACACCACACTACTGTGTGTTACACTACTATATGACAGCACACTACTGTGTGTTACACCACTATATGACACCACACTACTGAGTGTTACCCCACTATATGACAACACACTACTGTGTGTTACACCATTCTATGACAACTCACTACTGTGTGTTACACCGTTATATATGACACCACACTACTCTGTGTTACACCACTATATGACACCACACTACTGTGTATTACACTACTGTATGACACCACACTACTGTGTGTTACACCAGTGTATGACACCACACTACTGTGTATTACAACATTATATGACACTTCACTACTGTGTGATACACTACTGCATGACACCACACTACTGTGTAATACACTACTATATGACACTGCACTACTGTGTGTTATCCCACTGTATGACACTGCACTACCGTGTGTTACACCACTGTATGTCACCACACTTCTGTGTGTTACACCACTATATGACACCACACTTCTGTGTGTTACGCCATTGTATGACTCCACCCTATTGTGTGTAACACCACTATATGACACCACACCACTGTGTATTACACCACTATATGACACCACACTACTGTGTGTTACTCCACGGTATGACGCCACACTAGTGTGTGATACGCCATTGTATGATACCACACTACTGTGTGTTACACCACTGTATGACAATACACTACTGTGTGTTACACCAATATATGACACCACACTACTGTGTGTTACACCATTGTATGACACCACACTACCGTGTGTTACACCACTATATGACACCACACTATTGTGTGTTACACCACTGTATGGCACTAAACTACTGTGTATTACACCACCATATGATACCACAATACTGTGTGTTACACCAATATATGACACCGCACTACCGTGTGTTATACCACTATATGACACCGCAATACCGTGTGTTACACCACTATAGGACGCCACACTACTCTGATTTACACCACTATATGACACCACACTATTGTGTGATACAAAACTATATGACACCACACTACTGTGTGTTACACCACTGTATGACACCACACTACTGTGTGTTACACCACTATATGACACCACACTACTCTGTGTTACTCCACTATATGACACCACACTACTGTGTGTTACAACACTATATGACACCACACTACTGTTTTTTACACCACTCTATGACACCACACTACTGTGTGTTAACCACTGTATGACACCAAACTACTGTGTGTTACACAAATGTATGGCACCACACTACTGTGTGTTACACCACTCTATGACATCACACTACTGTGTGTTACACTACTATATGACACCACACTACTGTGTGTGACACCGCTATATGACACCGCATTACTGCCTGTTACAACACTGTATGACACCACACTACTGTGTGTTACACTACTATATGACACCACACTACTGTGTATTACACCATTATATGACACCACACTACTGTGTGTTACGCTACCGTATGACACCACACTACTTTGTGTTACACCGCTATATGACACCACACTACTCTGTGTTACACTACTATATGACACCACACTACTGTGTATTACACCACTGAATGACACCACACTACTGTCTGTTACACTACTGTATGACACCACACTACTGTGTGTTTCACCACTGTATGACACCACACTAGTGTGTGTTACACTACTATATGACACCACACTACTCTGTGTTACACCACTATATGACACCACACTACTCAGTGTTACACCACTATATGACACCACACTACTCTGTGTTACACCACTATATGACACCACACTACTGTGTGTTACACCACTGTATGACACCACACTACTGTGTGTTACACAACTCTATGGCACCACACTACAGTGTGTTACTCAATTATATGACTCCACACTAGTGTGTGTGACCCCACTCTATGGCACCACACTATTGTGTGTTACACTACTGTATGACACCACACTACTGTGTGTTACACCACTCTAAGGAACCACACTACTGTGTGTTACACAACTATATGACACCACACTACTGTGTGTGACACCACTCTATGGCACCACACTACAGTGTGTTACACTACTGTATGACACCACACTACTGTGTGTTACACCAGTCTATGGCACCACACTACGGTGTGTTACACTACTATATGACACCACACTATTGTGTGTGACACCACTCTAAGGCACCACAATACTGTGTGTTACACTACGATATGACACCGCACTACTGTTTGTGACACCACTCTATGGCACCACACTACTGTGTTACACTACTGTATGACACCACACTACTGTGTGTTACACTACTATATGACAGCACACTACTGTGTGTTACACCATTATATGACACCACACTACTGAGTGTTACCCCACTATATGACAACACACTACTGTGTGTTACACCATTCTATGACAACTCACTACTGTGTGTTACACCGCTATATGACACCACACTACTCTGTGTTACAACACTATATGACACCACACTACTGTGTGTTACACCACTCTTTGACACAGAACTACTGTGTGTTACACCACTATATGACACCACACTACTGTGTGTTAATCACTGTATGACACTGCACTACTGTGTGTTACACTACTGTATGACACCACACTACTGTATATTACACCACTATATGACACCACACTACTGTGTGTTACACCACTCTATGAAACCTCACTACTGTGTGTTACACCTCTATATGACACCACACTACTGTGTGTTACTTCACCGTATGACACCACACTACAGTGTCTTTCTCCACTATATGATACCACACTACTGTGTATTACACCACTATATGACACCACACTACTGTGTGTTACTCCACTATGTGACACCACACTACTGTGTGTCACCCCACTATATGACAACACACTACTGTGTGTTACACCACTCTATGACACCACACTACTGTGTGTTACACTCCTATATGACACCACACTACCCTGTGTTACACCGCTATATGACACCGCACTACTGCCTGTTACAACACTGTATGACACCACACTACTATGAGTTACACTACTATATGACACCACACTACTCTGATTTACACCACTATATGACACCACACTACTGTGTGTTACTCCACTATATGACACCACACTACTGTGTGTTACACCACAAAAAGACACCACACTACTGTGAGTTACTCCACTCTATGACACCACACTATTTTGTGCTACACCACTATATGACACCACACAACTGTGTGTTACACCACTATATGACACCACACTACTGTGTGTTACACTACTGTATGACACTGCACTACTGTGTGTTACACTACTGTATGACACCACACTACTGTGTATTACACCACTATATGACACCACACAACCGTGTGTTACACCACTATATGACACCACATTACTGTGTGTTACCCCACTGTATGACACTGCACTACTGTGTGTTACATTATTGTATGACACCACACTTCTGTGTATTACACCACTATATGACACCACACAACCGTGTGTTACACCACTATATGACACCACACAACTGTGTGTTACACCACTATATGACACCACACTACTGTGTGTTACACCAGTGTATGACACCACACTACTGTGTATTACAACATTATATGACACTGCACTACTCTGTGATACACTACTGCATGACACCACACTACTGTGTAATACACTACTATATGACACTGCACTACTGTGTGTTATCCCACTGTATGACACTGCACTACCGTGTGTTACACCACTGTATGACACCACACTTCTGTGTGTTACACCACTATATGACACCACACTACTGTGTGTTACACCACTATAGGACACCACACTACTGTGTGTTACACCACTATATGACAACACACTACTGTGTGTTACACCACTGTATGACACTACACTACTGTGTGTTACACCACTATATGACACCACACTACTGTTTGTTACGCCATTGTATGACACCACACAACTGTGTGTTACACCACTATATGACACCACACTACTGTGTGTTACACCACTCTATGGCACCACACTACTGTGTGTTACACTACTGTATGACATCACACTACTGTGTGTTACACCACTCTAAGGAACCACACTACTGTGTGTTACACAACTATATGACACCACACTACTGTGTGTGACACCACTCTATGGCACCACACTAATGTGTGTTACGCCATTGTATGACACCACCCTACTTTGGTTAACGCCATTGTATGACACCACACTACTGTGTGTTACACCACTATATGACACTGCACTACTGTGTGTTATCCCACTGTATGACACTGCACTACCGTGTGTTACACCACTGTTTGTCACCACACTTCTGTGTGTTACACCACTATATGACACCACACTTCTGTGTGTTACGCCATTGTATGACTCCACGCTTTTGTGTGTAACACCACTATATGACACCACACCACTGTGTATTACACCACTATATGACACCACACTACTGTGTGTTACTCCACGGTATGACGCCACACTAGTGTGTGATACGCCATTGTATGATACCACACTACTGTGTGTTACACCACTGTATGACAATACACTACTGTGTGTTACACCAATATATGACACCACACTACTGCGTGTTACACCATTGTATGACACCACACTACCGTGTGTTACACCATTTTATGACACCACACTATTGTGTGTTACACCACTGTATGGCACTAAACTACTGTGTATTACACCACCATATGATACCACAATACTGTGTGTTACACCAATATATGACACCGCACTACCGTGTGTTATACCACTATATGACACCGCAATACCGTGTGTTACACCACTATATGACGCCACACTACTCTGATTTACACCACTATATGACACCACACTATTGTGTGATACAAAACTATATGACACCACACTACTGTGTGTTACACCACTGTATGACACCACACTACTGTGTGTTACACCACTATATGACACCACACTACTCTGTGTTACTCCACTATATGACACCACACTACTGTGTGTTACAACACTATATGACACCACACTACTGTTTTTTACACCACTCTATGACACCACACTACTGTGTGTTAACCACTGTATGACACCAAACTACTGTGTGTTACACAAATGTATGGCACCACACTACTGTGTGTTACACCACTCTATGACATCACACTACTGTGTGTTACACTACTATATGGCACCACACTACTGTGTGTGACACCGCTATATGACACCGCATTACTGCCTGTTACAACACTGTATGACACCACACTACTGTGTGTTACACTACTATATGACACCACACTACTGTGTATTACACCACTATATGAAACCACACTACTGTGTGTTACGCTACCGTATGACACCACACTACTCTGTGTTACACCGCTATATGACACCACACTACTGTGTGTTACACTACTATATGACACCACACTACTGTGTATTACACCACTGAATGACACCACACTACTGTCTGTTACACTACTGCATGACACCACACTACTGTGTGTTTCACCACTGTATGACACCACACTACTGTGTGTTACACTACTATATAACACCACACTACTCTGTGTTACACCACTATATGACACCACACTACTCAGTGTTACACCACTATATGACACCACACTACTCTGTGTTACACCACTATATGACACCAGACTACTGTGTGTTACACCACTGTATGACACCACACTACTGTGTGTTACACAACTCTATGGCACCACACTACAGTGTGTTACTCAATTATATGACTCCACACTACTGTGTGTGACCCCACTCTATGGCACCACACTATTGTGTGTTACACTACTGTATGACACCACACTACTGTGTGTTACACCACTCTAAGGAACCACACTACTGTGTGTTACACAACTATATGACACCACACTACTGTGTGTGACACCACTCTATGGCACCACACTACAGTGTGTTACACTACTGTATGACACCACACTACTGTGTGTTACACCAGTCTATGGCACCACACTACGGTGTGTTACACTACTATATGACACCACACTATTGTGTGTGACTCCACTCTAAGGCACCACAATACTGTGTGTTACACTACGATATGACACCGCACTACTGTTTGTGACACCACTCTATGGCACCACACTACTGTGTTACACTACTGTATGACACCACACTACTGTGTGTTACACTACTATATGACAGCACACTACTGTGTGTTACACCACTATATGACACCACACTACTGAGTGTTACCCCACTATATGACAACACACTACTGTGTGTTACACCATTCTATGACAACTCACTACTGTGTGTTACACCGTTATATATGACACCACACTACTCTGTGTTACACCACTATATGACACCACACTACTGTGTATTACACTACTGTATGACACCACACTACTGTGTGTTACACTACTGTATGACAACACACTACTCTGTGTTACACTAACATATGACACCACACTGCTGTGTGTTACACCACTATATGACACCACACTTCTGTGTGTTACTCCACTATATGACACCACACTACTGTGTGTTACACTACTGTATGACACCACACTACTGTGTGTTACACCACTCTATGACACCACACTACTGTGTGTTACACCACTCTATGACACCACACTACTGCCTGTTACAACACTGTATGACACCACACTACTGTGTATTACCCCACTATATGACACCACACTACTTTGTATTACACTACTATATGACACCAAACTACTCTGTGTTACACCACTATATGACACCACACTACTGTGTGTTACCCCACTATATGACACCACACTACTGTGAGTTACACTACTATATGACACCACACTACTGTGTGTTACACCTCTATATGACACCACACTACTGTGTGTTACACCACTATATGACACCACACTACTGTGTGTTACACCACTATATGACACCACACTACTGTGTGTTACACTACTATATGACACCTCACTACTGTGAGTTACACCACTATATGACACCACACTACTGTGTGTTACACCACTATATTATACCACACTACTGTGTGTTACACCACTATATGACACCACACTACTGTGTGTTACACCACTATATGACACCACACTACTGTGTGTTACACCACTATATGACACCACACTACTGTGTGTTGCACTACTGTATGACACCACACTACTGTGTGTTACACCACTATATGACACCGCAATACTGCCTGTTACAACACTGTATGACACCACATTATTGTGAGTTACACCACAATAAGACACCACACTACTCTGATTTACACCACTATATGATACCACACTATTGTGTGTTACGCCACTATGACACCACACAACTGTGTGTGACACCACTGTATGACACCACACTACTGTGTGTTACTCCGCTGTATGACACCACACTACTGTGTGTGATACCACTGTATGACACCACACTATTGTGTGTTACGCCACTATATGACACCACTCTACTGTGTGTTACACCACTGTATGACACAACACTACTGTGTATTACACCACTATATGACACCACACTACTGTGTGTTACTCCACTATATGACACCACACTACTGTGTGTTACAACACTATATGACACCACACTACTGTGTGTTACACCACTCTTTGACACAGAACTACTGTGTGTTACACCACTATATGACACCACACTACTGTGTGTTAATCACTGTATGACACTGCACTACTGTGTGTTACACTACTGTATGACACCACACTACTGTATATTACACCACTATATGACACCACACTACTGTGTGTTACACCACTCTATGAAACCTCACTACTGTGTGTTACACCTCTATATGACACCACACTACTGTGTGTTACTTCACCGTATGACACCACACTACAGTGTCTTTCTCCACTATATGATACCACACTACTGTGTATTACACCACTATATGACACCACACTACTGTGTGTTACTCCACTATGTGACACCACACTACTGTGTGTCACCCCACTATATGACAACACACTACTGTGTGTTACACCACTCTATGGCACCACACTACTGTGTGTTACACTCCTATATGAAACCACACTACCCTGTGTTTCACCGCTATATGACACCGCACTACTGCCTGTTACAACACTGTATGACACCACACTACTATGAGTTACACTACTATATGACACCACACTACTCTGATTTACACCACCATATGACACCACACTACTGTGAGTTACTCCATTATATGACACCACATTACTGAGTGTTACACCACAAAAAGACACCACACTACTGTGAGTTACTCCACTCTATGACACCACACTATTTTGTGCTACACCACTATATGACACCACACAACTGTGTGTTACACCACTATATGACACCACATTACTGTGTGTTACACTACTGTATGACACTGCACTACTGTGTGTTACACTACTGTATGACACCACACTACTGTGTATTACACCACTATATGACACCACACAACCGTGTGTTACACCACTATATGACACCACATTACTGTGTGTTACCCCACTGTATGACACTGCACTACTGTGTGTTACATTATTGTATGACACCACACTTCTGTGTATTACACCACTATATGACACCACACAACCGTGTGTTACACCACTATATGACACCACACAACTGTGTGTTACACCACTATATGACACCACACTACTGTGTGTTACACCAGTGTATGACACCACACTACTGTGTATTACAACATTATATGACACTGCACTACTGTGTGATACACTACTGCATGACACCACACTACTGTGTAATACACTACTATATGACACTGCACTACTGTGTGTTATCCCACTGTATGACACTGCACTACCGTGTGTTACACCACTGTATGACACCACACTTCTGTGTGTTACACCACTATATGACACCACACTACTGTGTGTTACACCACTATAGGACACCACACTACTGTGTGTTACCCCACTATATGGCAACACACTACTGTGTGTTACACCACTGTATGACACTACACTACTGTGTGTTACACCACTATATGACACCACACTACTGTGTGTTACGCCATTGTATGACACCACACAACTGTGTGTTACACCACTATATGACACCACACTACTGTGTGTTACACCACTCTATGGCACCACACTACTGTGTGTTACACTACTGTATGACATCACACTACTGTGTGTTACACCACTCTAAGGAACCACACTACTGTGTGTTACACAACTATATGACACCACACTACTGTGTGTGACACCACTCTATGGCACCACACTACTGTGTGTTACGCCATTGTATGACACCACCCTACTTTGGGTAACGCCATTGTATGACACCACACTACTGTGTGTTACACCACTATATGACACTGCACTACTGTGTGTTATCCCACTGTATGACACTGCACTACCGTGTGTTACACCACTGTATGTCACCACACTTCTGTGTGTTACACCACTATATGACACCACACTTCTGTGTGTTACGCCATTGTATGACTCCACCCTTTTGTGTGTAACACCACTATATGACACCACACCACTGTGTATTACACCACTATATGACACCACACTACTGTGTGTTACTCCACGGTATGACGCCACACTAGTGTGTGATACGCCATTGTATGATACCACACTACTGTGTGTTACACCACTGTATGACAATACACTACTGTGTGTTACACCAATATATGACACCACACTACTGTGTGTTACACCATTGTATGACACCACACTACCGTGTGTTACACCACTATATGACACCACACTATTGTGTGTTACACCACTGTATGGCACTAAACTACTGTGTATTACACCACCATATGATACCACAATACTGTGTGTTACACCAATATATGACACCGCACTACCGTGTGTTATACCACTATATGACACCGCAATACCGTGTGTTACACCACTATATGACGCCACACTACTCTGATTTACACCACTATATGACACCACACTATTGTGTGATACAAAACTATATGACACCACACTACTGTGTGTTACACCACTGTATGACACCACACTACTGTGTGTTTCACCACTATATGACACCACACTACTCTGTGTTACCCCACTATATGACACCACACTACTGTGTGTTACAACACTGTATGACACCACACTACTGTTTTTTACACCGCTCTTTGACACCACACTACTGTGTGTTAACCACTGTATGACACCACACTACTGTGTGTTACACAAATGTATGGCACCACACTACTGTGTGTTACACCACACTATGACACCACACTACTGTGTGTTACACTACTATATGACACCACACTACTGTGTGTGACACCGCTATATGACACCGCACTACTGCCTGTTACAACACTGTATTACACCACACTACTGTGTGTTACACTACTATATAACACCACACTACTCTGTATTACACCACTATATGACACCACACTACTGTGTGTTACGCTACTGTATGACACCACACTATTCTGTGTTACACCACTATATGACACCACACTACTGTGTGTTACACTACTATATGACACCACACTACTGTGTATTACACAACTGAATGACACCACACTACTGTCTGTTACACTAATGTATGACACCACACTACTGTGTGTTACACCACTGTATGACACCACACTACTGTGTGTTACACTACTATATGACACCACACTACTCTGTGTTACACCACTATATGACACCACACTACTCTGTGTTACACCACTATATGACACCACACTACTCTGTGTTACACCACTGTATGACACCAAACTACTGTGTGTTACACCACTATATGACACCACACTATTCTGTGTTACACCACTGTATGACACCACACTACTGTGTGTTACACCACTCTATGACACCACACTACTCTGTGTTACACCACTATATGACACCACACTACTGTGTGTTACGCCATTGTATGACACCACACTACTGTGTGTTACACCACTGTATGACACCATACTACTGTGTGTTACACCACTCTATGGCACCACACTACAGTGTGTTACTCAATTATATGACACCACACTACTGTGTGTGACATCACTCTATGGCACCACACTACTGTGTGTTACACTACTGTATGACACCACACTACTGTGTGTTACACCACTCGAAGGAACCACACTACTGTGTGTTACACAACTATATGACACCACACTACTGTGTGTGACACCATTCTATGGCACCACACTACTGTGTGTTACACTACTGTATGACACCACACTACTCTGTGTTACCCCACTCTATGGCACCACACTACTGTGTGTTACACTACTATATGACACCACACTATTGTGTGTGGCACCACTCTATGGCACTACACTACTGTGTGTTACACTACTATATGACACCACACTACTGTGTGTGACACCACTCTATGGCACCACACTACTGTGTGTTACACTACTGTATGACACCACACTACTGTGTGTTACACCACTCTATGGCACCACACTACTGTTTGTTACACTACTGTATGGCACTACACTACTCTGTGTTACACCACTATATGACACCACACTACTGTGTGTTACGCTACTGTATGACACCACACTACTCTGTGTTACACCGCTATATGACACCACACTACTGTGTGTTACACTACTATATGACACCACACTACTGTGTATTACACCACTGAATGACACCACACTACTGTCTGTTACACTACTGTATGACACCACACTACTGTGTGTTACACCACTGTATGACACCACACTACTGTGTGATACACTACTATATGACACCACACTACTCTGTGTTACACCACTATATGACACCACACTACTCTGTGTTACACCACTATATGACACCACACTACTCTGTGTTACACCACTATATGACACCACACTACTGTGTGTTACACCACTGTATGACACCACACTACTGTGTGTTACACCACTCTATGGCACCACACTACAGTGTGTTACTCAATTATATGACTCCACACTACTGTGTGTGACACCACTCTATGGCACCACTCTATTGTGTGTTACACTACTGTATGACACCACACTACTGTGTGCTTCACCACTCTAAGGAACCACACTACTGTGTGTTACACAACTATATGACACCACACTACTGTGTGTGACACCACTTTATGGCACCACACTACTGTGTGTTACACTGCTATATGACACCACACTATTGTGTGTGACACCACTCTAAGGCACCACAATACTGTGTGTTACACTACGATATGACACCGCACTTCTGTTTGTGACACCACTCTATGGCACCACACTACTGTGTTACACTACTTTATGACACCACACTACTGTGTGTTACACTACTATATGACAGCACACTACTGTGTGTTACACCACTCTATGACGCCTCACTACTGTGTGTTACACCGCTATATGACACCACACTACTCTGTGTTACACCACTATATGACACCACACTACTGTGTATTACACTACTGTATGACACCACACTACTGTGTGTTACACTACTGTATGACACCACACTACCCTGTGTTACACTAACATATGATACCACACTACTGTGTGTTACAACACTATATGACACCACACTACTGTGTGTTACTCCACTATATGACACCACACTACTGTGTGTTACACTACTGTATGACACCACACTACTGTGTGTTACACCACTCTATGACACCACACTACTGCCTGTTACAACACTGTATGACACCACACTACTGTGTATTACCCCACTATATGACACCACACTACTTTGTATTACACTACTATATGACACCAAACTACTCTGTGTTACACCACTATATGACACCACACTACTGTGTGTTACCCCATTATATGACACCACACTACTGTGAGTTATACTACTATATGACACCACACTACTGTGTGTTACACCGCTATATGACACCACACTACTGTGTGTTACACCACTATATGACACCACACTACTGTGTGTTACACCACAATGTGACACTACACTACTGTGGGTTACACTACTATATGACACCTCACTACTGTGAGTTACACCACTATATGACACCACACTACTGTGTGTTACACCACTATATTATACCACACTACTGTGTGTTACACCACTATATGACACCACACTACTGTGTGTTACACCACTATATGACACCACACTACTGTGTGTTACACCACTATATGACACCACATTACTGTGTGTTACACCACTCTATGGTACCACACTACTGTGTGTTGCACTACTGTATGACACCACACTACTGTGTGTTACACCACTATATGACACCGCAATACTGCCTGTTACAACACTGTATGACACCACATTATTGTGAGTTACACCACTATAAGACACCACACTACTCTGATTTACACCACTATATGACACCACACTATTGTGTGTTACGCCACTAGGACACCACACAACTGTGTGTGACACCACTGTATGACACCACACTACTTTGTGTTACACCACTGTATGACACCACACAACTGTGTGCGACACCACTGTATGACACCACACTACTATGTGTGACACCACTGTAACACAACACCACTCTACTGTGTGTTACACTAACGTATGACACCACATTACTGTGTTACACTACTCTACGTCACCACACTACTGTGTTACACTACCGTATGGCACCACACTACTGTGTGTTACACTACTCCATGACACCGCCCTACTGTGTGTTACACCACTATATGACACCACACTACTGTGTGTTACACCACTATTTGACACCTCACTACAGTGTGTTACACCACTATAAGACACCACACTACTGTGTGTGAGACAACACTGTATGACACCACACTACTGTGTGATACACCACAGTATGACTCCACACAACACTGTGTGACACCACTGTATGACACCACACTACTGTGTGTGACACCACTGTATGACACCACACTACTGTGTGTTATAACACTAAATGACACCACACTACTGTGTGCTACACCACTATATGACACCACATTACTGTGTGTTACACCACTATATGACACCACACTACTGTGTGCTACACCACTATATGACACCACTCTACTCTGATTAACACCACTTTATGACACCAAACTACTCTGATTTACACCACTATATGACACCACACTACTGTGTGATACACCACTGTATGACACCATACTACTGTGTGTTACACCACTGTATTACACCACACTACTGTGTGTTACCCCACTCTATGACGCCACGCTACTGTGTGTTACACCACTGTATGACACCACACTACTGTGTGTTACACCACTATATGACACCACACTACTGTGTGTTCCAACACTATATGACACCACGCTACTGTGTGTTACCCCACTATATGAAAACGCACTACTGTGTGTTACACCACCCTATGACACCACACTACTGTGTGTTACACTACTATATGACACCACACTACCCTGTGTTACACCACAATCTGACACCGCACTACTGCCTGTTACAACACTGTATGACACCACACTAATGTGAGTTACACCACTATATGACACCACACTACTCTGATTTACACCACTATATGACACCACACTATTGTGTGTTACACCACTATATGACAAACACCAACTGTGTGTTACACCACTGTATGACCTCACACTACTGTGTGTTACACCACTATATGACACCACACTACTGTGTGTTACTCCACTATATGACACCACACTACTGTGTGTTACTCCACTATATGACACCACACTACTGTGTGTGACACCACTGTATGACACCACATTACTGTGTGTTACTCCACTGTATGACACCACACTACAGTGTGTTACCCCACTATATGACACCACACTACTGTGTGTTACTCCACTATATGGCACCACACTACTGTGTGTGACACCACTGTATGACAACACACTACCCTGTGTTACACCGCTATATGACACCGCACTACTGATTGTTACAACACGGTATGACACCACAATACTGTGAGTTACTCCACTATATGACGCCACACTACTCTGTTTTACACCACTATATGACACCACACTATTGTGTGATACAAAACTATATGACACCACACTACTGTGTGTTACACCACTATATTACACCACACTACTGTGTGTTACCCCACTCTATGACGCCACATTACTGTGTGTTACACCACTATATAACACCACACTAATGTGTGTTCCAAAACTATATAACACCACACTACTGTGTGTTACCCCACTATATGAAAACACACTACTGTGTGTTACACCACTCTATGACAACACACTACTGTGTGTTTCACTACTATATGACACCACACTTCCCTGTGTTACACCACTATATGACATCGCACTACTGCCTGTAACAACACTGTATGACACCACACTAATGTGAGTTACACCACTATATGACACCACACTACTCTGATTTACACCAGTATATGACACCACATTATTGTGTGTTACACCACTATATGACAATCCACTACTGTGTGTTACACCACTGTATGACATCACACTACTGTGTGTTACACCACTATATGACACCACACTACTGTGTGTTACTCCACTATATGACACCACACTACTGTGTGTTACTCCACTATATGACACCATACTACTGTGTGTGACACCACTGTATGACACCACACTATTGTGTGTTACACCACTGTATGACACCACACTACAGTGTGTAACCCCACTATATGACACCACACTACTGTGTGTTACTCCACTATATGACACCACACTACTGTGTGTGACACCACTGTATGACAACACACTACCCTGTGTTACACCGCTATATGACACCGCACTACTGATTGTTACAACACGGTATGACACCACAATACAGTGAGTTACTCCACTATATGACACCACACTACTCTGATTTACACCACTATATGACACCACACTATTGTGTGATACAAAACTATATGACACCACACTACTGTGTGTTACACCACTGTATGACACCACACTACTGTGTGTTACACCACTATATGACACCACACTACTCTGTGTTACTCCACTATATGGCACCACATTACTGTGTGTTACAACACTATATGACACCACACTACTGTTTTTTACACCACTCTATGACACCACACTACTGTGTGTTAACCACTGTATGACACCAAACTACTGTGTGTTACACAAATGTATGGCACCACACTACTGTGTGTTACACCACTCTATGACATCACACTACTGTGTGTTACACTACTATATGACACCACACTACTGTGTGTGACACCGCTATATGACACCGCATTACTGCCTGTTACAACACTGTATGACACCACACTACTGTGTGTTACACTACTATATGACACCACACTACTGTGTATTACACCACTATATGACACCACACTACTGTGTGTTACGCTACCGTATGACACCACACTACTCTGTGTTACACCGCTATATGACACCACACTACTGTGTGTTACACTACTATATGACACCACACTACTGTGTATTACACCACTGAATGACACCACACTACTGTCTGTTACACTACTGTATGACACCACACTACTGTGTGTTTCACCACTGTATGACACCACACTACTGTGTGTTACACTACTATATGACACCACACTACTCTGTGTTACACTAACATATGACACCACACTGCTGTGTGTTACACCACTATATGACACCACACTACTGTGTGTTACTCCACTATATGACACCACACTACTGTGTGTTACACTACTGTATGACACCACACTACTGTGTGTTACACCACTCTACGACACCACACTACTGTGTGTTACACCACTCTATGACACCACACTACTGCCTGTTACAACACTGTATGACACCACACTACTGTGTATTACCCCACTATATGACACCACACTACTTTGTATTACACTACTATATGACACCAAACTACTCTGTGTTACACCACTATATGACACCACACTACTGTGTGTTACCCCACTATATGACACCACACTACTGTGAGTTACACTACTATATGACACCACACTACTGTGTGTTACACCAATATATGACACCACACTACTGTGTGTTACACCACTATATGACACCACACTACTGTGTGTTGCACTACTGTATGACACCACACTACTGTGTGTTACACCACTATATGACACCGCAATACTGCCTGTTACAACACTGTATGACACCACATTATTGTGAGTTACACCACTATAAGACACCACACTACTCTGATTTACACCACTATATGACACCACACTATTGTGTGTTACACCACTATATGACAAACACCAACTGTGTGTTACACCACTGTATGACCTCACACTACTGTGTGTTACACCACTATATGACACCACACTACTGTGTGTTACTCCACTATATGACACCACACTACTGTGTGTTACTCCACTATATGACACCACACTACTGTGTGTGACGCCACTGTATGACACCACATTACTGTGTGTTACTCCACTGTATGACACCACACTACAGTGTGTTACCCCACTATATGACACCACACTACTGTGTGTTACTCCACTATATGGCACCACACTACTGTGTGTGACACCACTGTATGACAACACACTACCCTGTGTTACACCGCTATATGACACCGCACTACTGATTGTTACAACACGGTATGACACCACAATACTGTGAGTTACTCCACTATATGACGCCACACTACTCTGATTTACACCACTATATGACACCACACTATTGTGTGATACAAAACTATATGACACCACACTACTGTGTGTTACACCACTATATTACACCACACTACTGTGTGTTACCCCACTCTATGACGCCACATTACTGTGTGTTACACCACTATATAACACCACACTAATGTGTGTTCCAAAACTATATAACACCACACTACTGTGTGTTACCCCACTATATGAAAACACACTACTGTGTGTTACACCACTCTATGACAACACACTACTGTGTGTTTCACTACTATATGACACCACACTTCCCTGTGTTACACCACTATATGACATCGCACTACTGCCTGTAACAACACTGTATGACACCACACTAATGTGAGTTACACCACTATATGACACCACACTACTCTGATTTACACCAGTATATGACACCACATTATTGTGTGTTACACCACTATATGACAAACCACTACTGTGTGTTACACCACTGTATGACATCACACTACTGTGTGTTACACCACTATATGACACCACACTACTGTGTGTTACTCCACTATATGACACCACACTACTGTGTGTTACTCCACTATATGACACCACACTACTGTGTGTGACACCACTGTGTGACACCACACTATTGTGTGTTACACCACTGCATGACACCACACTACAGTGTGTAACCCCACTATATGACACCACACTACTGTGTGTTACTCCACTATATGACACCACACTACTGTGTGTGACACCACTGTATGACAACACACTACCCTGTGTTACACCGCTATATGACACCGCACTACTGATTGTTACAACACGGTATGACACCACAATACAGTGAGTTACTCCACTATATGACACCACACTACTTTGATTTACACCACTATATGACACCACACTATTGTGTGATACAAAACTATATGACACCACACTACTGTGTGTTACACCACTGTATGACACCACACTACTGTGTGTTACACCACTATATGACACCACACTACTCTGTGTTACTCCACTATATGACACCACACTACTGTGTGTTACAACACTATATGACACCACACTTTTTACACCACTCTATGACACCACACTACTGTGTGTTAACCACTGTATGACACCAAACTACTGTGTGTTACACAAATGTATGGCACCACACTACTGTGTGTTACACCACTCTATGACATCACACTACTGTGTGTTACACTACTATATGACACCACACTACTGTGTGTGACACCGCTATATGACACCGCATTACTGCCTGTTACAACACTGTATGACACCACACTACTGTGTGTTACACTACTATATGACACCACACTACTGTGTATTACACCACTATATGACACCACACTACTGTGTGTTACGCTACCGTATGACACCACACTACTCTGTGTTACACCGCTATATGACACCACACTACTGTGTGTTACACTACTATATGACACCACACTACTGTGTATTACACCACTGAATGACACCACACTACTGTCTGTTACACTACTGTATGACACCACACTACTGTGTGTTTCACCACTGTATGACACCACACTACTGTGTGTTACACTACTATATGACACCACACTACTCTGTGTTACACTAACATATAACACCACACTGCTGTGTGTTACACCACTATATGACACCACACTACTGTGTGTTACTGCACTATATGACACCACACTACTGTGTGTTACACTACTGTATGACACCACACTACTGTGTGTTACACCACTCTATGACACCACACTACTGTGTGTTACACCACTCTATGACACCACACTACTGCCTGTTACAACACTGTATGACACCACACTACTGTGTATTACCCCTTTATATGACACCACACTACTTTGTATTACACTACTATATGACACCAAACTACTCTGTGTTACACCACTATATGACACCACACTACTGTGTGTTACCCCACTATATGCCACCACACTACTGTGAGTTACACTACTATATGACACCACACTACTGTGTGTTACACCACTATATGACACCACACTACTGTGTGTTACACCACTATATGACACCACACTACTGTGTGTTGCACTACTGTATGACACCACACTACTGTGTGTTACACCACTATATGACACCGCAATACTGCCTGTTACAACACTGTATGACACCACATTATTGTGAGTTACACCACTATAAGACACCACACTACTCTGATTTACACCACTATATGATACCACACTATTGTGTGTTACGCCACTATGACACCACACAACTGTGTGTGACACCACTGTATGACACCACACTACTGTGTGTTACTCCGCTGTATGACACCACACTACTGTGTGTGACACCACTGTATGACACCACACTATTGTGTGTTACGCCACTATATGACACCACTCTACTGTGTGTTACACCACTGTATGACACAACACTACTGTGTATTACACCACTATATGACACCACACTACTGTGTGTTACTCCACTATATGACACCACACTACTGTGTGTTACAACACTGTATGACACCACACTACTGTGTGTTACACCACTCTTTGACACAGAACTACTGTGTGTTACACCACTATATGACACCACACTACTGTGTGTTAATCACTGTATGACACTGCACTACTGTGTGTTACACTACTGTATAACACCACACTACTGTATATTACACCACTATATGACACCACACTACTGTGTGTTACACCACTCTATGAAACCTCACTACTGTGTGTTACACCTCTATATGACACCACACTACTGTGTGTTACTTCACCGTATGACACCACACTACAGTGTCTTTCTCCACTATATGATACCACACTACTGTGTATTACACCACTATATGACACCACACTACTGTGTGTTACTCCACTATGTGACACCACACTACTGTGTGTCACCCCACTATATGACAACACACTACTGTGTGTTACACCACTCTATGACACCACACTACTGTGTGTTACACTCCTATATGACACCACACTACCCTGTGTTACACCGCTATATGACACCGCACTACTGCCTGTTACAACACTGTATGACACCACACTACTATGAGTTACACTACTATATGACACCACACTACTCTGATTTACACCACTATATGACACCACACTACTGTGTGTTACTCCACTATATGACACCACACTACTGTGTGTTACACCACAAAAAGACACCACACTACTGTGAGTTACTCCACTCTATGACACCACACTATTTTGTGCTACACCACTATATGACACCACACAACTGTGTGTTACACCACTATATGACACCACACTACTGTGTGTTACACTACTGTATGACACTGCACTACTGTGTGTTACACTACTGTATGACACCACACTACTGTGTATTACACCACTATATGACACCACACAACCGTGTGTTACACCACTATATGACACCACATTACTGTGTGTTACCCCACTGTATGACACTGCACTACTGTGTGTTACATTATTGTATGACACCACACTTCTGTGTATTACACCACTATATGACACCACACAACCGTGTGTTACACCACTATATGACACCACACAACTGTGTGTTACACCACTATATGACACCACACTACTGTGTGTTACACCAGTGTATGACACCACACTACTGTGTATTACAACATTATATGACACTTCACTACTGTGTGATACACTACTGCATGACACCACACTACTGTGTAATACTCTACTATATGACACTGCACTACTGTGTGTTATCCCACTGTATGACACTGCACTACCGTGTGTTACACCACTGTATGACACCACACTTCTGTGTGTTACACCACTATATGACACCACACTACTGTGTGTTACACCACTATAGGACAACACACTACTGTGTGTTACCCCACTATATGACAACACACTACTGTGTGTTACACCACTGTATGACACTACACTACTGTGTGTTACACCACTATATGACACCAAACTACGGTGTGTTACGCCATTGTATGACACCACACAACTGTGTGTTACACCACTATATGACACCACACTACTGTGTGTTACACCACTCTATGGCACCACACTACTGTGTGTTACACTACTGTATGACATCACACTACTGTGTGTTACACCACTCTAAGGAACCACACTACTGTGTGTTACACAACTATATGACACCACACTACTGTGTGTGACACCACTCTATGGCACCACACTACTGTGTGTTACGCCATTGTATGACACCACCCTACTTTGGGTAACGCCATTGTATGACACCACACTACTGTGTGTTACACCACCATATGACACTGCACTACTGTGTGTTATCCCACTGTATGACACTGCACTACCGTGTGTTACACCACTGTATGTCACCACACTTCTGTGTGTTACACCACTATATGACACCACACTTCTGTGTGTTACGCCATTGTATGACTCCACCCTATTGTGTGTAACACCACTATATGACACCACACCACTGTGTATTACACCACTATATGACACCACACTACTGTGTGTTACTCCACGGTATGACGCCACACTAGTGTGTGATACGCCATTGTATGATACCACACTACTGTGTGTTACACCACTGTATGACAATACACTACTGTGTGTTACACCAATATATGACACCACACTACTGTGTGTTACACCATTGTATGACACCACACTACCGTGTGTTACACCACTATATGACACCACACTATTGTGTGTTACACCACTGTATGGCACTAAACTACTGTGTATTACACCACCATATGATACCACAATACTGTGTGTTACACCAATATATGACACCGCACTACCGTGTGTTATACCACTATATGACACCGCAATACCGTGTGTTACACCACTATATGACGCCACACTACTCTGATTTACACCACTATATGACACCACACTATTGTGTGATACAAAACTATATGACACCACACTACTGTGTGTTACACCACTGTATGACACCACACTACTGTGTGTTACACCACTATATGACACCACACTACTCTGTGTTACTCCACTATATGACACCACACTACTGTGTGTTACAACACTATATGACACCACACTACTGTTTTTTACACCACTCTATGACACCACACTACTGTGTGTTAACCACTGTATGACACCAAACTACTGTGTGTTACACAAATGTATGGCACCACACTACTGTGTGTTACACCACTCTATGACATCACACTACTGTGTGTTACACTACTATATGACACCACACTACTGTGTGTGACACCGCTATATGACACCGCATTACTGCCTGTTACAACACTGTATGACACCACACTACTGTCTGTTACACTACTATATGAAACCACACTACTGTGTATTACACCACTATATGACACCACACTACTGTGTGTTACGCTACCGTATGACACCACACTACTCTGTGTTACACCGCTATATGACACCACACTACTGTGTGTTACACTACTATATGACTCCACACTACTGTGTATTACACCACTGAATGACACCACACTACTGTCTGTTACACTACTGTATGACACCACACTACTGTGTGTTTCACCACTGTATGACACCACACTACTGTGTGTTACACTACTATATGACACCACACTACTCTGTGTTACACCACTATATGACACCACACTACTCAGTGTTACACCACTATATGACACCACACTACTCTGTGTTACACCACTATATGACACCACACTACTGTGTGTTACACCACTGTATGACACCACACTACTGTGTGTTACACAACTCTATGGCACCACACTACAGTGTGTTACTCAATTATATGACTCCACACTAGTGTGTGTGACCCCACTCTATGGCACCACACTATTGTGTGTTACACTACTGTATGACACCACACTACTGTGTGTTACACCACTCTAAGGAACCACACTACTGTGTGTTACACAACTATATGACACCACACTACTGTGTGTGACACCACTCTATGGCACCACACTACAGTGTGTTACACTACTGTATGACACCACACTACTGTGTGTTACACCAGTCTATGGCACCACACGACGGTGTGTTACACTACTATATGACACCACACTATTGTGTGTGACACCACTCTAAGGCACCACAATACTGTGTGTTACACTACGATATGACACCGCACTACTGTTTGTGACACCACTCTATGGCACCACACTACTGTGTTACACTACTGTATGACACCACACTACTGTGTGTTACACTACTATATGACAGCACACTACTGTGTGTTACACCATTATATGACACCACACTACTGAGTGTTACCCCACTATATGACAACACACTACTGTGTGTTACACCATTCTATGACAACTCACTACTGTGTGTTACACCGCTATATGACACCACACTACTCTGTGTTACAACACTATATGACACCACACTACTGTGTGTTACACCACTCTTTGACACAGAACTACTGTGTGTTACACCACTATATGACACCACACTACTGTGTGTTAATCACTGTATGACACTGCACTACTGTGTGTTACACTACTGTATGACACCACACTACTGTATATTACACCACTATATGACACCACACTACTGTGTGTTACACCACTCTATGAAACCTCACTACTGTGTGTTACACCTCTATATGACACCACACTACTGTGTGTTACTTCACCGTATGACACCACACTACAGTGTCTTTCTCCACTATATGATACCACACTACTGTGTATTACACCACTATATGACACCACACTACTGTGTGTTACTCCACTATGTGACACCACACTACTGTGTGTCACCCCACTATATGACAACACACTACTGTGTGTTACACCACTCTATGACACCACACTACTGTGTGTTACACTCCTATATGACACCACACTACCCTGTGTTACACCGCTATATGACACCGCACTACTGCCTGTTACAACACTGTATGACACCACACTACTATGAGTTACACTACTATATGACACCACACTACTCTGATTTACACCACTATATGACACCACACTACTGTGTGTTACTCCACTATATGACACCACACTACTGTGTGTTACACCACAAAAAGACACCACACTACTGTGAGTTACTCCACTCTATGACACCACACTATTTTGTGCTACACCACTATATGACACCACACAACTGTGTGTTACACCACTATATGACACCACACTACTGTGTGTTACACTACTGTATGACACTGCACTACTGTGTGTTACACTACTGTATGACACCACACTACTGTGTATTACACCACTATATGACACCACACAACCGTGTGTTACACCACTATATGACACCACATTACTGTGTGTTACCCCACTGTATGACACTGCACTACTGTGTGTTACATTATTGTATGACACCACACTTCTGTGTATTACACCACTATATGACACCACACAACCGTGTGTTACACCACTATATGACACCACACAACTGTGTGTTACACCACTATATGACACCACACTACTGTGTGTTACACCAGTGTATGACACCACACTACTGTGTATTACAACATTATATGACACTGCACTACTCTGTGATACACTACTGCATGACACCACACTACTGTGTAATACACTACTATATGACACTGCACTACTGTGTGTTATCCCACTGTATGACACTGCACTACCGTGTGTTACACCACTGTATGACACCACACTTCTGTGTGTTACACCACTATATGACACCACACTACTGTGTGTTACACCACTATAGGACACCACACTACTGTGTGTTACCCCACTATATGACAACACACTACTGTGTGTTACACCACTGTATGACACTACACTACTGTGTGTTACACCACTATATGACACCACACTACTGTTTGTTACGCCATTGTATGACACCACACAACTGTGTGTTACACCACTATATGACACCACACTACTGTGTGTTACACCACTCTATGGCACCACACTACTGTGTGTTACACTACTGTATGACATCACACTACTGTGTGTTACACCACTCTAAGGAACCACACTACTGTGTGTTACACAACTATATGACACCACACTACTGTGTGTGACACCACTCTATGGCACCACACTAATGTGTGTTACGCCATTGTATGACACCACCCTACTTTGGTTAACGCCATTGTATGACACCACACTACTGTGTGTTACACCACTATATGACACTGCACTACTGTGTGTTATCCCACTGTATGACACTGCACTACCGTGTGTTACACCACTGTATGTCACCACACTTCTGTGTGTTACACCACTATATGACACCACACTTCTGTGTGTTACGCCATTGTATGACTCCACCCTTTTGTGTATAACACCACTATATGACACCACACCACTGTGTATTACACCACTATATGACACCACACTACTGTGTGTTACTCCACGGTATGACGCCACACTAGTGTGTGATACGCCATTGTATGATACCACACTACTGTGTGTTACACCACTGTATGACAATACACTACTGTGTGTTACACCAATATATGACACCACACTACTGTGTGTTACACCATTGTATGACACCACACTACCGTGTGTTACACCACTTTATGACACCACACTATTGTGTGTTACACCACTGTATGGCACTAAACTACTGTGTATTACACCACCATATGATACCACAATACTGTGTGTTACACCAATATATGACACCGCACTACCGTGTGTTATACCACTATATGACACCGCAATACCGTGTGTTACACCACTATATGACGCCACACTACTCTGATTTACACCACTATATGACACCACACTATTGTGTGATACAAAACTATATGACACCACACTACTGTGTGTTACACCACTGTATGACACCACACTACTGTGTGTTACACCACTATATGACACCACACTACTCTGTGTTACTCCACTATATGACACCACACTACTGTGTGTTACAACACTATATGACACCACACTACTGTTTTTTACACCACTCTATGACACCACACTACTGTGTGTTAACCACTGTATGACACCAAACTACTGTGTGTTACACAAATGTATGGCACCACACTACTGTGTGTTACACCACTCTATGACATCACACTACTGTGTGTTACACTACTATATGGCACCACACTACTCTGTGTGACACCGCTATATGACACCGCATTACTGCCTGTTACAACACTGTATGACACCACACTACTGTGTGTTACACTACTATATGACACCACACTACTCTGTATTACACCACTATATGACACCACACTACTGTGTGTTACGCTACCGTATGACACCACACTACTCTGTGTTACACCGCTATATGACACCACACTACTGTGTGTTACACTACTATATGACACCACACTACTGTGTATTACACCACTGAATGACACCACACTACTGTCTGTTACACTACTGCATGACACCACACTACTGTGTGTTTCACCACTGTATGACACCACACTACTGTGTGTTACACTACTATATAACACCACACTACTCTGTGTTACACCACTATATGACACCACACTACTCAGTGTTACACCACTATATGACACCACACTACTCTGTGTTACACCACTATATGACACCACACTACTGTGTGTTACACCACTGTATGACACCACACTACTGTGTGTTACACAACTCTATGGCACCACACTACAGTGTGTTACTCAATTATATGACTCCACACTACTGTGTGTGACCCCACTCTATGGCACCACACTATTGTGTGTTACACTACTGTATGACACCACACTACTGTGTGTTACACCACTCTAAGGAACCACACTACTGTGTGTTACACAACTATATGACACCACACTACTGTGTGTGACACCACTCTATGGCACCACACTACTGTGTGTTACACTACTGTATGACACCACACTACTGTGTGTTACACCAGTCTATGGCACCACACTACGGTGTGTTACACTACTATATGACACCACACTATTGTGTGTGACTCCACTCTAAGGCACCACAATACTGTGTGTTACACTACGATATGACACCGCACTACTGTTTGTGACACCACTCTATGGCACCACACTACTGTGTTACACTACTGTATGACACCACACTACTGTGTGTTACACTACTATATGACAGCACACTACTGTGTGTTACACCACTATATGACACCACACTACTGAGTGTTACCCCACTATATGACAACACACTACTGTGTGTTACACCATTCTATGACAACTCACTACTGTGTGTTACACCGTTATATATGACACCACACTACTCTGTGTTACACCACTATATGACACCACACTACTGTGTATTACACTACTGTATGACACCACACTACTGTGTGTTACACTACTGTATGACACCACACTACTCTGTGTTACACTAACATATGACACCACACTGCTGTGTGTTACACCACTATATGACACCACACTACTGTGTGTTACTCCACTATATGACACCACACTACTGTGTGTTACACTACTGTATGACACCACACTACTGTGTGTTACACCTCTCTATGACACCACACTACTGTGTGTTACACCACTCTATGACACCACACTACTGCCTGTTACAACACTGTATGACACCACACTACTGTGTATTACCCCACTATATGACACCACACTAGTTTGTATTACACTACTATATGACACCAAACTACTCTGTGTTACACCACTATATGACACCACACTACTGTGTGTTACCCCACTATATGACACCACACTACTGTGAGTTACACTACTATATGACACCACACTACTGTGTGTTACACCTCTATATGACACCACACTACTGTGTGTTACACCACTATATGACACCACACTACTGTGTGTTACACCACTATATGACACCACACTACTGTGTGTTACACTACTATATGACACCTCACTACTGTGAGTTACACCACTATATGACACCACACTACTGTGTGTTACACCACTATATTATACCACACAACTGTGTGTTACACCACTATATGACACCACACTACTGTGTGTTACACCACTATATGACACCACACTACTGTGTGTTACACCACTATATGACACCACACTACTGTGTGTTGCACTACTGTATGACACCACACTACTTTGTGTTACACCACTATATGACACCGCAATACTGCCTGTTACAACACTGTATGACACCACATTATTGTGAGTTACACCACTATAAGACACCACACTACTCTGATTTACACCACTATATGATACCACACTATTGTGTGTTACGCCACTATGACACCGCACAACTGTGTGTGACACCACTGTATGACACCACACTACTGTGTGTTACTCCGCTGTATGACACCACACTACTGTGTGTGATACCACTGTATGACACCACACTATTGTGTGTTACGCCACTATATGACACCACTCTACTGTGTGTTACACCACTGTATGACACAACACTACTGTGTATTACCCCACTATATGACACCACACTACTGTGTGTTACTCCACTATATGACACCACACTACTGTGTGTTACAACACTATATGACACCACACTACTGTGTGTTACACCACTCTTTGACACAGAACTACTGTGTGTTACACCACTATATGACACCACACTACTGTGTGTTAATCACTGTATGACACTGCACTACTGTGTGTTACACTACTGTATGACACCACACTACTGTATATTACACCACTATATGACACCACACTACTGTGTGTTACACCACTCTATGAAACCTCACTACTGTGTGTTACACCTCTATATGACACCACACTACTGTGTGTTACTTCACCGTATGACACCACACTACAGTGTCTTTCTCCACTATATGATACCACACTACTGTGTATTACACCACTATATGACACCACACTACTGTGTGTTACTCCACTATGTGACACCACACTACTGTGTGTCACACCACTATATGACAACACACTACTGTGTGTTACACCACTCTATGGCACCACACTACTGTGTGTTACACTCCTATATGACACCACACTACCCTGTGTTACACCGCTATATGACACCGCACTACTGCCTGTTACAACACTGTATGACACCACACTACTATGAGTTACACTACTATATGACACCACACTACTCTGATTTACACCACCATATGACACCATACTACTGTGAGTTACTCCATTATATGACACCACACTACTGTGTGTTACACCACAAAAAGACACCACACTACTGTGAGTTACTCCACTCTATGACACCACACTATTTTGTGCTACACCACTATATGACACCACACAACTGTGTGTTACACCACTATATGACACCACATTACTGTGTGTTACACTACTGTATGACACTGCACTACTGTGTGTTACACTACTGTATGACACCACACTACTGTGTATTACACCACTATATGACACCACACAACCGTGTGTTACACCACTATATGACACCACATTACTGTGTGTTACCCCACTGTATGACACTGCACTACTGTGTGTTACATTATTGTATGACACCACACTTCTGTGTATTACACCACTATATGACACCACACAACCGTGTGTTACACCACTATATGACACCACACAACTGTGTGTTACACCACTATATGACACCACACTACTGTGTGTTACACCAGTGTATGACACCACACTACTGTGTATTACAACATTATATGACACTGCACTACTGTGTGATACACTACTGCATGACACCACACTACTGTGTAATACACTACTATATGACACTGCACTACTGTGTGTTATCCCACTGTATGACACTGCACTACCGTGTGTTACACCACTGTATGACACCACACTTCTGTGTGTTACACCACTATATGACACCACACTACTGTGTGTTACACCACTATAGGACACCACACTACTGTGTGTTACCCCACTATATGACAACACACTACTGTGTGTTACACCACTGTATGACACTACACTACTGTGTGTTACACCACTATATGACACCACACTACTGTGTGTTACGCCATTGTATGACACCACACAACTGTGTGTTACACCACTATATGACACCACACTACTGTGTGTTACACCACTCTATGGCACCACACTACTGTGTGTTACACTACTGTATGACATCACACTACTGTGTGTTACACCACTCTAAGGAACCACACTACTGTGTGTTACACAACTATATGACACCACACTACTGTGTGTGACACCACTCTATGGCACCACACTACTGTGTGTTACGCCATTGTATGACACCACCCTACTTTGGGTAACGCCATTGTATGACACCACACTACTGTGTGTTACACCACTATATGACACTGCACGACTGTGTGTTATCCCACTGTATGACACTGCATTACCGTGTGTTACACCACTGTATGTCACCACACTTCTGTGTGTGACACCACTATATGACACCACACTTCTGTGTGTTACGCCATTGTATGACTCCACCCTTTTGTGTGTAACACCACTATATGACACCACACCACTGTGTATTACACCACTATATGACACCACACTACTGTGTGTTACTCCACGGTATGACGCCATAGTGTGTGATACGCCATTGTATGATACCACACTACTGTGTGTTACACCACTGTATGACAATACACTACTGTGTGTTACACCAATATATGACACCACACTACTGTGTGTTACACCATTGTATGACACCACACTACCGTGTGTTACACCACTATATGACACCACACTATTGTGTGTTACACCACTGTATGGCACTAAACTACTGTGTATTACACCACCGTATGATACCACAATACTGTGTGTTACACCAATATATGACACCGCACTACCGTGTGTTATACCACTATATGACACCGCAATACCGTGTGTTACACCACTATATGACGCCACACTACTCTGATTTACACCACTATATGACACCACACTATTGTGTGATACAAAACTATATGACACCACACTACTGTGTGTTACACCACTGTATGACACCACACTACTGTGTGTTTCACCACTATATGACACCACACTACTCTGTGTTACCCCACTATATGACACCACAATACTGTGTGTTACAACACTATATGACACCACACTACTGTTTTTTACACCGCTCTTTGACACCACACTACTGTGTGTTAACCACTGTATGACACCACACTACTGTGTGTTACACAAATGTATGGCACCACACTACTGTGTGTTACACCACACGATGACACCACACTACTGTGTGTTACACTACTATATGACACCACACTACTGTGTGTGACACCGCTATATGACACCGCACTACTGCCTGTTACAACACTGTATTACACCACACTACTGTGTGTTACACTACTATATGACACCACACTACTCTGTATTACACCACTATATGACACCACACTACTGTGTGTTACGCTACTGTATGACACCACACTATTCAGTGTTACACCACTATATGACACCACACTACTGTGTGTTACACTACTATATGACACCACACTACTGTGTATTACACAACTGAATGACACCACACTACTGTCTGTTACACTAATGTATGACACCACACTACTGTGTGTTACACCACTGTATGACACCACACTACTGTGTGTTACACTACTATATGACACCACACTACTCTGTGTTACACCACTATATGACACCACACTACTCTGTGTTACACCACTATATGACACCACACTACTCTGTGTTACACCACTGTATGACACCAAACTACTGTGTGTTACACCACTATATGACACCACTCTATTCTGTGTTACACCACTGTATGACACCACACTACTGTGTGTTACACCACTCTATGACACCACACTACTCTGTGTTACACCACTATATGACACCACACTACTGTGTGTTACGCCATTGTATGACACCACACTACTGTGTGTTACACCACTGTATGACACCATACTACTGTGTGTTACACCACTCTATGGCACCACACTACAGTGTGTTACTCAATTATATGACACCACACTACTGTGTGTGACATCACTCTATGGCACCACACTACTGTGTGTTACACTACTGTATGACACCACACTACTGTGTGTTACACCACTCGAAGGAACCACACTACTGTGTGTTACACAACTATATGACACCACACTACTGTGTGTGACACCATTCTATGGCACCACACTACTGTGTGTTACACTACTGTATGACACCACACTACTCTGTGTTACCCCACTCTATGGCACCACACTACTGTGTGTTACACTACTATATGACACCACACTATTGTGTGTGGCACCACTCTATGGCACTACACTACTGTGTGTTACACTACTATATGACACCACACTACTGTGTGTGACACCACTCTATGGCACCACACTACTGTGTGTTACACTACTGTATGACACCACACTACTGTGTGTTACACCACTCTATGGCACCACACTACTGTTTGTTACACTACTGTATGGCACTACACTACTCTGTGTTACACCACTATATGACACCACACTACTGTGTGTTACACTACTGTATGACACCACACTACTGTGTGTTACACTACTATATGACAGCACACTACTGTGTGTTACACCACTATATGACACCACACTACTGAGTGTTACGCCACTATATGACAACACACTACTGTGTGTTACACCCCTATATGACACCACACTACTCTGTGTTACACCACTATATGACACCACACTACTGTGTATTAAACTACTGTATGACACCACACTACTGTGTGTTACACCACTGTATGACAACACACTACTCTGTGTTACACTAATATATGACACCACACTACTGTGTGTTACACCACTATATGACACCACACTACTGTGTGTTACCTTACTATATGACAACACACTACTGTGTGTTACACCACCCTATGACACCACACTACTGCCTGTCACAACAATGTATGACACCACACTACTGTGTATTACCCCACTATATGACACCACACTACTTTGTATTAAACTACTATATGACACCACACTACTCTGTGTTACACCACTATATGACACTACACTACTGTGTGTTACCCCACTCTATGACACCACACTACTGTGAGTTACACTACTATAAGGCACCACACTACTGTGTGTTACACCACTATATGACACCACACTACTGTGTGTTACACCACTATATGACACCACACTACTGTGTGTTACACCACTATATGACACCACACTACTGTGTGTTACACTACTATATGACACCACACTACTGTGAGTTACACCTCTAAATGACACCACACTACTGTGTGTTACACCACTATATTACACCACACTAATGTGTGTTACACCACTATATGACACCACACTACTGTGTGTTACACCACTATATGACACCACACTACTGTGTGTTACACCACTCTATGGCACCACACTACTGTGTGTTACACTACTGAATGACACCACACTACTGTGTGTTACACCACTATATGACAAAGCACTACTGCATGTTACAACACTGTATGACACCACACTATTGTGAGTTACACCACTATAAGACACCACACTACCACACTATATGACACCACACTATTGTGAGTTACGCCACTATGACACCACACAACTGTGTGTGACACCACTGTATGACACCACACTACTGTGTGTTACACCACTGTATGACACCACACTACTGTGTGTGACACCACTGTATGACACCACACTATTGTGTGTTACGCCACTATATGACACCACTCTACTCTGTGTTACACCACTGTATGACACCACACTACTGTGTATTACACCACTATATGACACCACACTACTGTGTGTTACTCCACTATATGACACCACACCACTGTGTGTTACAGCACTCTTTGACACCGAACTACTGTGTGTTACGCCACTATATGACACCACACTACTGTGTGTTAATCACTGTATGACACTGCACTACTGTGTGTTACACTACTGTATGACACCACACTACTGTGTATTACACCACTATATGACACCACACTACTGTGTGTTACACCACTCTATGTCACCACACTACTGTGTGTTACACTACTATATGACACCACACTACCCTGTGTTACACCACTGTCTGACACCGCACTACTGCCTGTTACAACACTGTATGACACCACACTAATGTGAGTTACACCACTATATGACACCACACTACTCTGATTTACACCACTATATGACACCACACTATTGTGTGTTACTCCACTATATGTCACCACACTACTGTGTGTTACTCCACTATATGACACCACACTACTGTGTGTGAGACACCACTGTATGACACCACACTACTGTGTGTTACAACACTGTATGACTCCACACAACTCTGTGTGACACCACTATATTATACCACACTACTGTGTGTTACACCACTATATGACACCACACTACTGTGTGTTACACCACTCTATGTCACCACACTACTGTGTGTTACACTACTATATGACACCACACTACCCTGTGTTACACCACTGTCTGACACCGCACTACTGCCTGTTACAACACTGTATGACACCACACTAATGTGAGTCAAACCACTATATGACACCACACTACTCTGATTTACACCACTATATGACACCACACTATTGTGTGATACTCCACTATATGACACCACACTATTGTGTGATACTCCACTATATGTCACCACACTACTGTGTGTTACTCCACTATATGACACCACACTACTGTGTGTTACACTACTATATGACACCTCACTACTGTGAGTTACACCACTATATGACACCACACTACTGTGTGTTACACCACTATATTATACCACACTACTGTGTGTTACACCACTATATGACACCACACTACTGTGTGTTACACCACTATATGACACCACACTACTCTGTGTTACACCACTCTATGGCACCACACTACTGTGTGTTGCACTACTGTATGACACCACACTACTGTGTGTTACACCACTATATGACACCGCAATACTGCCTGTTACAACACTGTATGACACCACATTATTGTGAGTTACACCACTATAAGACACCACACTACTCTGATTTACACCACTATTTGATACCACACTATTGTGTGTTACGCCACTATGACACCACACAACTGTGTGTGACACCACTGTATGACACCACACTACTGTGTGTTACACCGCTGTATGACACCACACTACTGTGTGTGACACCACTGTATGACACCACACTATTGTGTGTTACGCCACTATATGACACCACTCTACTGTGTGTTACACCACTGTATGACACAACACTACTGTGTATTACACCACTATATGACACCACACTACTGTGTGTTACTCCACTATATGACACCACACTACTGTGTGTTACAACACTATATGACACCACACTACTGTGTGTTACACCACTCTTTGACACAGAACTACTGTGTGTTACACCACTATATGACACCACACTACTGTGTGTTAATCACTGTATGACACTGCACTACTGTGTGTTACACTACTGTATGACCCCACACTACTGTGTATTACACCACTATATGACACCACACTACTGTGTGTTACACCACTCTATGACACCTCACTACTGTGTGTTACACCTCTATATGACACCACACTACTGTGTGTTACTTCACTGTATGACACCACACTACAGTGTCTTTCTCCACTATATGATACCACACTACTGTGTATTACACCACTATATGACACCACACTACTGTGTGTTACTCCACTATGTGACACCACACTACTGTGTGTTACCCCACTATATGACAACACACTACTGTGTGTTACACCACTCTATGACACCACACTACTGTGTGTTACACTCCTATATGACACCACACTACCCTGTGTTACACCGCTATATGACACCGCACTACTCTGATTTACACCACTATATGACACCACACTACTGTGTGTTACTCCACTATATGACACCACACTACTGTGTGTTACACCACAATAAGACACCACACTACTGTGAGTTACTCCACTCTATGACACCACACTATTTTGTGCTACACCACAATAAGACACCACACTACTGTGAGTTACTCCACTCTATGACACCACACTATTTTGTGCTACACCACTATATGACACCACACAACTGTGTGTTACACCACTATATGACACTACACTACTCTGTGGTACACCACTATATGACACCACACTACTCTGTGTTACACCACTGTATGACACCAAACTACTGTGTGTTACACCACTATATGACACCACACTATTCTGTGTTACACCACTGTATGACACCACACTACTGTGTGTTACACCACTCTACGACACCACACTACTCTGTGTTACACCACTATATGACACCACACTACTGTGTGTTACGCCATTGTATGACACCACACTACTGTGTGTTACACCACTGTATGACAACATACTACTGTGCGTTACACCACTCTATGGCACCACACTACAGTGTGTTACTCAATTATATGACACCACACTACTGTGTGTGACATCACTCTATGGCACCACACTACTGTGTGTTACACTACTGTATGACACCACACTACTGTGTGTTACACCACTCGAAGGAACCACACTACTGTGTGTTACACAACTATATGACACCACACTACTGTGTGTGACACCATTCTATGGCACCACACTACTGTGTGTTTCACTACTTTATGACACCACACTACTCTGTGTTACACCACTCTATGGCACCACACTACAGTGTGTTACACTACTATATGACACCACACTATTGTGTGTGGCACCACTCTATGGCACCACACTACTGTGTGTTACACTACTATATGACACCACACTACTGTGTGTGACACCGCTCTATGGCACCACACTATTGTGTGTTACACTACTGTATGACACCACACTACTGTGTGTTACACCACTCTATGGCACCACACTACTGTTTGTTACACTACTGTATGGCACCACACTACTCTGTGTTACACCACTATATGACACCACACTACTGTGTGTTACACTACTGTATGACACCACACTACTGTGTGTTACTCTACTATATGACAGCACACTACTGTGTGTTACACCACTATATGACACCACAATACTGAGTGTTACGCCACTATATGACAACACACTACTGTGTGTTACACCCCTATATGACACCACACTACTCTGTGTTACACCACTATATGACACCACACTACTGTGTATTAAACTACTGTATGACACCACACTACTGTGTGTTACACCACTGTATGACAACACACTACTCTGTGTTACACTAATATATGATACCACACTACTGTGTGTTACACCACTATATGACACCACACTACTGTGTGTTACCTTACTATATGACAACACACTACTGTGTGTTACACCACCCTATGACACCACACTACTGCCTGTCACAACAATGTATGACACCACACTACTGTGTATTACCCCACTATATGACACCACACTACTTTGTATTAAACTACTATATGACACCACACTACTCTGTGTTACACCACTACATGACACTTCACTACTGTGTGTTACCCCACTATATTACACCACACTACTGTGAGTTACACTACTATATGACACCACACTACTGTGTGTTACACCACTATATGACACCACACTACTGTGTGTTACACCACTATATGACACCACACTACTGTGTGTTACACCACTATATGACACCACACTACTGTGTGTTACACTACTATATGACACCACACTACTGTGAGTTACACCACTATATGACACCACACTACTGTGTGTTACACCACTATATTACACCACACTACTGTGTGTTACACCACTATATGACTCCACACTACTGTGTGTTACACCACTATATGACACCACACTACTGTGTGTTACACCACTCTATGGCACCACACTACTGTGTGTTACACTACTGAATGACACCACACTACTGTGTGTTACACCACTATATGACAGCGCACTACTGCCTGTTACAACACTGTATGACACCACACTATTGTGAGTTACACCACTATAAGACACCACACTACCACACTATATGACACCACACTATTGTGAGTTACGCCACTATGACACCACACAACTGTGTGTGACACCACTGTATGACACCACACTACTGTGTGTTACACCACTGTATGACACCACTCTACTGTGTGTGACACCACTGTATGACACCACACTATTGTGTGTTACGCCACTATATGACACCACTCTACTCTGTGTTACACCACTGTATGACACCACACTACTGTGTATTACACCACTATATGACAACACACTACTGTGTTTTACTCCACTATATGACACCACACTACTGTGTGTTACAGCACTCTTTGACAACGAACTACTGTGTGTTACCCCACTATATGACACCAAACTACTCTGTGTTAATCACTGTATGACACTGCACTACTGTGTGTTACACTACTGTATGACACCACACTACTGTGTATTACACCACTATATGACACCACACTACTGTGTGTTACACCACTCTATGTCACCACACTACAGTGTGTTACACTACTATATGACACCACACTACCCTGTGTTACACCACTGTCTGACACCGCACTACTGCCTGTTACAACACTGTATGACACCACACTAATGTGAGTTACACCACTATATGACACCACAATACTCTGATTTACACCACTATATGACACCACACTATTGTGTGTTACTCCACTATATGTCACCACACTACTGTGTGTTACTCCACTATATGACACCACACTACTGTGTGTGAGACACCACTGTATGACACCACACTACTGTGTGTTACACCACTGTATGACTCCACACAACTCTGTGTGACACCACTGTATGACACCACTGTATGACACCACACTTCTGTGTGTTATACTACTATATGACACCACACTACTGTGTGCTACACCACTATATGACACCACATTACTATGTGTTACACCACTATATGACACCACACTACTTTGTGTTACACCACTATATGACAACACACTACTCTGATTTACACCACTATATGACACCACACTATTGTGTGTTACACCACTATATGACACCACACTACTCTGATTTACACCACTATATGACACCACACTACTGTGTGTTACACCAATATATGACAACAAACTACTCTGATTTACACCACTATATGACACCACACTACTGTGTGATACACAAACGTATGACACCACACTACTGTGTGTTACACCACTATATTACACCACACTACTGTGTGTTACCCCACTGTATGACGCCACATAACTGTGTGTTACACCACTGTATGACACCACACTACTGTGTGTTACACCACTATATAACACCACACTAATGTGTGTTCCACAACTATATGACACCACACTACTGTGTGTTACCCCACTATATGAAAACACACTACTGTGTGTTACACCACTCTATGACAACACACTACTGTGTGTTACACTACTATATGACACCACACTTCCCTGTGTTACACCACTATATGACACCGCACTACTGCCTGTTACAACACTGTATGACACCACACTAATGTGAGTTACACCACTATATGACACCACACTACTCTGATTTACACCACTATATGACACCACATTATTGTGTGTTACACCACTATACGACAAACCACTACTGTGTGTTACACCACTGTATGACATCACACTACTGTGTGTTACACCACTATTTGACACCACACTACTGTGTGTTACTCCACTATGTGACACCACACTACTGTGTGTTACTCCACTATATGACACCACACTACTGTGTGTGACACCACTGTATGACACCACACTATTGTGTGTTACACCACTGTATGACACCACACTACTGTGTGTTACACCACTCTATGACACCACACTACTGCCTGTTACAACACTGTATGACACCACACTACTGTGTATTACCCCACTATATGACACCACACTACTTTGTATTACACTACTATATGACACCAAACTACTCTGTGTTACACCACTATATGACACCACACTACTGTGTGTTACCCCACTATATGACACCACACTACTGTGAGTTACACTACTATATGACACCACACTACTGTGTGTTACACCACTATATGACACCACACTACTCTGTGTTACACCACTATATGACACCACACTACTGTGTGTTGCACTACTGTATGACACCACAATACTGTGTGTTACACCACTATATGACACCGCAATACTGCCTGTTACAACACTGTATGACACCACATTATTGTGAGTTACACCACTATAAGACACCACACTACTCTGATTTACAGCACTATATGATACCACACTATTGTGTGTTACGCCACTATGACACCACACAACTGTGTGTGACACCACTGTATGACACCACACTACTGTGTGTTACTCCGCTGTATGACACCACACTACTGTGTGTGACACCACTGTATGACACCACACTATTGTGTGTTACGCCACTATATGACACCACTCTACTGTGTGTTACACCACTGTATGACACAACACTACTGTGTATTACACCACTATATGACACCACACTACTGTGTGTTACTCCACTATATGACACCACACTACTGTGTGTTACAACACTGTATGACACCACACTACTGTGTGTTACACCACTCTTTGACACAGAACTACTGTGTGTTACACCACTATATGACACCACACTACTGTGTGTTAATCACTGTATGACACTGCACTACTGTGTGTTACACTACTGTATGACACCACACTACTGTATATTACACCACTATATGACACCACACTACTGTGTGTTACACCACTCTATGAAACCTCACTACTGTGTGTTACACCTCTATATGACACCACACTACTGTGTGTTACTTCACCGTATGACACCACACTACAGTGTCTTTCTCCACTATATGATACCACACTACTGTGTATTACACCACTATATGACACCACACTACTGTGTGTTACTCCACTATGTGACACCACACTACTGTGTGTCACCCCACTATATGACAACACACTACTGTGTGTTACACCACTCTATGACACCACACTACTGTGTGTTACACTCCTATATGACACCACACTACCCTGTGTTACACCGCTATATGACACCGCACTACTGCCTGTTACAACACTGTATGACACCACACTACTATGAGTTACACTACTATATGACACCACACTACTCTGATTTACACCACTATATGACACCACACTACTCTGTGTTACCCCACTATATGACACCACAATACTGTGTGTTACAACACTATATGACACCACACTACTGTTTTTTACACCGCTCTTTGACACCGCACTACCGTGTGTTATACCACTATATGACACCGCAATACCGTGTGTTACACCACTATATGACGCCACACTACTCTGATTTACACCACTATATGACACCACACTATTGTGTGATACAAAACTATATGACACCACACTACTGTGTGTTACACCACTGTATGACACCACACTACTGTGTGTTACACCACTATATGACACCACACTACTCTGTGTTACTCCACTATATGACACCACACTACTGTGTGTTACAACACTATATGACACCACACTACTGTTTTTTACACCACTCTATGACACCACACTACTGTGTGTTAACCACTGTATGACACCAAACTACTGTGTGTTACACAAATGTATGGCACCACACTACTGTGTGTTACACCACTCTATGACATCACACTACTGTGTGTTACACTACTATATGACACCACACTACTGTGTGTGACACCGCTATATGACACCGCATTACTGCCTGTTACAACACTGTATGACACCACACTACTGTGTGTTACACTACTATATGACACCACACTACTGTGTATTACACCACTATATGACACCACACTACTGTGTGTTACGCTACCGTATGACACCACACTACTCTGTGTTACACCGCTATATGACACCACACTACTGTGTGTTACACTACTATATGACTCCACACTACTGTGTATTACACCACTGAATGACACCACACTACTGTCTGTTACACTACTGTATGACACCACACTACTGTGTGTTTCACCACTGTATGACACCACACTGCTGTGTGTTACACTACTATATGACACCACACTACTCTGTGTTACACCACTATATGACACCACACTACTCAGTGTTACACCACTATATGACACCACACTACTCTGTGTTACACCACTATATGACACCACACTACTGTGTGTTACACCACTGTATGACACCACACTACTGTGTGTTACACAACTCTATGGCACCACACTACAGTGTGTTACTCAATTATATGACTCCACACTAGTGTGTGTGACCCCACTCTATGGCACCACACTATTGTGTGTTACACTACTGTATGACACCACACTACTGTGTGTTACACCACTCTAAGGAACCACACTACTGTGTGTTACACAACTATATGACACCACACTACTGTGTGTGACACCACTCTATGGCACCACACTACAGTGTGTTACACTACTGTATGACACCACACTACTGTGTGTTACACCAGTCTATGGCACCACACTACGGTGTGTTACACTACTATATGACACCACACTATTGTGTGTGACACCACTCTAAGGCACCACAATACTGTGTGTTACACTACGATATGACACCGCACTACTGTTTGTGACACCACTCTATGGCACCACACTACTGTGTTACACTACTGTATGACACCACACTACTGTGTGTTACACTACTATATGACAGCACACTACTGTGTGTTACACCATTATATGACACCACACTACTGAGTGTTACCCCACTATATGACAACACACTACTGTGTGTTACACCATTCTATGACAACTCACTACTGTGTGTTACACCGCTATATGACACCACACTACTCTGTGTTACAACACTATATGACACCACACTACTGTGTGTTACACCACTCTTTGACACAGAACTACTGTGTGTTACACCACTATATGACACCACACTACTGTGTGTTAATCACTGTATGACACTGCACTACTGTGTGTTACACTACTGTATGACACCACACTACTGTATATTACACCACTATATGACACCACACTACTGTGTGTTACACCACTCTATGAAACCTCACTACTGTGTGTTACACCTCTATATGACACCACACTACTGTGTGTTACTTCACCGTATGACACCACACTACAGTGTCTTTCTCCACTATATGATACCACACTACTGTGTATTACACCACTATATGACACCACACTACTGTGTGTTACTCCACTATGTGACACCACACTACTGTGTGTCACCCCACTATATGACAACACACTACTGTGTGTTACACCACTCTATGACACCACACTACTGTGTGTTACACTCCTATATGACACCACACTACCCTGTGTTACACCGCTATATGACACCGCACTACTGCCTGTTACAACACTGTATGACACCACACTACTATGAGTTACACTACTATATGACACCACACTACTCTGATTTACACCACTATATGACACCACACTACTGTGTGTTACTCCACTATATGACACCACACTACTGTGTGTTACACCACAAAAAGACACCACACTACTGTGAGTTACTCCACTCTAAGACACCACACTATTTTGTGCTACACCACTATATGACACCACACAACTGTGTGTTACACCACTATATGACACCACACTACTGTGTGTTACACTACTGTATGACACTGCACTACTGTGTGTTACACTACTGTATGACACCACACTACTGTGTATTACACCACTATATGACACCACACAACCGTGTGTTACACCACTATATGACACCACATGACTGTGTGTTACCCCACTGTATGACACTGCACTACTGTGTGTTACATTATTGTATGACACCACACTTCTGTGTATTACACCACTATATGACACCACACAACCGTGTGTTACACCACTATATGACACCACACAACTGTGTGTTACACCACTATATGACACCACACTACTGTGTGTTACACCAGTGTATGACACCACACTACTGTGTATTACAACATTATATGACACTGCACTACTCTGTGATACACTACTGCATGACACCACACTACTGTGTAATACACTACTATATGACACTGCACTACTGTGTGTTATCCCACTGTATGACACTGCACTACCGTGTGTTACACCACTGTATGACACCACACTTCTGTGTGTTACACCACTATATGACACCACACTACTGTGTGTTACACCACTATAGGACACCACACTACTGTGTGTTACCCCACTATATGACAACACACTACTGTGTGTTACACCACTGTATGACACTACACTACTGTGTGTTACACCACTATATGACACCACACTACTGTTTGTTACGCCATTGTATGACACCACACAACTGTGTGTTACACCACTATATGACACCACACTACTGTGTGTTACACCACTCTATGGCACCACACTACTGTGTGTTACACTACTGTATGACATCACACTACTGTGTGTTACACCACTCTAAGGAACCACACTACTGTGTGTTACACAACTATATGACACCACACTACTGTGTGTGACACCACTCTATGGCACCACACTACTGTGTGTTACGCCATTGTATGACACCACCCTACTTTGGGTAACGCCATTGTATGACACCACACTACTGTGTGTTACACCACCATATGACACTGCACTACTGTGTGTTATCCCACTGTATGACACTGCACTACCGTGTGTTACACCACTGTATGTCACCACACTTCTGTGTGTTACACCACTATATGACACCACACTTCAGTGTGTTACGCCATTGTATGACTCCACCCTATTGTGTGTAACACCACTATATGACACCACACCACTGTGTATTACACCACTATATGACACCACACTACTGTGTGTTACTCCACGGTATGACGCCACACTAGTGTGTGATACGCCATTGTATGATACCACACTACTGTGTGTTACACCACTGTATGACAATACACTACTGTGTGTTACACCAATATATGACACCACACTACTGTGTGTTACACCATTGTATGACACCGTACTACCGTGTGTTACACCACTATATGACACCACACTATTGTGTGTTACACCACTGTATGGCACTAAACTACTGTGTATTACACCACCATATGATACCACAATACTGTGTGTTACACCAATATATGACACCGCACTACCGTGTGTTATACCACTATATGACACCGCAATACCGTGTGTTACACCACTATATGACGCCACACTACTCTGATTTACACCACTATATGACACCACACTATTGTGTGATACAAAACTATATGACACCACACTACTGTGTGTTACACCACTGTATGACACCACACTACTGTGTGTTACACCACTATATGACACCACACTACTCTGTGTTACTCCACTATATGACACCACACTACTGTGTGTTACAACACTATATGACACCACACTACTGTTTTTTACACCACTCTATGACACCACACTACTGTGTGTTAACCACTGTATGACACCAAACTACTGTGTGTTACACAAATGTATGGCACCACACTACTGTGTGTTACACCACTCTATGACATCACACTACTGTGTGTTACACTACTATATGACACCACACTACTGTGTGTGACACCGCTATATGACACCGCATTACTGCCTGTTACAACACTGTATGACACCACACTACTGTGTGTTACACTACTATATGACACCACACTAGTGTGTATTACACCACTATATGACACCACACTACTGTGTGTTACGCTACCGTATGACACCACACTACTCTGTGTTACACCGCTATATGACACCACACTACTGTGTGTTACACTACTATATGACTCCACACTACTGTGTATTACACCACTGAATGACACCACACTACTGTCTGTTACACTACTGTATGACACCACACTACTGTGTGTTTCACCACTGTATGACACCACACTGCTGTGTTTTACACTACTATATGACACCACACTACTCTGTGTTACACCACTATATGACACCACACTACTCAGTGTTACACCACTATATGACACCACACTACTCTGTGTTACACCACTATATGACACCACACTACTGTGTGTTACACCACTGTATGACACCACACTACTGTGTGTTACACAACTCTATGGCACCACACTACAGTGTGTTACTCAATTATATGACTCCACACTAGTGTGTGTGACCCCACTCTATGGCACCACACTATTGTGTGTTACACTACTGTATGACACCACATTACTGTGTGTTACACCACTCTAAGGAACCACACTACTGTGTGTTACACAACTATATGACACCACACTACTGTGTGTGACACCACTCTATGGCACCACACTACAGTGTGTTACACTACTGTATGACACCACACTACTGTGTGTTACACCAGTCTATGGCACCACACTACGGTGTGTTACACTACTATATGACACCACACTATTGTGTGTGACACCACTCTAAGGCACCACAATACTGTGTGTTACACTACGATATGACACCGCACTACTGTTTGTGACACCACTCTATGGCACCACACTACTGTGTTACACTACTGTATGACACCACACTACTGTGTGTTACACTACTATATGACAGCACACTACTGTGTGTTACACCATTATATGACACCACACTACTGAGTGTTACCCCACTATATGACAACACACTACTGTGTGTTACACCATTCTATGACAACTCACTACTGTGTGTTACACCGCTATATGACACCACACTACTCTGTGTTACAACACTATATGACACCACACTACTGTGTGTTACACCACTCTTTGACACAGAACTACTGTGTGTTACACCACTATATGACACCACACTACTGTGTGTTAATCACTGTATGACACTGCACTACTGTGTGTTACACTACTGTATGACACCACACTACTGTATATTACACCACTATATGACACCACACTACTGTGTGTTACACCACTCTATGAAACCTCACTACTGTGTGTTACACCTCTATATGACACCACACTACTGTGTGTTACTTCACCGTATGACACCACACTACAGTGTCTTTCTCCACTATATGATACCACACTACTGTGTATTACACCACTATATGACACCACACTACTGTGTGTTACTCCACTATGTGACACCACACTACTGTGTGTCACCCCACTATATGACAACACACTACTGTGTGTTACACCACTCTATGACACCACACTACTGTGTGTTACACTCCTATATGACACCACACTACCCTGTGTTACACCGCTATATGACACCGCACTACTGCCTGTTACAACACTGTATGACACCACACTACTATGAGTTACACTACTATATGACACCACACTACTCTGATTTACACCACTATATGACACCACACTACTGTGTGTTACTCCACTATATGACACCACACTACTGTGTGTTACACCACAAAAAGACACCACACTACTGTGAGTTACTCCACTCTATGACACCACACTATTTTGTGCTACACCACTATATGACACCACACAACTGTGTGTTACACCACTATATGACACCACACTACTGTGTGTTACACTACTGTATGACACTGCACTACTGTGTGTTACACTACTGTATGACACCACACTACTGTGTATTACACCACTATATGACACCACACAACCGTGTGTTACACCACTATATGACACCACATTACTGTGTGTTACCCCACTGTATGACACTGCACTACTGTGTGTTACATTATTGTATGACACCACACTTCTGTGTATTACACCACTATATGACACCACACAACCGTGTGTTACACCACTATATGACACCACACAACTGTGTGTTTCACCACTATATGACACCACACTACTGTGTGTTACACCAATGTATGACACCACACTACTGTGTATTACAACATTATATGACACTGCACTACTCTGTGATACACTACTGCATGACACCACACTACTGTGTAATACACTACTATATGACACTGCACTACTGTGTGTTATCCCACTGTATGACACTGCACTACCGTGTGTTACACCACTGTATGACACCACACTTCTGTGTGTTACACCACTATATGACACCACACTACTGTGTGTTACACCACTATAGGACACCACACTACTGTGTGTTACCCCACTATATGACAACACACTACTGTGTGTTACACCACTGTATGACACTACACTACTGTGTGTTACACCACTATATGACACCACACTACTGTTTGTTACGCCATTGTATGACACCACACAACTGTGTGTTACACCACTATATGACACCACACTACTGTGTGTTACACCACTCTATGGCACCACACTACTGTGTGTTACACTACTGTATGACATCACACTACTGTGTGTTACACCACTCTAAGGAACCACACTACTGTGTGTTACACAACTATATGACACCACACTACTGTGTGTGACACCACTCTATGGCACCACACTAATGTGTGTTACGCCATTGTATGACACCACCCTACTTTGGTTAACGCCATTGTATGACACCACACTACTGTGTGTTACACCACTATATGACACTGCACTACTGTGTGTTATCCCACTGTATGACACTGCACTACCGTGTGTTACACCACTGTATGTCACCACACTTCTGTGTGTTACACCACTATATGACACCACACTTCTGTGTGTTACGCCATTGTATGACTCCACCCTTTTGTGTGTAACACCACTATATGACACCACACCACTGTGTATTACACCACTATATGACACCACACTACTATGTGTTACTCCACGGTATGACGCCACACTAGTGTGTGATACGCCATTGTATGATACCACACTACTGTGTGTTACACCACTGTATGACAATACACTACTGTGTGTTACACCAATATATGACACCACACTACTGTGTGTTACACCATTGTATGACACCACACTACCGTGTGTTACACCAATATATGACACCACACTACTGTGTGTTACACCATTGTATGACACCACACTACTGTGTGTGACCCCACTCTATGGCACCACACTATTGTGTGTTACACTACTGTATGACACCACACTACTGTGTGTTACACCACTCTAAGGAACCACACTACTGTGTGTTACACAACTATATGACACCACACTACTGTGTGTGACACCACTCTATGGCACCACACTACAGTGTGTTACACTACTGTATGACACCACACTACTGTGTGTTACACCAGTCTATGGCACCACACTACGGTGTGTTACACTACTATATGACACCACACTATTGTGTGTGACTCCACTCTAAGGCACCACAATACTGTGTGTTACACTACGATATGACACCGCACTACTGTTTGTGACACCACTCTATGGCACCACACTACTGTGTTACACTACTGTATGACACCACACTACTGTGTGTTACACTACTATATGACAGCACACTACTGTGTGTTACACCACTATATGACACCACACTACTGAGTGTTACCCCACTATATGACAACACACTACTGTGTGTTACACCATTCTATGACAACTCACTACTGTGTGTTACACCGTTATATATGACACCACACTACTCTGTGTTACACCACTATATGACACCACACTACTGTGTATTACACTACTGTATGACACCACACTACTGTGTGTTACACTACTGTATGACACCACACTACTCTGTGTTACACTAACATATGACACCACACTGCTGTGTGTTACACCACTATATGACACCACACTACTGTGTGTTACTCCACTATATGACACCACACTACTGTGTGTTACACTACTGTATGACACCACACTACTGTGTGTTACACCACTCTATGACACCACACTACTGTGTGTTACACCACTCTATGACACCACACTACTGCCTGTTACAACACTGTATGACACCACACTACTGTGTATTACCCCACTATATGACACCACACTACTTTGTATTACACTACTATATGACACCAAACTACTCTGTGTTACACCACTATATGACACCACACTACTGTGTGTTACCCCACTATATGACACCACACTACTGTGAGTTACACTACTATATGACACCACACTACTGTGTGTTACACCTCTATATGACACCACACTACTGTGTGTTACACCACTATATGACACCACACTACTGTGTGTTACACCACTATATGACACCACACTACTGTGTGTTACACTACTATATGACACCTCACTACTGTGAGTTACACCACTATATGACACCACACTACTGTGTGTTACACCACTATATTATACCACACAACTGTGTGTTACACCACTATATGACACCACACTACTGTGTGTTACACCACTATATGACACCACACTACTGTGTGTTACACCACTATATGACACCACACTACTGTGTGTTGCACTACTGTATGACACCACACTACTGTGTGTTACACCACTATATGACACCGCAATACTGCCTGTTACAACACTGTATGACACCACATTATTGTGAGTTACACCACTATAAGACACCACACTACTCTGATTTACACCACTATATGATACCACACTATTGTGTGTTACGCCACTATGACACCACACAACTGTGTGTGACACCACTGTATGACACCACACTACTGTGTGTTACTCCGCTGTATGACACCACACTACTGTGTGTGATACCACTGTATGACACCACACTATTGTGTGTTACGCCACTATATGACACCACTCTACTGTGTGTTACACCACTGTATGACACAACACTACTGTGTATTACCCCACTATATGACACCACACTACTGTGTGTTACTCCACTATATGACACCACACTACTGTGTGTTACAACACTATATGACACCACACTACTGTGTGTTACACCACTCTTTGACACAGAACTACTGTGTGTTACACCACTATATGACACCACACTACTGTGTGTTAATCACTGTATGACACTGCACTACTGTGTGTTACACTACTGTATGACACCACACTACTGTATATTACACCACTATATGACACCACACTACTGTGTGTTACACCACTCTATGAAACCTCACTACTGTGTGTTACACCTCTATATGACACCACACTACTGTGTGTTACTTCACCGTATGACACCACACTACAGTGTCTTTCTCCACTATATGATACCACACTACTGTGTATTACACCACTATATGACACCACACTACTGTGTGTTACTCCACTATGTGACACCACACTACTGTGTGTTACACCACTCTATGGCACCACACTACTGTGTGTTACACTCCTATATGACACCACACTACCCTGTGTTACACCGCTATATGACACCGCACTACTGCCTGTTACAACACTGTATGACACCACACTACTATGAGTTACACTACTATATGACACCACACTACTCTGATTTACACCACCATATGACACCACACTACTGTGAGTTACTCCATTATATGACACCACACTACTGTGTGTTACACCACAAAAAGACACCACACCACTGTGAGTTACTCCACTCTATGACACCACACTATTTTGTGCTACACCACTATATGACACCACACAACTGTGTGTTACACCACTATATGACACCACATTACTGTGTGTTACACTACTGTATGACACTGCACTACTGTGTGTTACACTACTGTATGACACCACACTACTGTGTATTACACCACTATATGACACCACACAACCGTGTGTTACACCACTATATGACACCACATTACTGTGTGTTACCCCACTGTATGACACTGCACTACTGTGTGTTACATTATTGTATGACACCACACTTCTGTGTATTACACCACTATATGACACCACACAACCGTGTGTTACACCACTATATGACACCACACAACTGTGTGTTACACCACTATATGACACCACACTACTGTGTGTTACACCAGTGTATGACACCACACTACTGTGTATTACAACATTATATGACACTGCACTACTGTGTGATACACTACTGCATGACACCACACTACTGTGTAATACACTACTATATGACACTGCACTACTGTGTGTTATCCCACTGTATGACACTGCACTACCGTGTGTTACACCACTGTATGACACCACACTTCTGTGTGTTACACCACTATATGACACCACACTACTGTGTGTTACACCACTATAGGACACCACACTACTGTGTGTTACCCCACTATATGACAACACACTACTGTGTGTTACACCACTGTATGACACTACACTACTGTGTGTTACACCACTATATGACACCACACTACTGTGTGTTACGCCATTGTATGACACCACACAACTGTGTGTTACACCACTATATGACACCACACTACTGTGTGTTACACCACTCTATGGCACCACACTACTGTGTGTTACACTACTGTATGACATCACACTACTGTGTGTTACACCACTCTAAGGAACCACACTACTGTGTGTTACACAACTATATGACACCACACTACTGTGTGTGACACCACTCTATGGCACCACACTACTGTGTGTTACGCCATTGTATGACACCACCCTACTTTGGGTAACGCCATTGTATGACACCACACTACTGTGTGTTACACCACTATATGACACTGCACTACTGTGTGTTATCCCACTGTATGACACTGCATTACCGTGTGTTACACCACTGTATGTCACCACACTTCTGTGTGTTACACCACTATATGACACCACACTTCTGTGTGTTACGCCATTGTATGACTCCACCCTTTTGTGTGTAACACCACTATATGACACCACACCACTGTGTATTACACCACTATATGACACCACACTACTGTGTGTTACTCCACGGTATGACGCCACACTAGTGTGTGATACGCCATTGTATGATACCACACTACTGTGTGTTACACCACTGTATGACAATACACTACTGTGTGTTACACCAATATATGACACCACACTACTGTGTGTTACACCATTGTATGACACCACACTACCGTGTGTTACACCACTATATGACACCACACTATTGTGTGTTACACCACTGTATGGCACTAAACTACTGTGTATTACACCACCATATGATACCACAATACTGTGTGTTACACCAATATATGACACCGCACTACCGTGTGTTATACCACTATATGACACCGCAATACCGTGTGTTACACCACTATATGACGCCACACTACTCTGATTTACACCACTATATGACACCACACTATTGTGTGATACAAAACTATATGACACCACACTACTGTGTGTTACACCACTGTATGACACCACACTACTGTGTGTTTCACCACTATATGACACCACACTACTCTGTGTTACCCCACTATATGACACCACACTACTGTGTGTTACAACACTATATGACACCACACTACTGTTTTTTACACCGCTCTTTGACACCACACTACTGTGTGTTAACCACTGTATGACACCACACTACTGTGTGTTACACAAATGTATGGCACCACACTACTGTGTGTTACACCACACTATGACACCACACTACTGTGTGTTACACTACTATATGACACCACACTACTGTGTGTGACACCGCTATATGACACCGCACTACTGCCTGTTACAACACTGTATTACTACACACTACTGTGTGTTACACTACTATATGACACCACACTACTCTGTATTACACCACTATATGACACCACACTACTGTGTGTTACGCTACTGTATGACACCACACTATTCTGTGTTACACCACTATATGACACCACACTACTGTGTGTTACACTACTATATGACACCACACTACTGTGTATTACACAACTGAATGACACCACACTACTGTCTGTTACACTAATGTATGACACCACACTACTGTGTGTTACACCACTGTATGACACCACACTACTGTGTGTTACACTACTATATGACACCACACTACTCTGTGTTACACCACTATATGACACCACACTACTCTGTGTTACACCACTATATGACACCACACTACTCTGTGTTACACCACTGTATGACACCAAACTACTGTGTGTTACACCACTATATGACACCACACTATTCTGTGTTACACCACTGTATGACACCACACTACTGTGTGTTACACCACTCTATGACACCACACTACTCTGTGTTACACCACTATATGACACCACACTACTGTGTGTTACGCCATTGTATGACACCACACTACTGTGTGTTACACCACTGTATGACACCATACTACTGTGTGTTACACCACTCTATGGCACCACACTACAGTGTGTTACTCAATTATATGACACCACACTACTGTGTGTGACATCACTCTATGGCACCACACTACTGTGTGTTACACTACTGTATGACACCACACTACTGTGTGTTACACCACTCGAAGGAACCACACTACTGTGTGTTACACAACTATATGACACCACACTACTGTGTGTGACACCATTCTATGGCACCACACTACTGTGTGTTACACTACTGTATGACACCACACTACTCTGTTTTACCCCACTCTATGGCACCACACTACTGTGTGTTACACTACTATATGACACCACACTATTGTGTGTGGCACCACTCTATGGCACTACACTACTGTGTGTTACACTACTATATGACACCACACTACTGTGTGTGACACCACTCTATGGCACCACACTACTGTGTGTTACACTACTGTATGACACCACACTACTGTGTGTTACACCACTCTATGGCACCACACTACTGTTTGTTACACTACTGTATGGCACTACACTACTCTGTGTTACACCACTATATGACACCACACTACTGTGTGTTACACTACTGTATGACACCACACTACTGTGTGTTACACTACTATATGACAGCACACTACTGTGTGTTACACCACTATATGACACCACACTACTGAGTGTTACGCCACTATATGACAACACACTACTGTGTGTTACACCCCTATATGACACCACACTACTCTGTGTTACACCACTATATGACACCACACTACTGTGTATTAAACTACTGTATGACACCACACTACTGTGTGTTACACCACTGTATGACAACACACTACTCTGTGTTACACTAATATATGACACCACACTACTGTGTGTTACACCACTATATGACACCACACTACTGTGTGTTACCTTACTATATGACAACACACTACTGTGTGTTACAACACCCTATGACACCACACTACTGCCTGTCACAACAATGTATGACACCACACTACTGTGTATTACCCCACTATATGACACCACACTACTTTGTATTAAACTACTATATGACACCACACTACTCTGTGTTACACCACTATATGACACTACACTACTGTGTGTTACCCCACTCTATGACACCACACTACTGTGAGTTACACTACTATAAGACACCACACTACTGTGTGTTACACCACTATATGACACCACACTACTGTGTGTTACACCACTATATGACACCACACTACTGTGTGTTACACCACTATATGACACCACACTACTGTGTGTTACACTACTATATGACACCACACTACTGTGAGTTACACCTCTAAATGACACCACACTACTGTGTGTTACACCACTATATTACACCACACTAATGTGTGTTACACCACTATATGACACCACACTACTGTGTGTTACACCACTATATGACACCACACTACTGTGTGTTACACCACTCTATGGCACCACACTACTGTGTGTTACACTACTGAATGACACCACACTACTGTGTGTTACACCACTATATGACAAAGCACTACTGCATGTTACAACACTGTATGACACCACACTATTGTGAGTTACACCACTATAAGACACCACACTACCACACTATATGACACCACACTATTGTGAGTTACGCCACTATGACACCACACAACTGTGTGTGACACCACTGTATGACACCACACTACTGTGTGTTACACCACTGTATGACACCACACTACTGTGTGTGACACCACTGTATGACACCACACTATTGTGTGTTACGCCACTATATGACACCACTCTACTCTGTGTTACACCACTGTATGACACCACACTACTGTGTATTACACCACTATATGACACCACACTACTGTGTGTTACTCCACTATATGACACCACACCACTGTGTGTTACAGCACTCTTTGACACCGAACTACTGTGTGTTACGCCACTATATGACACCACACTACTGTGTGTTAATCACTGTATGACACTGCACTACTGTGTGTTACACTACTGTATGACACCACACTACTGTGTATTACACCACTATATGACACCACACTACTGTGTGTTACACCACTCTATGTCACCACACTACTGTGTGTTACACTACTATATGACACCACACTACCCTGTGTTACACCACTGTCTGACACCGCACTACTGCCTGTTACAACACTGTATGACACCACACTAATGTGAGTTACACCACTATATGACACCACACTACTCTGATTTACACCACTATATGACACCACACTATTGTGTGTTACTCCACTATATGTCACCACACTACTGTGTGTTACTCCACTATATGACACCACACTACTGTGTGTGAGACACCACTGTATGACACCACACTACTGTGTGTTACAACACTGTATGACTCCACACAACTCTGTGTGACACCACTATATTATACCACACTACTGTGTGTTATACCACTATATGACACCACACTACTGTGTGTTACACCACTCTATGTCACCACACTACTGTGTGTTACACTACTATATGACACCACACTACCCTGTGTTACACCACTGTCTGACACCGCACTACTGCCTGTTACAACACTGTATGACACCACACTAATTTGAGTTAAACCACTATATGACACCACACTACTCTGATTTACACCACTATATGACACCACACTATTGTGTGATACTCCACTATATGACACCACACTATTGTGTGATACTCCACTATATGTCACCACACTACTGTGTGTTACTCCACTATATGACACCACACTACTGTGTGTTACACTACTATATGACACCTCACTACTGTGAGTTACACCACTATATGACACCACACTACTGTGTGTTACACCACTATATTATACCACACTACTGTGTGTTACACCACTATATGACACCACACTACTGTGTGTTACACCACTATATGACACCACACTACTCTGTGTTACACCACTCTATGGCACCACACTACTGTGTGTTGCACTACTGTATGACACCACACTACTGTGTGTTACACCACTATATGACACCGCAATACTGCCTGTTACAACACTGTATGACACCACATTATTGTGAGTTACACCACTATAAGACACCACACTACTCTGATTTACACCACTATTTGATACCACACTATTGTGTGTTACGCCACTATGACACCACACAACTGTGTGTGACACCACTGTATGACACCACACTACTGTGTGTTACACCGCTGTATGACACCACACTACTGTGTGTGACACCACTGTATGACACCACACTATTGTGTGTTACGCCACTATATGACACCACTCTACTGTGTGTTACACCACTGTATGACACAACACTACTGTGTATTACACCACTATATGACACCACACTACTGTGTGTTACTCCACTATATGACACCACACTACTGTGTGTTACAACACTATATGACACCACACTACTGTGTGTTACACCACTCTTTGACACAGAACTACTGTGTGTTACACCACTATATGACACCACACTACTGTGTGTTAATCACTGTATGACACTGCACTACTGTGTGTTACACTACTGTATGACCCCACACTACTGTGTATTACACCACTATATGACACCACACTACTGTGTGTTACACCACTCTATGACACCTCACTACTGTGTGTTACACCTCTATATGACACCACACTACTGTGTGTTACTTCACTGTATGACACCACACTACAGTGTCTTTCTCCACTATATGATACCACACTACTGTGTATTACACCACTATATGACACCACACTACTGTGTGTTACTCCACTATGTGACACCACACTACTGTGTGTTACCCCACTATATGACAACACACTACTGTGTGTTACACCACTCTATGACACCACACTACTGTGTGTTACACTCCTATATGACACCACACTACCCTGTGTTACACCGCTATATGACACCGCACTACTGCCTGTTACAACACTGTATGACACCACACTACTATGAGTTACACTACTATATGACACCACATTTCTGTGTGTTAACCCACTGTATGACACTGCACTACGGTGTGTTACATTATTGTATGACACCACACTTCTGTGTATTACACCACTTTATGACACCACACAACCGTGTGTTACACCACTATATGACACCACACAACTGTGTGTTACACCACTATATGACACCACACTACTGTGTGTTACACCAGTGTATGACACCACACTACTGTGTATTACAACATTATATGACACTGCACTACTGTGTGATACACTACTGCATGACACCACACTACTGAGTAATACACTACTATATGACACTGCACTACTGCGTGTTATTCCACTGTATGACACTGCACTACCGTGTGTTACACCACTGTATGACACCACACTTCTGTGTGTTACACCACTATATGACACCACACTACTGTGTGTTACACCACTATAGGACACCACACTACTGTGTGTTACCCCACTATATGACAACACACTACTGTGTGTTACACCACTGTATGACAATACACTACTGTGTGTTACACCACTATATGACACCACACTACTGTGTGTTACGCCATTGTATGACACTACACAACTGTGTGTTACACCACTATATGACACCACACTACTGTGTGTTACACCACTCTATGGCACCACACTACTGTGTGTTACACTACTGTATGATATCACACTACTGTGTGTTACACCACTCTAAGGAACCACACTACTGTGTGTTACACAACTATATGACACCACACTACTGTGTGTGACACCACTCTATGGCACCACACTACTGTGTGTTACGCCATTGTATGACACCACCCTACTTTGGGTAACGCCATTGTATGACACCACACTACTGTGTGTTACACCACTATATGACACTGCACTACTGTGTGTTATCCCACTGTATGACACTGCACTACCGTGTGTTACACCACTGTATGACACCACACTTCTGTGTGTTACACCACTATATGACACCACACTTCTGTGTGTTACGCCATTGTATGACTCCACCCTTTTGTGTGTAACACCACTATATGACACCACACCACTGTGTATTACACCACTAAATGACACCACACTACTGTGTGTTACTCCACGGTATGACACCACACTAGTGTGTGATACGCCATTGTATGATACCACACTACTGTGTGTTACACCACTGTATGACAATACACTACTGTGAGTTACACCAATATATGACACCACACTACTGTGTGTTACACCATTGTATGACACCACACTACCGTGTGTTACACCACTATATGACACCACACTATTGTGTGTTACACCACTGTATGGCACAAAACTACTGTGTATTACACCACCATATGATACCACAATACTGTGTGTTACACCAATATATTACACCGCACTACCGTGTGTTATACCACTATATGACACCGCAATACTGTGTGTTACACCACTATATGACGCCACACTACTCTGATTTACACCACTATATGACACCACACTATTGTGTGATACAAAACTATATGACACCACACTACTGTGTGTTACACCACTGTATGACACCACACTACTGTGTGTTTCACCACTATATGACACCACACTAATCTGTGTTACTCCACTATATGACACCACACTACTGTGTGTTACAACACTATATGACACCACACTACTGTGTGTTACACAAATGTATGGCACCACACTACTGTGTGTTACACCACTCTATGACACCACTCTACTGTGTGTTACACTACTATATGACACCACACTACTGTGTGTGACACCGCTATATGACACCGCACTACTGCCTGTTACAACACTGTATGACACCACACTACTGTGTGTTACACTACTATATGACACCACACTACTCTGTATTACACCACTATATGACACCACACTACTGTGTGTTACGCTACTGTATGACACCACACTACTCTGTGTTACACCACTATATGACACCACACTACTGTGTGTTACACTACTATATGACACCACACTACTGTGTATTACACAACTGAATGACACCACACTACTGTCTGTTACACTAATGTATGACACCACACTACTGCGTGTTACACCACTGTATGACACCACACTACTGTGTGTTACACTACTATATGACACCACACTACTCTGTGTTACACCACTATATGACACCACACTACTCTGTGTTACACCACTATATGACACCACACTACTCTGTGTTACACCATTGTATGACACCAAACTACTGTGTGTTACACCACTATATGACACCACACTATTCTGTGTTACACCACTGTATGACACCACACTACTGTGTGTTACACCACTCTACGACACCACACTACTCTGTGTTACACCACTATATGACACCACACTACTGTGTGTTACGCCATTGTATGACACCACACTACTGTGTGTTACACCACTGTATGACAACATACTACTGTGCGTTACACCACTCTATGGCACCACACTACAGTGTGTTACTCAATTATATGACACCACACTACTGTGTGTGACATCACTCTATGGCACCACACTACTGTGTGTTACACTACTGTATGACACCACACTACTGTGTGTTACACCACTCGAAGGAACCACACTACTGTGTGTTACACAACTCTATGACACCACACTACTGTGTGTGACACCATTCTATGGCACCACACTACTGTGTGTTACACTACTTTATGACACCACACTACTCTGTGTTACACCACTCTATGGCACCACACTACAGTGTGTTACACTACTATATGACACCACACTATTGTGTGTGGCACCACTCTATGGCACCACACTACTGTGTGTTACACTACTATATGACACCACACTACTGTGTGTGACACCGCTCTATGGCACCACACTATTGTGTGTTACACTACTGTATGACACCACACTACTGTGTGTTACACCACTCTATGGCACCACACTACTGTTTGTTACACTACTGTATGGCACCACACTACTCTGTGTTACACCACTATATGACACCACACTACTGTGTGTTACACTACTGTATGACACCACACTACTGTGTGTTACTCTACTATATGACAGCACACTACTGTGTGTTACACCACTATATGACACCACACTACTGAGTGTTACGCCACTATATGACAACACACTACTGTGTGTTACACCCCTATATGACACCACACTACTCTGTGTTACACCACTATATGACACCACACTACTGTGTATTAAACTACTGTATGACACCACACTACTGTGTGTTACACCACTGTATGACAACACACTACTCTGTGTTACACTAATATATGATACCACACTACTGTGTGTTACACCACTATATGACACCACACTACTGTGTGTTACCTTACTATATGACAACACACTACTGTGTGTTACACCACCCTATGACACCACACTACTGCCTGTCACAACAATGTATGACACCACACTACTGTGTATTACCCCACTATATGACACCACACTACTTTGTATTAAACTACTATATGACACCACACTACTCTGTGTTACACCACTACATGACACTTCACTACTGTGTGTTACCCCACTATATTACACCACACTACTGTGAGTTACACTACTATATGACACCACACTACTGTGTGTTACACCACTATATGACACCACACTACTGTGTGTTACACCACTATATGACACCACACTACTGTGTGTTACACCACTATATGACACCTCACTACTGTGTGTTACACTACTATATGACACCACACTACTGTGAGTTACACCACTATATGACACCACACTACTGTGTGTTACACCACTATATTACACCACACTACTGTGTGTTACACCACTATATGACTCCACACTACTGTGTGTTACACCACTATATGACACCACACTACTGTGTGTTACACCACTCTATGGCACCACACTACTGTGTGTTACACTACTGAATGACACCACACTACTGTGTGTTACACCACTATATGACAGCGCACTACTGCCTGTTACAACACTGTATGACACCACACTATTGTGAGTTACACCACTATAAGACACCACACTACCACACTATATGACACCACACTATTGTGAGTTACGCCACTATGACACCACACAACTGTGTGTGACACCACTGTATGACACCACACTACTGTGTGTTACACCACTGTATGACACCACACTACTGTGTGTGACACCACTGTATGACACCACACTATTGTGTGTTACGCCACTATATGACACCACTCTACTCTGTGTTACACCACTGTATGACACCACACTACTGTGTATTACACCACTATATGACACCACACTACTGTGTTTTACTCCACTATATGACACCACACTACTGTGTGTTACAGCACTCTTTGACAACGAACTACTGTGTGTTACCCCACTATATGACACCACACTACTCTGTGTTAATCACTGTATGACACTGCACTACTGTGTGTTACACTACTGTATGACACCACACTACTGTGTATTACACCACTATATGACACCACACTACTGTGTGTTACACCACTCTATGTCACCACACTACAGTGTGTTACACTACTATATGACACCACACTACCCTGTGTTACACCACTGTCTGACACCGCACTACTGCCTGTTACAACACTGTATGACACCACACTAATGTGAGTTACACCACTATATGACACCACAATACTCTGATTTACACCACTATATGACACCACACTATTGTGTGTTACTCCACTATATGTCACCACACTACTGTGTGTTACTCCACTATATGACACCACACTACTGTGTGTGAGACACCACTGTATGACACCACACTACTGTGTGTTACACCACTGTATGACTCCACACAACTCTGTGTGACACCACTGTATGACACCACTGTATGACACCACACTTCTGTGTGTTATACTACTATATGACACCACACTACTGTGTGCTACACCACTATATGACACCACATTACTATGTGTTACACCACTATATGACACCACACTACTTTGTGTTACACCACTATATGACAACACACTACTCTGATTTACACCACTATATGACACCACACTATTGTGTGTTACACCACTATATGACACCACACTACTCTGATTTACACCACTATATGACACCACACTACTGTGTGTTACACCAATATATGACAACAAACTACTCTGATTTACACCACTATATGACACCACACTACTGTGTGATACACAAACGTATGACACCACACTACTGTGTGTTACACCACTATATTACACCACACTACTGTGTGTTACCCCACTGTATGACGCCACATAACTGTGTGTTACACCACTGTATGACACCACACTACTGTGTGTTACACCACTATATAACACCACACTAATGTGTGTTCCACAACTATATGACACCACACTACTGTGTGTTACCCCACTATATGAAAACACACTACTGTGTGTTACACCACTCTATGACAACACACTACTGTGTGTTACACTACTATATGACACCACACTTCCCTGTGTTACACCACTATATGACACCGCACTACTGCCTGTTACAACACTGTATGACACCACACTAATGTGAGTTACACCACTATATGACACCACACTACTCTGATTTACACCACTATATGACACCACATTATTGTGTGTTACACCACTATACGACAAAACACTACTGTGTGTTACACTACTGTATGACATCACACTACTGTGTGTTACACCACTATTTGACACCACACTACTGTGTGTTACTCCACTATGTGACACCACACTACTGTGTGTTACTCCACTATATGACACCACACTACTGTGTGCGACACCACTGTATGACACCACACTATTGTGTGTTACACCACTGTATGACACCACACTACAGTGTGTAACCCCACTATATGACACCACACTACTGTGTGTTACTCCACTATATGACACCACACTACTGTTTGTGACACCACTGTATGACAACACACTACCCTGTGTTACACCGCTATATGACACCGCACTACTGATTGTTACAACACGGTATGACACCACAATACAGTGAGTTACTCCACTATATGACACCACACTACTCTGATTTACACCACTATATGACACCACACTATTGTGTGATACAAAACTATATGACACCACACTACTGTGTGTTACACTACTGTATGACACCACACTACTGTGTGGTGCACCACTATATGACACCACACTACTCTGTGTTACTCCACTATATGACACCACACTACTGTGTGTTACAACACTATATGACACCACACTACTGTTTTTTACACCACTCTATGACACCACACTATTGTGTGTTAACCACTGTATGACACCAAACTACTGTGTGTTACACAAATGTATGGCACCACACTACTGTGTGTTACACCACTCTATGACATCACACTACTGTGTGTTACACTATTATATGACACCACACTACTCTGTGTGACACCGCTATATGACACCGCATTACTGCCTGTTACAACACTGTATGACACCACACTATTGTGTGTTACACTACTATATGACACCACACTACTGTGTATTACACCACTATATGACACCACACTACTATGTGTTACGCTACTGTATGACACCACACTACTCTGTGTTACACCGCTATATGACACCACACTACTGTGTGTTACACTACTATATGACACCACACTACTGTGTATTACACCACTGAATGACACCACACTACTGTCTGTTACACTACTGTATGACACCACACTACTGTGTGTTACACCACTCTATGACACCTCACTACTGTGTGTTACACCTCTATATGACACCACACTACTGTGTGTTTCTTCACTGTATGACACCACACTACAGTGTCTTTCTCCACTATATGATACCACACTACTGTGTATTACACCGCTATATGACACCACACTACTGTGTGTTACTCCACTATATGACACCACACTACTGTGTGTTACCCCACTATATGACAACACACTACTGTGTGTTACACCACTCTATGATATCACACTACTGTGTGTTACACTACTATATGACACCACACTACTCTGTGTGACACCGCTATATAACACCACACTACCCTGTGTTACACCGCTATATGACACCGCACTACTGCCTGTTACAACACTGTATGACACCGCACTACTGTGAGTTACACTACTATATGACACCACACTACTCTGATTTACACTACTATATGACACCACACTACTGTGTGTTACTCCACTATATGACACCACACTACTGTGTGTTACACCACAATAAGACACCACACTACTGTGAGTTACTCCACTCTATGACACCACACTATTTTGTGCTACACCACTATATGACACCACACAACTGTGTGTTACACCACTATATGACACCACACTACTGTGTGTTACACTACTGTATGACACTGCACTACTGTGTGTTACACTACTGTATGACACCACACTACTGTGTATTACACCACTATATGACACCACACAACCGTGTGTTACACCACTATATGACGCCACACTACTCTGATTTACACCACTATATGACACCACACTATTGTGTGATACAAAACTATATGACACCACACTACTGTGTGTTACACCACTCTATGACATCACACTACTGTGTGTTACACTATTATATGACACCACACTACTCTGTGTGACACCGCTATATGACACCGCATTACTGCCTGTTACAACACTGTATGACACCACACTATTGTGTGTTACACTACTATATGACACCACACTACTGTGTATTACACCACTATATGACACCACACTACTATGTGTTACGCTACTGTATGACACCACACTACTCTGTGTTACACTCCTATATAACACCACACTACCCTGTGTTACACCGCTATATGACACCGCACTACTGCCTGTTACAACACTGTATGACACCGCACTACTGTGAGTTACACTACTATATGACACCACACTACTCTGATTTACACTACTATATGACACCACACTACTGTGTGTTACTCCACTATATGACACCACACTACTGTGTGTTACACCACAATAAGACACCACACTACTGTGAGTTACTCCACTCTATGACACCACACTATTTTGTGCTACACCACTATATGACACCACACAACTGTGTGTTACACCACTATATGACACCACACTACTGTGTGTTACACTACTGTATGACACTGCACTACTGTGTGTTACACTACTGTATGACACCACACTACTGTGTATTACACCACTATATGACACCACACAACCGTGTGTTACACCACTATATGACACCACATTACTGTGTGTTACCGCACTGTATGACACTGCACTACTGTGTGTTACACTATTGTATGACACCACACTACTGTGTATTACACCACTATATGACACCACACAACCGTGTGTTACACCACTATATGACACCACACAACTGTGTGTTACACCACTATATGACACCACACTACCGTGTGTTACACCAGTGTATGACACCACACTACTGTGTATTACACCATTATATGACACTGCACTACTGTGTGATACACTACTGCATGACACCACACTACTGTGTAATACACCATTATATGACACTGCACTACTGTGTGTTACACCACTGTATGATACCACACTACTGTGTATTACACTACTATATGACACTGCACTACTGTGTGTTATCCCACTGTATGACACTGCACTACCGTGTGTTACACCACTGTATGACACCACTCTTCTGTGTGTTACACCACTATATGACACCACACTACTGTGTGTTACACCACTATATGACACCACACTACTGTGTGTTACCCCACTATATGACAACACACTACTGTGTGTTACACCACTGTATGACACTACACTACTGTGTGTTACACCACTATATGACACCACACTACTGTATGTTACGCCATTGTATGACACCACACAACTGTGTGTTACACCACTATATGACACCACACTACTGTGTGTTACACCACTCTATGGCACCACACTACTGTGTGTTACACTACTGTATGACATCACACTACTGTGTGTTACACCACTCTAAGGAACCACACTACAGCGTGTTACACAACTATATGACACCACACTACTGTGTGTGACACCACTCTATGGCACCACACTACTGTGTGTTACGCCATTGTATGACACCACCCTACTTTGGGTAACGCCATTGTATGACACCACACTACTGTGTGTTACACCACTATATGACACTGCACTACTGTGTGTTATCCCACTGTGTGACACTGCACTACCGTGTGTTACACCACTGTATGACACCACACTTCTGTGTGTTACACCACTATATGACACCACACTTCTGTGTGTTACGCCATTGTATGACTCCACCCTTTTGTGTGTAACACCACTATATGACACCACACCACTGTGTATTACACCACTATATGACACCACACTACTGTGTGTTACTCCACGGTATGACACCACACTAGTGTGTGATACGCCATTGTATGATACCACACTACTGTGTGTTACACCACTGTATGACACTACACTACTGTGTGTTACACCAATATATGACACCACACTACTGTGTGTTACACCATTGTATGACACCACACTACCATGTGTTACACCACTATATGACACCACACTATTGTGTGTTACACCACTGTATGGCTCTAAACTACTGTGTATTACACCACCATATGATACCACAATACTGTGTGTTACACCAATATATGACACCGCACTACCGTGTGTTATACCACTATATGACACCGCAATACTGTGTGTTACACCACTATATGACATCACACTACTGTGTGATACCCCACTGTATGGCACCACACTACTCTGTGTTACACCATTGTATGACACCACACTACTGTGTGTTACACCACTATATGACACCGCACTACTGTGTGTTACACCACTTTATGACACTACACTACTGTGTGTTACACCAATGTATTGCACTACACTACTGTGTGTTACACCACTGTATGACACTACACTACTGTGTGTTACACCTCTGTATGACACCGCACTACTGTTTGTTACGCCACTGTATGACACTACACTACTATGTGTAACACCACTGTATGACAGTACACTACTGTGTGTTACACCAATATATGACACCACACTACTGTGTGTTACACCATTGTATGACACCACACTACCGTGTGTTACACCACTATATGACACCACACTATTGTGTGTTACACCACTGTATGGCACAAAACTACTGTGTATTACACCACCATATGATACCACAATACTGTGTGTTACACCAATATATTACACCGCACTACCGTGTGTTATACCACTATATGACACCGCAATACTGTGTGTTACACCACTATATGACGCCACACTACTCTGATTTACACCACTATATGACACCACACTATTGTGTGATACAAAACTATATGACACCACACTACTGTGTGTTACACCACTGTATGACACCACACTACAGTGTGTTTCACCACTATATGACACCACACTAATCTGTGTTACTCCACTATATGACACCACACTACTGTGTGTTACAACACTATATGACACCACACTACTGTGTGTTACACAAATGTATGGCACCACACTACTGTGTGTTACACCACTCTATGACACCACTCTACTGTGTGTTACACTACTATATGACACCACACTACTGTGTGTGACACCGCTATATGACACCGCACTACTGCCTGTTACAACACTGTATGACACCACACTACTGTGTGTTACACTACTATATGACACCACACTACTCTGTATTACACCACTATATGACACCACACTACTGTGTGTTACGCTACTGTATGACACCACACTACTCTGTGTTACACCACTATATGACACCACACTACTGTGTGTTACACTACTATATGACACCACACTACTGTGTATTACACAACTGAATGACACCACACTACTGTCTGTTACACTAATGTATGACACCACACTACTGCGTGTTACACCACTGTATGACACCACACTACTGTGTGTTACACTACTATATGACACCACACTACTCTGTGTTACACCACTATATGACACCACACTACTCTGTGTTACACCACTATATGACACCACACTACTCTGTGTTACACCACTGTATGACACCAAACTACTGTGTGTTACACCACTATATGACACCACACTATTCTGTGTTACACCACTGTATGACACCACACTACTGTGTGTTACACCACTCTACGACACCACACTACTCTGTGTTACACCACTATATGACACCACACTACTGTGTGTTACGCCATTGTATGACACCACACTACTGTGTGTTACACCACTGTATGACAACATACTACTGTGTGTTACACCACTCTATGGCACCACACTACAGTGTGTTACTCAATTATATGACACCACACTACTGTGTGTGACATCACTCTATGGCACCACACTACTGTGTGTTACACTACTGTATGACACCACACTACTGTGTGTTACACCACTCGAAGGAACCACACTACTGTGTGTTACACAACTATATGACACCACACTACTGTGTGTGACACCATTCTATGGCACCACACTACTGTGTGTTACACTACTTTATGACACCACACTACTCTGTGTTACACCACTCTATGGCACCACACTACAGTGTGTTACACTACTATATGACACCACACTATTGTGTGTGGCACCACTCTATGGCACCACACTACTGTGTGTTACACTACTATATGACACCACACTACTGTGTGTGACACCGCTCTATGGCACCACACTATTGTGTGTTACACTACTGTATGACACCACACTACTGTGTGTTACACCACTCTATGGCACCACACTACTGTTTGTTACACTACTGTATGGCACCACACTACTCTGTGTTACACCACTATATGACACCACACTACTGTGTGTTACACTACTGTATGACACCACACTACTGTGTGTTACTCTACTATATGACAGCACACTACTGTGTGTTACACCACTATATGACACCACACTACTGAGTGTTACGCCACTATATGACAACACACTACTGTGTGTTACACCCCTATATGACACCACACTACTCTGTGTTACACCACTATATGACACCACACTACTGTGTATTAAACTACTGTATGACACCACACTACTGTGTGTTACACCACTGTATGACAACACACTACTCTGTGTTACACTAATATATGATACCACACTACTGTGTGTTACACCACTATATGACACCACACTACTGTGTGTTACCTTACTATATGACAACACACGACTGTGTGTTACACCACCCTATGACACCACACTACTGCCTGTCACAACAATGTATGACACCACACTACTGTGTATTACCCCACTATATGACACCACACTACTTTGTATTAAACTACTATATGACACCACACTACTCTGTGTTACACCACTACATGACACTACACTACTGTGTGTTACCCCACTATATTACACCACACTACTGTGAGTTACACTACTATATGACACCACACTACTGTGTGTTACAACACTATATGACACCACACTACTGTGTGTTACACCACTATATGACACCACACTACTGTGTGTTACACCACTATATGACACCACACTACTGTGTGTTACACTACTATATGACACCACATTACTGTGAGTTACACCACTATATGACACCACACTACTGTGTGTTACACCACTATATTACACCACACTACTGTGTGTTACACCACTATATGACTCCACACTACTGTGTGTTACACCACTATATGACACCACACTACTGTGTGTTACACCACTCTATGGCACCACACTACTGTGTGTTACACTACTGAATGACACCACACTACTGTGTGTTACACCACTATATGACAACGCACTACTGCCTGTTACAACACTGTATGACACCACACTATTGTGAGTTACACCACTATAAGACACCACACTACCACACTATATGACACCACACTATTGTGAGTTACGGCACTATGACACCACACAACTGTGTGTGACACCACTGTATGACACCACACTACTGTGTGTTACACCACTGTATGACACCACACTACTGTGTGTGACACCACTGTATGACACCACACTATTGTGTGTTACGCCACTATATGACACCACTCTACTCTGTGTTACACCACTGTATGACACCACACTACTGTGTATTACACCACTATATGACACCACACTACTGTGTTTTACTCCACTATATGACACCACACTACTGTGTGTTACAGCACTCTTTGACACCGAACTACTGTGTGTTACCCCACTATATGACACCACACTACTCTGTGTTAATCACTGTATGACACTGCACTACTGTGTGTTACACTACTGTATGACACCACACTACTGTGTATTACACCACTATATGACACCACACTACTGTGTGTTACACCACTCTATGTCTCCACACTACAGTGTGTTACACTACTATATGACACCACACTACCCTGTGTTACACCACTGTCTGACACCGCACTACTGCCTGTTACAACACTGTATGACACCACACTAATGTGAGTTACACCACTATATGACACCACAATACTCTGATTTACACCACTATATGACACCACACTATTGTGTGTTACTCCACTATATGTCACCACACTACTGTGTGTTACTCCACTATATGACACCACACTACTGTGTGTGAGACACCACTGTATGACACCACACTACTGTGTGTTACACCACTGTATGACTCCACACAACTCTGTGTGACACCACTGTATGACACCACTGTATGACACCACACTTCTGTGTGTTATACTACTATATGACACCACACTACTGTGTGCTACACGACTATATGACACCACATTACTATGTGTTACACCACTATATGACACCACACTACTTTGTGTTACACCACTATATGACAACACACTACTCTGATTTACACCACTATATGACACCACACTATTGTGTGTTACACCACTATATGACACCACACTACTCTGATTTACACCACTATATGACACCACACTACTGTGTGTTACACCAATATATGACAACAAACTACTCTGATTTACACCACTATATGACACCACACTACTGTGTGATACACCAACGTATGACACCACACTACTGTGTGTTACACCACTATATTACACCACACTACTGTGTGTTACCCCACTCTATGACGCCACATAACTGTGTGTTACACCACTGTATGACACCACACTACTGTGTGTTACACCACTATATAACACCACACTAATGTGTGTTCCACAACTATATGACACCACACTACTGTGTGTTACCCCACTATATGAAAACACACTACTGTGTGTTACACCACTCTATGACAACACACTCCTGTGTGTTACACTACTATATGACACCACACTTCCCTGTGTTACACCACTATATGACACCGCACTACTGCCTGTTACAACACTGTATGACACCACACTAATGTGAGTTACACCACTATATGACACCACACTACTCTGATTTACACCACTATATGACACCACATTATTGTGTGTTACACCACTATACGACAAACCACTACTGTGTGTTACACCACTGTATGACATCACACTACTGTGTGTTACACCACTATTTGACACCACACTACTGTGTGTTACTCCACTATGTGACACCACACTACTGTGTGTTACTCCACTATATGACACCACACTACTGTGTGCGACACCACTGTATGACACCACACTATTGTGTGTTACACCACTGTATGACACCACACTACAGTGTGTAACCCCACTATATGACACCACACTACTGTGTGTTACTCCACTATATGACACCACACTACTGTGTGTGACACCACTGTATGACAACACACTACCCTGTGTTACACCGCTATATGACACCGCACTACTGATTGTTACAACACGGTATGACACCACAATACAGTGAGTTACTCCACTATATGACACCACACTACTCTGATTTACACCACTATATGACACCACACTATTGTGTGATACAAAACTATATGACACCACACTACTGTGTGTTACACTACTGTATGACACCTCACTACTGTGTGGTGCACCATTATATGACACCACACTACTCTGTGTTACTCCACTATATGACACCACACTACTGTGTGTTACAACACTATATGACACCACACTACTGTTTTTTACACCACTCTATGACACCACACTATTGTGTGTTAACCACTGTATGACACCAAACTACTGTGTGTTACACAAATGTATGGCACCACACTACTGTGTGTTACACCACTCTATGACATCACACTACTGTGTGTTACACTATTATATGACACCACACTACTCTGTGTGACACCGCTATATGACACCGCATTACTGCCTGTTACAACACTGTATGACACCACACTATAGTGTGTTACACTACTATATGACACCACACTACTGAGTATTACACCACTATATGACACCACACTACTATGTGTTACGCTACTGTATGACACCACACTACTCTGTGTTACACCGCTATATGACACCACACTACTGTGTGTTACACTACTATATGACACCACACTACTGTGTATTACACCACTGAATGACACCACACTACTGTCTGTTACACTACTGTATGACACCACACTACTGTGTGTTACACCACTCTATGACACCTCACTACTGTGTGTTACACCTCTATATGACACCACACTACTGTGTGTTTCTTCACTGTATGACACCACACTACAGTGTCTTTCTCCACTATATGATACCACACTACTGTGTATTACACCGCTATATGACACCACACTACTGTGTGTTACTCCACTATATGACACCACACTACTGTGTGTTACCCCACTATATGACAACACACTACTGTGTGTTACACCACTCTATGATATCACACTACTGTGTGTTACACTACTATATGACACCACACTACTCTGTGTGACACCGCTATATGACACCGCATTACTGCCTGTTACAACACTGTATGACACCACACTACTGTGTGTTACACTACTATATGACACCACACTACTCTGTATTACACCACTATATGACACCACACAACTATGTGTTACGCTACTGTATGACACCACACTACTCTGTGTTACACTCCTATATGACACCACACTACCCTGTGTTACACCGCTATATGACACCGCACTACTGCCTGTTACAACACTGTATGACACCGCACTACTGTGAGTTACACTACTATATGACACCACACTACTCTGATTTACACTACTATATGACACCACACTACTGTGTGTTACTCCACTATATGACACCACACTACTGTGTGTTACACCACAATAAGACACCACACTACTGTGAGTTACTCCACTCTATGACACCACACTATTTTGTGCTACACCACTATATGACACCACACAACTGTGTGTTACACCACTATATGACACCACACTACTGTGTGTTACACTACTGTATGACACTGCACTACTGTGTGTTACACTACTGTATGACACCACACTACTGTGTATTACACCACTATATGACACCACACAACCGTGTGTTACACCACTATATGACACCACATTACTGTGTGTTACCGCACTGTATGACACTGCACTACTGTGTGTTACACTATTGTATGACACCACACTACTGTGTATTACACCACTATATGACACCACACAACCGTGTGTTACACCACTATATGACACCACACAACTGTGTGTTACACCACTATATGACACCACACTACCGTGTGTTACACCAGTGTATGACACCACACTACTGTGTATTACACCATTATATGACACTGCACTACTGTGTGATACACTACTGCATGACACCACACTACTGTGTAATACACCATTATATGACACTGCACTACTGTGTGTTACACCACTGTATGATACCACACTACTGTGTATTACACTACTATATGACACTGCACTACTGTGTGTTATCCCACTGTATGACACTGCACTACCGTGTGTTACACCACTGTATGACACCACTCTTCTGTGTGTTACACCACTATATGACACCACACTACTGTGTGTTACACCACTATATGACACCACACTACTGTGTGTTACCCCACTATATGACAACACACTACTGTGTGTTACACCACTGTATGACACTACACTACTGTGTGTTACACCACTATATGACACCACACTACTGTATGTTACGCCATTGTATGACACCACACAACTGTGTGTTACACCACTATATGACAGCACACTACTGTGTGTTACACCACTCTATGGCACCACACTACTGTGTGTTACACTACTGTATGACATCACACTACTGTGTGTTACACCACTCTAAGGAACCACACTACAGCGTGTTACACAACTATATGACACCACACTACTGTGTGTGACACCACTCTATGGCACCACACTACTGTGTGTTACGCCATTGTATGACACCACCCTACTTTGGGTAACGCCATTGTATGACACCACACTACTGTGTGTTACACCACTATATGACACTGCACTACTGTGTGTTATCACACTGTGTGACACTGCACTACCGTGTGTTACACCACTGTATGACACCACACTTCTGTGTGTTACACCACTATATGACACCACACTTCTGTGTGTTACGCCATTGTATGACTCCACCCTTTTGTGTGTAACACCACTATATGACACCACACCACTGTGTATTACACCACTATATGCCACCACACTACTGTGTGTTACTCCACGGTATGACACCACACTAGTGTGTGATACGCCATTGTATGATACCACACTACTGTGTGTTACACCACTGTATGACACTACACTACTGTGTGTTACACCAATATATGACACCACACTACTGTGTGTTACACCATTGTATGACACCACACTACCATGTGTTACACCACTATATGACACCACACTATTGTGTGTTACACCACTGTATGGCTCTAAACTACTGTGTATTACACCACCATATGATACCACAATACTGTGTGTTACACCAATATATGACACCGCACTACCGTGTGTTATACCACTATATGACACCGCAATACTGTGTGTTACACCACTATATGACATCACACTACTGTGTGATACCCCACTGTATGGCACCACACTACTCTGTGTTACACCATTGTATGACACCACACTACTGTGTGTTACACCACTATATGACACCGCACTACTGTGTGTTACACCACTGTATGACACTACACTACTGTGTGTTACACCAATGTATTGCACTACACTACTGTGTGTTACACCACTGTATGACACTACACTACTGTGTGTTACACCTCTGTATGACACCGCACTACTGTTTGTTACGCCACTGTATGACACTACACTACTATGTGTAACACCACTGTATGACAGTACACTACTGTGTGTTACACCACTGTATGACACCGCATGACTGTGTGTTACACCACTGTATGACACTACACTACTGTGTTTTACACCACTATAATACACCACACTATTGTGTGTTACACCACTGTATGACACCACACTTCTCTGTGTTACACTACTGTATGACACCACACTACTGTGTGTTACACCACTATATGACACCACACTACTGAGTTTTACACTACTGTATGACACTACACTAGTGTATGTTACACCACTATATGACACCACACTACTTTGTGTTACACTACTGTATGACACCACACTACTGTGTTTGACACCACTTTATGACACTACACTACTGTGTTTTACACTACTTTGTGAGACCACACTACTGTGTGTTACACTACTGTATGACACCACACTACTGTGTGTTACACTACTGTATGACACCACACTACTGTGTGTTACACCACTGTATGACGCCGCACTACCGTGTGTTACACCACTGTATGACACCGCACTACTGTGTGTCACACTACTGTATGATACCACACTACTGTGTGTTACACTACTGTAAGACACCACACTACTGTGTGTTACACCACTGTATGACGCCGCACTACCGTGTGTTACACCACTGTATGACACCACACTACTGTGTGTTACACCACTATATGACACCACACTACTGTGTGTTACGCCATTGTATGACACCACACTACTCTGGGTTACGCCATTGTATGACACCACACTACTGTGTGTTACACCACTATATGACATTGCACTACTCTGTGTTATCCCACTGTATGACACTGCACTACTGTGTGTTATCCCACTGTATGACACTGCACTACTGTGTGTTACTCCACTATATGACACCACACAACAAAAATGACCTTAGAGCATTTTAAAAACGTTTGCTTAATTCCTGCTACCGTCGTGTGTTTTACTGTTTTTGTGCCTTCATTTCATATCCCTAAAGGACACTTGAACAGTGTACCCTGTTACTGCTCCTACTTGTACCATTTCTCTTGTTGCTGCTCTTTAGTTGCTCTCTACTTGTTGTTTTCAATAAATTCGGCGGGGTGTGGTGGTGACCCCATCGTGGGCGGCTTCCTTGGTCAGGGTGACCTTTGCGCCAATTTCTTAGTCATATTCACTTTACGTGTGTACAAACACAATTCTCCTAATACTCCAATTCTCTCTTTATCATATCATTGGTCAAGGGGCTACTAGTATAGCCGATGGCCCGCTTTGCCAGAATGAAATAACGTATTTTATTATTATTATATTCAGCAAAGTTTACAGTGACATTGTTCGTTTTCGAAGTCACTTTGATGCGAACCATGAGTAATTTATAATTTCAAGGGACTAATTGGCTGTGAAACAAAGAAAACACGATAATATTGGCTTTGAACAGGTGAATGAAATTTCACTTCATTGTCCCTTCAGAATATAAAGGTACAAAAAATGAATAGTCCCGTATTTCGAACCCACGAGCGTATGCTTTTCAGGCAAGCTTCTTAGCTTTGAAATACCACAGTATTACGGCTTCTCTGGTAAATTGGCAGCGTAATGTACTGTAGTGACTTAAATGCTCTTCCATACTTAACACTGACATTATATGTGAACAACAACTTAAACTTTCAGAAGGTAGCACACACATTTACAGCCGTAAATCTCGTGCCACTGGTTTCGAAAAATTATTCAAACTCTATACTTGCTGTATGCAACGTAGATCCCCTCACTATCACAAATACGAACTGTACTACACAGCGATTGATAAACATCGCTATTTCCCCGATGATTTTCTGATTTATGCAGGAACACTCAAAGTAATAGAACAGATTGGATAGAGATCCTATTCTAAATCAACACAAATTGCAGTATGAATTAACCCTACTACTTTCTATTTATATATTTATTTATTTATTTATTGCCACCACAGGGCAGTGCCCCAATTACTCTCTAAGAATTGTGCTCATCCCCCACTTGGGGAATACAGTACTGTATGTAGCTGTGTACAACATTAAAATGAACATGACAACTTTGCTACGTTGATGAATATTTTTTGGGATTTAATATACGTACATTTTATGTTCTAGGATAGTCCAGCAGGCTCTAGTTCCGGAGCCAAGTAATATTTCAGCCATTAAGCAACTGTGCGATAAATCGTTAATTTACTAAGGCAGGGAAGGCTGCAATAGAAATCATGGAAGTGAGATTTAAATGACCAATTTCTGTCCTGTTCTTAAATCGAATGACATTTATTTTCAAAGTTATTCTGCATTAAATTATTTCTTGATTGTCATATTTTGTCTCCGGACAATTTGTTTGGTTTAAAATGCAGCTCTTTATACACTTAAGATGTCAAATAATACAAGTTGATCCAGCTAACGTGGACTCCCCTAATATTTCCTCTGCGATTTGAGAGAAATTACTGTCTCATGAATTTGAGAATAAATGCTATTCCACTTGTTATGAGTGGACCTCTGAATGGTTACGACTAAAACGGGATCCCATGGTTATTCACAAGTAAAACGCATAAGCTACTATAGCTCACCATCAGGAAAGAGACTGCTGTACAAACGCTTGTGGAGGTTGGGGGGGTTAAGCATCATTCTCACTTTGTTCATTTACACAGGAACTGAGCCTTATGACATAATTTCTAGGTTTCGTTAGAAACAGAAGTACAAAGAAGACTGAGTCGTATTGTGATAGGGTGTCTTAGGAAGTGCGCTCATATACCTGCCAGAGTCCTAAAATTTGCTAGTGGACGCACAGTTAAACTTCCAATCCTGGAATTAGAACAAAGACAGAGAAATCTCATTTCTACTGTTGATCCTACGTCTGCTCTCCTCCAATATGCTGATCATAGTCCACAGTAGGTACCTATTGTATCTTGATGACAACACAAATCATAATAAAAAAATATACAAGTCTTACAGTAGTCGCATATGATGTGTAACATCTGACATGTTACCCTACTATGAAATTGAGATGAAATATATGTGAAGTCGATTGATTCGTCATATTATTGGTCGAATATATTCTAAACATGGAAATATATGTAATTCTATATTAAGGCGCGCAAGTTTAATATTCTAGTCGTGGTAAATGCGGAATAGAAAAATTGAAAAGAAAAATGAATCGGTTATGATTGGAAATAATTGTTTATCGAATAATTATATCTTTAATGAAAATTTTATTGAATTAACACAAGGAGTAATATAATTTATTTATACAAAAATACAATATTAATTATACAATATCTACACTAACGACCAGCCACTTAACATTAGAACCAGATGACACTGCTGTTGCTGCTCAAGGATCAACGTTTGAAGAAGTAGAGTTAAAGCTGACATCTGCTCTTGAAGACTTAGCCATCTACTACAATGATAACTACTTGAAACCCAGAGAAAACCCAAATGTGCGCGTTTCACCTGCGCAATAGGGAGGCGAGAAGGCAGCTAAACGTCACCTGGAAAGGTCACAATCTGAAACATTGTGTTCATCCTAAATACTTAGGAGTAAAGCTGGATCGCGCGCTAACCTATAAACAGCAATGTATGGACACCAAACGGAAGGTATGCACCAGGAACAACATCGTTCGGAAGCTCACAAACACCAGATGGGGAGCGCAACCTTGTGTCCTGCGTACAACTGCTCTTGCTCTGAGTTTCTCTGCTGCAGAATATGCTGCCCTAGTCTGGAGGAACTCTGCTCATGCCAACCAAGTAGATGTTGCCCTCCTTGAGACAGGCCGCAATGTGGCAGGCTGTCTAGGTACGTCCAACTTCTGTCGATAAGATCTTTCCGCTTATGGGAGTAGCACCTCCAGAAGTTAGAAGACAAGTAGCGGCAGAAGTCGAGAAGACAAACAAGAAACAGATCAAAGACCGTCGCTCACTACTGCTTTATTTTCTTTGCTTACATCAATCAACATGTCTCTCAGCAACTGTTGCTATGCACACCATAGCTGCCAAACCACTGCCTCCTTATCCAACATACACTCCGATCGATCGCATCCAGCTGGCAGTGCGGCTTACACATTTCCGTCCCATTTTTCAAAATCACTCCCACAAAAATATCCAGCAACCGAGTGGAAAGATGTTACACAACAAAAATAGAATTTATCCAAACTTTTCATTTCATATCTTTCGGCATGCATGTACCAGGGAATTGAAGGCATCGCAAGATGGCTTGAAGACGTGAGTTAGTTTATTATTGTTCCTTTGTGGGGTGGAACAGCGAGGTCATCTGTCCATATTTGAATACGTTGAGTATTGTATTTGCCGGGACTACTACCAATGGCTACTAATAGACCACCACTCACTCAATCAAGGGTGAAGGACATCTCCAATATTTACGGGAACGGAATTCCTTCGTTGATTGGTAAATAGAGCGGGGAGTGTTAGCACAGAGAGCAATTAGTAGGAGGTAGGCCTACCATTGCAATAGCAATAGAGCGGGGAGTGTTAGCACAGAGAGCAATTAGTAGGAGGTAGGCCTACCATTGCAATAGCAATAGAGCGGGGAGTGTTAGCACAGAGAGCAATTAGTAGGAGGTAGGCCTACCATTGCAATAGCAATAGAGCGGGGAGTGTTAGCACAGAGAGCAATTAGTAGGAGGTAGGCCTACCATTGCAATAGCAATAGAGCGGGGAGTGTTAGCACAGAGAGCAATTAGTAGGAGGTAGGCCTACCATTGCAATAGCAATAGAGCGGGGAGTGTTAGCACAGAGAGCAATTAGTAGGAGGTAGGCCTACCATTGCAATAGCAATAGAGCGGGGAGTGTTAGCACAGAGAGCAATTAGTAGGAGGTAGGCCTACCATTGCAATAGCAATAGAGCGGGGAGTGTTAGCACAGAGAGCAATTAGTAGGAGGTAGGCCTACCATTGCAATAGCAATAGAGCGGGGAGTGTTAGCACAGAGAGCAATTAGTAGGAGGTAGGCCTACCATTGCAATAGCAATAGAGCGGGGAGTGTTAGCACAGAGAGCAATTAGTAGGAGGTAGGCCTACCATTGCAATAGCAATAGAGCGGGGAGTGTTAGCACAGAGAGGAATTAGTAGGAGGTAGGCCTACCATTGCAATAGCAATAGAGCGGGGAGTGTTAGCACAGAGAGCAATTAGTAGGAGGTAGGCCTACCATTGCAATAGCAATAGAGCGGGGAGTGTTAGCACAGAGAGCAATTAGTAGGAGGTAGGCCTACCATTGCAATTGCAATAGAGCGGGGAGTGTTAGCACAGAGAGCAATTAGTAGGAGGTAGGCCTACCATTGCAATAGCAATAGAGCGGGGAGTGTTAGCACAGAGAGCAATTAGTAGGAGGTAGGCCTACCATTGCAATAGCAATAGAGCGGGGAGTGTTAGCACAGAGAGCAATTAGTAGGAGGTAGGCCTACCATTGCAATAGCAATAGAGCGGGGAGTGTTAGCACAGAGAGCAATTAGTAGGAGGTAGGCCTACCATTGCAATAGCAATAGAGCGGGTAGTGTTAGCACAGAGAGCAATTAGTAGGAGGTAGGCCTACCATTGCAATAGCAATAGAGCGGGGAGTGTTAGCACAGAGAGCAATTAGTAGGAGGTAGGCCTACCATTGCAATAGCAATAGAGCGGGGAGTGTTAGCACAGAGAGCAATTAGTAGGAGGTAGGCCTACCATTGCAATAGCAATAGAGCGGGGAGTGTTAGCACAGAGAGCAATTAGTAGGAGGTAGGCCTACCATTGCAATAGCAATAGAGCGGGGAGTGTTAGCACAGAGAGCAATTAGTAGGAGGTAGGCCTACCATTGCAATAGCAATAGAGAGGGGAGTGTTAGCACAGAGAGCAATTAGTAGGAGGTAGGCCTACCATTGCAATAGCAATAGAGCGGGGAGTGTTAGCACAGAGAGCAATTAGTAGGAGGTAGGCCTACCATTGCAATAGCAATAGAGCGGGGAGTGTTAGCACAGAGAGCAATTAGTAGGAGGTAGGCCTACCATTGCAATAGCAATAGAGCGGGGAGTGTTAGCACAGAGAGCAATTAGTAGGAGGTAGGCCTACCATTGCAATAGCAATAGAGCGGGGAGTGTTAGCACAGAGAGCAATTAGTAGGAGGTAGGCCTACCATTGCAATAGCAATAGAGCGGGGAGTGTTAGCACAGAGAGCAATTAGTAGGAGGTAGGCCTACCATTGCAATAGCAATAGAGCGGGGAGTGTTAGCACAGAGAGCAATTAGTAGGAGGTAGGCCTACCATTGCAATAGCAATAGAGCGGGGAGTGTTAGCACAGAGAGCAATTAGTAGGAGGTAGGCCTACCATTGCAATAGCAATAGAGCGGGGAGTGTTAGCACAGAGAGCAATTAGTAGGAGGTAGGCCTACCATTGCAATAGCAATAGAGCGGGGAGTGTTAGCACAGAGAGCAATTAGTAGGAGGTAGGCCTACCATTGCAATAGCAATAGAGCGGGGAGTGTTAGCACAGAGAGCAATTAGTAGGAGGTAGGCCTACCATTGCAATAGCAATAGAGCGGGGAGTGTTAGCACAGAGAGCAATTAGTAGGAGGTAGGCCTACCATTGCAATAGCAATAGAGCGGGGAGTGTTAGCACAGAGAGCAATTAGTAGGAGGTAGGCCTACCATTGCAATAGCAATAGAGCGGGGAGTGTTAGCACAGAGAGCAATTAGTAGGAGGTAGGCCTACCATTGCAATAGCAATAGAGCGGGGAGTGTTAGCACAGAGAGCAATTAGTAGGAGGTAGGCCTACCATTGCAATAGCAATAGAGCGGGGAGTGTTAGCACAGAGAGCAATTAGTAGGAGGTAGGCCTACCATTGCAATAGCAATAGAGCGGGGAGTGTTAGCACAGAGAGCAATTAGTAGGAGGTAGGCCTACCATTGCAATAGCAATAGAGCGGGGAGTGTTAGCACAGAGAGCAATTAGTAGGAGGTAGGCCTACCATTGCAATAGCAATAGAGCGGGGAGTGTTAGCACAGAGAGCAACTAGTAGGAGGTAGGCCTACCATTGCAATAGCAATAGAGCGGGGAGTGTTAGCACAGAGAGCAATTAGTAGGAGGTAGGCCTACCATTGCAATAGCAATAGAGCGGGGAGTGTTAGCACAGAGAGCAATTAGTAGGAGGTAGGCCTACCATTGCAATAGCAATAGAGCGGGGAGTGTTAGCACAGAGAGCAATTAGTAGGAGGTAGGCCTACCATTGCAATAGCAATAGAGCGGGGAGTGTTAGCACAGAGAGCAATTAGTAGGAGGTAGGCCTACCATTGCAATAGCAATAGAGCGGGGAGTGTTAGCACAGAGAGCAATTAGTAGGAGGTAGGCCTACCATTGCAATAGCAATAGAGCGGGGAGTGTTAGCACAGAGAGCAATTAGTAGGAGGTAGGCCTACCATTGCAATAGCAATAGAGCGGGGAGTGTTAGCACAGAGAGCAATTAGTAGGAGGTAGGCCTACCATTGCAATAGCAATAGAGCGGGGAGTGTTAGCACAGAGAGCAATTAGTAGGAGGTAGGCCTACCATTGCAATAGCAATAGAGCGGGGAGTGTTAGCACAGAGAGCAATTAGTAGGAGGTAGGCCTACCATTGCAATAGCAATAGAGCGGGGAGTGTTAGCACAGAGAGCAATTAGTAGGAGGTAGGCCTACCATTGCAATAGCAATAGAGCGGGGAGTGTTAGCACAGAGAGCAATTAGTAGGAGGTAGGCCTACCATTGCAATAGCAATAGAGCGGGGAGTGTTAGCACAGAGAGCAATTAGTAGGAGGTAGGCCTACCATTGCAATAGCAATAGAGCGGGGAGTGTTAGCACAGAGAGCAATTAGTAGGAGGTAGGCCTACCATTGCAATAGCAATAGAGCGGGGAGTGTTAGCACAGAGAGCAATTAGTAGGAGGTAGGCCTACCATTGCAATAGCAATAGAGCGGGGAGTGTTAGCACAGAGAGCAATTAGTGGGAGGTAGGCCTACCATGCAATAGCAATAGAGCGGGGAGTGTTAGCACAGAGAGCAATTAGTGGGAGGTAGGCCTACCATTGCAATAGCAATAGAGCGGGGAGTGTTAGCACAGAGAGCAATTAGTGGGAGGTAGGCCTACCATTGCAATAGCAATAGGGCGGGGAGTGTTAGCACAGAGAGCAATTAGTAGGAGGTAGGCCTACCATTGCAATAGCAATAGAGCGGGGAGTGTTAGCACAGAGAGCAATTAGTAGGAGGTAGGCCTACCATTGCAATAGCAATAGAGCGGGGAGTGTTAGCACAGAGAGCAATTAGTAGGAGGTAGGCCTACCATTGCAATAGCAATAGAGCGGGGAGTGTTAGCACAGAGAGCAATTAGTAGGAGGTAGACCTACCATTGCAATAGCAATAGAGCGGGGAGTGTTAGCACAGAGAGCAATTAGTAGGAGGTAGGCCTACCATTGCAATAGCAATAGAGCGGGGAGTGTTAGCACAGAGAGCAATTAGTAGGAGGTAGGCCTACCATTGCAATAGCAATAGAGCGGGGAGTGTTAGCACAGAGAGCAATTAGTAGGAGGTAGGCCTACCATTGCAATAGCAATAGAGCGGGGAGTGTTAGCACAGAGAGCAATTAGTAGGAGGTAGGCCTACCATTGCAATAGCAATAGAGCGGGGAGTGTTAGCACAGAGAGCAATTAGTAGGAGGTAGGCCTACCATTGAAATAGCAATAGAGCGGGGAGTGTTAGCACAGAGAGCAATTAGTAGGAGGTAGGCCTACCATTGCAATAGCAATAGAGCGGGGAGTGTTAGCACAGAGAGCAATTAGTAGGAGGTAGGCCTACCATTGCAATAGCAATAGAGCGGGGAGTGTTAGCACAGAGAGCAATTAGTAGGAGGTAGGCCTACCATTGCAATAGCAATAGAGCGGGGAGTGTTAGCACAGAGAGCAATTAGTAGGAGGTAGGCCTACCATTGCAATAGCAATAGAGCGGGGAGTGTTAGCACAGAGAGCAATTAGTAGGAGGTAGGCCTACCATTGCAATAGCAATAGAGCGGGGAGTGTTAGCACAGAGAGCAATTAGTAGGAGGTAGGCCTACCATTGCAATAGCAATAGAGCGGGGAGTGTTAGCACAGAGAGCAATTAGTAGGAGGTAGGCCTACCATTGCAATAGCAATAGAGCGGGGAGTGTTAGCACAGAGAGCAATTAGTAGGAGGTAGGCCTACCATTGCAATAGCAATAGAGCGGGGAGTGTTAGCACAGAGAGCAATTAGTAGGAGGTAGGCCTACCATTGCAATAGCAATAGAGCGGGGAGTGTTAGCACAGAGAGCAATTAGTAGGAGGTAGGCCTACCATTGCAATAGCAATAGAGCGGGGAGTGTTAGCACAGAGAGCAATTAGTAGGAGGTAGGCCTACCATTGCAATAGCAATAGAGCGGGGAGTGTTAGCACAGAGAGCAATTAGTAGGAGGTAGGCCTACCATTGCAATTGCAATAGAGCGGGGAGTGTTAGCACAGAGAGCAATTAGTAGGAGGTAGGCCTACCATTGCAATAGCAATAGAGCGGGGAGTGTTAGCACAGAGAGCAATTAGTAGGAGGTAGGCCTACCATTGCAATAGCAATAGAGCGGGGAGTGTTAGCACAGAGAGCAATTAGTAGGAGGTAGGCCTACCATTGCAATAGCAATAGAGCGGGGAGTGTTAGCACAGAGAGCAATTAGTAGGAGGTAGGCCTACCATTGCAATAGCAATAGAGCGGGGAGTGTTAGCACAGAGAGCAATTAGTAGGAGGTAGGCCTACCATTGCAATAGCAATAGAGCGGGGAGTGTTAGCACAGAGAGCAATTAGTAGGAGGTAGGCCTACCATTGCAATAGCAATAGAGCGGGGAGTGTTAGCACAGAGAGCAATTAGTAGGAGGTAGGCCTACCATTGCAATAGCAATAGAGCGGGGAGTGTTAGCACAGAGAGCAATTAGTAGGAGGTAGGCCTACCATTGCAATAGCAATAGAGCGGGGAGTGTTAGCACAGAGAGCAATTAGTAGGAGGTAGGCCTACCATTGCAATAGCAATAGAGCGGGGAGTGTTAGCACCGAGAGCAATTAGTAGGAGGTAGGCCTACCATTGCAATAGCAATAGAGCGGGGAGTGTTAGCACCGAGAGCAATTAGTAGGAGGTAGGCCTACCATTGCAATAGCAATAGAGCGGGGAGTGTTAGCACCGAGAGCAATTAGTAGGAGGTAGGCCTACCATTGCAATAGCAATAGAGCGGGGAGTGTTAGCACCGAGAGCAATTAGTAGGAGGTAGGCCTACCATTGCAATAGCAATAGAGCGGGGAGTGTTAGCACAGAGAGCAATTAGTAGGAGGTAGGCCTACCATTGCAATAGCAATAGAGCGGGGAGGTGGTTAGCACAGAGAGCAATTAGTAGGAGGTAGGCCTACCATTGCAATAGCAATAGAGCGGGGAGTGTTAGCACAGAGAGCAATTAGTAGGAGGTAGGCCTACCATTGCAATAGCAATAGAGCGGGGAGTGTTAGCACAGAGAGCAATTAGTAGGAGGTAGGCCTACCATTGCAATAGCAATAGAGCGGGGAGTGTTAGCACAGAGAGCAATTAGTAGGAGGTAGGCCTACCATTGCAATAGCAATAGAGCGGGGAGTGTTAGCACAGAGAGCAATTAGTAGGAGGTAGGCCTACCATTGCAATAGCAATAGAGCGGGGAGTGTTAGCACAGAGAGCAATTAGTAGGAGGTAGGCCTACCATTGCAATAGCAATAGAGCGGGGAGTGTTAGCACAGAGAGCAATTAGTAGGAGGTAGGCCTACCATTGCAATAGCAATAGAGCGGGGAGTGTTAGCACAGAGAGCAATTAGTAGGAGGTAGGCCTACCATTGCAATAGCAATAGAGCGGGGAGTGTTAGCACAGAGAGCAATTAGTAGGAGGTAGGCCTACCATTGCAATAGCAATAGAGCGGGGAGTGTTAGCACAGAGAGCAATTAGTAGGAGGTAGGCCTACCATTGCAATAGCAATAGAGCGGGGAGTGTTAGCACAGAGAGCAATTAGTAGGAGGTAGGCCTACCATTGCAATAGCAATAGAGCGGGGAGTGTTAGCACAGAGAGCAATTAGTAGGAGGTAGGCCTACCATTGCAATAGCAATAGAGCGGGGAGTGTTAGCAGAGAGAGCAATTAGTAGGAGGTAGGCCTACCATTGCAATAGCAATAGAGCGGGGAGTGTTAGCACAGAGAGCAATTAGTAGGAGGTAGGCCTACCATTGCAATAGCAATAGAGCGGGGAGTGTTAGCACAGAGAGCAATTAGTAGGAGGTAGGCCTACCATTGCAATAGCAATAGAGCGGGGAGTGTTAGCACAGAGAGCAATTAGTAGGAGGTAGGCCTACCATTGCAATAGCAATAGAGCGGGGAGTGTTAGCACAGAGAGCAATTAGTAGGAGGTAGGCCTACCATTGCAATAGCAATAGAGCGGGGAGTGTTAGCACAGAGAGCAATTAGTAGGAGGTAGGCCTACCATTGCAATAGCAATAGAGCGGGGAGTGTTAGCACAGAGAGCAATTAGTAGGAGGTAGGCCTACCATTGCAATAGCAATAGAGCGGGGAGTGTTAGCACAGAGAGCAATTAGTAGGAGGTAGGCCTACCATTGCAATAGCAATAGAGCGGGGAGTGTTAGCACAGAGAGCAATTAGTAGGAGGTAGGCCTACCATTGCAATAGCAATAGAGCGGGGAGTGTTAGCACAGAGAGCAATTAGTAGGAGGTAGGCCTACCATTGCAATAGCAATAGAGCGGGGAGTGTTAGCACAGAGAGCAATTAGTAGGAGGTAGGCCTACCATTGCAATAGCAATAGAGCGGGGAGTGTTAGCACAGAGAGCAATTAGTAGGAGGTAGGCCTACCATTGCAATAGCAATAGAGCGGGGAGTGTTAGCACAGAGAGCAATTAGTAGGAGGTAGGCCTACCATTGCAATAGCAATAGAGCGGGGAGTGTTAGCACAGAGAGCAATTAGTAGGAGGTAGGCCTACCATTGCAATAGCAATAGAGCGGGGAGTGTTAGCACAGAGAGCAATTAGTAGGAGGTAGGCCTACCATTGCAATAGCAATAGAGCGGGGAGTGTTAGCACAGAGAGCAATTAGTAGGAGGTAGGCCTACCATTGCAATAGCAATAGAGCGGGGAGTGTTAGCACAGAGAGCAATTAGTAGGAGGTAGGCCTACCATTGCAATAGCAATAGAGCGGGGAGTGTTAGCACAGAGAGCAATTAGTAGGAGGTAGGCCTACCATTGCAATAGCAATAGAGCGGGGAGTGTTAGCACAGAGAGCAATTAGTAGGAGGTAGGCCTACCATTGCAATAGCAATAGAGCGGGGAGTGTTAGCACAGAGAGCAATTAGTAGGAGGTAGGCCTACCATTGCAATAGCAATAGAGCGGGGAGTGTTAGCACAGAGAGCAATTAGTAGGAGGTAGGCCTACCATTGCAATAGCAATAGAGCGGGGAGTGTTAGCACAGAGAGCAATTAGTAGGAGGTAGGCCTACCATTGCAATAGCAATAGAGCGGGGAGTGTTAGCACAGAGAGCAATTAGTAGGAGGTAGGCCTACCATTGCAATAGCAATAGAGCGGGGAGTGTTAGCACAGAGAGCAATTAGTAGGAGGTAGGCCTACCATTGCAATAGCAATAGAGCGGGGAGTGTTAGCACAGAGAGCAATTAGTAGGAGGTAGGCCTACCATTGCAATAGCAATAGAGCGGGGAGTGTTAGCACAGAGAGCAATTAGTAGGAGGTAGGCCTACCATTGCAATAGCAATAGAGCGGGGAGTGTTAGCACAGAGAGCAATTAGTAGGAGGTAGGCCTACCATTGCAATAGCAATAGAGCGGGGAGTGTTAGCACAGAGAGCAATTAGTAGGAGGTAGGCCTACCATTGCAATAGCAATAGAGCGGGGAGTGTTAGCACAGAGAGCAATTAGTAGGAGGTAGGCCTACCATTGCAATAGCAATAGAGCGGGGAGTGTTAGCACAGAGAGCAATTAGTAGGAGGTAGGCCTACCATTGCAATAGCAATAGAGCGGGGAGTGTTAGCACAGAGAGCAATTAGTAGGAGGTAGGCCTACCATTGCAATAGCAATAGAGCGGGGAGTGTTAGCACAGAGAGCAATTAGTAGGAGGTAGGCCTACCATTGCAATAGCAATAGAGCGGGGAGTGTTAGCACAGAGAGCAATTAGTAGGAGGTAGGCCTACCATTGCAATAGCAATAGAGCGGGGAGTGTTAGCACAGAGAGCAATTAGTAGGAGGTAGGCCTACCATTGCAATAGCAATAGAGCGGGGAGTGTTAGCACAGAGAGCAATTAGTAGGAGGTAGGCTACCATTGCAATAGCAATAGAGCGGGGAGTGTTAGCACAGAGAGCAATTAGTAGGAGGTAGGCCTACCATTGCAATAGCAATAGAGCGGGGAGTGTTAGCACAGAGAGCAATTAGTAGGAGGTAGGCCTACCATTGCAATAGCAATAGAGCGGGGAGTGTTAGCACAGAGAGCAATTAGTAGGAGGTAGGCCTACCATTGCAATAGCAATAGAGCGGGGAGTGTTAGCACAGAGAGCAATTAGTAGGAGGTAGGCCTACCATTGCAATAGCAATAGAGCGGGGAGTGTTAGCACAGAGAGCAATTAGTAGGAGGTAGGCCTACCATTGCAATAGCAATAGAGCGGGGAGTGTTAGCACAGAGAGCAATTAGTAGGAGGTAGGCCTACCATTGCAATTGCAATAGAGCGGGGAGTGTTAGCACAGAGAGCAATTAGTAGGAGGTAGGCCTACCATTGCAATAGCAATAGAGCGGGGAGTGTTAGCACAGAGAGCAATTAGTAGGAGGTAGGCCTACCATTGCAATAGCAATAGAGCGGGGAGTGTTAGCACAGAGAGCAATTAGTAGGAGGTAGGCCTACCATTGCAATAGCAATAGAGCGGGGAGTGTTAGCACAGAGAGCAATTAGTAGGAGGTAGGCCTACCCATTTGCATATAGCAATAGAGCGGGGAGTGTTAGCACAGAGAGCAATTAGTAGGAGGTAGGCCTACCATTGCAATAGCAATAGAGCGGGGAGTGTTAGCACAGAGAGCAATTAGTAGGAGGTAGGCCTACCATTGCAATAGCAATAGAGCGGGGAGTGTTAGCACAGAGAGCAATTAGTAGGAGGAAGGCCTACCATTGCAATAGCAATAGAGCGGGGAGTGTTAGCACAGAGAGCAATTAGTAGGAGGTAGGCCTACCATTGCAATAGCAATAGAGCGGGGAGTGTTAGCACAGAGAGCAATTAGTAGGGAGGTAGGCCTACCATTGCAATAGCATTAGAGCGGGGAGTGTTAGCACAGAGAGCAATTAGTAGGAGGTAGGCCTACCATTGCAATAGCAATAGAGCGGGGAGTGTTAGCACAGAGAGCAATTAGTAGGAGGAAGGCCTACCATTGCAATAGCAATAGAGCGGGAGTGTTAGCACAGAGAGCAATTAGTAGGAGGAAGGCCTACCATTGCAATAGCAATAGAGCGGGGAGTGTTAGCACAGAGAGCAATTAGTAGGGAGGTAGGCCTACCATTGCAATAGCAATAGAGCGGGGAGTGTTAGCACAGAGAGCAATTAGTGGGAGGTAGGCCTACCATGCAATAGCAATAGAGCGGGGAGTGTTAGCACAGAGAGCAATTAGTGGAGGTAGGCCTACCATTGCAATAGCAATAGAGCGGGGAGTGATAGCACAGAGAGCAATTAGTGGGAGGTAGGCCTACCATTGCAATAGCAATAGAGCGGGGAGTGTTAGCACAGAGAGCAATTAGTAGGAGGTAGGCCTACCATTGCAATAGCAATAGAGCGGGGAGTGTTAGCACAGAGAGCAATTAGTAGGAGGTAGGCCTACCATTGCAATAGCAATAGAGCGGGGAGTGTTAGCACAGAGAGCAATTAGTAGGAGGTAGGCCTACCATTGCAATAGCAATAGAGCGGGGAGTGTTAGCACAGAGAGCAATTAGTAGGAGGTAGGCCTACCATTGCAATAGCAATAGAGCGGGGAGTGTTAGCACAGAGAGCAATTAGTAGGAGGTAGGGCCTACCATTGGCAATAGCAATAGAGCGGGGAGTGTTAGCACAGAGAGCAATTAGTAGGAGGTAGGCCTACCATTGCAATAGCAATAGAGCGGGGAGTGTTAGCACAGAGGAGCAATTAGTAGGAGGTAGGCCTACCATTGCAATAGCAATAGAGCGGGGAGTGTTAGCACAGAGAGCAATTAGTAGGAGGTAGGCCTACCATTGCAATAGCAATAGAGCGGGGAGTGTTAGCACAGAGAGCAATTAGTAGGAGGTAGGCCTACCATTGCAATAGCAATAGAGCGGGGAGTGTTAGCACAGAGAGCAATTTAGTAGGAGGTAGGCCTACCATGCAAATAGCATTAGAGCGGGGAGTGTTAGCACAGAGAGCAATTAGTAGGAGGTAGGCCTACCATTGCAATAGCAATAGAGCGGGGAGTGTTAGCACAGAGAGCAATTAGTAGAGGTAGGCCTACCATTGCAATAGCAATAGAGCGGGGAGTGTTAGCACAGAGAGCAATTAGTAGGAGGTAGGCCTACCATTGCAATAGCAATGGAGCGGGGAGTGTTAGCACAGAGAGCAATTAGTAGGAGGTAGGCCTACCATTGCAATAGCAATAGAGCGGGGAGTGTTAGCACAGAGAGCAATTAGTAGGAGGTAGGCCTACCATTGCAATAGCAATAGAGCGGGGAGTGTTAGCACAGAGAGCAATTAGTAGGAGGTAGGCCTACCATTGCAATAGCAATAGAGCGGGGAGGTTGACACAGAGAGCAATAGTAGGAGGTAGGCCTACCATTGCAATAGCAATAGAGCGGGGAGTGTTAGCACAGAGAGCAATTAGTAGGAGGTAGGCCTACCATTGCAATAGCAATAGAGCGGGGAGTGTTAGCACAGAGAGCAATAGTAGGAGGTAGGCCTACCATTGCAATAGCAATAGAGCGGGGAGTGTTAGCACAGAGAGCAATTAGTAGGAGGTAGGCCTACCATTGCAATAGCAATAGAGCGGGGAGTGTTAGCACAGAGAGCAATTAGTAGGAGGTAGGCCTACCATTGCAATAGCAATAGAGCGGGGAGTGTTAGCACAGAGAGCAATTAGTAGGAGGTAGGCCTACCATTGCAAATAGCAATAGAGCGGGGAGTGTTAGCACAGAGAGCAATTAGTAGGAGGTAGGCCTACCATTGCAATAGCAATAGAGCGGGGGAGTGTTAGCACAGAGAGCAATTAGTAGGAGGTAGGCCTACCATTTGCAATAGCAATAGAGCGGGGAGTGTTAGCACAGAGAGCAATTAGTAGGAGGTAGGCCTACCATTGCAATAGCAATAGAGCGGGGGAGTGTTAGCACAGAGAGCAATTAGTAGGAGGTAGGCCTACCATTGCAATAGCAATAGAGCGGGGAGTGTTAGCACAGAGAGCAATTAGTAGGAGGTAGGCCTACCATTGCAATAGCAATAGAGCGGGGAGTGTTAGCACAGAGAGCAATTAGTAGGAGGTAGGCCTACCATTGCAATAGCAATAGAGCGGGCGGAGTGTTAGCACAGAGAGCAATTAGTAGGAGGTAGGCCTACCATTGCAATAGCAATAGAGCGGGGAGTGTTTAGCACAGAGAGCAATTAGTAGGAGGTAGGCCTACCATTGCAATAGCAATAGAGCGGGGAGTGTTAGCACAGAGAGCAATTAGTAGGAGGTAGGCCTACCATTGCAATAGCAATAGAGCGGGGAGTGTTAGCACAGAGAGCAATTAGTAGGAGGTAGGCCTACCATTGCAATAGCAATAGAGCGGGGAGTGTTAGCACAGAGAGCAATTAGTAGGAGGTAGGCCTACAATTGCAATAGCAAATAGAGCGGGGAGTGTTAGCACAGAGAGCAATTAGTAGGAGGTAGGCCTACCATTGCAATAGCAATAGAGCGGGGAGTGTTAGCACAGAGAGCATTAGTAGGAGGTAGGCCTACCATTGCAATAGCAATAGAGCGGGGAGTGTTAGCACAGAGAGCAATTAGTAGGAGGTAGGCCTACCATTGCAATAGCAATAGAGCGGGGAGTGTTAGCACAGAGAGCAATTAGTAGGAGGTAGGCCTACCATTGCAATAGCAATAGAGCGGGGAGTGTTAGCACAGAGAGCTATTAGTAGGAGGTAGGCCTACCATTGCAATAGCAATAGAGCGGGGAGTGTTAGCACCGAGAGAAATTAGTAGGAGGTAGGCCTACCATTGCAATAGCAATAGAGCGGGGAGTGTTAGCACCGAGAGCAATTAGTAGGAGGTAGGCCTACCATTGCAATAGCAATAGAGCGGGGAGTGTTAGCACCGAGAGCAATTAGTAGGAGGTAGGCCTACAATTGCAATAGCAATAGAGCGGGGAGTGTTAGCACCGAGAGCAATTAGTAGGAGGTAGGCCTACCATTGCAATAGCAATAGAGCGGGGAGTGTTAGCACAGAGAGCAATTAGTAGGAGGTAGGCCTACCATTGCAATAGCAATAGAGCGGGGAGTGTTAGCACAGAGAGCAATTAGTAGGAGGTAGGCCTACCATTGCAATAGCAATAGAGCGGGGAGTGTTAGCACAGAGAGCAATTAGTAGGAGGTAGGCCTACCATTGCAATAGCAATAGAGCGGGGAGTGTTAGCACAGAGAGCAATTAGTAGGAGGTAGGCCTACCATTGCAATAGCAATAGAGCGGGGAGTGTTAGCACAGAGAGCAATTAGTAGGAGGTAGGCCTACCATTGCAATAGCAATAGAGCGGGGAGTGTTAGCACAGAGAGCAATTAGTAGGAGGTAGGCCTACCATTGCAATAGCAATAGAGCGGGGAGTGTTAGCACAGAGAGCAATTAGTAGGAGGTAGGCCTACCATTGCAATAGCAATAGAGCGGGGAGTGTTAGCACAGAGAGCAATTAGTAGGAGGTAGGCCTACCATTGCAATAGCAATAGAGCGGGGAGTGTTAGCACAGAGAGCAATTAGTAGGAGGTAGGCCTACCATTGCAATAGCAATAGAGCGGGGAGTGTTAGCACAGAGAGCAATTAGTAGGAGGTAGGCCTACCATTGCAATAGCAATAGAGCGGGGAGTGTTAGCACAGAGAGCAATTAGTAGGAGGTAGGCCTACCATTGCAATAGCAATAGAGCGGGGAGTGTTAGCACAGAGAGCAATTAGTAGGAGGTTGGCCTACCATTGCAATAGCAATAGAGCGGGGAGTGTTAGCACAGAGAGCAATTAGTAGGAGGTAGGCCTACCATTGCAATAGCAATAGAGCGGGGAGTGTTAGCACAGAGAGCAATTAGTAGGAGGTAGGCCTACCATTGCAATAGCAATAGAGCGGGGAGTGTTAGCACAGAGAGCAATTAGTAGGAGGTAGGCCTACCATTGCAATAGCAATAGAGCGGGGAGTGTTAGCACAGAGAGCAATTAGTAGGAGGTAGGCCTACCATTGCAATAGCAATAGAGCGGGGAGTGTTAGCACAGAGAGCAATTAGTAGGAGGTAGGCCTACCATTGCAATAGCAATAGAGCGGGGAGTGTTAGCACAGAGAGCAATTAGTAGGAGGTAGGCCTACCATTGCAATAGCAATAGAGCGGGGAGTGTTAGCACAGAGAGCAATTAGTAGGAGGTAGGCCTACCATTGCAATAGCAATAGAGCGGGGAGTGTTAGCACAGAGAGCAATTAGTAGGAGGTAGGCCTACCATTGCAATAGCAATAGAGCGGGGAGTGTTAGCACAGAGAGCAATTAGTAGGAGGTAGGCCTACCATTGCAATAGCAATAGAGCGGGGAGTGTTAGCACAGAGAGCAATTAGTAGGAGGTAGGCCTACCATTGCAATAGCAATAGAGCGGGGAGTGTTAGCACAGAGAGCAATTAGTAGGAGGTAGGCCTACCATTGCAATAGCAATAGAGCGGGGAGTGTTAGCACAGAGAGCAATTAGTAGGAGGTAGGCCTACCATTGCAATAGCAATAGAGCGGGGAGTGTTAGCACAGAGAGCAATTAGTAGGAGGTAGGCCTACCATTGCAATAGCAATAGAGCGGGGAGTGTTAGCACAGAGAGCAATTAGTAGGAGGTAGGCCTACCATTGCAATAGCAATAGAGCGGGGAGTGTTAGCACAGAGAGCAATTAGTAGGAGGTAGGCCTACCATTGCAATAGCAATAGAGCGGGGAGTGTTAGCACAGAGAGCAATTAGTAGGAGGTAGGCCTACCATTGCAATAGCAATAGAGCGGGGAGTGTTAGCACAGAGAGCAATTAGTAGGAGGTAGGCCTACCATTGCAATAGCAATAGAGCGGGGAGTGTTAGCACAGAGAGCAATTAGTAGGAGGTAGGCCTACCATTGCAATAGCAATAGAGCGGGGAGTGTTAGCACAGAGAGCAATTAGTAGGAGGTAGGCCTACCATTGCAATAGCAATAGAGCGGGGAGTGTTAGCACAGAGAGCAATTAGTAGGAGGTAGGCCTACCATTGCAATAGCAATAGAGCGGGGAGTGTTAGCACAGAGAGCAATTAGTAGGAGGTAGGCCTACCATTGCAATAGCAATAGAGCGGGGAGTGTTAGCACAGAGAGCAATTAGTAGGAGGTAGGCCTACCATTGCAATAGCAATAGAGCGGGGAGTGTTAGCACAGAGAGCAATTAGTAGGAGGTAGGCCTACCATTGCAATAGCAATAGAGCGGGGAGTGTTAGCACAGAGAGCAATTAGTAGGAGGTAGGCCTACCATTGCAATAGCAATAGAGCGGGGAGTGTTAGCACAGAGAGCAATTAGTAGGAGGTAGGCCTACCATTGCAATAGCAATAGAGCGGGGAGTGTTAGCACAGAGAGCAATTAGTAGGAGGTAGGCCTACCATTGCAATAGCAATAGAGCGGGGAGTGTTAGCACAGAGAGCAATTAGTAGGAGGTAGGCCTACCATTGCAATAGCAATAGAGCGGGGAGTGTTAGCACAGAGAGCAATTAGTAGGAGGTAGGCCTACCATTGCAATAGCAATAGAGCGGGGAGTGTTAGCACAGAGAGCAATTAGTAGGAGGTAGGCCTACCATTGCAATAGCAATAGAGCGGGGAGTGTTAGCACAGAGAGCAATTAGTAGGAGGTAGGCCTACCATTGCAATAGCAATAGAGCGGGGAGTGTTAGCACAGAGAGCAATTAGTAGGAGGTAGGCCTACCATTGCAATAGCAATAGAGCGGGGAGTGTTAGCACAGAGAGCAATTAGTAGGAGGTAGGCCTACCATTGCAATAGCAATAGAGCGGGGAGTGTTAGCACAGAGAGCAATTAGTAGGAGGTAGGCCTACCATTGCAATAGCAATAGAGCGGGGAGTGTTAGCACAGAGAGCAATTAGTAGGAGGTAGGCCTACCATTGCAATAGCAATAGAGCGGGGAGTGTTAGCACAGAGAGCAATTAGTAGGAGGTAGGCCTACCATTGCAATAGCAATAGAGCGGGGAGTGTTAGCACAGAGAGCAATTAGTAGGAGGTAGGCCTAGAGCTTGTGCCGGCAAACAGACACTGTTGGGCAATTCATCGAAAACCCCATGATAGTTGTGATTAATTGTCAACAATTCATGAATGAAAACATTTTTTTGGTATTCATGTAATGTGATGAGATTTAAGATCCAGGAACTATCCAAGATGCACACAATGACTAGAATAAAGCTGATGCCTAAATATTCAAAGTACCGTAAGCTGAGAAATTCTGCTGCTATAGACGCTCCTTAGCTAGTGATGGCGAATATGTAGTTTCACTCTGTGGATGTTAAAAGTGGATTATTGGTGACTAAACTCACAACTTGGATAGTTTGGCCGCTTAGATATAATTTGAGTATTTACGATTGAAGTCATAATTCATACATTAAATTTCCCATTAGCACTAAAACTATAGGTCTATCGTGTTGTTTTTTTCAATTCGTGAGAAGATAACCATTACCTTTCAAAACTATTGTGGCTTATGAATGACAGCGTTGCTTACGCAGGTATGAGTCAGAACTTTGGAACATTTCAGATATGCAGTCTATGCCTGTTACATTTGAAAAGTTAAGTCCAAATATGATTGGAAGATTAACATTAAAAGTATCCCCCCGGTAATTGATCATGTGAGAGAGAAGAGTGTGTGTCGCTCTATGTCTTGGAACTCTTCCAGTGTCGAATTCTCCGATACTTCGCGTATCCCTGCCGAGATTTCAAAAAAGGTAAAAATATTTCCTTGTCACGTTTTGGACTTGTTAATAGTGCAGTCATGAAAATCGTTTTCTGCAGATTGTTGTGACGAATGACGGCGGTCATAGCAGCGTACCGTACTTATTTTTATTTGTGGTGTGCAATTTTAGTTATGAGTGACTGTACTTGAGTACACCGCAAGGGTCTCCGGGTGGCGCTCGGTGGCTCGTCAGAGGCACATAAGCCCGGCAAATATCAGCACAAAGTATCGCGCTAGAACCATGCGGTTCAACTATGCCTAATGCTGATTGGCTGTCTCAAGGGGAATTTGTTGACCAGCGGAGGCCACTTCAGTTATTTGCGAGACAGAGTTATTGTACGTTTGTTTTAAGACAGTCTTGAAGTGATTTAGTCAACAGTGAATTGATATAAAAATGTGTAGTCTGAGTGAAGTATCGGAGGTGGATTGTGGGTGCGTCGATGAGGACGTGCTAACAAAGGGATTTAATTTAATCGGTTTCTGTCACTAAGTGGAAATTAAGGAGAAAGGAAGGCATGACACCTGCACTTCCAAATTTGGTTCCAACTTGTGTAGACCGTGGGCGTTTTTTGTTCCTCAAACTATTCACGCCATCAGTGGTTAACAGGCTGAAGAAAACTTAACAAACTATTCTGATGGCTGTGTCTCGTCCTCAGTGGTGAAGGAACGGTGCGGCGTGCTCTTAGTAGCTGCTTAAAGAAACACGAGGAGTCATATCGCGTGTGCTCGTGCATTGTGTACATTCGGTACCTCTGAATAGATGTTCAGTTGAATGCTCAGAAAGCAATGGAGGTCTCAAAGAACAATGAAATGGTCAAAAAGAATAGGCAGGCTTTAGCTAGGCTAATAGATGTCGTTTGTCATTTATTCAAGCAATAACAGGCTCTACGAGGACATGGCGAGTCGGATCAGTCACTGGACAGAGGAAACTACGGTACATAGAAACCTTGGATTCACCATTTGCTACATGACCATTTACGTCATTCTACTATATTTCGAGGAATGCCATCTACCATTCGGAACGATTTAACAGAATGGTAGATGCTGTTGTGAAGGAACTTGTAGCGATTCTTGTCGATGAATATTCTGATGTGGATAATAAATCAATGCTATCGACAATTTTGCGCTATGTAGACACTGTCCAGAAGTCCAAGGAAGATCCATTGGCTTCAGGGACGTTAGTGCTAACAGGTCGACTGAGGCTCCGCACGCCCACGTTTTGTCAGTATTAGAAGAGTTTAGATTAGGTAACTAGCTTATAGCACAGACGTACGATGGCGCGAGTGTCATGGCTGGTCATTTAGAAAGACTGCAGGCTAAAGTAAATCAAACATTTCCACAAGCTCTGTTCGTTCATTGCTACCGTCATGTGTTGAACTTAGCATTGCAATAGGCCGCTATGGGAGTTACAAAATGTCAAGTATTTTTTCATCTCATTCTGGAATGTCTAATTTCATTTTTCATTCTTCCGAGAGAACTGAATATCTCCGAAACTTTGTAGAGAAATACCGAGATGCACCAACTCGCTGCAACTTTAACTCGAGACTTCTTAACGCAGTTCAAGAGCGGAAAGACATCCTACTCATGTTCTTCGAAAGCTTAACGGACGATAAAAAATAGTGGAAACTGGGAAAACGATGCCATAGTACAGACTCAAAGATTTGTGTACTTTTTGAAGAAAAAAAATACAATTTTTCTTTTTAATGTATCCACTCCCACACCGATATTCTCCTTAACACTCTGCAAAATAAGGCTATGGATATTGCTTTCTGCCACTCAAGGATAATAAAGACCAGGGACAGAATAAACAAATAACATGTTCTAGCGCAGCCAAAGAACCAGCATAGAGGAGAATTAAAGGCAATGGATCACCCGAAGAGAGTTTTAGGAGATACTTCTGTGAAATTCTGGATAATGTCATTTGCCAGATAAATGACAGATTCTGTGATATGGAGCGTTTTAACTTCTTTTCCCTGCTGGATATAGGAAAATTTAGAGAATTTAGCATTTCGTTTCTCATAGACAACTACGGGTCAAGTTTCGATCAAGTAGGTTTGAGAAACGAACTGATAGTGCTCTATTCGGCTAATGAACAAGAATTTCACGAGAAATCAGTGGCCGAAATCGTAAGAATTATGAACCGAATGCAGTTAATGCTATGCTTGATTTAGCGTGTTGAATACTTACGACCCCGTCAACAACAGCCTCTGTTGAACGTACCTTCTCAACACTCAAACGAAGGAAGTCACACTGCAGGTCCACTATGCGTCAAGAAAGACTAACTTCCCTATCAATGATGACAATTGAAAAACAGTTGCTTTGTTAACTCAGGAAGCACGCAAACGGTAATTTTACTGATGCTTTCACACGAGTGTTCCTGCAGAAATCCAGACGAATGGAACTTACTTTCAAATAGATTATTCCTGGTTTTGGGAGAAGACGGTTGGAATAAAGATATAGAGGTAAGTTATCACTCGAATTATTTTATTGATTTCGACCAGGTCTTTTTAAAGATTTATCTCAGAAGTGCTCTTTTCTTTTATTGTATTAATACCTTGACTATGAATATTTTAGTCAAGTTTGGATATGTCTAACGATGTGCAAGTGGTTTAGAATGTTGTTGCTGTTGTTGTTGTTGATAGTTCATGTTAGGGGCTTGTGTTGAACTTGTATAATAAAATAAGCTTCTATGATGAACTGAGGTACTATCCCTGCATTTGCCTGGAAAGACTGTAGAAAAAACACACTCAGGATAGCCTCTGTCAGTGCCGAGATTCGAACCTCTGATCTGCGGACTTGCTGCAGCTCCCATCGCGTGATGTAACGCGCACGAATACAGGAGGCCAGGGTCATAGAATACGACACTGTTGAGGAGCGGCGAGAGAAGGGGGGAAGATGTGGCAAGTGTTCAGGAGTCAAACAGAAACAGGCATAATCTTTCTTACAAATTACGGATATGTTTTCCTCCAACACCAATAATAATAATATTAATAATTCACTCCTTAATTCCGACGCATTATTAGTATTATTACTATTGGGTATATTGCTATTGGGTGCAAGTAGTGAGTATACCAACAGTCGCCACTGGCCGCCGAATGTCCAAATCAAATAGAACCTCTGGTCTCCTAATTGCATGTATTTCAGTACGCATAACGATGGCATTAGACCTATGTTAAATACGCTTAGTTGAGGGGTTTGCCATGATCTTGAATTTTGTGCATTGGGGCTGATGGCCACGATGTCCCAAGATCTTGTATAAAATAACAATTCTGTTCTAGCAACTTGTTCTCTGGTTCTGTGTTCAACTGCTCAGTGTGAACATACAGTGCACATGCCCTCTGTGTTATAGCTTGTAGCTTCTTCACATTTATATTGATAGTATGCAGAGTAGTTTACGGAGGAGTAAAACGAACAACTACTTGCATAAATACCCACATATCGTACAAGGAATTCTGCGACTGCGTCATATGTCCCGTGCTTACTTCAATTGTAAAACATGAAACAGAACTTTGTAAGCTGAGTGTCAGAATGGATCACATCTCTATGGTAGCACACTCTGCAGAAATGAGCCATGGAAATATTTAGAGATAGCTCGGAAGTAGTCGAAATCTTTCGAAGTCTTTCTTATGGAACAATAAGCATATTTGTGAAATGGTAGGCCATCCATCTTAACCAGGCATATATTTCACTGTAACGTGTTCCGTTTGGTTTTGGAAACATAAAAAAGGTTCCCTTTATAAACTATGCATTAAAGTATGAACACTAGTTACATAGCTTATAAAAAATGGCCGTTTAAGTGAAGAAATAAGAGTGTAATATGTACTGTACCGTATATTAAACATGAGTCAATTCCCTCAGTTGTTTAGTGCGTTGCTGTTGATGTGTACAGAGTAATACCAGTGCGAAGCAATGTACCACTTTGTAATTAAAATAAACTGATGGAAATATCTTACCAAAAGGAGACTGAAATTATTCATCTTGTTCTACCTAGCCTTGCAACTTTCCAACCAAACTAAAATGTTCGTTCCTCAGCAGCAATTTCAGATGATTTCGAAGTTGCACCTCTAAAAACAGACCATTTGTAAGTAGTTGCATTCGTTTAGTGTCTGAGCACATTCACGACCCTAGCCCCCGGACGGTGGCGATACGGTTTGGAAACTAGGTAAGCATTACAGACCACCAAAGAGCTATTGATTGGTAGAAACACGCTGAATATTTATTTATTTATTTACCATATGCCAGAGTGCAATATTCAGTAATATTCAAAACAATTACATAAACAACACAAAGTTTTCCATAAAGAAATAAAAATTAAATTAAATATAAAAACATGTAGTTCCGGGAATAAGTAATATATTCTCCTGGTCCTGGTCCTTTCACCTCATACGCTCATATTGTCCATGTGATTGGTACACTGTGCACTGATATAAACAATAGAACAAGAACTCAAGTCATTTTAGACAATAACTATACAAATAATATTTTAAGATAGGACAATGGCCTTACTATGATAAAGCTTGCCCTGTTTTAAACCAAAGCCGTCATCGTTGCTCAGGATAACTCACATGAAGACATTTCCTGTTCTAGAAAATATGTGTACAAAGTCACATGATGAGGTGCTATTTACTACACATGAATATATCACTTAATGTACCAGTTTATGGCACTAGTTCATTATCATACCGGTACGATAGAACATCAATATGAGATGTTTCTTAAAAGAATAACATATTATATAATTTACGAAAGAGAGCGTATGGGAGAACGCGCGACATCTACAACAAGAAGTGCCTGTCCACACATACAAAGATCAGACTCTACAACACGGTGATCAGACCGGAAGCTCTGTATGCAAGTGAAACTCCAATACTTAACAGCAAGGTTGACTTGGAAAATATCCTAAAGGAAAATTCTTGGCCCAGAAAGAACAGAAGATGGATACAGTTTGAAATCTCGTAAAGCAACTGAGAAATTACCTAATCTTGCGGCGGACATCAGAAAACGAAGATTTAAGTTTTATGGACATGTTCAAAGACTTCCACCGACTAGGCTCACCTAGAAAACCAGAAGAATGTACCGTTGATTCAGCAAGGCAAACAGGATTTGGAGAAGGCCCAAGTAAGAAGAGTGGAAGTCTTTGACAGAAAGCTATTCCGATGTAGGGTAAATGGATGGATAGTAACACGAGAGAATGACGCTAAGAAGAGACCAGGAACCGAGTGGAGAGAGAATGAGGGCTATATGGACGATCAGAAAGGCGAATCATCTGGGTCCATTCGCACATAATAATATTACAATATAATTTACGAAACCTGCACTAGAAAATGCTCCACTCCTTTAAGCAGTCACTACAATAAACAAGTAGTTCCGTCAAGAACTAAATAGCCTATTTTCATTCATCCTACTTATGTTAATTGCGTCACAGCAGGCGAGAACGTTACCGCTGAGCCACGCAGACAGCCCAAGAAAGAAAGAAAGAAAGAAAGAAAGAAAGAAAGAAAGAATAAAAAGACCTGTTTAAATTGTAATTTGGTTTACTGAAGTGTCTTTGGATAAACAATATTCTTTGTTTTTCTGTCTGGTGCGTAGCCTATATAAATAAGTCCAAAGGTTTTCCGACACATGAGCACGCCACATACAGCTGACCATGTGAGCATTTGTTGAAACTACTCGTGCGCCATCTGATATAAAATGGATTGACTTATTCAGAAACAATGGTGGGAGTGTGCACAACAACTCACCAAAGTTTCATGACAATTGACGGAATTGTATATGAACGCTTACGGGACTCTCCTGAAACGATTCGTTTGTTGAAACTACTCGTATGCTACCTACTACCAAATGGTTTTTCTCATTCAGAAACCTTTGCGGCAGTGTGCACAACTACTCAACTAAATTGCATCGCAATCGGATGGATGGCATGGTATATGAACGATTCGCACGCCGTCACTCATTTGTTAGTCTATTTTCATTTATGAAACAAGCAGTTCCGTTAAGAACTATACAGCCTATTTTCATCCATCCTTTGTATGTTAATAGCTTCTATCAACATACAAAATTTCAGTTTGAATGCTGTAATAGTTTCGTAGATATTGAGAACCGTCTAAATATTTGGGATGGTCGACATGTTGGATTTGTGCTCACCAGGTCATTGAAAGTCCCATAGGTGTCCTTATGTTCATAGCCTCTATGAACATAAAGAATTTCAGTTTGATTGATGTAATAGTTTCGTAAATATTGAGAACGGTCTAAATATTTCGGATGGTCGCCATGCTGGATTGTTATATGTATAGGCCATAGAGTTATGACCATTAAATGAAAATTATTGTGTAGGTTCATTATTCAAGCTTTCACTTCGATCGCATGATTATGACACAAGAAATTAAAACTTTATTTTAAAATTTTGAACAGCCGCCATCTTGTGGATGCGTAAACAATTGAACTAAATTAGTTGCCAGTGCATAAAAATGTGTATAAACATTTACTGTACCATATTTCACTGCACTCAGATGGTTAAATTGCGAGAAAACTCTATTCAAATGTATCACATTCGCTTGGCCACCATGTCAGTTTTTTACTTTACAGGTTTTGAATGTTACATAGATGTACTTGTAGTAGTATCCTTTAACACAGTACAAAATTTCAAGGTGATATCAGTAATAGTTTCGGAGATATTGAATGCCCCTGAAATATTTTGCACAACCACTTTGTTGGATTGGTGAGACGAAATACAATTTGTAGGGCACGGTCGGGGTCGGCCGAAATGGTGCATTGACCTTAACGAGTTTCATTGATATCGCTCCAGCAAACTAACCTAACCCCGTGGCACTACAGTCCTTGAAGGGCCTAGGCCTACCAAGCGACCGCTGCCCAGCCATTTGGCCTGCAGATTTTGGGGTGACGCGTGGTCAGCGCGTCGGGTCCCCTCGGCCGTTAATCTTGGTTTTCGTGACCGGGGCACTGTCTCACTGTCAGACAGCTACTCAATTGTCCTCACGAGGCTGAGGGCACCCCGTTCCAACCCTCACGTCAGTTTTAAAATCCCTGACGGAAACGGGGATCGAACCCGGGGCCTCCGGGCGAGAGGCAGGCGCGCTACCCCTACACCACGGGGCCGGCTATCGCTCCAGCAGATTAGAAGTTATTAGGGGGAGACACACACACACACACACGGACAAATGGTGATCTCATAAGCCTATAATTTCATTTATGAAAAATAGGCTTATGAGATCACCTTTTGTCCGTGTGTGTGTGTCCCTAATAACTTCTAAACGGCTGGAGCGATTTCAATGAAACTCGGTAAGGTCAAAGCACCATTTCGGCCGACCCCGACTGTGCCCTTCACATTTTATTACGTCTCACCAATCCAACATGACGGCTGTCCGAAATATTTCACCGGCATTCAATATCTCCGAATCTATTACCCCTATCACCCTGAAATTTTAAGGGCTGATGACCTCGTAGTTCCGCCCCTTAAAACAACAATAACTAATAACTTATCCTGAAATTTTGTACGGTGATAAAAGACACTACCAGACGTTCGCCTATGTGACTTTCAAAAAAGAACTACAAAAAATATACAAAACGAACATGGCTACCAAGCGAATTTGTAACTTTTAAATAGAATTTTCTCGCGATTCAACCATCCAATCGCAATGAAACTTGGCACAGCAAATGGTTATACACAATATAATGAACTGGCATTTAATTTATTCCATTTTTACATACCCTAAAGATGGCTGCTGTGCGAAATATTTCACTGGCATTCTTTATCTCCGAAACTGTTACTGATATCACCTTGAAATTTTTCACGGTGATTTAGGGCACTACTACAAGTTCATCTATGTAACTTTTAAAAACGTGTAGTGTACAAAACGAAGATGGCGGTCAAGCGAAGTTGAAACATTTTAATAGACTTTTCTCGCGATTTAACCATCTGAGCGCAGTGAAATATGGTACAGCAAATGTTTATACACATTGTAATGCACTGGCATCTAATTTAGTTCAATTGTTTACATAAACTCAAGATGGCGGCTGTGCAAAATTTCAAAATTAAGTTTTTATTTCCTGTGTCATAATCATGCGATCGAAGTGAAAGTTTGAATGAACCTACCAATGACAATAAAGTTCGGTGAATAGTCCTGTACTATCAATAGAGCCGGAAAAAAAAAGCTCTTGAGTTCCGATCGGTCTCGTTGGACGAGACTGAAGAACGAAAATGTTGGTTCCGGAACTGGTATTACCGATAATGTGGGCTCGGTAACGATAATTCTCGCCATTATCGCTCGTTCTCGCTTGGGCAATATGGCGCTGCCCGAAGGCACTGAGGCTTGTTGTGTAAGGATTCAATGGAAGTTGTTTAGCCCATTGACTTGAGTCTGCGAATTGGAAGAATCCACACATGTTCAACGGACTAACAGACTACCTAATGTATATTGAGCATATCATCCTAACATAATAACATATCGAAGGAGATTTTGATCGGTCGTCGGTGTTACAGTATTTGGTCATTAAATTTCAGCAAAAGAAAATTCTATTTGACGTGTACATATTAAGATTTTTCGTGTAATGCCACATTCAAGCACTATGTAACTTTCTCGTTATCGAATCTGAAAATTCATGCACTCGCTATATTACTAAAGCCCCTGTGATGCAACTGTGTACTGCCGTATCATTTTTGTAGTTAGATGCTGGTAAAGCAGTCGACATAAACAATAAAACGTAATGAAAAAAAAATACATCCCCTACCAAGTATAGAGCTCCAGTCCTTTCATTCATGAGTCCAACGCGTAACAAATTCAGCCAATCAGACTCTTATACACAGAGGGAAAATGTCACAGTCATACACAGTGAAAACTTTTGTGTTGGATACTTGACTCTCTTTATCTCAGAAGCTCCTACCATTTTGAATAATATTCTCTAGTCGTTGGGCATACGAAAAAACACGTGCAGCGACATCAGTGAGTCTGCTTTTACCTTTAAATAAATAATGTCGATAACACCGGGGAAAAAAGAAGTTCAGGTATTATCGAGACTTAAGATTCTCATTCAGCGGAGAGAGCTGGCCTTGAGTGCACTTGGTGGGGGACGATACTGGCCATGCGGCATCTTACGATCCCGATCGGAAATAAAACAATTTTTTCCGGCTCTAACTATCAAGATAGATGAATAATGCCCGACAGTGACCCTACTGTCCTTCGAAATAGTTCTCTGCCGTAACTATGCAATGCTGGGATCGGCGATACATGTACTGGAACCTTTGCAAGAAGGCGTCTTTTGGGATGGTGTTCACAAGCTTCGTCACGTTGCGTTCGGTGAATAAAGTCAGAACGGTTGACCTGGCAACATTGGCGACACACAACGCAACGTGGATGACCTGTTTGACACTGTGCGTGTTTAGAAGGATGAATTTATGGGATGGTGTTCAAAATCCTTCAGTTGGGTCGTTACATTACGTTGGATGTCCGAAAACCTCAGGCCCTTCAGGGTTTTTCGGTGACCCTGGACCTAGACCCCGCCACTCCATACTTTGACGCTTGACGTCGGGGTCGTACCTCAGACACCAGGTCTCGTCGCCCGTGACGATGGTTTTCAGAGCCATTCCTTTCCACAGAACATCCTTTTCACTGCCACCTACCAAACAGGTGTGCATGGAAGGTTGCATAAATGCATCCTTCTAAACACGCACAGTGTCAAACAGGTCTTACACGTTGCGTTGTGTGTCGCCAATGTTGCCAGGTCGACCGTTCTGACTTTATTTACCGAACGCAACGTGACAAGGCTTTTGAACACCATCCCAAAGGACGCCTTCTTGCAAAGTTTCCAGGACATGTATCGCCGATCTCAGCATTGCGTAGTTACGGGAGGGGACTATTTAGAAGGACAGTAGGGTCACTGCCGTGTATTGCTCATCTATCTTGATAGTACAGGACTATTCTTCGAACCTTATTGTCACAGGTTGTATATCTATGGCCTATACATATAACAATCCAACATGGCGACCATCCGAAATATTTAGACGGTTCTCAATATCTACGAATCTATTACAGCAATCAAACAGAAATTTTGTATGTTGATAAAGGATTAACATAAGTAGGATATATGAAAATAGGCTGTATAGTTCTTCACGGGACTACTTGTTGAATCAACTCGCGCGCTGCCCATTGTGAAATGGTTTTACTAAGCCAGAACCTTTCCTTGGTGTGTACACAACAACTCACCCCAGTTTCATCGCAATCGGATGAATGGTATATGAACACATAGGGAAAATACATAAATACAGAAAGACAAACTATGACGTAACATTGATTTATATATATAGGCTGATGAGATCAACTTTTTCCGTGTGTGTATATGTGTGTTTGAGTCCCCCCTAATAAAATCTAAATGGCTGGAGCGATTTCAATGAAACTCGGTAAGCTCATAGTACTAATTTGTCCGACCCTGACCGTGCGCTTCAAATCGTGTTACGTCTCACAGATCCAATATGATGGCTGTGGGAAATATTTCACCGGCATTCTACATCCCCGAAACTGTTAACGATATCTCCCTGAAATTCTGTATGGTTATTAAAGGCAATACTAGAAGTTCTCCTATGTGACTTTCAAACACCTGTTAATTACAAAACGAACATGGCGGCCAAACGAAGTTGAAACATTTAAATAGACTTTTCTCGCAATTTAACCATCCGAACGCAGTGACACTTGGTACAGCAAATGTTTATGCACATTGTAATTCACTAACATCTATTAGTAGGGGAGAGCTAAGAGTTCCGCCCCCCCCCCCTCACCGCAACTCCCAATGCGACCGATAACTCCCGAACCCGTGGTCGGAGATTCACGAATGAGGTGTCGTTGGACTCGAGCTGACGGGGGCTTTGCTATGGACCACTCGTTATATTTTTGAAAAATTATTTGAAAATGTTTGTTTTCGAAAGTCGGTGATAGTTTGAAAACCAAACATGATAGAATGTTGTTCCATGGCTCAAACGAATGGTCTCTATGTCTTTTTTTTTTAATAAAACGTTTTTATTTTTTACATTTTTTTGAAAAAAGTTCAATTTTGAATTTTTTATATTTTGGAAACTGAAGAGTTAACAAAAAATGTTTGACATAAATGAATGGCCCTGACCCCCTCTACCCCCAAAATAAATTTCAAGCCTATAGGACTAAAACTGTGCAGTAGTGTGGTAAGGCGGGTTCTACTCCCCCCCTTACTTTCATATAAACTTTAGGCGATATCTCCCGAACGCGTGGTCGGATTTTAACGAACGATGTATTGTTGGCGTTGGGATGACGTTCTCTTGGCTAAGCATGTGTGTTGGTATTTAAAAAATGAAAATATTTGTTTTTTGGATTGGTGCTATTTGGAAACGGTGAATTGGAAAAAAAGTTTGTTCGACGTTAATGAAAGGTGGGTATGTCCTCTAGGCGGACAGCAAGTTTCAAGGGTTTAGGAGGGAAAAAAATGATAGCCTACTTTCTCGCAAACATTGGTGATCATTGGCGAACGGATGGTCGGATTTTAACAAATGAGGTGTCGTTGGACTCGAGCTGACGTCCTCTTTCCTATAGACCACTCGTTATTTTTTTATTTTTTTTTTGAAAAATGTTGTTTCCAAATTAGGCGATAGTTTGAAAACCAAGCATGATAGAACGTTGTTCAATAGTTCAAACCAATGGTCTCTATGACCTTTATTTTTATATTAATACTTTTTTATTTTTGAGATTTTTGAAAACCCTTAAATTTTGAATTTTTACTATTTTAGAAACTAACATGCTGAGAAATAAGTTTGTTTGACATAAATGAAAGATCTCTACCCCCTCTACCATGAAAATAAATGTCAAGTCTCTAGGACAAGAACTATGCATTTTTTTTAAAATAAAAGTGTGTTTGTAGACAGAGAGCCGGTAGCGCTTGACGTATGTTACAACGAGGCTATGACTGAGCATGGTGAATACTGTAAATGGCTATTTCGACGGGGCGATGTATAGCAAAACGAGGGGTCGCTTTTCACTATTTTTTCCTATTACAGGTGAATGAAGGCGAATATTTTCGAAAATCCCTCATGACGATCTTTAAACATGTTGGTAAACACTGACCAGTAACCAGACAAAATTCATAATGGTATGAGTTGTTAACAACGTAACTTTTTTTTCTATGTCTAGCGGACAGCCATAATGAAAAAACCACAATATATCTGCTCGAGAGGCCAGCTTGGAGCCTGGCTGGCTGGGTGACAGGATGTAACATGTTATCGCGATTCAGGAATGTAAGCAGACGGGACAACAGGCCAATGGAAAGTTACAGTGATGTAGAGGTCACTTGGAGTTCGATCAATATCGCAACGACGTCAGAGAAATAATGTAGTAAGCGAGTATAACTCCGCCCCCTACCATTGCCATAGCCAATTGCAGGGCAAGAGCGATGTTAACAACTGTGGCAGGAGGGACACAGGGCGAGGGGCTGGGTGAGAAGAGTTGGGCAGGGGGGGGGGGGTATTTGAGTGTTGATCATGTTATGACACACAGTCAGTCAGTCATTACTGTTTTACACGTTACTGTGTTAATATAGGCTGTGTCTTATGTGTATAAAAGTAATTGCATTCGTGTGCTCAACCCCCAGTTGGATACTATATTGGATACATTATATATTTGAGGTAAGTGTTGGAATAACGCTGTTTAGTTTATTTTATGCTTATCAATGATTAAATGATTATTGGTTTACCATTTGATTGATGGATTGTTATTTTTTGTTTTAGATAATTGGCATACCTGGTGTTGGGAGACAGAAACCCCATTCCAGTCGAACCTAGGGAGAGGCAAAAGCAGGGCTTTTTACAGAGCAAAGTAAGATTATTTAATATGATATATTGAACCCGCTGAGCTATGGTTCATGTGATATTTTTTTTATGACAGAGCATTTACGATGGGATGTTGTACTTTTGAACCCACCCAGGAAGCCACGTGGAGCTGAGAGATCACGCGATACTTTTTGAAGTAGCGGTGAATCGCACTTTTGACTTTGGAGAAAACTGCTCATTATTTATCTGAGATCTTATTAATTAATTTTATCTTTCCACAAGACTCAGAATATTCCATTTCGTCATGCTGCATTATTAAAACATTTTGGAGAATGTTTATTTTTACTTTAGGTAAGGTAATACCCTTGCAGATACGCAAAAAGGAACGTAAGTAGTCGCTCAACGACTTCGTTTTGACGACCTACTTTCCAGAGACACCCAGTGCCTTGCACTGCGTCTGGAGAATACGCCTTATGTAGGCGTGGAATTGCATTTGTCCTACGAGACGTAGAAGAATATCCGCTGTTGAGCGTTGAAAGTGATTATAAGGTGCCATCGAGCACGCTAATACTATTATTCATTGTTGTTGAAGCCCAGTGAACTAAAGAAGAAGTTTGGGAAATAATAATTGGCAAGTATAGTGTATTGCACAACAATGCTGTAACACCACATTTTACCCACGCGTATGTGGAGGGCAGATGCCTAGTGGAAATATACAGGTAATAGTGTAACAATTATCCTGAATAAGTGTGATTATAATTGTATGATATATTTAAATTGCCAAAGTGAAAATTTCATTTTAAAAACGGCGTATAATTCACGGATGCTGCGTGATGCAAAAGTAGCGTCACTAGCACGTGCAGAATTATAAAACAGTGTTAGCTCACATGCTAATCCACATCTACGAAATTAAGGCTGTGTCGTATTCTACAATTGAAGCCTATAACATTCACGACGAACATTATAATTTTGAAAGTGAGAGGATGAATTATTACGCAACTTATTTCACTATCCACGTGATTGGACTTTTCTTCACCATGATTGAAGCAGTCACCATGGGCTAATACCATCCCGGTATGAGGGTGATGTTTCTACGGGAACCAGCATGATGGTGGAACTTCCAGGACAACGAACGAGAAGGAACGAGCCAAAAATGCCATTTCCAGGCATATCCACGAAGTTGTCGACAGGGACAAATCGAACCCTGGTCTTTGGAGGAGTCCAGATGGGAATCCTGATGAGGAGGATACCGTTCCAGAGAGCCAGAGAGGATTTTGTACAACCCTTGTTGTGGAATAGAGGGCTGAGTGAGAGCTTCTCCATTTCGTGAGTTTTTGTCACACCCCTTTCTTGTTCTAGTTTCTGGTGGTATAGTAGATTTAATGTAGTTTGTGAACCAACCGCACTCAGTGTCAGCCATTTTTCTAGGTAGGGATGTAACTAGATTAGTTAGATGTCATTTATTTCAGTTTAGAGTGAGACACCCTTGGGTCAGACATTTTGGTCAGCCCTGGTGCAGCTTGATGAACGTCGTAGAACGTCAATGCCTACCTTTTGCTGAACCTGACCATAGTTATTTTGAGGCTATTTTGTTCAACCCTACTTGGGGTAATTTTCAAGTCTTTGCTGACTTTAGTTATGGCAATCAGATGCCATGGTTATTAGTTAACTGCATTCTTTGCAGCCATCCTTTGTTACATCCCTGACTGTCGTTAGAACAGTCGTATCAGTTAGGCAATCGACTGTAATTGCCAGTTTTGTAAATGCATTATATTTTCATTTTGAATAAGCTCAGAAGCTATTCTTGGTCAAGTTTGAACCTAACAACTAGAAGGAATGTTTCGGTGCCTAGCATCGAACTCAGTTCCCAACGTATAATTAAGCGGATCCTTGTAGTGAATCTGCGCCACAATTATCATTTTTGCTTGTGTCATGTAAGACACGTTTTTATTTCATGTTGTAATAGCAACTACTGAATTGTATTTTGAAAGCAAAGAGCTCCAGTAATTGTAAGATTACTTTCATTTAGACGTCTTTGGCAGAAAGACGGAATTATATTATTATATTCAGATTTATTGCGTGTTTTTTATACACGGACTCTTTAGAGGTTCATAACCTATGGTAAAGTTTTTTATGAACAGGTCAGATGTATAGTTTTATATTGATTAAATCGCCGGCCTTGAATAATGTGTGTTTTGTGTCGACCAAACACAGGAATGTGGTAGCCTGTTGGTGACATAAACTGGTTTAGTAACCCAGTGCCCTTGAAAGCACGCCTGCTTTATTGTGAGACAAAACTACTTTTGACAAGGACAGAGTACGATTCGTATTCACATTTCCTTTCATTGCTATTTTGCTTAGGGAAATCAGTTTCCACTCTTGTATTTGATCACATGTTTTATAGATGGTTTTTTGTTAGTTAAACGCTCTGCTGCGTGTACTGTCGTCTGACAGGTACAGTTATGTCAGGTTTTCTATAGTATGGTGAAGGCTACCCTGTCATAGCAGGATGTTATTGTATGAAGGTATTTTGAGTATGCCTTGTCCGGGACTGTTCCCGTTGACTAGATGTTAGATGGAAGGTAACTGTTGTGGACAGGCCTATCCCAGAGTTATTGAACGCGAGCTTACCGCCGCTGGTAACTTGTGTTATTATGTGTCCGAGTTGTTGTACTCGTTGATTATATTCCGACTGTTGAGTCGAGGCTTTTTGGTGGAGAATGATCTCAGTGTAGACACTCCGTGCCCAGGCTTTTGTCAATGTTATTCGCCATAAACCTACGATAAACCTATAAACCGACATCTTAATAATAAAACGCATAATTGTTGTAAAACAAGGCTAACTAACGATTCTTTCTATCTAACTTTGTTCTTTGCTTTTGGAACTGTTGACATAGCCGTGCAGTTGAAGATAATTTCCTTGTGTGGAAATGACTAGGACAGTTGACATTTTTGTAGCGACCTGAAGCATGCTCGAACCTAGAGTTCGTAGCTTGTGGAGCTCAGGCCATGCGATGTCAGACGTGGTCTCAACTACGCATTCGTCACCGTAATTATACACATTAGATGACTATGGCTTACAAAGAGTAAACCAAGGTGCAGGCAGGAATTTTTAATAAAACTACTGTGTCAATTTCATTACTTATTTATGATGTCAAGTGTATAAATCCTACATGTTACCTTATTGTGTGCTGTTAGCACATAGTTATTAAGCATAATTAAATTGTTTGTTTTTCATGGCTGTACACTTAGCTTTTGGATGTAATTGTTTTCTTTTACGGACGTCATCACCGTAAATTTTGTTAATTGATAGGACTTAGCTTGATGAGTTAAATGTAAATGTTGAAATGGTACCATCCTAACTTAGATTTGTTTTGCTACCCTGTTAAATGTAAATTCAGATATTAGCTTGATCTTGTAACTTGAATTAGGGACTTGCGTCGTACCATTTTCTTAGCGTTGCTGTTGTTGCTTTATTATTGTGAGTTAGATCTTTCGCGAGGGTTTTTCAGTAACTTCTCAGGTAGGGACCTGCTCTTTATTTTTCTTTTGTTTATTAGTTTGCGGACTAGCCGATTATAACCCTCCGAACTAGGCTAGGGGCTTGTGAATTTTAATAAATTTTCACGGTGTTTTACTTAAGTCTGGATGTTTAATTTCGCAGTCTAGTTTTTTGAGGTGAACCTTCCTTAGGCAGTCTATGACCATCGTCACCATGTACCACGATCCCCGTGGACTACAGTGTCTCGTGCCGCTTAGCCTATTAGGAAGTTCACCTGACCCTCACGGTAATTTTATTCGACTTATGGGATGTTAGGAAAGTCATCGTGGTTGTTGACTCGACTAACGGTCTCATAAAATGGCGCACAACGTTGCGGGCGGACTTGGGCTTCATAAAATGGCGCCCAACTCATGTGCCGACGTTAACGTGGTGACCGTCAGTACCATGTTATTTTGGAGGATCTTAATGTTGATTAATGGTAAATTGACAGGACTGGGACGAACTTAGAAAGTCGTACTGCAGATCAATTGACCGCATGGCATTCATGTTTGATATAAGTCCATGGGGTGAGGCTTTAGTGTTAGATAAATGAAGGATAGGATTTTCTTTGTTGATGCCTCGTCCTAAGTAAATGTAATACTTTGCTTTGCTCACCGTTGTCTTTGTAAATGTAGAAGCACTTAGTTTGCATACTCCAGTTGTACTCGTGATATTTATATAAATGAAGCAAGCTTTATACCACCAAGTAACTAATCATAGCTGTAAGTTCCAGTAGAAATTGATCCCTCACTTTCTCATATATTTCTTATCTATGGATGAGGAAACTATTCGTCGTGTGTTTGGAGAGATGTTGGCAGGTGTGAATGTCAATCTTCAACAGATTACTGCTGACTTAGGTCAGAATACTCAGGCTGTAAATACTGTAAGTGGTCATGTGGACCAGGTTAGACAGGAGGTCAACAATGTAAGACAGGACTTAGAGATTAACACTCAGTCTATAAGCAATGTAAGACAGGAAGTCAACAATGTTAGTGGTCATGTAGATCAAGTAAGATTAGATTTAGAGGCTAACACTCAGTCTATAAACAATGTCAGTGGTCATGTGGACCAGGTTAGACAGGAAGTCAACAATGTTAGTGGTCATGTTGATCAAGTAAGGCTAGACTTAGAGATTAACACTCAGTCTGTAAACAATGTTAGGGCTGATTTAACTCAAGTCAGGGCAGACATGGACGCATATAGGGTCGAAGCGAGAAATGATCTGACGGCAGGTTTAGCAGCTGTTAGGGTTGATGTCATACGACACCATCAGGAGGCTAACCAGCGCGTAGATTGCTTAACCGACCAGATGAATAGAGCTAGGGAGGATGTGCAAAACCGATTGGAGGAGCACACATCTCAAATTCAGACAACCTTGAATAGAGTCCAGATAGACATGAGAGCAGATCTGGAACATACTAGGGAAGAATTCGGGACTCGACTAGACCACGTCGAGGGATTTATCGGCAATGTGAAAAAGGACATGGCAACCATGAACATTGGTTTAATCTTGATGAGAGGAGCTGCCAATGCCGTTAATAACAAGACTATCGTTGATGGCATGATGGAGGTTAAAGGAGAACTCAACACCAACAGGAGGAACATTTCTGAATTGACGGAAACCGTAGCCAGTCTACGTGAGACAGTTGATGTTCATCGTGAGGTGGTATATTTTATTTAATTTTTAGTGTGTGTTGGAAAACGCTTGACCACTACAACCACTGCTGTGTGTTTGGGGCCAGTGTTTACCGAGCCGTCTACGGCTGAAAACTGTTGTGAGATTGTTTCTTTTATAAAAATCATGTCTTTTGCCACTGCTACCGATAGCTTATTTTGGGAACCCCTTGACTCTTGTTTTAAAAAGTGTGTTTGCTCTGGCCGCGTAGTGAATGTTAGAGAGAGTTTAATCCCAAAAGACTTCGTCGAATCATGTTTTGACATTTTTAAAGAACAAATTTTTACAGCGCAAAGGTTGCATACGGCTTTAAAGGTCAATACACAACTCGTGTGCGATTTCATATATAAAAACAAGGATGGTGGGCATAAAAAACTTTTTATATTGGCAGTAAAATGCAAGAGCTTTTGATAGCCGATAATCTGAATGAGTGGTATCAAAGCCATGTGGTGATTGCCTTGCTATCAAAATTTGATAAACTGCAACAAGGACCCAGTGGTTTAGCGTTAGACAAAATCAATTATCTACAAATCAACATTTGTCATTTCAGCCCGTTGAATGCTGGGTCTAGCTATACAGTGTGGTCCACCCGCCCCTTATTTTTTTTTTGGAGGAAGGCAACCCAACTAACCCAACTAACGCGTATATCACAGTCATCCTAAAAACATTAGTACGTCCATTGTACAACTTTACTGTAGAGTACATTCTCGCGAATATAGTATAAATCAATAGTGGCAGTGTTCTTTCAATGACCTCAAATATAATGCATGATTGAAACGATCAGAGCTCCGAATAACACCTTCTTACGTTTGGACAGGAAGTGTCTACGAATAGATTCAATACATGCCAGCAATACACTATGGTTCTCGGTAGCTATGGTGGCTAAATCAAGAATTGCTTTAGTAGCGTCAACGAAGTCGCATTGTAGTAGGTTCGAACTTTGAACCAGTAATTTTTTTTGCTTAATGTCGTTTATTGTGGATGTATTAAGGACGCATATCTATCTGTTCCAACGAGTGATTTTTTATTTGTTCCTCAAAAGGACCGTACTTTTCCGATGATTCGCAGCAAGATTGGACGACGACATAACGATCTGTAGACTGAAAGCAAGGTATCCTGTATATTCAAGGTAGCAAATGTTCGAAATTTTGACCACCTTTGTTTAAATGAAAACTCCGACTAAATCAGACGACCCACAGGCTCACGAATAAATACATCAGACCGAAACTATAATTTCTTTCAACGGCTTCTGTGCGAAAAGCGATTGCTATACACTTACAGTAATAGTTAGTTAGTGAGGTTTTAAGGGGCGGAACTACGAGGTCATCTGCCCCAAACATACAGTCAATACAGATAATTATAATGTTATTGGTTTTACGTCCCTTTTAACTACTCTGGCTTTTAGAGACGTCGGGGTGCCGGAATTTTGCTCCGAAGGGTATCTTCAACGTGCCAGTAAATCTACTGACACGGCTCCCTCGCATTTGTGCACCCTCAAAAGCCAGCTGACTGCGCCAGGATACGAACCTGCAACCTTGGGCACAGCACGCGAGAACGTTACCGTTCAGCCTCGCAGCAAGGCAGTAATTACAGAACGTGTCATATTATTATTCTGGGATAAATATTGAACTATTAAAATTCTAATTATGACGAATAGAGTCGCCTCCGTTGCGTAGTGGTCAGAGTGATTAGCTGCCACCCCGGACGTCCTGGGTTCGATTCCCAGCTCTGCCACGAAATTTGAAAAGTGGTATGAGGACTGGGACGGGGTCTGCTCAGCCTCGGGTGGTCCAAATAAGTAGAGGGATTCGATTCCCACCTCACCCATCCTCAAAGTGGTTTTCCGTGGTTTCCCACTTCGCCTTCGGGCAAATACCGGGATTTTACCTACCGTACGGCCACGGCCGCCTCCTTCCCTCTTCCTTGCCAGTCCCTCCCGATCTTCCCCTCCCTTCCCATCCGTCAAGAGGACCCTGTTCGCTTTGCAGGTGAGGCCACCTGGGCGAGGTGCTGATCCCACCTCCCCAGTTGTATCCCTCAGACGAGATGTTTCAAGCTCCAGGACACTGCCCGTAGAGGCGGTAATGATGGGATCCCTCGCCGAGTCCGTGGGAAAACCTAACATGGAGGGTAAAATCGACTAAAAATATAATAATTATAACGAATACTATCCATCCATGGTTTTGAACAGTATTTAGGGAAAATAGCCATTTAAATGAGACAAGAAAATAACTTTCCCTATCGTCTTCGTAGATAATATGAACAAAACCAAGTTGAAATCTTGCTGTACGAGGTAGGGAGGGTATAATAAAATAGTTAAAAAGAATTTTAAAAGTCTGCCGTTGGATAGTCTTGAACCCGGGATCTTCGAAAGAGCGAGCGGGCGCAATAACACTTGCACACATTTTCAACACACTCTGGAGGTTTTTGTTGCGCTTCTTATTAACGCGTATGGTAAAATATTAAATTATTACAGTTAGATCTTAAATATTGATTGGAATGCATTCAGTACCAAGCATGTTTTCTAATTTACTTAAAGCAAGTTTCGCGACCGTTTTGCGTTATTAAGGCGAATTAACTGCAAATAATGCCCTCAACGACAGCCCTTCGGTTTTATTTCATACAACTTAGCGTACAAAATGCTAGCGTGTGATACACTTCGGTAATACAAGCGGGTATACTGACGAAGAGAACAGAATCATACAGGATTTTGTACCAGCGATCACAGCAGCTTCCTTGTCAGCGAGTGTCGTGTGATACAGGCCTAAAGATATGCTAAGACTATTTGTTAAAATTTAATAACAAAACAAGATGTTCGGTAAAGAACGTATAGCCTACTTTCTCCTAAATGAATGGGTATTGTTATAATTCGTTGTCCTTTTCAAGGAGTATAATTGAATGTTAGTTGTAGTAGCTTCTTGAAATACAACGTGCTATACGGATATTATACATGACTATGATGTGCCCTTTGCTAGTGCTATCTCTGTAAAAAAAATCATTCAATTCGGTTTCACCGTGTTTGAATTGATATGGGGAATCGATTTGCACACATACATGGCCGCTATCTGCGAACTATTGGGTTGATGACATCGTAGTTCAGTCAAGAGATGCTTTCTATAAAAAGGTATGTTGTTGACAAATTTGGTAGAGATCAAATGATTAGGTTGGTCGTAATTTGATTTAAGCTTTTAATATTTTGGTGGCCGCCATTCCGTTTCGGTCAAGATGGCGGCGATATACAACATGACACTGAGGTGGCCTTTGCTAGTGCTACCTCTGTACCAAACTTCGTTCCATTCGGTTTCACCGTGTTTGAAAAGATAGGGGGAATCAATTTGCACACATACATGGCCGCCATCCGCACATTATTGGCCTGAAGGCCTTGTAGTGTGGTCAAAAGATTTTCTATACATAAAGTTATGTTGTTGCAAAATTTGATAGAGATCAGATTATTAGGTTGGTCGTAATTTGATTCAAGCTTTTAACATTAGGATGGCCGCCATTACGTTTTCGTCAAGATGGCGGCAATATAAAACATGGCACTGGAGTGCCTTTCGCTAGTGCTATCTCTGTACCAAATTTCGTTCAATTCGGTTTCACCATGTTTGAATTGATTGGGGGAATCAATTTGCACACATACATGGCCGCCATCTGCACACTAATTGGATGATGACCTTGTAGTTCAAACAAACGACGCTCGCCAAATAAGTATATGTTGTTGCAAAATTTGGTGGAGATCGGATGATTAGGTTAGTCGTAATTTGATTTAAGCTTTGAACATTTTGGAGGCCGCCATTACGTTTTCGTCAAGATGGCGGCGATATAAAACATAACATTGAGGTGTCCTTCGCTAGTGCTACCCCTGTACCAAATATCGTTCAATTCGGTTTCACCGTGTTTGAATTGATAGGGAGAATCGATTTGCACACACACATGGCCGCCATCTGCAAACTATTGGGCTGATTACCTTGTAATTTAGTCAAAAGACGCTCGCCATAAAAATATATGTTGTTGCAAAATTTGGTAGAGATCGGATGATTAGGTTATTCGTAATTTGATTTAAGCTTTGAACATTTGGGTAGCCGCCATTACGTTTCCGTCAAGATGGCGGCATATAAAACATGACACTGAGGTGCCCTTTGCTAGTTCTACCTCTGTACCAAATTTCGTTCAATTAGGTTTCACCGTGTTCGAATTGATAGGGTGGGGGCAGACATTCAGAGTACATACACTCACACACACACAGACACACAGTCTCACACACACACACAGACACACCATTTTTGGCCCTGTGTAGATCTCGTAAGTCCTCTTTCATTTTTTTCAAAAATCGAAAGTATGCTAATAATACCATGGGAAATTCTAAGGAATACGTATACTTCGATGCAAGCACTGGCGATCAGAATATCCTTCGATATGTTGTTGTTTTGTTTCATGTGAGGGGCTAGAACATCGCGGTCATTTAGCCCCGTTTACTTGGCAGTGTGTGTAGAATTTGTCTGATAACCTGAGTTATTGCGGGCTTATAATGATGTGTGTATTTGCAATTAAGGATTGGGAAGGAGGCGGCCGTGGCCTTAAGATATAATCCGTCCCGGAATTTGGCCGGAGTAGAAGTGGAAAACCACGGAAAACCATTTCCAGGGTGGCTGAGGTGGGAATCGAACCCACTTCTTCTCATATTTGCTTCACGAGGCTACGTGTACCCAATTTCAGCCCTCAGACAAATATTACATTTCTTGGCAAAGCTGGGAATCGAACCCGGACCTCCGGAGCGACACTTCGATATGTTATATTAATATTCATGCCAGTTTTTAAATTTGCTGCCATTACAGGTCACGTGGCATAACGTACCAGTTCGATCGCATTCTCGTAAATAAATCAGCAAAATTCAACGTATTCGTCACAAAAATACGTCGTAAGGCAATAAATGTGGCAATGTAGTTACATCCCCACTAAAATGGAATGTGGGCTTTCGTTCAAAAAAGTACGCCTACTACTGAATTCGAAGCACAATTCAACCCGCTCGCGCCCATCATGTACGGTCAGCTTTAAACCTCTCAGCCACCAACACATGGTAGATACCGCTCGCTAAACGTGGTGTAGTTACAGTAGCCGTCCCACCTCAAACGTTTAAGTCCATCTCAAAGTCTTCAATCACGATTTATGGTGTTGATTTAACTTTCTACTATTACAGATCGCGTGGCGTAAGCTATTAAATCGATCGAATTGCGTGTATGTGTGTTATTTCAAGGAGCAGTGAGTCATATGTTAGTAGAATGGGCCATAGTATTTGGCGGGGAAAAGTTTAAGGTCGGTTTTTCTTCGCTAGACCCATGGCCCAATTACATTGCTGTCGCACAGTCAGAGCGCAGAGCAATATCGGCCATCGGGAGAAATGCCGTGTTAGTTGGGTTTCATAAAACTAAATAATAAGGGGCGGGTGGACCACACTGTATTAAAACACCACCAGCAATAGCTTCAAAAAGGCTGTGGTGAATATTGAAAATTTTGATGATGAATGTTTTCTGTGGGCTGTGGCTGCGTATTTGCAGCCAGCTCAAGACCGTCATGTTAACAGACCAGCAAAGTACAAGGCCAAGTTTGATGAATTAAAACAAACCTTAAATTTAACTCGAGTGTCGTTCCCTATGGACTTAACCGAGATCCATAGGTTTGAACAAGATAACCAGGACTTTTCGTTCATGGTCTATGGCCTTGACGGTGATGAGACTGTGGGTACTCTTTATGCCACAAAAGAACCGAAACGACACCACATTCATCTTTTATATCTGTCTTACGGAGAAGTGAATCACTATTGCCTCATTAAAAGCCTGAGTAGATTGCTAAGCAGCCAAATGTCCAAAGCACATGGTAGAAAGCATATTTGTGACCGTTGTCTATAATACTTTTGGACGCCTACTTCTTTGGAATGTCATAGGGTAGATTGCGTTTCTCAGGAAGCAGTGAGACTGATATTGCAACAAGGGGACAAAGCTATGTTAAAGTTTAAGGACATTCATAAGCGTGACACTGTTCCCTATGTGGTATATGCAGATTTCGAAGCACTCACTACACCCATGGCGGGATGTGAACCAGAACCCACCATGAGCTCAACCACAACTATTCAAAAACTTGAACCCTTTGCCATAGGATTTAATGTAGTGTGTGCCTATGACCCTACACAATCCGTTTACAAATACCGTGAGGGGCCAGATTGTGCCAGATGGTTTTTGGATGAACTTGTTAATTTGGCCGACCATGTACAGGGATTACTGGCCCACCCAGTACCCATGAGCCTAACGCCACAACAGCAGCAGCAGCATGAGCATGCCACGACATGCCATATTTGCGAAAAGCCACTGATCAGTGCTGAAGACACCGTTCGTGATCACTCACACTTTACGGGAGAGTTTCGTGGAGCTGCGCATAGTAAATGCAATTTGAACTTTTCAGCTCCTCGTTTCATCAGTGTCTTTTTCCACAATATGGCAAATTATGACATTCAGTTTTTGATTCGTGAATTGGGTCATGTCAACAAGGGCTCGTTATCATTATCCCCCAAAACCATGAGCGTTTTACAGCCCTGACATGGCGGTTGAGCAACTTTAGCATTCGATTTTTGGATTCCTTTAAGTTTATGGCATCCACACTAGACAGTCTTGTGAATGGCTTGGATGAAGAGGAAATAAAAAATACCAGTATGCATTTTAATGATCCTAAGCAATTTCAATTGTGCATTCGGAAAGGTATATTCCCGTATGATTTCTGCAACAGCTGGGACGTGTTAAAGCAAACAAAACTCCCACCACAAGAGAAATTTTCCTCAATATTAACACGTAGTACCGTTTCCGATGAAGACTATGCACATGCATGACAAGTTTGGCGAGTGTTTGGCATTAAGACGCTAAGTGAATATGCTATGCATTACCTAAAACTGGATGTATTGCTGCTCACTGATGTGTTTGAAAAATTTCGTGAGTTGTGTCAGCATATTTATGGTCTTGACCCGGCTCACTATTAAACGAGTCCTGGGCTCTCGTTTGATGCCGCTTTAAAATACTCTCAAGTGGAATTGGAATTACTCACTGATGTTGACATGGTTCTATTTTTTGAAAAGGGCATTCGCGGTGGCTTTGTGTCGCTTAACCAGCGCCATGCCGAAGCGAACAATGTCTACATGCCTGATTATTCACCGGACAAACCAGAATCGTACTTAATGTACTATGACGTGAATAATTTGTATGGTTACGCCATGAGTCAGCCTTTGCCCTATGGGAAGTTTGCTTGTCTGACAGACAAACAAGTGTCAGAATTTGATGTGATCAAGGCTAGCCAAGAAACAGGCCGTGGATATGTGCTAGAAGTGGATATTGAATATCCCCCATCCTTGTATGATGAACATGCCGATTTCCCAGTCTGCCTTGAGCAAATGGTTCCCCCTGACAGTAAAGTGTAAATTGAAAAACTTATGGGCACACTTTACAACAAAAATCGGTATGTGCTGCATATCTAAATGTTGGCGCAATGCCTCGCCCAAGGCTTGGGTTGAAGAAAATCCATAGGGGTATTTCCTTTGCTCAAATACCATGGCTCGAGCCATACATGCGACTCAACACAGAGCACCGACAAATGGCAACACAGCAGTTTGAAATTATTTTTTTAAATTAATGAACAACTGCATCTATGGCAAGTCTATGGATATTATCCGCAAATACCGTGACATTAAATTGGTGAATGTCTGGGAGGGGCAGTGGGGTGCCCGGCGGTACATTGCCTAGCCAAATTTTAAATCGATCAACATTATCGATGAGGATTTGGCCACCATTGAATTGAGTAGGACCAGCGTGACCATGGATAAGCCCATTTACTTGGGCCAAGTCATTTTAGACTTTTCTAAATCGGTCATGTATCGATTCCACTATGAGTTTGCCAAACGCCATTTTGAGGACGTCTCACTTTTGTATATGGATGCGGACTCATTCATTTACCACATTCGCCACTGCAACCCCTACGACGTCATGAGGCAGCATAGTGACTGGTTCGACACCTCTTCGTATAGTGCTGACAACATGTTTCAGCTGCCCATAAAAAACAAGAAGGAAATGTATGTTTTAAAAGATGAATGCGGTGATTCCATTATGACGGAATTCGTAGGTTTGGCCTCGAAAATGTATGCTTATCGCACACTAGACTGTATGGAAGCCAAAAGAGCAAAAGGTGTAGGTAGGGCAGTGGTAAAATCGCTACGTTTAGACGATTACTTAGCGGTTTTACGCACTGGCAAAGCTATGTCCCATACACAGTGCAGGAAACAATCCAACAACCATCATTTGTATCATGTGGAACAGAGAAAACGTACCCCCGCCTCCATGGATAACAAACATGTGTGGGCTAATGACCTGCTCACCAGCCTGCCCTGGGGTTATGACCGCAAGGAGGAGGAGGTGTGATTTCACTGTTTGTTCGTTTAGGGACATGGCTTTTTTTAAATTGTAGATATAGTATTTTGTAAATATTGGTTTTTGTCATTGTAAATAGTATTTTTTTTTACAAATAGTGGCAACTGATTTTTACCTTTTGCTCTAAAACAAAGTTCTATGCAACCTTATTTTTTTATTTATTTATTTATTTATTTATTTTAAATTTAACAGAGTCGGGAATTGGAAATGGTATATAGTTTGATTCTTTTAAAGCTGTACATAGTTGTAGTTTTTTTGTAAATATAAAATAAGTATTACATTTTTTTAGTAACTTTTTTGTAATGTAAATCGTAAATGGAAAACTAAAAAAAGTTCTTTTGGAGAAGAGTGTGCATGTGGAGAATGTGCTTTTGGGGATAAATAAAGTGGTTGTGTTTGTTCCCAAAGACAGGTATGGTTGTGTGAGTAGAGTAAAAGCTGGTGTGTCTATATGACCAGAGCAAACACGGTGAGGTAGAATGAGTGGGGAGGGGGAAATCGTCACTTATATACTCATTTTGTTTTCAATAGTTTTTTCTTTAAAATGTGGCGGTCAATAGACATTATTTTTGTAAAACAGTCTTACCTGCACTAGTCGTAGACCTCGACGTTTATCCAAACATACATAAACTCACTGCATCATCATCATCATGGTCAAGCACTCGCATTGACATCATTGACAAATCTCAACTTTCGACATACTTACTTACTTACTTACTTACTTAATTCCTGCCACTCCTTCCGGAGCATAGGGCCTTGGCGAAATTTCTCCACGCAGTACGGTTCCTGGCCATTCTGTTCACTTGACTCCAGTTCTAGTCCACCTCTGCAATTTCATTTTCGATCGTCCTCTTTCAGGTCTTCTTAGGTCGACCTCGTTTCCTGGCGCCTTGAGGATTCCAGTCTAGCGCCGCCCTCTCAACAGCTCCGTCTGGATTTCTTAGTGTGTGACCAATCCAGCGCCATTTCCTCTCCTTGATCTGGATGCTAATCGGTTGTTGATTGGTGATGGTCCAATGATCTTCATTTGAGATTATGTCCGGCCACCTCACATTCATGATGCGACGCAGACATCTGTTAATGAACACCTGTAGCTGGTTGTTGATCGGCTTTGTGACTTTCCATGTTTCACAGCCATAGAGAAAAATCGACTTTACGTTGCTATTTAAAAGGCGGAGCTTGGTCTTCCTGGAAATGTTTCTATTTCTCCAGATGGGGTAGAGCTGGACAAAGGCACCATTTGCCTTCCTGATACGGCTTGGAACATCTTCCTCTGCTCCCCCATCATTTGTGACTATACTTCCAAGGTGGAGGAAGGACTCAACTCGCTCAATTTCCTTTCCGTTGACTGCCAAGCTAGTCGTGACGTCAGAATTTATCCTCATCTCTTTGGTCTTGTTGGTGTTGATCTTCAGTCCTGCAGGTTCTACTTCTCTCTGCAACCTCCTCAGCATATCTTCTATGTCTCGGTACCGTTGTGCCATAAGACAAATGTCGTCTGCGAGATCCAGATCTTCAAGCCTGTCATTTATACCCAATTGAATACCCCTCTTCCGTCCTCCCATTACCTTCTACATCACACTATCTAGGACCAACAGGAACAGAGTGGGGGAAAGGACACACCCCTGTCTCACTCCGGAACTGACCTTTATCTTTTCTGTTCATTTGCCTTCGTGAAGAACCTGTCACTCATACCCTTCGTACATTTCTCCCATGATTCCGATGATCTTTGTTGGAATTTTATATTCCTCGAGGGTCTTCCACATGATTCTTTGATTTACGGATTCGAAAGCTTTCTCGAAGTCAACAAATGTGAGGTATTGGGTATTCCGCCACTCCACACTCTGCTCCAGGATGATTCGGAGCGTGTTGATGCGATCCACACAGCTGCGATGTTGTCGAAATCCAGCCTGTTCCTTCCGAAGACTTTTTTTTCCGACATACACCAAATGGAAAAATGACAAAACAACAAAATGGAAAATCCATGCTTCGATATCACCAAAAACGCAAAACTTAAAACACACATTTTTTAAAACTGAAAATGGTCATGTGTGAAATATAAAAATTCAAAAACATAAAACGGACATTTTTTAAAAAAGTGTCATCAACAAAATGGAAAATCCATATCATCAAAAACGCAAAACTTGAAACAGATATTTTTAAAAACTGTAAATTGCAAATTGGCAAATGGCAATGTGAGAAAATGAGAAAATGAAAAATCAGCCCATCAACATCATGATTTTTTTAAAATTAAAATGAAACATTGTGTTCTGGTTAACCTTTGTTTTTTATTTCATAACCATAGGGAATTGACAAAAGAAAATAGAATACAAACACATTCCAATTCCTCACTCCTCAATTCCTTAATGTTCATGTCCACGCATCATCAACTTTCCTTTCATAGCACTCATCACAATCAGGGCTGCCATCCATTCACCCACTGAGGCAACACAGGATGTGAAACGTTGTTTAGCTTTTCTCAATAACAATTTATCTGCCACATGTCTTAAACCAGGATGACTATGGCGATAAGATAGATCAGGTTCTTTGCATGCTTGATCCAAAAGATTAATGGGTACATCACCACTCTGCAAACGTGTTTCGAGGCGAGTTCCAGGGCCACAAAAAAGATAACCTGGAAGATGGATTTCAAAAGGTAAGTATTGAATCACTTTGCCAATGACGCCATTGCCAGTACAAGTCTGGCATATACTTTTCCATTGATGGTGAAAAGGTTTGGTCTTCCTACTCCTCTGTGGACGATGTTTGTGTTTGTTGTTGTTGTTGTTGTTGCTTTTTCTTGCCATGAAACCCGTGGAATGATTCAACAAAGTCTTCACACGGACTTTTATGACCGTGATACAGTTTCACTAGCTGACAAGTCGCGCACTGACGCATAGAGGGTATTTTTGCCATGGCCACTTGCTTATGGTGATCGTAATGCGTACAGGGTTGCAATTCACTCAACACAGGGTCTTGAGTCCATGATTTTGGTACATGTTGCCAGATTTCTTTCACCGCGTTGGCGGCCACATAATACATGAACGACTTGGGCAGCGCCAAGAGCTCTTCTTTGGTAAAACTGTCTAGTTTCTTTTTGCATACAAAGAACTTTCCGATGGCTTTGTCCGTAGCATTGCCTTTCTCCATGGTATCACGTGTTGTAGATGTTTACACGTCGCTTGTAGAAATCACACTGGCGTCATTCACAGGTAAATCTTGAGTTATAATTTTGTTCAACAACTCCCAACAGGCATGGGTGGTTAACCAATGAAAGAGATGCCACGCATGCGCTAGGGATGTATGGGTAATGTTGCCACAGGAACAATTAGTATCCATGAGCGTTTGCAGGGAGGGGTAGCCCAGGTCCATGAGGTCGATACATTGACAGTAAGACGCCAAAAATGGTTGCAACCATTCACGTTTTTCAATACCTTTCACAAATACCACATTGGCCGAGGACAAGTGTGCTTTCATGACCACGTCCAAATATTTATAGGAAACGGTTCCTTGATTCCAGTCTAGTTGCTTATGATTTTCAATCCACTGGATTTGTTTACGATCTTTTTCACACAACAAATCAAAAGAATGGGGCGGTTTAAATAGCAAATGCGTAGCTTGCGATATCCAAAACGTTGTACAATCGATAATGGCCACTTGTTTAAATATAAATTTGTTGTCACCAATGTTAAACCCTTGGCAATCCACAATGAGTGTGTGCAACATGTTGCCGCTTGCCTGGAGCAAGTTGAACTGACGACTGACTAACCATTGGCCACTAAGGTGTGGTCATGACATGGACTTACCTGCCATGCTAGTTTAAAAAAAAAATGAGGTTAGGGTAGGACAGGGGACATGAAAAAAGTAAGAATTTAAGAATTACATCATTTTATTATCATAACACGTCTAACAGGCTTTTGTCATTTTGGGATAAGGACGATACCAACTGATACAACAATATAGTCTGTTGTGTTTGTAACGTCCATAACACCGATGATGTCCCAATGTCTCCAAACTAGGCGTTTTTGACGGTGAGCTGCTCGCCAAAGCACCGTTGACACCATACAGTCCACAAGTATCGTAACTTGTTTTTTTCATCACTCAGAGGAACGAGTGAGGGATAACTTGAATGACAGGGTATATTTCCCACCTCCATTCTGCACAGGTAGGTGCAGGCAGGTGTCCAGCGCTGATGTTCCTGCTTGGGTTCATCGCTCTATTGCCATTGGTCTATGATGATGGGACAAAAGGCACATTTCACTTCATCTCTTGTTTTTAAATAGTAGAATCCAGCGGCCGCCAAGGCTTGAGGGTTTATGAAAGGCACTGGCCATGTTGCAAAAGTCTAGAAACGTTGTTCGTCAGAGTTTAAATTAATGGATGTGACTTCTCTTGATGCTTTAAAGCAAGACATGACTGAGCGGCGTGACGTGGGTTGACCTGGTATTTATACACTCGTCACTTGGTTGGACAGTGGATAATAGTTGACTTGTTTGTGATGAATAATCAAACAGTAGGCTGTCGTATTGGCTGGTACATTGTCATGTGAATCAAAATCTAGTCGAATGTCAATATTGGATGGCTTGACAGACTCTTCCAGGTAAGAACAGTCAAAGACAATCATTGGCCCCCTTGCCTTAAACGCTTGAGGTAGCAGCATGGGGCCGTTCTCTTTTTGATAATACGACCATCGAAATTTAGAAAACAAGTCGTACAGGGGGCCAAACTTATTTTTGAAAAATCCAAATCCAGTCCTTCATAGGGAAACTCAGCTCCGTTGAGGAAAAGACGTGCATTTCTCAATTGCAGGTGATCAAATTGCGTGGCATCTTTGGTTTGTTGATACTTGCGATTCGTTTGAAAACCCACGATCATGTAGAGAGGTCTCTTTGTATAGCGAGCTGTTTTTACGTACCAACTGTGTGTGTTGGTGGTGGGCAATAGCGGGTACTCATGGAGTGCCCAGCTTCTAAATTCCATGGGTAGAGGCATATCTCTCTTTACCATTTTGAGTATGTCCAGTTTTTTGCTATCGTCAAGGGTCACATGGGGTACTTTCCACAGCAAACGTTGTAGTTGATTTTTTGAATCTATCGGGACATTGTCGGCTCCCTTGAGTGCATTATTATCACTCCTGTCTCTCACCAGATAAAGCACTTGCCTTGCGTTGACTACAATGCGCTGGTGGTCTTCGGCAAAGCCTAAAATCAATTTAAGAGGTAAATATCCAGTAAAGGTCCCATCGGTGTGTACCATCCAGTCATTGGTCGAGTCATGGCACCAACCTGCCATTCAAAGTGTTTTACCTTCTTCCTCACTGTAAGAGGGATATAGTTTCATGACACTGGAAATACCCACATTTCGAGTGCTATCCACCACGATATCATTAATGACATACCGCACCTCAGAAAACAGAAAGGACAAACCATGGTTGGCCAACTTGGATGTGGTGGGTGTAGAGCCATCGGCTTTGGTGAGCCGACCTTCAATCTGAATGACACTTTCATGCGGTAGGGTGTAAATATCTTGGTTGTTGATAACAAATTGAATTTCATCATTGTTATTGAGTCCAGGTGTTTGAGCTTGATAGGAATGGAGATCAATTCTTACCACCCCTGGTTGCTCCTCGATGTGGTTCGCTATCTCTAGGATAGAATTCATCATGAGTGTTGACGTGGTAACCCAAATGCTGTAAAATCTGCTTGTCCTGAGATGTTAACGTGTATTCACGTGGCAAGCAACTAACACCATTCCTAGACGGTGTTGTTGCTTTATACACAAACTTCATAGTAGCTTTAGCACCAACTTGTAAGTCACTGGTGTGGTAGAATCTAGATCAATGAGTTGTTGCTCTCTATTGATCAGTCTTAATGTTGTATTACTAATACCTTTAACAGCCACAGAATGAAAAAGCACCACTGGAGGGTTTTCACGAATAATATAGCCATTGGGCGATGTCACTATAAAGTCATAAAGCGAATGCGATGGTTCTTGATTGGTGTACACTTGGCTAATAATATTACACGTCACCGACACATGATGGTCCTCAATGAATTTCACTTCATGGTGGTGGTTTAGATCCTAGTAATGGACCAATGGAATCGGCGCGTGTTTTAAAGTCAATTTTGAATGTGGAGAAAATACTGCAGCGATGAGTGTTGGCATTTCCTACAAGTTCAAACTTGCGCGATCCATCGAGGAATGACTTTAAACCATATTCATTGACCAACACCACATAAATGTGTTCATAAATATCATCGATCGTGTATCCACCAGAGTTTAGGGTGAGCACAGAATCATCATAGTTAAACTTGTTGTTCACATTTTCACGTATGTTGTATATTCGATTGCACGTTTCAAGAGAAACAAGTCCCAAACCGTAAGGTCTTTCACTCAATTCGATAGGCGGGTAAAAGTCTAGGCTGACTTCGGGTCCACGTCCATGCAGTGTAAACGTTTTACTTTCTGCCGACATACTGTTGACGTTTTTGCTTATGCTGCGTCAGTAGGGGGGCAAGGCGGGTTCTGCTACACCCATTTTATTTGTACCCGACTGTACATATTAAATCATTGGTGAACCCATGGTCGGATGTTGACAATTGAGGTGTAGTTGGACTCGAGCTGACGTCCTCTTCCCTATGGACCACTCGTCATATTTTTGAAAAAATGATTGAAAATTTTTGTTTTTGAAAGTAGGCGATAGTTTGAAAACCAAACATGATAGAACGTTGTGCCATAGTTGAAACGAATGGTCTCTATGACCTTTATTTTTATAATAAAACTTTTTTATTTTTTGGATTTTTTTGAAAACACATAAATTTTGAAATTTTTATATTTTGGAAACTCAAGAGTTTACAAAAAATTTTGTTTGACGTAAATGAATGGCTCTGACACCCTCTACCGCCAAAATAAATTTCAAGTCTCTAGGACTAAAACTGTGTAGTAGTGCTAGATGGGGGTTCTGAGTCGCCCCCTACTTTCATATAAACTTTGGCCGATATCTCTCGATCGCGTGGTCGGATTTTAACGAACGAGGTATTGTTGGCGTTGGGATGACATTCTCTTGGCCAAGCATGTGTGTTTGTATTTTTAAAAAAATTGAAAATTTTTGTTTTTTGGATTGGCGCTATTTTGGAAACGGTGAATTTTGGAAAAACGTTTGTTTGACGTTAATGAAAGGTGGGTATGCCCTCTAGGCGAGCAGCAAGTTTCAAGGGTGTAGGAGGAAAAACAAAATGATAGCCTACTTTCTCGCGAACATTGGCGATCATTGGCGAACGGATGGTCGGATTTTAACAAATGAGGTGTCGTTGGACTCGAGCTGACGTCCTCTTTACTACGGATCACTCGTTATATTTTTCAATTTTTTTTGGAAAAAATTTGTTTTTGAAAGTAGGCGATAGTTTGAAAACCAATCATGATAGAATGTTGTGCCATAGTTCAAACCAATGGTCTCTATGACCTTTATTTTTTATAATTAAACTTTTTTATACTTTGAGATTATTTGAAAACCCCTAAATAAATAATTTTTACTATTTTGGAAACTAACATGTTGACAAAAAAATTGTTTGACATAAATGAAAACCCCTACCTCCTCTACCAAGAAAATAAATATAAAGTCTCTAGGTCAAAAAACTAGGCATTTTAATTATTATTTTTTATTTTATTTTTTTAAATAAAAGCGTGTTTGTAGACAGAGTGCCGGTAGCGCTTGACGTATGTTACAACGAGGCTAGGATTAGCCATGGTGGATATGGGAAATGACTATTTCGACGGGGGCGATGTATGGCAAAACGAGGGGTTGCTTTTCGATATTTTTTCCTATGACGAATGAATGAAGGCGAATATTTTGAAATGTGACAAGCATGCTAAGATTTTTACCCCTGAAGGGGATATTTAACGTTTTAGTTAACGGTGATGAGCGAGATCGCTCTCTGACAAAACAGACGGTTGTAGGATATAACCAAGTGATTCTTAGACGTTGACGATCTCGGTGACCGTGCCTGGAAGAAATGAATTGCTATTTTGGTGGGATGGCGGGGACAGCTTATGACGGTTGGTTTTGTGACATTTCCTATGACGGATAGAGGCGAATATTTGAAAACGTGTTAAGTGTGCTAGGAATTTTTGTTTACCCCTGAAGGGGATCTTTAACATGCTGGTAAACGGTGATAAGCGAAACTGCTGTCAGGCAGAGTAAATGGTTTTAGAATCTGGATAACATTTTCTCGACCAAGTCATGTGCATGTACGCAAAGAGCCAAAACGGTAAGGTCATTGGCCTGAAATGTTATAAACTAAATATTGAACTGGGTAAAGTCATGTGTTTTAGGATGACAGTATGTGGTTAACATGATCATAATTGAGGATGGCGGCTTGCTAGTAATTATTATGAAAGTAAAATGATTAATAATAATAATAATAATAATAATAAGACACACATATGTTTTGAATGCTAACACGCACACAGTCCAGCTCACTGGTGACTGAATATTGTACCTAGCCAGAGGACTCGTGAGAGCTGTTGCTGGTGCTGACGAGGCAGGAATGTCTACGTCAGCAGGAAGCGTGATATCAGTTTACTTGCCTCGTGGTGGCTAGCAGATGTGCTGTTTAAGCAGAGACCGCCATTTTGGTTCTGAGAAAGTAGGACTACCGATGTATAAGGGGTAGCCATTTTAGTTCCTTTTTAAAAACATGAAACTAGTACAAGGTACACGAATCTTATTCAGTTTGAGGAATGTGAAGAGGCGTGGGAACAAGTGCGAGAGAGAGACAGAGAACCGTTCAAGGTCAAAACGCTTAGAAAATACAACTTTTTCTGTTGCTAGGCTAACTGATAACGATTGCGTTAGTCATGCACTTGCCATTTTAGCACACGGACGTATACAGTAGAGCTTTTATTTTTTGGTAAGTACCTATGAATGATTATTTTATTAATGTCATGCTAATGAACCTTAAATTTGTAGTTATTGATTAGGTAATTATTGATTTTTTAATTTATTTGTTTGCAGATAACCGGTATACCATACATGTCTGAGATACAAGAAACCAGTTTACTTTTGAGCCCACTAGAAGGAAAAAGCAATAAGCCCCTGCAAGTGAAGGAGGGATTATTTTTTTAAACTAACTTGTTTCATTTTTTGTTTGATATTTTACTTTATGAAATGCATGTACTAACCTGAATTTAGGTATTTATAACGGTTTATTTGATTTATTTTTAGAAACTTGGAAAGAAAAGCCTTACCGCCGTAGCAGTTGCTGAAAACACGAGACGCAGTAAAGTGCAACCATTGTTTCCAGGCAGTGAACTATTTAAAACTCTGGTAAGCCCAACATAAAATGCTATTCCATTTTACCACTACTGAAAACTCGTAGGCAAAAAATTCATTACCTGTACATGACTAGGACGATGATTGCTTTCTTGATTAAAGACTATGTATTGGCAACCGGTACAAGACCATATTGGTTGTTTGCCGGGAAAGTACAAGGCCATATTGGTTTTTGAAAAACAAAAATTAATTTAACTGACATGTCGTTCCCTATAATAATAATAATAATAATAATAATAATAATAATAATAATAATAATAATAATAATAATAATAATAATAATAATAATAATAATAATAATAATAATAATAATATCATATGGCCTCGGATGCCGGGTGCAAGCTTTGTTATTTGACACACAGAGGGTAGCTTGAATGTCGAATTTAGCTGTTCTTTGACTATGAAAGTCAAGGAGGTTAGATGTTAGATATCTAATCTCTTTAAACTCTATAGCGCTTTCTAGTAGAAAAATGAGGAACTTTGTACCCTATGAACTCAACGAATATTCACAGGTTTGAACATGATAATCTGAACAAAATGACATGACATTATTATTTTTTGTTTATGTATTGGTTAAAGGGGAATGTAAATGACTGCAGCTTTATAAAAAGAAAATAAGTACATGGGTTACTGTTAGTGCCGACATACAGTTTATTATAATTTTAATGGTGTTTTAATATATTAATGCCAATTAAAGTTAAAGTTTTATTTACAAGTATTGATTGATTGATTGATTGATTGAGTGATTGGTTATTTTTTGCTTTTAGGTGTCGTCATGCGCCATTAACGTAATGAATAGACAGTGAACAAGCATACATTGTGCTTTAAAGTACTCTGTGCAACGTTAATAACTTACAATAAGATAAAGTTTTATTATAACACATGGCGTTAGTACCAAATACAAGTGAGCAAGTTGGTTTACCACGTGGGTTATACTTAAAATCAGAACATGACCGTTGGTTAACATTTGAAGCCTGGCCTGTAGGCTTTTTGTCGACACATGAACTTGCAAAAGCCGGTTTTTTTTTTACTTGAACCGAGAAGATATGGTGCGCTGTGTGTTTTGTCGTATTGAACCTCACACTGGGAAAAAGGGGATGATCCCTTTAGAGACCATTTGCGATGGTCTCCTTGTTGTCCTTACATGCTTGGAAAACAAGTGGGTAACATAGCCGTGTATTCATTTTACCGAACCACAAGACCATTGGCCGCTACTTACGCTGCTGAATCACAAATAAATAATAATAATATTGATGTATTACCAGTCAACAACGGTAGTGTCGATATATGTGGTCCATATGCCATATGTCATGTGTCGACAAAAAGCCTACAGGCCAGGCTTCAAATGTTAACCAACGGTCATGTTCTGATTTTAAGTATAACCCACGTGGTAAACCAACTTGCTCACTTGTATTTGGTACTAACGCCATGTGTTATAATAAAACTTTATCTTATTGTAAGTTATTAACGTTGCACAGAGTACTTTAAAGCACAATGTATGCTTGTTCACTGTCTATTCATTACGTTAATGGCGCATGACGACACCTAAAAGCAAACAATAACCAATCACTCAATCAATCAATCAATCAATACTTGTAAATAAAACTTTAACTTTAATTGGCATTAATATATCAAAACACCATAAAAATTATAATAAACTGTATGTCGGCACTAACAGTAACCCATGTACTTATTTTCTTTTTATAAAGCTGCAGTCATTTACATTCCCCTTTAACCAATACATAAACAAAAAATAATAATGTCATGTCATTTTGTTCAGATTATCATGTTCAAACCTGTGAATATTCGTTGAGTTCATAGGGTACAAAGTTCCTCATTTTTCTACTAGAAAGCGCTATAGAGTTTAAAGAGATTAGATATCTAACATCTAACCTCCTTGACTTTCATAGTCAAGGAACAGCTAAATTCGACATTCAAGCTACCCTCTGTGTGTCAAATAACAAAGCTTGCACCCGGCACCCGAGACCATACGATATTAATATTATTATTAATATATTATTATTATTGTTATTATTATTATTATTATTATTATTATTATAGGGAACGACATGTCAGTTAAATTAAAATTTTTGTTTTTTACAAAATCCAATATGGCCTTGTACTTTCCCGGTAAACAACCAATATGGTCTTGTACCGGTTGCCTATACATAGTCATTAATCAAGAAAGCAATCATCGTCCTAGTGATGTACAGGTAATGAATTTTTTGTCTACGAGTTTTCATTAGTGGTAAAATGGAATAGCATTTTATGTTAGGCTTACATGAGTTTTAAATAGTTCACTGCCTGGAAACAATGGTTGCACTTTACTGCGTCTCGTGTTTTCAGCGACTGCTACGGCGGTAAGGCTTTTCTTTCCAAGTTTCTAAAAATAAATACCTAAATTCAGGTTAGTACATGCATTTCATAAAGTAAAATATGAAACAAAAAATGAAACAAGTTAGTTTAAAAAAATAATCCCACCTTCACTCGCAGTGGCTTATTGCTGTTTCCTTCTAGTGGGCTCAAAAGTAAACTGGTTTCTTGTATCTCAGACATGTAAGGTATACTGGTTATCTGCAAACAAATAAATTTAAAAATCAATAATTACCTAATCAATAACTAAAATTTAAGGTTCATTAGCATGACATTATTAAAATAATCATTCATAAGTACTTACCAAAAAATAAAAGGATTTTTCTTCCACAGCTCTACTGTATACGTCCGTGTGCTAAAATGGCAAGTGCATGACTAACGCAATCGTTATCAGTTAGCCTAGCAACATAAAAAGTTGTATTTTCTCAGCGTTTTGACCTTGAACGGTTCTCTGTCTCTCTCTCGCACGTGTTCCCACGCCTCTTCACATTCCTCAATCTGAATAAGATTCGTGTACTGTGCCCAACTCTAGGAATGGGTATTCCAAGTTTCAGACACCTAGATATCAAGGGAAAGGCTGTAGCCGCTTTTGAAAGTTCAGATATTTGAATATCGCGCTACATTGCTTCGAGAAGCATTTAGAAGAAATTTACCGATAGTTGGATGTCAAGTGACGTAGCGAGTAATAGCAGAGGTGGAGGCTATTTATTGATTAAATCGTTAACTATGGAGTAGAGACTTGAGACTGGGATCAGATTACTGGCACGGCCAAATGAAAGAGAATGCAATTAGTATCAAGTAAATCGGACCAGGGATTCAAGAGATATGAGGATTTCTAGATATCAGGTGATGACGCGTGACCCTGACCGTTTTGAATAAAAGCCAGCTGGAGCAGGCATGGTTAGCTCATTCTAACACAAGCACTTGGCAAGCAAGTTGCGTCTACGCTGAGCCAAGGCACATGGTTGCCAGATCTACGCAGAAGTTCTTTTCAAGTCGTGATAGTCACGAAAAGTGCTGCGCTTCGAGTTGAAACTTAGTAAGTTTCTGGTGAGGAGAATCACTGAGGTGATTGTTTTTCTACAGACATTGGTGGAAATATTTATATTTCTGCAAGGACATATGCTAGACTTTGTCTAGAAAATAGTATTTTGTCACAGTCCAGTAGTAACTTAATACTTGGATGTTTAAATCCATCAAGTCAGTTTTCATATTTTGTAACTAGTTAACCACTTCGATCTGTCAGTACACTGAAGACTAGTCTATAACGGTGGCGTTCATTAGTCTACGCAAGGGAAACTGCAGGTTGTCTAGCGCATGGCAGATGGTGATAAACAAACCATGCCCAGGGAACGATCTTCAGAACAGCCGTTAATTGCTTAGACTGTCAATGTTTTTCTTGTACTGATAAGATTACAGTGAGTTATGTTACAACTGACATATCTAATAAGAGATCACTTAGATCTGACCCTATTTAAACAAACTGTTATGGCTTTGATAGAAGCCCATATTAAAATGGAGCCACAGTTTATTCAAACGTCGAAAGATACTACCACTATGTCTGACTAGACGATTTGTGGGTCTACAATGGCGGCCGATACAAGGATTGTACGTGCTTGTCCAATAGGGCATGTCTATGGATAAATCTGGTACAGACCAGGTTTACTACACTTCAAGACCATCAAGAAATGTAAGCCACATTTGAATTATATTATGCCTAGCTAATTGGAACAAACTATTTTTTCTGCAGATGACCAACACATTTTTTTCGTCGTATTTAAAGCTTGCAATGAGTTACGCAAGACTTGTTAGAGTTATTCTGAGCATTTTCAGCACTCAGAACAGTTTAGGATCGATGACCGAGCATTTCGAGCATTTATTTGAATTTTTCATATTTTAAGGAAACCACGGAAAACCCCCGATGTAACTGTAAAAGTTAAATTTATTTTTGTTGAGGAATGGATATTTTTTCCATATTCGAAGGTTCGAACATGTGGATTCTCACATAATGAGATGATAATTAAACACATTTAAAATGATATAAATAATAATAATAATAATAATAATAATAATAATAATAATCCACTAATAATAATAATAATTTTTATAATTTTTCTAAATAATTCTTGGATATTATATTTTATAATAATCATATGTATTGAGAAAGAGCCTATGAAGTAGTTTAATCATTTCTAGTTTGGAACAGGATATTTTCCGAAGGAAAGTGGTTAGCGCAAGCCCGCATTCAACCAACATTTCAGTTCTGGTTGAACAGTTGATATTTGCAATGAGTAAAGTATATTTTTCAGATAACACGGAGAGGCATGAAACGGGAAGCAAATGATATTTGTATCAAATAGGATATTTTTGGATTTATATAAAATCATGACGTAAATACACTCGAAAGTGAAATAAAGCTTTTCATAAGTATGGTAAATTCACGGGTTGAACTGAATGGTAAAATAAAATAAACTTGTAAGTTTATTAATCTTCCAGTGTTGATAACAAGCAGAGGCTTGATTTATTGTATAAATTTTGGGAAGAAAATTTATGTGTGTGGAGTAGTTGAAATGCCATTCCCAGGTGCGCATGTTAAGTCGCAGGAATGAAGAGGTTTTTTCGAGCATCAATCAAATAGCAGGTTCGATGGCTCAGGTTTATAGTAGGAGTATTGGAGCCACACATTTCGTCGTATGAATAACCCGAAGGTTATTTCTTTGAAACCATCAGTTCTTATTTCAACCTTGTTTACGAATTCCATTTAGACTTTGATTTTGCTAGAACCCGGATTTGTCATGATAGTAGTTTATTCTTCTTCAGAGGAAGACCTTTGCCGTTGTTGTTGTAATATTGTGTTCTTACACAAATAATAGAATGGGCCACTGCCAATTAAAAATAATTCTTTAACCACGAATAATTTGAAGGATATTTTCAATCCTAGTGCCATGAACTAAATGAATTTATTATAAAGCTACAATTCTTATTTCCGCATTCTGTCGAAGAATTGCAAGTTGTAAAAGTTACTAGAAATGGCCATAAATATAAATATTTTTTTATAATGATTCCAAGTGGAAAATCTAATAGTTGAATGGTTCAACCATTTATTGATCAAGTTGATGATTCAGAAATCATGTATTTCGTTTGGAACTTGAAGTTCATAATCGAGTCACTTCTCGAATGTTTAATGTCAGAAGAACAATTAATTGTTGTTGTGCTTCGCACAGTTCTTCGATGCTATGCTCAAGGTCAAATACTTTTCAGATGTTATTAATATATGTGTTAATAATTTGTGTTGCTACGATGATAATAATATTTTCGACGATATATTTTTGAAACTGGAAAAACAAGTGAAAGTTTAAGAATTCTATAAACATTTATTCTACGAGTGTTAACATCATGTAAATATTTAAACAGTGATCTACGTTATTTCCAGTATGGACAATTAATTTTGAACTGGAATTAAATATTAATAATTTTGGAACACAGTCCACAGGACTATTAATCGGACTTGTGTTTTCAAATGATTGTCAAATGTATTTGGAAAATTTCTGTATATTGTGTGTAAATAAGAGTGTGGATCGCCACACGTGGATGATGCTGCTTCAAAGCATTCTTGCAGTCAGATTTTAACTTCAAAATAAACTGAGATAATTTTACCAGATGTGTTACTCCCAATTAAATCTCCTTCTATCCTTATTGTTGCATTGAGCCAAAAATCAGCAAAGCATTTTTTTAATTTGATGTCGTTTTTGCGATTTGCTTTAACCCATCTGGCGCTCCGGGATATTTTGATTCTCGTGCTGACTGATTATTGGTAAAATGCATATGTGGTCGTGCGGACTCCGGTCTAAACGGGCACATAAAATAAGACATCGAGAGAGAAATGGCTTCGAACGTGGATCCCGATTTAGACATGGTCAATCGCATGCCGATTTGAAATTGTGATAATTTTTATAGAAATATTTTGGGAGTTGAGAGATGTCTGGTTTGGATGAATAAATTAGTAGGAAACCCAATTAGTGGGGAAAATTAAAAATTTAACAGGTTAATAATTAGAATGGGTTTGATTATTTTTGATAATGGCTTAACCATTAGGGCGTCAAGTAAATTCAGTAGTAAACGTTCGATGACTGGACATACACATTATTAGAATCCAGGTGGAGGATATTTTAGAACTTGCATATTTTTCTTGTGATATTATGGTAAATGTAATTCGTAAAAGTAGAGACTTTTGTTTTTCCATCACGTCGACATTAGGACAAATCTCATTTTATTATAGTGTTCCAATTAGCTATTCATATTTCTTGTTCTAGTTATAAGCTTGTGTTTGCCACTGTTGTATACCCCTAAGTTTTGAATAATAATTGAAATTATGGAAGAAATGATGAGGATGATGAGGAGTTTGGAGGAGAGTTCGAAAGAGGCTGGACGGCGTGTAGCCGCTATTATGAAAGAAAATACAGAGGCTTTAGAAAATAAACTTAAAGAAAATTCTGATTCTTTGGAAAATAAACTTAAAGAAAGTTCTGATTCTTTAAAAAGTAATTTGAAGGAAAATTTAAACAGTAAATTTAATTCAATGGAAAGTAAATTTAAAGAGAATTCTGAAATTTTGAAAATGACACTTGAGAGTAAAATGAATAAATTATGCGATAAAACACATGAGCTCGAAACTTCATTAGCTACTAACGCAAGTTTAATGGACGATAAATTTCGCGATGCCGATCTTCGATCTCAAAGCTTAGCTGATAGGATAGAACATGGTCTTAGGAAAGTTGGTGAAGACATGGTCAACCTGGAAGTCAGAGTGAAGAAGGAGAGTAACGAGATGGGAATTCTAGTTGTTCAACGTTTAACGGAACAATTCAAAGAACTTGTCATGGGAGAAATAAGAGAAGGTGTGATTAATGAGTTACAAACTGAAATCAAAACCACAGTTGTCAATGAAATTAAAGACACACTCAAGCTGGAGAACCAAGAGGGAATCAAGGAGATTAGGGAATCTTTGTCATCCCATATCGAAGTAATTGCCAAAGATATCCAAGCAACTCAGAAGGACATATCAGATATGACAGGGTCATTGAAAAGTCATGAGGCTGTTATGAACCAGATATCTATTGATGTTAAGGACAATTGTAAAGAAACTGAAGCAATTAAGAAGATGGCAGAAGAAATCCAGAAGGAGCTTGAGGCTATGAAAACTCAAATAAAGGATGAGAAACAGTCTGATCATCTGTTTAAAATGCCAAATGTAAGGGGAAAGGAACAGACACAGATAAATCTAGGAGCAGCTAGAGAGACTGATAGACAGGATGAGGTCAGGACAGTATTTCAATCCAACCCCATAACTGTATTTAAGAATATAGAAGACAAGCCTTCTAAATTTTCAGGGCGAGATTCTGTAACACCCGTGGAATTTTTGAGAGAAGCAGGTGATTACCTGAAAGATTCTAAGATCCCTAAAGAAAGACAGATCCGAGTGATAGGGAAGTTCTTGGAAGGTCCTGCACTTCTGTGGTTTAGAGCATTTAGATCCACTCTAACCACTTTTGAGGAGTTCTCCCGTGGGCTATTGAAGAAGTTTTGGTCCCCGGAAACCCAACAGCAAGTTAGAGCAGAGTTATATTCGAAGAGATTCTCGACGTCACAACCTACTCGATACTCTACGTACTTTTCTGGACAGCTGTCTAAACTCCAACATTTAGATCCGCCAATGCCAGATAACGAGTTGATTACTGCATTGATACGTCAGTTCCCAGCAGACGTCCAGAGGACTTTGATCGCTGCTGATATCTATAATATGGAACAATTTGATGAAGTATTACAGAAGCTGGATCATACAAACGCTCAATTCTTCCATCAGAAGGGAGGAAAGAGTAACAACGCTGTGTATGCTGTTATGGCTGATAGTTATTCTCAGACACCTCGAGAGATTCGAGAGGAGCGAGAAGAGAAAACGCCGAGGGAAGATCCAAATAAGAGAGGATGGAACCAGTACAGTAACAGGTACAGTTACAAGCCTTATGCGAGACCGGATGGTGGTAATCGATACAATACTCGATGGAGAAGACCACGAGATAGTCAAGGAAGGTACCAGGAAAGAAGATATTACGGTAGAAACAACTACAACAACAGAGGGAATGTGGATACTCGTCAGTCCAATGAAGAGTTTAACAAGGAGACGAGGAAAAATTTGGAAGCAAGACACCAAGATAACTTGCAATTTTTGGAGCAGAGGACCAATGATCCAGGTCCATCGGGAACACAACAATCCCGGGGGAATGGTAATGAAAAAAAAAAAACTTCGAATTCACAGTAGAAGATAGAATTTTGAATACTTTCACTTCCAGAATTATTAAATGGCAAGCAGAGGATGATGACTTAATTCAACAGAATGACGAACGAAAAGAAATGGGTACAAGAATTAGAATGCCAATCATAACATGCGAAGTATTCGGTATGCCTGTCGATACTTTGATCGATACTGGGGCTATGCTTTGTCTGGTGAGTGAGAAGCTTTATATTCTGTGGAAGCTCAAAGAGAATTTAGAGGAGATTCCAGTATCAGGAATTAAGATCAAAGGAATAATACCCAATAAAATATCTCTGTGTAAAACACAATTATACTTATGTATTACGATTGGAGGACATGATTTCCGACATGTATTTGTTGTAATGAAGGACATGGCTTTTGACATGATATTGGGAGCAGATTTCATTCAGAAATATCAAGCAGTGATTGATATGAAGACAGAGACGATTAGATTCAAGAATACCGAAGAGATTAACTTCGAGGGAAAAGAAGAGGAAGACATCGAGGGAGATGCTCAATGGTCTCTGATTTTTCATGAAGCTGAAGGAAGAGAAGTCTACACTGAGAAGGAGTCCCCAGAGCTAGGGAAGATTTTGGAGGAGTATCACGATATTTTTGATATTAATCCTGGTGAAATTGAAGATTTTGAATATTGTGGAAGTAAACAATAATGGAAGCTATGAAATCGCTAATACACGAACTGGTAACATCGTGGGAACTTATAATGCATCGAATTTGAAGATCTATTATTCAAGAACCAGATAATTTAATGTGTAGATAGGAAAAATAAAAAATTTTCAATTTTTATTTTTTGCTAGGTGTGGGGTGGATGTGCCCAACTCTAGGAATGGGTATTCCAAGTTTCAGACACCTAGATATCAAGGGAAAGGCTGTAGCCGCTTTTGAAAGTTCAGATATTTGAATATCGCGCTACATTGCTTCGAGAAGCATTTAGAAGAAATTTACCGATAGTTGGATGTCAAGTGACGTAGCGAGTAATAGCAGAGGTGGAGGCTATTTATTGATTAAATAGTTAACTATGGAGTAGAGACTTGAGACTGGGATCAGATTACTGGCACGGCCAAATGAAAGAGAATGCAATTAGTATCAAGTAAATCGGACCAGGGATTCAAGAGATATGAGGATTTCTAGATATCAGGTGATGACGCGTGACCCTGACCGTTTTGAATAAAAGCCAGCTGGAGCAGGCATGGTTAGCTCATTCTAACACAAGCACTTGGCAAGCAAGTTGCGTCTACGCTGAGCCAAGGCACATGGTTGCCAGATCTACGCAGAAGTTCTTTTCAAGTCGTGATAGTCACGAAAAGTGCTGCGCTTCGAGTTGAAACTTAGTAAGTTTCTGGTGAGGAGAATCACTGAGGTGATTGTTTTTCTACAGACATTGGTGGAAATATTTATATTTCTGCAAGGACATATGCTAGACTTTGTCTAGAAAATAGTATTTTGTCACAGTCCAGTAGTAACTTAATACTTGGATGTTTAAATCCATCAAGTCAGTTTTCATATTTTGTAACTAGTTAACCACTTCGATCTGTCAGTACACTGAAGACTAGTCTATAACGGTGGCGTTCATTAGTCTACGCAAGGGAAACTGCAGGTTGTCTAGCGCATGGCAGATGGTGATAAACAAACCATGCCCAGGGAACGATCTTCAGAACAGCCGTTAATTGCTTAGACTGTCAATGTTTTTCTTGTACTGATAAGATTACAGTGAGTTATGTTACAACTGACATATCTAATAAGAGATCACTTAGATCTGACCCTATTTAAACAAACTGTTATGGCTTTGATAGAAGCCCATATTAAAATGGAGCCACAGTTTATTCAAACGTCGAAAGATACTACCACTATGTCTGACTAGACGATTTGTGGGTCTACAATGGCGGCCGATACAAGGATTGTACGTGCTTGTCCAATAGGGCATGTCTATGGATAAATCTGGTACAGACCAGGTTTACTACACTTCAAGACCATCAAGAAATGTAAGCCACATTTGAATTATATTATGCCTAGCTAATTGGAACAAACTATTTTTTCTGCAGATGACCAACACATTTTTTTCGTCGTATTTAAAGCTTGCAATGAGTTACGCAAGACTTGTTAGAGTTATTCTGAGCATTTTCAGCACTCAGAACAGTTTAGGATCGATGACCGAGCATTTCGAGCATTTATTTGAATTTTTCATATTTTAAGGAAACCACGGAAAACCCCCGATGTAACTGTAAAAGTTAAATTTATTTTTGTTGAGGAATGGATATTTTTTCCATATTCGAAGGTTCGAACATGTGGATTCTCACATAATGAGATGATAATTAAACACATTTAAAATGATATAAATAATAATAATAATAATAATAATAATAATAATCCACTAATAATAATAATAATTTTTATATTTTTTCTAAATAATTCTTGGATATTATATTTTATAATAATCATATGTATTGAGAAAGAGCCTATGAAGTAGTTTAATCATTTCTAGTTTGGAACAGGAGATTTTCCGAAGGAAAGTGGTTAGCGCAAGCCCGCATTCAACCAACATTTCAGTTCTGGTTGAACAGTTGATATTTGCAATGAGTAAAGTATATTTTTCAGATAACACGGAGAGGCATGAAACGGGAAGCAAATGATATTTGTATCAAATAGGATATTTTTGGATTTATATAAAATCATGACGTAAATACACTCGAAAGTGAAATAAAGCTTTTCATAAGTATGGTAAATTCACGGGTTGAACTGAATGGTAAAATAAAATAAACTTGTAAGTTTATTAATCTTCCAGTGTTGATAACAAGCAGAGGCTTGATTTATTGTATAAATTTTGGGAAGAAAATTTATGTGTGTGGAGTAGTTGAAATGCCATTCCCAGGTGCGCATGTTAAGTCGCAGGAATGAAGAGGTTTTTTCGAGCATCAATCAAATAGCAGGTTCGATGGCTCAGGTTTATAGTAGGAGTATTGGAGCCACACATTTCGTCGTATGAATAACCCGAAGGTTATTTCTTTGAAACCATCAGTTCTTATTTCAACCTTGTTTACGAATTCCATTTAGACTTTGATTTTGCTAGAACCCGGATTTGTCATGATAGTAGTTTATTCTTCTTCAGAGGAAGACCTTTGCCGTTGTTGTTGTAATATTGTGTTCTTACACAAATAATAGAAAGGGCCACTGCCAATTAAAAATAATTCTTTAACCACGAATAATTTGAAGGATATTTTCAATCCTAGTGCCATGAACTAAATGAATTTATTATAAAGCTACAATTCTTATTTCCGCATTCTGTCGAAGAATTGCAAGTTGTAAAAGTTACTAGAAATGGCCATAAATATAAATATTTTTTTTTATAATGATTCCAAGTGGAAAATCTAATAGTTGAATGGTTCAACCATTTATTGATCAAGTTGATGATTCAGAAATCATGTATTTCGTTTGGAACTTGAAGTTCATAATCGAGTCACTTCTCGAATGTTTAATGTCAGAAGAACAATTAATTGTTGATGTGCTTCGCACAGTTCTTCGATGCTATGCTCAAGGTCAAATACTTTTCAGATGTTATTAATATATGTGTTAATAATTTGTGTTGCTACGATGATAATAATATTTTCGACGATATATTTTTGAAACTGGAAAAACAAGTGAAAGTTTAAGAATTCTATAAACATTTATTCTACGAGTGTTAACATCATGTAAATATTCAAACAGTGATCTACGTTATTTCCAGTATGGACAATTAATTTTGAACTGGAATTAAATATTAATAATTTTGGAACACAGTCCACAGGACTATTAATCGGACTTGTGTTTTCAAATGATTGTCAAATGTATTTGGAAAATTTCTGTATATTGTGTGTAAATAAGAGTGTGGATCGCCACACGTGGATGATGCTGCTTCAAAGCATTCTTGCAGTCAGATTTTAACTTCAAAATAAACTGAGATAATTTTACCAGATGTGTTACTCCCAATTAAATCTCCTTCTATCCTTATTGTTGCATTGAGCCAAAAATCAGCAAAGTATTTTTTTAATTTGATGTCGTTTTTGCGATTTGCTTTAACCCATCTGGCGCTCCGGGATATTTTGATTCTCGTGCTGACTGATTATTGGTAAAATGCATATGTGGTCGCGCGGACTCCGGTCTAAACGGGCACAGTACCTTATACTAGTTTCATGTTTTTAATAAGGAACCAAAATGGCTACCCCTTATACATGGGTAGTCCTACTTTCTCAGAACCAAAATGGCGGTCTCTGCTTTAACAGCACACCTGCTAGCCACCACGAGGCAAGTAAACTGATATCACGCTTCCTGCTGACGTAGACATTCCAGCCTCGTCAGCACCAGCAACAGCTCTCACGAGTCCTCTGGCTAGGTGCAATATTCAGTCACCAGTCAGCTGGACTGTGTGCGTGTTAGCATTCAAAACATATGAGTGTCTTATTATTATTATTATTATTATTATTATTAAACATTTTACTTTAATAATAATTACTAGCAAGCCGCCATCCTCAATTATGATCGTGTTAACCACATACTGTCATCCTAAAACACATGACTTTACCCAGTTCAATATTTAGTTTATAACATTTCAGGCAAATGACCTTACCGTTTTGGCTCTTTGCGTACATGCACATGACTTGGTCGAGAAAATGTTATAGGTTTCCAGATTCTAAAACCATTTACTCTGCCAGACAGCAGTTTCACTTATCACCGTTTTCTAGCATGTTAAAGATCCCCTTCAGGGGTAAAAAAAATTCCTAGCACACTTAACACATTTCCAAATATTCGCCTCTATCCGTCATAGGAAATGTCACAAAACCAACCGTCATAAGCTGCCCCCGCCATCCCACCAAAATAGCAATTCATTTCTTCCGGGCACGGTCACCGAGATCGCCAACGTCTAAGAATCACTTTGTCATATCCTACAACCGTCTATTGTGTCAGTGAGCGATCTCGCTCATCACTGTTAACTAAAACGTTAAAGATCCCCTTCAGGGGTAAAAAAAATTAGCATGCTTGTGACATTTCAAAATAATAGCCTTCATTCATTCGTCATAGGAAAAAAATATCGAAAAGCAACCCCTCGTTTTGCCATACATCGCCCCCGTCGAAATAGTTATTTCCCATATCCACCATGGCCAATCATAGCCTCGTTGTAACATACGTCAAGCGCTACCGGTTCTCTGTCTTCCAACACGCTTTTATTAAAAAAAAGGCCTAGTTTTTTGTCCTAGAGACTTTACATTTATTTTCATGGTAGAGAGGGTAGGGACCTTTCATTTATGTCAAACAAAATTTTTTGTCAACATGTTAGTTTCCAAAATAGTAAAAATTCAAAATTTAAGTGTTTTCAAAAAATCTCAAAATAAAAAATGTTTTATTATAAAAAAATAAAGGTCATAGAGACCATTGAACTATGGCACAACATTCTAACATGTTTTGTTTTCAAACCATCGCCTACTTTCAAAAACAAAATTTTTCAAAAAAAAAATGAAAAATATAACGAGTGGTTCATAGGAAAGAGGACGTCAGCTCGAGTCTAACGACACCTCATTTGTTAAAATCCGACCATCCGTTCGCCAATGATCACCAATGTTCGCGAGAAAGTAGGCTATCATTTTGTTTTTCCTCCTACACCCTTGAAACTTGCTGCCCGCCTAGAGGGCATACCCACCTTTCATTAACGTCAAGCAAACGTTTTTCCAAAATTCACCGTTTCCAAAATAGCGCCAATCCAAAAAACCAAAATTTTCAATTAAAAAAAAAATACAAACACACATGCTTAGCCAAGAGAACGTCATCCCAACGCCAACAATACCTCGTTCGTTAAAATCCCACCACGCGTTCGAGAGATATCGGCCAAAGTTTATATGAAAGTAGGGGGCGACTCAGAACCCCCATTCTAGCACTACTACACAGTTTTAGTCCTAGAGACTTGAAATTTATTTTGGGGATAGAGGGGCTCAGGGCCATTCATTTACGTCAAACCAAATTTTTTGTAAACTCTTTAGTTTCCAAAATATAAACATTTCAAAATTTATGTTTTCAAAAAATTCCAAAAAATATTATAAAAATTAAGGTCATAGAGACCATTCGTTTCAACTATGGCACAACGTACTATCATGTTTGGTTTTCAAACTATCGCCTACTTTCAAAAACAAAAATTTTCAATCATTTTTTCAAAAATATGACGAGTGGTCCATAGGAAAGAGGACATCAGCTCGAGTCCAAAGACACCTCATTTGTCAACATCCGACCATGGGTTCACCCGATATTAATGAGTTAACCTGTATAGTCGGGTACAAATAAAATGGGCGAAGAAGAACCCGCCTTGCGACTTATATTAAAAAAAAACACAAACGTCCACACTGTTGGCTGTTAAACGTTTGCTCACGTTTCACATTATAATATATCTTGATCCTGTTTCCAAAATAGGTCACTAGTTCCATGGGCGGGGGAAAATTCGCAAAACTGTCAAAGTACCATACGGTGGATCCCTCTTTGACATAAGCTACATAATGCGTTCCTGGTCCTCGGTGATCATCCAAATTAACAACAGCACTTTCCTGTTTCCAGGGTCGTGGGGGTAATTGGTTTCGCATAAACACACCTCGAAAATGAGAAAGCTTTGGTTGTTTAGCATAGCTTTCCACTTGTTGATGCGTCAGGGCATGTCTTGCTATGGCTGAGGTTATTTTTTTAATATTTCGAAATGGTGAAATCCCAAATCCTTGTTGATAAAAGGCTGGCTTTTAATTGGCATTTCTAGCCCCCATTGCAATCGCTTCCATCGTTCCATTGTGTCGCTGACTTTCTTTGAGTTGTTGCTTGCCCTGCTGCGTGGCTTTAATGGTTTTCGCCACTGCACTGGCACCGCCCAAAAGTGAACCCAGAGCAGCCTGACCGGCAAATAAAGCAGGTAAAAATCCCGCTCGTTTAGGGACGGGAATCACTCGCCCTTGTTTTGAACCCTGTCGCCGACGTTTAGGATTAACCTGTCTCTGTGCTGCTCGAGAGGCTTTCCTTATGGTCAATACATTCTTTTTTATTTTTTTATTTCGCAACGGCTTGTCCACGAATGTCTTAAGCCCTGGCTTTGCCAAGGACAAAGTCCTTTTTTTAGTCTTTCTCACCACATACCTTTGTTTCACCATGATGATAATCACCAACAACCTTTCACAAGAAAGTTTAAATCACAACTAACGTCAAATTGTTATTCCATGGCTGTATATTCCAATTCCACATAAAGTGGGATATCGTTTATGGTTTTTCCCGCTTGCTTTTCATCCCATGTCAACATGAGATGAAAGGATAATTCGTCACCTGCATTGGCCATTTCATGGTAATGGACCAACATCCTATGACCATTTATCTTTATTTGTAAATGGTTCTCATCAGGTATGCCATATTTGATGTGAATGGTTCCATCATAGTGTAATCGATAGTGGCTTAAACCCGAAGCAAGCACATAGGTCAAGTGCTGATCATGGACTAGCGGTAAATGGTTTCTCTCATTCACAGGTTTTTCATTTGTCAGATACACTAACATTACAGATGGGATACATTTATAAAGCCTTTTCATTTCATAGGTCACGTAACGCTTGGTACAGACATCGTCTTCGTCTTGTGGGTCTTCGACGTGAATAATCCGATGGTGATTAGCGCTATAGCCATTCACTGTAAGCTGAGGCACTTTGTCATAAAACTCATGCACTTTGTTATCCACATAATTTTTTGTAGTAACGTCTGTAGACACTTGAGGATGTTTTACATGGGTTAACCGCTTTCCCTTAAAGTCATAATCTCCCTGTTTAGTGCGTGGCACTACTGACCTATCCACATAGTGTTTATTAGCAGGATCTGTTTCTTGTTTAGGATCATGTATGGGGACAGACTTAGCTTTGGCCATCAACGCACGTCCAAAGACGTCCATCGTCAACCTGTAGTATCAGTCTACTGTTTCTATGACAAGGCTCGATGTCCTGTATATAGACAGCCTGCTAGCCTGTCTAAGCCTTAGTTGAAATGATGATTATTAAGCAGCAAGAGTCATTCCTCGTGGGGGACATGGTTTCCCATCTCTGTCCTACATCACGTGAACAACGCCATGGTTCACTGTTTCCATCTTCCATTCGCTGCATCATTGTGGGACCTTCCGGCTGTGGAAAGAACAATCTTTTGCTAACACTCATTACAGCGCCCAATGGTCTGCATTTTCAAAATATTTATATTTTATCAAAATCTCTCTACCAACCCCTCTACGTGTTTCTGGATCAAGTCATGTCTGGATTACAAAAAGAAAATATGGGTTATATCCATTTTCCACGCAAGAAAATGTTATTTCACCGGATGAGGTAAAGCCGGATTCACTCATGATTTTCGATGATGTATCCACTGAACGTCAAGGCATTATTCAAATCTACTTCAGCATGGGTCGACACAAACATATCGATTGCTTATATCTTGGACAAGCGTATTCTAAAATGTCCAAACAGTTGATGCCAATGTCATTGTTTTATTTCGCCAGGACGAGAGGAACAGTCGTCACATTTATAATGAACATGTGAATCCGGATATGACCTTTCAAATGTTTACAGAAATGTGTGCCAAGTGCTGGAACACTCAACGTCATGCCTGTTTAGTGATTGGCAAACAAAGTGAACTCAACCAAGGACGGTATCGCTTAGGGTTTGATCATTTTATTGCTATTTAAGGCCCTGCCTCATTCCCTGTCAAGTCATTTGTCAAGACACCATGGCGTTAGCAGAGAGTCAATTGAAAAAGCATATTATTAGAGCAAAAAATACTTTTCGACAAAAGTTTCGTCAATTGAAACGATCACGTGCAAATCATGCTTTGTTTATTCAACAACATTTAGCACCTCCGCTAAAAGCCATGTTGAAACCCACTTTCAAGCCATCTGAAACGCTACCCACAGTTTCACAAGCCATGCAGACGCTGCACGAGGACCCTGAGGAAGAGGAAGATTTGACTAGTGTTAGCGGAGTTGAGGATTAGGAGGAACAAGTGTTTACGCCTCAAAAAAATGCCGCACCCCTTGCAGAGTATTTGAGAAAAAAGAAATCCTTGGTCATGGTCGAAACATCTTGCCCTTCCAGATCGTCTCCGTTTTCACAACTCTTGACCACCCCTCAACATAAAGCTCAACTGAAAACCATTTGAATAAAATATTATGGATCAACACTGGAACCCTATTTCACCGATCTATTTATTGGAAACACAGATACCACGTATGGTGTTCGCTATGAGGTTGATACTTTTAAAATTGGGGATTTATCCATTAAATTTGCTCGTACTAAAGCTGTCATTAAAACATCAACTATAAATTAACGCCAGGACTGTTAAAGCTGCTCTTCTCTCGGACTCCCTCTTCCCATGATTATACGTCAGAGGACCTTGGCAAATATAAATCCATTTTATCGGACACCCATGCCCACAAAAGGCAGTATGATCCAGCTCAACAATTGAATGCCAATATATCTCAAAAATATAAAACCATCATTGCAAAAATGTTTCCCACCAGTCAAAGTGGTCGTCGTAAAGCATCCACTTCGGGAGTGTCATTTAAAACATTAAAACCCCTTGTGGATGTTACCTACTGGCACAATCCCGATAAGCTCGTCCAGCGGCTACAGTTGTTGTATGCTTCACGTAAATCAGGCCATACCGGTCACGATTGGGAAATTCAAGAAATTGAACAAGAACTTCGAAATGCCAAAATTATTGTTTAAGCCCTCAACCATTAAAATAGGTATTGCTTACGAGTTCCATCGCCCAGCTAGGCGTCACTATCCACGACTCAAGGTGATTTCACGAGGTGTGGATGAACTTTGGCAGGCTGACTTGGTTGACATGATACCCTATGCTGGCGTTAACGACGGTGTACGCTATATGTTGACCGTCATTGATGTCTATTCCAAAATGGCCTTTGTTGAACCTGTGCGTAGCAAGTCTGGTCCACTAGTTACCAAGGCCTTTCAACATATTATTCAACACTCCAAACGCCAACCTCTGTTACTACAAACCGACCAGGGGAAAGAATTTTTCAACAAGGATTTCTCCAGTTTTCTCAAATCTAAGGATATTCACCATTACACCACATACAGTAATCTCAAAGCCAGCGTGGTCGAGCGGTTTAATCGAACATTGAAAACCCATATGTGGAAAGCCTTTACCGCTCAGGGCAGTTATCGCTGGTTGGACATGTTACGTGAGCTAATGTCACGTTACAATGACACCAAACATAGAACCATTGGGACCAAGCCACGACTCGTGACCAAAAATATTCAACGACTGGATAAACTGTTTAACCCCATAAAAAGAGCAGATCCTAAACGTCAATGACTGAATATTGGGGATTTTGTTCGTGTGAGCAAATTTAAGTCTGCCTTCAATAAGGGCTACACGCCTCAGTGGGGGACTGAACAATTTCGAATTCGTCAAGTCAACCTGGACAGTCCAGTCACCTATTTACTGCAAAACCTCAGCCATCAACCCATAAAAGGTAGATTTTATCTCCATGAACTTCAAAAAACAGCATTTCCTAAACATTATCTTGTGGAAAAAGTGTTGAAACAAAAAGGAAATAAACTATATGTCAAATGGTTAGGATTTAACTCCACGTTTAATTCGTGGATCAATAAATTACATGTCGTGTGAACCTGTGCACTTTTTATTTTATTTCATTGAATCGTGTGTACGAGAACTCCGTGTACGGCGCTCCACGCTTCGTGCATGTCCATATATGTTTCTCTTTCTCTCTCCACACACGCCTCTCACTACTTCACTCCATGTTGACAAACAACTCGTTCAGCTATTGGCTGTCATGGGTTCTCCACACCTCACCTCACCTCTCCCCCGGCTCTCTGGCCCAGCCCCCTCACCACTCTGCAGTGGTCACGAGATTTCCTGTCGTGTAGAGCTTTCCCTCCTTTCCCCTCACCCACTCTGCGGGGCCCTGCCCACCGCTGTCCGCTAATCTGGCCGGCCGTTATAACTTTTTACAGAATTGTCAGTTGGTTGCAACCTGTTATCATCTTACAGCAATGTTGTCAGCTCTCACCCACATTCCATTCTCTTAGCTGGCTAGCCAGGCACCAAGCGGGTCCCTCGAGCAGATATTCTGTTTTTTTTTTCATAATGGCTGTCAGCTAGACATAGAAAAACAAGTTCTGTTGTTAACAAATATAAAAAACCTTGCTTTTAATTCTTCACATAGCATTATGAATTTTGTCTGGTTACTGGTCAGTGTTTACCAACATGTTTAAAGATCGTCATGAGGGATTTTCGAAAATATTCGCCTTCATTCATCTGTCATAGGAAAAAATAGTGAAAAGCGACCCCTCGTTTCGCCATACATCGCCCCGTCGAAATAGCCATTTACAGTATTCACCATGCTCAGTCATAGCCTCGTTGGAACGTACGTCAAGCGCTACCGGCTCTCTGTCTGCAAACACTCTTTTATTTAAAAGAAATAAATAAAAAAATAAAAAAATAAAAATGCATAGTTCTTGTCCTAGAGACTTGACATTAATTTTCGTGGTAGAGGGGGTAGGGATCTTTCATTTATGTCAAACAAACTTATTTCTCAACATGTTAGTTTCCAAAATAGTAAAAAATCAAAATTTAAGGGTTTTCAAAATCTCAAAAATAAAAAAAGTATTAATATAAAAAATAAAGGTCATAGAGACTATTGGTTTGAACTTTTGAACAACGTTCTATCATGTTTGGTTTTCAAACTATCGCCTACTTTTAAAACAAATTTTAAAAAAATTGAAAAAATAACGAGTGGTCTATAGGAAAGAGGACGTCAGCTGGAGTCCAACGACACCTCATTTGTTAAAATCCGACCATCCGTTCGCCAATGATCACCAATGTTCGCGAGAATGTAGGCTATCATTCTTTCCCTCCTAAACACTTGAAACATGCTGTCCGCCTAGAGGACATACCCACCTTTCATTAACGTCAAACAAACTTTTTTCCAATTCACCGTTTCCAAAATAGCACCAATCAAAAAAACAAACTTTTTCAATTTTTTTTTAAATACCAACACACATGCTTAGCCAAAAGAACGTCATCCCAACGCCAACAATACCTCGTTCGTTAAAATACGACCACGCGTTCGGGAGATATCGCCCAAAGTTTATATGAAAGTAGGGGGGGGGGGCAGTAGAAGCCGCCTTACCCCACTACTGCACAGTTTTAGTCCTACAGGCTTGAAATTTGTTTTGGGGGTAGAGGGGGTCAGGGCCATTCATTTATGTCAAACAACATTTTTTGTAAACTCTTTAGTTTCCAAAATATAAAAATTTCAAAATTGAACTTAAAAAATGTAAAAAATAAAAACGTTTTATTATCAAAAATAAAGGTTATAGAGACCGTTCGTTTCAGCCATGGCACAACATTATATCATGTTTGGTTTTCAAACTATCACCTACTTTCGAAAACAAAAATTTTCAAAAAAAGTTCAAAAATATAACGAGTGGTCCATAACAAAGTCCTTCTCAGCTCGAGTCCAACGACACCTCATTCGTGAATCTCCGACCACGAGTTCGGGAGTTATCGGCTCGCATTGGGAGTAGTGGTTGGTGGGGGGGGGCAGAATTCCTAGCTCTCCCCTACTTCTATTATAGTTCAATTGTTTACATAACCTCAAGATGGCAGCTGTGCGACCATTTAAAATTAAGTTTTCATTTCTTATGTTTAATATTGAAATCGAAGTCAACGTTTGAATAATGAACATACCCAATAATCATCATGGAATAGTACATAACTCTATGGCCTACATATATCAAAATACAACATGGCAATTACCCGAAATATTTCGACGGTTCTCAATATCTACTAATCTATGATAGCAATCAAACTGAAATTTTGAATGTTGATAAAGGCTATGAACATAAGTATACTTATAGGACTTTCAATAACCTGGCGAGCACAAATCCAACTTGGCGGCGACTCGAAATTTAAATATTTAGTTGGACGTTTCTCGCGATTTTACCATCCGAGCGGAGAGAAACTTGGTACGGTAAATGCTTTTCATAACCACTAGATAGCGGCTGTGCGAAATTTTAAAATCTCGTTATTATTTCTTGTGTCCTAAACATGTGATTGAAGTTTCAATAATACACCTACGCAATAATCTTCATGTATTAGTACATAACTCTAAGGCCTACATATATTAAAATCCAACATGGCGACCATCCGAAATATTGAGACGGTTCTCAATACCTACGAATCTATTTTAGCAATCAAACTGAAATTTTGTATGTTGATAGAGGCAATTAACTTAAGTAGGATATATGAAATTAGGCTGTTGAGTTCTTCACGGAACTACTTGTTAGCCTATATTCGTCACATGAAAAATTAGGTTTATGTTATCGGCTTTTGTGTGTGTGCGTATATGTGTCTCTGTCCCCCTAATAAAATCTAAATAGCTGGAGCGATATCAATGAAACTAGTTAAGTACATTTTACTTTGTCCAACCCCGACCGTGCCTTTCAAATCGTAATACATTTCACCAATCCAATATCGCGGCCGAGCGAAATATTTCACCGGCATTCTATATCTCCGAAACTATTAACGATATCACCCTGAAATGTTGTATTTTGCCTGACAGATGATGTTATCTGATTACCACCAACCGCTGCGTGGCCTCCCAGATGACCTCACCCTCAAAACACATGGCCGAAGAGGATCGGAATGCACTCCTTGAGGGGCTAGCCGGCACAAGACTCCGCATCACTAGGGAGCAGGTCCCCATCATGATAAAATGTCAAAGACACCCAAAGAAATGCACCCCCAAAAGAACAAACAACTAAATAACTAATATCCAGGCTTAAGAACATTTCGTTGAATAATTTATTAAGAAATTCAGACCCCTAGCCTAAGATCTGAGGGTCTAAATCGGCCAATCCGCAAATAGCTAATAAAAAACAGGAAAAACTACCCCTAGCTTGAAGGAATACCCCCTCGATCAGTCCTAGTTACAACAGAAAGCTCATGGCAAAGCTAGGAAGTGGTGCGAAAACCACTAATTTAAAGAATACAAGCAAATATGAATAATGTTTTTAGGAAAAAACATTATAAGAATAACAGTCAAACATGACGACAAAAATCTAAATGAAGCTGGCATCCACCCCTTATTTACATTTAAGGTTGACTCTCAAGGGGAGGTCGCCAAGTTTTCTAGAAAAGTATTCAAATATGGAGGGGTTGCTCTTCATAAGAAAATATTTTGTACATGTTCGAGCGTTTTTGCCAATGGGCCTTAGTGTGTTCAAAATTGAACGTTTAAAATCAATCCTCAAACTTGTGTAGTCCTATTCTCGCACTCGTTCCCGGCTAGTTCCCGTGGCGTAGTCGCTAGCGCATTGGCGTGGGGAATTACAGGTTTCGAGTTCGAGTCAGACCTAGGTCAGGACTTTTTTTTTACTGTTTTACTTTTGTGTTTTCTAACACATTGGCACTGCCCATTGGCAAAAACGCTCAAACACGGCCGAAACATTTTCTTATGAAGAGCAAACCCTCCAAATTTGAACACTTTTCTAGAAAACCAATGGGCGACCTCTCCTTTTCAGCTAAATAAATCCTATCACAAACAACAACGGCGCTAGGCGTTCGTGCTAGCAAAAACTAGTTACGAGGTTAATAACAGTCTTTGTAATACATTTCTAAGCATACAAAAGATAGCTGTACAAACAGTAGTTAAAAGAAAAACAGTAGGGTACAACTGGGTTTATACACTTCCAATAAACAATAGTACACACAAAACGTATATTATTCACCTGCCTGCAGCAAAATGGAGAACTGTTTGTCCCCATTTGTCATCTATCGTGTAATAAAAAGAAAGGAATCCACTGTCAACACAGTGATTCCCCTGAAAAGGTCATGCGGCCCCGTAGTTACGAACTTTCGGTTAGCCGGTGATCTCATGTCAAAGTCACAAAGTGTATTTATCTGATATCATTCCTTCAGGAATGAAAATCTGGCTAGCACGCTGCATCAATCAGGTCAAAGCAATAATGATCAAGGTTTAACTGACTGTTATTAATTAACTGAAGTTTTAACATTGGCGTTTTAATTATACTGAGCTTTCATGATTTAGTGACAATTATTATTATCGTAGGTTTACGAGTTCTTATTTATGTAGAATGACCGTCTGATGCAGGCTTAAAAATGGAGCTACCAAGAAATTGGTACAATCTCCTCAAAATACTAGCCCCATAATTCACAATAACACCACGGACGTTGCCATGGTCCGTAAAAACAATCATTACAAGTAATCTGTGTGTCCACCTGGATAACATTCAGAAAATACCTCGGCCAAGTCAAGGGCTCAGCTTAGAAACTGGTCGGCAATTCACAACAAACGTGGTTACCAACCCTATCGTGTGCACGCACGGACTAAACATTCACAACCCTCCGGAAGGCGCGCGGCCGCACTCAGTGCGGCAAAATATTTTATTTTCACTTTGCTGATGAATGCAGATATTTTCCGCCTTGGGAACCAAGGAATGCTATGTTCATTACATGACCACCAGGTTTCAACTCAATTGATCGCTTATCTGCCCCTTGTCAGTCGGCTACGGGCTGTGGAAGTTGACAGGTACCGGATGCCGCACGTGTTTGCTCCGTGTCTGCTTGTTTTACAGTTCATTCATATCGTCCGTTATTTTGTAAAACGTTGCTCGCTCTGAATGTTCCAATAATATTTTGCACATCGTCAAATATGTTTCAGATGGATTTCATTACCATAAATATAAGGTTTTCCTTTTGTTTTGTTCGCGAATTGCTTCTTGCTCTACGTAGCAAACATAGTTCGAAAGTTATTACTTCTCTATTTCGTTTGAAAAGGCTGAAATATTGGCAAACGTGAAGGAAATTCGCCAATGTCTTCTTGAGTTTCCGATGATGACCTAGAACTTCAACCTCAATTTCGCGAGGACGAGGTTGGAGATGAGGACGACGATCACGGGCACGTAGTTGTGGAGGAGGAAGAAGAGGATATTGATACGGATCAGTCAGTGAATTCGGGAGCAGGTGCGCCAGACATCGACGGACATGATTTCAGATATTATTTAAGTAAAGACTTAGATACAATCTGGTGTAGAAAAGCCACTTATTGAACCAGGCAAAACTAGGTCGAAAAATATAGTTAAAATTTTCCCGATCCAAAACGAGTTGCAAGAGATACTAGAACTGAACTTGATGCGTTTCTAAAATTCTTTGATTTTCTTATCATTGACAATATCGTTTCAAGCACCAATATTTTATTGACAAATTGCACTCTAAAACCAAATTTGTGAGAGAGAGGGACTGCAATGATACGACGAGAACAGAAATATGGGCTCACTTGAGGGTTTATTCCTGGTCGGAGTGAAAAAAGGAAGACACACTAACGCTGAAGAACTATGGAAAGCAGACGGCACTGACATGCCTATCCTAAGAGCTGTATTTAGTCTCAAGCGATTTCGTTTTTTAAATTCGTCTTTAAATTTCCGCAACGTTTTCTTGTGAGATATAGAGTAACATATGTGATTAGTAGGATAATCAGATGTGTCCAGGTGTTCCATGAAATCCAACTTGTCTTGATATACATCTTGGGTGTTAACCAAATAAATGAACGAGTCAATATCCATATACATGAGTTTAAGATTGTCCATGCCATAATAGGGTAGCAGGACAACATAGTGGTGGGAATTCATGACAGTTTTTAAACTATCCAGTATACACATTCCAATATATATAGGCTTATTGAATACAATGTTACGTTTAGCCATGTGGATAGCAGCTAGGTTAGGACCATAAATTATTCTGTCGGTAAATGTAGGATTTGCTATTAGCTTTTCTGCTTTTTTGCTGTCAGTCACAAGACGTATGTCTATTCTTTTACGAATATTTTCCATTGTTTTTCCAAAAATGGCATTGTTAAATAATTTGTACAGATTTTTCTCAAAATCATTTTTGGCTTGTTTTCGAAGGTTGTTATTAAAATCCACGTATGCCTTTACCTAAGGTCATTGTTTAAACTTTAACACACGATGAACCTTTATCAATTTTAGCCCATAATCTAGAGCCTGTTTAAGTGTCATGTAGTGAACAACGTATCGTCTTCGATTTCCAAGATGAGGAATTAGTTTTTTCACAGACGATTCCTTAGGTGGGAAAGGTAAATCGTTGTGTAGATCATGAAGGTCACATGGGTATTCAACATCAACGTCTAGAATGTATCCCAAATGATCGTATTTCCTTAGTTTTTCTAAATCAACACTATCTGGAGAAACCCACTGAAATCCACCATAAGGAAGAGAGTGACACATAGCCCACCCGTATTGGTTGTTGGCATCATCATAGGTAATAAACTGCGATAGTTTCTCAGAATCATAGTTTTCCATGTATTTATTGTTAGCTTCAGCATACCGATGAGACACTTGGCATATGCCTCCACGTATTCCAGACTCTATTAAAAGAATCTGATCGTAATCCTGTAGAAATTCCAGTTCAATGCCAGTGTAAAGGAGCATTGACTCGAAACTTAAACCAGGTGAAGTAACGAAGTGTGCAGCATCCACTCGATGTGTTTCTAATGTTTTGTTTCGAAAAGTTTCAAAGCTGTATTCAAGAAGAAGTACATCTGAAGTTAGGTAAAGGTCACTATATTCCCCTGGAGTTTTAATGTTGAACTGATTCCAGACATTTTTGGCATGTTAATAGTCTTCTTGACTAACATCTTCTTGAGTTGATTTGTTAAAGAACGCCTCTTTTGAGGTAAACTCGTTTCACTTAACTTTTCCCATGAGTCAATGTAGTCATAACAAAATACCCCGATAGGGACCGGGTGAGTTAGCCGTGGTGGTTACGGCATGCCTAATAGCAGTCGCTCACATCCGGGAGGCGAGGAGGTTCGAATCCCCTCGCCGGCAACCTTGAAGATGGTCTTCTGTGGTTTCCCATCTTCCTTCCAGGCAAATGCCGGGGTTGGTCCCTCACTATAGGCCACAGCCGCTACCTTCCAACTCCTCGCCCTTCCCTTCCAACTTTCCTCCCCAACGGTACTTGTAGCTCACCCATTGGCTGTCCGTCTCGAAGCAGCTACAAAACTGGCGAGCCGAACATGTCCGCGGACACTCCCGGCACTAAAAGCCATACGCTAAAAAAAAAAAAAAAAAAACCCGATAGGAGTCATAAGCATTGCATTTTCTTTTCCAAAGTACTTGTGTGTTTCAGGTTATAATGTTAAGTTGGAAAATAAGTTTTCCAAACTACTTGGCATTAACCGAAACGTATCCACAAATCTAAGCTTAACATTTCCCACATATTTGGTAAAGGAAATGTACTTTTCTTTGGAGTCAGCGATAACATCCACTCTCTCAGTAGTACATCCCAAGTGCTTTACAATGAAATTTGCGTCGTAGCCACTCATAATATGTAGAAACACAGGAACGGGGTTACGTGTTTTACACCTCAAATTACAGTTATTGTGAGCACTTTCACGGTAATTTCCTGTAATATGGCACTGGTCTAGAACTTTCCAGTCCTCTTTGGTAAATTGTTTTTCACACAAATAACTGGTTTCAGAACATTGGAACTCTGCTTCTTGAACCTGAGTTAAGGCCTTGGGAATATTTAAGCTGTAAAGGCGATCAATTTCATTAGCTATTGAGATCAAACAGTCCATAAACTTTTCTGCGGCGTCAGGTCCACGATTAATAACAGGTTGGCTAGGAAGGTTTGTCTTTATGTGTTCCACAGCAGGTGAGGGTTTAACGTATATACCAAAGCTCATAGGAACAAGACTCTGGTATGGCTCTGTATATCTTGCCTCAGGATTGGGTAGACATGTTAGATAGGGTAACAGTATACTTTCAAAATATGCATAGATAACGTAAGGTATTCTCAGCATTTTTTCAACCTTTAAGAATTTGACAATGGGGTTTTTAATAGGCATTTCAACCCTAGCAATGTCATGCTGGACACACAAAGCTCTATGTTCCTTCATTTTTTCCATTCCTTGTTGCCCCTATTTGTTAATGAAGTGAGTAAACCCCCGGTTACACGTATATATCGTATGTTCATAGCGGGTAATCTGATGTCTTACAAGTTTATCAAAATCTTTGATAAAGACGTAGTGGTTCAGTCCGGATGATGAACTTAGCAGAAGGAGGTCACGATGGTCTTGCAGCTCTTGATCCACAACCTTTAGAGGGAACAATTTTTTGTCTAGTTCCAATCCGAATACATTAATGGATTTATCGTTGGTTTTTTTCAAATTAGGGAATGTCAGCTAGCGATGTAGGAAAGGATATTACTGAAAAATCATACTTGTTTTCCAGGTCATTGTATTTACTAATGCGTTGGGCATCCTTTTTAACCAGTTTTGCTAAAATGGCATACACAAAACACTTTTCAACTTTCAAATTTTCAGGATTTATGCAGGCTTTTCTTGCTTTTATAGCTGCTGGTAATGGAATATATGTGCTACCACGCAAGGGATTGTACTTATTTATTTTCAATCGTACTCCCTCCACTGCTAACAAAGCCCAATTACTGCCTTTTAGGTCAGATACCTCCGTTTCCGTAGTTAACTTTTTAAATTGTGTTTCCAAGAAACTACTTAAGTCTGTTTCCAAAAATAGGGCCTGATTTCGTGTTTTAAAAGCACGATCTGTAATTTTGTTGGTGGACGTATGAATAAATCTACATTCAGCCACAAGATTAACGTTTATCGACTTGTGCATTGCTATTTCTTTCTGCATAGTTTGTATTATTTGCTGTTTGGACTCTTTAAGGTATGAATTTAAATCCTTACATGTATTACAACGTATGAAATAGGATTTAAGTCGAGCTTCAAAAGATGTCTCATATTCAATAAGTCCATTTTTGTCAGGGACCAATGACAGTAGGTAATGTTTTGTAGGCTCTGCTTTTTGTCTTTTAGCTGCCGACACAACATTACAACATTCTTCATGCCGACGACCATTGTAGGCATTGTTGGATTTACTGCCACACGTTTTACACTCATGAAATTCCCCACACGAAACTTCATGACGCTTTCTATCATAGTCCCGAAGAAAAGTTTTTCCACACTGTTTGCACATATAGCGAGGAACGGGTTCTTCCATTATGGATGTTGTTTTCTGCCAAACAGCTACTTACTGTGTAGTACAAGGCTGTAAAAAGGTTGTTTCGACGGTCTTTCACGATGTGAACACCGTGAGAGGTAGTAGTCAACAGGTGATATTCTTGTTGAGGGTCCACTATTATACCCTAGTATAGACCAACAGCTTTTTACAGCGTATGACAAGGCTGTAGAATGGACAGTCAGACGGTCTTTCACGATGTGAACACTGTAACAAGTAGTAGTAAACTGATTATATTCTTGCTAAGGGTTCTCTAATATATCATAGTCAAGACCAACAGCTACTTACTGTGTAGTACAAGGCTGAACAATGGTTGTTATGACTGTCTTTCACGATGTGAACACTGTGAGTGGTAGTAGTCCGCTGGTGATATCCTTGCTAAGGTCCTCTAATATACCCCGAGTTAAGGGTAACTGCTGCTTACTGCATATGACAAGGCTAAAGACTGGTTGTTCCAACGGTCTTTCACAATGTAAGCATGTGATGATGATAATTGTTGTTTTAAGGGGCCTAACATCTAGGTTATCGGCCCCTACACAATGTAAACAATGTGACAGGTAGTACGCAACTGAAAATATTCTAATACCCTACTCTAGGTTATCAGGTACTTACTGCATATCAAAAGGCTGTACACTCATGGGTTAGGCACTCCTTCTTGCTAAGGGCCCCAATAATTCCGATATAAGGCTATACATGTTAGTTCTGAACACTTAGTAGTTAATTGTAAATTCCGTTTATATACAAAGCTTATACAAGCACGTTTTTCACATTGTAAAACTTTGTTAAATAGCCGCATGCGACACGCAAAGTATGTATTCGCTATCTAGTGGTGACTAAGAGAACTACCTCAACGACAGCATGGTACTTAGCGCTCACTGAACGATCAGCATGCTATCTAGCGGTCGATAGCAACACCCCACTCAACTACCAGCATTCTACCTAGTGGTCAATATAACAACTCGCTCAACTAGCAGCATGCATTCCAATAATGAACATATTTGTTCTTACCACTAACAATACACACAATGGGTTGGCTTTATTGTTTAATACAAATATATTTTTGTTTAAAAAATGTATCAAAAAGTTAAATGACCATTGTATGAGAATGTTACTTTACCTAAAATATAATCCTGAGTAAGTGTTCAACATTCTACAATTGTATTAGCAAACAGGTTGTAACTTGTAAAATTATATAATAATTACAAGCCAAAACCGAAACAATCCGAACTGAACCGAACTGAACCGAACTTAACCAAACTAAACCTTACCAAACCCAAGGCAACCCAATTGAATACACTTTTACCAATTGGCTACCACCTTATACCACTTTTCCTACTATTTACCTCTTTTTAACCCTTTTACTACTTTTTACCACTCTTTTACCACTTTTTACCACTTTTCAACCATTCTTACTACTTTTAACCTCTTTTTACCATTTTCATTCACTTTCACTAATTTTTACCACTTTTTTTTACCACTTTTGCTCTCATTTTTTGCTCCCATATTTGATTTCACATTTGATCCCTTTTTTTTGCTTCCACATTTTGCTCACATATTATGCTCTCACTTTTTGTTCACACATTTGCTCTCACTTTTTGATCCCACTATTTTTTCTCCCACATTATGCTCCCACTTTTTGCTCCCACATTTGCTCCCACTTTTGCTCCCACTTTTTCCTCCCACATTTGATCCCACTTTTTGCCCCCAATATCTGCTCCCACTTTTTAATCACACATTTGCACTCACTTGTACGTCTTAGAAAGTTTCTAACCCATTTTATGGCAGCATAATGCTTACCGCCATGTTTGTAAGCAACAACAACACACTAAAATTTTAAAAAATACTATGTACTCTTAGGTTTATGATTGACTCTCAACTCTTACTCTTACCTCTATCCCACGCCTAGTCAAAAATAATATGATTTTAATTTTTTCCTAAAAAGTTGAATTGGGAAAGTAAGTTATATGTTTAAAGTAATACTCCTAAAAAGTCATATGTTAACTGTTACACCAACCTCTATCCCACTCTCAGTTCAAAAATAATGTATTTTTCAAATTATTACAATAATATTGGGAAAGTAGGCTATATTTCGAAAACCAAACATGATAGAACGTTGTGCAATAGTTCAAACGAATGGTCTCTATAACCTTTACTTTTTTATAATAACACTTTATATTTTTTTCAATATTTCCAAAAGTCGAATTTCGAAATTGGCTATATTTTGTAAACGAAGAATTTTGCAAAAATGTATAATTGACGTAAATTGATGGTCCTTGCCCCCTCTACCCCCAAAATAAATTTCACGTGTCTAGGATAAAAACTGTACTTTACTGCTGACTGAGGGGCGTCACAACTTTCTTTAGTTGACAGAACCCTTCATTCAACCCTTTTTAGTCTCACTTTTTTTCTTATATTTGCACTCACTTGTTGGCTTATTTTGGTCTTGGAAAGTATCTCAGCCCATTTTATGGCAGCATAATGTTCACCACCATGTTTGTAAGCAACAACAACACACTAAAATTCCAAAAATCCAAAATACTCTTAGGTTGATCATTGACTCTCACTCTTACCTTGTCCCAACACCTAGTCAAAAATAATATTGTATTTTTCAATTTTTTCCAAAAAAGTTCAATTGGGAGAGTAGGGTATATGTTTAGAAATATTTGGAAAGTAGGCTATATGATTAAACTAAAAATCCTAAAAAGACACACGTTAACTCCAACCTCTATACCACTCTCAGTCCAAAATTAGTGTATTTTTCAAATTTTTCCAAAACAATATTGGGAAAGTAGGCCATATGTTTAAACTAAAAATCCTAAAAGTTCTGTGGTAACTCTTACACCTACCTCTATCCCACTCTCAGCCCAACAATAGTGTATTTTTATTTTTTTTCTAACAAATATTTTCAAATATGGGTTATATTTTCAAAATTAGGTATTTTACAAGAAAGTGCGTTTGACATAAATTAATGGTCTTTACTCTATCTACCCACAAACCAAGTTTCAAGTCCCTAGGACAAAATCAAAATAGTTCAATTTGGAAAGTAGGCGATAGTTTTTATAATAAAACTTTATATTTTTTATTTTTTTTCCAAAAAATTCCATTTTCAAAATGGCTATATTTTGGAAACTACACGTTTGAAAAAAAGGTGTTTGACATAAATTAATGGTCTTTACCCTCTCTACCCACAAACCAAGTTTCAAGTCACTAGAACGAAAACAGAAAAGATCAATTTTGAAAGTAGGTGATATTTTTGGAACCAAACTTCCTAAAAAGTGTTATATAGGCTTAAAATAATTGTTTTTGTGTCCTTTATTGTTATAATAAAACATTATATTTTTTCATTTTTTTTTTCAAAAAAGTCCAATTTTGAAATTGGCTATATTTTGAAAAGTACAAGTTTGACAAAAAAAAGTGTGTTTGACATAAATTAATGGTCCTGACAAAAACGAAAAGGTCATCTCTTGTAGTTTTGGTATTTTAAATAAATAAAGAGGCCATAGGAAAGTACGAGGCATTACTACGAGTGCTAGGACACCCTCTATGTTCAAATCCCATGAGTGTTTAGCGAGTTATCAGGTTCGGGGCCGCTACGAGGGTGGCTCAATAAAAAGTGCAGCGGAAGTCCCCTCACCACACTACTGTGCAGTTTTAGTTCTAGAGACCTGAAACTTGATTTAAATGTAGAGGGGTTCAGGACCATCAATTTATGTCCAACACACTTTTTTGTCAAAATTTTACTTTTCACAATATAGCCAATTTCAAAATTGGACTTCTTTGTAAAAAATGAAAAAATATAACGTTTTATTATAACAATAAAGGACACAAAAACAATTGTTTTAAGCCTATAGAACACTTTTTAGGAAGTTTGGTTACAAAAATATCACCTACTTTCAAAATTGCTAATTTTTGGTTTTTGTTTAGGAAAAACTTGTATTGGTAAGGACCATTAATTTATGTCAAACACACTTTTTATGTCAAACTTGTAGTTTCCAAAATATAGCCATTTTAAAAAGGGAAATTTTTTGGAAAAAAATAAAAAATATAAAGTTTTATTATAAAAATAAAGGACACAAAAACATTCTTTTAAGCCTATATAGCACTTTTTAGGATGTTTCGTTTTGAAACTATCGCCTACTTTCCAAATTGAACTATTTTGATTTTGTCCTAGGGACTTGAAACTTGGTTTGTGTGTAGAGAGGGTAAAGACCATTAATTTATGTCAAACGCACTTTTTTGTAAAATTCCTAATTTTGGAAATATAACCCATATTTGAAAATATTTGTCAGAAAAAATAAAAATACACTATTGTTGGGCTAAGAGTGGGATAGAGGTAGGTGTAAGAGTTACCATAGAACTTTTTGGATTTTTAGTTTAAACATATGGCCTACTTTCCCAATATTGTTTTGGAAAAATTTGAAAAATACGCTAATTTTGGACTAAGAGTGATATAGAGGTAGGTGTTTGGAGTTAACATATGTCTTTTTAGGATTTTTAGTTTAATCATATAGCCTACTTTCCAAATATTTTTAAACATATAGCCTACTCTCCCAATTGAGCTTATTTGGAAAAAATTGAAAAATACAATATTATTTTTGACTAGGTGTTGGGACAAGGTAAGAGTGAGAGTCAATGATCAACCTAAAAGTACTTTGGATTTTTGGAATTTAAGTGTGTTGTTGTTGTTGTTGTTGCTTACAAACATGGTGGTAAGCATTATGCTGCCATGAAATGGGCTGAGATACTTTCCAAGACCAATATAAGCCAACAAGTGAGGCAAAAAGTGTTGAATCAAGGGTTCTGTCCACTAAAAAAAGTTGTGACGCCCCTCAGTCAGCACTAAAGTACAGTTTTTATCCTAGACACGTCAAATTTATTTTTGGGGTAGAGGGGGTAAGGACCATCAATTTACGTCGCTTAAACGTTTTTGTAAAATTCTTAGTTTTCAAAATATAGTGAATTTCAAAATTCGACTTTTTGGAAAAAATGAATAATAATATGAAGTTTCATTATAAAAAATAAAGGTTATAGAGACCATTCGTTTGAACTATTGCACAACGTTCTATCATGTTTGGTTTTCGAAATATAGCATACTTTCCCAATATTATTGTAATAATTTGAAAAATACATTATTTTTGAACTGAGAGTGGGATAGAGGTTGGTGTAATAGTTAACATACGACATTTTAGGAGTATTACTTTAAACATATAACTTACTTTCCCAATTCAACTTATTAGGAAAAATTTAAAATTATATTATTTTTTGATTAGGCGTGGGATAGAGGTAAGAGTAAGAGTTGAGAGTCAATCATAAACCTTGGAGTACTTAGTATTTTTTTTAAAATTTAGTGTGTTGTTGTTGCTTACAAACATGGCGGTAAGCATTATGCAGCCATAAACTGGGTTAGATACTTTCCAAGACGTACAAGTGAGTGCAAATGTGTGATTAAAAAGTGGGAGCAAATATTGGGGGCAAAAAGTGGGATCAAATGTGGGAGAAAAGTGGGAAGAAAAGTGGGAGCAGATGTGAGAGCGAAAGTGAGAGCAAAAAGTAAGAACAAATGTGGGAGCAAAAAGTGGGAGCAAATGTGGGAGCAAAAGTGAGAGCCAAAAGTAAGAGCAAATGTGGGAGCAAAAAGTGGGAGCAAATGTGGGAGCAAAAAGTGGGAGCATAATGTGGGAGCAAAAAGTGGGATCAAAAAGTGAGAGCAAATGTGGGAACAAAAAGTGAGAGCATAATATGTGAGCAAAATGTGGGAGCAAAAAGTGGGATCAAATGTGTAATCAAATATGAGAGCAAAAAATGAGAGCAAAAGTGGTAAATAAGTGGCAAAAAGTAGTAAAAGTGAATGAAAATAGTAAAAAGTGGTAAAAAGTAGTAAAATGGTTGAAAAGTGGTAAAAAAAGTGATAAAGGAGTGGTAAAAAGTAGTAAAAGGGTTAAAAAGTGGTAAATAGTAGGAGAAGTGGTAAAAGGTGGTAGCCAAGTGGTAGAAGTGTATGCTATTGGGTTGGTTTGGGTTTGGTTCGGTTTAGTTTGGTTAAGTTAGGTTCAGTTCGGTTGAGTTCGGATTGTTTCGGTTTTGGCTTGTAATTATTATATAATTTTACAAGTTACAAACTGTTTGCTAATACAATTGTAGAATATTGAACACTTACACAGGAATAAATTTTAGGTAATGTACCATTCTCATACAATTGTCATTTAACATTTTGATACATTATTTAAACAAAGATATATTTGTATTAAACGATAAAGCAAACCCACTGTGTGTATTGTTAGTGGAATGAACAAATATGTTCATTATCAAAATGCATGCTGGTAGTTGAGAGAGATGTTATATTGACCGCAAGGTAGGATGCTGGTAGTTGAGTGGGGTGTTGATATCGACCGCTTGATAGCCTGCTGATCGTTCAGTGAGTGTTGATATAAAGCGCTAGGTACCATGCTGACATTGAGGTAGTTCTCTTAGTCACCGCTAGATAGCGAAAACATATTTTGCATGTCGCATGCGGCTATTTAACAAAGTTTTACAGCGTGAAAAACGTGCTTGTATAAGCTTTGTATAGAAGCTGAATATACAATTAACTACTAAGTGTTCAGAACTAACAGGTATAGCCTTATGTAGGGATTATTGGGGTCCTTAGCAAGAAAGAGTGCCTAACCAATGAGTGTACAGCCTTTTGATATGCAGTAAGTACCTGATAACCTAGAGTAGGGTATAAGAATATTTTCAGTTGAGTACTACCTGTCACAGTGTTTACATTGTGAAAGTCCGTTGAAACATCCAGTCTTGAGCCTTGTCATATGCAGTAAGCAGCAGTTACCCTTAACTAGGGGTATATTAGAGGACCTTAACAAGAATATCACCAGTTGACTACTACCACACACAGTGTTCACATCGTGAAAGACTTTCAAAACAACAATTGAACAGCCTTGTACTACACAGTAAGTAGCTGTTGGTCTTGACTATGATATATTAGAGAACCCTTAGCAAGAATATAACCAGTTTACTACTACTTGTTACAGTGTTCACATCGTGAAAGACCGTCTGACTGTCCAGTCTACAGCCTGTTCATGCGCTGTAAAAAGCTGCTGGTCTAGACTAGGGTATAATAGTGGACTCTTAACAAGAATACCACCTGTTGACTACTACCTCTCACGGTGTTTACATCATGAAAGACCGTCGAAACAACCTTTGTACAGCCTTGTACTACACAGTAAGCATCTGTTTGGCAGAAAACAACATCCTTAATGGAAGAACCCATTCCTAGCTATATGTGCAAAGAGTGTGGAAAAACTTTTCTTCGGGACTATGATAGAAAGCGATATGAAGTTTCGTGTGGGGAATTTCATGAGTGTAAAACGTGTGGCAGTAAATTCAACAATGCCTACAATGGACGTCGTCATGAAGAATGTTGTAATGTTGTTTCGGCAGCTAAAAGACAAAGAGCAGAGCCTACAAAACATTACCTACTGTCATTGGTCCCTGACAAAAATGGACTTATTGAATATGAGACATCTTTTGAAGCTCGACTTAAATCCTATTTCATACGATGTAATACATGTAAGGAAGAGTTCAAACAGAAAATAATACAAGCTATGCAGAAAGAACTAGCAATGCACAAGTCGATAAAAGTTAATCTTGTTGCTGAATGCAGATTTATTCATACGTTCACCAACGAAATTACAGATCGTGCTTTTAAAACACGAAATCAGGCCCTATTTTTGGAAACAGACTTAAGTAGTTTCATGGAAACGCAATTTAAAAAGTTAACTACGGAAATGGAGGTATCTGATCAAAAAGGCAGTAATTGGGCTTTGTTAGCAGTGGAAGGAGTACGATTGAAAATAAATAAGTACAATCCCTTGCGTGGTAGCACATATATTCTATTACCAGCAGCTATAAAAGCAAGAAAAGCTTGCATTAATCCTGAAAATTTGAAAGATGAAAAGTGTTTTATGTATGCCATTTTAGCAAAACTGGTTAAAAAGGATGCCCAACGCATTAGTAAATACAATGATCTGGAAAACAAGTATGATTTTTCAGTAATATCCTTTCCTACATCGCTAGCTGACATTCCCTAATTTGAAAAAAAAACCAACGATAAATCCATTAATGTATTCGGATTGGAACTAGACAAAAAATTATTCCCTCTAAAGGTTGTGGATCAAGAGCTGCAAGACCATCGTGACCTCCTTCTGCTAAGTTCATCATCCGGACTGAACCACTACGTCTTTATCAAAGATTTTGATAAACTTGTAAGACATCAGGTTACCCGCTATGAACATAAGATATATACGTGTAACCGGGGGTTTACTCACTTCATTAACAAATAGGGGCAACAAGGAATGGAAAAATTGAAGGAACATAGAGCTTTGTGTGTCCAGCATGACATTGCTAGGGTTGAAATGCCTATTAAAAACCCCATTGTCAAATTCTTAAAGGTTGAAAAAATGCTGAGAATACCTTACGTTATCTATGCTGATTTTGAAAGTATACTGTTACCCTATCTAACATGTCTACCCAATCCTGAAATAAGTTATACAGTGCCATACCAGAGTCTTTTTCCTATGAGCTTTGGTATATACGTTAAACCCTCACCTGCTATGGAACACATGACAACCCTTCCTAGCCAACTTGTAATTTATCGTGGACCAGACGCTGCAGAAAATTTATGGATTGTTTGATCTCAATAGCTAATGAAATTGATCGCCTTTACAGCTTAAATGTTCCAAAGGCCTTAACTCAGGATCAAGAAGCAGAGTTCCAATGTTCTGAAACCTGTTATTTATCTCAAAAACCATTTACCAAAGAGGACTGGAAAGTTCGAGACCACTGCCATATTACAGGAGAATACCGTGAAAGTGCTCACAATAACTGTAATTTGAGGTGTAAAACACGTAACCCCTTTCATGTGTTTCTACATAATATGAGTGGCTTCGACGCAAAATTCATTGTAAAGCAATTGGGATGTACTACCGAGAGAGTGGATGTTATCGATAACTCCAAAGAAAAGTACATTTCCTTTACCAAATATGTGGGAAATGTTAAGCTTAGATTTGTGGATACGTTTCGGTTAATGTCAAGTAGTTTGGAAAACTTAGTTTCCAACTTAACATCATACCCTGAAACAGACAAGTACTTTGGAAAAGAAAATGCATCGCTCATGACTCGTAAAGGTGTATTTTGTTATGATTACATAGATTCATGGGAAAAGTTAAGTGAATCGTGTTTACCTCTAAAAGAGGTATTCTTTAACAAATTAAGTCAAGAATATGTTAGTCAAGAAGACTATGAACATGCCAAAAATGACTGGAATCGGTTCAACATTAAAACTCCAGGGGAATATACTGACCTTTACCTATCTTCAGATGTACTTATTCTTGAATACAGCTTTGGAACTTTTCGAAACAAAACATTAGAAACACATCGAGTGGATGCTGCACACTTCTTTATTTCACCTGGTTTAAGTTTCGTGGCAATGATCCTTTACACTGGCATTGAACGGGAATTGCTACAGGATTACGATCAAATTCTTTTAATAGAGTCTGGAATACGTTGAGGCATATGCCAAGTGTCTCATAGTTATGCTGAAGCTAACAATAAATACATGGAAACCTATGATTCTGCGAAACCATCGCAGTTTATTACCTACGATGATGCCAACAACCAATACGGGTGGGTTATGTGTCACTCTCTTCCTTATGGTGGATTTCAGTGGGTTTCTCCAGATACTGTTGATTTAGAAAAACTAAAGAAAGACGATCCTGTGGGATACATTCTCGACGTTGATGTTGATTACCCATGTGACCTTCATGATCTACACAACGATTTACCTTTCCTACTTAAGGAATCGTCTCTGAAAAAACTAATTCCTCTTCTTGGAAATCGAAGGCGGTACGTTGTTCACTACATGACACTTAAACAGGCTCTAGATCATGGGCTAGAATTGATAAAGATTCATCGTGTGAAAAAGTTTAAACAAAGATCTTGGCTAAAGGCATACGTTGATTTTAATAAAACCTTCGAAAACAAGCCAAAAATGATTTTGAGAAAAATCTGTACAAATTAATTAACAATGCCATTTTTGGAAAAACAATGCAAAATATTCGTAAAGGAATAGACATACTGTACCCGTAAATCCGGAAAGTAGCCTGTTGGAATATCCATTGCCCCAGCTGGATCGCCTATTTCTAACAGCACCGGCCTATTACTACATTAGAAATCGCTCCAAACATGGCCTTAAGGATTTACATACAGCAGTTACAAGACTATTGTGGATCAACAATAAACTACACGGGGCACACCTACCTTTACTTACGCTATCGGGCACTGGGAATTCAGCTTCGCCTACAATACATCCACAATATTCTACTCCTTATATTTAAAATTAATCACACGCCAACAACACCAGATAACGAACTGAATAAATTTATTAACAATGGTAAACTAACCTAAATAAACAAAATGACAATAAACTAATCTAATAACAAAAGAAAAATTAAACCACTCAATCATACACACTTCCTTTCTACTACACATCTTAGTACAATGCAGTGTAAAAATATAAGCATAAAAGTCTTGGTTTGTTTAGGCCTACACTACGTAACAAAAACGTTTACGGAAGGCTCTTCCATTCATGGCATTCCTGACAACTGGTAACATTCACTAGCACGCGTCTGGAAAACGCACGTGCACTAGCTTGCTTTATCAATGAAACGCTAGCACCACGCTGCCTTCAGAACTTTTTTCATTTTATAGAAGGCAGTGAATCTTCACCTGTTCATATTATGTCACACCGCTCTCCAATCCTAACGGTGAATCATTCTGGCTAGCCCACATTGAGACTGCTTTGTGTGCGTTTAAAATACACGTAAAATTAACATTCAGATATTACAAAAAAGCTAATAACTTCTATGTTTCTTTAACAATCATTCTGAAAATTTTATACAATCTTTCATTCGCACCCCGAAATAGTTCTAGACCAATCCGGTTCGACAATTACTCTTAATAGTGGACAATCATTCCTACAAACATCCGCTCATAAAACACATGCTATTCCAAAACAATCGATTAATAAATCCTACCAAATTTATTTGACTAATTAAATCATTTCCGAAAAATATTTACATGTAATTTATTCATAATAATATACGTTATTTAGTGTTGCTAACACGTTACTTTCGAGATTCTGGATTCTCGGTTACAATACAACCCTCAATTAATTATATACATTGTTTATCCACATAATCATTTTCTATCACTCCGTAGTTTACATATACTGCTTACACATCGTCTTATATAGGTTTCCTTACATTGTCGGTCTAATACAGTCGACTGACTAAGGTTAACTGTACGTAATTACATAACTTCGGGTTTAATAAAATATAATAATTGTATAATTGACATGAGTAGACAATCGTTCTCTAGTTGTATTTCCGCTAAAAACCCTTCTGTCAACACAGCTAAAACGTTACTTCACATGAACTGGACTACTTGTATACAACGACTGTTATCATGATCCATGCCTTTCTTATCAAAGAACAATAATACTTTGACTTCCCTTACAATGCGGAACTTCCTTCGCTTGAGCGCTTCATAGCTCTACAAATCCTCATATAACAATAAATATGGGATAAACAAATATCATCCACTATGTTAAACAATAACCAAAAATGGATTAATGGTTATTAACATTTGTTCTGTAGGAACTTTTCTCAAATAAAGGCGTGACCCTCAGTATCGTTTCACATGACTACTGATCTACAATTATACATACTTAAGTTCTTCAAACAAAACTTCCAATTGTAATGAACGATATTAGACTGTCGTGATTGACCTCCTAAAGTTTACTCCACAAAAAGATAATTAACTGTTAACTCGTCTGTCGCAAATACATGTAATAAAAACAATACTCCTGTCTCATCTCACTTGACAAGCTTTAAATTGTTTATCGTTCTAATATCTGGTCGACATAATGACGTGATGTAACACAAATAGTGTAAAATAACACACATGTTATTTATAGTGTCAAATAGAATTCAATCTTGACCGGGATAAACTAGCTTTGAATTCCTAGCCAAAGATTTGAATAATCTTCTATCAGAAAGGTATTTCCTCTAACATATTAAATGAACGAAGCTCTCAGCTTTTCAAATAATAAAAAGGTTTGTCAATGTCGTAAGGTTTTTCCACTCTACACAAAGAATGTTTATAGGAGTTAAGACTTCGGTCTTATCAAACGACTAGTATTTCCTAGATCGTCGACAGTTTATGTACAATAATGATATAACAATATCATTCGATGTTTCTTCTGTTCTTGAAGTTAGATGTTGTTGCATTAAAGAGCTCAAATTAAATTTACAAAGAATTTAATTTGAAGCTATGACACAATGTCAGAATACTTGGTTTAAATTAACTTATTAAAATTCGAGAGTCGAAACGACTAGTCTTCTATGAGGCCATATGATTCCTCAAACAAAACTTTTAATGTCAGTTCCACAACTGATCCGTAGAATAAAATTGAAAAATAGATGTAAGGCAATCATCTCCTAAATAATCTTGAAGCATAAAAATCTTAGCACACATCTGAAGTGTAAAATACATGAGAACACTGAAATACATGAAATGTGAAAACATGGAGTAAGATCGTTGGCTCAGGATGTCACTAATCAAGCTCTATACTAAAATAAGAGACACAGCTACCTTATTTGGACGAAAACTTGAAGATCTATGTTAGTATTCACACAATACTTTAGATGTCTCCTCAGTTCTAGATACTGAGATGGATCTGCATTCGAACCTCGGATCTGCGACCTCTGAGATAGGAAAAACGTTCCCTCTCCGGAATTCACCAACATTCGCCTGGGCTCGAACGACATCCTTCTATGCAAATTCTTCTGGGGTTGCTGGGCTACCCCTAGCATCTTGACAAATCTCTTCTGTAGAATCTTCATTCTCCGTCGCAAATATGTATCAGCCTCATCATTGGAATATAATTTATAGAAATATTCATATAAATGGTGAATGAAATATTTCTATTGCTAATTGATTTAACATTAGTGTTCGTAGACTGACGAAAATGTACAAGATGGACCGTACACTACGACTGTATTCAAGAATACGTCGTCTAACGAAGTTCCATCGTTGTATCATAAATTCGGTTATCGAATATGTCTCTGGCGCATGACTATTTAGTTCATCATATCAACAGTGTTAATTATGTTGTATGAATTCACTTGAAGAATAATGATAGTCATTATGATAATGTTTATGGGCTGCGCCAATGTTAAAAGTTCTCCGCTACTGTTAACTTGAACTGCGTTCGCCAACTTCACGTTGCAATCTAAAATGATATTCAGCTTTATTTCCAATACATTTGAAAATATGTTTTAAAAGGCTTATATTGTCGAAACGGTAAATTTTAGAACGCTCGACTTTCAACAGAATGTAGTATGCGACCTGTTCTTTATATATATATATATATATATATACACTTAGTTGAATGTAGTATGCGACCTGTTCTTTATATATATACACTTAGTTGAACTCAAATCTCAATTATATAAGAGATATACTAAAATCAATGTTCCTCACAACTTCACATAAAATGGAAGTGCGGTAATCTCCTACGATCTACATTGCTATCCTCGCGTCTCCACAAGTCGACAATCGTCGCACTCGGACAAAGCTTTGGGATCTCCGTTAACCCAGTAAAAACATTTCCTCGCTCTTCAAAGACTGCTGGAATAACAACATCGATCCTTGGATCTCCCCCTCCATTCCTCGCTCTCTAAAGACTGCTGGAATAACAACATCGACCCTTGTATCTCCCCCTCCAAGTCGAAATTTTGGCGGCCATATCAATCTCCCACCATAATTTTAGCGCGTAGATTACTAATGCTTATTACTGATTAGATTAACCGATCTGCGGTTTTTAAAGTATCAGACATAATTTCTTTTAATATTCTCTTCATTACCAAAGAAGAAAATCTTCTTCTAAGGGCCTAAATGCAGAATTTCACCAAATTATGTAGTTGAAGTTGATCCCGTCTTCAATAAGACCTCTTCTCATTGGCTCTGGGCTGGGATCCAACAGCATAATTTATAACAATATTTATAATATTAATTTCCAAACTCGCTGTTGCTATGCCAATTTTAGCATTCTAGAAGCGTCTATTGTGCAATATATCACGTGATCGGGCTCTCCCACGGCCTCGAGCTTGTAACACTACCCTCCTGTGTCACACTTCCAGAATCTATATTTGCTGGTTAAATTGTATCATGGGGACGGAAAATACTCTCATCTTGCCCCAGAATAATTCAATTTTCGGGAGCAATACGTCTTGTGACTGACAACAATAAAATCAGAAAAGCTAACAGCAAAGCCTACATTTATCGACAGAACAATTTATGGTCCTAACCTAGCTGCTTTCCACGTAACATTGTGTTCAATAAGCCTATATATATTGGAATGTGTATACTGGATATTTCAAAAACCCTCATGTATTCCCATCACTATGATGTCCTGCTACCCTATTATGGCATGGACAATCTTAAACTTATGTTTATGGATACTGACTCGTTCATTTATTTGGCTAACACCCAAGATGTATATCAAGACAAGTTGGATTTCCTAGAACACCTGGACACATCTGATTATCCTACTAATCACATATGTTACTCTACATCAAATAAGAAAACGTTGGGGAAATTTAAAGTCGAGGCTTGTGGACAAATTATTAAAGCATTTGTTGGACTTAGAGCTAAAATGTATGCTTTAGACATAAATGGCAAAGAAATCAAAAAGATTAAAGGTATTAGCAGAGGTGTTGTCAAAAATTGTATAAGATTTCAAGATTATAAGGATTGTGTCATGAAAAACAATGTAAAAAGAATACCAATGAACATTATCGCTTCTAAACATCATGACATATCATCTATAAGACTCAACAAAATTGCTTTGTGTCCTGGTGATGTTTAAAGAGTAATTGATTCGAATGGTATAGGTTCACATGCCTATGGTCATTACTCAATCATTGACCATGCTTAAAGAGTTAACTTATCAATATGAAAATCCTCTACCCGTATATAGCAAATACATAAAACAAACAATTTAAAAACAATAGCACTACAAAAATAAAAAACAAAGAAAAGAAAGAAAATGATATTCATGTTTAACAATTAAAAAATAAAAAAATAAACCAACTCTACAATTTATGACAAAAACAATGTATTATGTGTAAATAGTGTAAATATATTTAAAATGAATAAAACTATTGTATGAACACTGTGGACATTTTTAAATACTACCCACCTCTTTTCACTCCTAATGCAAAATGAACTTTGTACATGGACTAAATCAAAAACATGTATACAACAAAATTGGAAAATCCATGTTTTCATATCATGAAATTCGACAACTTAAAACTAACATTCTTTTAAAACGTGAAAAGGGAAATTGGGAAATTGACAAATGTGTAAAGAATAATATGAAAAGAAAAAAAATTAATAAAAGCTTTTACTTTTTAAAACTTAACTGACTTTGTAATCCTAAGCTGGTTGTGCGTAGCGAACATCTTACAGAGTAGTCACAGTGCAAGTGTTAGCTTTCCCTTACTCTCTTTAAGCCTAGCATAAAGATAGTTGTGTGTGCCCTTATATACTTTGGGTGTGTTGATTAGCCTTTGGCCTAGTTTTAAAGGTTAGGTTAGGTAAAGTTAGGTTAGGTAGAGTTAGGTGAGGACATGTTTGGTTAGGTAAACAGAGGTTATGTTAGGTTAGGTGTGTGACCTTGCAGTTTACTCTTTTCGGAAAATCTAAAATGTGAAATCTAAAATCTAAAAATGTAAAATCAAAAACACTAAGATCTAAAAATCTAAAATGTAAAATGTGAAATTTAAAAATGTAAAATCAAAATCTAAACATCTAAAATCTAAAATGAAAAAAATTAAAACATATGAAATCAAAATTTAAAGTCTAAAATCTGAAATGAAAAAAAATCTAAAAATGTAAAATCAAAAATGTAAAAAATAGAAAATCTTACTGGTATTAATTGAAATCTTAAAATGAAGTTTTTTGGAGTGGGGTTATGTTAGGTTAGGTAAAGTTAGATTAGGTAAAGTTAGGTTAGGTAAAGTTACGTTAGGTTAGGTTAGGTTAGGTTATAACTAAGTTTATTATTTGTGCTCTCACATTTGCTCTTACTTTTTGCTTGCATATTTGCTCTCACTTTGAAATTAGGTTAGGTTAGGTTAGGTGAAGTTAGGTTAGGATAGGTTAGGTGAGGTTAAATAAAGTTGGGTTAGGCTGAATGGCAGAGGTATGAATTAAACCAGCCTTTTCTCACTTTTGTCTCACAAGACTGAGTGTACCCCGTTCCACTCGTGAGACCAGAAATTAAATTTCTTGGGAGAGCCAAGAATCGAACCCGGGCCTCTGCAGTGACATTCAAGATTACTAGCCGCAACACCACGAGGGGGATAATATAAGGCTGGTCTTGATTGTACATTATCAATCAACAATAATAATAATAATAACTGTTACGTGCAATGCCCGTACCAACGTTTTTAAATATGTATCTCCCCTATATGTGACTTCCCGACCTTTGAAACGACCGCCTGATGGCTTTGTTCCGATTATGAACACGAGATGGCAGCTTCTATCGGACTTCGGCGCTTCTAGCCGTGGTTCCTTTTTCACCGCTAGAGTGTGTTTGTGGTGCCTTCTAAACTCGTCCTAATCGAGTCACATTTGAAGGCTATTATATTCTACGCCATGGAACAAAAGACTGTAAATACATGATACCGGCAAATTAATTACTTAATAATCACATTGTACTTGAGGTGTCATGCTGTGATTGGACAATTACATTAATATGAATGCAGTGCGGTATTTGACTGTGTATTCTCCGCCATGTTGTAATCTGATAGTCTGTCGTCAAGAAGATAACAACCCGGCTGCTGGTAAAAGTGTATCTCTCCGTGTGCTGGGGGCCGTGGCCCCTAGCCGCTACGAAATGTGGAAAAATGCTAATAGGAATTGCATGAGCTCTTAAGACTGTATTTCGCCTTTTCGCATTGAAGATTGAGAATGAAAGTGATATATTATCGCAACTTGCTGCAAACGAGTGCTTGTCATCTAAACGACGCATGTGCCGGGTTAGCCATTTTTGAGGCACATTTAGTGCCGTATAATATTTTTAAAATTCTGTGTTAATTATTTTATTTTTATTGTGTCTCAACAGAGAAGTTTTAAGGTACGTTATTATTTTTATATATTTTGTTATGGAGCTCCGATATTGGCCTTATATTATTGTTTTAAATTTGTATTTTGTTTCACCTGGTAGGCCTAATTTTTCTCTTTTGCTAGTGTTGCCAGTTATGTAAATTTCTTGTTATCTGCGTACCTTTGGAGACACGCTTCTAATTTGTTTTACGTTGTAAATTTTTTATTTAGTTAGTTTTTGGTAGTCTTTGGGATAGCCCTATTATTGATTTATTTTACGATCCGTTGCAGTCTAAAAAGCCTCATGTCAATAGTGTTAAGGCGTAATTCTTTCCTCTCTTTTTGTTCTCTCTGGTGATTTTAAATTTATTTTTTGCTAATTGTTTGCCGTAATTCGATCGGACATGCGGTCGTCTGTTTGGTGGCCATGTTTGTTTTTTGTTTTGCCCGACTGCATTCTGGTCTTGGGAGTGCAGTCTCTAGGCGTCGAACGGGAAACTCAAACGTGTTGTGGTGTTAGCTTAATATGTTTTTTGGTAACCTTGTTGGTTTAACTTTGTGTTTTTGGTGAATGTTCCTGTGTTTTTCTCCGTCACGAATGTTGTGGATTTCTTAATTGATCTTATTTTATTTTATTAATTTAATTTTCAATTTTTTCGTTTTGCATCGTGGCCGTGATCTCTGCATGTCTGGTCGGTATTGCGTACTAGTATATTATCAAGCCCTTTCTCATTTGGTAATTCCTGCATTCCGGTTTTTTTAAATCTTTTGGGGCATTATTATTTAAATTTTAAATTAACTGTTTTCTTTTCGCTCAGCAAGCATGTTAAAACGTCTCTTGCCTACTTATGTAAATAACTTATGTTGGCTTAAGCCATATGCATCACCAGATACATTTTGTTGTCGCCATAGAGTTTCTTCCTTTTTTATGATTTTGTTAAATTCTTATTTTTCCTTTGCCCCTTTTGATAATTAAATTTTTCTTTTAAATTTTTAAGCAACTGTTGTGGCATTATTTCGTCGGCAACAATTCTATTAGTTATCGGAGGGTGTTTGTAGACGAGCCTGTGCCTTCCACTTCTCCACCTTCCTTCCACCCCTTTTGGTGTTTTTCTGTTGGGACATGTCATCTGGAGGTGATTTTGCTGTTGAAGCGATGCGGACCTCTGAAGACAGGTAAGTAGGCCCATCCACCGCTGGCCATCCCCGGTGTCATTTTGGTTGCAGAACGCGCTCGTGTTCGCTTCTGCAGCCATCCCCTCCTCCTTTCCCACAGGCTCGTTTTATGGACCCTTCTGATGCTGTTGGAGCGGTTGTTGATGGGATCTGTCATGTCAGTGCACTGGATGTTGTTTTATGCTAATCCTTGTCGCTTGTTTCATTTCATGTTTGCCTCTGAGTACCCATGTGGTGATATGTAAGTGACCTGTTCCAAGCGAGGTGTCTGTGCTGGTTTTTATCCTGTTTGTGATGCAACATTCCCGGTGAATATTGAAGCTTGGTAAGTGACTGGCATGTGTTCTTGGCATGGGAAATATGGGTTTGTTAATATTCTGATAGCCTACATGCTACGAGTGAAGACATCGAGGAGCCCTGTCTGATGCTGTTCGCCATGTGGTTTGTGGCAATTATTGTAATTTAGCTTCCTGTTCTCGAGCCAAGCTAGTGGTGACGTCTGCAGTTCTGGGCAGCATTGTGCATGATTTTGTATAGTGTTGTGGCTGTGTTCGAGTGTCAACCTAATCTATGGTGTTGGTAATTGGTAGTTATGGTATTGTTGTGAAAGTGTAAACTGTCCTCGTAATTCCTAAATTTGTTTCCTTCTGTATTGTCTGCCTGCATTCTGTGTTTTTCAAAATGGCCGACAATAATAGTGCTTTTGATTTAATTGACTTAAGAGATAACCTTGTGAATTTGGAGATTTTTTCTGGGGTTGAACGTGAATCACCTCTGTTTACTAGGTCTGAGGTTTTGGGATCGATTACTAGTAGTGGTTTGCCTGCACCTATATTGCCAGGTTCTGGGTCGTCCAGACCACTTAACCCTGGATACGGTCATTCTTCTCATGTTAGGTCACCTAATGATTTCCTGGGTCCTGCCGACCCATTGCATCCCAGTTTTTTCTCTGGCAATGTAAATGTTTTGTCTCCTGTAGAGGGTGTGCGAGCAAGCTACCCTGGTAACAATGTCTCTTTTCCAAATGCTACATACTCGCCTACAGTTAATTATGGGTCGATTCCTCATCCTATTTCTAGTTTCTTAGCTAAGTTGAAGCATTTCAATCTAGATGACGTTACCCAAATGCTCCTATTTTTAAAGCAAGTGTCGAATTGGGTAACCATGCCTCGATTTTTGGGATGCCGGAAAATCAGATTTTCCAACTGTTGTATCCTGTTGCATCCGGTATGCTGCGCGATAAGATGATTGAAGCTATCCACCTCCGCATGTCCTTAGCCATGTTCATTAGGGAAGTGTTGTGGTTTTTTGTCCCTGCGAGTGCCCTTAGTACTCTCGAGCAAAAGTTCTTGTATCGTGTCCAAAGGTTGGACGAGTCACTTAGCGACTATGTCAGTGACATTAAGGTGTATGCCCAGGTATTTGCGTCCCCTTTAACTGAACGTCAGTTGGTGTCGACTATTGTAAATGGGTTTTCGCCTCAATATAGGTCATACATGACTATGTGTACCAAGCCTTCGTCATTTGTCGAGCTAAAACAGGTCATTATAGAGGCTATTGCTGTGAAACATGCAGATTCCCTTCGTGTAGCTAATGTTCCTCCTCCTTCCTTGATGTATTGTCCCCCTCCTTCCTTGATGTCTCGTCCCCCTCCTATGGTTATGTTTCATCCTAGACCCAATGTTAAGGGCCACACGTGCGGTGGCGTGGGACATGTTAAGAAGGTGTGTCCGAATAACCAGGTTGTGTATCGCCAATGACGGGATATTTTGGAGACCAATTCGGATGTTACTTCTAAGGATATTTCTGTGCATGAGAATTTGGGAAAACCCTGTGAAGTTTCTGGTCGCCCTACTAATGAAAATCTTGGTAACTCTTAGAAAACTAATTCATCACGTGCTAATTCTGCTTATGTCGCTGACCTACCTAACCTGTCGGTGAGCAATGTCGTGGCAAGTCAGCCTAATTCTAAACATAATGTGAAACCTGTGGTGCGGGTGTCCTCGTCATCTAATTGTAATCGTTTTAGAGTGAATAATGATTTTGGAATTTCTCCTGTGGCTAAAGGAATATCCCCGTTTATTGAAATTTGTGTTAATGACGAGCCCGTTTCTGCATTGCTTGATTCTGGTAGTGTCGCATCCTTTATAAGCGAGGACTGGTTTTTATCTATGAAGAGTATTTGCAAATTACCTGAGTTAGAGCCTAACAATGAATCTTTTATTTCGGCAAATTGTTCAAACTAAAATATTTTGGGTAGTATGACAGTCAAAATCCATGTTCTAAATTTTTCTTGGAAGTTTAAATTTTTTGTTGCCAGAAATCTTTCTTGTTCTGTGCTCATTGGAGCTAATTTCATGTCCCACGTTGGTATGTTTCTTGATTTTGGTGCTCGCAACTTATGGTTTAAGTTTAATCCGCAAAGTAAGTTGTCATTTAACCCGGTTTTATCTTCTCCTGCTCTCAATTCAGTTAGTGAACCTGTGACTATTGAGGATCTCGATCTGGAAAATTTAACCAGTCTTCAGAAGGATGCCATAAAGAGGTTATGTCAGGAGTATAGTGATGTATTTACTGACAAGTTGGGTGTAACCCATTTGATGGAATACAAGATTGAGCTAACCGATTCTGTGCCGGTGCGTTCAAGCCCGTATCGCCTTGCCCCGCCCAAGATGGCTGAACTTCGGAAGATCATCGACAAGATGTTGGAAGAAGGTGTAATCCAACCCTCTATCTCTGCCTACTCATCCCCTGTATTTCTTGTGCCACAACCTAACGGTGGTTTTCGGCCGGTGGTCGACTATAGGGCTCTTAATCAAAAGGTTGTTTTACAATCCATTCCTTTGCCGGACCTTCATACATGCTTTAGTTGGTTTCGCAACGCGAAGGTGTTCACGATCCTCGATTTTAAATTCTTCTTAATTCCAAATTCCCCTCTCTCCGGAATCCAGGCATGTTACTGCTTTTTCCACTGACTGGAACCTGTTTGAGTATGCCCGTGCCCGTTTGGCCTATCCACCGGAGCCGCTGTGTTGAGCAGACTTCTGGACAAGGTGTTTTCAGAAATTAAATTCAAATTTGTGTACCACTATCTTGACGATGTGGTGATCTATTCTGAGTCCTTCGAGGTACACGTTGATCAACTGAAAGTTGTACTTGATCGGTTGCGTGACGCTGGCCATACCGTCAAATTGTCCAAAGTTTCCTTTGCCAAGTCCAAAATTTCCTTCTTGGGTCATATTGTTTCCGCATCTGGTATCTCCGTGGACCAGTCTCGTACGCAGGCCATCAGAGATTTTAAACCACCCAAGAACGCCAAGGGTGTTGCTCGTTACATTGGTATGGTGAACTTCTTCCGTAAGTTCATCAGTAATTTTGCCGACCGTGCTGCTCCTCTAAATCAATTACGCAAAAAGGCTGTGAAGTTTGAGTGTGGTCCCTCTCAGCAGGCAGCCTTTGAAGATCTTAAGCGTGCACTCTCTAACGCCCCTGTGTTAGACATTCCGGATTTTGGGAAGCAGTACATTGTACAGACGGATGCGTCTGGTAGTGGTGTTGGTTGTGTCCTACTGCAAGAGTCTGATCTGGGCAGGCAACCCGTTGCATACGCTTCTCGTACCTTAACGGACGCAGAGAGGAAGTATTCCATATACGAACTTGAGGGTTTAGCAGTGTTGTTCGCCCTGGAAAAATTCCGTATGTATCTTGAGCACACTAAGTTTCTACTTGAGACCGATAACCAAGCCTTGAGCTGGGTGTTAGGGAAACCCCGTAAAACTGGTAGGATTGCCAGATGGGCAACTAGGATTCTGTCATTCCAGTTCACCGTCCACCATATTCCTGGGTCCGAAAATGCGGTAGCTGATTCATTAAGCCGCTTGTATGAGGAAACAGCCGAAGAGGATATTCAAGGATGTGAACCCGTAAACCTTGTATCACCTGTAAATTATGTCCATGTCGTTCTCAGCAATTCCCCTGTGCTTTTTGAAGATGTGAGGAGATTCCAGAAAGAAGATACCTCCTTTTCTAGCCTAATTGACCGAATCAATTCTGGTGAAGTGATCAAGCCCTACTCTCTAAAGGATGGTGTATTGTGTTGTTCGTCTCGTCATGACCGTCTACCTAAAATTGTGCTCCCGTCGGTCCTCATTCCGGAAATCTTTCGTTACTATCACGAATCTCCTATTGGTGGCCACCTAGGAGTATTAAAGACCCGAGCTAAAATCAGACAGTTCTTCATTTGGCAAAGTATGGATGGCGACATCAGGAGGCTCATTACAAATTGTGCTTCATGTAGTATTAGCAAACCTCCGGTTTCTACTAAGGTTGGCCTGTTGTAATCTGAAACGGCATCTAGACCCATGGAGAGGCTTTTTATCGAACATGTTGCCCCGTTCCCTCGCTCTGGTCGGGGAAACCAATTTGCGCTTGTTTGCACTGACGGTTTCACCCGGTTTAGTTGGATATTCCCCACCAGACAGGCTACGACCAGTTCCGTCATAAAGTGTCTTAATTCCATCTTTTCATCTTTTGGGCCATGTCAGTTCCTGGTATCAGATAATGCCAAGTGCTTTGTATCTCATCAGTTCCGTCAATTCTTATTTGATTATGCTATTTCGCATGTAACCACCACTCCCTATTTCCCTAACCCGTCTCTCGCTGAGCGAGTCAATCGTAATCTCCGTTCTGCTCTGATTGCTTTCCACCACGACGACCTTTCCAAGTGGGATTCTAATTTGCATTGGCTCAATTTTGCTTTCAACACCGCCGTGCATGAGAGCACGCAAGCCACCCCTTTTTCGTTAATGTTTTCGTTTATGGCTAATTCTCCGTTGTCTAATCTGTGGAACCTGCACGATCTCCTTCCAGACAGTTTCACGCCCGAGGATATGAGGGCGAAATTCGACAAGGCTAGAGAGAGTATTAAGGTATCACATGACCAACTTGCCAAGCGACAAAATGCCTGTCGCAAGCCAACTGATTTGGAAACTGGTGATGTTGTGTACGTCCGTAATTACGAGCCCAAGGGCGTCAGTAATCTAGTTTCTAGCAAGTTGACCCCTCGTTTCAAAGGCCCCTGTTATGTAGAGGCATTCCTGACTCCCGTTACTATTCTTATTCGAAACCCTAAGACCAACAAAATTTCCAGAGTGCATCTCTCGCACATAAAACGAGGTGGAGAGAATTGTAATGAGGAAATGCTAGCATAAATTTTGTAAACCGATTTTTGTATAATGTAGAGTATCCCTAGTCTTCATTGAAGCCTTCAGGCATCTGTTCCTTCGGAAATTTTGAATTGGGTTTTAAAAACTCTAGTGGGATACAACTTGTAACTGTTGGGTAATTCCCATTTTATGGTAAATTGTAAAATTGAAACTAATTTTGATGTTTTCATAGAAGATGCTAGCATGTAAGTTGGACTCGGTGGGAGACCTAACTCATGGTGATATTATATACCTGTTTCCTTGGGAATTTGAGTGGTCATTCCTCTACCGTAGCTCTTGCTAAATGTATAGTCGTTCAACTCGCATATTATTGAAATGTACTACTAGTCTGTAAAAAGGTAATCTTGTTATTTAATTAACTATTTGTGAGCACGGATCTAGGGCATGGTCAGCATTTTCCTTCTTAATTTAAATTCAACCTTGTTTCTCTTTTATAAAATGTAGTAAGAATTAGTAATTTCTGTAATTTTTTTTTTTTTGAAATAAGATTAACTTCTGTTTTGTAAATGGCTGCCCTCGCGTCGCATGATATCTGGCTCATTGCTTCCACCTACTTCGTCTAAAGCTAACAACATTGGACTTTTTGAAAATTTACCTAACGTGTCTCGGACTATGAAAGCATTGCAGGTGCTGGTGTTCTGCGTTTCTGAAGACTTATGGACACAGTGAAGCTGTTAACTAAGTGGTTTGCGAGGTGATCAATTATCCCTTCACTGATAATCTGACCCTGCACCCTTCCTATCCAAAACGATGCGGTTTTTGTCCATCAATTGGAGTTAACCGGTGAACTTTATCTTCTGGAAACATGCTTGGTGAATCGACTAGTTATGGAGTACTGCCTATGCCTAGGCATATTCGTGAACGGTGTTCACGCTTATGGCAGGGAGACTGTTACGTGCAATGCCCGTACCAACGTTTTTAAATATGTATCTCCCCTATATGTGACTTCCCGACCTTTGAAACGACCGCCTGATGGCTTGGTTCCGATTATGAACACGAGATGGCAGCTTCTATCGGACTTCGGCGCTTCTAGCCGTGGTTCCTTCTTCACCGCTAGAGCGTGTTTGTGGTGCCTTCTAAACTCGTCCTAATCGAGTCATATTTGAAGGCTATTATATTCTACGTCATGGAACAAAAGACTGTATATACATGATACCGCCAAATTAATTACTTAATAATCACATTGTTACTTGAGGTGTCATGCTGTGATTGGACAAATACATTAATATGAATGCAGTGCGGTATTTGACTGTGTATTCTCCGCCATGTTGTAATCTGATAGTCTGTCGTCAAGAAGATAACAACCCGGCTGCTGGTAAAAGTGTATCTCTCCGTGTGCTGGGGGCCGTGGCCCCTAGCCGCTACGAAATGTGGAAAAATGCTAATAGGAATTGCATGAGCTCTTAAGACTGTATTTCGCCTTTTCGCATTGAAGATTGAGAATGAAAGTGATATATTATCGCAACTTGCTGCAAACGAGTGCTTGTCATCTAAACGACGCATGTGCCGGGTTAGCCATTTTTGAGGCACATTTAGTGCCGTATAATATTTTTAAAATTCTGTGTTAATTATTTTATTTTTATTGTGTCTCAACAGAGAAGTTTTAAGGTACGTTATTATTTTTATATATTTTCTTATGGAGCTCCGATATTGGCCTTATATTATTGTTTTAAATTTGTATTTTGTTTCACCTGGTAGGCCTAATTTTTCTCTTTTGCTAGTGTTGCCAGTTATGTAAATTTTTTGTTATCTGCGTACCTTTGGAGACACGCTTCTAGTTTGTTTTATGTTGTAAATTTTTTATTTATTAATTTTTTGGTAGTCTTTGGGATAGCCCTATTATTGATTTATTTTACGATCCGTTGCAGTCTAAAAAGCCTCATGTCAATAGTGTTAAGGCGTAATTCTTTCCTCTCTTTTTGTTCTCTCTGGTGATTTTAAATTTATTTTATGCTAATTGTTTGCCGTAATTCGATCGGACATGCGGTCGTCTGTTTGGTGGCCATGTTTGTTTTTTGTTTTGCCCGACTGCATTCTGGTCTTGGGAGTGCAGTCTCTAGGCGTCGAGCGGGTAACTCAAACGTGTTGTGGTGTTAGCTTAATATGTTTTTTGGTAACCTTGTTGGTTTAACTTTGTGTTTTTGGTGAATGTTCCTGTGTTTTTCTCCGTCACGAATGTTGTGGATTTCTTAATTGATCTTATTTTATTTTATTAATTTAATTTTCAATTTTTTCGTTTTGCATCGTGGCCGTAATCTCTGCATGTCGGGTCGGTATTGCATACTAGTATATTATCAAGCCCTTTCTCATTTGGTAATTCCTGCATTCCTGTTTTTTTTAATCTTTTGGGGCATTATTATTTAAATTTTAAAGTAACTGTTTTCTTTTCGCTCAGCAAGCATGTTAAAACGTCTCTTGCCTACTTATGTAAATAACTTATGTTGGCTTAAGCCATATGCATCACCAGATACATTTTGTTGTCGCCATAGAGTTTGTTCCTTTTTTATGATTTTGTTAAATTCTTATTTTTCCTTTGCCCCTTTTGATAATTAAATTTTTCTTTTAAATTTTTAAGCAACTGTTGTGGCATTATTTCGTCGGCAACAATTCTATTAGTTATCGGAGGGTGTTTGTAGACGAGCCTGTGCCTTCCCCTCCTCCACCTTCCTTCCACCCCTTTTGGTGTTCTTCTGTTGGACCATGTCATCTGGAGGTGATTTTGCTGTTGAAGCGATGCGGACCTCTGAAGACAGGTAAGTAGGCCCATACACCGCTGGCCATCCCCGGTGTCAATAACAATAAATATTCCATTTAGCAAGTATACGGCCGACCTCCCCCTGTGACTTCATTGACGGTCTCAGAGCGTGGCGGCTATCTTGCGCATTAGCCCTTGCGCCAGCTCTGACTGTCCCCTCCATATGAATAACACAGGACTGGTTTCGCGCGGCGGCCTTCTTGCGCATTAGCCCCTGCGCCAGAACCGCTATATTTATCCTACTTACTGAATATAGGCAATTGAAACTTCGCTGGCCTCATTCAAGTGAGTGCATGTGTTACTTTGGAGAAATACCGATTTTTTGCATTTTTTGCAAACATAGAACTAGAGACTGTGCCACGAGGACGCAAAGGCGTCGTGTAAAAATTGTGACTGGTGAGATTTATTACAATCAGTGGTATTTTATTGCAAAATATGAATCTACCGACAAAATAATCTCTGCCAACATTATTGGTGTATTTTTTGCACATAAGATTAACCAGCTATTCATCGATCTTTACCTAGCACATGGTTGCGTCGTAAAGCACTGCTTGAAGGTTGCAGAAGCCAGTATTTAAATTCTGTAAAAAGGTGGATAGCGCAGGGTCCCTATTTGAAAGAATCCGCACGTGTAAATTCTGTGATTGTATTTTTCACGTACAATTGAAAATAAATCCAGTGCTACAAAAATGTTCTGATTGGAAATTGTACGAGTACACCACATTGTCAAGATGGAACTTCAACCAATTTCTGAGATGATGATTATGGGCTAAAGGATTTACCATTCATTGGGTGAGCTATAGTTTGGTCCAGGAATGTAATAAAATGCACAAGAGAGGCGAGGCGATGACACTAACTTAGCCTCGAACCTGAATGACGACAAAATACCACTGATCGCAAGCATTGAATCTTTGAAGGGCTATTCCAAAAGTAAGGTCCGGTTAAAAAAACATCCAAAATCAAAATTGTTTCCAAAACAATTGTTTTATTGACATTCCTTACGTCTTTCTCTATTTTTCTACATAATATCCATACTTATTTACACTTTTGTCACATCGTTCCTCAAGCTTTTGAATGCCTAATTCGTAGAACTCGGCCACCTGCGAAGCTAACCAGTCTTTAACAGCTTCTTTCACTTCATCATCTGTGTCGAAGCGCTTGCCGCCAAGAAACTCCTTTAGGTAGCGGAACAGGTGGAAATCACTTGGCGTCAAGTTCGGACTATACGGTGGGAGTCTATCTGTTCCCATCCAAATTTCGTGATTAGAGTTTGCGTGTCATTCGCAGTACCAGAAGAGGGGCAGAGAAGATGAAGACAACCCATATGAGCGAATGTTCTTTTTACTCAGGAAGTATTAACAAGAGCGAGTGATTCAGTTTGATGAAATAAAGGATTGTACAGTATGTTTCCTTGTGAATTTATCATGACTGGAAAAAATAATATTTTATGTTCTCGTAGAGAAATAAGTTGAAAACTCTAACGTTTTAAAAAATATATTAAAAGTATTATTTACAAACACACAGATATCCAAAAACATGCATTCGAATATTAAATATAGATCTAAATATCTATACAGTTTTGTTTCAATAGGTCAAATTCTTAATGAGAAAAATGAACATGAACTTTACAAATTTAGCATGACGGAGATAGAGCCTACAACCTCCCCTTCGATGTAAATTGAACTTTCGTAGAGGGATGATGATTGATTTGCAGTAGGATCAGGTGTGGATTGTATTTGATTAGGGACTAATTTGCTCGTTTATTTTTGAATCTAGGACTTCTAGAGGGGATGTCTAGGATTTAGCCAGGGTGTCTATGTTCATACAAGGACTAGTTGAGATTAGTTAAGAGCGGAATAGCCGTACTAACTGCTTTAAGAAGTAGGATAGGGATCTGTTTTTTTTATAAATTCAGAGAATTTCGCCTAAGCCTGGGACCATATTTATTTAAGAATTGCTTTTTCCTGCGGATGTGTTCTTTGGGCTGGTTAACTGACCACTCTTCTTCGTACCCGACACTACCTGAGAGTAACATTCTCATGCCGAGCTAGTCTAAGGACACATCCGATCCTCTCGGTGTATATTTTGTTGGAAAGGGGCTCGTGAGGGCTGATCTCGACCCCCAGTCCCACGATATACCGGACTAACGGGCACAGTACGTGCAGTTATGTGATGCTTTAAAGCATTTTAAATTCAAAACCAACATGTCTAAACAAGACTTAATCTAATGGCATCTAATTCAATGCAATTGTTCTCATAAAATCAATATGACGGCTGTGAAAAATTTTAAAATTAAGTTTTCGTTTTTTTGTGCCCTAATCGTCGAAATGAACATTTAAACAAGTAGTTCCATGAAGAACTAAATAGCCTATTTTCATATATCCCATGGTCTTTTCCAGTAAAACTCTCCTGCCTATTACAAGGAATACTAAATAGCTTTTGGTTCACCATCACCACTACAATGAGAGGTTATGTGCTTTCAATATCGGTGATTGAGACGCCTCTATCTGTAATGCAAGACCGGACCTCAATGCTACCCTCGATTGCTTCAAGGTGGCGATTCGCGTGGCCCCAGCCTGTTGAAAACGTGGGTCTGTTTACATACGTTGTTTCAGTTTCCTACCGATGAAAGTTGGCGATAACAAGTGTTTCCTTTGTAGAATATTGGTGCGTGAGAATGAATTTGTTAGTCGGTTGATATTTAGTATCTGTAATTATTGTGGGATTTGAAGCCATTTTTTCAGTGTTGCCTTACTAAACTCTTGTTATCTGTGACGTAGGAATGTTTGTTTGGAAGTTATGAATTGGGCCGCTCTTGCTGTGTGCTGGTTTGTAAGTCTAACTACGGCAATGCTTCTCATACAACTATTTTTAAGTTTCCTGAGGAAACAACATTAAGACAAAAATGGATGAGAAGTATACATCGTGACAATTTTGTGTTCAGTGAGAAATCAGTAGAATGCATACACCATTTTGAGGATAAGTTTGTGGTAAGGGAAGACGTGTTCCCTATTGTAAATAGTGAACCTATTCGAGTTCCTCGAAAAATTCCTAAACTAAGTGATGATGCTTACCCCACAACTTCCCATAATCGACCCTCTTATCTAACAGTTAGGCTTAGTAAAGAAAGGAAAGATCCTGAAAAACGTGTGCAGCAGATATTACAGAGAGATTTGGATAACTTTAATGAATGGTGTGAACAGGATACCATTGCAAATTTCGACTCTTTCATAAGTAAAGTTATGAATAGGCCGGTAAATCCATTTATAACAATTGTGAAGAAAGACTATGCCTTTTTGTTAAAATAGATGCTAATGCTTATTGCGATGTTCCATCAGTGTCAATGTGTTTCAAAGTGTCGAGTGACTTACAGACATGTGTTTTACAAGAATCTGTGCTTACCTTAGGAAAAGTACTCTTGGAGTGCAACGGAAGCAAGGCATATAAATGTGACAAATGGAGCAAGCTGGATAATTTGGTGAGTTCTCTTGTCAAGTATAATGATGAATCTGTATCGCTCTCTGAAAGGGTAACTTCATGGATAAATGTTACAAAGGAGGGCCTGCAACTTGATGCTGATGAGAATGTAGAGAGGGCTGGCAAGGTGAAATTTGCATTAGAACAGTTGAAGCTTGTTTTTGCTTGTCAGATTATTTAATCACCAGACCTGCAATTATGGGCCGCAAGTCTCTCATACCCACACCCTGTAGCTTATCAATCTTTAGGAAGGCCACACTACCTCACCATGTTTATCTCAGGCAATTCTTGTCCAAAATAGGTCCAAACAGTTCAGGTGTTGGGCCTTTGCCAAAATCCTTTTTGAAAGAAGAAATGAAGCTCCTGAATGATGAGGAGAAGGTTGTTACTGTACATTCCAAACTCACATATAAAGGAGGGAAAATAATAGGGATGGCTGAAAATAGCTCAGGAGCAGACTCGGCCTGCACCATACAAGCTTTCATGTTTTCCTTTTTACGTTCAGGCAGTAAAGATATAATAGGTCTTTCCCAGTGAGAAACCTAAATGCAAAAACTCTACTGACTCTAACCATTGACGTTTTAAACTTGATGGACGAGCTTCAATTTCATGTAGTCTGTTTGGTATCAGATAACCACAGCATGAATAGGAAGATGTTTGAACTCTTGGATGCTGGTACTCTAAACCCTGCATTACAAATACCTGCAATACCTAATACCTCCAAGTCACTATTTCTTCTGTTCGACAGTGTGCATTTGCTGAAATGTGTAAGGAACAATTGGTTAAATCGACCCAGTCAAACGTTTGTCATTCCCAGCACTGAGCAGACAATTCCCATAATAGAGAGCATGCTAGATGTTACTGAAAATGAATTAACTTTTCAGTACACAAATGTCGAGGCAAAGCTATCACATATTAGAGATCTATTCCATTCTGAAAGGCATATGATTCTAAAACTGGCTCCAAATTTGTCAAGAAAGGCTTTGTATCCCACTGCTATAGAGAGACAGAATGTCTATACCATGACCATATTTGATGCCAAAAATATAGTGGCATTGGATACCCTTAAAAGTGAGGGTGTTGCTATTTCTGATGGGACTGTCCAGCTTTTGAAATTAATTTCAAAGTGGTGGACAATTTCAAACGTTCAGCACCAAATGATAGAAAAGTACACCCGAAATTATGCAAATCCTAGTAGTGGCCCCAATCATATAAAGCTTGTCTTTTTGGAAACTTTGAAATCATAGTATGTTGACATATGGCATAGGAACATCTCACAAAATGATGGAAAATTGGGCAATGAAACGTTCTTAGCATTTACACACACACTGACTGCAATTGTCCAGCTATGTAAATATATTTTGAATACATATAAGTGGTCCTACTTCCTGACAGCTAAGCTGCAGACAGATGGCTTATAAAGCAGGTTGGGATCATACAGAAGATTAAGTGGCTGCACATATAATGTCTCGGTAGAGCAAGTGCTAGAATCGGAACGGAGACTCAAGGTATTAAGTCGGCAAAGTTAGAGCAATTTACTCTCAAGGACCTGGCAGTTAGGGGAAGGTGCTGTACCTTGGGTCAAATTACAGTTTTATATTTTTCCCTGTTTATCGCGAAGTAATAAAATTAACTGAACACTGCCATAAGATACGGCACTCCTTTGCCTAACAAACTCCATTTTAACTTGATTATTGAATTGCATATTATTTCTATATTACCTTATTTGAAACATCTTACACACTGACCCAATGTGTTGTACCTCAGGTCACTGTGTGTTGTACCTTGGGTTGATATTCAATGATACATAATAACACGTTTAAACAATAATTTATAATTATAAGTTTCGACTTGAGTAAGGAAAATGTATTTAGCTGTCAGTTTTAAATCACAGTAGCATTACAAAAGTTTACTTCACTATACAATCACAAAATTAGAACGTAAATTTTAAATAAAAACAAAATTGGAACGTAAAATCCTAACCTATATGATGGACCAAATTAGCCCATAAAACATCAAGAAACATAGGCTGCACGAATTCAAACTAATAGCAACATCACTTTAAATGTATTGCTTTACATTATAATCAACAGAAATTGAAACTCGCAAAACTTGGCGCTCAGAATGCCCCTCAGCAAATGGAGGTGCAAGCTTCCTTTCAATGTCCTCGCTCGGAATCACCTAAATATCATCCTTGTCCTGAATGAACTTATTTGAAGTGCCAACCCTCTTGAAATATTTAACACCATACTCCCCACAAGAACCGACGCTCGCTAAAATGCAGCGTCAGGTCATGGCTTCAAGCTCTCTGCTGACTCGGTAGACGCGTGGATTCGAGCCCCACCGTCGGTCGTCCTTGAAATGGTTTTCCGTGGTTTCCCATTTTCAACTCCAGGCTAATGCTGGGACGGTACCTTCCGACAGGCCACGGCCGCTTGCTCCACATCCTTGCCCAGTTTCATTCACCATCATTCATTTCATCTCTCATTAACTCCTCTCATGAGGTTGGCGTCAGGAAGGGCATTCGGCCGTAAAATCCATCTGCCACTAAGACTTCCGTCGCATGTCATCCCCGACCCCGTTGGAAAACGGAAATAATAAGGGGTATACATACATACACTGCCCACAAGAAGCATCACTTAACACTTGTTGGTAATTTTCTGAGAAAATTATAGCTCTCTCTAGGACTCCTACATCTGTTGGGGGCCTAGTCTTTGCACTTTTACTCCAAGGTGAAGGTTCTGTAACCAAGAGAAACGTCACAGTGCTGTACCTTGAATCGAGCCAAGGTACAACACAACAATCAGAGGGATGCTGAGATAGCATTAGGGATTCAACTTATAAAAAGCTCTATAAGCAGTGTAGTTGTGGTGTGTCCTTGATAGAGATTGTTAAAAAATGTGTTAAAGTGTTTGCGAAAATATTTGTTAAGAACTATTCCTAAGTGTTGCACGATAGAAATGTGTCCAGGGAATTGTCCAAGAAGTTTGAGAACCAGGCGCAAAAAAGAAACCCCACTCAGGAGCGTAGAGTAAAAGTAAACATGCGCAAGGATTTGAAACTCAGCAGCAAGTAAGGTAAATAATATCATACATTTATTTATTGTTATGTAACATTTGCAGCAATTTATTTTGGCTGCAGCTGGGTCCAGATTGATGATCTCCATCCACCTTCAAACCTGAACCTAATTTATTCCTGGAATAAGTATAAACATGGGACAGCCATTTCTTCTAGTAATATTATGTGATGTGTAAGTTAGTTGATCGCGAAGCTTTTTCATGCATGGAACAGTGATTTTCCCAATAGTGTCGTTTTCCTCATCTCAAATTACCGCAGTGTACGTCATGATTTCATGTAATCCAAAAACAGCAGTCGGGCTTCGACGGCCGCCATACTTTTTCTATGTTACGGTCTCAGAATTAGAGTCGGTCTTGTGTAATGAACCACGAGAATTGTATGAAGAGTTACCGTGCTAAGTGTCGCTGCTCACAGGTCACAAGGAACATTTATATAAATAATTAAATTTCGCATTGCCGCCATATTGGATTTGTGTTCATTAGATTATTGAAAAGCCCATAGGTGAACTTATGTTAACAGCCTCTATCAACATACAAAATTTCAGTTTGATTGCTGTAATAAATCTGGGGATATTGAGAACCGTCGAAATATTTCGGAGGATCGCCATGTTGGATTGTTGTACTGTATATGTACCATTAGATGAAGAATATTACATAGGTTTATTATTCAAACGTTCACTTCAATCGTATGATTAGTAAGCAAAAAATAGAAAAATAATTTTCCCATAACGCACAGCCGCCATCATGTTGTAATGAGAAACATTGAATTGAATCAGATGCCAGTAGATTAAATCTTGTATAAACAATTATTGTACCAAGTTTCACTGCGCTTGGTTCATTAAATCACGATAAAATGCTTTTTAAATATTGTAACTTCGCTTGGCCACCATGTTGAGTTTGTACCTAACATGTGCTTAACTATTACATACTGTAGCTGAACTTATCTTACAAGGGGAGGATACGATGTATGGGTCACCGATTCGAACCATCTTTAGTACACGTGTAGGGCATGACTAGGCGTATACCAGGTGCAAGTAGTAGGGTGCGCTTCTCAGCCGATTCCGAGAAATTAATTATTAATTATTCGTAATTGCTGTAGCGCGTTCATGTGCGCTGTACGTTGACTTGAAGCCAAGGAATGCATGGTTCAGCGGTAAGAGCCCTGCTTCGTTAGCGTGGGATCACTGGTTCGAATCCCACCGGTGAGCCTCTTTTTTTATTTATTTTTTAAACATAGGCAATTCGTACAACTGTAGGTGTCGTGAATAATGTTCATTTTTCAGTCACTTGTAACAACGTGTTCTGTGAGCGGGAAAAGGGATTCTGAAATCATCGTATGGGGTTGAACGTTTGTGACATTACATAATGTACAGTCGGGGCATTGAAAATACATTGGTATTATAAATGGTCAGGTGTACTCTATTATAAGTATACGTTTATACACTGAAGGCCCAGTCTGTTCCGTTCATTGCACGTCAGTGAACCATCAGACCATCCCGTACCCCGCAAATAGTGTCTCATGTATGGGTATTGGTTGTGATACCGTTTTTACTATTCATGACATTCATCAACACACAAAATTTTCTATTTTTTTACACACTCATAATACAGAACAATTCCAATACTTTTTTTCTTCACTGCCTACTTGATATTTCTACTCTCGCACTGCCTTTTTGTTACTCTGTTCTCGCACTGCCTTCTCGATACTCTGTTGCTACAGTTGGAAAGTGTTTGGAACTGGCGAGGTCACCTGCACACAAACTAACGATAACGGTGGGCAGGAGGATAAACGGTTAACCCAGGAAACGTTGAATGCCGCATTCGTTCCTTGGCTCTTGAGGTAGCTACATCATAAGATTGGGAATAATTGTGCGATGTCGGATATTACACGTTATAGTGATGTGCCGGTGCCTACGAAGGCCGATGAAAGTGGACCGCATTCAAATTCCGCGACGAGAATGTAATCTCCTGTAAGATTTATTCCCACTCCCCTTTCCCGCTCACATAACACGTTATTACAATTGACTGCAAAATGAACATTATTCACGACACCTACTGTTGTAAGAATTGCCTATGTAAAAAAAAAAATGCTCATCGGTGGGATTCGATCCAGTGATCCCACGCTTACGAAGCAGGGCTCTTACCGCTGCACCATGAGCTTTCTGGATGCATGTTAACGAACAGCGCACATGAACGCGCTACAGCAATTACGAATGATTAATAATTAATTTCTCGGAATCGGCTGAGAAGCGCACCTTACTACTTGCACCTGGTATACGCCTAGTCATGCCCTACACGTGTACTAAAGATGGTTCGAATCGGTGACCCATACATCGTATCCTCCCCTTGTTAGTATTCATTATCACCGTCAGAATCGCAGGGTGATTTCAGTAATAGTTTCGTAGATATAGAATGCCGGTGAAATACTTCGCACAGTCGCCATGTTGGATTGGTGAGGTATATTACAATTGAAAGGACACGGTCAGGGTCGGACAAAATAGTAATATGTCCTAACTGAGTTTCATTAAAATCGCTCCACCAGTTAGATTTTATTAGTGAATGGGAAGAGGGACACACGTACACACAGTTGGAAAAAAGTGATCTCTTGAGCCTATCTTTTAGCCTACATTCAGTTTTTGCACACAAAAAAGTAGACTTATGAGATCTACACAGGACCAACAATTGTGTGTCTGTCTGTGTATGTGTGAGTGTGTGTGTATGTGTGTGTGATTTGGCATGTCTGTCCCCCCTATCAATTCAAACACGGTGAAACGGAATCGAACGAAATTTAGTACTAGCAAAGGACACCTCAGTGCCGCGTTTTATATCGCCACCGTCTTGACGGAAACGTAATGGCGGCCACCTCTACGTTCAATGCTTAAATCAAATTACGACTAGCCTAATCATCTGATCTCTACCAAATTCTGCAACAACTTACCTTCATGTGCGAAGCGTCTCTTGACCAACCTACAAGGTCATCAGCCCAATAGTTTGAAGATGGCGGCCGTGTATGTGTGCAAATCGATCCTCCCTGTCAATTCAAACACAACGAACCAAATCGAACCACCTTTGGTACAGAGGTAGCACTAGCAAGGGACAATTCAGCGTCTTGTTGTATATCGCCGCCATCGTAACAAAAGCGAAATGGCGCCCACCCAAATGTTCAGAGCGTAAATCAAATTACGACTAACCTGATCGTCCGATCTCTACCAAATTTTGTAACAATATACTCCAATGTGGGAAGCAACTTTCACCTAACCTACAAGGTCATCAGCCAAATAGTTTCAATATGGCGGACGTATGAATCATGCAAGTATTATAGCCTAACAGTAACTTACGATTCAGCGAGGCCCAGCCTAACCAAATCCGGGTATCGTACAGAAGGTGGTTTAAACTGTCCTCAAGGAGGAGACCGGTAGGATATTTTCATTTTATATTAGAATAATACACCGCAGCAGTGATTACCAGTTCAGGCTAGCCGTGCCGTATCGCGCCGGGCCGTGTCGTCCCGTTGGGTCAAGGCTATTGCTCTGCTCGATAAACCATATTTCAGCGCTGGGCCGTGTCGTCCCGTTGGGTCAAGGCTATTGCTCTGCTCGATAAACCATATTACAGCGCCGGGCCGTGTCGTCCCGTTGGGTCAAGGCTATTGCTCTGCTCGATAAACCATATTACAGCGCCGGGCCGTGCCGTCCCGTTGGGTCAAGGCTATTGCTCTGCTCGATAAACCATATTTCAGCGCTGGGCCGTGCCGTCCCGTTGGGTCAAGGCTATTGCTCTGCTCGATAAACCATATTACAGCGCTGGGCCGTGCCGTCCCGTTGGGTCAAGGCTATTGCTCTGCTCGATAAACCATATTTCAGCGCTGGGCCGTGTCGTCCCGTTGGGTCAAGGCTATTGCTCTGCTCGATAAACCATATTTCAGCGCTGGGCCGTGTCGTCCCGTTGGGTCAAGGCTATTGCTCTGCTCGATAAACCATATTTCAGCGCTGGGCCGTGCCGTCCCGTTGGGTCAAGGCTATTGCTCTGCTCGATAAACCATATTTCAGCGCTGGGCCGTGTCGTCCCGTTGGGTCAAGGCTATTGCTCTGCTCGATAAACCATATTTCAGCGCCGGGCCGTGCCGTCCCGTTGGGTCAAGGCTATTGCTCTGCTCGATAAACCATATTTCAGCGCTGGGCCGTGTCGTCCCGTTGGGTCAAGGCTATTGCTCTGCTCGATAAACCATACTTCAGCGCTGGGCCGTGTCGTCCCGTTGGGTCAAGGCTATTGCTCTGCTCGATAAACCATATTTCAGCGCTGGGCCGTGTCGTCCCGTTGGGTCAAGGCTATTGCTCTGCTCGATAGACCATATTTCAGCGCCTGGCCGTGTCGTCCCGTTGGGTCAAGGCTATTGCTCTGCTCGATAAACCATATTTCAGCGCTGGGCCGTGCCGTCCCGTTGGGTCAAGGCTATTGCTCTGCTCGATAGACCATATTTCAGCGCCGGGCCGTGCCGTCCCGTTGGGTCAAGGCTATTGCTCTGCTCGATAAACCATATTTCAGCGCCGGGCCGTGTCGTCCCGTTGGGTCAAGGCTATTGCTCTGCTCGATAGACCATATTTCAGCGCTGGGCCGTGTCGTCCCGTTGGGTCAAGGCTATTGCTCTGCTCGATAGACCATATTTCAGCGCTGGGCCGTGTCGTCCCGTTGGGTCAAGGCTATTGCTCTGCTCGATAAACCATATTTCAGCGCCGGGCCGTGTCGTCCCGTTGGGTCAAGGCTATTGCTCTGCTCGATAAACCATATTTCAGCGCCGGGCCGTGTCGTCCCGTTGGGTCAAGGCTATTGCTCTGCTCGATAAACCATATTTCAGCGCCGGGCCGTGTCGTCCCGTTGGGTCAAGGCTATTGCTCTGCTCGATAAACCATATTTCAGCGCCGGGCCGTGTCGTCCCGTTGGGTCAAGGCTATTGCTCTGCTCGATAAACCATATTTCAGCGCTGGGCCGTGTCGTCCCGTTGGGTCAAGGCTATTGCTCTGCTCGATAAACCATATTTCAGCGCTGGGCCGTGTCGTCCCGTTGGGTCAAGGCTATTGCTCTGCTCGATAGACCATATTTCAGCGCCGGGCCGTGTCGTCCCGTTGGGTCAAGGCTATTGCTCTGCTCGATAAACCATATTTCAGCGCCGGGCCGTGTCGTCCCGTTGGGTCAAGGCTATTGCTCTGCTCGATAAACCATATTTCAGCGCTGGGCCGTGTCGTCCCGTTGGGTCAAGGCTATTGCTCTGCTCGATAAACCATATTTCAGCGCTGGGCCGTGTCGTCCCGTTGGGTCAAGGCTATTGCTCTGCTCGATAAACCATATTTCAGCGCTGGGCCGTGTCGTCCCGTTGGGTCAAGGCTATTGCTCTGCTCGATAAACCATATTTCAGCGCCGGGCCGTGTCGTCCCGTTGGGTCAAGGCTATTGCTCTGCTCGATAGACCATATTTCAGCGCTGGGCCGTGTCGTCCCGTTGGGTCAAGGCTATTGCTCTGCTCGATAAACCATATTTCAGCGCTGGGCCGTGTCGTCCCGTTGGGTCAAGGCTATTGCTCTGCTCGATAAACCATATTTCAGCGCTGGGCCGTGTCGTCCCGTTGGGTCAAGGCTATTGCTCTGCTCGATAAACCATATTTCAGCGCCGGGCCGTGTCGTCCCGTTGGGTCAAGGCTATTGCTCTGCTCGATAAACCATATTTCAGCGCTGGGCCGTGTCGTCCCGTTCGGTCAAGGCTATTGCTCTGCTCGATAGACCATATTTCAGCGCTGGGCCGTGTCGTCCCGTTGGGTCAAGGCTATTGCTCTGCTCGATAAACCATATTTCAGCGCTGGGCCGTGTCGTCCCGTTGGGTCAAGGCTATTGCTCTGCTCGATAAACCATATTTCAGCGCTGGGCCGTGTCGTCCCGTTGGGTCAAGGCTATTGCTCTGCTCGATAAACCATATTTCAGCGCCGGGCCGTGTCGTCCCGTTGGGTCAAGGCTATTGCTCTGCTCGATAAACCATATTTCAGCGCTGGGCCGTGTCGTCCCGTTGGGTCAAGGCTATTGCTCTGCTCGATAAACCATATTTCAGCGCTGGGCCGTGTCGTCCCGTTGGGTCAAGGCTATTGCTCTGCTCGATAAACCATATTTCAGCGCCGGGCCGTGTCGTCCCGTTGGGTCAAGGCTATTGCTCTGCTCGATAAACCATATTACAGCGCTGGGCCGTGCCGTCCCGTTGGGTCAAGGCTATTGCTCTGCTCGATAAACCATATTTCAGCGCTGGGCCGTGCCGTCCCGTTGGGTCAAGGCTATTGCTCTGCTCGATAAACCATATTTCAGCGCTGGGCCGTGTCGTCCCGTTGGGTCAAGGCTATTGCTCTGCTCGATAAACCATATTTCAGCGCTGGGCCGTGTCGTCCCGTTGGGTCAAGGCTATTGCTCTGCTCGATAAACCATATTTCAGCGCTGGGCCGTGTCGTCCCGTTGGGTCAAGGCTATTGCTCTGCTCGATAAACCATATTTCAGCGCTGGGCCGTGCCGTCCCGTTGGGTCAAGGCTATTGCTCTGCTCGATAAACCATATTTCAGCGCTGGGCCGTGTCGTCCCGTTGGGTCAAGGCTATTGCTCTGCTCGATAAACCATATTTCAGCGCTGGGCCGTGTCGTCCCGTTGGGTCAAGGCTATTGCTCTGCTCGATAAACCATATTTCAGCGCCGGGCCGTGTCGTCCCGTTGGGTCAAGGCTATTGCTCTGCTCGATAAACCATATTTCAGCGCTGGGCCGTGTCGTCCCGTTGGGTCAAGGCTATTGCTCTGCTCGATAAACCATATTTCAGCGCTGGGCCGTGTCGTCCCGTTGGGTCAAGGCTATTGCTCTGCTCGATAAACCATATTTCAGCGCCGGGCCGTGTCGTCCCGTTGGGTCAAGGCTATTGCTCTGCTCGATAAACCATATTTCAGCGCTGGGCCGTGTCGTCCCGTTGGGTCAAGGCTATTGCTCTGCTCGATAAACCATATTTCAGCGCTGGGCCGTGTCGTCCCGTTGGGTCAAGGCTATTGCTCTGCTCGATAAACCATATTTCAGCGCTGGGCCGTGTCGTCCCGTTGGGTCAAGGCTATTGCTCTGCTCGATAAACCATATTTCAGCGCTGGGCCGTGTCGTCCCGTTGGGTCAAGGCTATTGCTCTGCTCGATAAACCATATTACAGCGCCGGGCCGTGCCGTCCCGTTGGGTCAAGGCTATTGCTCTGCTCGATAAACCATATTTCAGCGCTGGGCCGTGTCGTCCCGTTGGGTCAAGGCTATTGCTCTGCTCGATAGACCATATTTCAGTAGATTGATATCCTTTTACGAATGTACTGAACAAAATACAAATTTAGTATCAAATGGTTTATAAAAACGTCAGAAAACGCTCATGAAATCGTTCATTGCAAGACGAAATATTGTAGGCAGTTAAACTAAAACTGTTGTTAACGCAATGTTAATATTGCTCGTCTGTTGCGTAATGGTAGCGTCTCACACTCATAGCGTGGAGGTTCGTGGTACAAATCCAAGTGAGTTCAATTTTTTATTTTTATTTTACTTCTTTATACATTAATTGATTTATAACTACTTACACGCTATAATGTTAAGCATATATAGTGTGTATTAGCAATCGAAAATATTACGAAGTACGTCCAGAAAGTAAGTTCCATTTGGTAATAACATTAAATTGTGTACAGATACAGAAAAATTATTTATTGCACAAAATTCTACAACCCTTAAACTACTTTTCCACATAACTGCCGAAATGTTGCAGGCATTTGTCGTAGCGTGGCACGAGTTTTTGTATACCTTCTTCATAGACGTGTGCCGCCTGTGTCTTCAACTAGTTGTACGTTCCGCTGCAGCGCAGTTCCGTCATATGCGCGGTAGACGCTCTGTATCAAGGAGAAGAAACGTGCGCCATTTGGAGAGCGCTGTCAGCCACGTACGCGTTGTTGTGCATGTTTACTCGTACAATGTCGGTGTTGATTGAAAATCCCGCCGCTTGTGAAATCAGATCTGTGATTCGTATTCTGAATGCTAGGAAAATGAAACCAATTGAAATGTATCTGCAAATTTGCGAAGTGTATGGACAAAATGCGAAGAGTGATTCAGTGGTGAGAAGATGGGTCCGACAGTTCAATGAAGGACGAAGCGCAATACAGAATAAGCGCCGAGGGTTGCTGTCAAAAGGTGTTGTTTTTCTTCACGACAACGCACGACCACACACTGCAAATGTGACGAAATACCTCCTACAGGGATTTGGCTGGGACGTGTTTGACCACCCTCCGTACATCCCTGACCTCGCTCCTAGCGACTTTCATCTGTTCACACATCTCAAGTCTTTCCTTGGCGGTCAACACTTCAACAATGACGACGAGCTGAAAGAAGATGTTTCCAACTGGTTGAAGATACAGGCGGCAAACTTCTATGACGAAGGTATCCAAAAACTTGTGCCACGCTATGACAATTGCCTGCAAAAGTTCAGCAGTTATGTGGAAATGTAGCTTAAGGGCTGTAGAATGTTGTGCAATAAATATTTTTTCTGTATCTGTACACAATTTAATTTTATTACCAAACGGAACTTACTTTCTGGACGTGCCTCGTATATACTAGCAGTAGTGCCCGGCTTGGCCCGGTGAATTTATTTGTTTTATGGATGATAATGAATACTACTACAGAACTGGCACAAGATACTTAAACTAACAGAAAAATATTTTAAACATATAACATTTTGTGGTGTTCGTGGGGGTGATAAGTAGTACAGTATAATGGACGTAACATTCAGGTAATTTTCCGTAATGTTAATAATAATTATTATTATTAATAGGGAAACTACTACTTACTAACTTCGGTTCTGACACAGATAATTTAGAAACGAATTGAAAAATATGATTGGAAAGAGGAGTAAGTGAAATAAGAGACACTGCCTAGGGCCTATATCTCATTGGCTGTTAGAAATGTAGAGGCCAATAGTGTGGTCTTTTGTCGCATAGTGCCGTAGGAAAATAATCACAGCACTTAGGAAAACTTCGGCTGTCCCGAGCTCCTGAGGTAGCAATAATGTCATTTATCACCACATAGTGCTGAAGGACAAGGATCGGAGTAAATGAAAGTAAATTTGAAACCACCAACGCTTATTGCAGCTGAAAATCTCAATGTACTGCACCAACACCATCACACTTATACAGAGGCATAATATTTTCATGATGATAACTGTTCTAAGGGACCTAAGAAATGTTTTTGCACTAATCACTCCCCATGACTGTAATTAATAAACAACGCAAGTTGTAACAATTTTAGCAATTCTGCACCAAAACACGGGTAGGGGCGGCGTGATGCAGCTCGCATTGCCAGCCAACAAAAGACTTACTAAAATATTTTTACAGTTACACTACTACGGATATGAATGAGGCTAGGGCCTTAAAACGTCGTTTTCAAGTTCATTTTGTCTGTTATTCTAAATGTAGGGAATGGAGAGGGTTGTCCAAAATATTAAGTGGTCAGTGTTACTCGTCGGGTTCCAAAGGGTAAGTACATAAAGTTTGGTTCAGATCGGTGAAACGGTGTAGATTTGTGCCAAAGGACCTAAATGCAGGGAGTGGAACGGTCTGTCAGAAATTCCAAGTAGACAGTTTTACTCGTCAGGGTCCAAAGGGTATGTATGTAAAATTTGGTTAAGATCGGTGAAACGGTGTAGATTGTATAAATAACAGACAGACAAACAGACAGATAGACAAACATTGAACTTTATATATATAGAAGATACTTATAACACCACTTATTTCAACACTCTACTACAGCGATTAAAACTCGTTGTCCTTGATCCGCGGTAGAGTCTATTGTTGTTGTTGTTGTTGTTTTTGTTGTGGATTCTTTAGGGGTTTTGTGACATCAAGGTCTTGTAGCCCCTTGTACTTGGGTGTGTGTAGAAGTTGTCTGATAACCAGTGTCACTGTGATGTCTGTAGGTTTTCTTTTATGTGTGTACTTTTATACGAGGAAGGGTTTGGGTAGGAAGCTGTTGATTCATTTGAGATGCATGGACATCATGGTCATTTAGCCCCGTGTACCTGGGTAAGTGTTGAATCTTGTCGGATTACTTGTGTTATTGTGATGGCTGTATTAGTGTGTGTAACTTATATATAATTCAGGTGAGGAATCAATCAATGAAAGTATAATACCCGTATAGCACGTTGTGTTTCAACACGCTACTACAACCAATATTCAATTATACTCCTTGAAAAGGACAAAGACTTATAACTATACCCATGCATTTAGGTCTCCCATAAGACCAACCCCTCGTCCACGTCGTGGGAGATGGGCAACGGCACAAAGTAAGGGATTGCCGGTAGGAGTGAAGTACAGTGGGGACCTCGTGTATCCCAGGATCGTAACGGTAGCTGTGAAGGCCCTACAGGAACCCTAAAAAGTGAATACTAACGGGGCTCTGGGGAAGAGACTGAGTGGAAGGCGGATGAGGGTGATGGATATAACATCCCAACGGCGAAAAGGCAGAAGTACCACCAGCCGACAACTGCTGCTTTGCAGTCAGTAGAGGGATCTACAAAGGCTAAGGGAGACAACCTCTACAGGAAACTGCCGCGCGCCTAGAAGCGGAAAGGGGCAGCCCCCAACATGATAGGGTGCTTGGGCTGATAACCTATGCTCACCCGAATAAATTCTATCAAAGAAACCGAAACGAGACATAGCCAGACTGATTCAAAAGCCCCGACATTTGCTATGAGAAAGGACACTCGAATTGGATTCTGGAACATTCAGATGGAGAACCATAGAACTCAGTAAGAGAACAAAATTACGGATTTTCAATAGCGAAGTCAAATCGGTGCTGCTATATGCATGTGGAACTTGCAAAGTGACCAAATCCTTGACATGAGAGATTCAGCCCTTTGTAAATAAATGTCTTAGGAACATCGTAGGAATACACCGGCCAGTTGTGGTGTGAAATGAGCAATAATTGTGGAAGAGGACAGATCAACTGTTGGTCGAACAGCAGATCAAGAAAAGAAAGTGGCAATGGATCGGTCATACACTGCGCAGATCTGATGACAGCATTGCTAAACAAGCCATGGAGTGGAATCCACAGGGCCAAAGGAGAAGAGGAAGACCTAGAATGACATGGAGAAGATCAGTGGAGGAAGAGAGCGAGCAGCTTGGTTACTCGTGGGGAAGGATAAAATCCACACCCCACAACGGAACCAGATGGCGAACTCTTGTTTCGGCCCTCTGCTCCACAACAGGAGTTAAAGGAATAATTCAAGTAAGTCATGCATTTAGGAGAAAGTAGGCTATATGTTCTTAACTGGACATAATAATGAGCCTACGCAATAATCTTCATTAATTGGTATTGTGCCCGATATGACTTTGGTGAGATCGGCTACGCTGACCCAGTTTCAGATTCCAGGTTGAAAAAGAGTGCGCTGATATCGGAAACGTAGTATTGTGGGCGCGTGACGTCAGGAGATTCAAGGCGGTTTCCCGATTGGCTGGCATGCTGGGAGATAAGCATTGGAATGTCTATTTTATAAATATTACGGCATGTAAATCGAGCCAATAAGATACAAGTGCTAATTTAATGGCGCAGTGCGAGTGACACGTGAGTGAGTTCTCTCCAGGAATAACTATATAATCGGAGGTGTTAAATACAGGTGATTGTGGCAATCTATTTTTAAAAGTTTTTATTAGTGGCAGGGAACTATTTGCAAAAAGAAACATTACCTTAAGTGCGACAGTTTCTCCTAAAAATTGAATTTTCGCTATGGGCGGTTCGAGCGAGAAAAAGCAGCAAGGCGCGGAGCAGCCCAGCAGTCCCAGTAGTGCCAACTCAATTGAGGAGACCGTAAGGAAGGTACTTATGGAATCACTTCAGTCTACTAATTGCCAGTAATATTGTGGACAAAATCACGTAGTGTGTGATAAAAGAGCTGGAGCAGTCCGTGAAGTTCAATAATGAACTATGCCACGATCTAGAGAGGAAATTAGAATTAAGAAAGCGTGAACTTGACGAACTGAACCAGACTATGAATGACAGACTGGACGAAATAGAACAGTATGTACGTAGGCTCAATGTCAGACTATTTGGCATTAATGAGAATGATGCAGAGGACACGGACGACCTTGTGCTCCAAGTTGCAAGGAACATTAATGCAGACGTCAACAAGAATGACATTGATAGGAGCCACCGTGTGGGAATGAAGTCATCAAACATGCCGCGACCAATTATAGTGAGGTTTACCTCATATAGAGCTAGGAGTGAGTTCTTCAAGAAGAAAAGACATCTCAAGGGAACGAGAACAACTATAAGGGAAGACCTCACCGCAAATCGACTTGCAGTTCTGAAGACTGCTGTGTCTCGATTTCAATTGAAGAACGTTTGGAGTCAAGATGGTGTCATTTTTGTAAGAAACACCGACGGAAGAAAGGTCCGAGTGACGAAAATGAAGGAGTTACCAGCCCAGTAGGAAACCAGATGAGTAATTGACACTTTTTAATTCCTGGAGTCCATCTCATTATAATAAAAACATTACATTTTTAATTTCCTTTTCAATTTAATTTTTAATTTACTTAAACTCACTAATTTAATACGCATTATATTTTATTAATTTCACTTAATTCATTAATTTATTGCATGATTCATTCGAATCCTTCGAGTTAAATTACTGTGTAGGTTAACATCAGCTACGAAAGACTTTAAGACGTATAAGTTGGTACGCACTTCAGCTTCCTTTGTCATTTGGAAACACCAGCTCACGCAAAGGTCACTAACCCCTCCCCTCCCACTTACTGCTCCCCTGTTACTGCCCCAAAGCGATCACCCCTACCTGCTACCTCGCCCTTTCACTTCTGAGGAAACATCCAATACAGTAATTAGTATACCTTACTAACAGATCTCAACAGCTGACTAATTGTAAATATCCTCTTCCTGTCAAATATTTCTGTGTATGACTTTATTTAATGATGACTTTGTAAGATATCAAATTCATACAGAAGTAGGTTGAGGTATTGATCAATGTGTGTCTCAAATACTTAAATTTAAGAAGGTAAATAACTTAAGCATATTTCACACAAATATTAGACGTCTATCTAAAAATAAAATAAATTTAGATGCCGAGTTAGAAGCATACATATTTGATGTCGTTATACTCACAGAAACTTGGAAATTAGGTAACTTTAATATATGCAAGCATTCCAACTATAAAACATACTATAACGAAGGATGCTTTAATAAATGTGATGGAGTTGTTTTTATGGTGAAGAATTCTATTGACCATGAGGTAGAAACTGTGACTTACAATGATTTCAAACTCCTTAGGCTCAAAATAAATTATGGGAACAATAGAATTGCATTGACAGGCATATACCGTTCGTCAAAATACAATAAACAACTAATTATTAATAATCTCCATGATTATGTCCAGCAAAAATGTACACTAGAAACCGAGGTGATTCTAGGCGACACTAACATAGATCTATTTGATGAGTACGACTCTAATGAATATTTAAACTTACTGCATGATCATAATTTTAGATCGTTGATATATGGCACCACTAGAGAAACTTCAACGAGCAAAGCCTGTATTGATCATGTACTTATTCGTAGCGGTATTTCTAATGATAACATCTTACCCATTATATCACAGAGCAGAATTACAGATCACTATCCTATATTAGTTAGTATAAATCTTGAAAATGGCCGTGACTTAGAAGCAGCTCAGTGTAACATACGTGAACATAGATTTAAGTTAGATAGTGAGCTGCTTAAAAATAAATTGAGCAATATTAATTGGGACACAGTATTAGGGAACAACCACTTGGATTCTAAAGTAGATAAATTTATACAAACTATCCAAAATTGCATAAAAAATTCTTCAATACAATTAAATTCAAAGCAACGAAAGAGAAAGGAGTGGATCACGCACGCGCTGATTAAGTCCATTCACACCAGAGATAGGTTGTATCAGGAATGTATAGTAAATAAAGAGAACAATGCCATGAAGGAGAAATATAAGCGGTATAGAAATAAATTAAACGAATTGCTTAATGAAGCTAAAACTGACCACTATAAACAATTAATAAATTCCAATTCTAATGATCCAAGAAAGGTATGGGACATTGTCAATGAAATAACACCAAGAATAAGTCATAAAGAAAAAATAACAAAAATAAGATCTCAAAATCATGTTTATGATGATGATTTCACTATAGCTAATACATTCAATGATTATTTTATTAACAAAACTACTGACATGTCTAAAAATATTAAGAACAATCCAGATTTTTCCTTGAAAATCAACAGAAACACATATTCCTGGTTTTTTTTATTCCGATTACCGAAGCGGATTTACATAAGTACCTACACGAAATAAGCGACACTAAAGCAATGGGAATAGATAACATCTCAGCTCAAATTATTAAGCAGAATTTTAATTCTTTAAAGAGTCCTTTACTAACAATAATAACGAGTCACTTTCAGTTGGATACTTCCCAAAGCAATTAAAAATTACAGTTGTAAAACCGCTACATAAAGCAGGCAATCCTTCTGAACTAAAGAACTATCGACGGATATCGTTAACGACAGTCATATCAAAATTATTTGAAAAATGTATAAAAAATCATATTTATCAGTTTTTGAAGAAACACAATCTACTATCAACTAGACAATTTGGCTTTATAAAAAATGTCAGCACCACTGATGCTATTGGGGAATTAACTAGGCGAATTTATGAAAATATGAACAGTATGAAACCGACCTTGGGCATATTTCTCGACTTAGAGAAGGCTTTTGTCACCATACCTCACCATATTCTCCTTCAGAAGATGGAAAGATATTGCATCAGAGGCATAGCACTGAAATTGATAGAAAGCTATTTGACTGAAAGGATTCAATACGTTAGAATAAATGGAACTACAAGTTTACCTTTAAGAGTGAAAAGAGGAATACCACAAGGCACAGTGCTGGGTCCATTATTATTTTTGATTTTTATCAACGATATTGAATCATCTATACATGGAATTGAAAATGTTAATGTCATATCATACGCAGATGATACGGTAGTTTGTGTTGAAGGTAGAACATGGGGAAATGTAAAACAAATTGCAACTGCGGCATTGAAATGTTAAAGGTATGGTTAGATAGTAACGAACTATTTTTAAATATAAATAAATCAAAGTTCGTAAGATTCAGTTTAAAAGCAGTAGAAGATGATTTTAATGAACTAAAAATAAACACTATGAACTGTAATCAGAACTGTGACTGTCCTAAAATAGCTAAAGTGGATACAGTTAAATATCTGGGATTATTTATAGATAGATAGTGACATGAAATGGAAAAGCCAATGCAAACACCTTACAAGTAAAATAAGAAGAACAATCTATATATTTCACAATTTAAAACATATTGTCAATTACAAATTAATAAGAGACATCTACCATGCACTAGTCCAGTCAGTTCTTACATATGGTATTCTTGCCTGGGGAGGCGCCTATGAAAATGTACTAAAAAGTGTTCAGATAGTGCAGAGTCTCATATTACGAATAATGTTGAAGAAAGATAGATTATATCCGACTATGAGACTGTATGCTGAGACAAGGGTCTTCAACATTAAACAATTGTATGCTTTTGAAATATATAAATACATTTTTAAAGATAGAAATAGAATTCAAGTTGTTAGCCACGGGTATGAAACCAGAAGTATTACAGAGAATCACTCTATTTTATATCAACCTAAGTTAGGTATAGCCAAACGTAACTTTCTGTATTTCTCACCAAAATTATATAACATTCTCCCAATTAAATTAAATTAAATTAAAATAATTTAAAGGAAATCATGCAAACCTGAAGATGCAAGTAAAACATTTTCTCAGAGAAAACAAAATTAAAATTGAAAATATAATTAGTTGAGCTTACAAGTTTATAAAACACAAATTCAATTTTCCTTCTTATTCATTATTTTTTGTGTATACATCATTTACATAGAACGTGTTATTCGGCTAAGCCATTATATAATTTTTAGAAATAGTAATCAACGATATGCATGCCACACACAAGGTTGCACCGTTTAGTGGCATATGTGATATCTCTTCCTGCTCTGTATGAATTTGATATCCTATTTCGACCTGTCTTTATCATATTGTAACAATATAATTTAATAATTGTAAATTTACAGGTTAAACAATGAGTAGGAAGTGTAAGAAAATTCATAAAATGTGTACAGATATTATGAATTTTGTAAAATGTGTGTATTTGTAACGATTTAATAAATAATAATAATAATTATAATATTTCTCCTTTCCCTAATTGGTAATGTCTTATGAGAAGCTTGGTTAAGAATATGGGTATTATTTGCACCTCAGAAAGAGATCGTGACGTCAGAGACTCACCCCCTTTCATCCCACTCCCTTGGAGGGATGATATGTCACGCCACTAAGCTCGTGAGCTTTGAGAAGAGAGTACAGTTCGCTCCGTGAAACCTTTATAGGAAGGAGAAATCAGTACAGTTCGCTCCGTGAAACCTTCCGGGAAGAAAATCACGGCACAGTTCGATCCGTGAAACTAACGGGAAGTTACAGTATAGTTCGATCCGTGGTCTTACGGGCGAGACATCGTAAAGTTAAAACAAAGTTGTTCTACACAGTGAATTCGAATCACCTTACACTTTGATGCAGTAAAATATTTTCAGACTTATAATACTGCATAAGCAATCAGTGAGTTTGTTAGCACGGCCCGTGAACAGTTATCTCTCCATACTCAAGCCATATATTGCGAGTTGCGCAATTGATCGCCATACTACAGAACGCTCGCTTGTCATGCTAGCTCGAGACGCCGTGAATGCAACAGGTTAGCAAACATGTGTTCCCGTGCACTGCACAGTTATTATCAGAACATTATGCATTCTTTATTCGATGCTTAATGATGTGAAACACTTTGTTGAAATTGTGATTAACCTACACACCAGTGACTCAAATACACTTGTAATACACATAAAATTCTCGCGTAATATATGAGTATTATAACCTACCGAACAGCTGATGTGTTCCATACAACATGCATGGTGACCACGGGGCTTTTACACACGTGAATGAACAGTTAGCAACCAGCCAAGTGAACAGTGAACATTGTTATATACCACGTTTAGTGATGAAATATTCTCATATATGATTTTCACTTCGAATGTTTGCAAGTACAGTACACATAAGCCATTATCGGGTGTCGTACTCTTCGAACATTTGTGAATTATAGTGCGTTCCGAAATTATAGTCATGCAATATCAGTTCTTATAATAACGTGATATCATAGAACTTTTGTGTGAACTTATTAATCCACGCTGGAATAGACTGACTGAACAGTGGCGTGAGGCATCGACCATTAAAATGGGGTCATTTTTAATTCCACCCAACTCAGCGATACATTTGAACTTTATTGGATGCGATTGTGAGATTGTGCACTTCAGAGCATTAAGCGCTGAGGAGGCAGGATGGCCGAGTGGAGTGACGGTCTCGAGGTCGAACGGATAGAGGATTGCCATCCTAGATCCGAAATAATGGACCAAGGCGACGCCGATCTGTGGAAGCGAAGACCTACACAAAAATGGGATACCTCAGGGCACTGAAGATGGAAGCCCTGATCCAAGCTGGTCCCATATTACACATTATTGGGCCAACTTAAGGTATTGTGACCGCCTATCTGTGTTGCCGTCTTGAATTAGATCTCAAACAGAGTACATGAGTATAATAATTGTCTTATTAATTACAACATTTTTCACTCTTCTACAATGGGCTAGAGTACACAAATTCAGGTCTGTTTTATCAGTTGTGTTATTGTGGTGTTTGAAGCCATATTTTCAGTGTTGCCTTAGTAAACAAGAGTTTAGTGCTTTTCAGTCGGTCAACACGAATGTATCCAAAAGAGATGGGTTATGCCCTAATCCTGAAATAAATTACATGAGATTAATAAAACACTAGGATGACCAGTTTCGATCGTCAAGCGATCATCATCAGATCCATTACACTTAGGCTACAAAATCTATGTTTGAAATACAGGTGAAAATGTTTACAATATGTACAATTATTTAGTTGCAGTATTGGTACTGCAACTGTCAGTGTATGCTAAATGCAGTATATATGTTAGGTGAAATGCTAAATGGTGATAGCTATCCGGAGATTGTACTTTAGACAGATTATATGGTTGTAAACTATGATTAAACTATAAAATTTTTGGCTAACTACTTATCTGATTGTCTTCCGTATTACAGCTACTCGCAGTTTTCGTGCTCACTGAAACTCGATGTGCGGTCGACTGCGGTGGTTATCTTAACGACTGTTTTTTCCCCTGCCTCCTCACCCCTGTCTCTACGTGCTGTGGGGAGTGATAGCGATGTGTTTATGTGAGGTGTTGCCAACCTAGATAAGATGTATGTTATTGAATGAGGTGGGTCCACAACTATTAAAGACCGTGGATTGGCCCTCGCCACGCGTGGAGCATAACCCATTCGAACTAAGCGTTGACGGTCTTATGAGGACGTCCCGGCATCTTTAATACTGCCGCGAATATGGGCCTTGGTTTATTGCAGAAGCAAAGTACAGCGTACACCTGATCCAGATAACATTTACCTATTAAAAACCCCCTAATTTCCCCCCTTTTTTATCTAGCTTGGCTGTGTCGCTAAATTGTGTTTTGTTTCCGACAGGGTGTGTTTTTTAGTAGCGTGAAGAGGGGTGAGCTCTCCATGAACGTGTGTTCATTTAGATTGTTGGGATTGTTTCGTTTGGCTAGGTGTATCTCGATTGCTTCCTTTATGTCAAGAGCTCTGCCTTTCGATTCGTGATGGATTATTTGAAGGTCCGACTCTATGTTGGTAAAGCTGTGCCCTGCGTCACACATATGTTCGCACACGGCTGAATGTGTTCCGTATCTTATCGCATTCCTATGTTCATTATAACGTGTGTCTACTCGCCTTCCACTCTGCCCGATGTAATTAGCTTGACAATCGGTGTCTTGGCACGTTATAGAATATACCCCTGACCTTGAATACGGGTCACGTTTATTTAGATTACTATTTAGGAGGTGCCTAGCGGTTGTGTTTTTCGTCGTGAAAGCTATCTTTATGCCTTGTTTTTTGAATAGGTTAGTGATTTTATATGTATTCGCATTCACATAGTTGAAACGCGCAAATTTTTTCTCATTACTGTCCGGTTTGGGAATCGTTTTACCTTTATTTTTATGTTTGGCTATAATTTGATTTATTTTGCTTGGCGAGAAGTTGTTTTCCTTTGCTATTTGCATAATAGTTCTTATTTCCTTATTATAGTTGTCTTTTGACATGGGTATGTTTAAAGCTCTGTGTACCATTGAATTGAAACCCGCTAGTTTGTGCGTACTGGGGTGATTAGACTGATTGTCGATTGCATGCGAGGTTTGTGTTGCTTTCCGGAATATGGAATATGAAAAATCGTTGTCTTTACGTTCAATAGTTATATCGAGATAATTTATTTTCCGGTCTATTTCGGATTCCTTAGTGAATTTAATAGAGTGGTGAAGGCTATTAATGGATTGGAGAATTGTTTCTTCGCTTGTTAGTTCAGTATCGTAGATGCAAATTACATCATCTACGTATCTTTTCCATATTACTATTCCCTTTGTTGAAGTATTTTCTAAGAACGAATTTTCTAGTGCATTGATGAAGATGTCAGCGATTAACCCACTTAGTGGCGATCCCATTGCTAGGCCTTCTCTCTGTGTGTATATTTTATTGTCGAATTGAAACACGTTTTGGGTGAGAACGACCCTCAGTAATCTCACAATCTCTTCAATTTCTTTTACCGAATTGTTGGATTTTAAGTTGTTTTCGATAGTGTTGATTGCTTCAATAATCGGAATATTGGTGTACATGTTAGTTACGTCGAAGGATACTAGCCTGAAGCTAGGTTTCATTTGTAGGGTGTTCAATGCTGTTACTAGTTCTGTTGTGTTCTTTACAGAGTTGTTTTTGTCGTTGGAAAGACGGCATTTTAAGATTTTTAGTAACTCTTTGCTGATTTTGTAATTAGGGGCATTCCTACAATTGACTATTGGTCTCATTGGGCATTCCTTTTTGTGTATTTTTGGTTGTCCCCTCATTGACGGTATTTTCGGGTTCATGTTTATTAGTTTTGATTTTTCGGCTTTGGTCAGTATATATTCTGTTTCTTTCAGCGCACTTTTTATTTGTTTTTGGAATTTGTTGGTGGGGTCTTTTGTTAATTCCTTGATTTCGTTGTTGTTTAGGAATTCGACTGTTTTTTCAATGTATTCTGTTTTGTTCAAAATTACTGTAGTGTTTCCCTTATCTTCTTTTGTGATGATTAAGTCATGTTCTTTTATTTTTTGTTTCAACGACTTTATTTCTTTGAGCTGTTTGTTGTTTTGAATGTTGTTGCTATCGCCCTCTCGTTTGAGGATTTTTTTGGCTTCGTTGGTGGCGAGATTTTTGGTTAATTCCCTGTCTTCTGCTGGGAGCTTGTGACTGGCTATCTCAATATCTGTGATTAACTGTTTTATATTGTGGTTCGTGTGTGCGTCTGTGCAGTTGTATTTCAACCCTTTGTCTAACATATTCATTTCACCTTGAGAAAAGGTTACGTTCGTTCTGTTGTTTACTCTGCTGTGGAAATTGAATTCATTGTTATTCGTGTGTTGTTCGTTAGATTGATGGTTCTGTGTTTCTCCTAGTTTTCTTAATTTATTTTCTAGCGTTTCATGCTTCCTAGAAAATAAATTAAGAAAACTAGGAGAAACACAGAACCATCAATCTAACGAACAACACACGAATAACAATGAATTCAATTTCCACAGCAGAGTAAACAACAGAACGAACGTAACCTTTTCTCAAGGTGAAATGAATATGTTAGACAAAGGGTTGAAATACAACTGCACAGACTCACACACGAACCACAATATAAAACAGTTAATCACAGATATTGAGATAGCCAGTCACAAGCTCCCAGCAGAAGACAGGGAATTAAGCAAAAATCTCGCCACCAACGAAGCCAAAAAAATCCTCAAACGAGAGGGCGATAGCAATAACATTCAAAACAACAAACAGCTCAAAGAAATAAAGTCGTTGAAACAAAAAATAAAAGAACATGACTTAATCATCACAAAAGAAGATAAGGGAAACACTACAGTAATTTTGAACAAAACAGAATACATTGAAAAAACAGTCGAATTCCTAAACAACAACGAAATCAAGGAATTAACAAAAGACCCCACCAACAAATTCCAAAAACAAATAAAAAGTGCGCTAAAAGAAACAGAATATATACTGACCAAAGCCGAAAAATCAAAACTAATAAACATGAACCCGAAAATACCGTCAATGAGGGGACAACCAAAAATACACAAAAAGGAATGCCCAATGAGACCAATAGTCAATTGTAGGAATGCCCCTAATTACAAAATCAGCAAAGAGTTACTAAAAATCTTAAAATGCCGTCTTTCCAACGACAAAAACAACTCTGTAAAGAACACAACAGAACTAGTAACAGCATTGAACACCCTACAAATGAAACCTAGCTTCAGGCTAGTATCCTTCGACGTAACTAACATGTACACCAATATTCCGATTATTGAAGCAATCAACACTATCGAAAACAACTTAAAATCCAACAATTCGGTAAAAGAAATTGAAGAGATTGTGAGATTACTGAGGGTCGTTCTCACCCAAAACGTGTTTCAATTCGACAATAAAATATACACACAGAGAGAAGGCCTAGCAATGGGATCGCCACTAAGTGGGTTAATCGCTGACATCTTCATCAATGCACTAGAAAATTCGTTCTTAGAAAATACTTCAACAAAGGGAATAGTAATATGGAAAAGATACGTAGATGATGTAATTTGCATCTACGATACTGAACTAACAAGCGAAGAAACAATTCTCCAATCCATTAATAGCCTTCACCACTCTATTAAATTCACTAAGGAATCCGAAATAGACCGGAAAATAAATTATCTCGATATAACTATTGAACGTAAAGACAACGACCTTTCATATTCCATATTCCGGAAAGCAACACAAACCTCGCATGCAATCGACAATCAGTCTAATCACCCCAGTACGCACAAACTAGCGGGTTTCAATTCAATGGTGCACAGAGCTTTAAACATACCCATGTCAAAAGACAACTATAATAAGGAAATAAGAACTATTATGCAAATAGCAAATGAAAACAACTTCTCGCCAAGCAAAATAAATCAAATTATAGCCAAACATAAAAATAAAGGTAAAACGATTCTCAAACCGGACAGTAATGAGAAAAAATTTGCGCGTTTCAACTATGTGAATGCGAATACATATAAAATCACTAACCTATTCAAAAAACAGGGCATAAAGATAGCTTTCACGACGAAAAACACAACCGCTAGGCACCTCCTAAATAGTAATCTAAATAAACGTGACCCGTATTCAAGGTCAGGGGTATATTCTATAACGTGCCAAGACACCGATTGTCAAGCTAATTACATCGGGCAGAGTGGAAGGCGAGTAGACACACGTTATAATGAACATAGGAATGCGATAAGATACGGAACACATTCAGCCGTGTGCGAACATATGTGTGACGCAGGGCACAGCTTTACCAACATAGAGTCGGACCTTCAAATAATCCATCACGAATCGAAAGGCAGAGCTCTTGACATAAAGGAAGCAATCGAGATACACCTAGCCAAACGAAACAATCCCAACAATCTAAATGAACACACGTTCATGGAGAGCTCACCCCTCTTCACGCTACTAAAAAACACACCCTGTCGGAAACAAAACACAATTTAGCGACACAGCCAAGCTAGATAAAAAAGGGGGGAAATTAGGGGGTTTTTAATAGGTAAATGTTATCTGGATCAGGTGTACGCTGTACTTTGCTTCTGCAATAAACCAAGGCCCATATTCGCGGCAGTATTAAAGATGCCGGGACGTCCTCGTAAGACCGTCAACGCTTAGTTCGAATGGGTTATGCTCCACGCGTGGCGAGGGCCAATCTACGGTCTTTAATAGTTTTGGACCCACCTCATTCAATAACATACATCTTATCTAGGTTGGCAACACCTCACATAAACACATCGCTATCACTCCCCACAGCACGTAGGGACAGGGGGGAGGAGGCAGGGGAAAAACCAGTCGTTAAGATAACCACCGCAGTCGACCGCACATCGAGTTTCAGTGAGCACGAAAACTGCGAGTAGCTGTAATACGGAAGACAATCAGATAAGTAGTTAGCCAAAAATTTTATAGTTTAACCATAGTTTACAACCATATAATCTCTCTAAAGTACAATCTCCGGATAGCTATCACCATTTAGCATTTCACCTAACATATATACTGCATTTAGCATACACTGACAGTTGCAGTACCAATACTGCAACTAAATAATTGTACATATTGTAAACATTTTCACCTGTATTTCAAACATAGATTTTGTAGCCTAAGTGTAATGGATCTGATGATGATCGCTTGACGATCGAAACTGGTCATCCTAGTGTTTTATTAATCTCATGTAATTTATTTCAGGATTAGGGCATAACCCATCTCTTTTGGGTACATTCGTGTTGACCGACTGAAAAGCACTAAACTCCAGTTGTGTTATGATGTGTTGTGGTGTTGGTTTAATTAATCGGGTGTACTCGATACTCGATACCTGCAAACAGGTGTTTATTTTTCTCAATTTCGTACTTGTGGAGCTTCATCTTCATGGTTGAACTTGCCGCTCCGTCAGTCTGATATTATTTTCTTCGAGTGGATCATTTGCCTTTGCACTAAATCGCTTTAGCGAATATGTCATTGATGTGTTTGAGTGAACAATTATGGTTAGTTCCATTCCAATGCATAACTCACACAGGCAACGAATATGGGGCCCATTTTCCTTCAAGCAGTGGTGTGGTGTGAATCATCTGACACAGCCTAGGGATTTTTCATTTTTAGTCGACGCTGTGGGGCCTACTTGCCATCGTGTCATGGTGTGGTGTTAATCATCTTACCCACATTAGGGACCATTTCATCTAGTCTACGAATGGGGCCCATTTGCCTTTGAACAGTGGTGTGGGGTTAATCCTCTAACTCCTACTAGTTTCCATATTGTTTTATCATCTTAATGCTGAATGGATTGTAAGAGAACCAGTCAGTCACGTATCAGTTGATGATTATTAATACAGTAACAGTAAATGCCATCAGGATCTTATTTTGTTTCTTGTTCGCGATCCACTATCTTCTTCTTAGTTCTATTTTATGAGAACAGTAAATTTAAATTGATGGTTGATTAACATATTCAAAGATTTTAGGGACAGTTCACTCCACTTGCTGAAATGTTCTCAGTTGTATGTAAATCTCATACGATCAGAAATATCATTATAACTGCTGAATATATTAAGTGATGGAATGTTAGAAATTTATCCAGAATGACACTAACGTCACTTACTGAATTTATACTTGATTCTGTGATCCATATATTTTTGAGAGGCTTTTGGACACATTAATTTTTATCACAGCACAGGTATTCGATTATTTTTTAGAGGCCAGCTTATGGTATTGTGTGATGCTCTTGTTAAATGCATTCTGTGGAGAGATAATATTGCCAAGTTGCATGATGTAATAATGTTGCCATATTTAAGAAAGGTTGTTACCACACTGAAATTTATTGACTGGAAATGTTATGGTTTAAATTCAGTCTGGCTCATGATCCAGGCAATGCGCTGAATGATTACTGAGAGTTTTTATGAAGTTATAATGAAGGTTTAATTGGTGTGATTTGTGATTAAATAAATAAAATGTGGTTGCTGATTAAGTAAATAATGATGTGGATTTTGATGGACAAAGGTTCATGTGGTTAGTGTCGGATGATGATATCCGAATATATACAATTTATGGCAAATAATTTATGGCAATCAGTATGGTTAATGAATGCAATAGATGAGCGTAATCCTCAGGGTAATTAACTAGAGTGGAATCTGGCACCTCTAAAATGTAATAATATTTAAATAAAATCTATTAAGCCCACGTTTCGAAATTATGTACATTTTTAATTTTTTTAAATTCGTTAAGCATTTTATATTCATGTGTTTTAATCATCTTGACGATGTAAAAATGTTTTACAAATTTTTATGAGAGACCAAACATTAGACTGTTTTAGGAGAATTCTTTAGTGATTTTGACTGAAGAAGGCTCACAGGGCCGAAACATGTCTCAAAATGTATATTGACATCAAGTGATATATAATAAGATAATTGAGGCGCTGGGTGCAATAACCACTTAAGTCGACTAAAGTCGTTTTTCCGGCGAATGCAGTTTTGTAATCCCCAATGTGTCCTTCATCTATCCTCCAAATATTATTTCGTTATGTCAACTCTAGATGGCAGGAGCTTGCATTATATACAGCCTTGTAGCAAGTCGTTCTTCCGGCGAACAGCTGGGCCGACTTAGGCGCTTCGAGCGCCGGTATAGCACACGCGCGGGAATCAGTGAGTTGTCTTGTGACTGTTGCGTGTGGTTTTGTTATTGTTATTCTGTAAAGATGTGTGATCAGTCAGATGATAGTAAACATGAGAAGTTAAATGAAGGATCGGATTTGGAAATACAGAATACAGGAAAGAAGAGATTACTTTAGCGAGACTCTTGGAAACGCGTGCAGAACAAAGCCAAGAGGGATCGTGGTGATAGCTATGTGAGTTCTAGTGGCAAGAAGGTTTCCAAGAAAGAATTTAGTTACACTGAAAATTGTTGCAAGAGAAACTGCCACTCATTTTTTCCCCAAAGAAAATCACCGGAGAATGCTGATGCACTTAACCACATATTAGAGAAAGAGACTGTTGTGGAAGAAAGTGAACTGCAAAGTGAAATCAGTGAGGCTGAGGAAACCATTGAATGTCCATAAACTCCTGTTGTTTTATTATTATTATTTAAATACAGTTTTACTTCACTTAGTCTATCCTATCAAGGCAATGCCGGTGTATATCTATTCATTTAATCATTATTTTCTGATTGAAATTGGGTAAACAGAACCAGAGTTCATGCATGAATGTAACCATTCTAATCCTTATCTGCATATCCGTTTGCATTTAAATGTACTAACTACACAGGATTATAAAAATGGCTGTGTTCGGACACCTTTTTATTTCTTTTTAGGTAAGATAATTGCATTGATACTTTCAAAAGTGCCTTATTAAAAGAATAGTTTCAAAATTACGTTTTTGGTGTTAATTTTGTGTATACTGTATATATATTATAATTTTATTATGAAAATATACTTATTGTGCAGTACACTGTAGCTATTTCTTCGAATTAAATTAATTTGAACGAATCTACTACCCATAAATGGTAATTTTAGATGCTGATTGTCAGTCTCTGCAATAACGACTTAAGTCAATCCATATTTAAATTAAAATATTTAAGAACTGGTAAAGTTTAAATTCACAGTGACATTGATATATTGTTAAGGACTATCTTTAAATGGTGTGTATAAATCAACGTATCCGTAAATGAAAAACTCAGACATTTACAGTGTTTCAAAACTTTAGGAGTGATTTTCTCAAAACAGTGTTTTCAGACTTAAGTTGTTATGGCACCCATCGCCTCAATTTTGTATTGTATAGTGGACATTTGCATAACTTATCTATTAAGCCGCCCAAAATAAATATGAGTGAATTAATCGGAGTTGCAATTATATGAGATTTAAAATGGTTTAAGCTGGATATGAATTTCTATCATTTGATCAATATGATTGTCTGTTGGAGTTAAGAAATGTCTGATCATGAGTAAACAGGATGACTGATATCCCCAGTTGTTTATGAACATAATAGAATTTTGCCATAACAGATGAATATTCAAATTTATGACTGATGATAATGATGATGATCGAATATTTCCTTTGAATTCGATCTAATGAATTTAGAAGTGAATAATATTTTTCCCAGCGGTATATTAATGCAAGTCTGTAAATAAATATGTGATGTTTAGAATATACATATTGTGTTCACATGAAGAATCTGTTAAAAATAATTTTTGGATTAGGTCTCAGAAATCACATGTGGGTTTTTTAAGTGAAGTGCTTCGATGTGATTTTCTGAAGTAGACAAACGAGCTTTTAGTTTTCATAATTTTGAACATGTGATCGTTAAGACAGGCATCAGATGGTTGGAATTGAAATGAACATTAACATCCTAACTTTTTGCCCACCATTCTCATAGGCAGGATTTCTTCGTTTATTTTCATTATTAAATCTCTTGCCGAGTTTCTATGAATTTCCATTCTTTGATTTTAAAATTTCGTGACGGCATCTTTTATCTTTTCCCTTTCCCCTTTCCTGTGTAAGTATAAGGTTTCGCCAGAAAGGATGTGGTTTGTTAGGAATCCAGCTAGAGCGCCCTCCTTTCATTGTTGATTAAGTCCGTAACGACCCGGAGACACTTCGTCTCGTACTACCCCGAGCTGATTTAAATTGATTTTGTTTATGTTTTGTTTCAAACTGGATTTCGACGCATTTCTGTTCTTTTTATGTGTGTGTACCGTACCGGATGGAGTGGGACGATTTTTCAGCCGGGTCGTCGCATGCCATCGCGGAACGGGTACAGTATCTGCATGGAGAAGAATCCAACATGGTGGTCATCCGAAATAGTTAGACAGTTTTCAATATCTGCGAATCTATTACAACAATCAAACTGAAATTTTGTGTGTTGATAAAGGCTATAAACATAAATTCATCTATGGGACGTGAAATTATCCGAGCGCAGTGATACTTAGCACGGTAAATCATGATAGAAGGCTTCATATATTGCCGTCTAAATTAATTCAATTGATGAAACCTTCATAATGGCAGCTGTGCTGACTTTTCAAAATCGCGTATATATTTCTCGTGTCCTAAACAAATGATAGACAAGCAGGTTGGTGTAATGAGCCACGATTATAATATTCATCTGCTGGCATATTGCATATTACAATCCAATATGGCATCCATACGATGCATTTCACCGAAACTATTTAAGTAATGATATTGATATGTTGTATGGCAGGCTGTTGTAGCCGAGCAGTTCTCAAGTGAGCAGCGGAGTACTCGCCGCCTTGCGTGAGTAAACCTGCAACATGCAATACAGCTCTGCTGTGGGGGTTGTTGTGGATACATCAAGACTGGCAGGAAGCACATGTCCTTGTACTATGACCTTCGCCCAATGACGTATTGGCTATCACCCCCAGTCCCGTCCTCCGAGCATCACTGCTGAGTACTCAACATGTACGCATACTCAAACTCGTGGATTTGGAACAGCGTGAATGTATGGTATTATAGAAGAAATACTAGAATGTGATTTCCCAATTCCTCAGTTACACAAACACAACATGGCGACAAAGTAATCGATTGTTGAGATCTAGGAGTGCAATGAAGCTTAGTGTAAACACACCTAACGATGTTGAATTGTTTTCAAAAATTCAAGATGCATCAAAATTGCAAGCGATGATTCGTATGCTGATCTATGATAACAATCATTATTAACGGTGTCGGGGTGAGATGCGAAGAAATTGTACGTGGCGGATGGTTTTTACTGTCGAATACCCTTCCTGACGGCAGCCTCATGAGAGAAGTTAATGAGAGATAAAATGGATCAACATGAATGAATCTGGGCAAGGATGTGGAAGGAAGTGGTCGTGGCCTGTCAGAAGGTACCGTCCCAGCATTTTCCTGGAGTTGAAAATGGGAAACCGCGAAAATCATTTCAAAGACGGCCAACGGTGGGGCTCGAACCCACGTCTACCACGTCCTCAGAGAGCTTGGCTGCATGGCCTAGTGCTACGCTTTAGCGAGCATAGCTACCGCTGTCGGCGACAATTATTATCTAATGCCCCTAAATTCTGTAGGCTTCTTTTCGTCCATTTGACGTTTCTAAAACTTAGTCTCCGTGGTTCGTTACAGAAAGATGGAGGAGTATTGAAACTACAGTATACGATATATTCTCATTGTGATGGCCTTGCAATAGGCAAACACCAGTGGGATATATGAAAATAGGCTATTTAGTTCTTCACGGAACAGCTCGTTGTAATTGAGGTAGGATTTGGGTTGGAGGCGACCATGGCCTTAACCTGGAGTAGAAGTGGGAAACCACGGATATTTTCTTCCTGGATGCCTAACGTAACAGTCGAACCCACCTCTTCTCAGTTTTACCTCACGAGGCTGAGTGAACCCTATTCCGGCCCTAAGACCAGTACTGCGAATTGAACTCGGACCTCCAGAGCGACAGCCAAGAACGGTAGTCGCTACATCAGGAAGTGCTCGCATTCTGTTTTCAGCCACTTTGGGGACATTTGTCCATTAGAAGCGCAATGTGTGTCAACGACCCCCTCACACATTCAGATATCACTGTGAAACGTGCGGCAAGACCTTGTAAGCTGGGTCACTCAAGATGCACACATAATAAAATGGACTCTCGCTCTTTCGTTTTAGATAGCTTACCTCTCACCAAGGTGGGCTAGGTTCGATTCCCGGTTATTGAATAATATATTTTCGGGGTGAAATGTAACGTCCTGGGATCGGATGTCTCGCGGCACATGATTGCGAGATTAATGGTCACGTAAAACTACAAATGTCCTTCTTTGCTTCTTTCGTTTCAACAAAGGATGAACTGGAATTATTGTTGCTGTTTACTTTAGGGACTTGTGACAGCTTGGTCATGAGCCCGTGTATATGTGTGTTGAATTTGTCTGTTAACCTGTGTTTCTGTGGTGACTTTAGTTTTTAGGTCTAAGTTATCAAAATAATAATAACAATAATGTTATTGGTTTTACGTCCCTTTTAACAACTTTGGCTTTTAGAGACATCAGTGTTCTGAAATTTTGCCCCGAAGGCGATCTTTAAGGTGTCAGTAAATCCCTCGCATTCGCGCACCCTCAAATGCCAACAGTAGGCCACTGTGCCCCTTAGGTCTAGGACAGGGATAAGTGTCCTGGAGAGAATGTGAAAACCCCTGGGAGAAAAACACACTCAGGATGGCTGCTGTCAACTCCGGGATTCAGACCTTGGATCGCCGGACTTGCTGCAGCTGTTCTTCCTCATCCACGTCCTCGTCTCTATCAACCCCATGGTTTCCTAAGTCCGGCTTCGAGGCAAAGCGCGCTAGACTTTGGACCTCGGGGCACCGAGTTTGATTTCCGGCCGGATATAACACCGTATACACTATTTAATTCCTCTGGCTCTTTTCATGATATCTCCTGCCTTCTGCTCAAGGCCCTACAGGAGGCAGGGTGTGGGGTGGACTCTCTCCTCTTTTCCTTTCATGGCTCCACTTAATTACGGGTCCTCATTCCTCATATCTTATCCCTGTTAGTTGTTTTCCTTAATTGTTATTGTCCTTTCTTGTCCTTTTTTCTTCTGTCTGCAGCTAGCATTCTTGGCTGTCACGGGTTCGATTCCCGGTTCTGCCGACAAATTTAATTTTGTTCTGAGGTCTGGAAGAGGGTACACTCAGCCTCGAGAGGCAAAACTGCGAAGAGGCGGGTTTGATTCCAACCTCAACCATCCTGGAAGTGGTTTCCCGTGGTTTCCCCAGGCAAATTCTGCGATGGCACCTAACTTTAGGCCACGGCCGCTCCTTTAACAAATCCTACCTCAATTACAAACACACACACTAGTAGAGACATTTGAGTTGCACAGGTTATCGAACAAATTATACAAATACCTAAGTACACGGTGCTACATTATCACTATGTCGCAAAGCCCCTAAAGAATCATGTCATTATCTTTCATCTTCACTACCACCCAAACAATTGGGGGCCCATAACCTTGATGTTAGGTCTCATCATGAACAGAAAACAACTCCTTGTCTGGAGAGTCACGATAACGGTGACTCAAAAGCTACCCTGATGGCATGTGAGTATCTTAGAAACCATTATAAAAGGCTTTAAATAATAATAATAAAGGTCTTCAAATGCCAGAAAATATCGTCAAAGGACTCCCACTGCGTAGAAGCCTGTTTTATTTTTGGACGAATCAAAGATCGAACAGAAACGTAATAGAGGAGGGATCTATACTCAACAACAAGCTGAGCACATGGCGAGGGTTCACACGGGCTTTCACGACGAGAATACTGTGAAAATTGAATTAAAAATAACAGCATCCTTCTGAATGGAATGTTCGTTTGATAAGCTGTGTTGTTATTATGGCTGTATTAGTGTGTGTATTTGTAATTCAGATGAGGATTGGGAAAGAGTCGGCCGTGGCCTTAAGTTAAGAGCCTGGAATGAACGTGAGAAAATGGGAAAACCAATTCCAGGATCGCTGAGGCTGAGGTGGGAATGGAACCCACCTATTATCAGTTTTGCCTCACGAGGCTGAGTGTGCACTGTTCCAGCCCTCAGATCAGAATTGAATATCTTGGCAGAGCCTGGAATGAAAGCTTAAGATACGCGTCATTCAAGAATGTTCCGGACCGATCCAACAGTGTTTCGTTTCCTAGACATATAAAACACTGCTACCTAATTTGAGTCTAGGAAGAGCGAAGGGTTCAGGACCAAGCCAGGGGGGGAATAAGGGAGGGCCAGACAAATGCGTCCGTTTAAACTTGCTGACTCACTAAGAAATGAAGACAAAGCGTTCCCAAAACAATAACAATATATATTGTGCCCTTATCCTCTTGTGCGTGTTGGAGATCACAGGCACATATTTAAAGTCCAGTCGCAAGTTTGAATAGCGCGCGGCTTTTATTCTCGAAGCATTTCGAAGCTTTAATCAGGCAACTGAGATGCTAATGACGCATGCCGCGTCATCATCAAGGATATATATTGATTAAATAGTTCCCGATATATGGAAACATGGAATGCATATCATTTTACTGGCACGGGAAAAAGGAGATGAATAAACCATATCGGAAGAAAATCGAATCATCAGAAGCCGAGGTATTGGCAGTTTTGTGATAGAGGATTTCATCCACTGTGACGTCGGCGTGTAGCTCCATGGAGTATAAATTGAGGGCCCGGCCAGACACAATATTCAATTCTTCATAGCGCATGGTCGCTGACTCTTCGCATAATCACTTCTTCATAGTGCATGGTCGCTGACTCTTCGCTTAATCACTTCTTCATAGCGCATGGTCGCAGACTCTTCGCATAACCACTTCTTCATAGCGCATGGTCGCTGACACCGCATAATCACTTCTTCATAACGCATGGTCGCTGACTCTACGCATAATCACTTCTTCATAGCGCATGGTCGCTGACTCTTCGCATAATCACTTCTTTATAGCGCATGGTCGCTGACACTTCGCATAATCACTTCTTCATAGCGCATGGTCGCTGACACTTCGCATATTCACTTCTTCATAGCGCATGGTCGCTGACACTTCGCATAATCACTTCTTCATAGCGCATGGTCGCTGACACTTCGCATATTCACTTCTTCATAGCGCATGGTCGCTGACACATCGCATAATCAGTTCTTCATAGGGCATGGTCGCTGACTCTACGCATAATCACTTCTTCATAGCGCATGGTAGCTGACACTTCGCATAACCTCTTCTTCATAGCGCATGGTCGCTGACACTTCGCATAATCACTTCTTCATAGCGCATGGTCGCTGACTCTTCGCATAACCACTTCTTCATAACGCATGGTCGCAGACACATCGCATAATCACTTCTTCATAGCGCATGGTCGCTGACAATTCGCATAATCACTTCTTCATAGCGCATGGTCGCTGACACTTCGCATAACCACTTCTTCATAGCGCATGGTCGCTGACTCTTCGCATAATCACTTCGTCATACCGCATGGTCGCTGACACTTCGCATAATCACTTCTTCATAGCGCATGGTCGCTGACTCTTCGCATAACCACTTCTTCATAGCGCAGGGTCGCTGACACTTCGCATAATCACTTCTTCATAGCGCATGGTCGCTGACACCTCGCATAATCACTTCTTCATAGCGCATGGTCGCTGACACTTCGCATATTCACTTCTTCATAGCGCAGGGTCGCTGACACTTCGCATAATCACTTCTTCATAGCGCATGGTCGCTGACACCTCGCATAATCACTTCTTCATAGCGCATGGTCGCTGACACTTCGCATATTCACTTCTTCATAGCGCATGGTCGCTGACTCTTCGCATAATCACTTCTTCATAGCGCATGGTCGCTGACTCTTCCCATAACCACTTCTTAATAGCGCATGGTCGCTGACTCTTCGCATAACCACTTCTTCATAGCGCATGGTCGCTGACTCTTCGCATAATCACTTCTTCATAGCGCATGGTCGCTGACTCTTCGCATAATCACTTCTTCATAGCGCATGGTCGCTGACTCTTCGCATAACCGCTTCTTCATAGCGCAAGGCCGCTGAATCTTCGCAGAACCACTTCTTCATAGCGCATGGTCGCTGACACTTCGCATATTCACTTCTTCATAGCGCATGGTCGCTGACACATCGCATAATCACTTCTTCATAGCGCATGGTCGCTGACTCTTCGCATAATCACTTCTTCATAGCACATGGTAGCTGACACTTCGCGTAACCTCTTCTTCATAGCGCATGGTCGCTGACACTTCGCATAATCACTTCTTCATAGCGCATGCTCGCTGACCCTTCGCATAACCACTTCTTCATAGCGCATGGTCGCTGAAACTTCGCATAATCAATTCTTCATAGCGCATGGTCGCTGACACTTCGCCTAATCACTTCTTCATAGCGCATGGTCGCTGACACTTCGCATAACCACTTCTTCATAGCGCATGGTCGCTGACACTTCGCATAATCACTTCTTCATAGCGCATGGTCGCTGACACTTCGCATAATCATTTCATCATAGCGCATGGTCGCTGACTCTTCGCATAACCACTTCTTCATAGCGCATGGTCGCTGACTCTTCGCATAATCACTTCTTCATAGCGCATGGTCGCTGACTCTTCACATAACCACTTCTTCATAGCGCATGGTCGCTGACACTTCGCATAATCACTTCTTCATAGCGCATGGTCGGTGACACTTCGCATAATGACTTCTTCATAGCGCATGGTCGCTGACAATTCGCATAATCACTTCTTCATAGCGCATGGTCGCTGACACTTCGCATAACCACTTCTTCATAGCGCATGGTGCTGACTCTTCGCATAACCACTTCTTCATAGCGCATGGTCGCTGACACTTCGCATAATCACTTCTTCATAGCGCATGGTCGCTGACACTTCGCATAATCACTCCTTCATGGCGCATGGTCGCTGACACTTCGCATAACCACTTCTTCATAGCGCATGGTCGCTGACTCTTCGCATAATCTCTTCTTCATAGCGCATGGTCGCTGACACTTCGCATAATCACTTCTTCATAGCGCATGGTCGCTGACACTTCGCATGACCAGTTCTTCATAGCGCATGGTCGCTGACACTTCGCATAATCACTTCTTCATGGCGCATGGTCGCTGACACTTCGCATAATCACTTCTTCATAGCGCATGGTCGCTGACTCTTCGCATAATCACTTCTTCATAGCGCAAGGTCGCTGACACCGCATAATCACTTCTTCATAGCGCATGGTCGCTGACTCTTCGCATAATCACTTCTTCATAGCGCATGGTCGCTGACACTTCGCATAACCACTTCTTCATAGCGCATGGTCGCTGACACTTCGCATAATCACTTCTTCATGGCGCAAGGTCGCTGACACTTCGCATAATCACTTCTTCATAGCGCATGGTCGCTGACTCTTCGCATAATCTCTTCTTCATAGCGCATGGTCGCTGACTCTTCGCATAACCACTTCTTCATAGCGCATGGTCGCTGACTCTTCGCATAACCACTTCTTCATAGCGCATGGTCGCTGACACTTCGCATAATCACTTCTTCATAGCGCATGGTCGCTGACACTTCGCAAAATCACTTCTTCATGCCGCATGGTCGCTGACACTTCGCATAACCTCTTCTTCATAGCGCATGGTCGCTGACTCTTCGCATAATTTCTTCTTCATAGCGCATGGTCGCTGACACTCCGCATAATCACTTCTTCATAGCGCATGGTCGCTGACACTTGGCATAACCAGTTCTTCATAGCACATGGTCGCTGAATCTTCGCATAATCACTTCTTCATAGCGCATGGTCGCTGACACTTCGCATAATCACTTCCTCATAGCGCATGGTCGCTGATTCTTCGCATAATCACTTCTTCATTGCGCATGGTCGCTGACACTTCGCAAAATCACTTCTCCATAGCGCATGGTCGCTGACACTTCGCATAATCACTTCTTCATAGCGCATGGTCGCTGAAACTTCGCATATTCACTTCTTCATAGCGCATGGTCGCTGACTCTTCGCATAAGCACTTCTTCATAGTGTTGTACCCCTAGGGTACGCTATACCATCCCTTAAGGAAAATACACAAATTTATAAAACTACAGACTTCGGATATAGATTCTAATAAGATACCACCTACAAAATTACAGATAAAACACAAGTAGCAATCTCAGGATGTCAGGTAGGATCGGACCAAAGGTAACGACCTGAGAAAGGTATACGACACGGGAGGAATGCAGGAATCCGCAGACCGTGCACACCAAAGCTATAAGGGCCCCCCAAAGGTCAAGTGCCGGGCTCACTAATCACTCAGTCCTCTCAGTGCTACGACGGGCCATACTGCTGCTGTCTCCAGGTCGGGTAAGTGTCTTAGCGATCTACACACTCTATTCACTACACTACACAATCCCCGCCCCTGTGCTTGGACTGTATTTTATTTATTATTAACCATTAATCTGAACTGCTATTTCTTTTAGGGCATCTCTCAATAGAGATACCCATTAAAACTCTATTTAACAGAAGCAACTGGTCTTACTCATTTATTTATTTAGTCCGTAGGTTCCTACCCTAACAGATTCCACTTAGGTAGGACTTAGAAATAGCTTTAGTGTTTATTTGCTTAATCGCTACTCTTGATCAGCAAGTGTCCTTGATACGCGCCGACCACAGCTAGCTCGCTACTTCTCGCGTGCTTATAGCTCTCTGCAGACCGCGTGGCGCCGGCCCTAGCTTACAATTTAATAGCTCTCACCAACTACCCCGTTACCTAGAACTACCCCGTTAAACAGCACCTTGGGGAGTTCTCCTGGCTGATCGTTCAATCGATCTCCTTTAATAAGACAATCCCATCCTCTTACAAATTCGCCAAGCTACAACCCCAATTTAGATTAATTTCATCCCCTAGATTTAATATTTGTATTGGCATCCCTCTAGGATACCATACAAGTGGTGGAGGCAAGGGTACCGCGGCGTTGATTTAAAACAACGTCTAAGGAAGTTCAGACAACGAATTTCCGCGGAAAAGATCCCTAAACCTCGTGTTAAGCCAAGCAAACGCCACCCAAAATTGGGAATTTTTTTTTGAGATCAGGGTCCACTTAAATTTATAAAACCCACCCAATCCCGCCCTAAATTGAGCTACTTTTGGTAACGATACCCCTATCAAATAATTAGTCAATTGGGACCCCATATTTGCTACGCCCAGACAATAGATAAGTCATAGGGCCATATTAATTAATTGCCCACCCATTTCGGTATCCAGTACCTCAGATAGTAATTTAATACGAATATCCCATTTATCTCCCACATTTTTAAAACCATGGCACCTCATGCCGAAACGAATATTTTACAAGGGAGGATAAACCATAGCAATAGTCGGAGAACTTCCGAATTATTCTTTTTTCTTGTAAGAAGCCAACAAAGCCGGATGTACAGGGTACAATTCCGCATCCAGGCGATGCAGGCAAGGGTAAGTGCGGCACAACTTAGATACATCCGCGCCCCCACAAATAGGCGTAAAATACTCCTCACCCGGGCACATAAGAATTTAAATACAATCCATAGAGTGTTACAGGAGAAGCATACAAAAACACTGAGAATCCATGCCAAAATGGACAGGGCCTATGGGAACATCAATTATACAGAACACTTGCAACATATTAAGGCGCAATATGCGAGGCTGGAAAACCACTTCGCATGGCTCATTGCCGAATATCGGCGGCTGAGCGCCCAATTAGTACGCATGTACCGTATTACTTCTGAATAAGAAATATAGCGGGCAATAATAATAATTTTTCCCCAAACACAGTTAAATGTCCAATAAAATTTGATGGCGGTATTTATTTTCACCCCTATAGACATATACTTGAAGTCACATACTACACAGCCCCCGTTCACAACTTAAGCTTAATGCCGCCACAATGAATATAACGGAGCAAGCCAGGGTAGTCACCCGGCAATACGCCGAGATATGGTAACGCTGCCGTCAGCTCCAAGCATAATTTATTACATTCGAGCTGCTAACACACTCATCTACTCTAATGGAAGCGACCAATACACAGAATATACCTAAAGGAATTAAGACATCCAATCCCATAATGCCCACTCCTAGTAGGCAGGAGACGGACGTGGCTATGCCACATCCCAAGCTTAACATGGGAAACGAAACACGTGTAGACACAATCACAGGACCACGTCATAACGTGTCAATCCCAAAGCTTCCAATAGGCCCTAGGACATTAGCGCCCATATCGGCTAACAATAATCCTAAGGTACGCCGAAAAGCCGTACTAGTTCATCGCGTAGTTCCAGTCACACTCCCCAAAATAGAGGGTAGGGTTCATAAACCTAAGATTACCCTTCTCCAAACGCCTCGCACGGAGAACGCATCCCTTGAGTGGATACCAGGGGCGAAAGCCGCTTTGGTAATCCGAGGGAGACAAAGCTATCATTTGAGATAGCTCAGCAATAAATAGATTCCCAAATAAAGAAACACGTTGTCCCCAAACAAGTAAAAGTACACTTTACTAAAACTATCAATTAAAAAGACTAAGGAGTAGCCTTACGAATAACGTACATTTATTTTCCAGCCAATTTTTCTTTACCACATAGCATTTAGGTGTAGGTAAACGATAAGAGATGTCGAGGTTCATTCCACTCGCAGAAGTTCCACAAAAAAAAACTAGATATAATTTTTCCAGTCCCCACAGTCATAAGAAATAAGAGCACTTCACCACCATTCATAGGGACATAAATAACATATTTCCCCCAAACGATTTGAACCCAGGAATAAATAGAATATAACAAGCGCCCTACGCGCTATGACATTTCATAGTTAGGCTAATAACCAGCATTTACTAATAATCTCCAATACTGCATGATAAGGCATTAACCATAAGATGCATGTTTAGTTATAAGTAATATGATAAGACATACCAGGTTATATTACATGTGTACTATATAATGCTAAATTGATGAACTTTGTTAACACAAACTAGCTGCAAATAGCGCAGGGATAGACACATATTCAATACTACTTAGGCCCTACATTTTCCCATGGGTCCCCATAGCTCAAATACGCCATATAAGCCCTGGCAAGGACACAAAATAGAAGGTGGCATATAGTAACCATACTCAGAGACAGGAGTCACCACCAAATTTTAGTTGATCAAACAACATAACTCAACTTTCAGCATAAACATCCCCATAGGACATGATGACAGAATAAAATTGCTAATAATTATACATTTATAATATAATAGGAGCACAAAAATTTTCATAGACAATACATGATAGATAGAATATCACACATGTCGTCTACAGCATACAGAAAGCGAGGTCACGACTCTGCCGTAGCAGGCGGAAATAACATGACACGCAGCGCGCGATCAGCGGAATACGCACAGTACATAGCAACAAGGAATTACGCAAAGTCATGTAGAAATGCAACACGCACACATAGCCGTGCGAAGCCTGGGGTCATTTACCCATATGTGGACCATATGGCAGACAATAGCAGGATTTCTTTATTATAGGGAAATGCATAGACACTCTATAAATAAAAATTTATAATGGCGCACATTTTTATAAAAATACTCGCATTTAGATTCACACATAGATATCATCGCAAAAAAAACTTAGGTGAGCGAGCAAATATCTCATTACCTATCGTAAGGAAATGTAAAGTAACGGACCATTGTCCTATAAACATACAATACGAGAACACAGTTCGATTACCATATTATAAAAATTTATTATTTACACATAGGCAAGGGAGATAACAGGCCGATACAATATAGGGCCACAGAATAGACTAACAAAATAACACATAGGACCTAATGTACTATACAACGAAACATTGCTACGGTTTTTCTAACAAACGCCCTTACAACCGTAATAGCGAAAATACATACAGTACAATAACACAGGTTAGCCGCACTGCATAAACACGACAAACACAGATTGGCGGCATTTAGGGAAGCAAACGTAATACTTCTACACTCGTGCAGATAAACGACATGTCCCACACGGTTCAAGGTAGACACACAATAACACAGGTTAGCGGATTCCATTATAAAGGCAGAGCAACACTTGCAATAGTATATAGCAGGCATTGATACCATTACGCTCAGTATTGCGACAATACACAGGTAGATTATTAATACCACAACCAATAGGAAGACACACAATAACACAGGTTGTTAGAATATCACAGCGAACACCACATACAGTTCCGATAAACACACAAGTAGGAAACACGAGGAAAGGAATTGACAAATAATCCAAAGAATCCAATACACTATAATCCACAAGAGGTTTTTAATCATAAATGTTAATTTGCCTCACACAGACATCTTGCTAAGGCAGTATCCACACACATACTGAATCATGATCTGCAGACAAGGCGGTTGCATGCGTATACAGATTAACAACACCGGAGACGATAGTAGACCGCGACTCACGTGATGAGCCGAGCGCTTCCGGCGTTACAACAGACTCTGTTCCACATTTTTTTACCTACAATAAGGGATCTTTTTAGATATCTCTGCTTTCTAGATTAAAGTGGGTTTGACCACCAAATAACGTCATATAAGACAAACATAATGAACAGTTTTCATACGAAGCAAAATATTCTCACTTAGCCAACGGAACAGGGAAATCATTTGAAATACGATTATAAGTAATGATCATCTCATTATCTAGCCTGCGACCGGTCGGATGATTAGCTACAATGCTAAACGCTTGGGGCTATTCCCCTAACGGCCAACGTATTAAATCATCTATCATCCAAACGCCAAGTACAAACTGTTCGTAATTGTATACTTAATGACGAAATGATAGTCATCATTTTAACAAAATTACCTCAGCATTTCTATAACAGCCACAAGGCTCATTAAGGACCACAAATACTTGCAGAGATCCCCTATAGTTTACATATACACAATAGAGCAACATGTAACAGTACAATCCTCGGTTGGCCAAAATAATTTCCATAAATTTCCTTTTGAGATAACGTGCTACTACATGGCACGTACAGATGTATGTCCGTCAGTCACACAATAACGCCATGGCCCGTATATATCCTACAGTAGACCTCAGGCGTTCCATAAGACCAAAGCAGGTGTATGCCTACCTTCCTAGGTCAGAACACTGAAGGATAGATATCAGCCATGAGTGTATACATGTAAAAATATTCGGCAATAAATACGTTACATGGTCCATAGCTGTTCTAAGTTATCTCAGGCGTTCCATAAGTCAAGAGCAGGTGTTTGCCTACCCTCCAGGGATAACGGTGAGGAATAAGTATCGAGCATAAACATAATCATGCCGGATTTTATAGATAATATTTAATAAAGGCCCGAGGATTCTCTTTAATAGATAACAAGTAAATATATACTTGATCATACAAACAGGAACATACAAAATACGGGATACACTATCCTTAGACAAATACACCCGATTAGGAATATACAATAAGTAATTTTCAAATGCTATATAGCAGAACACCCGATAAAGATAGCCCATTATATTCCCCCACGAGCAATCTACCATGCGGAACGCAATCTTAGATGTCCACACACATATTGCTACACCCCGCCATATTTTTTCATTTTCCTGGAGGAGACAGTGAGAACCACTGACACACTTGTCTCCACATTATTACAGAGAATTTTTATCCCCATAGGAGTGCGACAAATGAATCCAAACATGTAAAAACACAATCCAGAACACTACATATATTTTCCCGGAGGACACAGTGAAAACCACTGACAAACTTTTCTCCACATTAGTCTAGAGAAATTTTATACCCATAGGTGCGAACTATGATTACGAACATACGAAGTACACTCCAGAATACCACGTGTATACTAGATAGTAAACACATTACTAATATAAATACTAATATTAATATAAAGCGCAATTATCACATCTCGGCACGATATTATGCCAAATTAGTCCCACTAGAATTTAGCCAAAGGAGGACATATATACATTCCCAAAATACAGATGCATAGCTTTTGCCCAGGGTGGACAACACGCCAGGTACACAGTCCAAACCGTTGATAAACAATACATTAAACGCATCCCACGTGCGCTTGACAATTCCCTAGAGAAGCGATAACAAAACCTTAATGGTAACAACCCACTCTTGTCGCTCGCATCCAATCAGAGTTCGAACATGATAAACACGACTTGATCCAGTCGGAAAGCCAATCACAGGCTACAGGTCACGCCCCACACTAACGACAGGTGATATCTCACATACACCAGCGTTATCTCTGAACACGCCTCACACGGGACACATGACTTGCGAACGGCCATAATGGATTTAAGTCGCGTAGCGCGCGCCAAATTTAAACGGCACTAGATGACAGACAGGTAGTTATTACAATATAATTCAAACAAAAGGGTAACCAAATAATTTTATTTTAGTTTACCCCTATCATCCCTCAACCCCTTACACCGGGGTAACACATTTAACAACCATAAGCCAATATTTTCGGGAATATTTACACAGCGCCTAGTCACACTGAATATACCACATCTTATACCCTAGCGGAATTTCAATACATTTTTGCCCTCAGATTCACTATTATCTAAATACGCCGGCAGAGATAGCACACAGATGAACATATATCCGTCACCACATAGGTAGACAAATCCACTTTCCCATTAGGAGATTTTAATTTATTTTATTTTGGAAGACGGCGATATTATTTAAAACATTATATTTCAGAGTGGGACCGGCAGAGTTGTTCCAGATGACAGTATGTCCATATAACCACCATAGATTGTCCCCCTTTTAGTACCCATAATTAAAAATCCACACTTAGGGATATTTATGGACGTAGTTTCATGGATAGATGGCATGTATATATACCATCATTCCAGTTCATAGGATGACAATAAACTCTTACGTACCCCCCTCATTTTCATAGGGCGGATAGTATGTTATATTTTTTGCAGCGATCAACCCCATCAGAGGAGGGGACTACGACATATATAATCCGCTGCAATATAGCCTGGTTTCAGATACATATATATAGGATCTATAAAAAAAAACCATAGACAATATAAATAGATGAAATCTATAGCCAATAGCTCTAGATCAAATATATCTAGACAGAACACCTAGATACAATTTATACACGGCATCTATAGACAGTAAAAATAAACGGAGTTTATAGCAAATATCTATCAGCAATAACAAGAGATAGTCTACCTAGATAATACCACTAGATAATACCTCTAGTTAAGGAACCCTACTATGTATAGTAATAATAGATGACCAGTTTTTTTAAGATAGACTATAAGTCTAATAAATATCATACGAGAGTAAAAAGCAGTCACATATTATTATGGCGATAGGTGCCATATATTACCTATAGTATGTCCATGCCACAGAGCACATTTACCTCCCATGATACACATTAAACAATATACAAATAACACAGATACACTTCTTCCCCTATCCATGCGAGGCACTATGGTTATTATGCAAATACCAGGGTGTATACCATGCCTTATCGCTCATGGTTGTGTGTTAATCAACACTCGGAACTTTAAAGCTAACGGCTAGCGTTCCAGGCATAACCCTCTAACACAAGTGCATGCTATGACATTATTTTTCTTTTCACCAATATTTTGCCCTGCATGTTAAATAAAAGCATAAATGCTCACCCATATCCTTCAGTACGGTAAATAACAACCAAGACTGAATAACCAGATCCTACACAATAAGAATCCTCACCTACACCGGTAGAGAATTCCTACCCATTAATGTCTCCATAAATCCCCATAGGACCAAGATTCCTTGAACCTTTATTACCATCCCGTTACCAGTAATTAACAACTTTGTAACATACCTACAAATACCCAATAACATGGGAATACCAGTCCACATCCCTCACTTACCTACTAATATGTGAGAAGGAAATATACGCTGCTGATATTAGCTGGAAATCCGATTCACCAGGCGCAACGACAATGCACCGTGCCACCACAATTGTCCCCCCCGTAAAAATACAACACCATAAAACAACATTAAAACGCTAGACACTTATTCTTCATGGTGTACGCACGGCGATGCGCTTGGAAGGATATGAAATATGTTTTCCAGTTGAAACCATATATTGAAAAATATTTTCCAGGCGGAAATATATATATATTAATGGGTCAATAAATTGCACCCTTGACGTGACAAGACAAGACGTCGACGATGACGATCGACGAGAGGTTGTAATGGTGACACGCTAGGGAAGGCAAGCGCCTGTGTTGGGAGGAAGTACCTAGCCTGTCTCCTCTCAAGGCAGGGTCCGTTATACCGTTTTTTTTTGCCCTAGCGTCGTCTAAATTATACCTGCGGACGGAGGAATAATACTTTCTCCTTCCCAAGACGACCCCTAGGACTAAACACTAGTCGATAAATAGAATTAAGTAGATGCTCTAAGATAGGAGCAAACGCCTGCAGCGGCAGGTACATAAGAGTAAGATAAGTAGTGAGAAAGGATAATGCATTAAGAGTATAAGGAAACAAGGAAATAAGGAAACAGTAACAGAATGTGATAAGGAAACAATATAAGGTAATAATAACACAAGAAAGGAAATGAAATAATGAACAATTATATTCCGGGCCGAGGTATGTAGCACCGATGACCTCTTTGCACATACCCCCGATGAACAAAGCGCACAAGCAGCAAATATATTGAGACTACGATTCTCTCCCTGGCCGAGGTTACAGCTAAGTTGCTGTTGTGCCCCAGAGGAGAGGAATATACTGATACATATGATACATTGATATAAGAAAACTACGATTCTTTTTCCCTGGCCGAGGTTACAGATATTGTGCCCCAGGAAGGAGGATAGCCCACAAATATAGGAAAACTACGATTCTTTTTCCCTGGCCGAGGCAACATACACTACACATACACTATTATGCCCCAGGAAGAGGAATATTGATATTACACAAGAAACAATATAAGAAGCGTCGAGACCGGACACAGCGCGGATAGGGATGCAATTTGCACATGTAGCATAGACCAAGGATGGCAATGCGCGTGGGAGGTCAATCGATACGGAGGTAACTCCTAGCGCAGGCTATGTAAGAGTAAACCAAACCACTATACGTATGGGTCAACTGGGTAAGCCATTTCAAACAGAATCCGTAGTTTTCGCAAACCACAGTCTGCATTCGCAGTCACTCGGTTTACCGATACTACATTGCAAATTGGACGAAGGTCCCTGGATTACTATACGTCCTTAATGCCCCATACCATGTTACGTATTTAGCCGGTCCACTGGTAAAGGAAGTCCTTCTAGGCCCTCTTAGTTCCGACACCACCCTGCGTATTGGACAGCCCTTGGTTCAATTACAACATCAAAAAATATCCGTATATTTTTTTTACGGCATAAAAAAACCAGAGAATATATATCTCGTGAGTAGAATTCGGCAACCCAGGCATATGAATAGTTACTAAGAATATGAGCGCTGAGTCCGATCTTGCATACGCAAGTTAGACACAAGATACATTGAAGTTACACATAAGAAAGAGTAAAGAAAGATAAAGATAAATACAATAATGAAGGAAAATAATGATAAAGCAATGATATGAAACAGAAATAAATAGGAGCAAAGTACAGTGAAATAATAGGAGACAATGTGAAAGAAAGAGTAAAGAAAGATAAAGGTAAATACAATAATGAAGTAAAATAATGATAGAGCAATGACATGACACGGAAATAAATAGGAGCAAAGTACAGTGAAATAATAGGAGACATTGTGTAAGAAAGAGTAAAGAAAGATAAAGGTAAATACAATAATGAAGGAAAATAATGATAGAGCAATGACATGACACGGAAATAAATAGGAGCAAAGTACAGTGAAATAATAGGAAACAAAGGGTAAAACAGAATAAAGAGAGATAGAGGTAGATACAATAATAAAGAACGATAATGGTAGAGCAAGGATCTACAACAGACATAAGTAGGAGTAAAGTACAGTGAACTTACAAAGGATAATGAATAAGAAGGAGTAGATAGAGGGGGAATACATACCCAATAAGAGATAAAGGTTGAAATAAAACAAAGATTTAGAAGAAAGATATAGGTGGATAAGTAAATACAAAGGTAAACAAATTATTAATGAAACATGGCCAATAGCATTTAAGAACCTAAATATTTTAATACTAAAAATGTATTTCCATTTCAGCGCAGGTTGGAAACCTGAGGCGCTGATCCCAGACAGAGCACACAGGATGGTGCACAATTTAAAAGCATACATCGGAAGGGGCTCCATTTTGGGCCGCTCACCACCGATAACAATGATCATAATAAAGGGTGATTTATACACTACAAATAATGTTTTTATGTAAGCTTCCACAGACAATTACATTGATCACAGGACAATTTATTAACTAAAAATAAGGTTTTTATATATGTTTCCACAGGATTGGCTACACAAGGGACGAGGGAAAATGCCCTCTGGATTAATCCTTTTTATATTACGGATCCACAACCATTGTACAATTTTTTATGCACTAACCATGTCATTTTTTATTGTGTTACACAACTGCCCCACCCCCAAAAGTGTACACACAAATGCCCCATCAAACAGCCCCCCACTAACACACAATACCCATTTTCAGGAACATATCCAGACCACAGTAGAGATATACCTGTGGGATATCATCCACTGAAGGTCGGATCACCGGATCAAATTCGCATCTAAAATGAGAGATGCATTACGGCCACACAACTCGCGCCTATCTCTGTAAAGGACGAGTCGTGCAGCCAAGATGACTTCGCTCGCCCACAGGGAGCAAGCCATAAATTAAAATAATCTGTAAACAATTAGTATATCACCTGCAGGTAGTAGATAATAGATAATATAAGGGGTAATAGATATTAGACAATAGGGTATAAATTACATATTAAGTTCAGAATACGATCGTAGGAAAGAGAAAAGGTGTTGAAAACAGCATGCAAAGGTATATAGTTGCGCCAATATAGTGATCACAAAAGGAATATAAATAAATATGAGAAATTGGTTTATTTGTTGATTTGTTGATACAAAAGGATCACACGTTAATAAGAAAGATTAACTGTACTAAGTAGTCCAGAAAGACAACACATTTAATGTATTTGGTTTTATTTTTATTGGATATCAATGTGAATAAGAGAAATGAATTTTGTTGCTATATTATTATGAATAATAGGATTTTTTCAGGTTTTAATGGTTTATAATGATGTTCTACAATATAAACACTGAAATTTTAAAAAAAGATATTGTTGATATGTGACCGAAATATGTACACTTGGTAATACACATCTTTTTTCCTTTCGACTCTTCTAAATTCCACATTGTAAAAGTGTCGCATTTCTCCCCACACAATAAAACACTTTGCAATTTAAACCTTTAAATACACCTTGCGACACTTATTTTTCTATCTCTATACTCTATCCCTTTTACACACATACAGGGCACGCGAGAGCAGTTTTTCATCCCCATTGGAGGCAAGTAATAATTACATATGTATACACAACCTCCCCAGTTAACCCTCGGATGTTTTTTTCCTCTCGTGTGTTCCTGCAACCCTTAATTTACAATGTTACAAGTGAAAAGTTATTCTGTTTATTATGTTTGTATGTCAAACCAATACAATAGGGATCCAATGGACATCCCATCAAGTATACAAAAATAGTAAGCTTCACACCCCATTGTTGATTTTTCAAAAGCAAATTGTAAAGAAATATTGTTCCCCTCACCACAGACAATTACACTTGATCGCTAAGCACACTCGGCCACTCAACTAATAGAAAGCACAAATATGTTAGGCCCCTTAAAACAACAATTATCATCATCATCATCTATCACCTTTCAAAAAATAACAAGTATAGCACCAAATTTATGTTTACCCCTGACTTACCCCTATCTTCTACGAGGCTACCAAGCCACCCCCTACGACACCAACAATACAACGAGGACCTAAATTAAAAGAAGAAAAGAAGAGAAGAACAGAAGATAGAAGATTGTCAAGAAAGAAGATGATGACTTATTTTTTCCAAATACCACCCCACGTTTTCGTCCAGTTATCGAGGTCGATAACTAACCCTAGAAAGGGGGTTGTTGTACCCCTAGGGTACGCTATACCATCCCTTAAGGAAAATACACAAATTTATAAAACTACAGACTTCGGATATAGATTCTAATAAGATACCACCTACAAAATTACAGATAAAACACAAGTAGCAAACTCAGGAAGTCAGGTAGGATCGGACCAAAGGTAACGACCTGAGAAAGGTATACGACACGGGAGGAATGCAGGAATCCGCAGAACGTGCACACCAAAGCTATAAGAGCCCCCCAAAGGTCAAGGGCCGGGCTCACTAATTACTCAGTCCTCTCAGTGCTACGACGGGCCATACCGCTGCTGTCTCCAGGTCGGGTAAGTGTCTTAGCGATCTACACAATCTAACCACTACACTACACAATCCCCGCCCCTGTGCTTGGACTGTATTTTATTTATTATTAACCATTAATCTGAACTGCTATTTCTTTAAGGGCATCTCTCAATAGAGATACCCATTAAAACTCTATTTAACAGAAGCAACTGGTCTTACTCATTTATTTATTTAGTCCGTAGGTTCCTACCCTAACAGATTCCACTTAGGTAGGACTTAGAAATAGCTTTAGTATTTATTTGCTTAATCGCTACTCTTGATCAGCAAGTGTCCTTGAAACGCGCCGACCACAGCTAGCTCGCTACTTCTCGCGTGCTTATAGCTCTCTGCAGACCGCGTGGCGCCGGCCCTAGCATACAATTTAATAGCTCTCAACAACTACCCCGTTACCTAGAACCACCCCGTTAAACAGCACCTTGGGAAGTTCTCCTGGCTGATCGTTCAATCGATCTCCTTTAATAAGACAATCCCATCCTCTTACAAATTCGCCAAGCTACAATAGCGCATGTTCTTTGACACTTCGCATATTCACTTCATCATAGCGCATGGTCGCTGACACTTCCCATATTCACTTCATCATAGCGCATGGTCGCTGACACTTCGCATAATCACTTCTTCATAGCGCATGTTCGCTGACACTACTCATATTCACTTCTTCATAGCGCATGGTCGCTGACACTTCGCATAATCACTTCTTCATAGCGCATGGTCGCTGACATTTCGCATAATCACTTCCTCATAGCGAAAGGTCGCTGACTCTTCGCATAACCAATTCTTCATAGCGCATGGTCGCTGACACTTCGCATAACCACTTCTTCATAGCGCATGGTCGCTGACACTTCGCATAATCACTTCTTCATAGCGCATGGTCGCTGACACTTCGCATAATCACTTCTTCATAGCGCATGGTCGCTGACTCTTCGCATAAACACTTCTTCATAGCGCATGGTCGCTGACTCTTCGCATAATCACTTCTTCATAGCGCATGGTCGCTGACACTTCGCATATTCACTTTTCCATAGCGCATGGTCACTGACTCTTCGCATAAACACATCCTCATGGCGCATGGTCGCTGACTCTTCGCATAACCACTTCTTCATAGCGCATGGTCGCTGACTCTTCGCATAACCACTTCTTCATAGCGCATGGTCGCTGACTCTTTGCATAATCACTTCTTCATAGCACATGGTCGCTGACACTTCGCATAACCACTTCATCATAGCGCATGGTCGCTGACTCTTCACATAACCACTTCTTCATAGCGCATGGTCGCTGACTCTTCGCATAAGCACTTCCTCATAGCGCATCGTTGCTGACTCTTCGTATAATCACTTCTTCATACCGCATGGTCGCTGACACTTCGCATAAACACTTCTTCATAGCGCATGGTCGCTGACTCTTCGCATAACCACTTCTTCCTAGCGCATGGTCGCTGACTCTTCGCATAATCATTTCTTCATAGCGCATTGTCGCTGACACTTCGCATAATCACTTCTTCATAGCCCATGGTCGCTGACACTTCGCATATTCACTTCTTCATAGCGCATGGTCGCTGACTCTTCGCATAATCACTTCTTCATAGCGCATGGTCGCTGACTCTTCGCATAACCACTTCTTCCTAGCGCATGGTCGCTGACTCTTCGCATAATCATTTCATCATAGCGCATTGTCGCTGACACATCGCATAATCACTTCTTCATAGCCCTTGGTCGCTGACAATTCGCATATTCACTTCTTTATAGCGCATGGTCGCTGACTCTTCGCATAATCACTTCTTCTTAGCGCATGGTCGCTGACTCGTCGCATAACCACTTCTTCATAGCGCATGGTCGCTGACTCTTCGCATAACCACTTCTTCATAGCGCATGGTCGCTGACTCATCGCATAATCACTTCTTCATAGCGCATGGTCGCTGACACTTCGCATAATCACTTCTTCATAGCGCATGGTCGCTGACACTTCGCATATTCACTTCTTCATAGCGCATGGTCGCTGACTCTTCGCATAATCACTTCTTCATAGCGCATGGTCGCTGACTCTTCGCATAACCACTTCTTCATAGCGCATGGTCGCTGACTCTTCGCATAACCACTTCTTCATAGCGCATGGTCGCTGACTCATCGCATAATCACTTCTTCATAGCGCATGGTCGCTGACACTTCGCATAATCACTTCTTCATAGCGCATGGTCGCTGACTCTTCGCATAATCACTTCTTCATAGCGCATGGTCACTGACTCTTCGCATAATCACTTCTTCATAGCGCATGGTCGCTGACTCTTCGCATAATCACTTCTTCATAGCGCATGGTCGCTGACACTTCGCATAATCACTTCTTCATAGCGCATGGTCGCTAACACTTCGCATAACCACTTCTTCACAGCGCATGGTCGCTGACTCTTCGCATAACCACTTCTTCATAGCGCATGGTCGCTGACACTTCGCATAATCACTTCTTCATAGCGCATGGTCGCTGACACTTCGCATAATGACTTCTTCATAGCGCATGGTCGCTGACACTTCGCATAATCACTTCCTCATAGCGCATGGTCGGTGACACTTCGCATAACCACTTCTTCATAGCGCATGGTCGCTGACTCTTCGCATAACCACTTCTTCATAGCGCATGGTCGCTGACACTTCGCATAATCACTTCTTCATAGCGCATGGTCGCTGACACTTCGCATAATCACTTCTTCATGGTGCATGGTCGCTGACACTTCGCATAAACACTTCTTCATAGCGCATGGTCCCTGACTCTTCGCATAATCTCTTCTTCATAGCGCATGGTCGCTGACATTTCGCATAACCACTTCTTCATAGCGCATGGTCGCTGACTCTTCGCATAATCACTTCTTCATAGCGCATGGTCGCTGACACTTCGCATAATCACTTCTTCATAGCGCATGGTCGCTGACACTTCGCATAATCACTTCTTCATGGCGCATGGTCGCTGACACTTCGCACAACCACTTCTTCATAGCGCATGGTCGCTGACTCTTCGCATAATCTCTTCTTTATAGCGCATGGTCTCTGACACTTCGCATAATCACTTCTTCATAGCGCATGGTCGCTGACACTTCGCATGACCAGTTCTTCATAGCGCATGGTCGCTGACACTTCGCATAATCACTTCTTCATGGCGCAAGGTCACTGACACTTCGCATAATCACTTCTTCATAGCGCATGTTCGCTGACTCTTCGCATAATCACTTCTTCATAGCGCAAGGTCGCTGACACCGCATAATCACTTCTTCATAGCGCATGGTCGCTGACTCTTCGCATAATCACTTCTTCATAGCGCATGGTCGCTGACACTTCGCATAACCACTACTTCATAGCGCATGGTCGCTGACAACTCGCATAATCACTTCTTCATGGTGCATGGTCGCTGACACTTCGCATAATCACTTCATCATAGCGCATGGTCGCGGACTCTTCGCATAATCTCTTCTTCATAGCGCATGGTCGCTGACTCTTCGCATAACCACTTCTTCATAGCGCATGGTCGCTGACTCTTCGCATAACCACTTCTTCATAGCGCATGGTTGCTGACACTTCGCATAATCACTTCTTCATAGCGCATGGTCGCTGACACTTCGCATAATCACTTCTTCATGCCGCATGGTCGCTGACACTTCGCATAACCTCTTCTTCATAGCGCATGGTCGCTGACTCTTCGCATAATCTCTTCTTCATAGCGCATGGTCGCTGACACTCCGCATAATCACTTCTTCATAGCGCATGGTCGCTGACACTTCGCATAACCAGGTCTTCATAGCACATGGTCGCTGAATCGTCGCATAATCACTTCTTCATAGCGCATGGTCGCTGACACTTCGCATAACCACTTCCTCATAGCGCATGGTCGCTGACTCATCGCATAATCACTTCTTCATTGCGCATGGTCGCTGACACTTCGCAAAATCACTTCTTCATTGCGCATGGTCGCTGAAACTTCTCATATTCACTTCCTCATAGCGCATGGTCGCTGACACTTCTCATAATCACTTCTTCATAGCGCATGGTCGCTGACACTTCGCATAATCACTTCCTCATAGCGCATGGTCGCTGACTCTTCGCATAACCAATTCTTCATAGCGCATGGTCGCTGACACTTCGCATAGCAACTTCCTCATAGCGCATGGTCGCTGACACATCGCATAATCACTTCTTCATAGCGCATGGTCGCTGACACTTCGCATAATCACTTCTTCATAGCGCATGGTCGCTGACTCTTCGCATAATCACTTCTTCATAGCGCATGGTCGCTGACTCTTCGCATAATCACTTCTTCATAGCGCATGGTCGCTGACACTTCGCATATTCACTTCTCCATAGCGCATGGTCACTGACTCTTCGCATAATCACTTCTTCATGGCGAATGGTCGCTGACTCTTCGCATAACCACTTCTTCATAGCGCATGGTCGCTGACTCTTCGCATAACCACTTCATCATAGCGCATGGTCGCTGACTTTTCGCATAATCACTTCTTCATAGCACATGGTCGCTGACACTTCGCATAACCACTTCTTCATAGAGCATGGTCGCTGACTCTTCACATAACCAATTCTTCATAGCGCATAGTCGCTGACTCTTCGCATAAGCACTTCCTCATAGCGCCTCGTTGCTGACTCTTCGCATAATCAGTTCTTCATAGCGCATGGTCGCTGAAACTTCGCATAAACACTTCTTCATAGCGCATGGTCGCTGACTCTTCGCATAACCACTTCTTCATAGCGCATGGTCGCTGACTCTTCGCATAATCATTTCTTCATAGCGCATTGTCGCTGACACTTCGCATAATCACTTCTTCATAGCCCATGGTCGCTGACACATTCTTATATTCACTTCTTCATAGCGCATGGTCGCTGACTCTTCGCATAATCACTTCTTCATAGCGCAAGGTCGCTGACACTTCGCATAATCACTTCTTCAGAGCGCATGGTCGCTGACACTTCGCATAACCGCTTCTTCATAGCGCATGGTCGCTGACACTTCGCATAATCACTTCTTCATGGCGCATGGTCGCTGACACTTCGCATAACCACTTCTTCATAGCGCATGGTCGCTGACTCTTCGCATAATCTCTTCTTCATAGCGCATGGTCGCTGACTCTCCGCAAAACCACTTCTTCATAGCGCATGGTCGCTGACTTTTCGCATAACCACTTCTTCTTAGCGCATGGTCGCTGACACTTCGCATAATCACTTCTTCATAGCGCATGGTCGCTGACACCGCATAATCACTTCTTCATGGCGCATGGTCGCTGACACTTCACATAATCTCTTCTTCATAGCGCATGGTCGCTGACACTTCGCATAATCACTTCTTCATGGCGCATGGTCGCTGACACTTCGCATAACCACTTCTTCATGGCGCATGGTCACTGACACTTCGCATAATCTCTTCTTCATAGCGCATGGTCGCTGACACTTCGCATAATCACTTCTTCATGGCGCAGGGTCGCTGACACTTCGCATAATCACTTCCTCGTATCGCATGGTCGCTGACTCTTCACATAATCTCTTCTTCATAGCGCATGGTCGCTGACTCTTCGCATAACCACTTCTTCATAGCGCATGGTCGCTGACTCTTCGCATAACCACTTCTTCATAGCGCATGGTCGCTGACTCTTCGCATAATCACTTCTTCATAGCGCATGGTCGCTGACTCTTCGCATAACCACTTCTTCATAGAGCATGGTCGCTGACACTTCGCATAATCACTTCTTCATAGCGCATGGTCGCTGACACTTCGCATAATCACTTCTTCATGGTGCATGGTCGCTGACACTTCGCATAAACACTTCTTCATAGCGCATGGTCGCTGACTCTTCGCATAATCTCTTCTTCATAGCGCATGGTCGCTGACATTTCGCATAACCACTTCTTCATAGCGCATGGACGCTGACTCTTCGCATAATCACTTCTTCATAGCGCATGGTCGCTGACACTTCGCATAATCACTTCTTCATAGCGCATGGTCGCTGACACTTCGCATAATCACTTCTTCATGGCGCATGGTCGCTGACACTTCGCAAAACCACTTCTTCATAGCGCATGGTCGCTGACTCTTCGCATAATCTCTTCTTCATAGCGCATGGTCGCTGACACTTCGCATAATCACTTCTTCATAGCGCATGGTCGCTGACACTTCGCATGACCAGTTCTTCATAGCGCATGGTCGCTGACACTTCGCATAATCACTTCTTCATGGCGCAAGGTCGCTGACACTTCGCATAATCACTTCTTCATAGCGCATGGTCGCTGACTCTTCGCATAATCACTTCTTCATAGCGCAAGGTCGCTGACACCGCATAATCACTTCTTCATAGCGCATGGTCGCTGACTCTTCGCATAATCACTTCTTCATAGCGCATGGTCGCTGACACTTCGCATAACCACTACTTCATAGCGGATGGTCGCTGACAACTCGCATAATCACTTCTTCATGGCGCATGGTCGCTGACACTTCGCATAATCACTTCATCATAGCCAATGGTCGCGGACTCTTCGCATAATCTCTTCTTCATAGCGCATGGTCGCTGACTCCTCGCATAACCACTTCTTCATAGCGCATGGTCGCTGACTCTTCGCATAACCACTTCTTCATAGCGCATGGTTGCTGACACTTCGCATAATCACTTCTTCATAGCGCATGGTCGCTGACACTTCGCATAATCACTTCTTCATGCCGCATGGTCGCTGACACTTCGCATAACCTCTTCTTCATAGCGCATGGTCGCTGACTCTTCGCATAATCTCTTCTTCATAGCGCATGGTCGCTGACACTCCGCATAATCACTTCTTCATAGCGCATGGTCGCTGACACTTCGCATAACCAGTTCTTCATAGCACATGGTCGCTGAATCGTCGCATAATCACTTCTTCATAGCGCATGGTCGCTGACACTTCGCATAACCACTTCCTCATAGCGCATGGTCGCTGACTCTTCGCATAATCACTTCTTCATTGCGCATGGTCGCTGACACTTCGCAAAATCACTTCTTCATTGCGCATGGTCGCTGAAACTTCTCATATTCACTTCCTCATAGCGCATGGTCGCTGACACTTCGCATAATCACTTCTTCATAGCGCATGGTCGCTGACACTTCGCATAATCACTTCCTCATAGCGCATGGTCGCTGACTCTTCGCATAACCAATTCTTCATAGCGCATGGTCGCTGACACTTCGCATAGCAACTTCTTCATAGCGCATGGTCGCTGACACATCGCATAATCACTTCTTCATAGCGCATGGTCGCTGACACTTCGTATAATCACTTCTTCATAGCGCATGGTCGCTGACTCTTCGCATAATCACTTCTTCATAGCGCATGGTCGCTGACTCTTCGCATAATCACTTCTTCATAGCGCATGGTCGCTGACACTTCGCATATTCACTTCTCCATAGCGCATGGTCGCTGACTCTTCGCATAACCACTTCTTCATAGCGCATGGTCGCTGACTCTTCGCATAACCACTTCATCATAGCGCATGGTCGCTGACTCTTCGCATAATCACTTCTTCATAGCACATGGTCGCTGACACTTCGCATAACCACTTCTTCATAGAGCATGGTCGCTGACTCTTCACATAACCACTTCTTCATAGCGCATAGTCGCTGACTCTTCGCATAAGCACTTCCTCATAGCGCCTCGTTGCTGACTCTTCGCATAATCAGTTCTTCATAGCGCATGGTCGCTGAAACTTCGCATAAACACTTCTTCATAGCGCATGGTCACTGACTCTTCGCATAACCACTTCTTCATAGCGCATGGTCGCTGACACTTTCTTATATTCACTTCTTCATAGCGCATAGTCGCTGACTCTTCGCATAATCACTTCTTCATAGCGCAAGGTCGCTGACACTGCGCATAATCACTTCTTCAGAGCGCATGGTCGCTGACACTTCGCATAACCGCTTCTTCATAGCGCATGGTCGCTGACACTTCGCATAATCACTTCTTCATGGCGCATGGTCGCTGACACTTCGCATAACCACTTCTTCATAGCGCATGGTCGCTGACTCTTCGCATAATCTCTTCTTCATAGCGCATGGTCGCTGACTCTTCGCAAAACCACTTCTTCATAGCGCATGGTCGCTGACTCTTCGCATAACCACTTCTTCTTAGCGCATGGTCGCTGACACTTCGCATAATCACTTCTTCATTGCGCATGGTCGCTGACACCGCATAATCACTTCTTCATGGCGCATGGTCGCTGACACTTCGCATAATCTCTTCTTCATAGCGCATGGTCGCTGACACTTCGCATAATCACTTCTTCATGGCGCATGGTCGCTGACACATCGCATAACCACTTCTTCATGGCGCATGGTCACTGACACTTCGCATAATCTCTTCTTCATAGCGCATGGTCGCTGACACTTCGCATAATCACTTCTTCATGGCGCATGGTCGCTGACACTTCGCATAATCACTTCCTCATATCGCATGGTCGCTGACTCTTCACATAATCTCTTCTTCATAGCGCATGGTCGCTGACTCTTCGCATAACCACTTCTTCATAGCGCATGGTCGCTGACTCTTCACATAACCACTTCTTCATAGCGCATGGTCGCTGACACTTCGCATAATCACTTCTTCATAGCGCATGGTCGCTGACTCTTCGCATAATCTCTTCTTCATAGCGCATGGTCGCTGAAACTCCGCATAATCACTTCTTCATAGCGCATGGTCGCTGACACTTCGCATAACCATTTCCTTATAGCACATGTTCGCTGAATCTTCGCATAATCCCTTCTTCATAGCGCATGGTCGCTGACACTTCACATAACCACTTTTTCATAGCGCATGGTCGCTGACACTTCGCATAACCACTTCTTCATAGCGCATGGTCGCTGAATCTTCGCATCATCACTTCTTCATAGCAGATGGTCGCTGACAATTCGCATAACCACTTCTTCATAGCGGATGGTCGCTGACACTTCGCATAATCACTTCTTCATGGCGCATGGTCGCTGACACTTTGCATAACCACTTCTTCATAGCGCATGGTCGCTGACTCTTCGCATAATCTCTTCTTCATAGCGCATGGTCGCTGACTCTTCGCATAACCACTTCTTCATAGCGCATGGTCGCTGACTCTTCGCATAACCAATTCTTCCTAGCGCATGGTAGCTGACACTTCGCATAATCACTTCTTCATGGCGCATGGTGGCTGACACTTCGCATAACCACTTCGTCGTAGCGCATGGTCACTGAATCTTCGCATAATACCTTCTTCATAGCGCATGGTCGCCGACACTTCGCATAACCAGTTCTTCATAGCGCATGGTCGCTGACACTTCGCATAATCACTTGTTCATAGCGCATGGTCGCTGACTCTTCGCATATTCACTTCTTCATAGCGCATGGTCGCTGACTCTTCGCATAATCACTTCTTCATAGCGCAAGGTCGCTGACACTTCGCATAATCACTACTTCATAGCGCGTGGTCGCTCAAACTTCGCATAATCACTTCTTCATAGCGCATGGTCGCTGACACTTCGCAAAATCACTTCTTCTTAGCGCATGGTCGCTGACACTTCGCATAATCACTTCTTCATAGCGCATGGTCGCTGAAACTTCGCACATTCACTTCTTCATAGCGCATGGTCGCTGACTCTTCGCATAAGCACTTCTTCATAGCGCATGTTCTTTGACACTTGTCATATTCACTTCATCATAGCGCATGGTGGCTGACACTTCCCATATTCACTTCATCATAGCGCATGGTCGCTGACACTTCGCATAATCACTTCTTCATAGCGCATGGTCGCTGACACTTCTCATATTCACTTCTTCATTGCGCATGGTCGCTGACACTTCGCATAATCACTTCTTGATAGCGCATGGTCGCTGACACTTCGCATAATCACTTCTTCATAGCGCATGGTCGCTGACTCTTCGCATAACCACTTCTTCATAGCGCATGGTCGCTGACACTTCGCATAACCACTTCTTCATAGCGCATGGTCGCTGACATTTCGCATAATCACTTCTTTATTGCGCATGGTCGCTGACTCTTCGCATAATCACTTCTACATAGCGCATGGTCGCTGACTCTTCGCATAATCACTTCTTCATAGCGCATGGTCGCTGACACTTTGCATATTCACTTCTCCATTGCGCATGGTCACTGACTCTTCGCATAATCACTTCTTCAAGGCGCATGGTCGCTGACATTTCGCATAACCACTTCTTCATAGCTCATGGTCGCTGACATTTCCCATAATCACTTCTTGATAGCGCATGGTCGCTGACACTTCGCATAATCATTTCTACATAGCGCATGGTCGCTGACTCTTCGCATAACCACTTCTTCATAGCGCATGGTCGCTGACTCTTTGCATAACCACTTCTTCATAGCGCATGGTCGCTGACTCTTCGCATAATCACTTCTTCATAGCACATGGTCGCTGACACTTCGCATAACCACTTCTTCATAGCGCATGGTCGCTGACTCTTCGCATAACCACTTCTTCATAGCGCACTGTCGCTGACTCTTCGCATAAGCACTTCCTCTGTGCGCATCGTCGCTGACTCTTCGCATAATCACTTCTTCATAGCGCATGGTCGCTGACACTTCGCATAATCACTTCTTCATTGCGCATGGTCGCTGACTCTTCGCATAACCACTTCTTCATAGCGCATGGTCGCTGAAACTTTGCGTAATCACTTCTTCATAGCGCATGGTCGCTGACACTTCGCATAATCACTTCTTCATGGCGCATGGTCGCTGACACTTCGCATAACAACTTCTTCATAGCGCATGGTCGCTGACTCATCGCATAATCTCTTCTTCATAGCGCATGGTCGCTGACACTTCGCATAATCACTTCTTCATAGCGCATGGTCGCTGACATTCACATAACCAGTTCTTCATAGCGCATGGTCGCTGACTCTTCGGATAATCACTTCTTCATAGCGCATGGTCGCTGACACTCCGCATAACCACTTCTTCATAGCGCATGGTCGCTGACTCTTCGCATAATCTTTCCTTCATAGCGCATTGTCGCTGACACTCCGCATAATCACTTCTTCATAGCGCATGGTCGTTGACGCTTCGCATATTCACTTCTTCATAGCGCATGGTCGCTGACACTTCGCATGACCACTTCTTCATAGCGCTTGGTCGCTGACTCTTCGCATAATCTCTTCTTCATAGCGCATGGTCGCTGACTCTTCGCATAATCACTTCTTCATAGCGCATGGTCGCTGACACTTCGCATAACCACTTCTTCATAGCGCATGGTCGCTGAAACTTCGCATAATCACTTCTTCATGGCGCATGGTCGCTGACACTTCGCATAATCACTTCTTCATAGCGCATGGTCGCTGACTCTTCGCATAATCTCTTCTTCATAGCGCTTGGTTGCTGACTCTTCGCATAACCACTTCTTCATAGCGCATGGTCGCTGACTCTTCGCATAACCACTTCTTCATAGCGCATGGTGGCTGACACTTCGCATAATCACTTCTTCATGCCGCATGGTCGCTGACACTTCGCATAACCACTTCTTCATAGCGCATGGTCGCTGACTCTTCGCATAATCTCTTCTTCATAGCTCATGGTCGCTGACACTCCGCATAATCACTTCTTCATAGCGCATGGTCGCTGACACTTCGCAAAACCAGTTCTTCATAGCACATGGTCGCTGAATCTTCGCATAATCACTTATTCATAGCGCATGGTCGCTGACACTTCGCATAACCACTTCTTCATAGCGCATGGTCGCTGACACTTCGCATAATCACTTCTTCATAGCGCATGGTCGCTGACATTTCGCATGACCAGTTCTTCATAGCGCATGGTCGCTGACACTTCGCATAACCAATTCTTCCTAGCGCATGGTAGCTGACACTTCGCATAATCACTTCTTCATAGCGCATGGTCGGTGACACTTCGCATAATCACTTCTTCATGGCGCATGGTTGCTGACACTTCGCATAACCACTTCGTCGTAGCGCATGGTCACTGAATCTTCGCATAATCCCTTCTTCATAGCGCATGGTCGCTGACACTTCGCATAACCAGTTCTTCATAGCGCATGGTCGCTGACACTGCGCATAATCACTTCTTCATAGCGCATGGTCGCTGACTCTTCGCATATTCACTTCTTCATAGCGCATGGTCGCTGACTCTTCGCATAATCACTTCTTCATAGCGCAAGGTCGCTGACACTTCGCATAATCACTACTTCATAGCGCATGGTCGCTCAAACTTCGCATAATCACTTCTTCATAGCGCATGGTCGCTGACACTTCGCAAAATCACTTCTTCTTAGCGCATGGTCGCTGACACTTCGCATAATCACTTCTTCATAGCGCATGGTCGCTGAAACTTCACACATTCACTTCTTCATAGCGCATGGTCGCTGACTCTTCGCATAAGCACTTCTTCATACCGCATGTTCTTTGACACTTGTCATATTCACTTCATCATAGCGCATGGTGGCTGACACTTCCCATATTCACTTCATCATAGCGCATGGTCGCTGACACTTCGCATAATCACTTCTTCATAGCGCATGGTCGCTGACACTTCTCATATTCACTTCTTCATAGCGCATGGTCGCTGACACTTCGCATAATCACTTCTTGATAGCGCATGGTCGCTGACACTTCGCATAATCACTTCTTCATAGCGCATGGTCGCTGACTCTTCGCATAACCACTTCTTCATAGCGTATGGTCGCTGACACTTCGCAAAACCACTTCTTCATAGCGCATGGTCGCTGACATTTCGCATAATCACTTCTTTATAGCGCATGGTCGCTGACTCTTCGCATAATCACTTCTTCATAGCGCATGGTCGCTGACTCTTCGCATAATCACTTCTTCATAGCGCATGGTCGCTGACACTTCGCATAATCACTTCTTCATAGCCCATGGTCGCTGACACATTCTTATAATCACTTCTTCATAGCGCATGGTCACTGACTCTTCGCATAATCACTTCTTCATGGCGCATGGTCGCTGACTCTTCGCATAACCACTTCTTCATAGCGCATGGTCGCTGACTCTTTGCATAACCACTTCTTCATAGCGCATGGTCGCTGACTCTTCGCATAATCATTTCTTCATAGCGCATTGTCGCTGACACTTCGCATAATCACTTCTTCATAGCCCATGGTCGCTGACACATTCTTATATTCACTTCTTCATAGCGCATGGTCGCTGACTCTTCGCATAATCACTTCTTCATAGCGCAAGGTCGCTGAACCTTCGCAAAATCACTTCTTCAGAGCGCATGGTCGCTGACACTTCGCATAACCGCTTCTTCATAGCGCATGGTCGCTGACACTTCGCATAATCACTTCTTCATGGCGCTTGGTCGCTGACACTTCGCATAACCACTTCTTCATAGCGCATGGTCGCTGACTCTTCGCATAATCTCTTCTTCATAGCGCATGGTCGCTGACTCTTCGCAAAACCACTTCTTCATAGCGCATGGTCGCTGACTCTTCGCATAACCACTTCTTCTTAGCGCATGGTCGCTGACACTTCGCATAATCACTTCTTCATAGCGCATGGTCGCTGACACCGCATAATCACTTCTTCATGGCGCATGGTCGCTGACACTTCGCATAATCTCTTCTTCATAGCGCATGGTCGCTGACACTTCGCATAATCACTTCTTCATGGCGCATGGTCGCTGACACTTCGCATAACCACTTCTTCATGGCGCATGGTCACTGAAACTTCGCATAATCTCTTCTTCATAGCGCATGGTCGCTGACACTTCGCATAATCACTTCTTCATGGCGCATGGTCGCTGACACTTCGCATAATCACTTCCTCATATCGCATGGTCGCTGACTCTTCACATAATCTCTTCTTCATAGCGCATGGTCGCTGACTCTTCGCAAAACCACTTCTTAATAGCGCATGGTCGCTGACTCTTCGCATAACCACTTCTTCATAGCGCATGGTCGCTGACTCATCGCATAATCACTTCTTCATAGTGCATGGTCGCTGACACTTCGCATAATCACTTCTTCATAGCGCATGGTTGCTGACTCTTCGCATAATCACTTCTTCATAGCGCATGGTCACTGACTCTTCGCATAATCACTTCTTCATAGCGCATGGTCGCTGACTCTTCGCATAATCACTTCTTCATAGCGCATGGTCGCTGACACTTCGCATAATCACTTCTTCATAGCGCATGGTCGCTAACACTTCGCATAACCACTTCTTCACAGCGCATGGTCGCTGACTCTTCGCATAACCACTTCTTCATAGCGCATGGTCGCTGACACTTCGCATAATCACTTCTTCATAGCGCATGGTCGCTGACACTTCGCATAATGACTTCTTCATAGCGCATGGTCGCTGACACTTCGCATAATCACTTCCTCATAGCGCATGGTCGGTGACACTTCGCATAACCACTTCTTCATAGCGCATGGTCGCTGACTCTTCGCATAACCACTTCTTCATAGCGCATGGTCGCTGACACTTCGCATAATCACTTCTTCATAGCGCATGGTCGCTGACACTTCGCATAATCACTTCTTCATGGTGCATGGTCGCTGACACTTCGCACAAACACTTCTTCATAGCGCATGGTCGCTGACTCTTCGCATAATCTCTTCTTCATAGCGCATGGTCGCTGACATTTCGCATAACCACTTCTTCATAGCGCATGGTCGCTGACACTTCGCATAATGACTTCTTCATAGCGCATGGTCGCTGACACTTCGCATAATCACTTCTTCATGGCGCATGGTCGCTAACACTTCGCACAACCACTTCTTCATAGCGCATGGTCGCTGACTCTTCGCATAATCTCTTCTTCATAGCGCATGGTCACTGACACATCGCATAATCACTTCTTCATAGCGCATGGTCGCTGACACTTCGCATGACCAGTTCTTCATAGCGCATGATCGCTGACACTTCGCATAATCACTTCTTCATGGCGCAAGGTCGCTGACACTTCGCATAATCACTTCTTCATAGCGCATGGTCGCGGACTCTTCGCATAATCACTTCTTCATAGCGCAAGGTCGCTGACACCGCATAATCACTTCTTCATAGCGCATGGTCGCTGACTCTTCGCATAATCACTTCTTCATAGCGCATGGTCGCTGACACTTCGCATAACCACTACTTCATAGCGCATGGTCGCTGACAACTCGCATAATCACTTCTTCATGGCGCATGGTCGCTGACACTTCGCATAATCACTTCATCATAGCGCATGGTCGCGGACTCTTCGCATAATCTCTTCTTCATAGCGCATGGTCGCTGACTCTTCGCATAACCACTTCTTCATAGCGCATGGTCGCTGACTCTTCGCATAACCACTTCTTCATAGCGCATGGTTGCTGACACTTCGCATAATCACTTCTTCATAGCGCATGGTCGCTGACACTTCGCATAATCACTTCTTCATGCCGCATGGTCGCTGACACTTCGCATAAACTCTTCTTCATAGCGCATGGTCGCTGACTCTTCGCATAATCTCTTCTTCATAGCGCATGGTCGCTGACACTCCGCATAATCACTTCTTCATAGCGCATGGTCGCTGACACTTCGCATAACCAGTTCTTCAAAGCACATGGTCGCTGAATCGTCGCAGAATCACTTCTTCATAGCGCATGGTCGCTGACTCTTCGCATAACCAATTCTTCATAGCGCATGGTCGCTGACACTTCGCATAGCAACTTCTTCATAGCGCATGGTCGCTGACACATCGCATAATCACTTCTTCATAGCGCATGGTCGCTGACACTTCGCATAATCACTTCTTCATAGCGCATGGTCGCTGACACTTCGCATAATCACTTCTTCATAGCGCATGGTCGCTGAGTCTTCGCATAATCACTTCTTCATAGCGCATGGTCGCTGACACTTCGCATATTCACTTCTCCATAGCGCATGGTCACTGACTCGTCGCATAATCACTTCTTCATGGCGAATGGTCGCTGACTCTTCGCATAACCACTTCTTCATAGCGCATGGTCGCTGACTCTTCGCATAACCACTTCATCATAGCGCATGGTCGCTGACTCTTCGCATAATCACTTCTTCATAGCACATGGTCGCTGACACTTCGCATAACCACTTCTTCATAGAGCATGGTCGCAACTCTTCACATAACCACTTCTTCATAGCGCAGAGTCGCTGACTCTTCGCATAAGCACTTCCTCATAGCGCCTCGTTGCTGACTCTTCGCATAATCAGTTCTTCATAGCGCATGGTCGCTGAAACTTCGCATAAACACTTCTTCATAGCGCATGGTCGCTGACTCTTCGCATAACCACTTCTTCATAGCGCATGGTCGCTGACTCTTCGAATAATCATTTCTTCATAGCGCATTGTCGCTGACACTTCGCATAATCACTTCTTCATAGCCCATGGTCGCTGACACTTTCTTATATTCACTTCTTCATAGCGCATGGTCGCTGACTCTTCGCATAATCACTTCTTCATAGCGCAAGGTCGCTGACACTTCGCATAATCACTTCTTCAGAGCGCATGGTCGCTGACACTTCGCATAACCGCTTCTTCATAGCGCATGGTCGCTGACACTTCGCATAATCACTTCTTCATGGCGCATGGTCGCTGACACTTCGCATAACCACTTCTTCATAGCGCATGGTCGCTGACTCTTCGCATAATCTCTTCTTCATAGCGCATGGTCGCTGACTCTTCGCAAAACCACTTCTTCATAGCGCATGGTCGCTGACTCTTCGCATAACCACTTCTTCTTAGCGCATGGTCGCTGACACTTCGCATAATCACTTCTTCATAGCGCATGGTCGCTGACACCGCATAATCACTTCTTCATGGCGCATGGTCGCTGACACTTCGCATAATCTCTTCTTCATAGCGCATGGTCGCTGACACTTCGCATAATCACTTCTTCATGGCGCATGGTCGCTGACACTTCGCATAACCACTTCTTCATGGCGCATGGTCACTGACACTTCGCATAATCTCTTCTTCATAGCGCATGGTCGCTGACACTTCGCATAATCACTTCTTCATGGCGCATGGTCGCTGACACTTCGCATAATCACTTCCTCATATCGCATGGTCGCTGACTCTTCACATAATCTCTTCTTCATAGCGCATGGTCGCTGACTCTTCGCATAACCACTTCTTCATAGCGCATGGTCGCTGACTCTTCACATAACCACTTCTTCATAGCGCATGGTCGCTGACACTTCGCATAACCACTTCTTCATAGCGCATGGTCGCTGACTCATCGCATAATCTCTTCTTCATAGCGCATGGTCGCTGAAACTCCACATAATCACTTCTTCATAGCGCATGGTCGCTGACACTTCGCATAACCATTTCCTTATAGCACATGTTCGCTGATTCTTCGCATAATCCCTTCTTCATAGCGCATGGTCGCTGACACTTCACATAACCACTTTTTCATAGCGCATGGTCGCTGACAGTTCGCATAACCACTTCTTCATAGCGCATGGTCGCTGAATCTTCGCATCATCACTTCTTCATAGCAGATGGTCGCTGACAATTCGCATAACCACTTCTTCATAGCGGATGGTCGCTGACACTTCGCATAATCACTTCTTCATGGCGCATGGTCGCTGACACTTCGCATAACCACTTCTTCATAGCGCATGGTCGCTGACTCTTCGCATAATCTCTTCTTCATAGCGCATGGTCGCTGACTCTTCGCATAACCACTTCTTCATAGCGCATGGTCGCTGACTCTTCGCATTACCAATTCTTCCTAGCGCATGGTAGCTGACACTTCACATAATCACTTCTTCATAGCGCATGGTCGGTGACACTTCGCATAATCACTTCTTCATGGCGCATGGTTGCTGACACATCGCATAACCACTTCGTCGTAGCGCATGGTCACTGAATCTTCGCATAATCCCTTCTTCATAGCGCATGGTCGCCGACATTTCGCATAACCAGTTCTTCATAGCGCATGGTCGCTGACACTTCGCATAATCACTTGTTCATAGCGCATGGTCGCTGACTCTTCGCATATTCACTTCTTCATAGCGCATGGTCGCTGACTCTTCGCATAATCACTTCTTCATAGCGCAAGGTCGCTGACACTTCGCATAATCACTACTTCATAGCGCGTGGTCGCTCAAACTTCGCATAATCACTTCTTCATAGCGCATGGTCGCTGACACTTCGCAAAATCACTTCTTCTTAGCCCATGGTCGCTGACACTTCGCATAATCATTTCTTCATAGCGCATGGTCGCTGAAACTACGCACATTCACTTCTTCATAGCGCATGGTCGCTGACTCTTCGCATAAGCATTTCTTCATAGCGCATGTTCTTTGACACTTGTCATATTCACTTCATCATAGCGCATGGTGGCTGACACTTCCCATATTCACTTCATCATAGCGCATGGTCGCTGACACTTCGCATAATCACTTCTTCATAGCGCATGGTCGCTGACACTTCTCATATTCACTTCTTCATAGCGCATGGTCGCTGACACTTCGCATAATCACTTCTTGATAGCGCATGGTCGCTGACACTTCGCATAATCACTTCTTCATAGCGCATGGTCGCTGACGCTTCGCATAACCACTTCTTCATAGCGCATGGTCGCTGACACTTCGCATAACCACTTCTTCATAGCGCATGGTTGCTGACATTTCGCATAATCACTTCTTTATTGCGCATGGTCGCTGACTCTTCGCATAATCACTTCTACATAGCGCATGGTCGCTGACTCTTCGCATAATCACTTCTTCATAGCGCATGGTCGCTGACACTTTGCATATTCACTTCTCCATTGCGCATGGTCACTGACTCTTCGCATAACCAATTCTTCATAGCGCATGGTCGCTGACACTTCGCATAGCAACTTCTTCATAGCGCATAGTCGCTGACTCTTCGCATAAGCACTTCCTCATAGCGCCTCGTTGCTGACTCTTCGCATAATCAGTTCTTCATAGCGCATGGTCGCTGAAACTTCGCATAAACACTTCTTCATAGCGCATGGTCGCTGACTCTTCGCATAACCACTTCTTCATAGCGCATGGTCGCTGACTCTTCGCATAATCATTTCTTCATAGCGCATTGACGCTGACACTTCGCATAATCACTTCTTCATAGCCCATGGTCGCTGACACTTTCTTATATTCACTTCTTCATAGCGCATGGTCGCTGACTCTTCGCATAATCACTTATTCATAGCGCAAGGTCGCTGACACTTCGCATAATCACTTCTTCAGAGCGCATGGTCGCTGACACTTCGCATAACCGCTTCTTCATAGCGCATGGTCGCTGACACTTCGCATAATCACTTCTTCATGGCGCATGGTCGCTGACACTTCGCATAACCACTTCTTCATAGCGCATGGTCGCTGACTCTTCGCATAATCTCTTCTTCATAGCGCATGGTCGCTTACTCTTCGCAAAACCACTTCTTCATAGCGCATGGTCGCTGACTCTTCGCATAACCACTTCTTCATAGCGCATGGTCGCTGACTCTTCGCATAACCACTTCTTCATAGCGCATGGTTGCTGACACTTCGCATAATCACTTCTTCATAGCGCATGGTCGCTGACACTTCGCATAATCACTTCTTCATGCCGCATGGTCGCTGACACTTCGCATAACCTCTTCTTCATAGCGCATGGTCGCTGACTCTTCGCATAATCTCTTCTTCATAGCGCATGGTCGCTGACACTCCGCATAATCACTTCTTCATAGCGCATGGTCGCTGACACTTCGCATAACCAGTTCTTCATAGCACATGGTCGCTGAATCGTCGCATAATCACTTCTTCATAGCGCATGGTCGCTGACACTTCGCATAACCACTTCCTCATAGCGCATGGTCGCTGACTCTTCGCATAATCACTTCTTCATTGCGCATGGTCGCTGACACTTCGCAAAATCACTTCTTCATTGCGCATGGTCGCTGAAACTTCTCATATTCACTTCCTCATAGCGCATGGTCGCTGCCACTTCGCATAATCCCTTCTTCATAGCGCATGGTCGCTGACACTTCGCATAATCACTTCCTCATAGCGCATGGTCGCTGACTCTTCGCATAACCAATTCTTCATAGCGCATGGTCGCTGACACTTCGCATAGCAACTTCATCATAGCGCATGGTCGCTGACACATCGCATAATCACTTCTTCATAGCGCATGGTCGCTGACACTTCGCATAATCACTTCTTCATAGCGCATGGTCGCTGACTCTTCGCATAATCACTTCTTCATAGCGCATGGTCGCTGAGTCTTCGCATAATCACTTCTTCATAGCGCATGGTCGCTGACACTTCGCATATTCACTTCTCCATAGCGCATGGTCACTGACTCGTCGCATAATCACTTCTTCATGGCGAATGGTCGCTGACTCTTCGCATAACCACTTCTTCATAGCGCATGGTCGCTGACTCTTCGCATAACCACTTCATCATAACGCATGGTCGCTGAATCTTCGCATAATCACTTCTTCATAGCACATGGTCGCTGACACTTCGCATAACCACTTCTTCATAGAGCATGGTCGCTGACTCTTCACATAACCACTTCTTCATAGCGCATAGTCGCTGACTCTTCGCATAAGCACTTCCTCATAGCGCCTCGTTGCTGACTCTTCGCATAATCAGTTCTTCATAGCGCATGGTCGCTGAAACTTCGCATAAACACTTCTTCATAGCGCATGGTCGCTGACTCTTCGCATAACCACTTCTTCATAGCGCATGGTCGCTGACTCTTCGCATAATCATTTCTTCATAGCGCATTGTCGCTGACACTTCGCATAATCACTTCTTCATAGCCCATGGTCGCTGACACTTTCTTATATTCACTTCTTCATAGCGCATGGTCGCTGACTCTTCGCATAATCACTTCTTCATAGCGCAAGGTCGCTGACACTTCGCATAATCACTTCTTCAGAGCGCATGGTCGCTGACACTTCGCATAACCGCTTCTTCATAGCGCATGGTCGCTGACACCTCGCATAATCACTTCTTCATGGCGCATGGTCGCTGACACTTCGCATAACCACTTCTTCATAGCGCATGGTCGCTGACTCTTCGCATAATCTCTTCTTCATAGCGCATGGTCGCTGACTCTTCGCAAAACCACTTCTTCATAGCGCATGGTCGCTGACTCTTCGCATAACCACTTCTTCTTAGCGCATGGTCAATGACACTTCGCATAATCACTTCTTCATAGCGCATGGTCGCTGACACCGCATAATCACTTCTTCATGGCGCATGGTCGCTGACACTTCGCATAATCTCTTCTTCATAGCGCATGGTCGCTGACACTTCGCATAATCACTTCTTCATGGCGCATGGTCGCTGACACTTCGCATAACCACTTCTTCATGGCGCATGGTCACTGACACTTCGCATAACCACTTCTTCATAGCGCATGGTCGCTGACTCTTCGCATAATCTCTTCTTCATAGCGCATGGTCGCTGAAACTCCGCATAATCACTTCTTCATAGCGCATGGTCGCTGACACTTCGCATAACCATTTCCTTATAGCACATGTTCGCTGAATCTTCGCATAATCCCTTCTTCATAGCGCATGGTCGCTGACACTTCACATAACCACTTTTTCATAGCGCATGGTCGCTGACACTTCGCATAACCACTTCTTCATAGCGCATGGTCGCTGAATCTTCGCATCATCACTTCTTCATAGCAGATGGTCGCTGACAATTCGCATAACCACTTCTTCATAGCGGATGGTCGCTGACACTTCGCATAATCACTTCTTCATGGCGCATGGTCGCTGACACTTCGCATAACCACTTCTTCTTAGCGCATGGTCGCTGACTCTTCGCATAATCTCTTCTTCATAGTGCATGGTCGCTGACTCTTCGCATAATCACTTCTTCATAGCGCATGGTCGCTGACTCTTCGCATTACCAATTCTTCCTAGCGCATGGTAGCTGACACTTCGCATAATCACTTCTTCATAGCGCATGGTCGGTGACACTTCGCATAATCACTTCTTCATGGCGCATGGTTGCTGACACATCGCATAACCACTTCGTCGTAGCGCATGGTCACTGAATCTTCGCATAATCCCTTCTTCATAGCGCATGGTCGCCGACATTTCGCATAACCAGTTCTTCATAGCGCATGGTCGCTGACACTTCGCATAATCACTTGTTCATAGCGCATGGTCGCTGACTCTTCGCATATTCACTTCTTCATAGCGCATGGTCGCTGACTCTTCGCATAATCACTTCTTCATAGCGCAAGGTCGCTGACACTTCGCATAATCACTACTTCATTACGCGTGGTCGCTCAAACTTCGCATAATCACTTCTTCATAGCGCATGGTCGCTGACACTTCGCAAAATCACTTCTTCTTAGCCCATGGTCACTGACACTTCGCATAATCACTTCTTCATAGCGCATGGTCGCTGAAACTACGCACATTCACTTCTTCATAGCGCATGGTCGCTGACTCTTCGCATAAGCACTTCTTCATAGCGCATGTTCTTTGACACTTGTCATATTCACTTCATCATAGCGCATGGTGGCTGACACTTCCCATATTCACTTCATCATAGCGCATGGTCGCTGACACTTCGCATAATCACTTCTTCATAGCGCATGGTCGCTGACACTTCTCATATTCACTTCTTCATAGCGCATGGTCGCTGACACTTCGCATAATCACTTCTTGATAGCGCATGGTCGCTGACACTTCGCATAATCACTTCTTCATAGCGCATGGTCGCTGACTCTTCGCATAACCACTTCTTCATAGCGCATGGTCGCTGACACTTCGCATAACCACTTCTTCATAGCGCATGGTTGCTGACATTTCGCATAATCACTTCTTTATTGCGCATGGTCGCTGACTCTTCGCATAATCACTTCTACATAGCGCATGGTCGCTGACTCTTCGCATAATCACTTCTTCATAGCGCATGGTCGCTGACACTTTGCATATTCACTTCTCCATTGCGCATGGTCACTGACTCTTCGCATAATCACTTCTTCAAGGCGCATGGTCGCTGACATTTCGCATAACCACTTCTTCATAGCGCATGGTCGCTGACATTTCGCATAATCACTTCTTGATAGCGCATGGTCGCTGACACTTCGCATAAACACTTCTACATAGCGCATGGTCGCTGACTCTTTGCATAACCACTTCTTCATAGCGCATGGTCGCTGACTCTTCGCATAAGCACTTCCTCAGTGCGCATCGTCGCTGACTCTTCGCATAATCACTTCTTCATAGCGCATGGTCGCTGACACTTCGCATAATCACTTCTTCATTGCGCATGGTCGCTGACTCTTCGCATAACCACTTCTTCATAATGCATGGTCGCTGAAACTTTGCGTAATCACTTCTTCATAGCGCATGGTCGCTGACACTTCGCATAATCACTTCTTCATGGCGCATGGTCGCTGACACTTCGCATAACAACTTCTTCATAGCGCATGGTCGCTGACTCATCGCATAATCTCTTCTTCATAGCGCATGGTCGCTGATACTTCGCATAATCACTTCTTCATAGCGCATGGTCGCTGACACTTCACATAACCAGTTCTTCATAGCGCATGGTCGCTGACTCTTCGGATAATCACTTCTTCATAGCGCATGGTCGCAGACACTCCGCATAATCACTTCTTCATAGCGCATGGTCGTTGACACTTCGCATATTCACTTCTTCATAGCGCATGGTCGCTGACACTTCGCATGACCACTTCTTCATAGCGCATGGTCGCTGACTCTTCGCATAATCTCTTCTTCATAGCGCATGGTCGCTGACACTTCGCATAATCACTTATTCATAGCGCATGGTCGCTGACACTTCGCATGACCAGTTCTTCATAACGCATGGTCGCTGACACTTCGCATAATCACTTCTTCATGGCGCATGGTCGCTGACATTTCGCATAATCACTTCTTCTTAGCACATGGTACCTGACTCTTCGCATAATCACTTCTTCATAGCGCAAGGTCGCTGACACTTCGCATAATCACTTCTTCATAGCGCATGGTCGCTGACTCTTCGCATAATCACTTCTTCATAGCGCATGGTCGCTGACACTTCGCATAACCACTTCTTCATAGCGCATGGTCGCTGAAACTTCGCATAATCACTTCTTCATGGCGCATGGTCGCTGACACTTCGCATAATCACTTCTTCATAGCGCATGGTCGCTGACTCTTCGCATAATCTCTTCTTCATAGCACATGGTTGCTGACTCTTCGCATAACCACTTCTTCATAGCGCATGGTCGCTGACTCTTCGCATAACCACTTCTTCATAGCGCATGGTGGCTGACACTTCGCATAATCACTTCTTCATAGCGCATGGTTGCTGACACTTCGCATAATCACTTCTTCACGCCGCATGGTCGCTGACACTTCGCATAACCACTTCTTCATAGCGCATGGTCGCTGACTCTTCGCATAATCTCTTCTTCATAGCGCATGGTTGCTGACACTCCGCATAATCACTTCTTCATAGCGCATGGTCGCTGACACTTCGCAAAACCAGTTCTTCATAGCACATGGTCGCTGAATCTTTGCATAATCACTTCTTCATAGCGCATGGTCGCTGACACTTCGCATAACCACTTCTTCATAGCGCATGGTCGCTGACACTTCGCATAATCACTTCTTCATAGCGCATGGTCGCTGACACTTCGCATGACCAGTTCTTCATAGCGCATGGTCGCTGACACTTCGCATAACCAATTCTTCCTAGCGCATGGTAGCTGACACTTCGCATAATCACTTCTTCATAGCGCATGGTCGGTGACACTTCGCATAATCACTTCTTCATGGCGCATGGTTGCTGACACTTCGCATAACCACTTCGTCGTAGCGGATGGTCACTGAATCTTCGCATAACCACTTCTTCATAGCGCATGGTCGCTGACTCTTCGCATAACCACTTCTTCATAGCGCATGGTGGCTGACACTTCGCATAATCACTTTTTCATAGCGCATGGTTGCTGACACTTCGCATAATCACTTCTTCACGCCGCATGGTCGCTGACACTTCGCATAACCACTTCTTCATAGCGCATGGTCGCTGACTCTTCGCATAATCTCTTCTTCATAGCGCATGGTCGCTGACACTCCGCATAATCACTTCTTCATAGCGCATGGTCGCTGACACTTCGCAAAACCAGTTCTTCATAGCACATGGTCGCTGAATCTTCGCATAATCACTTCTTCATAGCGCATGGTCGCTGACACTTCGCATAACCACTTCTTCATAGCGCATGGTCGCTCACACTTCGCATAATCACTTCTTCATAGCGCATGGTCGCTGACACTTCGCATGACCAGTTCTTCATAGCGCATGGTCGCTGACACTTCGCATAACCAATTCTTCCTAGCGCATGGTAGCTGACACTTCGCATAATCACTTCTCATAGCGCATGGTCGGTGACACTTCGCATAATCACTTCTTCATGGCGCATGGTTGCTGACACTTCGCATAACCACTTCGTCGTAGCGGATGGTCACTGAATCTTCGCATAATCCCTTCTTCATAGCGCATGGTCGCTGACACTTCGCATAACCAGTTCTTCATAGCGCATGGTCGCTGACACTGCGCATAATCACTTCTTCATAGCGCATGGTCGCTGACTCTTCGCATATTCACTTCTTCATAGCGCATGGTCGCTGACTCTTCGCATAATCACTTCTTCATAGCGCAAGGTCGCTGACACTTCGCATAATCACTACTTCATAGCGCATGGTCGCTCAAACTTCGCATAATCACTTCTTCATAGCGCATGGTCGCTGACACTTCGCAAAATCACTTCTTCTTAGCGCATGGTCGCTGACACTTCGCATAATCACTTCTTCATAGCGCATGGTCGCTGAAACTTCACACATTCACTTCTTCATAGCGCATGGTCGCTGACTCTTCGCATAAGCACTTCTTCATAGCGCATGTTCTTTGACACTTGTCATATTCACTTCATCATAGCGCATGGTGGCTGACACTTCCCATATTCACTTCATCATAGCGCATGGTCGCTGACACTTCGCATAATCACTTCCTCATAGCGCATGGTCGCTGACACTTCTCATATTCACTTCTTCATAGCGCATGGTCGCTGACACTTCGCATAATCACTTCTTGATAGCGCATGGTCGCTGACACTTCGCATAATCACTTCTTCATAGCGCATGGTCGCTGACTCTTCGCATAACCACTTCTTCATAGCGTATGTTCGCTGACACTTCGCATAACCACTTCTTCATAGCGCATGGTCGCTGACATTTCGCATAATCACTTCTTTATAGCGCATGGTCGCTGACTCTTCGCATAATCACTTCTTCAGAGCGCATGGTCGCTGACACTTCGCATAACCGCTTCTTCATAGCGCATGGTCGCTGACACCTCGCATAATCACTTCTTCATGGCGCATGGTCGCTGACACTTCGCATAACCACTTCTTCATAGCGCATGGTCGCTGACTCTTCGCATAATCTCTTCTTCATAGCGCATGGTCGCTGACTCTTCGCAAAACCACTTCTTCATAGCGCATGGTCGCTGACTCTTCGCATAACCACTTCTTCTTAGCGCATGGTCGCTGACACTTCGCATAATCACTTCTTCATAGCGCATGGTCGCTGACACCGCATAATCACTTCTTCATGGCGCATGGTCGCTGACACTTCGCATAATCTCTTCTTCATAGCGCATGGTCGCTGACACTTCGCATAATCACTTCTTCATGGCGCATGGTCGCTGACACTTCGCATAACCACTTCTTCATGGCGCATGGTCACTGACACTTCGCATAACCACTTCTTCATAGCGCATGGTCGCTGACTCTTCGCATAATCTCTTCTTCATAGCGCATGGTCGCTGAAACTCCGCATAATCACTTCTTCATAGCGCATGGTCGCTGACACATCGCATAACCATTTCCTTATAGCACATGTTCGCTGAATCTTCGCATAATCCCTTCTTCATAGCGCATGGTCGCTGACACTTCACATAACCACTTTTTCATAGCGCATGGTCGCTGAAACTTCGCATAACCACTTCTTCATAGCGCATGGTCGCTGAATCTTCGCATCATCACTTCTTCATAGCAGATGGTCGCTGACAATTCGCATAACCACTTCTTCATAGCGGATGGTCGCTGACACTTCGCATAATCACTTCTTCATGGCGCATGGTCGCTGACACTTCGCATAACCACTTCTTCTTAGCGCATGGTCGCTGACTCTTCGCATAATCTCTTCTTCATAGTGCATGGTCGCTGACTCTTCGCATAACCACTTCTTCATAGCGCATGGTCGCTGACTCTTCGCATTACCAATTCTTCCTAGCGCATGGTAGCTGACACTTCGCATAATCACTTCTTCATAGCGCATGGTCGGTGACACTTCGCATAATCACTTCTTCATGGCGCATGGTTGCTGACACATCGCATAACCACTTCGTCGTAGCGCATGGTCACTGAATCTTCGCATAATCCCTTCTTCATAGCGCATGGTCGCCGACATTTCGCATAACCAGTTCTTCATAGCGCATGGTCACTGACACTTCGCATAATCACTTGTTCATAGCGCATGGTCGCTGACTCTTCGCATATTCACTTCTTCATAGCGCATGGTCGCTGACTCTTCGCATAATCACTTCTTCATAGCGCAAGGTCGCTGACACTTCGCATAATCACTACTTCATAGCGCGTGGTCGCTCAAACTTCGCATAATCACTTCTTCATAGCGCATGGTCGCTGACACTTCGCAAAATCACTTCTTCTTAGCCCATGGTCGCTGACACTTCGCATAATCACTTCTTCATAGCGCATGGTCGCTGAAACTACGCACATTCACTTCTTCATAGCGCATGGTCGCTGACTCTTCGCATAAGCACTTCTTCATAGCGCATGTTCTTTGACACTTGTCATATTCACTTCATCATAGCGCATGGTGGCTGACACTTCCCATATTCACTTCATCATAGCGCATGGTCGCTGACACTTCGCATAATCACTTCTTCATAGCGCATGGTCGCTGACACTTCTCATATTCACTTCTTCATAGCGCATGGTCGCTGACACTTCGCATAATCACTTCTTGATAGCGCATGGTCGCTGACACTTCGCATAATCACTTCTTCATAGCGCATGGTCGCTGACTCTTCGCATAACCACTTCTTCATAGCGCATGGTCGCTGACACTTCGCATAACCACTTCTTCATAGCGCATGGTTGCTGACATTTCGCATAATCACTTCTTTATTGCGCATGGTCGCTGACTCTTCGCATAATCACTTCTACATAGCGCATGGTCGCTGACTCTTCGCATAATCACTTCTTCATAGCGCATTGTCGCTGACACTTTGCATATTCACTTCTCCATTGAGCATGGTCACTGACTCTTCGCATAATCACTTCTTCAAGGCGCATGGTCGCTGACATTTCGCATAACCACTTCTTCATAGCGCATGGTCGCTGACATTTCGCATAATCACTTCTTGATAGCGCATGGTCGCTGACACTTCGCATAATCACTTCTACATAGCGCATGGTCGCTGACTCTTCGCATAACCACTTCTTCATAGCGCATGGTCGCTGACTCTTTGCATAACCACTTCTTCATAGCGCATGGTCGCTGACTCTTCGCATAAGCACTTCCTCAGTGCGCATCGTCGCTGACTCTTCGCATAATCACTTCTTCATAGCGCATGGTCGCTGACACTTCGCATAATCACTTCTTCATTGCGCATGGTCGCTGACTCTTCGCATAACCACTTCTTCATAATGCATGGTCGCTGAAACTTTGCGTAATCACTTCTTCATAGCGCATGGTCGCTGACACTTCGCATAATCACTTCTTCAATGCGCATGGTCGCTGACACTTCGCATAACAACTTCTTCATAGCGCATGGTCGCTGACTCATCGCATAATCTCTTCTTCATAGCGCATGGTCGCTGACACTTCGCATAATCACTTCTTCATAGCGCATGGTCGCTGACACTTCACATAACCAGTTCTTCATAGCGCATGGTCGCTGACTCTTCGGATAATCACTTCTTCATAGCGCATGGTCGCAGACACTCCGCATAATCACTTCTTCATAGCGCATGGTCGTTGACACTTCGCATATTCACTTCTTCATAGCGCATGGTCGCTGACACTTCGCATGACCACTTCTTCATAGCGCATGGTCGCTGACTCTTCGCATAATCTCTTCTTCATAGCGCATGGTCGCTGACACTTCGCATAATCACTTATTCATAGCGCATGGTCGCTGACACTTCGCATGACCAGTTCTTCATAACGCATGGTCGCTGACACTTCGCATAATCACTTCTTCATGGCGCATGGTCGCTGACATTTCGCATAATCACTTCTTCTTAGCACATGGTACCTGACTCTTCGCATAATCACTTCTTCATAGCGCAAGGTCGCTGACACTTCGCATAATCACTTCTTCATAGCGCATGGTCGCTGACTCTTCGCATAATCACTTCTTCATAGCGCATGGTCGCTGACACTTCGCATAACCACTTCTTCATAGCGCATGGTCGCTGAAACTTCGCATAATCACTTCTTCATGGCGCATGGTCGCTGACACTTCGCATAATCACTTCTTCATAGCGCATGGTCGCTGACTCTTCGCATAATCTCTTCTTCATAGCGCATGGTTGCTGACTCTTCGCATAACCACTTCTTCATAGCGCATGGTCGCTGACTCTTCGCATAACCACTTCTTCATAGCGCATGGTGGCTGACACTTCGCATAATCACTTCTTCATAGCGCATGGTTGCTGACACTTCGCATAATCACTTCTTCACGCCGCATGGTCGCTGACACTTCGCATAACCACTTCTTCATAGCGCATGGTCGCTGACTCTTCGCATAATCTCTTCTTCATAGCGCATGGTCGCTGACACTCCGCATAATCACTTCTTCATAGCGCATGGTCGCTGACACTTCGCAAAACCAGTTCTTCATAGCACATGGTCGCTGAATCTTCGCATAATCACTTCTTCATAGCGCATGGTCGCTGACACTTCGCATAACCACTTCTTCGTAGCGCATGGTCGCTGACACTTCGCATAATCACTTCTTCATAGCGCATGGTCGCTGACACTTCGCATGACCAGTTCTTCATAGCGCATGGTCGCTGACACTTCGCAAAACCAGTTCTTCATAGCACATGGTCGCTGAATCTTCGCATAATCACTTCTTCATAGCGCATGGTCGCTGACACTTCGCATAACCACTTCTTCATAGCGCATGGTCGCTGACACTTCGCATAATCACTTCTTCATAGCGCATGGTCGCTGACACTTCGCATGACCAGTTCTTCATAGCGCATGGTCGCTGACACTTCGCATAACCAATTCTTCCTAGCGCATGGTAGCTGACACTTCGCATAATCACTTCTTCATAGCGCATGGTCGGTGACACTTCGCATAATCACTTCTTCATGGCGCATGGTTGCTGACACTTCGCATAACCACTTCGTCGTAGCGGATGGTCACTGAATCTTCGCATAACCACTTCTTCATAGCGCATGGTCGCTGACTCTTCGCATAACCACTTCTTCATAGCGCATGGTGGCTGACACTTCGCATAATCACTTTTTCATAGCGCATGGTTGCTGACACTTCGCATAATCACTTCTTCACGCCGCATGGTCGCTGACACTTCGCATAACCACTTCTTCATAGCGCATGGTCGCTGACTCTTCGCATAATCTCTTCTTCATAGCGCATGGTCGCTGACACTCCGCATAATCACTTCTTCATAGCGCATGGTCGCTGACACTTCGCAAAACCAGTTCTTCATAGCACATGGTCGCTGAATCTTCGCATAATCACTTCTTCATAGCGCATGGTCGCTGACACTTCGCATAACCACTTCTTCATAGCGCATGGTCGCTCACCCTTCGCATAATCACTTCTTCATAGCGCATGGTCGCTGACACTTCGCATGACCAGTTCTTCATAGCGCATGGTCGCTGACACTTCGCATAACCAATTCTTCCTAGCGCATGGTAGCTGACACTTCGCATAATCACTTCTTCATAGCGCATGGTCGGTGACACTTCGCATAATCACTTCTTCATGGCGCATGGTTGCTGACACTTCGCATAACCACTTCGTCGTAGCGGATGGTCACTGAATCTTCGCATAATCCCTTCTTCATAGCGCATGGTCGCTGACACATCGCATAACCAGTTCTTCATAGCGCATGGTCGCTGACACTGCGCATAATCACTTCTTCATAGCGCATGGTCGCTGACTCTTCGCATATTCACTTCTTCATAGCGCATGGTCGCTGACTCTTCGCATAATCACTTCTTCATAGCGCAAGGTCGCTGACACTTCGCATAATCACTACTTCATAGCGCATGGTCGCTCAAACTTCGCATAATCACTTCTTCATAGCGCATGGTCGCTGACACTTCGCAAAATCACTTCTTCTTAGCGCATGGTCGCTGACACTTCGCATAATCACTTCTTCATAGCGCATGGTCGCTGAAACTTCACACATTCACTTCTTCATAGCGCATGGTCGCTGACTCTTCGCATAAGCACTTCTTCATAGCGCATGTTCTTTGACACTTGTCATATTCACTTCATCATAGCGCATGGTGGCTGACACTTCCCATATTCACTTCATCATAGCGCATGGTCGCTGACACTTCGAATAATCACTTCCTCATAGCGCATGGTCGCTGACACTTCTCATATTCACTTCTTCATAGCGCATGGTCGCTGACACTTCGCATAATCACTTCTTGATAGCGCATGGTCGCTGACACTTCGCATAATCACTTCTTCATAGCGCATGGTCGCTGACTCTTCGCATAACCACTTCTTCATAGCGTATGTTCGCTGACACTTCGCATAACCACTTCTTCATAGCGCATGGTCGCTGACTCTTCGCATAATCTCTTCTTCATAGCGCATGGTCGCTGACACTCCGCATAATCACTTCTTCATAGCGCATGGTCGCTGACACTTCGCAAAACCAGTTCTTCATAGCACATGGTCGCTGAATCTTCGCATAATCACTTCTTCATAGCGCATGGTCGCTGACACTTCGCATAACCACTTCTTCGTAGCGCATGGTCGCTGACACTTCGCATAATCACTTCTTCATAGCGCATGGTCGCTGACACTTCACATAACCACTTTTTCATAGCGCATGGTCGCTGACACTTCGCATAACCACTTCTTCATAGCGCATGGTCGCTGAATCTTCGCATCATCACTTCTTCATAGCAGATGGTCGCTGACAATTCGCATAACCACTTCTTCATAGCGGATGGTCGCTGACACTTCGCATAATCACTTCTTCATGGCGCATGGTCGCTGACACTTCGCATAACCACTTCTTCTTAGCGCATGGTCGCTGACTCTTCGCATAATCTCTTCTTCATAGTGCATGGTCGCTGACTCTTCGCATAACCATTTCTTCATAGCGCATGGTCGCTGACTCTTCGCATTACCAATTCTTCCTAGCGCATGGTAGCTGACACTTCGCATAATCACTTCTTCATAGCGCATGGTCGGTGACACTTCGCATAATCACTTCTTCATGGCGCATGGTTGCTGACACTTCGCATAACCACTTCGTCGTAGCGGATGGTCACTGAATCTTCGCATAATCCCTTCTTCATAGCGCATGGTCGCTGACACATCGCATAACCAGTTCTTCATAGCGCATGGTCGCTGACACTGCGCATAATCACTTCTTCATAGCGCATGGTCGCTGACTCTTCGCATATTCACTTCTTCATAGCGCATGGTCGCTGACTCTTCGCATAATCACTTCTTCATAGCGCAAGGTCGCTGACACTTCGCATAATCACTACTTCATAGCGCATGGTCGCTCAAACTTCGCATAATCACTTCTTCATAGCGCATGGTCGCTGACACTTCGCAAAATCACTTCTTCTTAGCGCATGGTCGCTGACACTTCGCATAATCACTTCTTCATAGCGCATGGTCGCTGAAACTTCACACATTCACTTCTTCATAGCGCATGGTCGCTGACTCTTCGCATAAGCACTTCTTGATAGCGCATGGTCGCTGACACTTCGCATAATCACTTCTTCATAGCGCATGGTCGCTGACTCTTCGCATAACCACTTCTTCATAGCGTATGTTCGCTGACACTTCGCATAACCACTTCTTCATAGCGCATGGTCGCTGACATTTCGCATAATCACTTCTTTATAGCGCATGGTCGCTGACTCTTCGCATAACCACTTCTTCATAGCGCATGGTGGCTGACACTTCGCATAATCACTTCTTCATAGCGCATGGTTGCTGACACTTCGCATAATCACTTCTTCACGCCGCATGGTCGCTGACACTTCGCATAACCACTTCTTCATAGCGCATGGTCGCTGACTCTTCGCATAATCTCTTCTTCATAGCGCATGGTCGCTGACACTCCGCATAATCACTTCTTCATAGCGCATGGTCGCTGACACTTCGCAAAACCAGTTCTTCATAGCACATGGTCGCTGAATCTTCGCATAATCACTTCTTCATAGCGCATGGTCGCTGACACTTCGCATAACCACTTCTTCGTAGCGCATGGTCGCTGACACTTCGCATAATCACTTCTTCATAGCGCATGGTCGCTGACACTTCGCATGACCAGTTCTTCATAGCGCATGGTCGCTGACACTTCGCAAAACCAGTTCTTCATAGCACATGGTCGCTGAATCTTCGCATAATCACTTCTTCATAGCGCATGGTCGCTGACACTTCGCATAACCACTTCTTCATAGCGCATGGTCGCTGACACTTCGCATAATCACTTCTTCATAGCGCATGGTCGCTGACACTTCGCATGACCAGTTCTTCATAGCGCATGGTCGCTGACACTTCGCATAACCAATTCTTCCTAGCGCATGGTAGCTGACACTTCGCATAATCACTTCTTCATAGCGCATGGTCGGTGACACTTCGCATAATCACTTCTTCATGGCGCATGGTTGCTGACACTTCGCATAACCACTTCGTCGTAGCGGATGGTCACTGAATCTTCGCATAACCACTTCTTCATAGCGCATGGTCGCTGACTCTTCGCATAACCACTTCTTCATAGCGCATGGTGGCTGACACTTCGCATAATCACTTTTTCATAGCGCATGGTTGCTGACACTTCGCATAATCACTTCTTCACGCCGCATGGTCGCTGACACTTCGCATAACCACTTCTTCATAGCGCATGGTCGCTGACTCTTCGCATAATCTCTTCTTCATAGCGCATGGTCGCTGACACTCCGCATAATCACTTCTTCATAGCGCATGGTCGCTGACACTTCGCAAAACCAGTTCTTCATAGCACATGGTCGCTGAATCTTCGCATAATCACTTCTTCATAGCGCATGGTCGCTGACACTTCGCATAACCACTTCTTCATAGCGCATGGTCGCTCACCCTTCGCATAATCACTTCTTCATAGCGCATGGTCGCTGACACTTCGCATGACCAGTTCTTCATAGCGCATGGTCGCTGACACTTCGCATAACCAATTCTTCCTAGCGCATGGTAGCTGACACTTCGCATAATCACTTCTTCATAGCGCATGGTCGGTGACACTTCGCATAATCACTTCTTCATGGCGCATGGTTGCTGACACTTCGCATAACCACTTCGTCGTAGCGGATGGTCACTGAATCTTCGCATAATCCCTTCTTCATAGCGCATGGTCGCTGACACATCGCATAACCAGTTCTTCATAGCGCATGGTCGCTGACACTGCGCATAATCACTTCTTCATAGCGCATGGTCGCTGACTCTTCGCATATTCACTTCTTCATAGCGCATGGTCGCTGACTCTTCGCATAATCACTTCTTCATAGCGCAAGGTCGCTGACACTTCGCATAATCACTACTTCATAGCGCATGGTCGCTCAAACTTCGCATAATCACTTCTTCATAGCGCATGGTCGCTGACACTTCGCAAAATCACTTCTTCTTAGCGCATGGTCGCTGACACTTCGCATAATCACTTCTTCATAGCGCATGGTCGCTGAAACTTCACACATTCACTTCTTCATAGCGCATGGTCGCTGACTCTTCGCATAAGCACTTCTTCATAGCGCATGTTCTTTGACACTTGTCATATTCACTTCATCATAGCGCATGGTGGCTGACACTTCCCATATTCACTTCATCATAGCGCATGGTCGCTGACACTTCGAATAATCACTTCCTCATAGCGCATGGTCGCTGACACTTCTCATATTCACTTCTTCATAGCGCATGGTCGCTGACACTTCGCATAATCACTTCTTGATAGCGCATGGTCGCTGACACTTCGCATAATCACTTCTTCATAGCGCATGGTCGCTGACTCTTCGCATAACCACTTCTTCATAGCGTATGTTCGCTGACACTTCGCATAACCACTTCTTCATAGCGCATGGTCGCTGACATTTCGCATAATCACTTCTTTATAGCGCATGGTCGCTGACTCTTCGCATAATCACTTCTTCATAGCGCATGGTCGCTGACTCTTCGCATAATCACTTCTTCATAGCGCATGGTCGCTGACACTTCGCATATTCACTTCTCCATAGCGCATGGTCACTGACTCTTCGCATAATCACTTCTTCATGGCGCATGGTCGCTGACTCTTCGCATAACCACTTCTTCATAGCGCATGGTCGCTGACTCTTTGAATAACCACTTCTTCATAGCGCATGGTCGCTGACTCTTCGCATAATCACTTCTTCATAGCACATGGTCGCTGACACTTCGCATAACCACTTCTTCATAACGCATGGTCGCTGACTCTTCGCATAACCACTTCTTCATAGCGCATGGTCGCTGACTCTTCGCATAAGCACTTCCTCAGTGCGCATCGTCGCTGACTCTTCGCATAATCACTTCTTCATAGCGCATGGTCGCTGACATTTCGCATAATCACTTCTTCATTGCGCATGGTCGCTGACTCTTCGCATAACTACTTCTTCATAGCGCATGGTCGCTGAAACTTTGCGTAATCACTTCTTCATAGCGCATGGTCGCTGACACTTCGCATAACAACTTCTTCATAGCGCATGGTCGCTGACTCATCGCATAATATCTTCTTCATAGCGCATGGTCGCTGACACTTCGCATAATCACTTCTTCATAGCGCATGGTCGCTGACACTTCACATAACCAGTTCTTCATAGCGCATGGTCGCTGACTCTTCGCATAATCATTTCTTCATAGCGCATTGTCGCTGACATTCCGCATAATCACTTCTTCATAGCGCATGGTCGTTGACACTTCGCATATTCACTTCTTCATAGCGCATGGTCGCTGACACTTCGCATGACCACTTCTTCATAGCGCATGGTCGCTGACTCTTCGCATAATCACTTCTTCATAGCGCATGGTCGCTGACACTTTGCATATTCACTTCTCCATTGCGCATGGTCACTGACTCTTCGCATAACCAATTCTTCATAGCGCATGGTCGCTGACACTTCGCATAGCAACTTCTTCATAGCGCATAGTCGCTGACTCTTCGCATAAGCACTTCCTCATAGCGCCTCGTTGCTGACTCTTCGCATAATCAGTTCTTCATAGCGCATGGTCGCTGAAACTTCGCATAAACACTTCTTCATAGCGCATGGTCGCTGACTCTTCGCATAACCACTTCTTCATAGCGCATGGTCGCTGACTCTTCGCATAATCATTTCTTCATAGCGCATTGTCGCTGACACTTCGCATAATCACTTCTTCATAGCCCATGGTCGCTGACACTTTCTTATATTCACTTCTTCATAGCGCATGGTCGCTGACTCTTCGCATAATCACTTCTTCATAGCGCAAGGTCGCTGACACTTCGCATAATCACTTCTTCAGAGCGCATGGTCGCTGACACTTCGCATAACCGCTTCTTCATAGCGCATGGTCGCTGACACTTCGCATAATCACTTCTTCATGGCGCATGGTCGCTGACACTTCGCATAACCACTTCTTCATAGCGCATGGTCGCTGACTCTTCGCATAATCTCTTCTTCATAGCGCATGGTCGCTGACTCTTCGCAAAACCACTTCTTCATAGCGCATGGTCGCTGACTCTTCGCATAACCACTTCTTCATAGCGCATGGTCGCTGACTCTTCGCATAACCACTTCTTCATAGCGCATGGTTGCTGACACTTCGCATAATCACTTCTTCATAGCGCATGGTCGCTGACACTTCGCATAATCACTTCTTCATGCCGCATGGTCGCTGACACTTCGCATAACCTCTTCTTCATAGCGCATGGTCGCTGACTCTTCGCATAATCTCTTCTTCATAGCGCATGGTCGCTGACACTCCGCATAATCACTTCTTCATAGCGCATGGTCGCTGACACTTCGCATAACCAGTTCTTCATAGCACATGGTCGCTGAATCGTCGCATAATCACTTCTTCATAGCGCATGGTCGCTGACACTTCGCATAACCACTTCCTCATAGCGCATGGTCGCTGACTCTTCGCATAATCACTTCTTCATTGCGCATGGTCGCTGACACTTCGCAAAATCACTTCTTCATTGCGCATGGTCGCTGAAACTTCTCATATTCACTTCCTCATAGCGCATGGTCGCTGCCACTTCGCATAATCCCTTCTTCATAGCGCATGGTCGCTGACACTTCGCATAATCACTTCCTCATAGCGCATGGTCGCTGACTCTTCGCATAACCAATTCTTCATAGCGCATGGTCGCTGACACTTCGCATAGCAACTTCTTCATAGCGCATGGTCGCTGACACATCGCATAATCACTTCTTCATAGCGCATGGTCGCTGACACTTCGCATAATCACTTCTTCATAGCGCATGGTCGCTGACTCTTCGCATAATCACTTCTTCATAGCGCATGGTCGCTGAGTCTTCGCATAATCACTTCTTCATAGCGCATGGTCGCTGACACTTCGCATATTCACTTCTCCATAGCGCATGGTCACTGACTCGTCGCATAATCACTTCTCCATGGCGAATGGTCGCTGACTCTTCGCATAACCACTTCTTCATAGCGCATGGTCGCTGACTCTTCGCATAACCACTTCATCATAACGCATGGTCGCTGACTCTTCGCATAATCACTTCTTCATAGCACATGGTCGCTGACACTTCGCATAACCACTTCTTCATAGAGCATGGTCGCTGACTCTTCACATAACCACTTCTTCATAGCGCATAGTCGCTGACTCTTCGCATAAGCACTTCCTCATAGCGCCTCGTTGCTGACTCTTCGCATAATCAGTTCTTCATAGCGCATGGTCGCTGAAACTTCGCATAAACACTTCTTCATAGCGCATGGTCGCTGACTCTTCGCATAACCACTTCTTCATAGCGCATGGTCGCTGACTCTTCGCATAATCATTTCTTCATAGCGCATTGTCGCTGACACTTCGCATAATCACTTCTTCATAGCCCATGGTCGCTGACACTTTCTTATATTCACTTCTTCATAGCGCATGGTCGCTGACTCTTCGCATAATCACTTCTTCATAGCGCAAGGTCGCTGACACTTCTCATAATCACTTCTTCAGAGCGCATGGTCGCTGACACTTCGCATAACCGCTTCTTCATAGCGCATGGTCGCTGACACCTCGCATAATCACTTCTTCATGGCGCATGGTCACTGACACTTCGCATAACCACTTCTTCATAGCGCATGGTCGCTGACTCTTCGCATAATCTCTTCTTCATAGCGCATGGTCGCTGACTCTTCGCAAAACCACTTCTTCATAGCGCATGGTCGCTGACTCTTCGCATAACCACTTCTTCTTAGCGCATGGTCGCTGACACTTCGCATAATCACTTCTTCATAGCGCATGGTCGCTGACACCGCATAATCACTTCTTCATGGCGCATGGTCGCTGACACTTCGCATAATCTCTTCTTCATAGCGCATGGTCGCTGACACTTCGCATAATCACTTCTTCATGGCGCATGGTCGCTGACACTTCGCATAACCACTTCTTCATGGCGCATGGTCACTGACACTTCGCATAATCTCTTCTTCATAGCGCATGGTCGCTGACACTTCGCATAATCACTTCTTCATAGCGCATGGTCGCTGACACTTCGCATAATCACTTCCTCATATCGCATGGTCGCTGACTCTTCACATAATCTCTTCTTCATAGCGCATGGTCGCTGACTCTTCGCATAACCACTTCTTCATAGCGCATGGTCGCTGACTCTTCACATAACCACTTCTTCATAGCGCATGGTCGCTGACACTTCGCATAACCACTTCTTCATAGCGCATGGTCGCTGACTCTTCGCATAATCTCTTCTTCATAGCGCATGGTCGCTGAAACTCCGCATAATCACTTCTTCATAGCGCATGGTCGCTGACCGCATAACCATTTCCTTATAGCACATGTTCGCTGAATCTTCGCATAATCCCTTCTTCATAGCGCATGGTCGCTGACACTTCACATAACCACTTTTTCATAGCGCATGGTCGCTGACACTTCGCATAACCACTTCTTCATAGCGCATGGTCGCTGAATCTTCGCATCATCACTTCTTCATAGCAGATGGTCGCTGACAATTCGCATAACCACTTCTTCATAGCGGATGGTCGCTGACACTTCGCATAATCACTTCTTCATGGCGCATGGTCGCTGACACTTCGCATAACCACTTCTTCTTAGCGCATGGTCGCTGACTCTTCGCATAATCTCTTCTTCATAGTGCATGGTCGCTGACTCTTCGCATAACCATTTCTTCATAGCGCATGGTCGCTGACTCTTCGCATTACCAATTCTTCCTAGCGCATGGTAGCTGACACTTCGCATAATCACTTCTTCATAGCGCATGGTCGGTGACACTTCGCATAATCACTTCTTCATGGCGCATGGTTGCTGACACATCGCATAACCACTTCGTCGTAGCGCATGGTCACTGAATCTTCGCATAATCCCTTCTTCATAGCGCATGGTCGCCGACATTTCGCATAACCAGTTCTTCATAGCGCATGGTCGCTGACACTTCGCATAATCACTTGTTCATAGCGCATGGTCGCTGACTCTTCGCATATTCACTTCTTCATAGCGCATGGTCGCTGACTCTTCGCATAATCACTTCTTCATAGCGCAAGGAAGCTGACAATTCGCATAATCACTACTTCATAGCGCGTGGTCGCTCAAACTTCGCATAATCACTTCTTCATAGCGCATGGTCGCTGACACTTCGCAAAATCACTTCTTCTTAGCCCATGGTCGCTGACACTTCGCATAATCACTTCTTCATAGCGCATGGTCGCTGAAACTACGCACATTCACTTCTTCATAGCGCATGGTCGCTGACTCTTCGCATAAGCACTTCTTCATAGCGCATGTTCTTTGACACTTGTCATATTCACTTCATCATAGCGAATGGTGGCTGACACTTCCCATATTCACTTCATCATAGCGCATGGTCGCTGACACTTCGCATAATCACTTCTTCATAGCGCATGGTCGCTGACACTTCTCATATTCACTTCTTCATAGCGCATGGTCGCTGACACTTCGCATAATCACTTCTTGATAGCGCATGGTCGCTGACACTTCGCATAATCACTTCTTCATAGCGCATGGTCGCTGACTCTTCGCATAACCACTTCTTCATAGCGCATGGTCGCTGACACTTCGCATAACCACTTCTTCATAGCGCATGGTTGCTGACATTTCGCATAATCACTTCTTTATTGCGCATGGTCGCTGACTCTTCGCATAATCACTTCTACATAGCGCATGGTCGCTGACTCTTCGCACAATCACTTCTTCATAGCGCATGGTCGCTGACACTTTGCATATTCACTTCTCCATTGCGCATGGTCACTGACTCTTCGCATAATCACTTCTTCAAGGCGCATGGTCGCTGACATTTCGCATAACCACTTCTTCATAGCGCATGGTCGCTGACATTTCGCATAATCACTTCTTGATAGCGCATGGTCGCTGACACTTCGCATAATCACTTCTACATAGCGCATGGTCGCTGACTCTTCGCATAACCACTTCTTCATAGCGCATGGTCGCTGACTCTTTGCATAACCACTTCTTCATAGCGCATGGTCGCTGACTCTTCGCATAAGCACTTCCTCAGTGCGCATCGTCGCTGACTCTACGCATAATCACTTCTTCATAGCGCATGGTCGCTGACACTTCGCATAATCACTTCTTCATTGCGCATGGTCGCTGACTCTTCGCATAACCACTTCTTCATAGCGCATGGTCGCTGAAACTTTGCGTAATCACTTCTTCATAGCGCATGGTCGCTGACACTTCGCATAATCACTTCTTCATGGCGCATGGTCGCTGACACTTCGCATAACAACTTCTTCATAGCGCATGGTCGCTGACTCATCGCATAATCTCTTCTTCATAGCGCATGGTCGCTGACACTTCGCATAATCACTTCTTCATAGCGCATGGTCGCTGACACTTCACATAACCAGTTCTTCATAGCGCATGGTCGCTGACTCTTCGGATAATCACTTCTTCATAGCGCATGGTCGCAGACACTCCGCATAATCACTTCTTCATAGCGCATGGTCGTTGACACTTCGCATATTCACTTCTTCATAGCGCATGGTCGCTGACACTTCGCATGACCACTTCTTCATAGCGCATGGTCGCTGACTCTTCGCATAATCTCTTCTTCATAGCGCATGGTCGCTGACACTTCGCATAATCACTTATTCATAGCGCATGGTCGCTGACACTTCGCATGACCAGTTCTTCATAACGCATGGTCGCTGACACTTCGCATAATCACTTCTTCATGGCGCATGGTCGCTGACATTTCGCATAATCACTTCTTCTTAGCACATGGTACCTGACTCTTCGCATAATCACTTCTTCATAGCGCAAGGTCGCTGACACTTCGCATAATCACTTCTTCATAGCGCATGGTCGCTGACTCTTCGCATAATCACTTCTTCATAGCGCATGGTCGCTGACACTTCGCATAACCACTTCTTCATAGCGCATGGTCGCTGAAACTTCGCATAATCACTTCTTCATGGCGCATGGTCGCTGACACTTCGCATAATCACTTCTTCATAGCGCATGGTCGCTGACTCTTCGCATAATCTCTTCTTCATAGCGCATGGTTGCTGACTCTTCGCATAACCACTTCTTCATAGCGCATGGTCGCTGACTCTTCGCATAACCACTTCTTCATAGCGCATGGTGGCTGACACTTCGCATAATCACTTCTTCATAGCGCATGGTTGCTGACACTTCGCATAATCACTTCTTCACGCCGCATGGTCGCTGACACTTCGCATAACCACTTCTTCATAGCGCATGGTCGCTGACTCTTCGCATAATCTCTTCTTCATAGCGCATGGTCGCTGACACTCCGCATAATCACTTCTTCATAGCGCATGGTCGCTGACACTTCGCAAAACCAGTTCTTCATAGCACATGGTCGCTGAATCTTCGCATAATCACTTCTTCATAGCGCATGGTCGCTGACACTTCGCATAACCACTTCTTCATAGCGCATGGTCGCTGACACTTCGCATAATCACTTCTTCATAGCGCATGGTCGCTGACACTTCGCATGACCAGTTCTTCATAGCGCATGGTCGCTGACACTTCGCAAAACCAGTTCTTCATAGCACATGGTCGCTGAATCTTCGCATAATCACTTCTTCATAGCGCATGGTCGCTGACACTTCGCATAACCACTTCTTCATAGCGCATGGTCGCTGACACTTCGCATAATCACTTCTTCATAGCGCATGGTCGCTGACACTTCGCATGACCAGTTCTTCATAGCGCATGGTCGCTGACACTTCGCATAACCAATTCTTCCTAGCGCATGGTAGCTGACACTTCGCATAATCACTTCTTCATAGCGCATGGTCGGTGACACTTCGCATAATCACTTCTTCATGGCGCATGGTTGCTGACACTTCGCATAACCACTTCGTCGTAGCGGATGGTCACTGAATCTTCGCATAACCACTTCTTCATAGCGCATGGTCGCTGACTCTTCGCATAACCACTTCTTCATAGCGCATGGTGGCTGACACTTCGCATAATCACTTTTTCATAGCGCATGGTTGCTGACACTTCGCATAATCACTTCTTCACGCCGCATGGTCGCTGACACTTCGCATAACCACTTCTTCATAGCGCATGGTCGCTGACTCTTCGCATAATCTCTTCTTCATAGCGCATGGTCGCTGACACTCCGCATAATCACTTCTTCATAGCGCATGGTCGCTGACACTTCGCAAAACCAGTTCTTCATAGCACATGGTCGCTGAATCTTCGCATAATCACTTCTTCATAGCGCATGGTCGCTGACACTTCGCATAACCACTTCTTCATAGCGCATGGTCGCTCACACTTCGCATAATCACTTCTTCATAGCGCATGGTCGCTGACACTTCGCATGACCAGTTCTTCATAGCGCATGGTCGCTGACACTTCGCATAACCAATTCTTCCTAGCGCATGGTAGCTGACACTTCGCATAATCACTTCTTCATAGCGCATGGTCGGTGACACTTCGCATAATCACTTCTTCATGGCGCATGGTTGCTGACACTTCGCATAACCACTTCGTCGTAGCGGATGGTCACTGAATCTTCGCATAATCCCTTCTTCATAGCGCATGGTCGCTGACACTTCGCATAACCAGTTCTTCATAGCGCATGGTCGCTGACACTGCGCATAATCACTTCTTCATAGCGCATGGTCGCTGACTCTTCGCATATTCACTTCTTCATAGCGCATGGTCGCTGACTCTTCGCATAATCACTTCTTCATAGCGCAAGGTCGCTGACACTTCGCATAATCACTACTTCATAGCGCATGGTCGCTCAAACTTCGCATAATCACTTCTTCATAGCGCATGGTCGCTGACACTTCGCAAAATCACTTCTTCTTAGCGCATGGTCGCTGACACTTCGCATAATCACTTCTTCATAGCGCATGGTCGCTGAAACTTCACACATTCACTTCTTCATAGCGCATGGTCGCTGACTCTTCGCATAAGCACTTCTTCATAGCGCATGTTCTTTGACACTTGTCATATTCACTTCATCATAGCGCATGGTGGCTGACACTTCCCATATTCACTTCATCATAGCGCATGGTCGCTGACACTTCGCATAATCACTTCCTCATAGCGCATGGTCGCTGACACTTCTCATATTCACTTCTTCATAGCGCATGGTCGCTGACACTTCGCATAATCACTTCTTGATAGCGCATGGTCGCTGACACTTCGCATAATCACTTCTTCATAGCGCATGGTCGCTGACTCTTCGCATAACCACTTCTTCATAGCGTATGTTCGCTGACACTTCGCATAACCACTTCTTCATAGCGCATGGTCGCTGACATTTCGCATAATCACTTCTTTATAGCGCATGGTCGCTGACTCTTCGCATAATCACTTCTTCATAGCGCATGGTCGCTGACTCTTCGCATAATCACTTCTTCATAGCGCATGGTCGCTGACACTTCGCATATTCACTTCTCCATAGCGCATGGTCACTGACTCTTCGCATAATCACTTCTTCATGGCGCATGGTCGCTGACTCTTCGCATAACCACTTCTTCATAGCGCATGGTCGCTGACTCTTTGAATAACCACTTCTTCATAGCGCATGGTCGCTGACTCTTCGCATAATCACTTCTTCATAGCACATGGTCGCTGACTCTTCGCATAAGCACTTCTTCATAGCGCATGTTCTTTGACACTTGTCATATTCACTTCATCATAGCGCATGGTGGCTGACACTTCCCATATTCACTTCATCATAGCGCATGGTCGCTGACACTTCGCATAATCACTTCCTCATAGCGCATGGTCGCTGACACTTCTCATATTCACTTCTTCATAGCGCATGGTCGCTGACACTTCGCATAATCACTTCTTGATAGCGCATGGTCGCTGACACTTCGCATAATCACTTCTTCATAGCGCATGGTCGCTGACTCTTCGCATAACCACTTCTTCATAGCGTATGTTCGCTGACACTTCGCATAACCACTTCTTCATAGCGCATGGTCGCTGACACTTCGCATAACCACTTCTTCATAACGCATGGTCGCTGACTCTTCGCATAACCACTTCTTCATAGCGCATGGTCGCTGACTCTTCGCATAAGCACTTCCTCAGTGCGCATCGTCGCTGACTCTTCGCATAATCACTTCTTCATAGCGCATGGTCGCTGACACTTCGCATAATCACTTCTTCATTGCGCATGGTCGCTGACTCTTCGCATAACTACTTCTTCATAGCGCATGGTCGCTGAAACTTTGCGTAATCACTTCTTCATAGCGCATGGTCGCTGACACTTCGCATAACAACTTCTTCATAGCGCATGGTCGCTGACTCATCGCATAATATCTTCTTCATAGCGCATGGTCGCTGACACTTCGCATAATCACTTCTTCATAGCGCATGGTCGCTGACACTTCACATAACCAGTTCTTCATAGCGCATGGTCGCTGACTCTTCGCATAATCATTTCTTCATAGCGCATTGTCGCTGACACTCCGCATAATCACTTCTTCATAGCGCATGGTCGTTGACACTTCGCATATTCACTTCTTCATAGCGCATGGTCGCTGACACTTCGCATGACCACTTCTTCATAGCGCATGGTCGCTGACTCTTCGCATAATCTCTTCTTCATAGCGCATGGTCGCTGACACTTCGCATAATCACTTCTTCATAGCGCATGGTCGCTGACACTTCGCATGACCAGTTCTTCATAGCGCATGGTCATTGACACTTCGCATAATCACTTCTTCATGGCGCATGGTCGCTGACATTTCGCATAATCACTTCTTCATAGCGCATGGTAGCTGACTCTTCGCATAATCACTTCTTCATAGCGCAAGGTCGCTGTCACTTCGCATAATCACTTCTTCATAGCGCATGGTCGCTGACTCTTCGCATAATCACTTCTTCATAGCGCATGGTCGCTGACACTTCGCATGACCAATTCTTCATAGCGCATGGTTGCTGACACTTCGCATAATCACTTCTTCATGGCGCATGGTCGCTGACACTTCGCATAATCACTTCTTCATAGCGCATGGTCGCTGACACTTCTCATATTCACTTCTTCATAGCGCATGGTCGCTGACACTTCGCATAATCAATTCTTCATAGCGCATGGTCGCTGACACTCCGCATAATCACTTCTTCATAGCGCATGGTCGCTGACACTTCGCATAACCACTTCTTCATAGCGCATGGTCGCTGACACTTCGCATAACCACTTCTTCATAGCGCATGGTCGCTGACACTTCGCATAACCAGTTCTTCATAGCGCATGGTCGCTGACACTGCGCATAATCACTTCTTCATAGCGCATGGTCGCTGACTCTTCGCATATTCACTTCTTCATAGCGCATGGTCGCTGACTCTTCGCATAATCACTTCTTCATAGCGCAAGGTCGCTGACACTTCGCATAATCATTACTTCATAGCGCATGGTCGCTCAAACTTCGCATAATCACTTCTTCATAGCGCATGGTCGCTGACACTTCACAAAATCACTTCTTCTTAGCGCATGGTCGCTGACACTTCGCATAATCACTTCTTCATAGCGCATGGTCGCTGAAACTTCACACATTCACTTCTTCATAGCGCATGGTCGCTGACTCTTCGCATAAGCACTTCTTCATAGCGCATGTTCTTTGACACTTGTCATATTCACTTCATCATAGCGCATGGTGGCTGACACTTCCCATATTCACTTCATCATAGCGCATGGTCGCTGACACTTCGCATAATCACTTCTTCATAGCGCAAGGTCGCTGACACTTCGCATAATCACTACTTCATAGCGCATGGTCGCTCAAACTTCGCATAATCACTTCTTCATAGCGCATGGTCGCTGACACTGCGCATAATCACTTCTTCATAGCGCATGGTCGCTGACTCTTCGCATATTCACTTCTTCATAGCGCATGGTCACTGACTCTTCGCATAATCACTTCTTCATGGCGCATGGTCGCTGACTCTTCGCATAACCACTTCTTCATAGCGCATGGTCGCTGATTCTTCGCATAAGCACTTCCTCAGTGCGCATCGTCGCTGACTCTTCGCATAATCACTTCTTCATAGCGCATGGTCACTGACACTTCGCATAATCACTTCTTCATTGCGCATGGTCGCTGACTCTTCGCATAACTACTTCTTCATAGCGCATGGTCGCTGAAACTTTGCGTAATCACTTCTTCATAGCGCATGGTCGCTGACACTTCGCATAATCACTTCTTCATGGCGCATGGTCGCTGACACTTCGCATAACAACTTCTTCATAGCGCATGGTCGCTGACTCATCGCATAATATCTTCTTCATAGCGCATGGTCGCTGACACTTCGCATAATCACTTCTTCATAGCGCATGGTCGCTGACTCTTCGCATAAGCACTTCCTCAGTGCGCATCGTCGCTGACTCTTCGCATAATCACTTCTTCATAGCGCATGGTCGCTGACACTCCGCATAATCACTTCTTCATTGCGCATGGTCGCTGACTCTTCGCATAACTACTTCTTCATAGCGCATGGTCGCTGAAACTTTGCGTAATCACTTCTTCATAGCGCATGGTCGCTGACACTTCGCATAACAACTTCTTCATAGCGCATGGTCGCTGACTCATCGCATAATATCTTCTTCATAGCGCATGGTCGCTGACACTTCGCATAATCACTTCTTCATAGCGCATGGTCGCTGACACTTCACATAACCAGTTCTTCATAGCGCATGGTCGCTGACTCTTCGCATAATCATTTCTTCATAGCGCATTGTCGCTGACACTCCGCATAATCACTTCTTCATAGCGCATGGTCGTTGACACTTCGCATATTCACTTCTTCATAGCGCATGGTCGCTGACACTTCGCATGACCACTTCTTCATAGCGCATGGTCGCTGACTCTTCGCATAATCTCTTCTTCATAGCGCATGGTCGCTGACACTTCGCATAATCACTTCTTCATAGCGCATGGTCGCTGACACTTCGCATGACCAGTTCTTCATAGCGCATGGTCATTGACACTTCGCATAATCACTTCTTCATGGCGCATGGTCGCTGACATTTCGCATAATCACTTCTTCATAGCGCATGGTAGCTGACTCTTCGCATAATCACTTCTTCATAGCGCAAGGTCGCTGTCACTTCGCATAATCACTTCTTCATAGCGCATGGTCGCTGACTCTTCGCATAATCACTTCTTCATAGCGCATGGTCGCTGACACTTCGCATGACCAATTCTTCATAGCGCATGGTTGCTGACACTTCGCATAATCACTTCTTCATGGCGCATGGTCGCTGACACTTCGCATAATCACTTCTTCATAGCGCATGGTCGCTGACACTTCTCATATTCACTTCTTCATAGCGCATGGTCGCTGACACTTCGCATAATCAATTCTTCATAGCGCATGGTCGCTGACACTCCGCATAATCACTTCTTCATAGCGCATGGTCGCTGACACTTCGCATAACCACTTCTTCATAGCGCATGGTCGCTGACACTTCGCATAACCACTTCTTCATAGCGCATGGTCGCTGACACTTCGCATAACCAGTTCTTCATAGCGCATGGTCGCTGACACTGCGCATAATCACTTCTTCATAGCGCATGGTCGCTGACTCTTCGCATATTCACTTCTTCATAGCGCATGGTCGCTGACTCTTCGCATAATCACTTCTTCATAGCGCAAGGTCGCTGACACTTCGCATAATCATTACTTCATAGCGCATGGTCGCTCAAACTTCGCATAATCACTTCTTCATAGCGCATGGTCGCTGACACTTCACAAAATCACTTCTTCTTAGCGCATGGTCGCTGACACTTCGCATAATCACTTCTTCATAGCGCATGGTCGCTGAAACTTCACACATTCACTTCTTCATAGCGCATGGTCGCTGACTCTTCGCATAAGCACTTCTTCATAGCGCATGTTCTTTGACACTTGTCATATTCACTTCATCATAGCGCATGGTGGCTGACACTTCCCATATTCACTTCATCATAGCGCATGGTCGCTGACACTTCGCATAATCACTTCTTCATAGCGCAAGGTCGCTGACACTTCGCATAATCACTACTTCATAGCGCATGGTCGCTCAAACTTCGCATAATCACTTCTTCATAGCGCATGGTCGCTGACACTGCGCATAATCACTTCTTCATAGCGCATGGTCGCTGACTCTTCGCATATTCACTTCTTCATAGCGCATGGTCACTGACTCTTCGCATAATCACTTCTTCATGGCGCATGGTCGCTGACTCTTCGCATAACCACTTCTTCATAGCGCATGGTCGCTGATTCTTCGCATAAGCACTTCCTCAGTGCGCATCGTCGCTGACTCTTCGCATAATCACTTCTTCATAGCGCATGGTCACTGACACTTCGCATAATCACTTCTTCATTGCGCATGGTCGCTGACTCTTCGCATAACTACTTCTTCATAGCGCATGGTCGCTGAAACTTTGCGTAATCACTTCTTCATAGCGCATGGTCGCTGACACTTCGCATAATCACTTCTTCATGGCGCATGGTCGCTGACACTTCGCATAACAACTTCTTCATAGCGCATGGTCGCTGACTCATCGCATAATATCTTCTTCATAGCGCATGGTCGCTGACACTTCGCATAATCACTTCTTCATAGCGCATGGTCGCTGACACTTCACATAACCAGTTCTTCATAGCGCATGGTCGCTGACTCTTCGGATAATCACTTCTTAATAGCGCATGGTCGCTGACAATCCGCATAACCACTTCTTCATAGCGCATGGTCGCTGACTCTTCGCATAATCATTTCTTCATAGCGAATTGTCGCTGACACTCCGCATAATCACTTCTTCATAGCGCATGGTCGCTGACACTTCGCATGACCAGTTCTTCATAGCGCATGGTCATTGACACTTCGCATAATCACTTCTTCATGGCGCATGGTCGCTGACATTTCGCATAATCACTTCTTCATAGCGCATGGTAGCTGACTCTTCGCATAATCACTTCTTCATAGCGCAAGGTCGCTGTCACTTCGCATAATCACTTCTTCATCGCGCATGGTCGCTGACTCTTCGCATAATCACTTCTTCATAGCGCATGGTCGCTGACACTTCGCATGACCAATTCTTCATAGCGCATGGTTGCTGACACTTCGCATAATCACTTCATCATGGCGCATGGTCGCTGACACTTCTCATAATCACTTCTTCATAGCGCATGGTCGCTGACACTTCTCATATTCACTTCTTCATAGCGCATGGTCGCTGACAATTCGCATAATCAATTCTTCATAGCGCATGGTCGCTGACACTTCGCATAATCACTTCCTCATAGCGCATGGACGCTGACTCTTCGCATAACCAATTCTTCATAGCGCATGGTCGCTGACACTTCGCATAACCACTTCTTCATAGCACATGGTCGCTGACACTTCGCATAATCACTTCTTCATAGCCCATGGTCGCTGACACTTCGCATAATCACTTCTTCATAGCGCATGGTCGCTGACTCTTCGCATAATCACTTCTTCATAGCGCATGGTCGCTGACTCTTCGCATAATCACTTCTTCATAGCGCATGGTCGCTGACACTTCGCATATTCACTTCTCCATAGCGCATGGTCACTGACTCTTCGCATAATCACTTCTTCATGGCGCATGGTCGCTGATTCTTCGCATAACCACTTCATCATAGCGCATGGTCGCTGACTCTTCGCATGACCACTTCTTCATAGCGAATGGTCGCTGACTCTTCGCATAATCACTTCTGCATAGCACATGGTCGCTGACACTTCGCATAACCACTTCCTCATAGCGCATGGTCGCTGACTCTTCACATAACCACTTCTTCATAGCGCATGGTCGCTGACTCTTTGCATAAGCCCTTCCTCATAGCGCATCGTTGCTGACTCTTCGCATAATCACTTCTTCGTAGCGCATGGTCGCTGACACTTCGCATAAACACTTCTTCATAGCGCATGGTCGCTGACACCGCATAATCACTTCTTCATGGCGCATGGTCGCTGACACTTCGCATAATCTCTTCTGCATAGCGCATGGTCGCTGACTCTTCGCATAACCACTTCTTCATAGCGCATGGTCGCTGACTCTTCGCATAACCACTTCTTCTTAGCGCATGGTCGCTGACACTTCGCATAATCACTTCTTCATAGCGCATGGTCGCTAACACTTCGCATATTCACTTCTTCATAGCGCATGGTCGCTGACTCTTCGCATAATCACTTCTTCATAGCGCATGGTCGCTCAAACTTCGCATAATCACTTCTTCATAGCGCTTGGTCGCTAAAACTTCGCATAACCGCTTCTTCATAGCGCATGGTCGCTGACACTTCGCATAATCACTTCTTCAAGGCGCATGGTCGCTGACACTTCGCATAACCACTTCTTCATAGCGCATGGTCGCTGACTCTTCGCATAATCTCTTCTTCATAGCGCATGGTCGCTGACTCTTCGCATAACCACTTCTTCATAGCGCATGGTCGCTGACTCTTCGCATAACCACTTCTTCTTAGCGCATGGTCGCTGACACTTCGCATAATCACTTCTTCATAGCGCATGGTCGCTGACACCGCATAATCACTTCTTCATGGCGCATGGTCGCTGACACATCGCATAATCTCTTCTTCATAGCGCATGGTCGCTGACACTTCGCATAATCACTTCTTCATGGCGCATGGTCGCTGACACTTCGCATAACCACTTCTTCATGGCGCATGGTCGCTGACACTTCGCATAATCTCTTCTTCATAGCGCATGGTCGCTGACACTTCGCATAATCACTTCTTCATGGCGCATGGGCGCTGACAATTCGCATAATCACTTCCTCATAGCGCATGGTCGCTGACTCTTCGCATAATCTCTTCTTCATAGCGCATGGTCGCTGACTCTTCGCATAACCACTTCTTCATAGCGCATGGTCGCTGACTCTTCGCATAACCACTTCTTCATAGCGCATGGTCGCTGACACTTCGCATAATCACTTCTTCATAGCGCATGGTCGCTGACTCTTCGCATAATGTCTTCTTCATAGCGCATGGTCGCTGAAACTCCGCATAATCACTTCTTCATAGCACATGGTCGCTGACACTTCGCATAACCATTTCTTCATAGCACATGGTCGCTGAATCTTCGCATAATCCCTTCTTCATAGCGCATGGTCGCTGACACTTCGCATAACCGCTTCTTCATAGCGCATGGTCGCTGACACTTCGCATAACCACTTCTTCATAGCGCATGGTCGCTGAATCTTCGCATCATCACTTCTTCATAGCAGATGGTCGCTGACACTTCGCATAACCACTTCTTCATAGCGGATGGTCGCTGACTCTTCGCATAATCTCTTCTTCATAGCGCATGGTCGCTGACTCTTCGCATAACCACTTCTTCATAGCGCATGGTCGCTGACTCTTCGCATAACCACTTCTTCCTAGCGCATGGTCGCTGACACTTCGCATAATCACTTCTTCATAGCGCATGGTCGCTGACACTTTGCATAATCACTTCTTCATGGCGCATGGTTGCTGACACTTCGCATAACCACTTCGCCGTAGCGCATGGTCGCTGACTCTTCGCCTAACCCCTTCTTCATAGCGCATGGTCGCTGACACTTCGAATAACCAGTTGTTCATGGCGCATGGTCGCTGACACTTCGCATAATCACTTCTTCATAGCGCATGGTCGCAGACTCTTCGCATATTCACTTCTTCATAGGGCATGGTCGCTGACTCTTCGCATAATCACTTCTTCATAGCGCAAGGTCGCTGACACTTCGCATAATCACTACTTCATGGCGCATGGACGCTCAAACTTCGCATAATCACTTCTTCATAGCGCATGGTAGCTGTCACTTCGCAAAATCACTTCTTCATAGCGCATGGTCGCTGACACTTCGCATAATCACTTCTTCATAGCGCATGGTCGCTGAAACTTCGCATATTAACTTCTTCATAGCGCATGGTCGCTGACTCTTCGCATAAGCACTTCTTCATAGCGCATGTTCTTTGACACTTGTCATATTCACTTCATCATAGCGCATGGTGGCTGACACTTCCCATATTCACTTCATCATAGCGCATGGTCGCTGACACTTCGCATAATCACTTCTTCATAGCGCATGGTCGCTGACACTTCTCATATTCTCTTCCTCATAGCGCATGGTCGCTGACACTTCGCATAATCACTTCTTGATAGCGCATGGTCGCTGACACTTCGCATAATCACTTCTTCATAGCGCATGGTCGCTGACTCTTCGCATAACCACTTCTTCATAGCGCATGGTCGCTGACACTTCGCATAACCACTTCTTCGTAGCGCATGGTCCCTGAGATTTCGCATAAACACTTCTTTATAGCGCATGGTCGCTGACTCTTCGCATAATCACTTCTTCATCGCGCATGGTCGCTGACTCTGCGCATAATCACTTCTTCATAGCGCATGGTCGCTGACACTTCGCATATTCACTTCTCCATAGCGCATGGTCACTGACTCTTCGCATAATCACTTCTTCATGGCGCATGGTCGCTGACTCTTTGCATAACCACTTCTTCATAGCGCATGGTCGCTAAATCTTTACATAACCACTTCTTCATAACGCATGGTCGCTGACTATTCACATAATCACTTCTTCATAGCACATGGTCGCTGACACTTCGCATAACCACTTCTTCATAGCGCATGGTCGCTGACTCTTCGTATAACCACTTCTTCATAGCGCATGGTCGCTGACTCTTCGCATAAGCAACTCCTCATAGCGCATCGTCGCTGATTCTTCACATAATCACTTCTTCATAGCGCATGGTCGCTGACACTTCGCATAATCACTTCTTCATTGCGCATGGTCGCTGACTCTTCGCATAACAACTTCTTCATAGCGCATGGTCGCTGATACTTCGCATAATCACTTCTTCATAGCGCATGGTCGCTGACACTTCGCATAATCACTTCTTCATGGCGCATGGTCGCTGACACTTCGCATAACAACTTCTTCATAGCGCATGGTCGCTGACTCATCGCATAATCTCTTCTTCATAGCGCATGGTCGCTGACACTTCGCATAATCGCTTCTTCATAGCGCATGGTCGCTGACACTTCACATAACCAGTTCTTCATAGCGCATGGTCGCTGACTCTTCGCATAATCACTTCTTCATAGCGCATGGTCGTTGACACTTCGCATATTCACTTCTTCATAGCGCATGGTCGCTGACTCTTCGCATAATCACTTCTTCATAGCGCAAGGTCGCTGACACTTCGCATAATCATTTCTTCATAGCGCATGGTCGCTCAAACTTCACATAATCACTTCTTCATAGCGCATGGTCGCTGACACTTCGAATAACCACTTCTTCATAGCGCATGGTCGCTGACACTTCGCATAATCACTTCTTCATGGCGCATGGTCGCTGACACTTCGCATAACCATTTCTTCATAGCGCATGGTCGCTGACTCTTCGCATAATCTCTTCTTCATAGCGCATGGTCGCTGACTCTTCGCATAACCACTTCTTCATAGCGCATGGTCGCTGACTCTTCGCATAACCAATTCTTCTTAGCGCATGGTCGCTGACATTTCGCATAATCACTTCTTCATAGCACATGGTCGCTGACACCTCATAATCACTTCTTCATGGCGCATGGTCGCTGACACTTCGCATAATCTCTTCTTCATAGCGCATGGTCGCTGACACTTCGCATAATCACTTCTTCATGGCGCATGGTCGCTGACACTTCGCATAACCACTTCTTCATGGCGCATGGTCGCTGACACTTCGCATAATCTCTTCTTCATAGCGCATGGTCGCTGACACTTCGCATAAACACTTCTTCATGGCGCATGGTCGCTGACAATTCGCATAATCACATCCTCATAGCGCATGGTCGCTGACTCTTCGCATAATCTCTTCTTCATAGCGCATGGTCGCTGACTCTTCGCATAACCACTTCTTCATAGCGCATGGTCGCTGACACTTCACATAATCACTTCTTCATAGCGCATGGTCGCTGACTCTTCGCATAATCTCTTCTTCATAGCGCATGGTCGCTGAAACTCCGCATAATCACTTCTTCATAGCACATGGTCGCTGACACTTCGCATAACCATTTCTTCATAGCACATGGTCGCTGAATCTTCGCATAATCCCTTCTTCATAGCGCATGGTCGCTGAAACTTCGCATAACCACTTCTTCATAGCGCATGGTCGCTGACACTTCGCATAACCACTTCTTCATAGCGCATGGTCGCTGAATCTTCGCATCATCACTTCTTCATAGCAGATGGTCGCTGACACTTCGCATAACCACTTCTTCATAGCGGATGGTCGCTGACTCTTCGCATAATCTCTTCTTCATAGCGCATGGTCGCTGACTCTTCGCATAACCACTTTCGTCATAGCGCATGGTCGCTGACTCTTCGCATAACCACTTCTTCCTAGCGCATGGTCGCTGACACTTCGCATAATCACTTCTTCAAAGCGCATGGTCGCTGACACTTCGCATAATCACTTCTTCATGGCGCATGGTTGCTGACACTTCGCATAACCACTTCGTCGTAGCGCATGGTCGCTGAATCTTCGCATAATCCCTTCTTCAAAGCGCATGGTCGCTGACACTTCGCATAACCAGTTGTTCATAGCGCATGGTCGCTGACACTTCGCATAATCACTTCTTCATAGCGCATGGTCGCTGACTCTTCGCATATTCACTTCTTCATAGCGCATGGCGCTGACTCTTCGCATAATCACTTCTTCATACCGCAAGGTCGCTGACACTTCGCATAATCACTACTTCATAGCGCATGGTCGCTCAAACTTCGCATAATCACTTCTTCATAGCGCATGGTAGCTGACACTTCGCAAAATCACTTCTTCATAGCGCATGGTCGCTGACACTTCGCATAATCACTTCTTCATAGCGCATGGTCGCTGAAACTTCGCATATTAACTTCTTCATAGCGCATGGTCGCTGACTCTTCGCATAAGCACTTCTTCATAGCGCATGTTCTTTGACACTTGTCATATTCACTTCATCATAGCGCATGGTGGCTGACACTTCCCATATTCACTTCATCATAGCGCATGGTCGCTGACACTTCGCATAATCACTTCTTCATAGCGCATGGTCGCTGACACTTCTCATATTCACTTCCTCATAGCGCATGGTCGCTGAAACTTTGCATAATCACTTCTTGATAGCGCATGTTCGCTGACACTTCGCATAATCACTTCTTCATAGCGCATGGTCGCTGACTCTTCGCATAACCACTTCTTCATAGCGCATGGTCGCTGACACTTCGCATAACCACTTCTTCATAGCGCATGGTCCCTGAGATTTCGCATAAACACTTCTTTATAGCGCATGGTCGCTGACACTTCGCATAATCACTTCTTCATCGCGCATGGTCCCTGACTCTTCGCATAATCACTTCTTCATAGCGCATGGTCGCTGACACTTCGCATATTCACTTCTCCATAGCGCATGGTCACTGACTCTTCGCATAATCACTTCTTCATGGCGCATGGTCGCTGACTCTTTGCATAACCACTTCTTCATAGCGCATGGTCGCTGACTCTTTACATAACCACTTCTTCATAACGCATGGTCGCTGACTATTCGCATAATCACTTCTTCATAGCACATGGTCGCTGACACTTCGCATAACCACTTCTTCATAGCGCATGGTCGCTGACTCTTCGCATAACCACTTCTTCATAGCGCATGGTCGCTGACTCTTCGCATAAGCACTTCCTCATAGCGCATCGTCGCTGATTCTTCGCATAATCACTTCTTCATAGCGCATGGTCGCTGACACTTCGCATAATCACTTCTTCATTGCGCATGGTCGCTGACTCTTCGCATAACCACTTCTTCATTGCGCATGGTCGCTGATAATTCGCATAATCACTTCTTCATAGCGCATGGTCGCTGACACTTTGCATAATCACTTCTTCATTGCGCATGGTCGCTGACACTTCGCATAACAACTTCTTCATAGCGCATGGTCGCTGACTCATCGCATAATCTCTTCTTCATAGCGCATGGTCGCTGACACTACGCATAACCAGTTCTTCATAGCGCATGGTCGCTGACACTTCACATAACCAGTTCTTCATAGCGCATGGTCGCTGACTCTTCGCATAATCACTTCTTCATAGCGCATGGTCGTTGACACTTCGCATATTCACTTCTTCATAGCGCATGGTCGCTGACTCTTCGCATAATCACTTCTTCATAGCGCAAGGTCGCTGACACTTCGCATAATCACTTCTTCATAGCGCATGGTCGCTGACACTTCGAATAACCACTTCTTCATAGCGCATGGTCGCTGACACTTCGCATAATCACTTCTTCATGGCGCATGGTCACTGACACTTCGCATAACCACTTCTTCATAGCGCATGGTCGCTGACTCTTCGCATAATCTCTTCTTCATAGCGCATGTTCGCTGACTCTTCGCATAACCACTTCTTCATAGCGCATGGTCGCTGACTCTTCTCATATTCTCTTCCTCATAGCGCATGGTCGCTGACACTTCGCATAATCACTTCTTGATAGCGCATGGTCGCTGACTATTCGCATAATCTCTTCTTCATAGCGCATGGTCGCTGACACATCGCATAATCTCTTCTTCATAGCGCATGGTCGCTGACTCTTCGCATAACCACTTCTTCAGAGCGCATGGTCGCTGACTCTTTGCATAACCACTTCTTCATAGCGCATGGTAGCTGACTCTTCGCATAATCACTTCTTCATAGCGCATGGTCGCTGACACTTCGCATAATCACTTCTTCATAGCGCATGGCCGCTGACACTTCACATAACCAGTTCTTCATAGCGCATGGTCGCTGACTCTTCGCATAATCACTTCTTCATAGCGCATGGTCGTTGACACTTCGCATATTCACTTCTTCATAGCGCATGGTCGCTGACTCTTCGCATAATCACTTCCTCACAGCGCAAGGTCGCTAACACTTCGCATAATCATTTCTTCATAGCGCATTGTCGCTCAAACTTCGCATAATCACTTCTTCATAGCGCATGACGGCTGACACTTCGAATAAAAAATTCTTCATAGCGCATGGTCGCTGACACTTCGCTTAATCACTTCTTCATGGCGCATGGTCGCTGACACTACGCATAACCACTTCTTCATAGCGCATTGTCGCTGACTCTTCGCATAATCTCTTCTTCATAGCGCATGGTCTCTGACTCTTCGCATAACCAATTCTTCTTGGCGCATGGTCGCTGACACTTCGCATAACCACTTGCTCATGGCGCATGGTCGCTGACACTTCGCATAATCTCTTCTTCATAGCGCATGGTCGCTGACACTTCGCATAATCACTTCTTCATGGCGCATGGTCGCTGACAATTCGCATAATCACTTCCTCATAGCGCATGGTCGCTGACTCTTCGCATAATCTCTTCTTCATAGCGCATCGTCGCTGACTCTTCGCATAGCCACTTCTTCATAGCGCATGGTCGCTGACTCTTCGTATAACAACTTCTTCATAGCGCATGGTCGCTAACACTTCGCATAATCACTTCTTCATAGCGCATGGTCGCTAACTCTTCGCATAATCTCTTCATCATAGCGCATGGTCGCTGAAACTCCGCATAATCACTTCTTCATAGCGCATGGTCGCTGACAATTCGCATAACCATTTCGTCATAACACATGGTCGCTGAATCTTCGCATAATCCCTTCTTCAAAGCGCATGGTCGCTGACACTTCGCATAAACACTTCTTCATAGCGCATGGTCGCTGACACTTCGCATAACCACTTCTTCATAGCGCATGGTCGCTGAATCTTCGCATCATCACTTCTTCATAGCTGATGGTCGCTGACACATCGCATAACCACTTCTTCATAGCGGATGGTCGCTGACTCTTCGCAAAATCCCTTCTTCATAGCGCATGGTCTCTGACTCTTCGCATAACCACTTCTTCATAGCGCATGGTCGCTGACTCTTCGCATAACCACTTCTTCCTAGCGCATGGTCGCTGACACTTCGCATAATCACTTCTTCATAGCGCATGGTCGCTGACACATCGCATAATCACTTCTTCATGGCGCATGGTTGCTGACACTTCGCATAACCACTTCGTCGTAGCGCATGGTCACTGAATCTTCGCATAATCCCTTCTTCATAGCGCATGGTCGCTGACACTTCGCATAACCAGTTCTTCATAGCGCATGGTCGCTGACACTTCGCATAATCACTTCTTCATAGCCCATGGTCGCTGACTCTTCGCATATTCACTTCTTCATAGCGCATGGTCGCTGACTCTTCGCATAATCACTTCTTCATAGCGCAAGGTCGCTGACACTTCGCATAATCACCACTTCATAGCGCATGGTCGCTCAAACTTCGCATAATCACTTCTTCATAGCGCATGGTCCCTGACACTTCGAAAAATCACTTCTTCATATAGCATGGTCGCTGACACTTCGCATAATCACTTCTTCATAGCGCATGGTCGCTGAAACTTCGCATATTCACTTCTTCATAGCGCATGGTCGCTGGCTCTTCGCATAAGCAATTCTTCATAGCGCATGTTCTTTGACACTTGTCATATTCACTTCATCATAGCGCATGGTGGCTGACACTTCCCATATTAACTTCATCATAGCGCATGGTCGCTGACACTTCGCATAATCACTTCTTGATAGCGCATGGTCGCTGACACTTCGCATAATCACTTCTTCATAGCGCATGGTCGCTGACTCTTCGCATAACCACTTCTTCATACCGCATGGTCACTGACTCTTCGCATAACCACTTCTTCATAGCGCATGGTCGCTGACTCTTTGCATAACCACTTCTTCATAGCGCATGGTCGCTGACTCTTCGCATAATCACTTCTTCATAGCACATGGTCGCTGACTCTTCGCATAATCACTTCTTCATAGCGCATGGTCGCTTACACTTCGCATAAGCACTTCCTCATAGCGCATCGTCGCTGACTCTTCGCATAATCACTTCTTCATAGCGATTGGTCGCTGAAACTTCGCATAATCACTTCTTCATTGCGCATGGTCGCTGACTCTTCGCATAACCACTTCTTCATAGCGCATGGTCGCTGACACTTCGCATAATCACTTCTTCATAGCGCATGGTCGCTGACACTTCGCATAAATACTTCTTCATGGCGCATGGTCGCTGACACTTCGCATAACAACTTCTTCATAGCGCATGGTCGCTGACTCATCGCATAATCTCTTCTTCATAGCGCATGGTCGCTGACACTTCGCATAATCACTTCTTCATAGCGTATGGTCGCTGACACTTCACATAACCAGTTCTTCATAGCGCATGGTCGCTGACTCTTCGCATAACCACTTCTTCATAGCGCATGATCGCTGACTCTTCGCATAAGCACTTCCTCATAGCGCATCGTCGCTGACTCTTCGCATAATCACTTCTTCATAGCGATTGGTCGCTGAAACTTCGCATAATCACTTCTTCATTGCGCATGGTCGCTGACTGTTCGCATAACCACTTCTTCATAGCGCATGGTCGCTGACACTTCGCATAATCACTTCATCATAGCGCATGGTCGCTGACACTTAGCATAATCACTTCTTCATGGCGCATGGTCGCTGACACTTCGCATAACAACTTCTTCATAGCGCATGGTCGCTGACTCATCGCATAATCTCTTCTTCATAGCGCATGGTCGCTGACACTTCGCATAATCACTTCTTCATAGCGTATGGTCGCTGACACTTCACATAACCAGTTCTTCATAGCGCATGGTCGCTGACTCTTCGCATAATCACTTCTTCATAGCGCATGGTCATTGACACTTCGCTTATTCACTTCTTCATAGCGCATGGTCGCTGACTCTTCGCATAATCACTTCTTCATAGCGCAAGGTCGCTGACACTTCGCATAATCACTTCTTCATAGCGCATGGTCGCTCAAACTTCGCATAATCACTTCTTCATAGCGCATGGTCGCAGACACTTCGAATAACCACTTCTTCATAGCGCATGGTCGCTGAAACTTCGCATAATCACTTCTTCATGGCTCATGGTCGCTGACACTTCGCATAACACCTTCTTCATAGCGCATGGTCGCTGACTCTTCGCATAATCTCTTCTTCATAGCGCATGGTCGCTGACTCTTCGCATATCCACTTCTTCATAGCGCATGGTCGCTGACACTTCGCATAACCATTTCTTCATAGCGCATGGTCGCTGACACTTCGCATAATCACTTCTTCATAGCGCATGGTCGCTGACACTTCGCATAATCACTTCTTCATGGCGCATGGTCGCTGACACTTCGCATAATCTCTTCTTCATAGCGCATGGTCGCTGACACTTCGCATAATAACTTCATCATGGCGCATGGTCGCTGAAACTTCGCATATTCACTTCTTCATAGCGCATGGTCGCTGACTCTTCGCATAAGCACTTCTTCATAGCGCATGTTCTTTGACACTTGTCATATTCACTTCATCATAGCGCATGGTGGCTGACACTTCCCATATTCACTTCATCATAGCGCATGGTCGCTGACACTTCGCATAATCACTTCTTGATAGCGCATGGTCGCTGACACTTCGCATAATCACTTCTTCATAGCGCATGGTCGCTGACTCTTCGCATAACCACTTCTTCATAGCGCATGTTCTTTGACACTTGTCATATTCACTTCATCATAGCGCATGGTGGCTGACACTTCCCATATTCACTTCATCATAGCGCATGGTCGCTGACACTTCGCATAATCACTTCTTGATAGCGCATGGTCGCTGACACTTCGCATAATCACTTCTTCATAGCGCATGGTCGCTGACTCTTCGCATAACCACTTCTTCATAGCGCATGGGCACTGACTCTTCGCATAACCACTTCTTCATAGCGCATGGTCGCTGACTCCTTGCATAACCACTTCTTCATAGCGCATGGTCGCTGACTCTTCGCATAATCACTTCTTCATAGCACATGGTCGCTGACTCTTCGCATAATCACTTCTTCATAGCGCATGGTCGCTGACTCTTCGCATAAGCACTTCCTCATAGCGCATCGTCGCTGACTCTTCGCATAATCACTTCTTCATAGCGATTGGCCGCTGAAACTTCGCATAATCACTTCTTCATTGCGCATGGTCGCTGACTCTTCGCATAACCACTTCTTCATAGCGCATGGTCGCTGACACTTCGCATAATCACTTCTTCATAGCGCATGGTCGCTGACACTTTGCATAATCACTTCTTCATGGCGCATGGTCGCTGACACTTCGCATAACAACTTCTTCATAGCGCATGGTCGCTGACTCATCGCATAATCTCTTCTTCATAGCGCATGGTCGCTGACACTTCGCATAATCACTTCTTCATAGCGTATGGTCGCCGACACTTCACATAACCAGTTCTTCATAGCGCATGGTCGCTGACTCTTCGCATAACCACTTCTTCATAGCGCATGATCGCTGACTCTTCGCATAAGCACTTCCTCATAGCGCATCGTCGCTGACTCTTCGCATAATCACTTCTTCATAGCGATTGGTCGCTGAAACTTCGCATAATCACTTCTTCATTGCGCATGGTCGCTGACTCTTCGCATAACCACTTCTTCATAGCGCATGGTCACTGACACTTCGCATAATCACTTCTTCATAGCGCATGGTCGCTGACTCTTCCCATAACTACTTCTTCATAGCGCATGGGCACTGACTCTTCGCATAACCACTTCTTCATAGCGCATGGTCGCTGACTCTTTGCATAACCACTTCTTCATAGCGCATGGTCGCTGACTCTTCGCATAATCACTTCTTCATAGCACATGGTCGCTGACTCTTCGCATAATCACTTCTTCATAGCGCATGGTCGCTGACACTTCCCATAAGCACTTCCTCATAGCGCATCGTCGCTGACTCATCGCATAATCTCTTCTTCATAGCGCATGGTCGCTGACACTTCGCATAATCACTTCTTCATAGCGTATGGTCGCTGACACTTCACATAACCAGTTCTTCATAGCGCATGGTCGCTGACTCTTCGCATAATCACTTCTTCATAGCGCATGGTCATTGACACTTCGCTTATTCACTTCTTCATAGCGCATGGTCGCTGACACTTCGAATAACCACTTCTTCATAGCGCATGGTCGCTGAAACTTCGCATAATCACTTCTTCATGGCGCATGGTCGCTGACACTTCGCATAACACCTTCTTCATAGCGCATGGTCGCTGACTCTTCGCATAATCTCTTCTTCATAGCGCATGGTCGTTGACTCTTCGCATATCCACTTCTTCATAGCGCATGGTCGCTGACTCTTCGCATAACCATTTCTTCATAGCGCATGGTCGCTGACACTTCGCATAATCACTTCTTCATAGCGCATGGTCGCTGACACATCGCATAATCGCTTCTTCATGGCGCATGGTCGCTGACACTTCGCATAATCTCTTCTTCATAGCGCATGGTCGCTGACACTTCGCATAATAACTTCTTCATGGCGCATGGTCGCTGAAACTTCGCATATTCACTTCTTCATAGCGCATGGTCGCTGACCCTTCGCTTAAGCACTTCTTCATAGCGCATGTTCTTTGACACTTGTCATATTCACTTCATCATAGCGCATGGTGGCTGACACTTCCCATATTCACTTCATCATAGCGCATGGTCGCTGACACTTCGCATAATCACTTCTTGATAGCGCATGGTCGCTGACACTTCGCATAATCACTTCTTCATAGCGCATGGTCGCTGACTCTTCGCATAACCACTTCTTCATAGCGCATGTTCTTTGACACTTGTCATATTCACTTCATCATAGCGCATGGTGGCTGACATTTCCCATATTCACTTCATCATAGCGCATGGTCGCTGACACTTCGCATAATCACTTCTTGATAGCGCATGGTCGCTGACACTTCGCATAATCACTTCTTCATAGCGCATGGTCGCTGACTCTTCGCATAACCACTTCTTCATAGCGCAAGGGCACTGACTCTTCGCATAAACACTTCTTCATAGCGCATGGTCGCTGACTCTTTGCATAACCACTTCTTCATAGCGCATGGTCGCTGACTCTTCGCATAATCACTTCTTCATAGCACATGGTCGCTGACTCTTCGCATAATCACTTCTTCATAGCGCATGGTCGGTGACTCTTCGCATAAGCACTTCCTCATAGCGCATCGTCGGTGACTCTTCGCATAATCACTTCTTCATAGCGATTGGTCGCTGAAACTTCGCATAATCACTTCTTCATTGCGCATGGTCGCTGACTCTTCGCATAACCACTTATTCATAGCGCATGGTCGCTGACACTTCGCATAATCACTTCTTCATAGCGCATGGTCGCTGACACTTTGCATAATCACTTCTTCATAGCGCATGGTCATTGACACTTCGCTTATTCACTTCTTCATAGCGCATGGTCGCTGACTCTTCGCATAATCACTTCTTCATAGCGCATGGTCGCTGACACTTCGCATAATCACTTCTTCATTGCGCATGGTCGCTGACTCTTCGCATAACCACTTCTTCATTGCGCATGGTCGCTGATACTTCGCATAATCTTTTCTTCATAGCGCATGGTCGCTGACACTTCGCATAATCACTTCTTCATGGCGCATGGTCGCTGACACTTCGCATAACAACTTCTTCATAGCGCGTGGTCGCTGACTCATCGCATAATCTCTTCTTCATAGCGCATGGTCGCTGACACTTCGCATAATCGCTTCTTCATAGCGCATGGTCGCTGACACTTCACATAACCAGTTCTTCATAGCGCATGGTCGCTGACTCTTCGCATAATCACTTCTTCATAGCGCATGGTCGTTGACACTTCGCATATTCACTTCTTCATAGCGCATGGTCGCTGACTCTTCGCATAATCACTTCTTCATAGCGCAAGGTCGCTGACACTTCGCATTATCATTTCTTCATAGCGCATGGTCGCTCAAACTTCGCATAATCACTTCTTCATAGCGCATGGTCGCTGACACTTCGAATAACCACTTCTTCATAGCGCATGGTCGCTGACACTTCGCATAATCACTTCTTCATGGCGCATGGTCGCTGACACTTCGCATAACCACTTCTTCATAGCGCATGGTCGCTGACTCTTCGCATAATCTCTTCTTCATAGCGCATGGTCGCTGACTCTTCGCATAATCTCTTCTTCATAGCGCATGGTCGCTGACACCGCATAATCACTTCTTCATGGCGCATGGTCGCTGACACTTCGCATAATCTCTTCTTCATAGCGCATGGTCGCTGACACTTCGCATAATCTCTTCTTCATAGCGCATGGTCGCTGACTCTTCGCATAACCACTTCTTCAGAGCGCATGGTCGCTGACTCTTTGCATAACCACTTCTTCATAGCGCATGGTAGCTGACTCTTCGCATAATCACTTCTTCATAGCGCATGGTCGCTGACACTTCGCATAACCACTTCTTCGTAGCGCATGGTCGCTGACATTTCGCATAAACAATTCTTTATAGCGCATGGTCGCTGACTCTTCGCATAATCACTTCTTCATAGCGCATGGTCGCTGACTCTTCGCATAATCACTTCTTCATAGCGCATGGTCGCTGACACTTCGCATATTCACTTCTCCATAGCGCATGGTCACTGACTCTTCGCATAATCACTTCTTCATGGCGCATGGTCGCTGACTCTTTGCAATAACAACTTCTTCATAGCGCATGGTCGCTGACACTTCGCATAATCACTTCTTCATAGCGCATGGTCGCTAACTCTTCGCATAATCTATTCTTCATAGCGCATGGTCGCTGAAACTCCGCATAATCACTTCTTCATAGCGCATGGTCGCTGACACTTCGCATAACCATTTCTTCATAACACATGGTCGCTGAATCTTCGCATAATCCCTTCTTCAAAGCGCATGGTCGCTGACACTTCGCATAAACACTTCTTCATAGCGCATGGTCGCTGACACTTCGCATAACCACTTCTTCATAGCGCATGGTCGCTGAATCTTCGCATCATCACTTCTTCATAGCTGATGGTCGCTGACACTTCGCATAACCACTTCTTCATAGCGGATGGTCGCTGACTCTTCGCAAAATCCCTTCTTCATAGCGCATGGTCGCTGACTCTTCGCATAACCACTTCTTCATAGCGCATGGTCGCTGACTCTTCGCATAACCACTTCTTCCTAGCGCATGGTCGCTGACACTTCGCATAATCACTTCTTCATAGCGCATGGTCGCTGACACTTCGCATAATCACTTCTTCATGGCGCATGGTTGCTGACACTTCGCATAACCACTTCGTCGTAGCGCATGGTCACAGAATCTTCGCATAATCCCTTCTTCATAGCGCATGGTCGCTGACACTTCGCATAACCAGTTCTTCATAACGCATGGTCGCTGACACTTCGCATAATCACTTCTTCATAGCCCATGGTCGCTGACTCTTCGCATATTCACTTCTTCATAGCGCATGGTCGCTGACTCTTCGCATAATCACTTCTTCATAGCGCAAGGTCGCTGACACTTCGCATAATCACCACTTCATAACGCATGGTCGCTCAAACTTCGCATAATCACTTCTTCATAGCGCATGGTCCCTGACTCTTCGAAAAATCACTTCTTCATAGCGCATGGTCGCTGACACTTCGCATAATCACTTCTTCATAGCGCATGGTCGCTGAAACTTCGCATATTCACTTCTTCATAGCGCATGGTCGCTGGCTCTTCGCATAAGCAATTCTTCATAGCGCATGTTCTTTGACACTTGTCATATTCACTTCATCATAGCGCATGGTGGCTGACACTTCCCATATTCACTTCATCATAGCGCATGGTCGCTGACACTTCGCATAATCACTTCTTGATAGCGCATGGTCGCTGACACTTCGCATAATCACTTCTTCATAGCGCATGGTCGCTGACTCTTCGCATAACCACTTCTTCATACCGCATGGTCACTGACTCTTCGCATAACCACTTCTTCATAGCGCATGGTCGCTGACTCTTTGCATAACCACTTCTTCATAGCGCATGGTCGCTGACTCTTCGCATAATCACTTCTTCATAGCACATGGTCGCTGACTCTTCGCATAATCACTTCTTCATAGCGCATGGTCGCTGACACTTCGCATAAGCACTTCCTCATAGCGCATCGTCGCTGACTCTTCGCATAATCACTTCTTCATAGCGATTGGTCGCTGAAACTTCGCATAATCACTTCTTCATTGCGCATGGTCGCTGACTCTTCGCATAACCACTTCTTCATAGCGCATGGTCGCTGACACTTCGCATAATCACTTCTTCATAGCGCATGGTCGCTGACACTTCGCATAATCACTTCTTCATGGCGCATGGTCGCTGACACTTCGCATAACAACTTCTTCATAGCGCATGGTCGCTGACTCATCGCATAATCTCTTCTTCATAGCGCATGGTCGCTGACACTTCGCATAATCACTTCTTCATAGCGTATGGTCGCTGACACTTCACATAACCAGTTCTTCATAGCGCATGGTCGCTGACTCTTCGCATAACCACTTCTTCATAGCGCATGATCGCTGACTCTTCGCATAAGCACTTCCTCATAGCGCATCGTCGCTGACTCTTCGCATAATCACTTCTTCATAGCGATTGGTCGCTGAAACTTCGCATAATCACTTCTTCATTGCGCATGGTCGCTGACTGTTCGCATAACCACTTCTTCATAGCGCATGGTCGCTGACACTTCGCATAATCACTTCATCATAGCGCATGGTCGCTGACACTTAGCATAATCATTTCTTCATGGCGCATGGTCGCTGACACTTCGCATAACAACTTCTTCATAGCGCATTGTCGCTGACTCATCGCATAATCTCTTCTTCATAGCGCATGGTCGCTGACACTTCGCATAATCACTTCTTCATAGCGTATGGTCGCTGACACTTCACATAACCAGTTCTTCATAGCGCATGGTCGCTGACTCTTCGCATAATCACTTCTTCATAGCGCATGGTCATTGACACTTCGCTTATTCACTTCTTCATAGCGCATGGTCGCTGACTCTTCGCATAATCACTTCTTCATAGCGCAAGGTCGCTGACAATTCGCATAATTACTTCTTCATAGCGCATGGTCGCTCAAACTTCGCATAATCACTTCTTCATAGCGCATGATCGCTGACACTTCGAATAACCACTTCTTCATAGCGCATGATCGCTGAAACTTCGCATAATCACTTCTTCATGGCGCATGGTCGCTGACACTTCGCATAACACCTTCTTCATAGCGCATGGTCGCTGACTCTTCGCATAATCTCTTCTTCATAGCGCATGGTCGCTGACTCTTCGCATATCCACTTTTTCATAGCGCATGGTCGCTGACACTTCGCATAACCATTTCTTCATAGCGCATGGTCGCTGACACTTCGCATAATCACTTCTTCATAGCGCATGGTCGCTGACACTTCGCATAATCACTTCTTCATGGCGCATGGTCGCTGACACTTCGCATAATCTCTTCTTCATAGCGCATGGTCGCTGACACTTCGCATAATAACTTCATCATGGCGCATGGTCGCTGAAACTTCGCATATTCACTTCTTCATAGCGCATGGTCGCTGACTCTTCGCATAAGCACTTCTTCATAGCGCATGTTCTTTGACACTTGTCATATTCACTTCATCATAGCGCATGGTGGCTGACACTTCCCATATTCACTTCATCATAGCGCATGGTCGCTGACACTTCGCATAATCACTTCTTGATAGCGCATGGTCGCTGACACTTCGCATAATCACTTCTTCATAGCGCATGGTCGCTGACTCTTCGCATAACCACTTCTTCATAACGCATGTTCTTTGACACTTGTCATATTCACTTCATCATAGCGCATGGTGGCTGACACTTCCCATATTCACTTCATCATAGCGCATGGTCGCTGACACTTCGCATAATCACTTCTTCATAGCGCATGGTCACTGACACTTCGCATAATCACTTCTTCATAGCGCATGGTCGCTGACTCTTCGCATAACCACTTCTTCATAGCGCATGGGCACTGACTCTTCGCATAACCACTTCTTCATAGCGCATGGTCGCTGACACTTCGCATAATCACTTCTTGATAGCGCATGGTCGCTGACACTTCGCATAATCACTTCTTCATAGCGCATGGTCGCTGACTCTTCGCATAACCACTTCTTCATAGCGCATGGGCACTGACTCTTCGCATAACCACTTCTTCATAGCGCATGGTCGCTGACTCCTTGCATAACCACTTCTTCATAGCGCATGGTCGCTGACTCTTCGCATAATCACTTCTTCATAGCACATGGTCGCTGACTCTTCGCATAATCACTTCTTCATAGCGCATGGTCGCTGACTCTTCGCATAAGCACTTCCTCATAGCGCATCGTCGCTGACTCTTCGCATAATCACATCTTCATAGCGATTGGCCGCTGAAACTTCGCATAATCACTTCTTCATTGCGCATGGTCGCTGACTCTTCGCATAACCACTTCTTCATAGCGCATGGTCGCTGACACTTCGCATAATCACTTCTTCATAGCGCATGGTCGCTGACACTTTGCATAATCACTTCTTCATGGCGCATGGTCGCTGACACTTCGCATAACAACTTCTTCATAGCGCATGGTCGCTGACTCATCGCATAATCTCTTCTTCATAGCGCATGGTCGCTGACACTTCGCATAATCACTTCTTCATAGCGTATGGTCGCCGACACTTCACATAACCAGTTCTTCATAGCGCATGGTCGCTGACTCTTCGCATAACCACTTCTTCATAGCGCATGATCGCTGACTCTTCGCATAAGCACTTCCTCATAGCGCATCGTCGCTGACTCTTCGCATAATCACTTCTTCATAGCGATTGGTCGCTGAAACTTCGCATAATCACTTCTTCATTGCGCATGGTCGCTGACTCTTCGCATAACCACTTCTTGATAGCGCATGGTCACTGACACTTCGCATAATCACTTCTTCATAGCGCATGGTCGCTGACTCTTCCCATAACTACTTCTTCATAGCGCATGGGCACTGACTCTTCGCATAACCACTTCTTCATAGCGCATGGTCGCTGACTCTTTGCATAACCACTTCTTCATAGAGCATGGTCGCTGACTCTTCGCATAATCACTTCTTCATAGCACATGGTCGCTGACTCTTCGCATAATCACTTCTTCATAGCGCATGGTCGCTGACACTTCGCATAAGCACTTCCTCATAGCGCATCGTCGCTGACTCATCGCATAATCTCTTCTTCATAGCGCATGGTCGCTGACACTTCGCATAATCACTTCTTCATAGCGTATGGTCGCTGACACTTCACATAACCAGTTCTTCATAGCGCATGGTCGCTGACTCTTCGCATAATCACTTCTTCATAGCGCATGGTCATTGACACTTCGCTTATTCACTTCTTCATAGCGCATGGTCGCTGACTCTTCGCATAATCACTTCTTCATAGCGCAAGGTTGCTGACACTTCGCATAATCACTTCTTCATAGCGCATGGTCGCTCAAACTTCGCATAATCACTTCTTCATAGCGCATGGTCGCTGACACTTCGAATAACCACTTCTTCATAGCGCATGGTCGCTGAAACTTCGCATAATCACTTCTTCATGGCGCATGGTCGCTGACACTTCGCATAACACCTTCTTCATAGCGCATGGTCGCTGACTCTTCGCATAATCTCTTCTTCATAGCGCATGGTCGTTGACTCTTCGCATATCCACTTCTTCATAGCGCATGGTCGCTGACTCTTCGCATAACCATTTCTTCATAGCGCATGGTCGCTGACACTTCGCATAATCACTTCTTCATAGCGCATGGTCGCTGACACATCGCATAATCGCTTCTTCATGGCGAATGGTCGCTGACACTTCGCATAATCTCTTCTTCATAGCGCATGGTCGCTGACACTTCGCATAATAACTTCTTCATGGCGCATGGTCGCTGAAACTTCGCATATTCACTTCTTCATAGCGCATGGTCGCTGACCCTTCGCATAAGCACTTCTTCATAGCGCATGTTCTTTGACACTTGTCATATTCACTTCATCATAGCGCATGGTGGCTGACACTTCCCATATTCACTTCATCATAGCGCATGGTCGCTGACACTTCGCATAATCACTTCTTGATAGCGCATGGTCGCTGACACTTCGCATAATCACTTCTTCATAGCGCATGGTCGCTGACTCTTCGCATAACCACTTCTTCATAGCGCATGTTCTTTGACACTTGTCATATTCACTTCATCATAGCGCATGGTGGCTGACATTTCCCATATTCACTTCATCATAGCGCATGGTCGCTGACACTTCGCATAATCACTTCTTGATAGCGCATGGTCGCTGACACTTCGCATAATCACTTCTTCATAGCGCATGGTCGCTGACTCTTCGCATAACCACTTCTTCATACCGCATGGTCACTGACTCTTCGCATAACCACTTCTTCATAGCGCATGGTCGCTGACTCTTTGCATAACCACTTCTTCATAGCGCATGGTCGCTGACTCTTCGCATAATCACTTCTTCATAGCACATGGTCGCTGACTCTTCGCATAATCACTTCTTCATAGCGCATGGTCGCTGACACTTCGCATAAGCACTTCCTCATAGCGCATCGTCGCTGACTCTTCGCATAATCACTTCTTCATAGCGATTGGTCGCTGAAACTTCGCATAATCACTTCTTCATTGCGCATGGTCGCTGACTCTTCGCATAACCACTTCTTCATAGCGCATGGTCGCTGACACTTCGCATAATCACTTCTTCATAGCGCATGGTCGCTGACACTTCGCATAATCACTTCTTCATGGCGCATGGTCGCTGACACTTCGCATAACAACTTCTTCATAGCGCATGGTCGCTGACTCATCGCATAATCTCTTCTTCATTGCGCATGGTCGCTGACACTTCGCATAATCACTTCTTCATAGCGTATGGTCGCTGACACTTCACATAACCAGTTCTTCATAGCGCATGATCGCTGACTCTTCGCATAAGCACTTCCTCATAGCGCATCGTCGCTGACTCTTCGCATAATCACTTCTTCATAGCGTATGGTCGCTGACACTTCACATAACCAGTTCTTCATAGCGCATGGTCGCTGACTCTTCGCATAATCACTTCTTCATAGCGCATGGTCATTGACACTTCGCTTATTCACTTCTTCATAGCGCATGGTCGCTGACTCTTCGCATAATCACTTCTTCATAGCGCAAGGTCGCTGACAATTCGCATAATTACTTCTTCATAGCGCATGGTCGCTCAAACTTCGCATAATCACTTCTTCATAGCGCATGATCGCTGACACTTCGAATAACCACTTCTTCATAGCGCATGATCGCTGAAACTTCGCATAATCACTTCTTCATGGCGCATGGTCGCTGACACTTCGCATAACACCTTCTTCATAGCGCATGGTCGCTGACTCTTCGCATAATCTCTTCTTCATAGCGCATGGTCGCTGACTCTTCGCATATCCACTTTTTCATAGCGCATGGTCGCTGACACTTCGCATAACCATTTCTTCATAGCGCATGGTCGCTGACACTTCGCATAATCACTTCTTCATAGCGCATGGTCGCTGACACTTCGCATAATCACTTCTTCATGGCGCATGGTCGCTGACACTTCGCATAATCTCTTCTTCATAGCGCATGGTCGCTGACACTTCGCATAATAACTTCATCATGGCGCATGGTCGCTGAAACTTCGCATATTCACTTCTTCATAGCGCATGGTCGCTGACTCTTCGCATAAGCACTTCTTCATAGCGCATGTTCTTTGACACTTGTCATATTCACTTCATCATAGCGCATGGTGGCTGACACTTCCCATATTCACTTCATCATAGCGCATGGTCGCTGACACTTCGCATAATCACTTCTTGATAGCGCATGGTCGCTGACACTTCGCATAATCACTTCTTCATAGCGCATGGTCGCTGACTCTTCGCATAACCACTTCTTCATAACGCATGTTCTTTGACACTTGTCATATTCACTTCATCATAGCGCATGGTGGCTGACACTTCCCATATTCACTTCATCATAGCGCATGGTCGCTGACACTTCGCATAATCACTTCTTCATAGCGCATGGTCACTGACACTTCGCATAATCACTTCTTCATAGCGCATGGTCGCTGACTCTTCGCATAACCACTTCTTCATAGCGCATGGGCACTGACTCTTCGCATAACCACTTCTTCATAGCGCATGGTCGCTGACACTTCGCATAATCACTTCTTGATAGCGCATGGTCGCTGACACTTCGCATAATCACTTCTTCATAGCGCATGGTCGCTGACTCTTCGCATAACCACTTCTTCATAGCGCATGGGCACTGACTCTTCGCATAACCACTTCTTCATAGCGCATGGTCGCTGACTCCTTGCATAACCACTTCTTCATAGCGCATGGTCGCTGACTCTTCGCATAATCACTTCTTCATAGCACATGGTCGCTGACTCTTCGCATAATCACTTCTTCATAGCGCATGGTCGCTGACTCTTCGCATAAGCACTTCCTCATAGCGCATCGTCGCTTACTCTTCGCATAATCACATCTTCATAGCGATTGGCCGCTGAAACTTCGCATAATCACTTCTTCATTGCGCATGGTCGCTGACTCTTCGCATAACCACTTCTTCATAGCGCATGGTCGCTGACACTTCGCATAATCACTTCTTCATAGCGCATGGTCGCTGACACTTTGCATAATCACTTCTTCATGGCGCATGGTCGCTGACACTTCGCATAACAACTTCTTCATAGCGCATGGTCGCTGACTCATCGCATAATCTCTTCTTCATAGCGCATGGTCGCTGACACTTCGCATAATCACTTCTTCATAGCGTATGGTCGCCGACACTTCACATAACCAGTTCTTCATAGCGCATGGTCGCTGACTCTTCGCATAACCACTTCTTCATAGCGCATGATCGCTGACTCTTCGCATAAACACTTCCTCATAGCGCATCGTCGCTGACTCTTCGCATAATCACTTCTTCATAGCGATTGGTCGCTGAAACTTCGCATAATCACTTCTTCATTGCGCATGGTCGCTGACTCTTCGCATAACCACTTCTTGATAGCGCATGGTCACTGACACTTCGCATAATCACTTCTTCATAGCGCATGGTCGCTGACTCTTCCCATAACTACTTCTTCATAGCGCATGGGCACTGACTCTTCGCATAACCACTTCTTCATAGCGCATGGTCGCTGACTCTTTGCATAACCACTTCTTCATAGAGCATGGTCGCTGACTCTTCGCATAATCACTTCTTCATAGCACATGGTCGCTGACTCTTCGCATAATCACTTCTTCATAGCGCATGGTCGCTGACACTTCGCATAAGCACTTCCTCATAGCGCATCGTCGCTGACTCATCGCATAATCTCTTCTTCATAGCGCATGGTCGCTGACACTTCGCATAATCACTTCTTCATAGCGTATGGTCGCTGACACTTCACATAACCAGTTCTTCATAGCGCATGGTCGCTGACTCTTCGCATAATCACTTCTTCATAGCGCATGGTCATTGACACTTCGCTTATTCACTTCTTCATAGCGCATGGTCGCTGACTCTTCGCATAATCACTTCTTCATAGCGCAAGGTTGCTGACACTTCGCATAATCACTTCTTCATAGCGCATGGTCGCTCAAACTTCGCATAATCACTTCTTCATAGCGCATGGTCGCTGACACTTCGAATAACCACTTCTTCATAGCGCATGGTCGCTGAAACTTCGCATAATCACTTCTTCATGGCGCATGGTCGCTGACACTTCGCATAACACCTTCTTCATAGCGCATGGTCGCTGACTCTTCGCATAATCTCTTCTTCATAGCGCATGGTCGTTGACTCTTCGCATATCCACTTCTTCATAGCGCATGGTCGCTGACTCTTCGCATAACCATTTCTTCATAGCGCATGGTCGCTGACACTTCGCATAATCACTTCTTCATAGCGCATGGTCGCTGACACATCGCATAATCGCTTCTTCATGGCGAATGGTCGCTGACACTTCGCATAATCTCTTCTTCATAGCGCATGGTCGCTGACACTTCGCATAATAACTTCTTCATGGCGCATGGTCGCTGAAACTTCGCATATTCACTTCTTCATAGCGCATGGTCGCTGACCCTTCGCATAAGCACTTCTTCATAGCGCATGTTCTTTGACACTTGTCATATTCACTTCATCATAGCGCATGGTGGCTGACACTTCCCATATTCACTTCATCATAGCGCATGGTCGCTGACACTTCGCATAATCACTTCTTGATAGCGCATGGTCGCTGACACTTCGCATAATCACTTCTTCATAGCGCATGGTCGCTGACTCTTCGCATAACCACTTCTTCATAGCGCATGTTCTTTGACACTTGTCATATTCACTTCATCATAGCGCATGGTGGCTGACATTTCCCATATTCACTTCATCATAGCGCATGGTCGCTGACACTTCGCATAATCACTTCTTGATAGCGCATGGTCGCTGACACTTCGCATAATCACTTCTTCATAGCGCATGGTCGCTGACTCTTCGCATAACCACTTCTTCATAGCGCATGGGCACTGACTCTTCGCATAACCACTTCTTCATAGCGCATGGTCGCTGACTCTTTGCATAACCACTTCTTCATAGCGCATGGTCGCTGACTCTTCGCATAATCACTTCTTCATAGCACATGGTCGCTGACTCTTCGCATAATCACTTCTTCATAGCGCATGGTCGCTGACTCTTCGCATAAGCACTTCCTCATAGCGCATCGTCGGTGACTCTTCGCATAATCACTTCTTCATAGCGATTGGTCGCTGAAACTTCGCATAATCACTTCTTCATTGCGCATGGTCGCTGACTCTTCGCATAGCCACTTCTTCATAGCGCATGGTCGCTGACACTTCGCATAATCACTTCTTCATAGCGCATGGTCGCTGACACTTTGCATAATCACTTCTTCATAGCGCATGGTCATTGACACTTCGCATATTCACTTCTTCATAGCGCATGGTCGCTGACTCTTCGCATAATCACTTCTTCATAGCGCATGGTCGCTGACACTTCGCATAATCACTTCTTCATTGCGCATGGTTGCTGACTCTTCGCATAACCACTTCTTCATTGCGCATGGTCGCTGATACTTCGCATAATCACTTCTTCATAGCGCATGGTCGCTGACACTTCGCATAATCACTTCTTCATGGCGCATGGTCGCTGACACTTCGCATAACAACTTCTTCATAGCGCATGGTCGCTGACTCATCGCATAATCTCTTCTTCATAGCGCATGGTCGCTGACACTTCGCATAATCGCTTCTTCATAGCGCATGGTCGCTGACACTTCACATAACCAGTTCTTCATAGCGCATGGTCGCTGACTCTTCGCATAATCACTTCTTCATAGCGCATGGTCGTTGACACTTCGCATATTCACTTCTTCATAGCGCATGGTCGCTGACTCTTCGCATAATCACTTCTTCATAGCGCAAGGTCGCTGACACTTCGCATAATCATTTCTTCATAGCGCATGGTCGCTCAAACTACGCATAATCACTTCTTCATAGCGCATGGTCGCTGACACTTCGAATAACCACTTCTTCATAGCGCATGGTCGCTGACACTTCGCATAATCACTTCTTCATGGCGCATGGTCGCTGACACTTCGCATAACCACTTCTTCATAGCGCATGGTCGCTGACTCTTCGCATAATCTCTTCTTCATAGCGCATGGTCGCTGACTCTTCGCATAACCACTTCTTCATAGCGCATGGTCGCTGACTCATCGCATAACCACTTCTTCTTAGCGCATGGTCGCTGACACTTCGCATAATCTCTTCTTCATAGCGCATGGTCGCTGACACTTCGCATAATCTCTTCTTCATAGCGCATGGTCGCTGACTCTTCGCATAACCACTTCTTCAGAGCGCATGGTCGCTGACTCTTTGCATAACCACTTCTTCATAGCGCATGGTAGCTGACTCTTCGCATAATCACTTCTTCATAGCGCATGGTCGCTGACACTTCGCATAACCACTTCTTCGTAGCGCATGGTCGCTGATATTTCGCATAAACAATTCTTTATAGCGCATGGTCGCTGACTCTTCGCATAATCACTTCTTCATAGCGCATGGTCGCTGACTCTTCGCATAATCACTTCTTCATAGCGCATGGTCGCTGACACTTCGCATATTCACTTCTCCATAGCGCATGGTCACTGACTCTTCGCATAATCACTTCTTCATGGCGCACGGTCGCTGACTCTTTGCAATAACCACTTCTTCATAGCGCTTGGTCGCTGACTCTTTGCATAACCACTTCTTCATAGCGCATGGTCGCTCAAACTTCGCATAATCACTTCTTCATAGCACATGGTCGCTGACACTTCGCATAACCACTTCTTCATAGCGCATGGTCGCTGACTCTTCGCATAACCACTTCTTCATAGCGCATGGTCGCTGACTCTTCGCATAAGCACTTCCTCATAGCGCATCGTCGCTGACTCTTCGCATAATCACTTCTTCATAGCGCATGGTCGCTGACACTTCGCATAATCACTTCTTCATTGCGCATGGTCGCTGACTCTTCGCATAACCACTTCTTCATAGCGCATGGTCGCTGACACTTCGCATAATCACTTCTTCATAGCGTATGGTCGCTGACACTTCGCATAATCACTTCTTCATGGCGCATGGTCGCTGACACTTCGCATAACAACTTCTTCATAGCGCATGGTCGCTGACACTTCGCTTAACCACTTCTTCATAGCGCATGGTCGCTGAATCTTCGCATCATCACTTCTTCATAGCTGATGGTCGCCGACACTTCGCATAACCACTTCTTCATAGCGGATGGTCGCTGACTCTTCGCAAAATCCCTTCTTCATAGCGCATGGTCGTTGACACTTCGCATATTCACTTCTTCATAGCGCATGGTCGCTGACTCTTCGCATAATCACTTCTTCATAGCGCATGACGGCTGACACTTCGAATAAAAACTTCTTCATAGCGCATGGTCGCTGACACTTCGCATAATCACTTCTTCATGGCGCATGGTCGCTGACACTACGCATAACCACTTCTTCATAGCGCATTGTCGCTGACTCTTCGCATAATCTCTTCTTCATAGCGCATGGTCTCTGACTCTTCGCATAACCAATTCTTCATGGCGCATGGTCGCTGACACTTCGCATAACCACTTCTTCTTGGCGCATGGTCGCTGACACTTCGCATAATCTCTTCTTCATAGCGCATGGTCGCTGACACTTCACATAATCACTTCTTCATGGCGCATGGTCGCTGACAATTCGCATAATCACTTCCTCATAGCGCATGTTCGCTGACTCTTCGCATAATCTCTTCTTCATAGCGAATCGTCGCTGACTCTTCGCATAGCCACTTCTTCATAGCGCATGGTCGCTGACTCTTCGCATAACAACTTCTTCATAGCTCATGGTCGCTGACACTTCGCATAATCACTTCTTCATAGCGCATGGTCGCTAACTCTTCGCATAATCTCTTCTTCATAGCGCATGGTCGCTGAAACTCCGCATAATCACTTCTTCATAGCGCATGGTCGCTGACACTTCGCATAACCATTTCTTCATAGCACATGGTCGCTGAATCTTCGCATAATCCCTTCTTCAAAGCGCATGGTCGCTGACACTTCGCATAAACACTTCTTCATAGCGCATGGTCGCTGACACTTCGCATAACCACTTCTTCATAGCGCATGGTCGCTGAATCTTCGCATCATCACTTCTTCATAGCTGATGGTCGCTGACACTTCGCATAACCACTTCTTCATAGCGGATGGTCGCCGACTCTTCGCAAATCCCTTCTTCATAGCGCATGGTCGCTGACTCTTCGCATAACAACTTCTTCATAGCGCATGGTCGCTGACTCTTCGCATAACCACTTCTTCCTAGCGCATGGTCGCTGACACTTCGCATAATCATTTCTTCATAGCGCATGGTCGCTGACACTTCGCATAATCACTTCTTCATGGCGCATGGTTGCTGACACTTCGCATAACCACTTCGTCGTAGCGCATGGTCACTGAATCTTCGCATAATCCCTTCTTCATAGCGCATGGTCGCAGACACTTCGCATAACCAGTTCTTCATAGCGCATGGTCGCTGACACTTCGCATAATCACTTCTTCATAGCCCGTGGTCGCTGACTCTTCGCATATTCACTTCTTCATAGCGCATGGTCGCTGACTCTTCGCATAATCACTTCTTCATAGCGCAAGGTCGCTGACACTTCGCATAATCAATACTTCATAGCGCATGGTCGCTCAAACTTCGCATAATCACTTCTTCATAGCGCATGGTCCCTGACTCTTCGCATAACCACTTCTTCATAGCGCATGGTCGCTGACACTTCGCATAATCACTTCTTCATAGGGCATGGTCGCTGACACTTCGCATAATCACTTCTTCATGGCGCATGGTCGCTGACACTTCGCATAACAACTTCTTCATAGCGCATGGTCGCTGACTCATCGCATAATCTCTTCTTCATAGCGCATGGTCGCTGACACTTCGCATAATCACTTCTTCATAGCGTATGGTCGCTGACACTTCACATAACCAGTTCTTCATAGCGCATGGTCGCTGACTCTTCGCATAACCACTTCTTCATAGCGCATGATCGCTGACTCTTCGCATAAGCACTTCCTCATAGCGCATCGTCGCTGACTCTTCGCATAATCACTTCTTCATAGCGATTGGTCGCTGAAACTTCGCATAATCACTTCTTAATTGCGCATGGTCGCTGACTCTTCGCATAACCATTTCTTCATAGCGCATGGTCGCTGACACTTCGCATAATCACTTCATCATAGCGCATGGTCGCTGACACTTCGCATAATCACTTCTTCATGGCGCATGGTCGCTGACACTTCGCATAACAACTTCTTCATAGCGCATGGTCGCTGACTCATCGCATAATCTCTTCTTCATAGCGCATGGTCGCTGACACTTCGCATAATCACTTCTTCATAGCGTATGGTCGCTGACACTTCACATAACCAGTTCTTCATAGCGCATGGTCGCTGAATCTTCGCATAATCACTTCTTCATAGCGCATGGTCATTGACACTTCGCTTATTCACTTCTTCATAGCGCATGGTCGCTGACTCTTCGCATAATCACTTCTTCATAGCGCAAGGTCGCTGACACTTCGCATAATCACTTCTTCATAGCGCATGGTCGCTCAAACTTCGCATAATCACTTCTTTATAGCGCATGGTCGCTGACACTTCGAATAACCACTTCTTCATAGCGCATGGTCGCTGAAACTTCGCATAATCACTTCTTCATGGCGCATGGTCGCTGACACTTCGCATAACACCTTCTTCATAGCGCATGGTCGCTGACTCTTCGCATAATCTCTTCTTCATAGCGCATGGTCGCTGACTCTTCGCATATCCACTTCTTCATAGCGCATGGTCGCTGACTCTTCGCATAACCATTTCTTCATAGCGCATGGCCGCTGACACTTCGCATAATCACTTCTTCATAGCGCATGGTCGCTGACACTTCGAATAATCACTTCTTCATGGCGCATGGTCGCTGACACTTCGCATAATCTCTTCTTCATAGCGCATGGTCGCTGACACTTCGCATAATAACTTCTTCATGGCGCATGGTCGCTGAAACTTCGCATATACACTTCTTCATAGCGCATGGTCGCTGACTCTTCGCATAAGCACTTCTTCATAGCGCATGTTCTTTGACACTTGTCATATTCACTTCATCATAGCGCATGGTGGCTGACACTTCCCATATTCACTTCATCATAGCGCATGGTCGCTGACACTTCGCATAATCACTTCTTGATAGCGCATGGTCGCTGACACTTCGCATAATCACTTCTTCATAGCGCATGGTCGCTGACTCTTCGCATAACCACTTCTTCATAGCGCATGGGCACTGACTCTTCGCATAACCACTTCTTCATAGCGCATGGTCGCTGACTCTTTGCATAACCACTTCTTCATAGCGCATGGTCGCTGACTCTTCGCATAATCACTTCTTCATAGCACATGGTCGCTGACTCATCGCATAATCACTTCTTCATAGCGCATGGTCGCTGACTCTTCGCATAAGCACTTCCTCATAGCGCATCGTCGCTGACTCTTCGCATAATCACTTCTTCATAGCGATTGGTCGCTGAAACTTCGCATAATCACTTCTTCATTGCGCATGGTCGCTGACTCTTCGCATAACCACTTCTTCATAGCGCATGGTCGCTGACACTTCGCATAATCACTTCTTCATAGCGCATGGTCGCTGACACTTTGCATAATCACTTCTTCATGGCGCATGGTCGCTGACACTTCGCATAACAACTTCTTCATAGCGCATGGTCGCTGACTCATCGCATAATCTCTTCTTCATAGCGCATGGTCGCTGACACTTCGCATAATCACTTCTTCATAGCGTATGGTCGCTGACACTTCACATAACCAGTTCTTCATAGCGCATGGTCGCTGACTCTTCGCATAACCACTTCTTCATAGCGCATGATCGCTGACTCTTCGCATAAGCACTTCCTCATAGCGCATCGTCGCTGACTCTTCGCATAATCACTTCTTCATAGCGATTGGTCACTGAAACTTCGCATAATCACTTCTTCATTGCGCATGGTCGCTGACTCTTCGCATAACCACTTCTTCATAGCGCATGGTCGCTGTCACTTCGCATAATCACTTCTTCATTGCGCATGGTCGCTGACTCTTCGCATAACCACTTCTTCATAGCGCATGGTCGCTGACTCTTTGCATAACCACTTCTTCATAGCGCATGGGCGCTGACTCTTCGCATAATCACTTCTTCATAGCACATGGTCGCTGACTCTTCGCATAACCACTTCTTCATAGCGCATGGTCGCTGACACTTTGCATAACCACTTCTTCATAGCGCATGGTCGCTGACTCTTCGCATAATCACTTCTTCATAGCACATGGTCGCTGACTCTTCGCATAATCACTTCTTCATAGCGCATGGTCGCTGAATCTTCGCATAAGCACTTCCTCATAGCGCATCGTCGCTGACTCATCGCATAATCTCTTCTTCATAGCGCATGGTCGCTGACACTTCGCATAATCACTTCTTCATAGCGTTTGGTCGCTGACACTTCACATAACCAGTTCTTCATAGCGCATGGTCGCTGACTCTTCGCATAATCACTTCTTCATAGCGCATGGTCATTGACACTTCGCTTATTCACTTCTTCATAGCGCATGGTCGCTGACTCTTCGCATAATCACTTCTTCATAGCGCAAGGTCGCTGACACTTCGCATAATCACTTCTTCATAGCGCATGGTCGCTCAAACTTCGCATAATCACTTCTTCATAGCGCATGGTCGCTGACACTTCGAATAACCAATTCTTCATAGCGCATGGTCGCTGAAACTTCGCATAATCACTTCTTCATGGCGCATGGTCGCTGACACTTCGCATAACACCTTCTTCATAGCGCATGGTCGCTGACTCTTCGCATAATCTCTTCTTCATAGCGCATGGTCGCTGACTCTTCGCATATCCACTTCTTCATAGCGCATGGTCGCTGACTCTTCGCATAACCATTTCTTCATAGCGCATGGTCGCTGACACTTCGCATAATCACTTCTTCATAGCGCATGGTCGCTGACACTTCGCATAATCACTTCTTCATGGCGCATGGTCGCTGACACTTCGCATAATCTCTTCTTCATAGCGCATGGTCGCTGACACTTCGCATAATAACTTCTTCATGGCGCATGGTTGCTGAAACTTCGCATATTCACTTCTTCATCGCGCATGGTCGCTGACCCTTCGCATAAGCACTTCTTCATAGCGCATGTTCTTTGACACTTGTCATATTCACTTCATCATAGCGCATGGTGGCTGACACTTCCCATATTCACTTCATCATAGCGCATGGTCGCTGACACTTCGCATAATCACTTCTTGATAGCGCATGGTCGCTGACACTTCGCATAATCACTTCTTCATAGCGCATGGTCTCTGACTCTTCGCATAACCACTTCTTCATAGCGCATGTTCTTTGACACTTGTCATATTCACTTCATCATAGCGCATGGTGGCTGACACTTCCCATATTCACTTCATCATAGCGCATGGTCGCTGACACTTCGCATAATCACTTCTTGATAGCGCATGGTCGCTGACACTTCGCATAATCACTTCTTCAAAGCGCATGGTCGCTGACTCTTCGCATAACCACTTCTTCATAGCGCATGGGCACTGACTCTTCGCATAACCACTTCTTCATAGCGCATGGTCGCTGACTCTTTGCATAACCACTTCTTCATAGCGCATGGTCGCTGACTCTTCGCATAATCACTTCTTCATAGCGCATGGTCGCTGACTCTTCGCATAAGCACTTCCTCATAGCGCATCGTCGCTGACTCTTCGCATAATCACTTCTTCATAGCGATTGGTCGCTGACTCTTCGCATAACCACTTCTTCATAGCGATTGGTCACTGAAACTTCGCATAATCACTTCTTCATTGCGCATGGTCGCTGACTCTTCGCATAACCACTTCTTCATAGCGCATGGTCGCTGTCACTTCGCATAATCACTTCTTCATTGCGCATGGTCGCTGACTCTTCGCATAACCACTTCTTCATAGCGCATGGTCGCTGACTCTTTGCATAACCACTTCTTCATAGCGCATGGTCGCTGACTCTTCGCATAATCACTTCTTCATAGCACATGGTCGCTGACTCTTCGCATAACCACTTCTTCATAGCGCATGGTCGCTGACTCTTTGCATAACCACTTCTTCATAGCACATGGTCGCTGACTCTTCGCATAATCACTTCTTCATAGCGATTGGTCGCTGAAACTTCGCATAATCACTTCTTCATTGCGCATGGTCGCTGACTCTTCGCATAACCACTTCTTCATAGCGCATGGTCGCTGACACTTCGCATAATCACTTCTTCATAGCGCATGGTCGCTGACACTTTGCATAATCACTTCTTCATGGCGCATGGTCGCTGACACTTCGCATAACAACTTCTTCATAGCGCATGGTCGCTGACTCATCGCATAATCTCTTCTTCATAGCGCATGGTCGCTGACACTTCGCATAATCACTTCTTCATAGCGTATGGTCGCTGACACTTCACATAACCATTTCTTCATAGCGCATGGTCGCTGACTCTTCGCATAACCACTTCTTCATAGCGCATGATCGCTGACTCTTCGCATAAGCACTTCCTCATAGCGCATCGTCGCTGACTCTTCGCATAATCACTTCTTCATAGCGATTGGTCACTGAAACTTCGCATAATCACTTCTTCATTGCGCATGGTCGCTGACTCTTCGCATAACCACTTCTTCATAGCGCATGGTCGCTGTCACTTCGCATAATCACTTCTTCATTGCGCATGGTCGCTGACTCTTCGCATAACCACTTCTTCATAGCGCATGGTCGCTGACTCTTTGCATAACCACTTCTTCATAGCGCATGGGCGCTGACTCTTCGCATAATCACTTCTTCATAGCACATGGTCGCTGACTCTTCGCATAACCACTTCTTCATAGCGCATGGTCGCTGACTCTTTGCATAACCACTTCTTCATAGCGCATGGTCGCTGACTCTTCGCATAATCACTTCTTCATAGCACATGGTCGCTGACTCTTCGCATAATCACTTCTTCATAGCGCATGGTCGCTGAATCTTCGCATAAGCACTTCCTCATAGCGCATCGTCGCTGACTCATCGCATAATCTCTTCTTCATAGCGCATGGTCGCTGACACTTCGCATAATCACTTCTTCATAGCGTATGGTCGCTGACACTTCACATAACCAGTTCTTCATAGCGCATGGTCGCTGACTCTTCGCATAATCACTTCTTCATAGCGCATGGTCATTGACACTTCGCTTATTCACTTCTTCATAGCGCATGGTCGCTGACTCTTCGCATAATCACTTCTTCATAGCGCAAGGTCGCTGACACTTCGCATAATCACTTCTTCATAGCGCATGGTCGCTCAAACTTCGCATAATCACTTCTTCATAGCGCATGGTCGCTGACACTTCGAATAACCAATTCTTCATAGCGCATGGTCGCTGAAACTTCGCATAATCACTTCTTCATGGCGCATGGTCGCTGACACTTCGCATAACACCTTCTTCATAGCGCATGGTCGCTGACTCTTCGCATAATCTCTTCTTCATAGCGCATGGTCGCTGACTCTTCGCATATCCACTTCTTCATAGCGCATGGTCGCTGACTCTTCGCATAACCATTTCTTCATAGCGCATGGTCGCTGACACTTCGCATAATCACTTCTTCATAGCGCATGGTCGCTGACACTTCGCATAATCACTTCTTCATGGCGCATGGTCGCTGACACTTCGCATAATCTCTTCTTCATAGCGCATGGTCGCTGACACTTCGCATAATAACTTCTTCATGGCGCATGGTTGCTGAAACTTCGCATATTCACTTCTTCATAGCGCATGGTCGCTGACCCTTCGCATAAGCACTTCTTCATAGCGCATGTTCTTTGACACTTGTCATATTCACTTCATCATAGCGCATGGTGGCTGACACTTCCCATATTCACTTCATCATAGCGCATGGTCGCTGACACTTCGCATAATCACTTCTTGATAGCGCATGGTCGCTGACACTTCGCATAATCACTTCTTCATAGCGCATGGTCTCTGACTCTTCGCATAACCACTTCTTCATAGCGCATGTTCTTTGACACTTGTCATATTCACTTCATCATAGCGCATGGTGGCTGACACTTCCCATATTCACTTCATCATAGCGCATGGTCGCTGACACTTCGCATAATCACTCCTTGATAGCGCATGGTCGCTGACACTTCGCATAATCACTTCTTCAAAGCGCATGGTCGCTGACTCTTCGCATAACCACTTCTTCATAGCGCATGGGCACTGACTCTTCGCATAACCACTTCTTCATAGCGCATGGTCGCTGACTCTTTGCATAACCACTTCTTCATAGCGCATGGTCGCTGACTCTTCGCATAATCACTTCTTCATAGCGCATGGTCGCTGACTCTTCGCATAAGCACTTCCTCATAGCGCATCGTCGCTGACTCTTCGCATAATCACTTCTTCATAGCGATTGGTCGCTGACTCTTCGCATAATCACTTCTTCATAGCGATTGGTCGCTGAAACTTCGCATAATCACTTCTTCATGGCGCATGGTCGCTGACACTTCGCATAACAACTTCTTCATAGCGCATGGTCGCTGACTCATCGCATAATCTCTTCTTCATAGCGCATGGTCGCTGACACTTCGCATAATCACTTCTTCATAGCGTATGGTCGCTGACACTTCACATAACCAGTTCTTCATAGCGCATGGTCGCTGAATCTTCGCATAATCACTTCTTCATAGCGCATGGTCTCTGACTCTTCGCATATCCACTTCTTCATAGCGCATGGTCGCTGACTCTTCGCATAACCATTTCTTCATAGCGCATGGTCGCTGACACTTCGCATAATCACTTCTTCATAGCGCATGGTCGCTGACTCTTCGCATAACCATTTCTTCATAGCGCATGGTCGCTGACACTTCGCATAATCACTTCTTCATAGCGCATGGTCGCTGACACTTCGCATAATCACTTCTTCATGGCGCATGGTCGCTGACACTTCGCATAATCTCTTCTTCATAGCGCATGGTCGCTGACACTTCGCATAATAACTTCTTCATGGCGCATGGTCGCTGAAACTTCGCATATACACTTCTTCATAGCGCATGGTCGCTGACTCTTCGCATAAGCACTTCTTCATAGCGCATGTTCTTTGACACTTGTCATATTCACTTCATCATAGCGCATGGTGGCTGACACTTCCCATATTCACTTCATCATAGCGCATGGTCGCTGACACTTCGCATAATCACTTCTTGATAGCGCATGGTCGCTGACACTTCGCATAATCACTTCTTCATAGCGCATGGTCGCTGACTCTTCGCATAACCACTTCCTCATAGCGCATGGGCACTGACTCTTCGCATAACCACTTCTTCATAGCGCATGGTCGCTGACTCTTTGCATAACTACTTCTTCATAGCGCATGGTCGCTGACTCTTCGCATAATCACTTCTTCATAGCACATGGTCGCTGACTCATCGCATAATCACTTCTTCATAGCGCATGGTCGCTGACTCTTCGCATAAGCACTTCCTCATTGCGCATCGTCGCTGACTCTTCGCAAAATCACTTCTTCATAGCGATTGGTCGCTGAAACTTCGCATAATCACTTCTTCATTGCGCATGGTCGCTGGCTCTTCGCATAACCACTTCTTCATAGCGCATGGTTGCTGACACTTCGCATAATCACTTCTTCATAGCGCATGGTCGCTGACACTTTGCATAATCACTTCTTCATGGCGCATGGTCGCTGACACTTCGCATAACAACTTCCTCATAGCGCATGGTCGCTGACTCATCGCATAATCTCTTCTTCATAGCGCATGGTCGCTGACACTTCGCATAATCACTTCTTCATAGCGTATGGTCGCTGACACTTCACATAACCAGTTCTTCATAGCGCATGGTCGCTGACTCTTCGCATAACCACTTCTTCATAGCGCAAGATCGCTGACTCTTCGCATAAGCACTTCCTCATAGCGCATCGTCGCTGACTCTTCGCATAATCACTTCTTCATAGCGATTGGTCACTGAAACTTCGCATAATCACTTCTTCATTGCGCATGGTCGCTGACTCTTCGCATAACCACTTCTTCATAGCGCATGGTCGCTGACACTTCGCATAATCACTTCTTCATTGCGCATGGTCGCTGACTCTTCGCATAACCACTTCTTCATAGCGCATGGTCGCTGACTCTTTGCATAACCACTTCTTCATAGCGCATGGTCGCTGACTCTTCGCATAATCACTTCTTCATAGCACATGGTCGCTGACTCTTCGCATAACCACTTCTTCATAGCGCATGGTCGCTGACTCTTTGCATAACCACTTCTTCATAGCGCATGGTCGCTGACTCTTCGCATAATCACTTCTTCATAGCACATGGTCGCTGACTCTTCGCATAATCACTTCTTCATAGCGCATGGTCGCTGACTCTTCGCATAAGCACTTCCTCATAGCGCATCGTCGCTGACTCATCGCATAATCTCTTCTTCATAGCGCATGGTCGCTGACACTTCGCATAATCACTTCTTCATAGCGTATGGTCGCTGACACTTCACATAACCAGTTCTTCATAGCGCATGGTCGCTGACTCTTCGCATAATCACTTCTTCATAGCGCATGGTCATTGACACTTCGCTTATTCACTTCTTCATAGCGCATGGTCGCTGACTCTTCGCATAATCACTTCTTCATAGCGCAAGGTCGCTGACACTTCGCATAATCACTTCTTCATAGCGCATGGTCGCTCAAACTTCGCATAATCACTTCTTCATAGCGCATGGTCGCTGACACTTCGAAAAACCAATTCTTCATAGCGCATGGTCGCTGAAACTTCGCATAATCACTTCTTTATGGCGCATGGTCGCTGACACTTCGCATAACACCTTCTTCATAGCGCATGGTCGCTGACTCTTCGCATAATCTCTTCTTCATAGCGCATGGTCTCTGACTCTTCGCATATCCACTTCTTCATAGCGCATGGTCGCTGACTCTTCGCATAACCATTTCTTCATAGCGCATGGTCGCTGACACTTCGCATAATCACTTCTTCATAGCGCATGGTCGCTGACACTTCGCATAATCACTTCTTCATGGCGCATGGTCGCTGACACTTCGCATAATCTCTTCTTCATAGCGCATGGTCGCTGACACTTCGCATAATAACTTCTTCATGGCGCATGGTTGCTGAAACTTCGCATATTCACTTCTTCATAGCGCATGGTCGCTGACCCTTCGCATAAGCACTTCTTCATAGCGCATGTTCTTTGACACTTGTCATATTCACTTCATCATAGCGCATGGTGGCTGACACTTCCCATATTCACTTCATCATAGCGCATGGTCGCTGACACTTCGCATAATCACTTCTTCATAGCGCATGGTCGCTGACTCTTCGCATAACCACTTCTTCATAGCGCATGGGCACTGACTCTTCGCATAACCACTTCTTCATAGCGCATGGTCGCTGACTCTTTGCATAACCACTTCTTCATAGCGCATGGTCGCTGACTCTTCGCATAATCACTTCTTCATAGCACATGGTCGCTGACTCATCGCATAATCACTTCTTCATAGCGCATGGTCGCTGACTCTTCGCATAAGCACTTCCTCATAGCGCATCGTCGCTGACTCTTCGCATAATCACTTCTTCATAGCGATTGGTCGCTGAAACTTCGCATAATCACTTCTTCATTGCGCATGGTCGCTGACTCTTCGCATAACCACTTCTTCATAGCGCATGGTCGCTGACACTTCGCATAATCACTTCTTCATAGCGCATGGTCGCTGACACTTTGCATAATCACTTCTTCATGGCGCATGGTCGCTGACACTTCGCATAACAACTTCTTCATAGCGCATGGTCGCTGACTCATCGCATAATCTCTTCTTCATAGCGCATGGTCGCTGACACTTCGCATAATCACTTCTTCATAGCGTATGGTCGCTGACACTTCACATAACCAGTTCTTCATAGCGCATGGTCGCTGACTCTTCGCATAACCACTTCTTCATAGCGCATGATCGCTGACTCTTCGCATAAGCACTTCCTCATAGCGCATCGTCGCTGACTCTTCGCATAATCACTTCTTCATAGCGATTGGTCACTGAAACTTCGCATAATCACTTCTTCATTGCGCATGGTCGCTGACTCTTCGCATAACCACTTCTTCATAGCGCATGGTCGCTGTCACTTCGCATAATCACTTCTTCATTGCGCATGGTCGCTGACTCTTCGCATAACCACTTCTTCATAGCGCATGGTCGCTGACTCTTTGCATAACCACTTCTTCATAGCGCATGGGCGCTGACTCTTCGCATAATCACTTCTTCATAGCACATGGTCGCTGACTCTTCGCATAACCACTTCTTCATAGCGCATGGTCGCTGACACTTTGCATAACCACTTCTTCATAGCGCATGGTCGCTGACTCTTCGCATAATCACTTCTTCATAGCACATGGTCGCTGACTCTTCGCATAATCACTTCTTCATAGCGCATGGTCGCTGAATCTTCGCATAAGCACTTCCTCATAGCGCATCGTCGCTGACTCATCGCATAATCTCTTCTTCATAGCGCATGGTCGCTGACACTTCGCATAATCACTTCTTCATAGCGTTTGGTCGCTGACACTTCACATAACCAGTTCTTCATAGCGCATGGTCGCTGACTCTTCGCATAATCACTTCTTCATAGCGCATGGTCATTGACACTTCGCTTATTCACTTCTTCATAGCGCATGGTCGCTGACTCTTCGCATAATCACTTCTTCATAGCGCAAGGTCGCTGACACTTCGCATAATCACTTCTTCATAGCGCATGGTCGCTCAAACTTCGCATAATCACTTCTTCATAGCGCATGGTCGCTGACACTTCGAATAACCAATTCTTCATAGCGCATGGTCGCTGAAACTTCGCATAATCACTTCTTCATGGCGCATGGTCGCTGACACTTCGCATAACACCTTCTTCATAGCGCATGGTCGCTGACTCTTCGCATAATCTCTTCTTCATAGCGCATGGTCGCTGACTCTTCGCATATCCACTTCTTCATAGCGCATGGTCGCTGACTCTTCGCATAACCATTTCTTCATAGCGCATGGTCGCTGACACTTCGCATAATCACTTCTTCATAGCGCATGGTCGCTGACACTTCGCATAATCACTTCTTCATGGCGCATGGTCGCTGACACTTCGCATAATCTCTTCTTCATAGCGCATGGTCGCTGACACTTCGCATAATAACTTCTTCATGGCGCATGGTTGCTGAAACTTCGCATATTCACTTCTTCATCGCGCATGGTCGCTGACCCTTCGCATAAGCACTTCTTCATAGCGCATGTTCTTTGACACTTGTCATATTCACTTCATCATAGCGCATGGTGGCTGACACTTCCCATATTCACTTCATCATAGCGCATGGTCGCTGACACTTCGCATAATCACTTCTTGATAGCGCATGGTCGCTGACACTTCGCATAATCACTTCTTCATAGCGCATGGTCTCTGACTCTTCGCATAACCACTTCTTCATAGCGCATGTTCTTTGACACTTGTCATATTCACTTCATCATAGCGCATGGTGGCTGACACTTCCCATATTCACTTCATCATAGCGCATGGTCGCTGACACTTCGCATAATCACTTCTTGATAGCGCATGGTCGCTGACACTTCGCATAATCACTTCTTCAAAGCGCATGGTCGCTGACTCTTCGCATAACCACTTCTTCATAGCGCATGGGCACTGACTCTTCGCATAACCACTTCTTCATAGCGCATGGTCGCTGACTCTTTGCATAACCACTTCTTCATAGCGCATGGTCGCTGACTCTTCGCATAATCACTTCTTCATAGCGCATGGTCGCTGACTCTTCGCATAAGCACTTCCTCATAGCGCATCGTCGCTGACTCTTCGCATAATCACTTCTTCATAGCGATTGGTCGCTGACTCTTCGCATAACCACTTCTTCATAGCGATTGGTCACTGAAACTTCGCATAATCACTTCTTCATTGCGCATGGTCGCTGACTCTTCGCATAACCACTTCTTCATAGCGCATGGTCGCTGTCACTTCGCATAATCACTTCTTCATTGCGCATGGTCGCTGACTCTTCGCATAACCACTTCTTCATAGCGCATGGTCGCTGACTCTTTGCATAACCACTTCTTCATAGCGCATGGTCGCTGACTCTTCGCATAATCACTTCTTCATAGCACATGGTCGCTGACTCTTCGCATAACCACTTCTTCATAGCGCATGGTCGCTGACTCTTTGCATAACCACTTCTTCATAGCACATGGTCGCTGACTCTTCGCATAATCACTTCTTCATAGCGATTGGTCGCTGAAACTTCGCATAATCACTTCTTCATTGCGCATGGTCGCTGACTCTTCGCATAACCACTTCTTCATAGCGCATGGTCGCTGACACTTCGCATAATCACTTCTTCATAGCGCATGGTCGCTGACACTTTGCATAATCACTTCTTCATGGCGCATGGTCGCTGACACTTCGCATAACAACTTCTTCATAGCGCATGGTCGCTGACTCATCGCATAATCTCTTCTTCATAGCGCATGGTCGCTGACACTTCGCATAATCACTTCTTCATAGCGTATGGTCGCTGACACTTCACATAACCAGTTCTTCATAGCGCATGGTCGCTGACTCTTCGCATAACCACTTCTTCATAGCGCATGATCGCTGACTCTTCGCATAAGCACTTCCTCATAGCGCATCGTCGCTGACTCTTCGCATAATCACTTCTTCATAGCGATTGGTCACTGAAACTTCGCATAATCACTTCTTCATTGCGCATGGTCGCTGACTCTTCGCATAACCACTTCTTCATAGCGCATGGTCGCTGACACATCGCATAATAACTTCTTCATGGCGCATGGTTGCTGAAACTTCGCATATTCACTTCTTCATAGCGCATGGTCGCTGACCCTTCGCATAAGCACTTCTTCATAGCGCATGTTCTTTGACACTTGTCATATTCACTTCATCATAGCGCATGGTGGCTGACACTTCCCATATTCACTTCATCATAGCGCATGGTCGCTGACACTTCGCATAATCACTTCTTCATAGCGCATGGTCGCTGACTCTTCGCATAACCACTTCTTCATAGCGCATGGGCACTGACTCTTCGCATAACCACTTCTTCATAGCGCATGGTCGCTGACTCTTTGCATAACCACTTCTTCATAGCGCATGGTCGCTGACTCTTCGCATAATCACTTCTTCATAGCACATGGTCGCTGACTCATCGCATAATCACTTCTTCATAGCGCATGGTCGCTGACTCTTCGCATAAGCACTTCCTCATAGCGCATCGTCGCTGACTCTTCGCATAATCACTTCTTCATAGCGATTGGTCGCTGAAACTTCGCATAATCACTTCTTCATTGCGCATGGTCGCTGACTCTTCGCATAACCACTTCTTCATAGCGCATGGTCGCTGACACTTCGCATAATCACTTCTTCATAGCGCATGGTCGCTGACACTTTGCATAATCACTTCTTCATGGCGCATGGTCGCTGACACTTCGCATAACAACTTCTTCATAGCGCATGGTCGCTGACTCATCGCATAATCTCTTCTTCATAGCGCATGGTCGCTGACACTTCGCATAATCACTTCTTCATAGCGTATGGTCGCTGACACTTCACATAACCAGTTCTTCATAGCGCATGGTCGCTGACTCTTCGCATAACCACTTCTTCATAGCGCATGATCGCTGACTCTTCGCATAAGCACTTCCTCATAGCGCATCGTCGCTGACTCTTCGCATAATCACTTCTTCATAGCGATTGGTCACTGAAACTTCGCATAATCACTTCTTCATTGCGCATGGTCGCTGACTCTTCGCATAACCACTTCTTCATAGCGCATGGTCGCTGTCACTTCGCATAATCACTTCTTCATTGCGCATGGTCGCTGACTCTTCGCAAAACCACTTCTTCATAGCGCATGGTCGCTGACTCTTTGCATAACCACTTCTTCATAGCGCATGGGCGCTGACTCTTCGCATAATCACTTCTTCATAGCACATGGTCGCTGACTCTTCGCATAACCACTTCTTCATAGCGCATGGTCGCTGACACTTTGCATAACCACTTCTTCATAGCGCATGGTCGCTGACTCTTCGCATAATCACTTCTTCATAGCACATGGTCGCTGACTCTTCGCATAATCACTTCTTCATAGCGCATGGTCGCTGAATCTTCGCATAAGCACTTCCTCATAGCGCATCGTCGCTGACTCATCGCATAATCTCTTCTTCATAGCGCATGGTCGCTGACACTTCGCATAATCACTTCTTCATAGCGTTTGGTCGCTGACACTTCACATAACCAGTTCTTCATAGCGCATGGTCGCTGACTCTTCGCATAATCACTTCTTCATAGCGCATGGTCATTGACACTTCGCTTATTCACTTCTTCATAGCGCATGGTCGCTGACTCTTCGCATAATCACTTCTTCATAGCGCAAGGTCGCTGAAACTTCGCATAATCACTTCTTCATAGCGCATGGTCGCTCAAACTTCGCATAATCACTTCTTCATAGCGCATGGTCGCTGACACTTCGAATAACCAATTCTTCATAGCGCATGGTCGCTGAAACTTCGCATAATCACTTCTTCATGGCGCATGGTCGCTGACACTTCGCATAACACCTTCTTCATAGCGCATGGTCGCTGACTCTTCGCATAATCTCTTCTTCATAGCGCATGGTCGCTGACTCTTCGCATATCCACTTCTTCATAGCGCATGGTCGCTGACTCTTCGCATAACCATTTCTTCATAGCGCATGGTCGCTGACACTTCGCATAATCACTTCTTCATAGCGCATGGTCGCTGACACTTCGCATAATCACTTCTTCATGGCGCATGGTCGCTGACACTTCGCATAATCTCTTCTTCATAGCGCATGGTCGCTGACACTTCGCATAATAACTTCTTCATGGCGCATGGTTGCTGAAACTTCGCATATTCACTTCTTCATCGCGCATGGTCGCTGACCCTTCGCATAAGCACTTCTTCATAGCGCATGTTCTTTGACACTTGTCATATTCACTTCATCATAGCGCATGGTGGCTGACACTTCCCATATTCACTTCATCATAGCGCATGGTCGCTGACACTTCGCATAATCACTTCTTGATAGCGCATGGTCGCTGACACTTCGCATAATCACTTCTTCATAGCGCATGGTCTCTGACTCTTCGCATAACCACTTCTTCATAGCGCATGTTCTTTGACACTTGTCATATTCACTTCATCATAGCGCATGGTGGCTGACACTTCCCATATTCACTTCATCATAGCGCATGGTCGCTGACACTTCGCATAATCACTTCTTGATAGCGCATGGTCGCTGACACTTCGCATAATCACTTCTTCAAAGCGCATGGTCGCTGACTCTTCGCATAACCACTTCTTCATAGCGCATGGGCACTGACTCTTCGCATAACCACTTCTTCATAGCGCATGGTCGCTGACTCTTTGCATAACCACTTCTTCATAGCGCATGGTCGCTGACTCTTCGCATAATCACTTCTTCATAGCGCATGGTCGCTGACTCTTCGCATAAGCACTTCCTCATAGCGCATCGTCGCTGACTCTTCGCATAATCACTTCTTCATAGCGATTGGTCGCTGACTCTTCGCATAACCACTTCTTCATAGCGATTGGTCACTGAAACTTCGCATAATCACTTCTTCATTGCGCATGGTCGCTGACTCTTCGCATAACCACTTCTTCATAGCGCATGGTCGCTGTCACTTCGCATAATCACTTCTTCATTGCGCATGGTCGCTGACTCTTCGCATAACCACTTCTTCATAGCGCATGGTCGCTGACTCTTTGCATAACCACTTCTTCATAGCGCATGGTCGCTGACTCTTCGCATAATCACTTCTTCATAGCACATGGTCGCTGACTCTTCGCATAACCACTTCTTCATAGCGCATGGTCGCTGACTCTTTGCATAACCACTTCTTCATAGCACATGGTCGCTGACTCTTCGCATAATCACTTCTTCATAGCGATTGGTCGCTGAAACTTCGCATAATCACTTCTTCATTGCGCATGGTCGCTGACTCTTCGCATAACCACTTCTTCATAGCGCATGGTCGCTGACACTTCGCATAATCACTTCTTCATAGCGCATGGTCGCTGACACTTTGCATAATCACTTCTTCATGGCGCATGGTCGCTGACACTTCGCATAACAACTTCTTCATAGCGCATGGTCGCTGACTCATCGCATAATCTCTTCTTCATAGCGCATGGTCGCTGACACTTCGCATAATCACTTCTTCATAGCGTATGGTCGCTGACACTTCACATAACCAGTTCTTCATAGCGCATGGTCGCTGACTCTTCGCATAACCACTTCTTCATAGCGCATGATCGCTGACTCTTCGCATAAGCACTTCCTCATAGCGCATCGTCGCTGACTCTTCGCATAATCACTTCTTCATAGCGATTGGTCACTGAAACTTCGCATAATCACTTCTTCATTGCGCATGGTCGCTGACTCTTCGCATAACCACTTCTTCATAGCGCATGGTCGCTGTCACTTCGCATAATCACTTCTTCATTGCGCATGGTCGCTGACTCTTCGCATAACCACTTCTTCATAGCGCATGGTCGCTGACTCTTTGCATAACCACTTCTTCATAGCGCATGGGCGCTGACTCTTCGCATAATCACTTCTTCATAGCACATGGTCGCTGACTCTTCGCATAACCACTTCTTCATAGCGCATGGTCGCTGACTCTTTGCATAACCACTTCTTCATAGCGCATGGTCGCTGACTCTTCGCATAATCACTTCTTCATAGCACATGGTCGCTGACTCTTCGCATAATCACTTCTTCATAGCGCATGGTCGCTGAATCTTCGCATAAGCACTTCCTCATAGCGCATCGTCGCTGACTCATCGCATAATCTCTTCTTCATAGCGCATGGTCGCTGACACTTCGCATAATCACTTCTTCATAGCGTATGGTCGCTGACACTTCACATAACCAGTTCTTCATAGCGCATGGTCGCTGACTCTTCGCATAATCACTTCTTCATAGCGCATGGTAATTGACACTTCGCTTATTCACTTCTTCATAGCGCATGGTCGCTGACTCTTCGCATAATCACTTCTTCATAGCGCAAGGTCGCTGACACTTCGCATAATCACTTCTTCATAGCGCATGGTCGCTCAAACTTCGCATAATCACTTCTTCATAGCGCATGGTCGCTGACACTTCGAATAACCAATTCTTCATAGCGCATGGTCGCTGAAACTTCGCATAATCACTTCTTCATGGCGCATGGTCGCTGACACTTCGCATAACACCTTCTTCATAGCGCATGGTCGCTGACTCTTCGCATAATCTCTTCTTCATAGCGCATGGTCGCTGACTCTTCGCATATCCACTTCTTCATAGCGCATGGTCGCTGACTCTTCGCATAACCATTTCTTCATAGCGCATGGTCGCTGACACTTCGCATAATCACTTCTTCATAGCGCATGGTCGCTGACACTTCGCATAATCACTTCTTCATGGCGCATGGTCGCTGACACTTCGCATAATCTCTTCTTCATAGCGCATGGTCGCTGACACTTCGCATAATAACTTCTTCATGGCGCATGGTTGCTGAAACTTCGCATATTCACTTCTTCATAGCGCATGGTCGCTGACCCTTCGCATAAGCACTTCTTCATAGCGCATGTTCTTTGACACTTGTCATATTCACTTCATCATAGCGCATGGTGGCTGACACTTCCCATATTCACTTCATCATAGCGCATGGTCGCTGACACTTCGCATAATCACTTCTTGATAGCGCATGGTCGCTGACACTTCGCATAATCACTTCTTCATAGCGCATGGTCTCTGACTCTTCGCATAACCACTTCTTCATAGCGCATGTTCTTTGACACTTGTCATATTCACTTCATCATAGCGCATGGTGGCTGACACTTCCCATATTCACTTCATCATAGCGCATGGTCGCTGACACTTCGCATAATCACTTCTTGATAGCGCATGGTCGCTGACACTTCGCATAATCACTTCTTCAAAGCGCATGGTCGCTGACTCTTCGCATAACCACTTCTTCATAGCGCATGGGCACTGACTCTTCGCATAACCACTTCTTCATAGCGCATGGTCGCTGACTCTTTGCATAACCACTTCTTCATAGCGCATGGTCGCTGACTCTTCGCATAATCACTTCTTCATAGCGCATGGTCGCTGACTCTTCGCATAAGCACTTCCTCATAGCGCATCGTCGCTGACTCTTCGCATAATCACTTCTTCATAGCGATTGGTCGCTGACTCTTCGCATAATCACTTCTTCATAGCGATTGGTCGCTGAAACTTCGCATAATCACTTCTTCATGGCGCATGGTCGCTGACACTTCGCATAACAACTTCTTCATAGCGCATGGTCGCTGACTCATCGCATAATCTCTTCTTCATAGCGCATGGTCGCTGACACTTCGCATAATCACTTCTTCATAGCGTATGGTCGCTGACACTTCACATAACCAGTTCTTCATAGCGCATGGTCGCTGAATCTTCGCATAATCACTTCTTCATAGCGCATGGTCTCTGACTCTTCGCATATCCACTTCTTCATAGCGCATGGTCGCTGACTCTTCGCATAACCATTTCTTCATAGCGCATGGTCGCTGACACTTCGCATAATCACTTCTTCATAGCGCATGGTCGCTGACTCTTCGCATAACCATTTCTTCATAGCGCATGGTCGCTGACACTTCGCATAATCACTTCTTCATAGCGCATGGTCGCTGACACTTCGCATAATCACTTCTTCATGGCGCATGGTCGCTGACACTTCGCATAATCTCTTCTTCATAGCGCATGGTCGCTGACACTTCGCATAATAACTTCTTCATGGCGCATGGTCGCTGAAACTTCGCATATACACTTCTTCATAGCGCATGGTCGCTGACTCTTCGCATAAGCACTTCTTCATAGCGCATGTTCTTTGACACTTGTCATATTCACTTCATCATAGCGCATGGTGGCTGACACTTCCCATATTCACTTCATCATAGCGCATGGTCGCTGACACTTCGCATAATCACTTCTTGATAGCGCATGGTCGCTGACACTTCGCATAATCACTTCTTCATAGCGCATGGTCGCTGACTCTTCGCATAACCACTTCCTCATAGCGCATGGGCACTGACTCTTCGCATAACCACTTCTTCATAGCGCATGGTCGCTGACTCTTTGCATAACTACTTCTTCATAGCGCATGGTCGCTGACTCTTCGCATAATCACTTCTTCATAGCACATGGTCGCTGACTCATCGCATAATCACTTCTTCATAGCGCATGGTCGCTGACTCTTCGCATAAGCACTTCCTCATTGCGCATCGTCGCTGACTCTTCGCAAAATCACTTCTTCATAGCGATTGGTCGCTGAAACTTCGCATAATCACTTCTTCATTGCGCATGGTCGCTGGCTCTTCGCATAACCACTTCTTCATAGCGCATGGTTGCTGACACTTCGCATAATCACTTCTTCATAGCGCATGGTCGCTGACACTTTGCATAATCACTTCTTCATGGCGCATGGTCGCTGACACTTCGCATAACAACTTCTTCATAGCGCATGGTCGCTGACTCATCGCATAATCTCTTCTTCATAGCGCATGGTCGCTGACACTTCGCATAATCACTTCTTCATAGCGTATGGTCGCTGACACTTCACATAACCAGTTCTTCATAGCGCATGGTCGCTGACTCTTCGCATAACCACTTCTTCATAGCGCAAGATCGCTGACTCTTCGCATAAGCACTTCCTCATAGCGCATCGTCGCTGACTCTTCTCATAATCACTTCTTCATAGCGATTGGTCACTGAAACTTCGCATAATCACTTCTTCATTGCGCATGGTCGCTGACTCTTCGCATAACCACTTCTTCATAGCGCATGGTCGCTGACACTTCGCATAATCACTTCTTCATTGCGCATGGTCGCTGACTCTTCGCATAACCACTTCTTCATAGCGCATGGTCGCTGACTCTTTGCATAACCACTTCTTCATAGCGCATGGTCGCTGACTCTTCGCATAATCACTTCTTCATAGCACATGGTCGCTGACTCTTCGCATAACCACTTCTTCATAGCGCATGGTCGCTGACTCTTTGCATAACCACTTCTTCATAGCGCATGGTCGCTGACTCTTCGCATAATCACTTCTTCATAGCACATGGTCGCTGACTCTTCGCATAATCACTTCTTCATAGCGCATGGTCGCTGACTCTTCGCATAAGCACTTCCTCATAGCGCATCGTCGCTGACTCATCGCATAATCTCTTCTTCATAGCGCATGGTCGCTGACACTTCGCATAATCACTTCTTCATAGCGTATGGTCGCTGACACTTCACATAACCAGTTCTTCATAGCGCATGGTCGCTGACTCTTCGCATAATCACTTCTTCATAGCGCATGGTCATTGACACTTCGCTTATTCACTTCTTCATAGCGCATGGTCGCTGACTCTTCGCATAATCACTTCTTCATAGCGCAAGGTCGCTGACACTTCGCATAATCACTTCTTCATAGCGCATGGTCGCTCAAACTTCGCATAATCACTTCTTCATAGCGCATGGTCGCTGACACTTCGAAAAACCAATTCTTCATAGCGCATGGTCGCTGAAACTTCGCATAATCACTTCTTCATGGCGCATGGTCGCTGACACTTCGCATAACACCTTCTTCATAGCGCATGGTCGCTGACTCTTCGCATAATCTCTTCTTCATAGCGCATGGTCTCTGACTCTTCGCATATCCACTTCTTCATAGCGCATGGTCGCTGACTCTTCGCATAACCATTTCTTCATAGCGCATGGTCGCTGACACTTCGCATAATCACTTCTTCATAGCGCATGGTCGCTGACACTTCGCATAATCACTTCTTCATGGCGCATGGTCGCTGACACTTCGCATAATCTCTTCTTCATAGCGCATGGTCGCTGACACTTCGCATAATAACTTCTTCATGGCGCATGGTTGCTGAAACTTCGCATATTCACTTCTTCATAGCGCATGGTCGCTGACCCTTCGCATAAGCACTTCTTCATAGCGCATGTTCTTTGACACTTGTCATATTCACTTCATCATAGCGCATGGTGGCTGACACTTCCCATATTCACTTCATCATAGCGCATGGTCGCTGACACTTCGCATAATCACTTCTTGATAGCGCATGGTCGCTGACACTTCGCATAATCACTTCTTCATAGCGCATGGTCTCTGACTCTTCGCATAACCATTTCTTCATAGCGCATGTTCTTTGACACTTGTCATATTCACTTCTTCATAGCGCATGGTGGCTGACACTTCCCATATTCACTTCATCATAGCGCATGGTCGCTGACACTTCGCATAATCACTTCTTGATAGCGCATGGTCGCTGACACTTCGCATAATCACTTCTTCAAAGCGCATGGTCGCTGACTCTTCGCATAACCACTTCTTCATAGCGCATGGGCACTGACTCTTCGCATAACCACTTCTTCATAGCGCATGGTCGCTGACTCTTTGCATAACCACTTCTTCATAGCGCATGGTCGCTGACTCTTCGCATAATCACTTCTTCATAGCGCATGGTCGCTGACTCTTCGCATAAGCACTTCCTCATAGCGCATCGTCGCTGACTCTTCGCATAATCACTTCTTCATAGCGATTGGTCGCTGAATCTTCGCATAATCACTTCTTCATTGCGCATGGTCGCTGACTCTTCGCATAACCACTTCTTCATAGCGCATGGTCGCTGACACTTCGCATAATCACTTCTTCATAGCGCATGGTCGCTGACACTTTGCATAATCACTTCTTCATGGCGCATGGTCGCTGACACTTCGCATAACAACTTCTTCATAGCGCATGGTCGCTGACTCATCGCATAATCTCTTCTTCATAGCGCATGGTCGCTGACACTTCGCATAATCACTTCTTCATGGCGTATGGTCGCTGACACTTCACATAACCAGTTCTTCATAGCGCATGGTCGCTGACTCTTCGCATAACCACATCTTCATAGCGCATGATCGCTGACTCTTCGCATAAGCACTTCCTCATAGCGCATCGTCGCTGACTCTTCGCATAATCACTTCTTCATAGCGATTGGTCGCTGAAACTTCGCATAATCACTTCTTCATTGCGCATGGTCGCTGACTCTTCGCATAACCACTTCTTCATAGCGCATGGTCGCTGACACTTCGCATAATCACTTCTTCATAGCGCATGGTCGCTGAAACTTCGCATAATCACTTCTTCATGGCGCATGGTCGCTGACACTTCGCATAAAAACTTCTTCATAGCGCATGGTCGCTGACTCTTCGCATAACCATTTCTTCATAGCGCATGGTCGCTGACACTTCGCATAATCACTTCTTCATAGCGCATGGTCGCTGACACTTCGCATAATCACTTCTTCATGGCGCATGGTCGCTGACACTTCGCATAATCTCTTCTTCACAGCGCATGGTCGCTGACACTTCGCATAATAACTTCTTCATGGCGCACGGTCGCTGACACTTCGCATAACCTTTTCCTCATAGCGCATGGTCGCTGACTCTTCGCATAATCTCTTCTTCATAGCACATGGTCGCCGACTCTTCGTATAACCACTTCATCATAGCGCATGGTCGCCGACTCTTCGCATAACAACTTCTTCATAGCGCATGGTCGCTGACACTTCGCATAATCACTTCTTCATAGCGCATGGTCGCTGACTCTTCGCATAATCTCTTCTTCATAGCGCATGGTCGCTGACACTCCGCATAAACACTTCTTCATAGCGCATGGTCGCTGACACTTCGCATAACCACTTCTTCATAGCGCATGGTCGCTGACACTTCGCATAATCACTTCTTCATGGCGCATGGTCGCTGACACCTCGCATAACCACTTCTTCATAGCGCATGGTCGCTGACTCTTCGCATAATCTGTTCTTCATAGCGCATGGTCGCTGACTCTTCGCATAACCACTTCTTCATAGCACATGGTCGCTGACACTTGGCATAATCACTTCTTCATAGCGCATGGTCGCTGACACTTCGCATAATCACTTCTTCATGGCGCATGGTTGCTGACACTTCGCATAACCACTTCTTCATAGCGCATGGTCGCTGACTCTTCGCATAATCTCTTCTTCATAGCGCATGGTCGCTGACACTCCGCATAATCATTTCTTCATAGCGCATGGTCGCTGGCACTTCGCATAACCAGTTCTTCATAGCGCATGGTCGCTGAATCTTCGCATAATCACTTCTTCATAGCGCATGGTCGCTGACAATTCGCATAACCACATCTTCATAGCGCATGGTCGCTGACACTTCGCATAACCATTTCTTCATAGCGCATGGTCGCTGACACTTCGCATAATCACTTCTTCATGGCGCATGGTTGCTGACACTTCGCATAACCACTTCTTCATAGCGCATGGCCGCTGACACTTCGCATAATCACTTCTTCATAGCGAATGGTCGCTGACAATTCGCATAATCACTTCTTCATGGCGCATGGTCGCTGACACTTCGCATAACCACTTCTTCATAGCGCATGGTCGCTGACACCGCATAATCACTTCTTGATAGCGCATGGTCGCTGACACTTCGCATAATCACTTCTTCATAGCGCATGGTCGCTGACTCTTCGCATAACCACTTCTTCATAGCGCATGTTCTTTGACACTTGTCATATTCACTTCATCATAGCGCATGGTGGCTGACACTTCCCATATTCACTTCATCATAGCGCATGGTCGCTGACACTTCGCATAATCACTTCTTCATAGCGCATGGTCGCTGACTCTCCGCATAACCACTTCTTCATAGCGCATGGGCACTGACTCTTCGCATAACCACTTCTTCATAGCGCATGGTCGCAGACTCTTTGCATAACCACTTCTTCATAGCGCATGGTCGCTGACTCTTCGCATAATCACTTCTTCATAGCACATGGTCGCTGACTCTTCGCATAATCACTTCTTCATAGCGCATGGTCGCTGACTCTTCGCATAAGCACTTCCTCATAGCGCATCTTCGCTGACTCTTCGCATAATCACTTCTTCATAGCGATTGGTCGCTGAAACTTCGCATAATCACTTCTTCATTGCGCATGGTCGCTGACTCTTCGCATAACCACTTCTTCATAGCGCATGGTCGCTGACACTTCGCATAATCACTTCTTCATAGCGCATGGTCGCTGACACTTTGCATAATCACTTCTTCATGGCGCATGGTCGCTGACACTTCCCATAACAACTTCTTCATAGCGCATGGTCGCTGACTCATCGCATAATCTCTTCATCATAGCGCATGGTCGCTGACACTTCGCATAATCACTTCTTCATAGCGTATGGTCGCTGACACTACACATAACCAGTTCTTCATAGCGCATGGTCGCTGACTCTTCGCATAACCACTTCTTCATAGCGCATGATCGCTGACTCTTCGCATTAGCACTTCCTCATAGCGCATCGTCGCTGACTCTTAGCATAATCACTTCTTCATAGCGATTGGTCGCTGAAACTTCGCATAATCACTTCTTCATTGCGCATGGTCGCTGACTCTTCGCATAATCACTTCTTCATAGCGCATGGTCGCTGACTCTTCGCATAACCATTTCTTCATAGCGCATGGTCGCTGACACTTCGCATAATCACTTCTTCATAGCGCATGGTCGCTGACACTTCGCATAATCACTTCTTCATGGCGCATGGTCGCTGACACTTCGCATAATCTCTTCTTCATAGCGCATGGTCGCTGACACTTCGCATAATAACTTCTTCATGGCGCATGGTCGCTGAAACTTCGCATATACACTTCTTCATAGCGCATGGTCGCTGACTCTTCGCATAAGCACTTCTTCATAGCGCATGTTCTTTGACACTTGTCATATTCACTTCATCATAGCGCATGGTGGCTGACACTTCCCATATTCACTTCATCATAGCGCATGGTCGCTGACACTTCGCATAATCACTTCTTGATAGCGCATGGTCGCTGACACTTCGCATAATCACTTCTTCATAGCGCATGGTCGCTGACTCTTCGCATAACCACTTCCTCATAGCGCATGGGCACTGACTCTTCGCATAACCACTTCTTCATAGCGCATGGTCGCTGACTCTTTGCATAACTACTTCTTCATAGCGCATGGTCGCTGACTCTTCGCATAATCACTTCTTCATAGCACATGGTCGCTGACTCATCGCATAATCACTTCTTCATAGCGCATGGTCGCTGACTCTTCGCATAAGCACTTCCTCATTGCGCATCGTCGCTGACTCTTCGCAAAATCACTTCTTCATAGCGATTGGTCGCTGAAACTTCGCATAATCACTTCTTCATTGCGCATGGTCGCTGGCTCTTCGCATAACCACTTCTTCATAGCGCATGGTTGCTGACACTTCGCATAATCACTTCTTCATAGCGCATGGTCGCTGACACTTTGCATAATCACTTCTTCATGGCGCATGGTCGCTGACACTTCGCATAACAACTTCTTCATAGCGCATGGTCGCTGACTCATCGCATAATCTCTTCTTCATAGCGCATGGTCGCTGACACTTCGCATAATCACTTCTTCATAGCGTATGGTCGCTGACACTTCACATAACCAGTTCTTCATAGCGCATGGTCGCTGACTCTTCGCATAACCACTTCTTCATAGCGCAAGATCGCTGACTCTTCGCATAAGCACTTCCTCATAGCGCATCGTCGCTGACTCTTCGCATAATCACTTCTTCATAGCGATTGGTCACTGAAACTTCGCATAATCACTTCTTCATTGCGCATGGTCGCTGACTCTTCGCATAACCACTTCTTCATAGCGCATGGTCGCTGACACTTCGCATAATCACTTCTTCATTGCGCATGGTCGCTGACTCTTCGCATAACCACTTCTTCATAGCGCATGGTCGCTGACTCTTTGCATAACCACTTCTTCATAGCGCATGGTCGCTGACTCTTCGCATAATCACTTCTTCATAGCACATGGTCGCTGACTCTTCGCATAACCACTTCTTCATAGCGCATGGTCGCTGACTCTTTGCATAACCACTTCTTCATAGCGCATGGTCGCTGACTCTTCGCATAATCACTTCTTCATAGCACATGGTCGCTGACTCTTCGCATAATCACTTCTTCATAGCGCATGGTCGCTGACTCTTCGCATAAGCACTTCCTGATAGCGCATCGTCGCTGACTCATCGCATAATCTCTTCTTCATAGCGCATGGTCGCTGACACTTCGCATAATCACTTCTTCATAGCGTATGGTCGCTGACACTTCACATAACCAGTTCTTCATAGCGCATGGTCGCTGACTCTTCGCATAATCACTTCTTCATAGCGCATGGTCATTGACACTTCGCTTATTCACTTCTTCATAGCGCATGGTCGCTGACTCTTCGCATAATCACTTCTTCATAGCGCAAGGTCGCTGACACTTCGCATAATCACTTCTTCATAGCGCATGGTCGCTCAAACTTCGCATAATCACTTCTTCATAGCGCATGGTCGCTGACACTTCGAAAAACCAATTCTTCATAGCGCATGGTCGCTGAAACTTCGCATAATCACTTCTTCATGGCGCATGGTCGCTGACACTTCGCATAACACCTTCTTCATAGCGCATGGTCGCTGACTCTTCGCATAATCTCTTCTTCATAGCGCATGGTCTCTGACTCTTCGCATATCCACTTCTTCATAGCGCATGGTCGCTGACTCTTCGCATAACCATTTCTTCATAGCGCATGGTCGCTGACACTTCGCATAATCACTTCTTCATAGCGCATGGTCGCTGACACTTCGCATAATCACTTCTTCATGGCGCATGGTCGCTGACACTTCGCATAATCTCTTCTTCATAGCGCATGGTCGCTGACACTTCGCATAATAACTTCTTCATGGCGCATGGTTGCTGAAACTTCGCATATTCACTTCTTCATAGCGCATGGTCGCTGACCCTTCGCATAAGCACTTCTTCATAGCGCATGTTCTTTGACACTTGTCATATTCACTTCATCATAGCGCATGGTGGCTGACACTTCCCATATTCACTTCATCATAGCGCATGGTCGCTGACACTTCGCATAATCACTTCTTGATAGCGCATGGTCGCTGACACTTCGCATAATCACTTCTTCATAGCGCATGGTCTCTGACTCTTCGCATAACCATTTCTTCATAGCGCATGTTCTTTGACACTTGTCATATTCACTTCTTCATAGCGCATGGTGGCTGACACTTCCCATATTCACTTCATCATAGCGCATGGTCGCTGACACTTCGCATAATCACTTCTTGATAGCGCATGGTCGCTGACACTTCGCATAATCACTTCTTCAAAGCGCATGGTCGCTGACTCTTCGCATAACCACTTCTTCATAGCGCATGGGCACTGACTCTTCGCATAACCACTTCTTCATAGCGCATGGTCGCTGACTCTTTGCATAACCACTTCTTCATAGCGCATGGTCGCTGACTCTTCGCATAATCACTTCTTCATAGCGCATGGTCGCTGACTCTTCGCATAAGCACTTCCTCATAGCGCATCGTCGCTGACTCTTCGCATAATCACTTCTTCATAGCGATTGGTCGCTGAATCTTCGCATAATCACTTCTTCATTGCGCATGGTCGCTGACTCTTCGCATAACCACTTCTTCATAGCGCATGGTCGCTGACACTTCGCATAATCACTTCTTCATAGCGCATGGTCGCTGACACTTTGCATAATCACTTCTTCATGGCGCATGGTCGCTGACACTTCGCATAACAACTTCTTCATAGCGCATGGTCGCTGACTCATCGCATAATCTCTTCTTCATAGCGCATGGTCGCTGACACTTCGCATAATCACTTCTTCATGGCGTATGGTCGCTGACACTTCACATAACCAGTTCTTCATAGCGCATGGTCGCTGACTCTTCGCATAACCACATCTTCATAGCGCATGATCGCTGACTCTTCGCATAAGCACTTCCTCATAGCGCATCGTCGCTGACTCTTCGCATAATCACTTCTTCATAGCGATTGGTCGCTGAAACTTCGCATAATCACTTCTTCATTGCGCATGGTCGCTGACTCTTCGCATAACCACTTCTTCATAGCGCATGGTCGCTGACACTTCGCATAATCACTTCTTCATAGCGCATGGTCGCTGAAACTTCGCATAATCACTTCTTCATGGCGCATGGTCGCTGACACTTCGCATAAAAACTTCTTCATAGCGCATGGTCGCTGACTCTTCGCATAACCATTTCTTCATAGCGCATGGTCGCTGACACTTCGCATAATCACTTCTTCATAGCGCATGGTCGCTGACACTTCGCATAATCACTTCTTCATGGCGCATGGTCGCTGACACTTCGCATAATCTCTTCTTCACAGCGCATGGTCGCTGACACTTCGCATAATAACTTCTTCATGGCGCACGGTCGCTGACACTTCGCATAACCTTTTCCTCATAGCGCATGGTCGCTGACTCTTCGCATAATCTCTTCTTCATAGCACATGGTCGCCGACTCTTCGTATAACCACTTCATCATAGCGCATGGTCGCCGACTCTTCGCATAACAACTTCTTCATAGCGCATGGTCGCTGACACTTCGCATAATCACTTCTTCATAGCGCATGGTCGCTGACTCTTCGCATAATCTCTTCTTCATAGCGCATGGTCGCTGACACTCCGCATAAACACTTCTTCATAGCGCATGGTCGCTGACACTTCGCATAACCACTTCTTCATAGCGCATGGTCGCTGACACTTCGCATAATCACTTCTTCATGGCGCATGGTCGCTGACACCTCGCATAACCACTTCTTCATAGCGCATGGTCGCTGACTCTTCGCATAATCTGTTCTTCATAGCGCATGGTCGCTGACTCTTCGCATAACCACTTCTTCATAGCACATGGTCGCTGACACTTGGCATAATCACTTCTTCATAGCGCATGGTCGCTGACACTTCGCATAATCACTTCTTCATGGCGCATGGTTGCTGACACTTCGCATAACCACTTCTTCATAGCGCATGGTCGCTGACTCTTCGCATAATCTCTTCTTCATAGCGCATGGTCGCTGACACTCCGCATAATCATTTCTTCATAGCGCATGGTCGCTGGCACTTCGCATAACCAGTTCTTCATAGCGCATGGTCGCTGAATCTTCGCATAATCACTTCTTCATAGCGCATGGTCGCTGACAATTCGCATAACCACATCTTCATAGCGCATGGTCGCTGACACTTCGCATAACCATTTCTTCATAGCGCATGGTCGCTGACACTTCGCATAATCACTTCTTCATGGCGCATGGTTGCTGACACTTCGCATAACCACTTCTTCATAGCGCATGGCCGCTGACACTTCGCATAATCACTTCTTCATAGCGAATGGTCGCTGACAATTCGCATAATCACTTCTTCATGGCGCATGGTCGCTGACACTTCGCATAACCACTTCTTCATAGCGCATGGTCGCTGACACCGCATAATCACTTCTTGATAGCGCATGGTCGCTGACACTTCGCATAATCACTTCTTCATAGCGCATGGTCGCTGACTCTTCGCATAACCACTTCTTCATAGCGCATGTTCTTTGACACTTGTCATATTCACTTCATCATAGCGCATGGTGGCTGACACTTCCCATATTCACTTCATCATAGCGCATGGTCGCTGACACTTCGCATAATCACTTCTTCATAGCGCATGGTCGCTGACTCTCCGCATAACCACTTCTTCATAGCGCATGGGCACTGACTCTTCGCATAACCACTTCTTCATAGCGCATGGTCGCAGACTCTTTGCATAACCACTTCTTCATAGCGCATGGTCGCTGACTCTTCGCATAATCACTTCTTCATAGCACATGGTCGCTGACTCTTCGCATAATCACTTCTTCATAGCGCATGGTCGCTGACTCTTCGCATAAGCACTTCCTCATAGCGCATCTTCGCTGACTCTTCGCATAATCACTTCTTCATAGCGATTGGTCGCTGAAACTTCGCATAATCACTTCTTCATTGCGCATGGTCGCTGACTCTTCGCATAACCACTTCTTCATAGCGCATGGTCGCTGACACTTCGCATAATCACTTCTTCATAGCGCATGGTCGCTGACACTTTGCATAATCACTTCTTCATGGCGCATGGTCGCTGACACTTCCCATAACAACTTCTTCATAGCGCATGGTCGCTGACTCATCGCATAATCTCTTCTTCATAGCGCATGGTCGCTGACACTTCGCATAATCACTTCTTCATAGCGTATGGTCGCTGACACTAAACATAACCAGTTCTTCATAGCGCATGGTCGCTGACTCTTCGCATAACCACTTCTTCATAGCGCATGATCGCTGACTCTTCGCATTAGCACTTCCTCATAGCGCATCGTCGCTGACTCTTAGCATAATCACTTCTTCATAGCGATTGGTCGCTGAAACTTCGCATAATCACTTCTTCATTGCGCATGGTCGCTGACTCTTCGCATAATCACTTCTTCATAGCACATGGTCGCTGATACTTCGCATAATCACTTCTTCACAGCGCATGGTCGCTGACTCTTCGCATAACCACTTCTTCATAGCGCATGGGCACTGACTCTTCGCATAACCACTTCTTCATAGCGCATGGTCGCTGACTCTTTGCATAACCACTTCTTCATAGCGCATGGTCGCTGACTCTTCGCATAATCACTTCTTCATAGCACATGGTCGCTGACTCTTCGCATAATCACTTCTTCATAGCCCATGGTCGCTGACTCTTCGCATAAGCACTTCCTCATAGCGCATCGTCGCTGACTCATCGCATAATCTCTTCTTCATAGCGCATGGTCTCTGACACTTCGCATAATCACTTCTTCATAGCGTATGGTCGCTGACACTTCACATAACCAGTTCTTCATAGCGCATGGTCGTTGACTCTTCGCATAATCACTTCTTCATAGCGCATGGTCATTGACACTTCGCTTATTCACTTCTTCATAGCGCATGGTCGCTGACTCTTCGCATAATCACTTCTTCATAGCGCAAGGTCGCTGACACTTCGCATAATCACTTCTTCATAGCGCATGGTCGCTCAAACTTCGCATAATCACTTCTTCATAGCGCATGGTCGCTGACTCTTCGCATAAGCACTTCCTCATAGCGCATCGTCGCTGACTCTTCGCATAATCACTTCTTCATAGCGATTGGTCGCTGACTCATCGCATAATCTCTTCCTTATTGCGCATGGTCGCTGACTCTTCGTATAACCACTTCTTCATAGCGCATGGTCGCTGACACTTCGCATAATCACTTCTTAATAGCGCATGGTCGCTGACACTTTGCATAATCACTTCTTCATGGCGCATGGTCGCTGACACTTCGCATAACAACTTCTTCATAGCGCATGGTCATTGACACTTCGCATATTCACTTCTTCATAGCGCATGGTCGCTGACTCTTCGCATAATCTCTTCTTCATAGCGCATGGTCGCTGACACTTCGCATAATCACTTCTTCATTGCGCATGGTCGCTGACTCTTCGCATAACCACTTCTTCATTGCGCATGGTCGCTGATACTTCGCATAATCACTTCTTCATAGCGCATGGTCGCTGACACTTCGCATAATCACTTCTTCATGGCGCATGGTCGCTGACACTTCGCATAACCACTTCTTCATAGCGCATGGTCGCTGACTCTTCGCATAATCTCTTCTTCATAGCGCATGGTCGCTGACTCTTCGCATATCCACTTCTTCATAGCGCATGGTCGCTGACTCTTCGCATAACCATTTCTTCATAGCGCATGGTCGCTGACACTTCGCATAATCACTTCTTCATAGCGCATGGTCGCTGACACTTCGCATAATCACTTCTTCATGGCGCATGGTCGCTGACACTTCGCATAATCTCTTCTTCATAGCGCATGGTCGCTGACACTTCGCATAATAACTTCTTCATGGCGCATGGTCGCTGAAACTTCGCATATTCACTTCTTCATAGCGCATGGTCGCTGACTCTTCGCATAAGCACTTCTTCATAGCGCATGTTTTTTGACACTTGTCATATTCACTTCATCATAGCGCATGGTGGCTGACACTTCCCATATTCACTTCATCATAGCGCATGGTCGCTGACACTTCTCATAATCACTTCTTGATAGCGCATGGTCGCTGACACTTCGCATAATCACTTCTTCATAGCGCATGGTCGCTGACTCTTCGCATAACCACTTCTTCATAGCGCATGGGCACTGACTCTTCGCATAACCACTTCTTCATAGCGCATGGTCGCTGACTCTTTGCATAACCACTTCTTCATAGCGCATGGTCGCTGACTCTTCGCATAATCACTTCTTCATAGCACATGGTCGCTGACTCATCGCATAATCACTTCTTCATAGCGCATGGTCGCTGACTCTTCGCATAAGCACTTCCTCATAGCGCATCGTCGCTGACTCTTCGCATAATCACTTCTTCATAGCGATTGGTCGCTGAAACTTCGCATAATCACTTCTTCATTGCGCATGGTTGCTGACTCTTCGCATAACCACTTCTTCATAGCGCATGGTCGCTGACACTTCGCATAATCACTTCTTCATAGCGCATGGTCGCTGACACTTTGCATAATCACTTCTTCATGGCGCATGGTCGCTGACACTTCGCATAACAACTTCTTCATAGCGCATGGTCGCTGACTCATCGCATAATCTCTTCTTCATAGCGCATGGTCGCTGACACTTCGCATAATCACTTCTTCATAGCGTATGGTCGCTGACACTTCACATAACCAGTTCTTCATAGCGCATGGTCGCTGACTATTCGCATAACCACTTCTTCATAGAGCATGATCGCTGACTCTTCGCATAAGCACTTCCTCATAGCGCATCGTCGCTGACTCTTCGCATAATCACTTCTTCATAGCGATTGGTCACTGAAACTTCGCATAATCACTTCTTCATTGCGCATGGTCGCTGACTCTTCGCATCACCACTTCTTCATAGCGCATGGTCGCTGACACTTCGCATAATCACTTCTTCATTGCGCATGGTCGCTGACTCTTCGCATAACCACTTCTTCATAGCGCATGGTCGCTGACTCTTTGCATAACCACTTCTTCATAGCGCATGGTCGCTGACTCTTCGCATAATCACTTCTTCATAGCTCATGGTCGCTGACTCTTCGCATAACCACTTCTTCATAGCGCATGGTCGCTGACTCTTTGCATAACCACTTCTTCATAGCGCATGGTCGCTGACTCTTCGCATAATCACTTCTTCATAGCACATGGTCGCTGACTCTTCGCATAATCACTTCTTCATAGCGCATGGTCGCTGACTCTTCGCATAAGCACTTCCTCATAGCGCATCGTCGCTGACTCATCGCATAATCTCTTCTTCATAGCGCATGGTCGCTGACACTTCGCATAATCACTTCTTCATAGCGTATGGTCGCTGACACTTCACATAACCAGTTCTTCATAGCGCATGGTCGCTGACTCTTCGCATAATCACTTCTTCATAGCGCATGGTCATTGACACTTCGCTTATTCACTTCTTCATAGCGCATGGTCGCTGACTCTTCGCATAATCACTTCTTCATAGCGCAAGGTCGCTGACACTTCGCATAATCACTTCTTCATAGCGCATGGTCGCTCAAACTTCGCATAATCACTTCTTCATAGCGCATGGTCGCTGACACTTCGAATAACCAATTCTTCATAGCGCATGGTCGCTGAAACTTCGCTTAATCACTTCTTCATGGCGCATGGTCGCTGACACTTCGCATAACACCTTCTTCATAGCGCATGGTCGCTGACTCTTCGCATAATCTCTTCTTCATAGCGCATGGTCGCTGACACTTCGCATAATAACTTCTTCATGGCGCATGGTTGCTGAAACTTCGCATATTCACTTCTTCATAGCGCATGGTCGCTGACCCTTCGCATAAGCACTTCTTCATAGCGCATGTTCTTTGACACTTGTCATATTCACTTCATCATAGCGCATGGTGGCTGACACTTCCCATATTCACTTCATCATAGCGCATGGTCGCTGACACTTCGCATAATCACTTCTTGATAGCGCATGGTCGCTGACACTTCGCATAATCACTTCTTCATAGCGCATGGTCTCTGACTCTTCGCATAACCACTTCTTCATAGCGCATGTTCTTTGACACTTGTCATATTCACTTCATCATAGCGCATGGTGGCTGACACTTCCCATATTCACTTCATCATAGCGCATGGTCGCTGACACTTCGCATAATCACTTCTTGATAGCGCATGGTCGCTGACACTTCGCATAATCACTTCTTCATAGCGCATGGTCGCTGACTCTTCGCATAACCACTTCTTCATAGCGCATGGGCACTGACTCTTCGCATAACCACTTCTTCATAGCGCATGGTCGCTGACTCTTTGCATAACCACTTCTTCATAGCGCATGGTCGCTGACTCTTCGCATAATCAATTCTTCATAGCACATGGTCGCTGACTCTTCGCATAATCACTTCTTCATAGCGCATGGTCGCTGACTCTACGCATAAGCACTTCCTCATAGCGCATCGTCGCTGACTCTTCGCATAATCACTTCTTCATAGCGATTGGTCGCTGAAACTTCGCATAATCACATCTTCATTGCGCATGGTCGCTGACTCTTCGCATAACCACTTCTTCATAGCGCATGGTCGCTGACACTTCGCATAATCACTTCTTCATAGCGCATGGTCGCTGACACTTTGCATAATCACTTCTTCATGGCGCATGGTCGCTGACACTTCGCATAACAACTTCTTCATAGCGCATGGTCGCTGACTCATCGCATAATCTCTTCTTCATAGCGCATGGTCGCTGACACTTCGCATAATCACTTCTTCATGGCGTATGGTCGCTGACACTTCACATAACCAGTTCTTCATAGCGCATGGTCGCTGACTCTTCGCATAACCACTTCTTCATAGCGCATGATCGCTGACTCTTCGCATAAGCACTTCCTCATAGCGCATCGTCGCTGACTCTTCGCATAATCACTTCTTCATAGCGATTGGTCGCTGAAACTTCGCGTAATCACTTCTTCATTGCGCATGGTCGCTGACTCTTCGCATAACCACTTCTTCATAGCGCATGGTCGCTGACACTTCGCATAATCACTTCTTCATAGCGCATGGTCGCTGACACTTCGCATAATCACTTCTTCATGGCGCATGGTCGCTGACACTTCGCATAAAAACTTCTTCATAGCGCATGGTCGCTGACTCATCGCATAATCTCTTCTTCATAGCGCATGGTCGCTGACACTTCGCATAATCACTTCTTCATAGCGTATGGTCGCTGACACTTCACATAACCAGTTCTTCATAGCGCATGGTCGCTGACTCTTCGCATAATCACTTCTTCATAGCGCATGGTCATTGACACTTCGCATATTCACTTCTTCATAGCGCATGGTCGCTGACTCTTCGCATAATCCCTTCTTCATAGCGCATGGTCGCTGACACTTCGCATAATCACTTCTTCATTGCGCATGGTCGCTCAAACTTCGCATAATCACTTCTTCATAGCGCATGGTCACTGACACTTCGAATAACCACTTCTTCATAGCGCATGGTCGCTGAAACATCGCATAATCACTTCTTCATGGCGCATGGTCGCTGACACTTCGCATAATCTCTTCTTCATAGCGCATGGTCGCTGACTCTTCGCATAATCACTTCTTCATAGCGCATGGTCATTGACACTTCGCATATTCACTTCTTCATAGCGCATGGTCGCTCAAACTTCGCATAATCACTTCTTCATGGCGCATGGTCACTGACACTTCACATAACCAGTTCTTCATAGCGCATGGTCGCTGACTCTTCGCATAATCACTTCTTCATAGCGCATGGTCATTGACACTTCGCATATTCACTTCTTCATAGCGCATGGTCGCTGACTCTTCGCATAATCACTTCTTCATAGCGCATGGTCGCTGACTCTTCGCATAATCTCTTCTTCATAGCGCATGGTCGCTGACTCTTCGCATATCCACTTCTTCATAGCGCATGGTCGCTGACTCTTCGCATAACCATTTCTTCATAGCGCATGGTCGCTGACACTTCGCATAATCACTTCTTCATAGCGCATGGTCGCTGACACTTCGCATAATCACTTCTTCATGGCGCATGGTCGCTGACACTTCGCATTAGCTCTTCTTCATAGCGCATGGTCGCTGACACTTCGCATAATAACTTCTTCATGGCCCATGGTCGCTGACACTTCGCATAACCTTTTCCTCATAGCTCATGGTCGCTGACTCTTCGCATAATCTCTTCTTCATAGCGCATGGTCGCTGACTCTTCGTATAACCACTTCATCATAGCGCATGGTCGCCGACTCTTCGCATAACAACTTCTTCATAGCGCATGGTCGCTGACACTTCGCATAATCACTTCTTCATAGCGCATGGTCGCTGACTCTTCGCATAATCTCTTCTTCATAGCGCATGGTCGCTGACACTACGCATAAACACTTCTTCTTAGCGCATGGTCGCTGACACTTCGCATAACCACTTCTTCATAGCGCATGGTCGCTGACACTTCGCATAATCACTTCTTCATGGCGCATGGTCGCTGACACCTCGCATAACCACTTCTTCATAGCGCATGGTCGCTGACTCTTCGCATAATCTCTTCTTCATAGCGCATGGTCGCTGACTCTTCGCATAACCACTTCTTCATAGCACATGGTCGCTGACACTTGGCATAATCACTTCTTCATAGCGCATGGTCGCTGACACTTCGCATAATCACTTCTTCATGGCGCATGGTTGCTGACACTTCGCATAACCACTTCTTCATAGCGCATGGTCGCTGACTCTTCGCATAATCTCTTCTTCATAGCGCATGGTCGCTGACACTCCGCATAATCATTTCTTCATAGCGCATGGTCGCTGACACTTCGCATAACCAGTTCTTCATAGCGCATGGTCGCTGAATCTTCGCATAATCACTTCTTCATAGCGCATGGTCGCTGACAATTCGCATAACCACTTCTTCATAGCGCATGGTCGCTGACACTTCGCATAACCATTTCTTCATAGCGCATGGTCGCTGACACTTCGCATAATCACTTCTTCATAGCGCATGGACGCTGAAACTTCGCATATTCACTTCTTCATAGCGCATGGTCGCTGACTCTTCGCATAATCACTTCTTCATGGCGCATGGTCGCTGACTCTTCGCATAACAACTTCTTCATAGCGCATGGACGCTGACTCTTCGCATAACCACTTCTTCATAGCGCAAGGTCGCTGACACTTCGCATAATCACTTCTTAATAGCACATGGTCGCTGACACTTCGCATAACCACTTCTTCATAGCGCATGGTCGCTGACTCTTCGCATAACCACTTCTTCATAGCGCATGGTCGCTGACTCTTCGCATAATCACTTCTTCATATCGCATCTTCGCATAACCACTTCTTCATAGCGCATGGCCGCTGACACTTCGCATAATCACTTCTTCATAGCGAATGGTCGCTGACAATTCGCATAATCACTTCTTCATGGCGCATGGTCGCTGACACTTCGCATAACCACTTCTTCATAGCGCATGGTCGCTGACACCGCATAATCACTTCTTGATAGCGCATGGTCGCTGACACTTCGCATAATCACTTCTTCATAGCGCATGGTCGCTGACTCTTCGCATAACCACTTCTTCATTGCGCATGTTCTTTGACACTTGTCATATTCACTTCATCATAGCGCATGGTGGCTGACACTTCCCATATTCACTTCATCATAGCGCATGGTCGCTGACACTTCGCATAATCACTTCTTCATAGCGCATGGTCGCTGACTCTTCGCATAACCACTTCTTCATAGCGCATGGGCACTGACTCTTCGCATAACCACTTCTTCATAGCGCATGGTCGCAGACTCTTTGCATAACCACTTCTTCATAGCGCATGGTCGCTGACTCTTCGCATAATCACTTCTTCATAGCGCATGGTCGCTGACACTTCGCATAATCACTTCTTCATGGCGCATGGTCGCTGACACTTCGCATAACCACTTCTTCATAGCGCATGGTCGCTGACTCTTCGCATAATCTCTTCTTCATAGCGCATGGTCGCTGACTCTTCGCATAACCACTTCTTCATAGCGCATGGTCGCTGACTCTTCGCATAACCACTTCTTCTTAGCGCATACTCGCTGACACTTCGCATAATCTCTTCTTCATAGCGCATGGTCGCTGACACCGCATAATCACTTCTTCATGGCGCATGGTCGCTGACATTTCGCATAATCTCTTCTTCATAGCGCATGGTCGCTGTCACTTCGCATAATCTCTTCTTCATAGCGCATGGTCGCTGACTCTTCGCATAACCACTTCTTCAGAGCGCATGGTCGCTGACTCTTTGCATAACCACTTCTTCATAGCGCATGGTAACTGACTCTTCGCATAATCACTTCTTCATAGCGCATGGTCGCTGACACTTCGCATAACCACTTCTTCGTAGCGCATGGTCGCTGACATTTCGCATAAACAATTCTTTATAGCGCATGGTCGCTGACTCTTCGCATAATCACTTCTTCATAGCGCATGGTCGCTGACTCTTCGCATAATCACTTCTTCATAGCGCATGGTCGCTGACACTTCGCATATTCACTTCTCCATAGCGCATGGTCACTGACTCTTCGCATAATCACTTCTTCATGGCGCATGGTCGCTGACTCTTTGCAATAACCACTTCTTCATAGCGCTTGGTCGCTGACTCTTTGCATAACCACTTCTTCATAGCGCATGGTCGCTGACTATTCGCATAATCACTTCTTCATAGCACATGGTCGCTGACACTTCGCATAACCACTTCTTCATAGCGCATGGTCGCTGACTCTTCGCATAACCACTTCTTCATAGCGCATGGTCGCTGACTCTTCGCATAAGCACTTCCTCATAGCGCATCGTCGCTGACTCTTCGCATAATCACTTCTTCATAGCGCATGGTCGCTGACACTTCGCATAATCACTTCTTCATTGCGCATGGTCGCTGACTCTTCGCATAACCACTTCTTCATAGCGCATGGTCGCTGACACTTCGCATAATCACTTCTTCATAGCGTATGGTCGCTGACACTTCGCATAATCACTTCTTCATGGCGCATGGTCGCTGACACTTCGCATAACAACTTCTTCATAGCGCATGGTCGCTGACACTTCGCATAACCACTTCTTCATAGCGCATGGTCGCTGAATCTTCGCATCATCACTTCTTCATAGCTGATGGTCGCTGACACTTCGCATAACCACTTCTTCATAGCGGATGGTCGCTGACTCTTCGCAAAATCCCTTCTTCATAGCGCATGGTCGTTGACACTTCGCATATTCACTTCTTCATAGCGCATGGTCGCTGACTCTTCGCATAATCATTTCTTCATAGCGCATTGTCGCTCAAACTTCGCATAATCACTTCTTCATAGCGCATGACGGCTGACACTTCGAATAAAAACTTCTTCATAGCGCATGGTCGCTGACACTTCGCAAATCACTTCTTCATGGCGCATGGTCGCTGACACTACGCATAACCACTTCTTCATAGCGCATTGTCGCTGACTCTTCGCATAATCTCTTCTTCATAGCGCATGGTCTCTGACTCTTCGCATAACCAATTCTTCATGGCGCATGGTCGCTGACACTTCGCATAACCACTTCTTCATGGCGCATGGTCGCTGACACTTCGCATAATCTCTTCATCATAGCGCATGGTCGCTGACACTTCACATAATCACTTCTTCATGGCGCATGGTCGCTGACAATTCGCATAATCACTTCCTCATACCGCATGGTCGCTGACTCTTCGCATAATCTCTTCTTCATAGCGCACTGTCGCTGACTCTTCGCATAGCCACTTCTTCATAGCGCATGGTCGCTGACTCTTCGCATAACAACTTCTTCATAGCGCATGGTCGCTGACACTTCGCATAATCACTTCTTCATAGCGCATGGTCGCTAACTCTTCGCATAATCTCTTCTTCATAGCGCATGGTCGCTGAAACTCCGCATATTCACTTCTTCATAGCGCATGGTCGCTGACACTTCGCATAACCATTTCTTCATAGCACATGGTCGCTGAATCTTCGCATAATCCCTTCTTCAAAGCGCATGGTCGCTGACACTTCGCATAAACACTTCTTCATAGCGCATGGTCGCTGACACTTCGCATAACCACTTCTTCATAGCGCATGGTCGCTGAATCTTCGCATCATCACTTCTTCATAGCTGATGGTCGCTGACACTTCGCATAACCACTTCTTCATAGCGGATGGTCGCTGACTCTTCGCAAAATCCCTTCCTCATAGCGCATGGTCGCTGACTCTTCGCATAACCACTTCTTCATAGCGCATGGTCGCTGACTCTTCGCATAACCACTTCTTCCTAGCGCATGGTCGCTGACACTTCGCATAATCACTTCTTCATAGCGCATGGTCGCTGACACTTCGCATAATCACTTCTTCATGGCGCATGGTTGCTGACACTTCGCATAACCACTTCGTCGTAGCGCATGGTCACTGAATCTTCGCATAATCCCTTCTTCATAGCGCATGGTCGCTGACACTTCGCATAACCAGTTCTTCATAGCGCATGGTCGCTGACACTTCGCATAATCACTTCTTCATAGCCCATGGTCGCTGACTCTTCGCATATTCACTTCTTCATAGCGCATGGTCGCTGACTCTTCGCATAATCACTTCTTCATAGCGCAAGGTCGCTGACACTTCGCATAATCACCACTTCATAGCGCATGGTCGCTCAAACTTCGCATAATCACTTCTTCATAGCGCATGGTCCCTGACACTTCGAAAAATTACTTATTCATAGCGCATGGTCGCTGACACTTCGCATAATCACTTCTTCATAGCGCATGGTCGCTGAAACTTCGCATATTCACTTCTTCATAGCGCATGGTCGCTGACTCTTCGCATAAGCAATTCTTCATAGCGCATGTTCTTTGACACTTGTCATATTCACTTCATCGTAGCGCATGGTGGCTGACACTTCCCATATTCACTTCATCATAGCGCATGGTCGCTGACACTTCGCATAATCACTTCTTGATAGCGCATGGTCGCTGACACTTCGCATAATCACTTCTTCATAGCGCATGGTCGCTGACTCTTCGCATAACCACTTCTTCATAGCGCATGGTCACTGACTCTTCGCATAACCACTTCTTCATAGCGCATGGTCGCTGACTCTTTGCATAACCACTTCTTCATACCGCATGGTCGCTGACTCTTCGCATAATCACTTCTTCATAGCACATGGTCGCTGACTCTTCGCATAATCACTTCTTCATAGCGCATGGTCGCTGACACTTCGCATAAGCACTTCCTCATAGCGCATCGTCGCTGACTCTTCGCATAAGCACTTCCTCATAGCGCATCGTCGCTGACTCTTCGCATAATCACTTCTTCATAGCGATTGGTCGCTGAAACTTCGCATAATCACTTCTTCATTGCGCATGGTCGCTGACTCTTCGCATAACCACTTCTTCACAGCGCATGGTCGCTGACACTTCGCATAATCACTTCTTCATAGCGCATGGTCGCTGACACTTCGCATAATCACTTCTTCATGGCGCATGGTCGCTGACACTTCGCATAAAAACTTCTTCATAGCGCATGGTCGCTGACTCATCGCATAATCTCTTCTTCATAGCGCATGGTCGCTGACACTTCGCATAATCACTTCTTCATAGCGTATGGTCGCTGACACTTCACATAACCAGTTCTTCATAGCGCATGGTCGCTGACTCTTCGCATAATCACTTCTTCATAGCGCATGGTCATTGACACTTCGCATATTCACTTCTTCATAGCGCATGGTCGCTGACTCTTCGCATAATCAATTCTTCATAGCGCATGGTCGCTGACACTTCGCATAATCACTTCTTCATTGCGCATGGTCGCTCAAACTTCGCATAATCACTTCTTCATAGCGCATGGTCACTGACACTTCGAATAACCACTTCTTCATAGCGCATGGTCGCTGAAACTTCGCATAACCACTTCTTCATGGCGCATGGTCGCTGACACTTCGCATAATCTCTTCATCATAGCGCATGGTCGCTGACACTTCACATAATCACTTCTTCATGGCGCATGGTCGCTGACAATTCGCATAATCACTTCCTCATAGCGCATGGTCGCTGACTCTTCGCATAATCTCTTCTTCATAGCGCATCGTCGCTGACTCTTCGCATAGCCACTTCTTCATAGCGCATGGTCGCTGACTCTTCGCATAACAACTTCTTCATAGCGCATGGTCGCTGACACTTCGCATAATCACTTCTTCATAGCGCATGGTCGCTAACTCTTCGCATAATCTCTTCTTCATAGCGCATGGTCGCTGAAACTCCGCATATTCACTTCTTCATAGCGCATGGTCGCTGACACTTCGCATAACCATTTCTTCATAGCACATGGTCGCTGAATCTTCGCATAATGCCTTCTTCAAAGCGCATGGTCGCTGACACTTCGCATAAACACTTCTTCATAGCGCATGGTCGCTGACACTTCGCATAACCACTTCTTCATAGCGCATGGTCGCTGAATCTTCGCATCATCACTTCTTCATAGCTGATGGTCGCTGACACTTCGCATAACCACTTCTTCATAGCGGATGGTCGCTGACTCTTCGCAAAATCCCTTCTTCATAGCGCATGGTCGCTGACTCTTCGCATAACCACTTCTTCATAGCGCATGGTCGCTGACTCTTCGCATAACCACTTCTTCCTAGCGCATGGTCGCTGACACTTCGCATAATCACTTCTTCATAGCGCATGGTCGCTGACACTTCGCATAATCACTTCTTCATGGCGCATGGTTGCTGACACTTCGCATAACCACTTCGTCGTAGCGCATGGTCACTGAATCTTCGCATAATCCCTTCTTCATAGCGCATGGTCGCTGACACTTCGCATAACCAGTTCTTCATAGCGCATGGTCGCTGACACTTCGCATAATCACTTCTTCATAGCCCATGGTCGCTGACTCTTCGCATATTCACTTCTTCATAGCGCATGGTCGCTGACTCTTCGCATAATCACTTCTTCATAGCGCAAGGTCGCTGACACTTCGCATAATCACCACTTCATAGCGCATGGTCGCTCAAACTTCGCATAATCACTTCTTCATAGCGCATGGTCCCTGACACTTCGAAAAATTACTTATTCATAGCGCATGGTCGCTGACACTTCGCATAATCACTTCTTCATAGCGCATGGTCGCTGAAACTTCGCATATTCACTTCTTCATAGCGCATGGTCGCTGACTCTTCGCATAAGCAATTCTTCATAGCGCATGTTCTTTGACACTTGTCATATTCACTTCATCATAGCGCATGGTGGCTGACACTTCCCATATTCACTTCATCATAGCGCATGGTCGCTGACACTTCGCATAATCACTTCTTGATAGCGCATGGTCGCTGACACTTAGCATAATCACTTCTTCATAGCGCATGGTCGCTGACTCTTCGCATAACCACTTCTTCATAGCGCATGGTCACTGACTCTTCGCATAACCACTTCTTCATAGCGCATGGTCGCTGACTCTTTGCATAACCACTTCTTCATAGCGCATGGTCGCTGACTCTTCGCATAATCACTTCTTCATAGCACATGGTCGCTGACTCTTCGCATAATCACTTCTTCATAGCGCATGGTCGCTGACACTTCGCATAAGCACTTCCTCATAGCGCATCGTCGCTGACTCTTCGCATAAGCACTTCCTCATAGCGCATCGTCGCTGACTCTTCGCATAATCACTTCTTCATAGCGATTGGTCGCTGAAACTTCGCATAATCACTTCTTCATTGCGCATGGTCGCTGACTCTTCGCATAACCACTTCTTCATAGCGCATGGTCGCTGACACTTCGCATAATCACTTCTTCATAGCGCATGGTCGCTGACACTTCGCATAATCACTTCTTCATGGCGCATGGTCGCTGACACTTCGCATAAAAACTTCTTCATAGCGCATGGTCGCTGACTCATCGCATAATCTCTTCTTCATAGCGCATGGTCGCTGACACTTCGCATAATCACTTCTTCATAGCGTATGGTCGCTGACACTTCACATAACCAGTTCTTCATAGCGCATGGTCGCTGACTCTTCGCATAATCACTTCTTCATAGCGCATGGTCATTGACACTTCGCATATTCACTTCTTCATAGCGCATGGTCGCTGACTCTTCGCATAATCAATTCTTCATAGCGCATGGTCGCTGACACTTCGCATAATCACTTCTTCATTGCGCATGGTCGCTCAAACTTCGCATAATCACTTCTTCATAGCGCATGGTCACTGACACTTCGAATAACCACTTCTTCATAGCGCATGGTCGCTGAAACTTCGCATAATCACTTCTTCATGGCGCATGGTCGCTGACACTTCGCATAACACCTTCTTCATAGCGCATGGTCGCTGACTCTTCGCATAATCTCTTCTTCATAGCGCATGGTCGCTGACTCTTCGCATATTTACTTCTTCATAGCGCATGGTCGCTGACTCTTCGCATAACCATTTCTTCATAGCGCATGGTCGCTGACACTTCGCATAATCACTTCTTCATAGCGCATGGTCGCTGACACTTCGCATAATCACTTCTTCATGGCGCATGGTCGCTGACACTTCGCATAAGCTCTTCTTCATAGCGCATGGTCGCTGACACTTCGCATAATAACTTCTTCATGGCGCATGGTCGCTGACACTTCGCATAACCTTTTCCTCATAGCGCATGGTCGCTGACTCTTCGCATAATCTCTTCTTCATAGCGCATGGTCGCTGACTCTTCGTATAACCACTTCATCATAGCGCATGGTCGCCGACTCTTCGCATAACAACTTCTTCATAGCGCATGGTCGCTGACACTTCGCATAATCACTTCTTCATAGCGCATGGTCGCTGACTCTTCGCATAATCTCTTCTTCATAGCGCATGGTCGCTGACACTACGCATAAACACTTCTTCATAGCGCATGGTCGCTGACACTTCGCATAACCACTTCTTCATAGCGCATGGTCGCTGACACTTCGCATAATCACTTCTTCATGGCGCATGGTCGCTTACACCTCGCATAACCACTTCTTCATAGCGCATGGTCGCTGACTCTTCGCATAATCTCTTCTTCATAGCGCATGGTCGCTGACTCTTCGCATAACCACTTCTTCATAGCACATGGTCGCTGACACTTGGCATAATCACTTCTTCATAGCGCATGGTCGCTGACATTTCGCATAATCACTTCTTCATGGCGCATGGTTGCTGACACTTCGCATAACCACTTCTTCATAGCGCATGGTCGCTGACTCTTCGCATAATCTCTTCTTCATAGCGCATGGTCGCTGACACTCCGCATAATCATTTCTTCATAGCGCATGGTCGCTGACACTTCGCATAACCAGTTCTTCATAGCGCATGGTCGCTGAATCTTCGCATAATCACTTCTTCATAGCGCATGGTCGCTGACAATTCGCATAACCACTTCTTCATAGCGCATGGTCGCTGACACTTCGCATAACCATTTCTTCATAGCGCATGGTCGCTGACACTTCGCATAATCACTTCTTCATAGCGCATGGACGCTGAAACTTCGCATATTCACTTCTTCATAGCGCATGGTCGCTGACTCTTCGCATAATCACTTCTTCATGGCGCATGGTCGCTGACTCTTCGCATAACAACTTCTTCATAGCGCATGGACGCTGACTCTTCGCATAACCACTTCTTCATAGCGCAAGGTCGCTGACACTTCGCATAATCACTTCTTAATAGCACATGGTCGCTGACACTTCGCATAACCACTTCTTCATAGCGCATGGTCGCTGACTCTTCGCATAACCACTTCTTCATAGCGCATGGTCGCTGACTCTTCGCATAATCACTTCTTCTTATCGCATGGTCGCTGACTCTTCGCATAACCACTTCTTCATAGCGCATGGTCGCTGACACTTCGCATAACCACTTCTTCATAGCGCATGGTCGCTGACACCGCATAATCACTTCTTGATAGCGCATGGTCGCTGACACTTCGCATAATCACTTCTTCATAGCGCATGGTCGCTGACTCTTCGCATAACCATTTCTTCATAGCGCATGTTCTTTGACACTTGTCATATTCACTTCATCATAGCGCATGGTGGCTGACACTTCCCATATTCACTTCATCATAGCGCATGGTCGCTGACACTTCGCATAATCACTTCTTCATAGCGCATGGTCGCTGACTCTTCGCATAACCACTTCTTCATAGCGCATGGGCACTGACTCTTCGCATAACCACTTCTTCATAGCGCATGGTCGCTGACTCTTTGCATAACCACTTCTTCATAGCGCATGGTCGCTGACTCTTCGCATAATCACTTCTTCATAGCACATGGTCGCTGACTCTTCGCATAATCACTTCTTCATAGCGCATGGTCGCTGACTCTTCGCATAAGCACTTCCTCATAGCGCATCGTCGCTGACTCTTCGCATAATCACTTCTTCATAGCGATTGGTCGCTGAAACTTCGCATAATCACTTCTTCATTGCGCATGGTCGCTGACTCTTCGCATAACCACTTCTTCATAGCGCATGGTCGCTGACACTTCGCATAATCACTTCTTCATAGCGCATGGTCGCTGACACTTTGCATAATCACTTCTTCATGGCGCATGGTCGCTGACACTTCGCATAACAACTTCTTCATAGCGCATGGTCGCTGACTCATCGCATAATCTCTTCTTCATAGCGCATGGTCGCTGACACTTCGCATAATCACTTCTTCATAGCGTATGGTCGCTGACACTTCACATAATCAGTTCTTCATAGCGCATGGTCGCTGACTCTTCGCATAACCACTTCTTCATAGCGCATGATCGCTGACTCTTCGCATAAGCACTTCCTCATAGCGCATCGTCGCTGACTCTTCGCATAATCACTTCTTCATAGCGATTGGTCGCTGAAACTTCGCATAATCACTTCTTCATTGCGCATGGTCGCTGACTCTTCGCATAACCACTTCTTCATAGCGCATGGTCGCTGATACTTCGCATAATCACTTGTTCACAGCGCATGGTCGCTGACTCTTCGCATAACCACTTCTTCATAGCGCATGGGCACTGACTCTTCGCATAACCACTTCTTCATAGCGCATGGTCGCTGACTCTTTGCATAACCACTTCTTCATAGCGCATGGTCGCTGACTCTTCGCATAATCACTTCTTCATAGCACATGGTCGCTGACTCTTCGCATAATCACTTCTTCATAGCGCATGGTCGCTGACTCTTCGCATAAGCACTTCCTCATAGCGCATCGTCGCTGACTCATCGCATAATCTCTTCTTCATAGCGCATGGTCTCTGACACTTCGCATAATCACTTCTTCATAGCGTATGGTCGCTGACACTTCACATAACCAGTTCTTCATAGCGCATGGTCGTTGACTCTTCGCATAATCACTTCTTCATAGCGCATGGTCATTGACACTTCGCTTATTCACTTCTTCATAGCGCATGGTCGCTGACTCTTCGCATAATCACTTCTTCATAGCGCAAGGTCGCTGACACTTCGCATAATCACTTCTTCATAGCGCATGGTCGCTCAAACTTCGCATAATCACTTCTTCATAGCGCATGGTCGCTGACTCTTCGCATAAGCACTTCCTCATAGCGCATCGTCGCTGACTCTTCGCATAATCACTTCTTCATAGCGATTGGTCGCTGACTCATCGCATAATCTCTTCTTCATTGCGCATGGTCGCTGACTCTTCGCATAACCACTTCTTCATAGCGCATGGTCGCTGACACTTCGCATAATCACTTCTTCATAGCGCATGGTCGCTGACACTTTGCATAATCACTTCTTCATGGCGCATGGTCGCTGACACTTCGCATAACAACTTCTTCATAGCGCATGGTCATTGACACTTCGCATATTCACTTCTTCATAGCGCATGGTCGCTGACTCTTCGCATAATCACTTCTTCATAGCGCATGGTCGCTGACACTTCGCATAATCACTTCTTCATTGCGCATGGTCGCTGACTCTTCGCATAACCACTTCTTCATTGCGCATGGTCGCTGATACTTCGCATAATCACTTCTTCATAGCGCATGGTCGCTGACACTTCGCATAATCACTTCTTCATGGCGCATGGTCGCTGACACTTCGCATAACAACTTCTTCATAGCGCATGGTCGCTGACTCATCGCATAATCTCTTCTTCATAGCGCATGGTCGCTGACACTTCGCATAATCGCTTCTTCAAAGCGCATGGTCGCTGACACTTCACATAACCAGTTCTTCATAGCGCATGGTCGCTGACTCTTCGCATAATCACTTCTTCATAGCGCATGGTCGTTGACACTTCGCATATTCACTTCTTCATAGCGCATGGTCGCTGACTCTTCGCATAATCACTTCTTCATAGCGCAAGGTCGCTGACACTTCGCATAATCATTTCTTCATAGCGCTTGGTCGCTCAAACTTCGCATAATCACTTCTTCATAGCGCTTGGTCGCTGACACTTCGAATAACCACTTCTTCATAGCGCATGGTCGCTGACACTTCGCATAATCACTTCTTCATGGCGCATGGTCGCTGACACTTCGCATAACCACTTCTTCATAGCGCATGGTCGCTGACTCTTCGCATAATCTCTTCTTCATAGCGCATGGTCGCTGACTCTTCGCATAACCACTTCTTCATAGCGCATGGTCGCTGACTCTTCGCATAACCACTTCTTCTTAGCGCATGGTCGCTGACACTTCGCATAATCTCTTCTTCATAGCGCATGGTCGCTGACACCGCATAATCACTTCTTCATGGCGCATGGTCGCTGACACTTCGCATAATCTCTTCTTCATAGCGCATGGTCGCTGACACTTCGCATAATCTCTTCTTCATAGCGCATGGTCGCTGACTCTTCGCATAACCACTTCTTCAGAGCGCATGGTCGCTGACTCTTTGCATAACCACTTCTTCATAGCGCATGGTAACTGACTCTTCGCATAATCACTTCTTCATAGCGCATGGTCGCTGACACTTCGCATAACCACTTCTTCGTAGCGCATGGTCGCTGACATTTCGCATAAACAATTCTTTATAGCGCATGGTCGCTGACTCTTCGCATAATCACTTCTTCATAGCGCATGGTCGCTGACTCTTCGCATAATCACTTCTTCATAGCGCATGGTCGCTGACACTTCGCATATTCACTTCTCCATAGCGCATGGTCACTGACTCTTCGCATAATCACTTCTTCATGGCGCATGGTCGCTGACTCTTTGCAATAACCACTTCTTCATAGCGCTTGGTCGCTGACTCTTTGCATAACCACTTCTTCATAGCGCATGGTCGCTGACTATTCGCATAATCACTTCTTCATAGCACATGGTCGCTGACACTTCGCATATCCACTTCTTCATAGCGCATGGTCGCTGACTCTTCGCATAACCACTTCTTCATAGCGCATGGTCGCTGACTCTTCGCATAAGCACTTCCTCATAGCGCATCGTCGCTGACTCTTCGCATAATCACTTCTTCATAGCGCATGGTCGCTGACACTTCGCATAATCACTTCTTCATTGCGCATGGTCGCTGACTCTTCGCATAACCACTTCTTCATAGCGCATGGTCGCTGACACTTCGCATAATCACTTCTTCATAGCGTATGGTCGCTGACACTTCGCATAATCACTTCTTCATGGCGCATGGTCGCTGACACTTCGCATAACAACTTCTTCATAGCGCATGGTCGCTGACACTTCGCATAACCACTTCTTCATAGCGCATGGTCGCTGAATCTTCGCATCATCACTTCTTCATAGCTGATGGTCGCTGACACTTCGCATAACCACTTCTTCATAGCGGATGGTCGCTGACTCTTCGCAAAATCCCTTCTTCATAGCGCATGGTCGTTGACACTTCGCATATTCACTTCTTCATAGCGCATGGTCGCTGACTCTTCGCATAATCATTTCTTCATAGCGCATTGTCGCTCAAACTTCGCATAATCACTTCTTCATAGCGCATGACGGCTGACACTTCGAATAAAAACTTCTTCATAGCGCATGGTCGCTGACACTTCGCATAATCATTTCTTCATGGCGCATGGTCGCTGACACTACGCATAACCACTTCTTCATAGCGCATTGTCGCTAACTCTTCGCATAATCTCTTCTTCATAGCGCAAGGTCTCTGACTCTTCGCATAACCAATTCTTCATGGCGCATGGTCGCTGACACTTCGCATAACCACTTCTTCATGGCGCATGGTCGCTGACACTTCGCATAATCTCTTCTTCATAGCGCATGGTCGCTGACACTTCACATAATCACTTCTTCATGGCGCATGGTCGCTGACAATTCGCATAATCACTTCCTCATAGCGCATGGTCGCTGACTCTTCGCATAATCTCTTCTTCATAGCGCATCGTCGCTGACTTTTCGCATAGCCACTTCTTCATAGCGCATGGTCGCTGACTCTTCGCATAACAACTTCTTCATAGCGCATGGTCGCTGACACTTCGCATAATCACTTCTTCATAGCGCATGGTCGCTAACTCTTCGCATAATCTCTTCTTCATAGCGCATGGTCGCTGAAACTCCGCATATTCACTTCTTCATAGCGCATGGTCGCTGACACTTCGCATAACCATTTCTTCATAGCACATGGTCGCTGAATCTTCGCATAATCCCTTCTTCAAAGCGCATGGTCGCTGACACTTCGCATAAACACTTCTTCATAGCGCATGGTCGCTGACACTTCGCATAACCACTTCTTCATAGCGCATGGTCGCTGAATCTTCGCATCATCACTTCTTCATAGCTGATGGTCGCTGACACTTCGCATAACCACTTCTTCATAGCGGATGGTCGCTGACTCTTCGCAAAATCACTTCTTCATAGCGCATGGTCGCTGACTCTTCGCATAACCACTTCTTCATAGCGCATGGTCGCTGACTCTTCGCATAACCACTTCTTCCTAGCGCATGGTCGCTGACACTTCGCATAATCACTTCTTCATAGCGCATGGTCGCTGACACTTCGCATAATCACTTCTTCATGGCGCATGGTTGCTGACACTTCGCATAACCACTTCGTCGTAGCGCATGGTCACTGAATCTTCGCATAATCCCTTCTTCATAGCGCATGGTCGCTGACACTTCGCATAACCAGTTCTTCATAGCGCATGGTCGCTGACACTTCGCATAATCACTTCTTCATAGCCCATGGTCGCTGACTCTTCGCATATTCACTTCTTCATAGCGCATGGTCGCTGACTCTTCGCATAATCACTTCATCATAGCGCAAGATCGCTGACACTTCGCATAATCACCACTTCATAGCGCATGGTCGCTCAAACTTCGCATAATCACTTCTTCATAGCGCATGGTCCCTGACACTTCGAAAAATCACTTCTTCATAGCGCATGGTCGCTGACACTTCGCATAATCACTTCTTCATAGCGCATGGTCGCTGAAACTTCGCATATTCACTTCTTCATAGCGCATGGTCGCTGACTCTTCGCATAAGCAATTCTTCATAGCGCATGTTCTTTGACACTTGTCATATTCACTTCATCATAGCGCATGGTGGCTGACACTTCCCATATTCACTTCATCATAGCGCATGGTCGCTGACACTTCGCATAACCACTTCTTGATAGGGCATGGTCGCTGACACTTCGCATAATCACTTCTTCATAGCGCATGGTCGCTGACTCTTCGCATAACCACTTCTTCATAGCGCATGGTCACTGACTCTTCGCATAACCACTTCTTCATAGCGCATGGTCGCTGACTCTTTGCATAACCACTTCTTCATAGCGCATGGTCGCTGACTCTTCGCATAATCACTTCTTCATAGCACATGGTCGCTGACTCTTCGCATAATCACTTCTTCATAGCGCATGGTCGCTGACACTTCGCATAAGCACTTCCTCATAGCGCATCGTCGCTGACACTTCGCATAATCACTTCTTCATAGCGATTGGTCGCTGAAACTTCGCATAATCACTTCTTCATTGCGCATGGTCGCTGACTCTTCGCATAACCACTTCTTCATAGCGCCTGGTCGCTGACACTTCGCATAATCACTTCTTCATAGCGCATGGTCGCTGACACTTCGCATAATCCCTTCTTCATGGCGCATGGTCGCTGACACTTCGCATAACAACTTCTTCATAGCGCATGGTCGCTGACTCATCGCATAATCTCTTCTTCATAGCGCATGGTCGCTGACACTTCGCATAACCACTTCTTCATAGCGGATGGTCGCTGACTCTTCGCAAAATCACTTCTTCATAGCGCATGGTCGCTGACTCTTCGCATAACCACTTCTTCATAGCGCATGGTCGCTGACTCTTCGCATAACCACTTCTTCCTAGCGCATGGTCGCTGACACTTCGCATAATCACTTCTTCATAGCGCATGGTCGCTGACACTTCGCATAATCACTTCTTCATGGCGCATGGTTGCTGACACTTCGCATAACCACTTCGTCGTAGCGCATGGTCACTGAATCTTCGCATAATCCCTTCTTCATAGCGCATGGTCGCTGACACTTCGCATAACCAGTTCTTCATAGCGCATGGTCGCTGACACTTCGCATAATCACTTCTTCATAGCCCATGGTCGCTGACTCTTCGCATATTCACTTCTTCATAGCGCATGGTCGCTGACTCTTCGCATAATCACTTCTTCATAGCGCAAGGTCGCTGACACTTCGCATAATCACCACTTCATAGCGCATGGTCGCTCAAACTTCGCATAATCACTTCTTCATAGCGCATGGTCCCTGACACTTCGAAAAATCACTTCTTCATAGCGCATGGTCGCTGACACTTCGCATAATCACTTCTTCATAGCGCATGGTCGCTGAAACTTCGCATATTCACTTCTTCATAGCGCATGGTCGCTGACTCTTCGCATAAGCAATTCTTCATAGCGCATGTTCTTTGACACTTGTCATATTCACTTCATCATAGCGCATGGTGGCTGACACTTCCCATATTCACTTCATCATAGCGCATGGTCGCTGACACTTCGCATAATCACTTCTTGATAGCGCATGGTCGCTGACACTTCGCATAATCACTTCTTCATAGCGCATGGTCGCTGACTCTTCGCATAACCACTTCTTCATAGCGCATGGTCACTGACTCTTCGCATAACCACTTCTTCATAGCGCATGGTCGCTGACTCTTTGCATAACCACTTCTTCATAGCGCATGGTCGCTGACTCTTCGCATAATCACTTCTTCATAGCACATGGTCGCTGACTCTTCGCATAATCACTTCTTCATAGCGCATGGTCGCTGACACTTCGCATAAGCACTTCCTCATAGCGCATCGTCGCTGACACTTCGCATAATCACTTCTTCATAGCGATTGGTCGCTGAAACTTCGCATAATCACTTCTTCATTGCGCATGGTCGCTGACTCTTCGCATAACCACTTCTTCATAGCGCATGGTCGCTGACACTTCGCATAATCACTTCTTCATAGCGCATGGTCGCTGACACTTCGCATAATCACTTCTTCATGGCGCATGGTCGCTGACACTTCGCATAACAACTTCTTCATAGCGCATGGTCGATGACTCATCGCATAATCTCTTCTTCATAGCGCATGGTCGCTGACACTTCGCATAATCACTTCTTCATAGCGTATGGTCGCTGACACTTCACATAACCAGTTCTTCATAGCGCATGGTCGCTGACTCTTCGCATAACCACTTCTTCATAGCGCATGATCGCTGACTCTTCGCATAAGCACTTCCTCATAGCGCATCGTCGCTGACTCTTCGCATAATCACTTCTTCATAGCGATTGGTCGCTGAAACTTCGCATAATCACTTCTTCATTGCGCATAGTCGCTGACTCTTCGCATAACCACTTCTTCATAGCGCATGGTCGCTGACACTTCGCATAATCACTTCATCATAGCGCATGGTCGCTGACACTTCGCATAATCACTTCTTCATGGCGCATGGTCGCTGACACTTCGCATAACAACTTCTTCATAGCGCATGGTCGCTGACTCATCGCATAATCTCTTCTTCATAGCGCATGGTCGCTGACACTTCGCATAATCACTTCTTCATAGCGTATGGTCGCTGACACTTCACATAACCAGTTCTTCATAGCGCATGGTCGCTGAATCTTCGCATAATCACTTCTTCATAGCGCATGGTCATTGACACTTCGCTTATTCACTTCTTCATAGCGCATGGTCGCTGACTCTTCGCATAATCACTTCTTCATAGCGCATGGTCGCTGACACTTCGCATAATCACTTCTTCATAGCGCATGGTCGCTCAAACTTCGCATAATCACTTCTTCATAGCGCATGGTCGCTGACACTTCGAATAACCACTTCTTCATAGCGCATGGTCGCTGAAACTTCGCATAATCACTTCTTCATCGCGCATGGTCGCTGACACTTCGCATAACACCTTCTTCATAGCGCATGGTCGCTGACTCTTCGCATAATCTCTTCTTCATAGCGCATGGTCGCTGACTCTTCGCATATCCACTTCCTCATAGCGCATGGTCGCTGACTCTTCGCATAACCATTTCTTCATAGCGCATGGTCGCTGACACTTCGCATAATCACTTCTTCATAGCGCATGGTCGCTGACACTTCGCATAATCACTTCTTCATGGCGCATGGTCGCTGACACTTCGCATATTCTCTTCTTCATAGCGCATGGTCGCTGACACTTCGCATAATAACTTCTTCATGGCGCATGGTCGCTGAAACTTCGCATATTCACTTCTTCATAGCGCATGGTCGCTGACTCTTCGCATAAGCACTTCTTCATAGCGCATGTTCTTTGACACTTGTCATATTCACTTCATCATAGCGCATGGTGGCTGACACTTCCCATATTCACTTCATCATAGCGCATGGTCGCTGACACTTCGCATAATCACTTCTTGATAGCGCATGGTTGCTGACACTTCGCATAATCACTTCTTCATAGCGCATGGTCGCTGACTCTTCGCATAACCACTTCTTCATAGCGCATGGGCACTGACTCTTCGCATAACCACTTCTTCATAGCGCATGGTCGCTGACTCTTTGCATAACCACTTCTTCATAGCGCATGATCGCTGACTCTTCGCATAATCACTTCTTCATAGCACATGGTCGCTGACTCATCGCATAATCACTTCTTCATAGCGCATGGTCGCTGACTTTTCGCATAAGCACTTCCTCATAGCGCATCGTCGCTGACTCTTCGCATAATCACTTCTTCATAGCGATTGGTCGCTGAAACTTCGCATAATCACTTCTTCATTGCGCATGGTCGCTGACTCTTCGCATAACCACTTCTTCATAGCGCATGGTCGCTGACACTTCGCATAATCACTTCTTCATAGCGCATGGTCGCTGACACTTTGCATAATCACTTCTTCATGGCGCATGGTCGCTGACACTTCGCATAACAACTTCTTCATAGCGCATGGTCGCTGACTCATCGCATAATCTCTTCTTCATAGCGCATGGTCGCTGACACTTCGCATAATCACTTCTTCATAGCGTATGGTCGCTGACACTTCACATAACCAGTTCTTCATAGCGCATGGTCGCTGACTCTTCGCATAACCACTTCTTCATAGCGCATGATCGCTGACTCTTCGCATAAGCACTTCCTCATAGCGCATCGTCGCTGACTCTTCGCATAATCACTTCTTCATAGCGATTGGTCACTGAAACTTCGCATAATCACTTCTTCATTGCGCATGGTCGCTGACTCTTCGCATAACCACTTCTTCATAGCGCATGGTCGCTGACACTTCGCATAATCACTTCTTCATAGCGCATGGTCGCTGACTTTTCGCATAACCACTTCTTCATAGCGCATGGTCGCTGACTCTTTGCATAACCACTTCTTCATAGCGCATGGTCGCTGACTCTTCGCATAATCACTTCTTCATAGCACATGGTCGCTGACTCTTCGCATAACCACTTCTTCATAGCGCATGGTCGCTGACTCTTTGCATAACCACTTCTTCATAGCGCATGGTCGCTGACTCTTCGCATAATCACTTCTTCATAGCACATGGTCGCTGACTCTTCGCATAATCACTTCTTCATAGCGCATGGTCGCTGACTCTTCGCATAAGCACTTCCTCATAGCGCATCGTCGCTGACTCATCGCATAATCTCTTCTTCATAGCGCATGGTCGCTGACACTTCGCATAATCACTTCTTCATAGCGTATGGTCGCTGACACTTCACATAACCAGTTCTTCATAGCGCATGGTCGCTGACTCTTCGCATAATCACTTCTTCATAGCGCATGGTCATTGACACTTCGCTTATTCACTTCTTCATAGCGCATGGTCGCTGACTCTTCACATAATCACTTCTTCATAGCGCAAGGTCGCTGACACTTCGCATAATCACTTCTTCATAGCGCATGGTCGCTCAAACTTCGCATAATCACTTCTTCATAGCGCATGGTCGCTGACACTTCGAATAACCAATTCTTCATAGCGCATGGTCGCTGAAACTTCGCATAATCACTTGTTCATGGCGCATGGTCGCTGACACTTCGCATAACACCTTCTTCATAGCGCATGGTCGCTGACTCTTCGCATATTCTCTTCTTCATAGCGCATGGTCGCTGACTCTTCGCATATCCACTTCTTCATAGCGCATGGTCGCTGACTCTTCGCATAACCATTTCTTCATAGCGCATGGTCGCTGACACTTCGCATAATCACTTCTTCATAGCACATGGTCGCTGACACTTCGCATAATCACTTCTTCATGGCGCATGGTCGCTGACACTTCGCATAATCTCTTCTTCATAGCGCATGGTCGCTGACACTTCGCATAATAACTTCTTCATGGCGCATGGTTGCCGAAACGTCGCATATTCACTTCTTCATAGCGCATGGTCGCTGACCCTTCGCATAAGCACTTCTTCATAGCGCATGTTCTTTGACACTTGTCATATTCACTTCATCATAGCGCATGGTGGCTGAAACTTCCCATATTCACTTCATCATAGCGCATGGTCGCTGACACTTCGCATAATCACTTCTTGATAGCGCATGGTCGCTGACACTTCGCATAATCACTTCTTCATAGCGCATGGTCATTGACACTTCGCTTATTCACTTCTTCATAGCGCATGGTCGCTGACTCTTCGCATAATCACTTCTTCATAGCGCATGGTCGCTGACACTTCCCATAATCACTTCTTCATAGCGCATGGTCGCTCAAACTTCGCATAATCACTTCTTCATAGCGCATGGTCGCTGACACTTCGAATAACCACTTCTTCATAGCGCATGGTCGCTGAAACTTCGCATAATCACTTCTTCATCGCGCATGGTCGCTGACACTTCGCATAACACCTTCTTCATAGCGCATGGTCGCTGACTCTTCGCATAATCTCTTCTTCATAGCGCATGGTCGCTGACTCTTCGCATATCCACTTCCTCATAGCGCATGGTCGCTGACTCTTCGCATAACCATTTCTTCATAGCGCATGGTCGCTGACACTTCGCATAATCACTTCTTCATAGCGCATGGTCGCTGACACTTCGCATAATCACTTCTTCATGGCGCATGGTCGCTGACACTTCGCATATTCTCTTCTTCATAGCGCATGGTCGCTGACACTTCGCATAATAACTTCTTCATGGCGCATGGTCGCTGAAACTTCGCATATTCACTTCTTCATAGCGCATGGGCGCTGACTCTTCGCATAAGCACTTCTTCATAGCGCATGTTCTTTGACACTTGTCATATTCACTTCATCATAGCGCATGGTGGCTGACACTTCCCATATTCACTTCATCATAGCGCATGGTCGCTGACACTTCGCATAATCACTTCTTGATAGCGCATGGTTGCTGACACTTCGCATAATCACTTCTTCATAGCGCATGGTCGCTGACTCTTCGCATAACCACTTCTTCATAGCGCATGGGCACTGACTCTTCGCATAACCACTTCTTCATAGCGCATGGTCGCTGACTCTTTGCATAACCACTTCTTCATAGCGCATGATCGCTGACTCTTCGCATAATCACTTCTTCATAGCACATGGTCGCTGACTCATCGCATAATCACTTCTTCATAGCGCATGGTCGCTGACTTTTCGCATAAGCACTTCCTCATAGCGCATCGTCGCTGACTCTTCGCATAATCACTTCTTCATAGCGATTGGTCGCTGAAACTTCGCATAATCACTTCTTCATTGCGCATGGTCGCTGACTCTTCGCATAACCACTTCTTCATAGCGCATGGTCGCTGACACTTCGCATAATCACTTCTTCATAGCGCATGGTCGCTGACACTTTGCATAATCACTTCTTCATGGCGCATGGTCGCTGACACTTCGCATAACAACTTCTTCATAGCGCATGGTCGCTGACTCATCGCATAATCTCTTCTTCATAGCGCATGGTCGCTGACACTTCGCATAATCACTTCTTCATAGCGTATGGTCGCTGACACTTCACATAACCAGTTCTTCATAGCGCATGGTCGCTGACTCTTCGCATAACCACTTCTTCATAGCGCATGATCGCTGACTCTTCGCATAAGCACTTCCTCATAGCGCATCGTCGCTGACTCTTCGCATAATCACTTCTTCATAGCGATTGGTCACTGAAACTTCGCATAATCACTTCTTCATTGCGCATGGTCGCTGACTCTTCGCATAACCACTTCTTCATAGCGCATGGTCGCTGACACTTCGCATAATCACTTCTTCATAGCGCATGGTCGCTGACTTTTCGCATAACCACTTCTTCATAGCGCATGGTCGCTGACTCTTTGCATAACCACTTCTTCATAGCGCATGGTCGCTGACTCTTCGCATAATCACTTCTTCATAGCACATGGTCGCTGACTCTTCGCATAACCACTTCTTCATAGCGCATGGTCGCTGACTCTTTGCATAACCACTTCTTCATAGCGCATGGTCGCTGACTCTTCGCATAATCACTTCTTCATAGCACATGGTCGCTGACTCTTCGCATAATCACTTCTTCATAGCGCATGGTCGCTGACTCTTCGCATAAGCACTTCCTCATAGCGCATCGTCGCTGACTCATCGCATAATCTCTTCTTCATAGCGCATGGTCGCTGACACTTCGCATAATCACTTCTTCATAGCGTATGGTCGCTGACACTTCACATAACCAGTTCTTCATAGCGCATGGTCGCTGACTCTTCGCATAATCACTTCTTCATAGCGCATGGTCATTGACACTTCGCTTATTCACTTCTTCATAGCGCATGGTCGCTGACTCTTCACATAATCACTTCTTCATAGCGCAAGGTCGCTGACACTTCGCATAATCACTTCTTCATAGCGCATGGTCGCTCAAACTTCGCATAATCACTTCTTCATAGCGCATGGTCGCTGACACTTCGAATAACCAATTCTTCATAGCGCATGGTCGCTGAAACTTCGCATAATCACTTGTTCATGGCGCATGGTCGCTGACACTTCGCATAACACCTTCTTCATAGCGCATGGTCGCTGACTCTTCGCATATTCTCTTCTTCATAGCGCATGGTCGCTGACTCTTCGCATATCCACTTCTTCATAGCGCATGGTCGCTGACTCTTCGCATAACCATTTCTTCATAGCGCATGGTCGCTGACACTTCGCATAATCACTTCTTCATAGCACATGGTCGCTGACACTTCGCATAATCACTTCTTCATGGCGCATGGTCGCTGACACTTCGCATAATCTCTTCTTCATAGCGCATGGTCGCTGACACTTCGCATAATAACTTCTTCATGGCGCATGGTTGCTGAAACTTCGCATATTCACTTCTTCATAGCGCATGGTCGCTGACCCTTCGCATAAGCACTTCTTCATAGCGCATGTTCTTTGACACTTGTCATATTCACTTCATCATAGCGCATGGTGGCTGACACTTCCCATATTCACTTCATCATAGCGCATGGTCGCTGACACTTCGCATAATCACTTCTTGATAGCGCATGGTCGCTGACACTTCGCATAATCACTTCTTCATAGCGCATGGTCTCTGACTCTTCGCATAACCACTTCTTCATAGCGCATGTTCTTTGACACTTGTCATATTCACTTCATCATAGCGCATGGTGGCTGACACTTCCCATATTCACTTCATCATAGCGCATGGTCGCTGACACTTCGCATAATCACTTCTTGATAGCGCATGGTCGCTGACACTTCGCATAATCACTTCTTCATAGCGCATGGTCGCTGACTCTTCGCATAACCACTTCTTCATAGCGCATGGGCACTGACTCTTCGCATAACCACTTCTTCATAGCGCATGGTCGCTGACTCTTTGCATAACCACTTCTTCATAGCGCATGGTCGCTGATTCTTCGCATAATCACTTCTTCATAGCACATGGTCGCTGACTCTTCGCATAATCACTTCTTCATAGCGCATGGTCGCTGACACTTCGCATAATCACTTCTTCATGGCGCATGGTCGCTGACACTTCGCATATTCTCTTCTTCATAGCGCATGGTCGCTGACACTTCGCATAATAACTTCTTCATGGCGCATGGTCGCTGAAACTTCGCATATTCACTTCTTCATAGCGCATGGTCGCTGACTCTTCGCATAAGCACTTCTTCATAGCGCATGTTCTTTGACACTTGTCATATTCACTTCATCATAGCGCATGGTGGCTTACACTTCCCATATTCACTTCATCATAGCGCATGGTCGCTGACACTTCGCATAATCACTTCTTGATAGCGCATGGTTGCTGACACTTCGCATAATCACTTCTTCATAGCGCATGGTCGCTGACTCTTCGCATAACCACTTCTTCATAGCGCATGGGCACTGACTCTTCGCATAACCACTTCTTCATAGCGCATGGTCGCTGACTCTTTGCATAACCACTTCTTCATAGCGCATGGTCGCTGACTCTTCGCATAATCACTTCTTCATAGCACATGGTCGCTGACTCATCGCATAATCACTTCTTCATAGCGCATGGTCGCTGACTTTTCGCATAAGCACTTCCTCATAGCGCATCGTCGCTGACTCTTCGCATAATCACTTCTTCATAGCGATTGGTCGCTGAAACTTCGCATAATCACTTCTTCATTGCGCATGGTCGCTGACTCTTCGCATAACCACTTCTTCATAGCGCATGGTCGCTGACACTTCGCATAATCACTTCTTCATAGCGCATGGTCGCTGACACTTCGCATAATCACTTCTTCATAGCGCATGGTCGCTGACTCTTCGCATAACCACTTCTTCATAGCGCATGGTCGCTGACTCTTTGCATAACCACTTCTTCATAGCGCATGGTCGCTGACTCTTCGCATAATCACTTCTTCATAGCACATGGTCGCTGACTCTTCGCATAACCACTTCTTCATAGCGCATGGTCGCTGACTCTTTGCATAACCACTTCTTCATAGCGCATGGTCGCTGACTCTTCGCATAATCACTTCTTCATAGCACATGGTCGCTGACTCTTCGCATAATCACTTCTTCATAGCGCATGGTCGCTGACTCTTCGCATAAGCACTTCCTCATAGCGCATCGTCGCTGACTCATCGCATAATCTCTTCTTCATAGCGCATGGTCGCTGACACTTCGCATAATCACTTCTTCATAGCGTATGGTCGCTGACACTTCACATAACCAGTTCTTCATAGCGCATGGTCGCTGACTCTTCGCATAATCACTTCTTCATAGCGCATGGTCATTGACACTTCGCTTATTCACTTCTTCATAGCGCATGGTCGCTGACTCTTCACATAATCACTTCTTCATAGCGCAAGGTCGCTGACACTTCGCATAATCACTTCTTCATAGCGCATGGTCGCTCAAACTTCGCATAATCACTTCTTCATAGCGCATGGTCGCTGACACTTCGAATAACCAATTCTTCATAGCGCATGGTCGCTGAAACTTCGCATAATCACTTGTTCATGGCGCATGGTCGCTGACACTTCGCATAACACCTTCTTCATAGCGCATGGTCGCTGACTCTTCGCATATTCTCTTCTTCATAGCGCATGGTCGCTGACTCTTCGCATATCCACTTCTTCATAGCGCATGGTCGCTGACTCTTCGCATAACCATTTCTTCATAGCGCATGGTCGCTGACACTTCGCATAATCACTTCTTCATAGCACATGGTCGCTGACACTTCGCATAATCACTTCTTCATGGCGCATGGTCGCTGACACTTCGCATAATCTCTTCTTCATAGCGCATGGTCGCTGACACTTCGCATAATAACTTCTTCATGGCGCATGGTTGCTGAAACTTCGCATATTCACTTCTTCATAGCGCATGGTCGCTGACCCTTCGCATAAGCACTTCTTCATAGCGCATGTTCTTTGACACTTGTCATATTCACTTCATCATAGCGCATGGTGGCTGACACTTCCCATATTCACTTCATCATAGCGCATGGTCGCTGACACTTCGCATAATCACTTCTTGATAGCGCATGGTCGCTGACACTTCGCATAATCACTTCTTCATAGCGCATGGTCTCTGACTCTTCGCATAACCACTTCTTCATAGCGCATGTTCTTTGACACTTGTCATATTCACTTCATCATAGCGCATGGTGGCAGACACTTCCCATATTCACTTCATCATAGCGCATGGTCGCTGACACTTCGCATAATCACTTCTTGATAGCGCATGGTCGCTGACACTTCGCATAATCACTTCTTCATAGCGCATGGTCGCTGACTCTTCGCATAACCACTTCTTCATAGCGCATGGGCACTGACTCTTCGCATAACCACTTCTTCATGGCGCATGGTCGCTGACTCTTTGCATAACCACTTCTTCATAGCGCATGGTCGCTGACTCTTCGCATAATCACTTCTTCATAGCACATGGTCGCTGACTCTTCGCATAATCACTTCTTCATAGCGCATGGTCGCTGACTCTTCGCATAAGCACTTCCTCATAGCGCATCGTCGCTGACTCTTCGCATAATCACTTCTTCATAGCGATTGGTCGCTGAAACTTCGCATAATCACTTCTTCATTGCGCATGGTCGCTGACTCATCGCATAACCACTTCTTCATAGCGCATGGTCGCTGACTCATCGCATAATCTTTTCTTCATAGCGCATGGTCGCTGACACTTCGCATAATCACTTCTTCATGGCGTATGGTCGCTGACACTTCACATAACCAGTTCTTCATAGCGCATGGTCGCTGACTCTTCGCATAACCACTTCTTCATAGCGCATGATCGCTGACTCTTCGCATAAGCACTTCCTCATAGCGCATCGTCGCTGACTCTTCGCATAATCACTTCTTCATAGCGATTGGTCGCTGAAACTTCGCATAATCACTTCTTCATTTCGCATGTTCGCTGACTCTTCGCATAACCACTTCTTCATAGCGCATGGTCGCTGACACTTCGCATAATCACTTCTTCATAGCGCATGGTCGCTGACACTTCGCATAATCACTTCTTCAAGGCGCATGGTCGCTGACACTTCGCATAAAAACTTCTTCATAGCGCATGGTCGCTGACTCATCGCATAATCTCTTCTTCATAGCGCATGGTCGCTGACACTTCGCATAATCACTTCTTCATAGCGTATGGTCGCTGACACTTCACATAACCAGTTCTTCATAGCGCATGGTCGCTGACTCTTCGCATAATCACTTCTTCATAGCGCATGGTCATTGACACTTCGCATATTCACTTCTTCATAGCGCATGGTCGCTGACTCTTCGCATAATCACTTCTTCATAGCGCATGGTCGCTGACACTTCGCATAATCACTTCTTCATTGCGCATGGTCGCTCAAACTTCGCATAATCACTTCTTCATAGCGCATGGTCAATGACACTTCGAATAACCACTTCTTCATAGCGCATGGTCGCTGACACTTCGCATAATCACTTCTTCATGGCGCATGGTCGCTGACACTTCGCATAATCTCTTCTTCATAGCGCATGGTCGCTGACACTTCGCATAATAACTTCTTCATGGCGCATGGTCGCTGACACTTCGCATAACCTTTTCCTCATAGCGCATGGTCGCTGACTCTTCGCATAATCTCTTCTTCATAGCGCATGGTCGCTGACTCTTCGTATAACCACTTCATCATAGCGCATGGTCGCCGACTCTTCGCATAACAACTTCTTCATAGCGCATGGTCGCTGACACTTCGCATAATCACTTCTTCATAGCGCATGGTCGCTGACTCTTCGCATAATCTCTTCTTCATAGCGCATGGTCGCTGACACTCCGCATAAACACTTCTTCATAGCGCATGGTCGCTGACACTTCGCATAACCACTTCTTCATAGCGCATGGTCGCTGACACTTCGCATAATCACTTCTTCATGGCGCATGGTCGTTGACACCTCGCATAACCACTTCTTCATAGCGCATGGTCGCTGACTCTTCGCATAATCTCTTCTTCATAGCGCATGGTCGCTGACTCTTCGCATAACCACTTCTTCATAGAACATGGTCGCTGACACTTGGCATAATCACTTCTTCATAGCGCATGGTCGCTGACACTTCGCATAATCACTTCTTCATGGCGCATGGTTGCTGACACTTCGCATAACCACTTCTTCATAGCGCATGGTCGCTGACTCTTCGCATAATCTCTTCTTCATAGCGCATGGTCGCTGACACTCCGCATAATCATTTCTTCATAGCGCATGGTCGCTGACACTTCGCATAACCAGTTCTTCATAGCGCATGGTCGCTGAATCTTCGCATAATCACTTCTTCATAGCGCATGGTCGCTGACAATTCGCATAACCACTTCTTCATAGCGCATGGTCGCTGACACTTCGCATAACCATTTCTTCATAGCGCATGGTCGCTGACACTTCGCATAATCACTTCTTCATAGCGCATGGACGCTGAAACTTCGCATATTCACTTCTTCATAGCGCATGGTCGCTGACTCTTCGCATAATCACTTCTTCATGGCGCATGGTCGCTGACTCTTCGCATAACAACTTCTTCATAGCGCATGGACGCTGACTCTTCGCATAACCACTTCTTCATAGCGCAAGGTCGCTGACACTTCGCATAATCACTTCTTAATAGCACATGGTCGCTGACACTTCGCATAACCACTTCTTCATAGCGCATGGTCGCTGACTCTTCGCATAACCACTTCTTCATAGCGCATGGTCGCTGACTCTTCGCATAATCACTTCTTCATATCGCATGGTCGCTGACTCTTCGCATAACCACTTCTTCATAGCGCATGGCCGCTGACACTTCGCATAATCACTTCTTCATAGCGATTGGTCGCTGACAATTCGCATAATCACTTCTTCATGGCGCATGGTCGCTGACACTTCGCATAACCACTTCTTCATAGCGCATGGTCGCTGACACCGCATAATCACTTCTTGATAGCGCATGGTCGCTGACACTTCGCATAATCACTTCTTCATAGCGCATGGTCGCTGACTCTTCGCATCACCACTTCTTCATAGCGCATGTTCTTTGACACTTGTCATATTCACTTCATCATAGCGCATGGTGGCTGACACTTCCCATATTCACTTCATCATAGCGCATGGTCGCTGACACTTCGCATAATCACTTCTTCATAGCGCATGGTCGCTGACTCTTCGCATAACCACTTCTTCATAGCGCATGGGCACTGACTCTTCGCATAACCACTTCTTCATAGCGCATGGTCGCTGACTCTTCGCATAATCCCATTCTTCATAGCACATGGTCGCTGACTCTTCGCATAATCACTTCTTCATAGCGCATGGTCGCTGACTCTTCGCATAAGCACTTCCTCATAGCGCATCGTCGCTGACTCTTCGCATAATCACTTCTTCATAGCGATTGGTCGCTGAAACTTCGCATAATCACTTCTTCATTGCGCATGGTCGCTGACTCTTCGCATAACCACTTCTTCATAGCGCATGGTCGCTGACACTTCGCATAATCACTTCTTCATAGCGCATGGTCGCTGACACTTTCCATAATCACTTCTTCATGGCGCATGGTCGCTGACACTTCGCATAACAACTTCTTCATAGCGCATGGTCGCTGACTCATCGCATAATCTCTTCTTCATAGCGCATGGTCGCTGACACTTCGCATAATCACTTCTTCATAGCGTATGGTCGCTGACACTTCACATAACCAGTTCTTCATAGCGCATGGTCGCTGACTCTTCGCATAACCACTTCTTCATAGCGCATGATCGCTGACTCTTCGCATAAGCACTTCCTCATAGCGCATCGTCGCTGACTCTTCGCATAATCACTTCTTCATAGCGATTGGTCGCTGAAACTTCGCATAATCACTTCTTCATTGCGCATGGTCGCTGACTCTTCGCATAACCACTTCTTCATAGCGCATGGTCGCTGATACTTCGCATAATCACTTCTTCATAGCGCATGGTCGCTGACTCTTCGCATAACCACTTCTTCATAGCGCATGGGCACTGACTCTTCGCATAACCACTTCTTCATAGCGCATGGTCGCTGACTCTTTGCATAACCACTTCTTCATAGCGCATGGTCGCTGACTCTTCGCATAATCACTTCTTCATAGCACATGGTCGCTGACTCTTCGCATAATCACTTCTTCATAGCGCATGGTCGCTGACTCTTCGCATAAGCACTTCCTCATAGCGCATCGTCGCTGACTCATCGCATAATCTCTTCTTCATAGCGCATGGTCTCTGACACTTCGCATAATCACTTCTTCATAGCGTATGGTCGCTGACACTTCACATAACCAGTTCTTCATGGCGCATGGTCGTTGACTCTTCGCATAATCACTTCTTCATAGCGCATGGTCATTGACACTTCGCTTATTCACTTCTTCATAGCGCATGGTCGCTGACTCTTCGCATAATCACTTCTTCATAGCGCAAGGTCGCTGACACTTCGCATAATCACTTCTTCATAGCGCATGGTCGCTCAAACTTCGCATAATCACTTCTTCATAGCGCATGGTCGCTGACTCTTCGCATAAGCACTTCCTCATAGCGCATCGTCGCTGACTCTTCGCATAATCACTTCTTCATAGCGATTGGTCGCTGACTCATCGCATAATCTCTTCTTCATAGCGCATGGTCGCTGACACTTCGCATAATCACTTCGTCATGGCGTATGGTCGCTGACACTTCACATAACCAGTTCTTCATAGCGCATGGTCGCTGACTCTTCGCATAACCACTTCTTCATAGCGCATGATCGCTGACTCTTCGCATAAGCACTTCCTCATAGCGCATCGTCGCTGACTCTTCGCATAATCACTTCTTCATAGCGATTGGTCGCTGAAACTTCGCATAATCACTTCTTCATTGCGCATGGTCGCTGACTCTTCGCATAACCACTTCTTCATAGCGCATGGTCGCTGACACTTCGCATAATCACTTCTTCATAGCGCATGGTCGCTGACACTTCGCATAATCACTTCTTCATGGCGCATGGTCGCTGACACTTCGCATAAAAACTTCTTCATAGCGCATGGTCGCTGACTCATCGCATAATCTCTTCTTCATAGCGCATGGTCGCTGACACTTCGCATAATCACTTCTTCATAGCGTATGGTCGCTGACACTTCACATAACCAGTTCTTCATAGCGCATGGTCGCTGACTCTTCGCATAATCACTTCTTCATAGCGCATGGTCATTGACATTTCGCAAATTCACTTCTTCATAGCGCATGGTCGCTGACTCTTCGCATAATCACTTCTTCATAGCGCATGGTCGCTGACACTTCGCATAATCACTTCTTCATAGCGCATGGTCGCTGACACTTCGAATAACCACTTCTTCATAGCGCATGGTCGCATAAACTTCGCATAATCACTTCTTCATGGCGCATGGTCGCTGACACTTCGCATAACACCTTCTTCATAGCGCATGGTCGCTGACTCTTCGCATAATCTCTTCTTCATAGCGCATGGTCGCTGACTCTTCGCATATCCACTTCTTCATAGCGCATGGTCGCTGACTCTTCGCATAACCATTTCTTCATAGCGCATGGTCGCTGACACTTCGCATAATCACTTCTTCATAGCGCATGGTCGCTGACACATCGCATAATCACTTCTTCATGGCGCAGGGTCGCTGACACTTCGCATAATCTCTTCTTCATAGCGCATGGTCGCTGACACTTCGCATAATAACTTCTTCATGGCGCATGGTCGCTGACACTTCGCATAACCTTTTCCTCATAGCGCATGGTCGCTGACTCTTCGCATAATCTCTTCTTCATAGCGCATGGTCGCTGAATCTTCGTATAACCACTTCATCATAGCGCATAGTCGCCGACTCTTCGCATAACAACTTCTTCATAGCGCATGGTCGCTGACACTTCGCATAACCATTTCTTCATAGCGCATGGTCGCTGACACTTCGCATAATCACTTCATCATAGCGCACGGACGCTGAAACTTCGCATATTCACTTCTTCATAGCGCATGGTCGCTGACTCTTCGCATAATCACTTCTTCATGGCGCATGGTCGCTGACTCTTCGCATAACAACTTCTTCATAGCGCATGGTCGCTGACTCTTCGCATAACCACTTCCTCATAGCGCAAGGTCGCTGACACTTCGCATAATCACTTCTTAATAGCACATGGTCGCTGACACTTCGCATAACCACTTCTTCATAGCGCATGGTCGCTGACTCTTCGCATAACCACTTCTTCATAGCGCATGGTCGCTGACTCTTCGCATAATCACTTCTTCATATCGCATGGTCGCTGACTCTTCGCATAACCACTTCTTCATAGCGCATGGCCGCTGACACTTCGCATAATCACTTCTTCATAGCGAATGGTCGCTGACAATTCGCATAATCACTTCTTCATGGCGCATGGTCGCTGACACTTCGCATAACCACTTCTTCATAGCGCATGGTCGCTGACACCGCATAATCACTTCTTCATGGCGCATGGTCGCTGACACTTCGCATAATCTCTTCTTCATAGCGCATGGTCGCTGACACTTCGCATAATCACTTCTTCATGGCGCATGGTCGCTGACACTTCGCATAACCACTTCTTCATGGCGCATGGTCGCTGACACTTCGCATAATCTCTTCTTCATAGCGCATGGTCGCTGACACTTCGCATAATCACTTCTTCATGGCGCATGGTCGCTGACAATTCGCATAATCACTTCCTCATAGCGCATGGTCGCTGACTCTTCGCATAATCTCTTCTTCATAGCGCATGGTCGCTGACTCTTCGCATAACCACTTCTTCATAGCGCATGGTCGCTGATTCTTCGCATAACCACTTCTTCATAGCGCATGGTCGCTGACACTTCGCATAACCACTTCTTCATAGCGGATGGTCGCTGACTCTTCGCATAATCTCTTCTTCGTAGCGCATGTTCGCTGACTCTTCGCATAACCACTTCTTCATAGCGCATGGTCGCTGACTCTTCGCATAATCTCTTCTTCATAGCGCATGGTCGCTGACACTTCGCATAAACACTTCTTCATAGCGCATGGTCGCTGAATCTTCGCATCATCACATCTTCATAGCAGATGGTCGCTGACACTTCGCATAACCACTTCTTCATAGCGGATGGTCGCTGACTCTTCGCATAATCTCTTCTTCGTAGCGCATGTTCGCTGACTCTTCGCATAACCACTTCTTCATAGCGCATGGTCGCTGACTCTTCGCATAATCTCTTCTTCATAGCGCATGGTCGCTGACACTTCGCATAATCACTTCTTCATAGCGTATGGTCGCTGACACTTCACATAACCAGTTCTTCATAGCGCATGGTCGCTGACTCTTCGCATAACCACTTCTTCATAGCGCATGATCGCTGACTCTTCGCATAAGCACTTCCTCATAGCGCATCGTCGCTGACTCTTCGCATAATCACTTCTTCATAGCGATTGGTCGCTGAAACTTCGCATAATCACTTCTTCATTGCGCATGGTCGCTGACTCTTCGCATAACCACTTCTTCATAGCGCATGGTCGCTGACACTTCGCATAATCACTTCATCATAGCGCATGGTCGCTGACACTTCGCATAATCAATTCTTCATGGCGCATGGTCGCTGACACTTCGCATAACAACTTCTTCATAGCGCATGGTCGCTGACTCATCGCATAATCTCTTCTTCATAGCGCATGGTCGCTGACACTTCGCATAATCACTTCTTCATAGCGTATGGTCGCTGACACTTCACATAACCAGTTCTTCATAGCGCATGGTCGCTGATTCTTCGCATAATCACTTCTTCATAGCGCATGGTCATTGACACTTCGCTTATTCACTTCTTCATAGCGCATGGTCGCTGACACTTCGCATAATCACTTCTTCATAGCGCATGGTCGCTGACACTTTCCATAATCACTTCTTCATGGCGCATGGTCGCTGACACTTCGCATAACAACTTCTTCATAGCGCATGGTCGCTGACTCATCGCATAATCTCTTCTTCATAGCGCATGGTCGCTGACACTTCGCATAATCACTTCTTCATAGCGTATGGTCGCTGACACTTCACATAACCAGTTCTTCATAGCGCATGGTCGCTGACTCTTCGCATAACCACTTCTTCATAGCGCATGATCGCTGACTCTTCGCATAAGCACTTCCTCATAGCGCATCGTCGCTGACTCTTCGCATAATCACTTCTTCATAGCGATTGGTCGCTGAAACTTCGCATAATCACTTCTTCATTGCGCATGGTCGCTGACTCTTCGCATAACCACTTCTTCATAGCGCATGGTCGCTGATACTTCGCATAATCACTTCTTCATAGCGCATGGTCGCTGACTCTTCGCATAACCACTTCTTCATAGCGCATGGGCACTGACTCTTCGCATAACCACTTCTTCATAGCGCATGGTCGCTGACTCTTTGCATAACCACTTCTTCATAGCGCATGGTCGCTGACTCTTCGCATAATCACTTCTTCATAGCACATGGTCGCTGACTCTTCGCATAATCACTTCTTCATAGCGCATGGTCGCTGACTCTTCGCATAAGCACTTCCTCATAGCGCATCGTCGCTGACTCATCGCATAATCTCTTCTTCATAGCGCATGGTCTCTGACACTTCGCATAATCACTTCTTCATAGCGTATGGTCGCTGACACTTCACATAACCAGTTCTTCATAGCGCATGGTCGTTGACTCTTCGCATAATCACTTCTTCATAGCGCATGGTCATTGACACTTCGCTTATTCACTTCTTCATAGCGCATGGTCGCTGACTCTTCGCATAATCACTTCTTCATAGCGCAAGGTCGCTGACACTTCGCATAATCACTTCTTCATAGCGCATGGTCGCTCAAACTTCGCATAATCACTTCTTCATAGCGCATGGTCGCTGACTCTTCGCATAAGCACTTCCTCATAGCGCATCGTCGCTGACTCTTCGCATAATCACTTCTTCATAGCGATTGGTCGCTGACTCATCGCATAATCTCTTCTTCATAGCGCATGGTCGCTGACACTTCGCATAATCACTTCGTCATGGCGTATGGTCGCTGACACTTCACATAACCAGTTCTTCATAGCGCATGGTCGCTGACTCTTCGCATAACCACTTCTTCATAGCGCATGATCGCTGACTCTTCGCATAAGCACTTCCTCATAGCGCATCGTCGCTGACTCTTCGCATAATCACTTCTTCATAGCGATTGGTCGCTGAAACTTCGCATAATCACTTCTTCATTGCGCATGGTCGCTGACTCTTCGCATAACCACTTCTTCATAGCGCATGGTCGCTGACACTTCGCATAATCACTTCTTCATAGCGCATGGTCGCTGACACTTCGCATAATCACTTCTTCATGGCGCATGGTCGCTGACACTTCGCATAAAAACTTCTTCATAGCGCATGGTCGCTGACTCATCGCATAATCTCTTCTTCATAGCGCATGGTCGCTGACACTTCGCATAATCACTTCTTCATAGCGTATGGTCGCTGACACTTCACATAACCAGTTCTTCATAGCGCATGGTCGCTGACTCTTCGCATAATCACTTCTTCATAGCGCATGGTCATTGACATTTCGCAAATTCACTTCTTCATAGCGCATGGTCGCTGACTCTTCGCATAATCACTTCTTCATAGCGCATGGTCGCTGACACTTCGCATAATCACTTCTTCATAGCGCATGGTCGCTGACACTTCGAATAACCACTTCTTCATAGCGCATGGTCGCATAAACTTCGCATAATCACTTCTTCATGGCGCATGGTCGCTGACACTTCGCATAACACCTTCTTCATAGCGCATGGTCGCTGACTCTTCGCATAATCTCTTCTTCATAGCGCATGGTCGCTGACTCTTCGCATATCCACTTCTTCATAGCGCATGGTCGCTGACTCTTCGCATAACCATTTCTTCATAGCGCATGGTCGCTGACACTTCGCATAATCACTTCTTCATAGCGCATGGTCGCTGACACATCGCATAATCACTTCTTCATGGCGCAGGGTCGCTGACACTTCGCATAATCTCTTCTTCATAGCGCATGGTCGCTGACACTTCGCATAATAACTTCTTCATGGCGCATGGTCGCTGACACTTCGCATAACCTTTTCCTCATAGCGCATGGTCGCTGACTCTTCGCATAATCTCTTCTTCATAGCGCATGGTCGCTGAATCTTCGTATAACCACTTCATCATAGCGCATAGTCGCCGACTCTTCGCATAACAACTTCTTCATAGCGCATGGTCGCTGACACTTCGCATAACCATTTCTTCATAGCGCATGGTCGCTGACACTTCGCATAATCACTTCATCATAGCGCACGGACGCTGAAACTTCGCATATTCACTTCTTCATAGCGCATGGTCGCTGACTCTTCGCATAATCACTTCTTCATGGCGCATGGTCGCTGACTCTTCGCATAACAACTTCTTCATAGCGCATGGTCGCTGACTCTTCGCATAACTACTTCTTCATAGCGCAAGGTCGCTGACACTTCGCATAATCACTTCTTAATAGCACATGGTCGCTGACACTTCGCATAACCACTTCTTCATAGCGCATGGTCGCTGACTCTTCGCATAACCACTTCTTCATAGCGCATGGTCGCTGACACCGCATAATCACTTCTTCATGGCGCATGGTCGCTGACACTTCGCATAACCACTTCTTCATAGCGCATGGTCGCTGACACCGCATAATCACTTCTTCATGGCGCATGGTCGCTGACACTTCGCATAATCTCTTCTTCATAGCGCATGGTCGCTGACACTTCGCATAATCACTTCTTCATGGCGCATGGTCGCTGACACTTCGCATAACCACTTCTTCATGGCGCATGGTCGCTGACACTTCGCATAATCTCTTCTTCATAGCGCATGGTCGCTGACACTTCGCATAATCACTTCTTCATGGCGCATGGTCGCTGACAATTCGCATAATCACTTCCTCATAGCGCATGGTCGCTGACTCTTCGCATAATCTCTTCTTCATAGCGCATGGTCGCTGACTCTTCGCATAACCACTTCTTCATAGCGCATGGTCGCTGATTCTTCGCATAACCACTTCTTCATAGCGCATGGTCGCTGACACTTCGCATAACCACTTCTTCATAGCGGATGGTCGCTGACTCTTCGCATAATCTCTTCTTCGTAGCGCATGTTCGCTGACTCTTCGCATAACCACTTCTTCATAGCGCATGGTCGCTGACTCTTCGCATAATCTCTTCTTCATAGCGCATGGTCGCTGACACTTCGCATAAACACTTCTTCATAGCGCATGGTCGCTGAATCTTCGCATCATCACATCTTCATAGCAGATGGTCGCTGACACTTCGCATAACCACTTCTTCATAGCGGATGGTCGCTGACTCTTCGCATAATCTCTTCTTCGTAGCGCATGTTCGCTGACTCTTCGCATAACCACTTCTTCATAGCGCATGGTCGCTGACTCTTCGCATAATCTCTTCTTCATAGCGCATGGTCGCTGACACTTCGCATAATCACTTCTTCATAGCGTATGGTCGCTGACACTTCACATAACCAGTTCTTCATAGCGCATGGTCGCTGACTCTTCGCATAACCACTTCTTCATAGCGCATGATCGCTGACTCTTCGCATAAGCACTTCCTCATAGCGCATCGTCGCTGACTCTTCGCATAATCACTTCTTCATAGCGATTGGTCGCTGAAACTTCGCATAATCACTTCTTCATTGCGCATGGTCGCTGACTCTTCGCATAACCACTTCTTCATAGCGCATGGTCGCTGACACTTCGCATAATCACTTCATCATAGCGCATGGTCGCTGACACTTCGCATAATCAATTCTTCATGGCGCATGGTCGCTGACACTTCGCATAACAACTTCTTCATAGCGCATGGTCGCTGACTCATCGCATAATCTCTTCTTCATAGCGCATGGTCGCTGACACTTCGCATAATCACTTCTTCATAGCGTATGGTCGCTGACACTTCACATAACCAGTTCTTCATAGCGCATGGTCGCTGATTCTTCGCATAATCACTTCTTCATAGCGCATGGTCATTGACACTTCGCTTATTCACTTCTTCATAGCGCATGGTCGCTGACTCTTCGCATAATCACTTCTTCATAGCGCAAGGTCGCTGACACTTCGCATAATCACTTCTTCATAGCGCATGGTCGCTCAAACTTCGCATAATCACTTCTTCATAGAGCATGGTCGCTGATACTTCGAATAACCACTTCTTCATAGCGCATGGTCGCTGAAACTTCGCATAATCACTTCTTCATGGCGCATGGTCGCTGACACTTCGCATAACACCTTCGTCATAGCGCATGGTCGCTGACTCTTCGCATAATCTCTTCTTCATAGCGCATGGTCGCTGACTCTTCGCATATCCACTTCTTCATAGCGCATGGTCGCTGACTCTTCGCATAACCATTTCTTCATAGCGCATGGTCGCTGACACTTCGCATAATCATTTCTTCATAGCGCATGGTCGCTGACACTTCGCATAATCACTTCTTCATGGCGCATGGTCGCTGACACTTCGCATAATCTCTTCTTCATAGCGCATGGTCGCTGACACTTCGCATAATAACTTCTTCATGGCGCATGGTCGCTGAAACTTCGCATATTCACTTCTTCATAGCGCATGGTCGCTGACTCTTCGCATAAGCACTTCTTCATAGCGCATGTTCTTTGACACTTGTCATATTCACTTCATCATAGCGCATGGTGGCTGACACTTCCCATATTCACTTCATCATAGCGCATGGTCGCTGACACTTCGCATAATCACTTCTTGATGGCGCATGGTCGCTGACACTTCGCATAATCACTTCTTCATAGCGCATGGTCGCTGACTTTTCGCATAAGCACTTCCTCATAGCGCATCGTCGCTGACTCTTCGCATAATCACTTCTTCATAGCGATTGGTCGCTGAAACTTCGCATAATCACTTCTTCATAGCGCATGGGCACTGACTCTTCGCATAACCACTTCTTCATAGCGCATGGTCGCTGACTCTTTGCATAACCACTTCTTCATAGCGCATGGTCGCTGACTCTTCGCATAATCACTTCTTCATAGCACATGGTCGCTGACTCATCGCATAATCACTTCTTCATAGCGCATGGTCGCTGACTTTTCGCATAAGCACTTCCTCATAGCGCATCGTCGCTGACTCTTCGCATAATCACTTCTTCATAGCGATTGGTCGCTGAAACTTCGCATAATCACTTCTTCATTGCGCATGGTCGCTGACTCTTCGCATAACCACTTCTTCATAGCTCATGGTCGCTGACACTTCGCATAATCACTTCTTCATAGCGCATGGTCGCTGACACTTTGTATAATCACTTCTTCATGGCGCATGGTCGCAGACACTTCGCATAACAACTTCTTCATAGCGCATGGTCGCTGACTCATCGCATAATCTCTTCTTCATAGCGCATGGTCGCTGACACTTCGCATAATCACTTCTTCATAGCGTATGGTCGCTGACACTTCACATAACCAGTTCTTCATAGCGCATGGTCGCTGACTCTTCGCATAACCACTTCTTCATAGCGCATGATCGCTGACTCTTCGCATAAGCACTCCCTCATAGCGCATCGTCGCTGACTCTTCGCATAATCACTTCTTCATAGCGATTGGTCACTGAAACTTCGCATAATCACTTCTTCATTGCGCATGGTCGCTGACTCTTCGCTTAACCACTTCTTCATAGCGCATGGTCGCTGACACTTCGCATAATCACTTCTTCATAGCGCATGGTCGCTGACTCTTCGCATAACCACTTCTTCATAGCGCATGGTCGCTGACTCTTTGCATAACCACTTCTTCATAGCGCATGGTCGCTGACTCTTCGCATAATCACTTCTTCATAGCACATGGTCGCTGACTCTTCGCATAACCACTTCTTCATAGCGCATGGTCGCTGACTCTTTGCATAACCACTTCTTCATAGAGCATGGTCGCTGACTCTTCGCATAATCACTTCTTCATAGCACATGGTCGCTGACTCTTCGCATAATCACTTCTTCATAGCGCATGGTCGCTGACTCTTCGCATAAGCACTTCCTCATAGCGCATCGTCGCTGACTCATCGCATAATCTCTTCTTCATAGCGCATGGTCGCTGACACTTCGCATAATCACTTCTTCATAGCGTATGGTCGCTGACACTTCACATAACCAGTTCTTCATAGCGCATGGTCGCTGACACTTCGCATAATCACTTCTTCATAGCGCACGGACGCTGAAACTTCGCATATTCACTTCTTCATAGCGCATGGTCGCTGACTCTTCGCATAATCACTTCTTCATGGCGCATGGTCGCTGACTCTTCGCATAACAACTTCTTCATAGCGCATGGTCGCTGACTCTTCGCATAACCACTTCTTCATAGCGCAAGGTCGCTGACACTTCGCATAATCACTTCTTAATAGCACATGGTCGCTGACACTTCGCATAACCACTTCTTCATAGCGCATGGTCGCTGACTCTTCGCATAACCACTTCTTCATAGCGCATGGTCGCTGACTCTTCGCATAATCACTTCTTCATATCGCATGGTCGCTGACTCTTCGCATAACCACTTCTTCATAGCGCATGGCCGCTGACACTTCGCATAATCACTTCTTCATAGCGAGTGGTCGCTGACAATTCGCATAATCACTTCTTCATGGCGCATGGTCGCTGACACTTCGCATAACCACTTCTTCATAGCGCATGGTCGCTGACACCGCATAATCACTTCTTCATGGCGCATGGTCGCTGACACTTCGCATAATCTCTTCTCCATAGCGCATGGTCGCTGACACTTCGCATAATCACTTCTTCATGGCGCATGGTCGCTGACACTTCGCATAACCACTTCTTCATGGCGCATGGTCGCTGACACTTCGCATAATCTCTTCTTCATAGCGCATGGTCGCTGACACTTCGCATAATCACTTCTTCATGGCGCATGGTCGCTGACAATTCGCATAATCACTTCCTCATAGCGCATGGTCGCTGACTCTTCGCATAATCTCTTCTTCATAGCGCATGGTCGCTGACTCTTCGCATAACCACTTCTTCATAGCGCATGGTCGCTGATTCTTCGCATAACCACTTCTTCATAGCGCATGGTCGCTGACACTTCGCATAATCACTTCTTCATAGCGCATGGTCGCTGACTCTTCGCATAATCTCTTCTTCATAGCGCATGGTCGCTCAAACTCCGCATAATCACTTCTTCATAGCACATGGTCGCTGACACTTCGCATAACCATTCCTTCATAGCACATGGTCGCTGAATCTTCGCATAATCCCTTCTTCATAGCGCATGGTCGCTGACACTTCGCATAACCACTTCTTCATAGCGCATGGTCGCTGACACTTCGCATAACCACTTCTTCATAGCGCATGGTCGCTGACTCTTCGCATAACCACTTCTTCATAGCGCATGATCGCTGACTCTTCGCATAAGCACTTCCTCATAGCGCATCGTCGCTGACTCTTCGCATAATCACTTCTTCATAGCGATTGGTCGCTGAAACTTCGCATAATCACTTCTTCATTGCGCATGGTCGCTGACTCTTCGCATAACCACTTCTTCATAGCGCATGGTCGCTGACACTTCGCATAATCACTTCATCATAGCGCATGGTCGCTGACACTTCGCATAATCACTTCTTCATGGCGCATGGTCGCTGACACTTCGCATAACAACTTCTTCATAGCGCATGGTCGCTGACTCATCGCATAATCTCTTCTTCATAGCGCATGGTCGCTGACACTTCGCATAATCACTTCTTCATAGCGTATGGTCGCTGACACTTCACATAACCAGTTCTTCATAGCGCATGGTCGCTGATTCTTCGCATAATCACTTCTTCATAGCGCATGGTCATTGACACTTCGCTTATTCACTTCTTCATAGCGCATGGTCGCTGACTCTTCGCATAATCACTTCTTCATAGCGCAAGGTCGCTGACACTTCGCATAATCACTTCTTCATAGCGCATGGTCGCTCAAATTTCGCATAATCACTTCTTCATAGCGCATGGTCGCTGACACTTCGAATAACCACTTCTTCATAGCGCATGGTCGCTGAAACTTCGCATAATCACTTCTTCATGGCGCATGGTCGCTGACACTTCGCATAACACCTTCTTCATAGCGCATGGTCGCTGACTCTTCGCATAATCTCTTCTTCATAGCGCATGGTCGCTGTCTCTTCGCATATCCACTTCTTCATAGCGCATGGTCGCTGACTCTTCGCATAACCATTTCTTCATAGCGCATGGTCGCTGACACTTCGCATAATCACTTCTTCATAGCGCATGGTCGCTGACACTTCGCATAATCACTTCTTCATGGCGCATGGTCGCTGACACTTCGCATAATCTCTTCTTCATAGCGCATGGTCGCTGACACTTCGCATAATAACTTCTTCATGGCGCATGGTCGCTGAAACTTCGCATATTCACTTCTTCATAGCGCATGGTCGCTGACTCTTCGCATAAGCACTTCTTCATAGCGCATGTTCTTTGACACTTGTCATATTCACTTCATCATAGCGCATGGTGGCTGACACTTCCCATATTCACTTCATCATAGCGCATGGTCGCTGACACTTCGCATAATCACTTCTTGATGGCGCATGGTCGCTGACACTTCGCATAATCACTTCTTCATAGCGCATGGTCGCTGACTCTTCGCATAACCACTTCTTCATAGCGCATGGGCACTGACTCTTCGCATAACCACTTCTTCATAGCGCATGGTCGCTGACTCTTTGCATAACCACTTCTTCATAGCGCATGGTCGCTGACTCTTCGCATAATCACTTCTTCATAGCACATGGTCGCTGACTCATCGCATAATCACTTCTTCATAGCGCATGGTCGCTGACTTTTCGCATAAGCACTTCCTCATAGCGCATCGTCGCTGACTCTTCGCATAATCACTTCTTCATAGCGATTGGTCGCTGAAACTTCGCATAATCACTTCTTCATTGCGCATGGTCGCTGACTCTTCGCATAACCACTTCTTCATAGCGCATGGTCGCTGACACTTCGCATAATCACTTCTTCATAGCGCATGGTCGCTGACACTTTGCATAATCACTTCTTCATGGCGCATGGTCGCTGACACTTCGCATAACAACTTCTTCATAGCGCATGGTCGCTGACTCATCGCATAATCTCTTCTTCATAGCGCATGGTCGCTGACACTTCGCATAATCACTTCTTCATAGCGTATGGTCGCTGACACTTCACATAACCAGTTCTTCATAGCGCATGGTCGCTGACTCTTCGCATAACCACTTCTTCATAGCGCATGATCGCTGACTCTTCGCATAAGCACTCCCTCATAGCGCATCGTCGCTGACTCTTCGCATAATCACTTCTTCATAGCGATTGGTCACTGAAACTTCGCATAATCACTTCTTCATTGCGCATGGTCGCTGACTCTTCGCATAACCACTTCTTCATAGCGCATGGTCGCTGACACTTCGCATAATCACTTCTTCATAGCGCATGGTCGCTGACTCTTCGCATAACCACTTCTTCATAGCGCATGGTCGCTGACTCTTTGCATAACCACTTCTTCATAGCGCATGGTCGCTGACTCTTCGCATAATCACTTCTTCATAGCACATGGTCGCTGACTCTTCGCATAACCACTTCTTCATAGCGCATGGTCGCTGACTCTTTGCATAACCACTTCTTCATAGCGCATGGTCGCTGACTCTTCGCATAATCACTTCTTCATAGCACATGGTCGCTGACTCTTCGCATAATCACTTCTTCATAGCGCATGGTCGCTGACTCTTCGCATAAGCACTTCCTCATAGCGCATCGTCGCTGACTCATCGCATAATCTCTTTTTCATAGCGCATGGTCGCTGACACTTCGCATAATCACTTCTTCATAGCGTATGGTCGCTGACACTTCACATAACCAGTTCTTCATAGCGCATGGTCGCTGACTCTTCGCATAATCACTTCTTCATAGCGCATGGGCATTGACACTTCGCTTATTCACTTCTTCATAGCGCATGGTCGCTGACTCTTCGCATAATCACTTCTTCATAGCGCAAGGTCGCTGACACTTCGCATAATCACTTCTTCATAGCGCATGGTCGCTCAAACTCCGCATAATCACTTCTTCATAGCGCATGGTCGCTGACACTTCGAATAACCAATACTTCATAGCGCATGGTCGCTGAAACTTCGCATAATCACTTCTTCATGGCGCATGGTCGCTGACACTTCGCATAACACCTTCTTCATAGCGCATGGTCACTGACTCTTCGCATAATCTCTTCTTCATAGAGCATGGTCGCTGACTCTTCGCATATCCACTTCTTCATAGCGCATGGTCGCTGACTCTTCGCATAACCATTTCTTCATAGCGCATGGTCGCTGACACTTCGCATAATCACTTCTTCATAGCACATGGTCGCTGACACTTCGCATAATCACTTCTTCATGGCGCATGGTCGCTGACACTTCGCATAATCTCTTCTTCATAGCGCATGGTCGCTGACACTTCGCATAATAACTTCTACATGGCGCATGGTTGCTGAAACTTCGCATATTCACTTCTTCATAGCGCATGGTCGCTGACCCTTCGCATAAGCACTTCTTCATAGCGCATGTTCTTTGACACTTGTCATATTCACTTCATCATAGCGCATGGTGGCTGACACTTCCCATATTCACTTCATCATAGCGCATGGTCGCTGACACTTCGCATAATCACTTCTTGATAGCGCATGGTCGCTGACACTTCGCATAATCACTTCTTCATAGCGCATGGTCTCTGACTCTTCGCATAACCACTACTTCATAGCGCATGTTCTTTGACACTTGTCATATTCACTTCATCATAGCGCATGGTGGCTGACACTTCCCATATTCACTTCATCATAGCGCATGGTGGCTGACACTTCGCATAATCACTTCTTGATAGCGCATGGTCGCTGACACTTCGCATAATCACTTCTTCATAGCGCATGGTCGCTGACTCTTCGCATAACCACTTCTTCATAGCGCATGGGCACTGACTCTTCGCATAACCACTTCTTCATAGCGCATGGTCGCTGACTCTTTGCATAACCACTTCTTCATATCGCATGGTCGCTGACTCTTCGCATAATCACTTCTTCATAGCACATGGTCGCTGACTCTTCGCATAATCACTTCTTCATAGCGCATGGTCGCTGACTCTTCGCATAAGCACTTCCTCATAGCGCATCGTCGCTGACTCTTCGCATAATCACTTCTTCATAGCGATTGGTCGCTGAAACATCGCATAATCACTTCTTCATTGCGCATGGTCGCTGACTCTTCGCATAACCACTTCTTCATAGCGCATGGTCGCTGACACTTCGCATAATCACTTCTTCATAGCGCATGGTCGCTGACACTTTGCATAATCACTTCTTCATGGCGCATGGTCGCTGACACTTCGCATAACAACTTCTTCATAGCGCATGGTCGCTGACTCATCGCATAATCTCTTCTTCATAGCGCATGGTCGCTGACACTTCGCATAATCACTTCTTCATGGCGTATGGTCGCTGACACTTCACATAACCAGTTCTTCATAGCGCATGGTCGCTGACTCTTCGCATAACCACTTCTTCATAGCGCATGATCGCTGACTCTTCGCATAAGCACTTCCTCATAGCGCATCGTCGCTGACTCTTCGCATAATCACTTCTTCATAGCGATTGGTCGCTGAAACTTCGCATAATCACTTCTTCATTGCGCATGGTCGCTGACTCTTCGCATAACCACTTCTTCATAACGCATGGTCGCTGACACTTCGCATAATCACTTCTTCATAGCGCATGGTCGCTGACACTTCGCATAAAAACTTCTTCATAGCGCATGGTCGCTGACTCATCGCATAATCTCTTCTTCATAGCGCATGGTCGCTGACACTTCACATAATCACTTCTTCATAGCGTATGGTCGCTGACACTTCACATAACCAGTTCTTCATAGCGCATGGTCGCTGACTCTTCGCATAATCACTTCTTCATAGCGCATGGTCATTGACACTTCGCATATTCACTTCTTCATAGCGCATGGTCGCTGACTCTTCGCATAATCACTTCTTCATAGCGCATGGTCGCTGACACTTCGCATAATCACTTCTTCATTGCGCATGGTCGCTCAAACTTCGCATAATCACTTCTTCATAGCGCATGGTCACTGACACTTCGAATAACCACTTCTTCATAGCGCATGGTCGCTGAAACTTCGCATAATCACTTCTTCATGGCGCATGGTCGCTGACACTTCGCATAACACCTTCTTCATAGCGCATGGTCTCTGACTCTTCGCATAATCTCTTCTTCATAGCTCATGGTCGCTGACTCTTCGCATATCCACTTCTTCATAGCGCATGGTCGCTGACTCTTCGCATAACCATTTCTTCATAGCGCATGGTCGCTGACACTTCGCATAATCACTTCTTCATAGCGCATGGTCGCTGACACTTCGCATAATCACTTCTTCATGGCGCATGGTCGCTGACACTTCGCATAATCTCTTCTTCATAGCGCATGGTCGCTGACACTTCGCATAATAACTTCTTCATGGCGCATGGTCGCTGACACTTCGCATAACCTTTTCCTCATAGCGCATGGTCGCTGACTCTTCGCATAATCTCTTCTTCATAGCGCATGGTCGCTGACTCTTCGTATAACCACTTCATCATAGCGCATGGTCGCCGACTCTTCGCATAACAACTTCTTCATAGCGCATGGTCGCTGACACTTCGCATAATCACTTCTTCATAGCGCATGGTCGCTGACTCTTCGCATAATCTCTTCTTCATAGCGCATGGTCGCTGACACTCCGCATAAACACTTCTTCATAGCGCATGGTCGCTGACACTTCGCATAACCACTTCTTCATAGCGCATGGTCGCTGACACTTCGCATAATCACTTCTTCATGGCGCATGGTCGTTGACACCTCGCATAACCACTTCTTCATAGCGCATGGTCGCTGACTCTTCGCATAATCTCTTCTTCATAGCGCATGGTCGCTGACTCTTCGCATAACCACTTCTTCATAGAACATGGTCGCTGACACTTGGCATAATCACTTCTTCATAGCGCATGGTCGCTGACACTTCGCATAATCACTTCTTCATGGCGCATGGTTGCTGACACTTCGCATAACCACTTCTTCATAGCGCATGGTCGCTGACTCTTCGCATAATCTCTTCTTCATAGCGCATGGTCGCTGACACTCCGCATAATCATTTCTTCATAGCGCATGGTCGCTGACACTTCGCATAACCAGTTCTTCATAGCGCATGGTCACTGAATCTTCGCATAATCACTTCTTCATATCGCATGGTCGCTGACAATTCGCATAACCACTTCTTCATAGCGCATGGTCGCTGACACTTCGCATAACCATTTCTTCATAGCGCATGGTCGCTGACACTTCGCATAATCACTTCTTCATAGCGCATGGACGCTGAAACTTCGCATATTCACTTCTTCATAGCGCATGGTCGCTGACTCTTCGCATAATCACTTCTTCATGGCGCATGGTCGCTGACTCTTCACATAACAACTTCTTCATAGCGCATGGACGCTGACTCTTCGCATAACCACTTCTTCATAGCGCAAGGTCGCTGACACTTCGCATAATCACTTCTTAATAGCACATGGTCGCTGACACTTCGCATAACCACTTCTTCATAGCGCATGGTCGCTGACTCTTCGCATAACCAGTTCTTCATAGCGCATGGTCGCTGACTCTTCGCATAATCACTTCTTCATATCGCATGGTCGCTGACTCTTCGCATAACCACTTCTTCATAGCGCATGGCCGCTGACACTTCGCATAATCACTTCTTCATAGCGAATGGTCGCTGACAATTCGCATAATCACTTCTTCATGGCGCATGGTCGCTGACACTTCGCATAACCACTTCTTCATAGCGCATGGTCGCTGACACCGCATAATCACTTCTTGATAGCGCATGGTCGCAGACACTTCGCATAATCACTTCTTCATAGCGCATGGTCGCTGACTCTTCGCATAACCACTTCTTCATAGCGCATGTTCTTTGACACTTGTCATATTCACTTCATCATAGCGCATGGTGGCTGACACTTCCCATATTCACTTCATCATAGCGCATGGTCGCTGACACTTCGCATAATCACTTCTTCATAGCGCATGGTCGCTGACTCTTCGCATAACCACTTCTTCATAGCGCATGGGCACTGACTCTTCGCATAACCACTTCTTCATAGCGCATGGTCGCTGACTCTTCGCATAATCACTTCTTCATAGCACATGGTCGCTGACTCTTCGCATAATCACTTCTTCATAGCGCATGGTCGCTGACTCTTCCCATAAGCACTTCCTCATAGCGTATCGTCGCTGACTCTTCGCATAATCACTTCTTCATAGCGATTGGTCGCTGAAACTTCGCATAATCACTTCTTCATTGCGCATGGTCGCTGACTCTTCGCATAACCACTTCTTCATAGCGCATGGTCGCTGACACTTCGCATAATCACTTCTTCATAGCGCATGGTCGCTGACACTTTGCATAATCACTTCTTCATGGCGCATGGTCGCTGACACTTCGCATAACAACTTCTTCATAGCGCATGGTCGCTGACTCATCGCATAATCTCTTCTTCATAGCGCATGGTCGCTGACACTTCGCATAATCACTTCTTCATAGCGTATGGTCGCTGACACTTCACATAACCAGTTCTTCATAGCGCATGGTCGCTGACTCTTCGCATAACCACTTCTTCATAGCGCATGATCGCTGACTCTTCGCATAAGCACTTCCTCATAGCGCATCGTCGCTGACTCTTCGCATAATCACTTCTTCATAGCGATTGGTCGCTGAAACTTCGCATAATCACTTCTTCATTGCGCATGGTCGCTGACTCTTCGCATAACCACTTCTTCTTAGCGCATGGTCGCTGATACTTCGCATAATCACTTCTTCATAGCGCATGGTCGCTGACTCTTCGCATAACCACTTCTTCATAGCGCATGGGCACTGACTCTTCGCATAACCACTTCTTCATAGCGCATGGTCGCTGACTCATTGCATAACCACTTCTTCATAGCGCATGGTCGCTGACTCTTCGCATAATCACTTCTTCATAGCACATGGTCGCTGACTTTTCGCATAATCACTTCTTCATAGCGCATGGTCGCTGACTCTTCGCATAAGCACTTCCTCATAGCGCATCGTCGCTGACTCATCGCATAATCTCTTCTTCATAGCGCATGGTCTCTGACACTTCGCATAATCACTTCTTCATAGCGTATGGTCGCTGACACTTCACATAACCAGTTCTTCATAGCGCATGGTCGTTGACTCTTCGCATAATCACTTCTTCATAGCGCATGGTCATTGACACTTCGCTTATTCACTTCTTCATAGCGCATGGTCGCTGACTCTTCGCATAATCACTTCTTCATAGCGCAAGGTCGCTGACACTTCGCATAATCACTTCTTCATAGCGCATGGTCGCTCAAACTTCGCATAATCACTTCTTCATAGCGCATGGTCGCTGACTCTTCGCATAAGCACTTCCTCATAGCGCATCGTCGCTGACTCTTCGCATAATCACTTCTTCATAGCGATTGGTCGCTGACTCATCGCATAATCTCTTCTTCATAGCGCATGGTAGCTGACACTTCGCATAATCACTTCTTCATGGCGTATGGTCGCTGACACTTCACATAACCAGTTCTTCATAGCGTATGGTCGCTGACTCTTCGCATAACCACTTCTTCATAGCGCATGATCGCTGACTCTTCGCATAAGCACTTCCTCATAGCGCATCGTCGCTGACTCTTCGCATAATCACTTCTTCATAGCGATTGGTCGCTGAAACTTCGCATAATCACTTCTTCATTGCGCATGGTCGCTGACTCTTCGCATAACCACTTCTTCATAGCGCATGGTCGCTGACACTTCGCATAATCACTTCTTCATAGCGCATGGTCGCGGACACTTCGCATAATCACTTCTTCATGGCGCATGGTCGCTGACACTTCGCATAAAAACTTCTTCATAGCGCATGGTCGCTGACTCATCGCATAATCTCTTCTTCATAGCGCATGGTCGCTGACACTTCGCATAATCACTTCTTCATAGCGCATGGTCGCTGACTCTTCGCATAACCACTTCTTCATAGCGCATGTTCTTTGACACTTGTCATATTCACTTCATCATAGCGCATGGTGGCTGACACTTCCCATATTCACTTCATCATAGCGCATGGTCGCTGACACTTCGCATAATCACTTCTTCATAGCGCATGGTCGCTGACTCTTCGCATAACCACTTCTTCATAGCGCATGGGCACTGACTCTTCGCATAACCACTTCTTCATAGCGCATGGTCGCTGACTCTTCGCATAATCACTTCTTCATAGCACATGGTCGCTGACTCTTCGCATAATCACTTCTTCATAGCGCATGGTCGCTGACTCTTCGCATAAGCACTTCCTCATAGCGTATCGTCGCTGACTCTTCGCATAATCACTTCTTCATAGCGATTGGTCGCTGAAACTTCGCATAATCACTTCTTCATTGCGCATGGTCGCTGACTCTTCGCATAACCACTTCTTCATAGCGCATGGTCGCTGACACTTCGCATAATCACTTCTTCATAGCGCATGGTCGCTGACACTTTGCATAATCACTTCTTCATGGCGCATGGTCGCTGACACTTCGCATAACAACTTCTTCATAGCGCATGGTCGCTGACTCATCGCATAATCTCTTCTTCATAACGCATGGTCGCTGAAACTTCGCATAATCACTTCTTCATAGCGTATGGTCGCTGACACTTCACATAACCAGTTCTTCATAGCGCATGGTCGCTGACTCTTCGCATAACCACTTCTTCATAGCGCATGATCGCTGACTCTTCGCATAAGCACTTCCTCATAGCGCATCGTCGCTGACTCTTCGCATAATCACTTCTTCATAGCGATTGGTCGCTGAAACTTCGCATAATCACTTCTTCATTGCACATGGTCGCTGACTCTTCGCATAACCACTTCTTCATAGCGCATGGTCGCTGACTCTTCGCATAACCATTTCTTCATAGCGCATGGTCGCTGACACTTCGCATAATCACTTCTTCATAGCGCATGGTCGCTGACACTTCGCATAATCACTTCTTCATGGCGCATGGTCGCTGACACTTCGCATAATCTCTTCTTCATAGCGCATGGTCGCTGACACTTCGCATAATAACTTCTTCATGGCGCATGGTCGCTGACACTTCGCATAACCTTTTCCTCATAGCGCATGGTCGCTGACTCTTCGCATAATCTCTTCTTCATAGCGCATGGTCGCTGACTCTTCGTATAACCACTTCATCATAGCGCATGGTCGCCGACTCTTCGCATAACAACTTCTTCATAGCGCATGGTCGCTGACACTTCGCATAATCACTTCTTCATAGCGCATGGTCGCTGACTCTTCGCATAATCTCTTCTTCATAGCGCATGGTCGCTGACACTCCGCATAAACACTTCTTCATAGCGCATGGTCGCTGACACTTCGCATAACCACTTCTTCATAGCGCATGGTCGCTGACACTTCGCATAATCACTTCTTCATGGCGCATGGTCGTTGACACCTCGCATAACCACTTCTTCATAGCGCATGGTCGCTGACTCTTCGCATAATCTCTTCTTCATAGCGCATGGTCGCTGACTCTTCGCATAACCACTTCTTCATAGAACATGGTCGCTGACACTTGGCATAATCACTTCTTCATAGCGCATGGTCGCTGACACTTCGCATAATCACTTCATCATGGCGCATGGTTGCTGACACTTCGCATAACCACTTCTTCATAGCGCATGGTCGCTGACTCTTCGCATAATCTCTTCTTCATAGCGCATGGTCGCTGACACTCCGCATAATCATTTCTTCATAGCGCATGGTCGCTGACACTTCGCATAACCAGTTCTTCATAGCGCATGGTCACTGAATCTTCGCATAATCACTTCTTCATATCGCATGGTCGCTGACAATTCGCATAACCACTTCTTCATAGCGCATGGTCGCTGACACTTCGCATAACCATTTCTTCATAGCGCATGGTCGCTGACACTTCGCATAATCACTTCTTCATAGCGCATGGACGCTGAAACTTCGCATATTCACTTCTTCATAGCGCATGGTCGCTGACTCTTCGCATAATCACTTCTTCATGGCGCATGGTCGCTGACTCTTCACATAACAACTCCTTCATAGCGCATGGACGCTGACTCTTCGCATAACCACTTCTTCATAGCGCAAGGTCGCTGACACTTCGCATAATCACTTCTTAATAGCACATGGTCGCTGACACTTCGCATAACCACTTCTTCATAGCGCATGGTCGCTGACTCTTCGCATAACCAGTTCTTCATAGCGCATGGTCGCTGACTCTTCGCATAATCACTTCTTCATATCGCATGGTCGCTGACTCTTCGCATAACCACTTCTTCATAGCGCATGGCCGCTGACACTTCGCATAATCACTTCTTCATAGCGAATGGTCGCTGACAATTCGCATAATCACTTCTTCATGGCGCATGGTCGCTGACACTTCGCATAACCACTTCTTCATAGCGCATGGTCGCTGACACCGCATAATCACTTCTTGATAGCGCATGGTCGCTGACACTTCGCATAATCACTTCTTCATAGCGCATGGTCGCTGACTCTTCGCATAACCACTTCTTCATAGCGCATGTTCTTTGACACTTGTCATATTCACTTCATCATAGCGCATGGTGGCTGACACTTCCCATATTCACTTCATCATAGCGCATGGTCGCTGACACTTCGCATAATCACTTCTTCATAGCGCATGGTCGCTGACTCTTCGCATAACCACTTCTTCATAGCGCATGGGCACTGACTCTTCGCATAACCACTTCTTCATAGCGCATGGTCGCTGACTCTTCGCATAATCACTTCTTCATAGCACATGGTCGCTGACTCTTCGCATAATCACTTCTTCATAGCGCATGGTCGCTGACTCTTCCCATAAGCACTTCCTCATAGCGTATCGTCGCTGACTCTTCGCATAATCACTTCTTCATAGCGATTGGTCGCTGAAACTTCGCATAATCACTTCTTCATTGCGCATGGTCGCTGACTCTTCGCATAACCACTTCTTCATAGCGCATGGTCGCTGACACTTCGCATAATCACTTCTTCATAGCGCATGGTCGCTGACACTTTGCATAATCACTTCTTCATGGCGCATGGTCGCTGACACTTCGCATAACAACTTCTTCATAGCGCATGGTCGCTGACTCATCGCATAATCTCTTCTTCATAGCGCATGGTCGCTGACACTTCGCATAATCACTTCTTCATAGCGTATGGTCGCTGACACTTCACATAACCAGTTCTTCATAGCGCATGGTCGCTGACTCTTCGCATAACCACTTCTTCATAGCGCATGATCGCTGACTCTTCGCATAAGCACTTCCTCATAGCGCATCGTCGCTGACTCTTCGCATAATCACTTCTTCATAGCGATTGGTCGCTGAAACTTCGCATAATCACTTCTTCATTGCGCATGGTCGCTGACTCTTCGCATAACCACTTCTTCTTAGCGCATGGTCGCTGATACTTCGCATAATCACTTCTTCATAGCGCATGGTCGCTGACTCTTCGCATAACCACTTCTTCATAGCGCATGGGCACTGACTCTTCGCATAACCACTTCTTCATAGCGCATGGTCGCTGACTCATTGCATAACCACTTCTTCATAGCGCATGGTCGCTGACTCTTCGCATAATCACTTCTTCATAGCACATGGTCGCTGACTCTTCGCATAATCACTTCTTCATAGCGCATGGTCGCTGACTCTTCGCATAAGCACTTCCTCATAGCGCATCGTCGCTGACTCATCGCATAATCTCTTCTTCATAGCGCATGGTCTCTGACACTTCGCATAATCACTTCTTCATAGCGTATGGTCGCTGACACTTCACATAACCAGTTCTTCATAGCGCATGGTCGTTGACTCTTCGCATAATCACTTCTTCATAGCGCATGGTCATTGACACTTCGCTTATTCACTTCTTCATAGCGCATGGTCGCTGACTCTTCGCATAATCACTTCTTCATAGCGCAAGGTCGCTGACACTTCGCATAATCACTTCTTCATAGCGCATGGTCGCTCAAACTTCGCATAATCACTTCTTCATAGCGCATGGTCGCTGACTCTTCGCATAAGCACTTCCTCATAGCGCATCGTCGCTGACTCTTCGCATAATCACTTCTTCATAGCGATTGGTCGCTGACTCATCGCATAATCTCTTCTTCATAGCGCATGGTAGCTGACACTTCGCATAATCACTTCTTCATGGCGTATGGTCGCTGACACTTCACATAACCAGTTCTTCATAGCGTATGGTCGCTGACTCTTCGCATAACCACTTCTTCATAGCGCATGATCGCTGACTCTTCGCATAAGCACTTCCTCATAGCGCATCGTCGCTGACTCTTCGCATAATCACTTCTTCATAGCGATTGGTCGCTGAAACTTCGCATAATCACTTCTTCATTGCGCATGGTCGCTGACTCTTCGCATAACCACTTCTTCATAGCGCATGGTCGCTGACACTTCGCATAATCACTTCTTCATAGCGCATGGTCGCGGACACTTCGCATAATCACTTCTTCATGGCGCATGGTCGCTGACACTTCGCATAAAAACTTCTTCATAGCGCATGGTCGCTGACTCATCGCATAATCTCTTCTTCATAGCGCATGGTCGCTGACACTTCGCATAATCACTTCTTCATAGCGCATGGTCGCTGACTCTTCGCATAACCACTTCTTCATAGCGCATGTTCTTTGACACTTGTCATATTCACTTCATCATAGCGCATGGTGGCTGACACTTCCCATATTCACTTCATCATAGCGCATGGTCGCTGACACTTCGCATAATCACTTCTTCATAGCGCATGGTCGCTGACTCTTCGCATAACCACTTCTTCATAGCGCATGGGCACTGACTCTTCGCATAACCACTTCTTCATAGCGCATGGTCGCTGACTCTTCGCATAATCACTTCTTCATAGCACATGGTCGCTGACTCTTCGCATAATCACTTCTTCATAGCGCATGGTCGCTGACTCTTCGCATAAGCACTTCCTCATAGCGTATCGTCGCTGACTCTTCGCATAATCACTTCTTCATAGCGATTGGTCGCTGAAACTTCGCATAATCACTTCTTCATTGCGCATGGTCGCTGACTCTTCGCATAACCACTTCTTCATAGCGCATGGTCGCTGACACTTCGCATAATCACTTCTTCATAGCGCATGGTCGCTGACACTTTGCATAATCACTTCTTCATGGCGCATGGTCGCTGACACTTCGCATAACAACTTCTTCATAGCGCATGGTCGCTGACTCATCGCATAATCTCTTCTTCATAACGCATGGTCGCTGAAACTTCGCATAATCACTTCTTCATAGCGTATGGTCGCTGACACTTCACATAACCAGTTCTTCATAGCGCATGGTCGCTGACTCTTCGCATAACCACTTCTTCATAGCGCATGATCGCTGACTCTTCGCATAAGCACTTCCTCATAGCGCATCGTCGCTGACTCTTCGCATAATCACTTCTTCATAGCGATTGGTCGCTGAAACTTCGCATAATCACTTCTTCATTGCACATGGTCGCTGACTCTTCGCATAACCACTTCTTCATAGCGCATGGTCGCTGATACTTCGCATAATCACTTCTTCATAGCGCATGGTCGCTGACTCTTCGCATAACCACTTCTTCATAGCGCATGGGCACTGACTCTTCGCATAACCACTTCTTCATAGCGCATGGTCGCTGACTCATTGCATAACCACTTCTTCATAGCGCATGGTCGCTGACTCTTCGCATAATCACTTCTTCATAGCACATGGTCGCTGACTCTTCGCATAATCACTTCTTCATAGCGCATGGTCGCTGACTCTTCGCATAAGCACTTCCTCATAGCGCATCGTCGCTGACTCATCGCATAATCTCTTCTTCATAGCGCACGGTCTCTGACACTTCGCATAATCCCTTCTTCATTGCGTATGGTCGCTGACACTTCACATAACCAGTTCTTCATAGCGCATGGTCGTTGACTCTTCGCATAATCACTTCTTCATAGCGCATGGTCATTGACACTTCGCTTATTCACTTCTTCATAGCGCATGGTCGCTGACTCTTCGCATAATCACTTCTTCATAGCGCAAGGTCGCTGACACTTCGCATAATCACTTCTTCATAGCGCATGGTCGCTCAAACTTCGCATAATCACTTCTTCATAGCGCATGGTCGCTGACTCTTCGCATAAGCACTTCCTCATAGCGCATCGTCGCTGACTCTTCGCATAATCACTTCTTCATAGCGATTGGTCGCTGACTCATCGCATAATCTCTTCTTCATAGCGCATGGTCGCTGACACTTCGCATAATCACTTCTTCATGGCGTATGGTCGCTGACACTTCACATAACCAGTTCTTCATAGCGCATGGTCGCTGACTCTTCGCATAACCACTTCTTCATAGCGCATGATCGCTGACTCTTCGCATAAGCACTTCCTCATAGCGCATCGTCGCTGACTCTTCGCATAATCACTTCTTCATAGCGATTGGTCGCTGAAACTTCGCATAATCACTTCTTCATTGCGCATGGTCGCTGACTCTTCGCATAACCACTTCTTCATAGCGCATGGTCGCTGACACTTCGCATAATCACTTCTTCATAGCGCATGGTCGCGGACACTTCGCATAATCACTTCTTCATGGCGCATGGTCGCTGACACTTCGCATAAAAACTTCTTCATAGCGCATGGTCGCTGACTCATCGCATAATCTCTTCTTCATAGCGCATGGTCGCTGACACTTCGCATAATCACTTCTTCATAGCGTATGGTCGCTGACACTTCACATAACCAGTTCTTCATAGCGCATGGTCGCTGACTCTTCGCATAATCACTTCATCATAGCGCATGGTCATTGACACTTCGCAAATTCACTTCTTCATAGCGCATGGTCGCTGACTCTTCGCATAATCACTTCTTCATAGCGCATGGTCGCTGACACTTCACAAAATCACTTCTTCATTGCGCATGGTCGCTCAAACTTCGCATAATCACTTCTTCATAGCGCATGGTCGCTGACACTTCGAATAACCACTTCTTCATAGCGCATGGTCGCATAAACTTCGCATAATCACTTCTTCATGGCGCATGGTCGCTGACACTTCGCATAACACCTTCTTCATAGCGCATGGTCGCTGACTCTTCGCATAATCTCTTCTTCATAGCGCATGGTCGCTGACTCTTCGCATATCCACTTCTTCATAGCGCATGGTCGCTGACTCTTCGCATAACCATTTCTTCATAGCGCATGGTCGCTGACACTTCGCATAATCACTTCTTCATAGCGCATGGTCGCTGACACTTCGCATAATCACTTCTTCATGGCGCAGGGTCGCTGACACTTCGCATAATCTCTTCTTCATAGCGCATGGTCGCTGACACTTCGCATAATAACTTCTTCATGGCGCATGGTCGCTGACACTTCGCATAACCTTTTCCTCATAGCGCATGGTCGCTGACTCTTCGCATAATCTCTTCTTCATAGCGCATGGTCGCTGACTCTTCGTATAACCACTTCATCATAGCGCATGGTCGCCGACTCTTCGCATAACAACATCTTCATAGCGCATGGTCGCTGACACTTCGCATAACCATTTCTTCATAGCGCATGGTCGCTGACACTTCGCATAATCACTTCTTCATAGCGCATGGACGCTGAAACTTCGCATATTCACTTCTTCATAGCGCATGGTCGCTGACTCTTCGCATAATCACTTCTTCATGGCGCATGGTCGCTGACTCTTCGCATAACAACTTCTTCATAGCGCATGGTCGCTGACTCTTCGCATAACCACTTCTTCATAGCGCAAGGTCGCTGACACTTCGCATAATCACTTCTTAATAGCACATGGTCGCTGACACTTCGCATAACCACTTCTTCATAGCGCATGGTCGCTGACTCTTCGCATAACCACTTCTTCATAGCGCATGGTCGCTGACTCTTCGCATAATCACTTCTTCATATCGCATGGTCGCTGACTCTTCGCATAACCACTTCTTCATAGCGCATGGCCGCTGACACTTCGCATAATCACTTCTTCATAGCGAATGTTCGCTGACAATTCGCATAATCACTTCTTCATGGCGCATGGTCGCTGACACTTCGCATAACCACTTCTTCATAGCGCATGGTCGCTGACACCGCATAATCACTTCTTCATGGCGCATGGTCGCTGACACTTCGCATAATCTCTTCTTCATAGCGCATGGTCGCTGACACTTCGCATAATCACTTCTTCATGGCGCATGGTCGCTGACACTTCGCATAACCACTTCTTCATGGCGCATGGCGCTGACACTTCGCATAATCTCTTCTTCATAGCGCATGGTCGCTGACACTTCGCATAATCACTTCTTCATGGCGCATGGTCTCTGACAATTCGCATAATCACTTCCTCATAGCGCATGGTCGCTGACTCTTCGCATAATCTCTTCTTCATAGCGTATGGTCGCTGACTCTTCGCATAACCACTTCTTCATAGCGCATGGTCGCTGATTCTTCGCATAACCACTTCTTCATAGCGCATGGTCGCTGACACTTCGCATAATCACTTCTTCATAGCGCATGGTCACTGACTCTTCGCATAATCTCTTCTTCATAGCGCATGGTCGCTCAAACTCCGCATAAACACTTCTTCATAGCACATGGTCGCTGACACTTCGCATAACCATTCCTTCATAACACATGGTCGCTGAATCTTCGCATAATCCCTTCTTCATAGCGCATGGTCGCTGACACTTCGCATAACCACTTCTTCATAGCGCATGGTCGCTGACACTTCGCATAACCACTTCTTCATAGCGCATGGTCGCTGAATCTTCGCATCATCACATCTTCATAGCAGATGGTCGCTGACACTTCGCATAACCACTTCTTCATAGCGGATGGTCGCTGACTCTTCGCATAATCTCTTCTTCATAGCGCATGTTCGCTGACTCTTCGCATAACCACTTCTTCATAGCGCATGGTCGCTGACTCTTCGCATAACCACTTCTTCCCAGCGCATGGTCGCTGACACTTCGCATAATCACTTCTTCATAGCGCATGGTCGCTGACACTTCGCATAACCACTTCGTCGTAGCGCATGGTCGCTGAATCTTCGCATAATCCCTTCTTCATAGCGCATGGTCGCTGACACTTCGCATAACCAGTTGTTCATAGCGCATGGTCGCTGACACTTCGCATAATCACTTCTTCATAGCGCATGGTCGCTGACTCTTCGCATATTCACTTCTTCATAGCGCATGGTCGCTGACTCTTCGCATAATCACTTCTTCATAGCGCAAGGTCGCTGACACTTCGCATTATCACTACTTCATAGCGCATGGTCGCTCAAACTTCGCATAATCACTTCTTCATAGCGCATGGTAGCTGACACTTCGCAAAATCACTTCTTCATAGCGCATGGTCGCTGACACTTCGCATAATCACTTCTTCATAGCGCATGGTCGCTGAAACTTCGCATATTAACTTCTTCATAGCGCATGGTCGCTGACTCATCGCATAAGCACTTCTTCATAGCGCATGTTCTTTGACACTTGTCATATTCACTTCATCATAGCTCATGGTGGCTGACACTTCCCATATTCACTTCATCATAGCGCATGGTCGCTGACACTTCGCATAATCACTTCTTCATAGCGCATGGTCGCTGACACTTCTCATATTCACTTCCTCATAGGGCATCGTCGCTGACACTTCGCATAATCACTTCTTGATAGCGCATGGTCGCTGACACTTCGCATAATCACTTCTTCATAGCGCATGGTCGCTGACTCTTCGCATAACCACTTCTTCATAGCGCATGGTCGCTGACACTTCGCATAACCACTTCTTCGTAGCGCATGGTCGCTGACATTTCGCATAAACACTCCTTTCTAGCGCATGGTCGCTGACTCTTCGCATAATCACTTCTTCATAGCGCATGGTCGCTGACACTTCGCATATTCACTTCTCCATAGCGCATGGTCACTGACTCTTCGCATAATCACTTCTTCATGGCGCATGGTCGCTGACTCTTTGCATAACCACTTCTTCATAGCGCATGGTCGCTGACTCTTTGCATAACCACTTCTTCATAGCGCATGGTCGCTGACTATTCGCATAATCACTTCTTCATAGCACATGGTCGCTGACACTTCGCATAACCCCTTCTTCATAGCGCATGGTCGCTGACTCTTCGCATAACCACTTCTTCATAGCGCATGGTCGCTGATTCTTCGCATAAGCACTTCCTCATAGCGCATCGTCGCTGATTCTTCGCATAATCACTTCTTCATAGCGCATGGTCGCTGACACTTCGCATAATCACTTCTTCATTGCGCATGGTCACTGACTCTTCGCATAACCACTTCTTCATAGCGCATGGTCGCTGACACTTCGCATAATCACTTCTTCATAGCGCATGGTCGCTGACACTTCGCATAATCACTTCTTCATGGCGCATGGTCGCTGACTCTTCGCATAACCACTTCTTCATAGCGCATGGGCACTGACTCTTCGCATAGCCACTTCTTCATAGCGCATGGTCGCTGACTCTTTGCATAACCACTTCTTCATAGCGCATGGTCGCTGACTCTTTGCATAACCACTTCTTCATAGCGCATGGGCACTGACTCTTCGCATAACCACTTCTTCATAGCGCATGGTCGCTGACTCTTTGCATAACCACTTCTTCATAGCGCATGGTCGCTGACTCTTCGCATAATCACTTCTTCATAGCACATGGTCGCTGACTCATCGCATAATCACTTCTTCATAGCGCATGGTCGCTGACTTTTCGCATAAGCACTTCCTCATAGCGCATCGTCGCTGACTCTTCGCATAATCACTTCTTCATAGCGATTGGTCGCTGAAACTTCGCATAATCACTTCTTCATTGCGCATGGTCGCTGACTCTTCGCATAACCACTTCTTCATAGCGCATGGTCGCTGACACTTCGCATAATCACTTCTTCATAGCGCATGGTCGCTGACACTTTGCATAATCACTTCTTCATGGCGCATGGTCGCTGACACTTCGCATAACAACTTCTTCATAGCGCATGGTCGCTGACTCATCGCATAATCTCTTCTTCATAGCGCATGTTCTTTGACACTTGTCATATTCACTTCATCATAGCTCATGGTGGCTGACACTTCCCATATTCACTTCATCAAAGCGCATGGTCGCTGACACTTCGCATAATCACTTCTTCATAGCGCATGGTCGCTGACACTTCTCATATTCACTTCCTCATAGGGCATCGTCGCTGACACTTCGCATAATCACTTCTTGATAGCGCATGGTCGCTGACACTTCGCATAATCACTTCTTCATAGCGCATGGTCGCTGACTCTTCGCATAACCACTTCTTCATAGCGCATGGTCGCTGTCACTTCGCATAACCACTTCTTCGTAGCGCATGGTCGCTGACATTTCGCATAAACACTCCTTTCTAGCGCATGGTCGCTGACTCTTCGCATAATCACTTCTTCATAGCGCATGGTCGCTGACACTTCGCATATTCACTTCTCCATAGCGCATGGTCACTGACTCTTCGCATAATCACTTCTTCATGGCGCATGGTCGCTGACATTTTGCATAACCACTTCTTCATAGCGCATGGTCGCTGACTCTTTGCATAACCACTTCTTCATAGCGCATGGTCGCTGACTATTCGCATAATCACTTCTTCATAGCACATGGTCGCTGACACTTCGCATAACCCCTTCTTCATAGCGCATGGTCGCTGACTCTTCGCATAACCACTTCTTCATAGCGCATGGTCGCTGATTCTTCGCATAAGCACTTCCTCATAGCGCATCGTCGCTGATTCTTCGCATAATCACTTCTTCATAGCGCATGGTCGCTGACACTTCGCATAATCACTTCTTCATTGCGCATGGTCACTGACTCTTCGCATAACCACTTCTTCATAGCGCATGGTCGCTGACACTTCGCATAATCACTTCTTCATAGCGCATGGTCGCTGACACTTCGCATAATCACTTCTTCATGGCGCATGGTCGCTGACTCTTCGCGTAACCACTTCTTCATAGCGCATGGGCACTGACTCTTCGCATAACCACTTCTTCATAGTGCATGGTCGCTGACTCTTTGCATAACCACTTCTTCATAGCGCATGGTCGCTGACTCTTTGCATAACCACTTCTTCATAGCGCATGGGCACTGACTCTTCGCATAACCACTTCTTCATAGCGCATGGTCGCTGACTCTTTGCATAACCACTTCTTCATAGCGCATGGTCGCTGACTCTTCGCATAATCACTTCTTCATAGCACATGGTCGCTGACTCATCGCATAATCACTTCTTCATAGCGCATGGTCGCTGACTTTTCGCATAAGCACTTCCTCATAGCGCATCGTCGCTGACTCTTCGCATAATCACTTCTTCATAGCGATTGGTCGCTGAAACTTCGCATAATCACTTCTTCATTGCGCATGGTCGCTGACTCTTCGCATAACCACTTCTTCATAGCGCATGGTCGCTGACACTTCGCATAATCACTTCTTCATAGCGCATGGTCGCTGACACTTTGCATAATCACTTCTTCATGGCGCATGGTCGCTGACACTTCGCATAACAACTTCTTCATAGCGCATGGTCGCTGACTCATCGCATAATCTCTTCTTCATAGCGCATGGTCGCTGACACTTCGCATAATCACTTCTTCATAGCGTATGGTCGCTGACACTTCACATAACCAGTTCTTCATAGCGCATGGTCGCTGACTCTTCGCATAACCACTTCTTCATAGCGCATGATCGCTGACTCTTCGCATAAGCACTCCCTCATAGCGCATCGTCGCTGACTCTTCGCATAATCACTTCTTCATAGCGATTGGTCACTGAAACTTCGCATAATCACTTCTTCATTGCGCATGGTCGCTGACTCTTCGCATAACCACTTCTTCATAGCGCATGGTCGCTGACTCTTTGCATAACCACTTCTTCATAGCGCATGGTCGCTGACCCTTCGCATAATCACTTCTTCATAGCACATGGTCGCTGACTCTTCGCATAACCGCTTCTTCATAGCGCATGGTCGCTGACTCTTTGCATAACCACTTCTTCATAGCGCATGGTCGCTGACTCTTCGCATAATCACTTCTTCATAGCACATGGTCGCTGACTCTTCGCATAATCACTTCTTCATAGCGCATGGTCGCTGACTCTTCGCATAAGCACTTCCTCATAGCGCATCGTCGCTGACTCATCGCATAATCTCTTTTTCATAGCGCGTGGTCGCTGACACTTCGCATAATCACTTCTTCATAGCGTATGGTCGCTGACACGTCACATAACCAGTTCTTCATAGCGCATGGTCGCTGACTCTTCGCATAATCACTTCTTCATAGCGCATGGGCATTGACACTTCGCTTATTCACTTCTTCATAGCGCATGGTCGCTGACTCTTAGCATAATCACTTCTTCATAGCGCAAGGTCGCTGACACTTCGCATAATCACTTCTTCATAGCGCATGGTCGCTCAAACTTCGCATAATCACTTCTTCATAGCGCATGGTCGCTGACACTTCGAATAACCAATTCTTCATAGCGCATGGTCGCTGAAACTTCGCATAATCACTTCTTCATGGCGCATGGTCGCTGACACTTCGCATAACACCTTCTTCATAGCGCATGGTCACTGACTCTTCGCATAATCTCTTCTTCATAGAGCATGGTCGCTGACTCTTCGCATATCCACTTCTTCATAGCGCATGGTCGCTGACTCTTCGCATAACCATTTCTTCATAGCGCATGGTCGCTGACACTTCGCATAATCACTTCTTCATAGCACATGGTCGCTGACACTTCGCATAATCACTTCTTCATGGCGCATGGTCGCTGACACTACGCATAATCTCTTCTTCATAGCGCATGGTCGCTGACACTTCGCATAATAACTTCTTCATGGCGCATGGTTGCTGAAACTTCGCATATTCACTTCTTCATAGCGCATGGTCGCTGACCCTTCGCATAAGCACTTCTTCATAGCGCATGTTCTTTGACACTTGTCATATTCACTTCATCATAGCGCATGGTGGCTGACACTTCCCATATTCACTTCATCATAGCGCATGGTCGCTGACACTTCGCATAATCACTGATTGATAGCGCATGGTCGCTGACACTTCGCATAATCACTTCTTCATAGCGCATGGTCTCTGACTCTTCGCATAACCACTACTTCATAGCGCATGTTCTTTGACACTTGTCATATTCACTTCATCATAGCGCATGGTGGCTGACACTTCCCATATTCACTTCATCATAGCGCATGGTGGCTGACACTTCGCATAATCACTTCTTGATAGCGCATGGTCGCTGACACTTCGCATAATCACTTCTTCATAGCGCATGGTCGCTGACTCTTCGCATAACCACTTCTTCATAGCGCATGGTCGCTGACTCTTTGCATAACCACTTCTTCATAGCGCATGGTCGCTGACTCTTCGCATAATCACTTCTTCATAGCACATGGTCGCTGACTCATCGCATAATCACTTCTTCATAGCGCATGGTCGCTGACTTTTCGCATAAGCACTTCCTCATAGCGCATCGTCGCTGACTCTTCGCATAATCACTTCTTCATAGCGATTGGTCGCTGAAACTTCGCATAATCACTTCTTCATTGCGCATGGTCGCTGACTCTTCGCATAACCACTTCTTCATAGCGCATGGTCGCTGACACTTCGCATAATCACTTCTTCATAGCGCATGGTCGCTGACACTTTGCATAATCACTTCTTCATGGCGCATGGTCGCTGACACTTCGCATAACAACTTCTTCATAGCGCATGGTCGCTGACTCATCGCATAATCTCTTCTTCATAGCGCATGGTCGCTGACACTTCGCATAATCACTTCTTCATAGCGTATGGTCGCTGACACTTCACATAACCAGTTCTTCATAGCGCATGGTCGCTGACTCTTCGCATAACCACTTCTTCATAGCGCATGATCGCTGACTCTTCGCATAAGCACTCCCTCATAGCGCATCGTCGCTGACTCTTCGCATAATCACTTCTTCATAGCGATTGGTCACTGAAACTTCGCATAATCACTTCTTCATTGCGCATGGTCGCTGACTCTTCGCATAACCACTTCTTCATAGCGCATGGTCGCTGACTCTTTGCATAACCACTTCTTCATAGCGCATGGTCGCTGACCCTTCGCATAATCACTTCTTCATAGCACATGGTCGCTGACTCTTCGCATAACCGCTTCTTCATAGCGCATGGTCGCTGACTCTTTGCATAACCACTTCTTCATAGCGCATGGTCGCTGACTCTTCGCATAATCACTTCTTCATAGCACATGGTCGCTGACTCTTCGCATAATCACTTCTTCATAGCGCATGGTCGCTGACTCTTCGCATAAGCACTTCCTCATAGCGCATCGTCGCTGACTCATCGCATAATCTCTTTTTCATAGCGCATGGTCGCTGACACTTCGCATAATCACTTCTTCATAGCGTATGGTCGCTGACACTTCACATAACCAGTTCTTCATAGCGCATGGTCGCTGACTCTTCGCATAATCACTTCTTCATAGCGCATGGGCATTGACACTTCGCTTATTCACTTCTTCATAGCGCATGGTCGCTGACTCTTAGCATAATCACTTCTTCATAGCGCAAGGTCGCTGACACTTCGCATAATCACTTCTTCATAGCGCATGGTCGCTCAAACTTCGCATAATCACTTCTTCATAGCGCATGGTCGCTGACACTTCGAATAACCAATTCTTCATAGCGCATGGTCGCTGAAACTTCGCATAATCACTTCTTCATGGCGCATGGTCGCTGACACTTCGCATAACACCTTCTTCATAGCGCATGGTCACTGACTCTTCGCATAATCTCTTCTTCATAGAGCATGGTCGCTGACTCTTCGCATATCCACTTCTTCATAGCGCATGGTCGCTGACTCTTCGCATAACCATTTCTTCATAGCGCATGGTCGCTGACACTTCGCATAATCACTTCTTCATAGCACATGGTCGCTGACACTTCGCATAATCACTTCTTCATGGCGCATGGTCGCTGACACTTCGCATAATCTCTTCTTCATAGCGCATGGTCGCTGACACTTCGCATAATAACTTCTTCATGGCGCATGGTTGCTGAAACTTCGCATATTCACTTCTTCATAGCGCATGGTCGCTGACCCTTCGCATAAGCACTTCTTCATAGCGCATGTTCTTTGACACTTGTCATATTCACTTCATCATAGCGCATGGTGGCTGACACTTCCCATATTCACTTCATCATAGCGCATGGTCGCTGACACTTCGCATAATCACTGATTGATAGCGCATGGTCGCTGACACTTCGCATAATCACTTCTTCATAGCGCATGGTCTCTGACTCTTCGCATAACCACTACTTCATAGCGCATGTTCTTTGACACTTGTCATATTCACTTCATCATAGCGCATGGTGGCTGACACTTCCCATATTCACTTCATCATAGCGCATGGTGGCTGACACTTCGCATAATCACTTCTTGATAGCGCATGGTCGCTGACACTTCGCATAATCACTTCTTCATAGCGCATGGTCGCTGACTCTTCGCATAACCACTTCTTCATAGCGCATGGGCACTGACTCTTCGCATAACCACTTCTTCATAGCGCATGGTCGCTGACTCTTTGCATAACCACTTCTTCATATCGCATGGTCGCTGACTCTTCGCATAATCACTTCTTCATAGCACATGGTCGCTGACTCTTCGCATAATCACTTCTTCATAGCGCATGGTCGCTGACTCTTCGCATAAGCACTTCCTCATAGCGCATCGTCGCTGACTCTTCGCATAATCACTTCTTCATAGCGATTGGTCGCTGAAACTTCGCATAATCACTTCTTCATTGCGCATGGTCGCTGACTCTTCGCATAACCACTTCTTCATAGCGCATGGTCGCTGACACTTCGCATAATCACTTCTTCATAGCGCATGGTCGCTGACACTTTGCATAATCACTTCTTCATGGCGCATGGTCGCTGACACTTCGCATAACAACTTCTTCATAGCGCATGGTCGCTGACTCATCGCATAATCTCTTCTTCATAGCGCATGGTCGCTGACACTTCGCATAATCACTTCTTCATGGCGTATGGTCGCTGACATTTCACATAACCAGTTCTTCATAGCGCAGGGTCGCTGACTCTTCGCATAACCACTTCTTCATAGCGCATGATCGCTGACTCTTCGCATAAGCACTTCCTCATAGCGCATCGTCGCTGACTCTTCGCATAATCACTTCTTCATAGCGATTGGTCGCTGAAACTTCGCATAATCACTTCTTCATTGCGCATGGTCGCTGACTCTTCGCATAATCTCTTCTTCATAGCGCATGGTCGCTGACTCTTCGCATAACCACTTCTTCATAGCGCATGGGCACTGACTCTTCGCATAACCACTTCTTCATAGCGCATGGTCGCTGACTCTTCGCATAATCACTTCTTCATAGCACATGGTCGCTGACTCTTCGCATAATCACTTCTTCATAGCGCATGGTCGCTGACTCTTCGCATAAGCACTTCCTCATAGCGTATCGTCGCTGACTCTTCGCATAATCACTTCTTCATAGCGATTGGTCGCTGAAACTTCGCATAATCACTTCTTCATTGCGCATGGTCGCTGACTCTTCGCATAACCACTTCTTCATAGCGCATGGTCGCTGACACTTCGCATAATCACTTCTTCATAGCGCATGGTCGCTGACACTTTGCATAATCACTTCTTCATGGCGCATGGTCGCTGACACTTCGCATAACAACTTCTTCATAGCGCATGGTCGCTGACTCATCGCATAATCTCTTCTTCATAACGCATGGTCGCTGACACTTCGCATAATCACTTCTTCATAGCGTATGGTCGCTGACACTTCACATAACCAGTTCTTCATAGCGCATGGTCGCTGACTCTTCGCATAACCACTTCTTCATAGCGCATGATCGCTGACTCTTCGCATAAGCACTTCCTCATAGCGCATCGTCGCTGACTCTTCGCATAATCACTTCTTCATAGCGATTGGTCGCTGAAACTTCGCATAATCACTTCTTCATTGCACATGGTCGCTGACTCTTCGCATAACCACTTCTTCATAGCGCATGGTCGCTGATACTTCGCATAATCACTTCTTCATAGCGCATGGTCGCTGACTCTTCGCATAACCACTTCTTCATAGCGCATGGGCACTGACTCTTCGCATAACCACTTCTTCATAGCGCATGGTCGCTGACTCATTGCATAACCACTTCTTCATAGCGCATGGTCGCTGACTCTTCGCATAATCACTTCTTCATAGCACATGGTCGCTGACTCTTCGCATAATCACTTCTTCATAGCGCATGGTTGCTGACTCTTCGCATAAGCACTTCCTCATAGCGCATCGTCGCTGACTCATCGCATAATCTCTTCTTCATAGCGCATGGTCTCTGACACTTCGCATAATCCCTTCTTCATGGCGTATGGTCGCTGACACTTCACATAACCAGTTCTTCATAGCGCATGGTCGTTGACTCTTCGCATAATCACTTCTTCATAGCGCATGGTCATTGACACTTCGCTTATTCACTTCTTCATAGCGCATGGTCGCTGACTCTTCGCATAATCTCTTCTTCATAGCGCAAGGTCGCTGACACTTCGCATAATCACTTCTTCATAGCGCATGGTCGCTCAAACTTCGCATAATCACTTCTTCATAGCGCATGGTCGCTGACTCTTCGCATAAGCACTTCCTCATAGCGCATCGTCGCTGACTCTTCGCATAATCACTTCTTCATAGCGATTGGTCGCTGACTCATCGCATAATCTCTTCTTCATAGCGCATGGTCGCTGACACTTCGCATAATCACTTCTTCATGGCGTATGGTCGCTGACACTTCACATAACCAGTTCTTCATAGCGCATGGTCGCTGACTCTTCGCATAACCACTTCTTCATAGCGCATGATCGCTGACTCTTCGCATAAGCACTTCCTCATAGCGCATCGTCGCTGACTCTTCGCATAATCACTTCTTCATAGCGATTGGTCGCTGAAACTTCGCATAATCACTTCTTCATTGCGCATGGTCGCTGACTCTTCGCATAACCACTTCTTCATAGCGCATGGTCGCTGACACTTCGCATAATCACTTCTTCATAGCGCATGGTCGCGGACACTTCGCATAATCACTTCTTCATGGCGCATGGTCGCTGACACTTCGCATAAAAACTTCTTCATAGCGCATGGTCGCTGACTCATCGCATAATCTCTTCTTCATAGCGCATGGTCGCTGACACTTCGCATAATCACTTCTTCATAGCGTATGGTCGCTGACACTTCACATAACCAGTTCTTCATAGCGCATGGTCGCTGACTCTTCGCATAATCACTTCTTCATAGCGCATGGTCATTGACACTTCGCAAATTCACTTCTTCATAGCGCATGGTCGCTGACTCTTCGCATAATCACTTCTTCATAGCGCATGGTCGCTGACACTTCGCATAATCACTTCTTCATTGCGCATGGTCGCTCAAACTTCGCATAATCACTTCTTCATAGCGCATGGTCGCTGACACTTCGAATAACCACTTCTTCATAGCGCATGGTCGCATAAACTTCGCATAATCACTTCTTCATGGCGCATGGTCGCTGACACTTCGCATTACACCTTCTTCATAGCGCATGGTCGCTCACTCTTCGCATATCCACTTCTTCATAGCGCATGGTCGCTGACTCTTCGCATAACCATTTCTTCATAGCGCATGGTCGCTGACACTTCGCATAATCACTTCTTCATAGCGCATGGTCGCTGACACTTCGCATAATCACTTCTTCATGGCGCAGGGTCGCTGACACTTCGCATAATCTCTTCTTCATAGCGCATGGTCGCTGACACTTCGCATAATAACTTCTTCATGGCGCATGGTCGCTGACACTTCGCATAACCTTTTCCTCATAGCGCATGGTCGCTGACTCTTCGCATAATCTCTTCTTCATAGCGCATGGTCGCTGACTCTTCGTATAACCACTTCATCATAGCGCATGGTCGCCGACTCTTCGCATAACAACTTCTTCATAGCGCATGGTCGCTGACACTTCGCATAACCATTTCTTCATAGCGCATGGTCGCTGACACTTCGCATAATCACTTCTTCATAGCGCATGGACGCTGAAACTTCGCATATTCACTTCTTCATAGCGCATGGTCGCTGACTCTTCGCATAATCACTTCTTCATGGCGCATGGTCGCTGACTCTTCGCATAACAACTTCTTCATAGCGCATGGTCGCTGACTCTTCGCATAACCACTTCTTCATAGCGCAAGGTCGCTGACACTTCGCATAATCACTTCTTAATAGCACATGGTCGCTGACACTTCGCATAACCACTTCTTCATAGCGCATGGTCGCTGACTCTTCGCATAACCACTTCTTCATAGCGCATGGTCGCTGACTCTTCGCATAATCACTTCTTCATATCGCATGGTCGCTGACTCTTCGCATAACCACTTCTTCATAGCGCATGGCCGCTGACACTTCGCATAATCACTTCTTCATAGCGAATGTTCGCTGACAATTCGCATAATCACTTCTTCATGGCGCATGGTCGCTGACACTTCGCATAACCACTTCTTCATAGCGCATGGTCGCTGACACCGCATAATCACTTCTTCATGGCGCATGGTCGCTGACACTTCGCATAATCTCTTCTTCATAGCGCATGGTCGCTGACACTTCGCATAATCACTTCTTCATGGCGCATGGTCGCTGACACTTCGCAAAACCACTTCTTCATGGCGCATGGTCGCTGACACTTCGCATAATCTCTTCTTCATAGCGCATGGTCGCTGACACTTCGCATAATCACTTCTTCATGGCGCATGGTCGCTGACAATTCGCATAATCACTTCCTCATAGCGCATGGTCGCTGACTCTTCGCATAATCTCTTCTTCATAGCGCATGGTCGCTGACTCTTCGCATAACCACTTCTTCATAGCGCATGGTCGCTGATTCTTCGCATAACCACTTCTTCATAGCGCATGGTCGCTGACACTTCGCATAATCACTTCTTCATAGCGCATGGTCACTGACTCTTCGCATAATCTCTTCTTCATAGCGCATGGTCGCTCAAACTCCGCATAAACACTTCTTCATAGCACATGGTCGCTGACACTTCGCATAACCATTCCTTCATAGCACATGGTCGCTGAATCTTCGCATAATCCCTTCTTCATAGCGCATGGTCGCTGACACTTCGCATAACCACTTCTTCATAGCGCATGGTCGCTGACACTTCGCATAACTACTTCTTCATAGCGCATGGTCGCTGAATCTTCGCATCATCACATCTTCATAGCAGATGGTCGCTGACACTTCGCATAACCACTACTTCATAGCGGATGGTCGCTGACTCTTCGCATAATCTCTTCTTCATAGCGCATGTTCGCTGACTCTTCGCATAACCACTTCTTCATAGCGCATGGTCGCTGACTCTTCGCATAACCACTTCTTCCCAGCGCATGGTCGCTGACACTTCGCATAATCACTTCTTCATAGCGCATGGTCGCTGACACTTCGCATAACCACTTCGTCGTAGCGCATGGTCGCTGAATCTTCGCATAATCCCTTCTTCATAGCGCATGGTCGCTGACACTTCGCATAACCAGTTGTTCATAGCGCATGGTCGCTGACACTTCGCATAATCACTTCTTCATAGCGCATGGTCGCTGACTCTTCGCATATTCACTTCTTCATAGCGCATGGTCGCTGACTCTTCGCATAATCACTTCTTCATAGCGCAAGGTCGCTGACACTTCGCATTATCACTACTTCATAGCGCATGGTCGCTCAAACTTCGCATAATCACTTCTTCATAGCGCATGGTAGCTGACACTTCGCAAAATCACTTCTTCATAGCGCATGGTCGCTGACACTTCGCATAATCACTTCTTCATAGCGCATGGTCGCTGAAACTTCGCATATTAACTTCTTCATAGCGCATGGTCGCTGACTCATCGCATAAGCACTTCTTCATAGCGCATGTTCTTTGACACTTGTCATATTCACTTCATCATAGCTCATGGTGGCTGACACTTCCCATATTCACTTCATCATAGCGCATGGTCGCTGACACTTCGCATAATCACTTCTTCATAGCGCATGGTCGCTGACACTTCTCATATTCACTTCCTCATAGGGCATCGTCGCTGACACTTCGCATAATCACTTCTTGATAGCGCATGGTCGCTGACACTTCGTATAATCACTTCTTCATAGCGCATGGTCGCTGACTCTTCGCATAACCACTTCTTCATAGCGCATGGTCGCTGACACTTCGCATAACCACTTCTTCGTAGCGCATGGTCGCTGACATTTCGCATAAACACTCCTTTCTAGCGCATGGTCGCTGACTCTTCGCATAATCACTTCTTCATCGCGCATGGTCGCTGACTCTTCGCATAATCACTTCTTCATAGCGCATGGTCGCTGACACTTCGCATATTCACTTCTCCATAGCGCATGGTCACTGACTCTTCGCATAATCACTTCTTCATGGCGCATGGTCGCTGACTCTTTGCATAACCACTTCTTCATAGCGCATGGTCGCTGACTCTTTGCATAACCACTTCTTCATAGCGCATGGTCGCTGACTATTCGCATAATCACTTCTTCATAGCACATGGTCGCTGACACTTCGCATAACCCCGTCTTCATAGCGCATGGTCGCTGACTCTTCGCATAACCACTTCTTCATAGCGCATGGTCGCTGATTCTTCGCATAAGCACTTCCTCATAGCGCATCGTCGCTGATTCTTCGCATAATCACTTCTTCATAGCGCATGGTCGCTGACACTTCGCATAATCACTTCTTCATTGCGCATGGTCACTGACTCTTCGCATAACCACTTCTTCATAGCGCATGGTCGCTGACACTTCGCATAATCACTTCTTCATAGCGCATGGTCGCTGACACTTCGCATAATCACTTCTTCATGGCGCATGGTCGCTGACTCTTCGCATAACCACTTCTTCATAGCGCATGGGCACTGACTCTTCGCATAACCACTTCTTCATAGCGCATGGTCGCTGACTCTTTGCATAACCACTTCTTCATAGCGCATGGTCGCTGACTCTTTGCATAACCACTTCTTCATAGCGCATGGGCACTGACTCTTCGCATAACCACTTCTTCATAGCGCATGGTCGCTGACTCTTTGCATAACCACTTCTTCATAGCGCATGGTCGCTGACTCTTCGCATAATCACTTCTTCATAGCACATGGTCGCTGACTCATCGCATAATCACTTCTTCATAGCGCATGGTCGCTGACTTTTCGCATAAGCACTTCCTCATAGCGCATCGTCGCTGACTCTTCGCATAATCACTTCTTCATAGCGATTGGTCGCTGAAACTTCGCATAATCACTTCTTCATTGCGCATGGTCGCTGACTCTTCGCATAACCACTTCTTCATAGCGCATGGTCGCTGACACTTCGCATAATCACTTCTTCATAGCGCATGGTCGCTGACACTTTGCATAATCACTTCTTCATGGCGCATGGTCGCTGACACTTCGCATAACAACTTCTTCATAGCGCATGGTCGCTGACTCATCGCATAATCTCTTCTTCATAGCGCATGGTCGCTGACACTTCGCATAATCACTTCTTCATAGCGTATGGTCGCTGACACTTCACATAACCAGTTCTTCATAGCGCATGGTCGCTGACTCTTCGCATAACCACTTCTTCATAGCGCATGATCGCTGACTCTTCGCATAAGCACTCCCTCATAGCGCATCGTCGCTGACTCTTCGCATAATCACTTCTTCATAGCGATTGGTCACTGAAACTTCGCATAATCACTTCTTCATTGCGCATGGTCGCTGACTCTTCGCATAACCACTTCTTCATAGCGCATGGTCGCTGACACTTCGCATAATCACTTCTTCATAGCGCATGGTCGCTGACTCTTCGCATAACCACTTCTTCATAGCGCATGGTCGCTGACTCTTTGCATAACCACTTCTTCATAGCGCATGGTCGCTGACTCTTCGCATAATCACTTCTTCATAGCACATGGTCGCTGACTCTTCGCATAACCACTTCTTCATAGCGCATGGTCGCTGACTCTTTGCATAACCACTTCTTCATAGCGCATGGTCGCTGACTCTTCGCATAATCACTTCTTCATAGCACATGGTCGCTGACTCTTCGCATAATCACTTCTTCATAGCGCATGGTCGCTGACTCTTCGCATAAGCACTTCCTCATAGCGCATCGTCGCTGACTCATCGCATAATCTCTTTTTCATAGCGCATGGTCGCTGACACTTCGCATAATCACTTCTTCATAGCGTATGGTCGCTGACACTTCACATAACCAGTTCTTCATAGCGCATGGTCGCTGACTCTTCGCATAATCACTTCTTCATAGCGCATGGGCATTGACACTTCGCTTATTCACTTCTTCATAGCGCATGGTCGCTGACTCTTCGCATAATCACTTCTTCATAGCGCAAGGTCGCTGACACTTCGCATAATCACTTCTTCATAGCGCATGGTCGCTCAAACTTCGCATAATCACTTCTTCATAGCGCATGGTCGCTGACACTTCGAATAACCAATTCTTCATAGCGCATGGTCGCTGAAACTTCGCATAATCACTTCTTCATGGCGCATGGTCGCTGACACTTCGCATAACACCTTCTTCATAGCGCATGGTCACTGACACTTCGCATAATCTCTTCTTCATAGAGCATGGTCGCTGACTCTTCGCATATCCACTTCTTCATAGCGCATGGTCGCTGACTCTTCGCATAACCATTTCTTCATAGCGCATGGTCGCTGACACTTCGCATAATCACTTCTTCATAGCACATGGTCGCTGACACTTCGCATAATCACTTCTTCATGGCGCATGGTCGCTGACACTTCGCATAATCTCTTCTTCATAGCGCATGGTCGCTGACACTTCGCATAATAACTTCTTCATGGCGCATGGTTGCTGAAACTTCGCATATTCACTTCTTCATAGCGCATGGTCGCTGACCCTTCGCATAAGCACTTCTTCATAGCGCATGTTCTTTGACACTTGTCATATTCACTTCATCATAGCGCATGGTGGCTGTCACTTCCCATATTCACTTCATCATAGCGCATGGTCGCTGACACTTCGCATAATCACTTCTTGATAGCGCATGGTCGCTGACACTTCGCATAATCACTTCTTCATAGCGCATGGTCACTGACTCTTCGCATAACCACTACTTCATAGCGCATGTTCTTTGACACTTGTCATATTCACTTCATCATAGCGCATGGTGGCTGACACTTCCCATATTCACTTCATCATAGCGCATGGTGGCTGACACTTCGCATAATCACTTCTTGATAGCGCATGGTCGCTGACACTTCGCATAATCACTTCTTCATAGCGCATGGTCGCTGACTCTTCGCATAACCACTTCTTCATAGCGCATGGGCACTGACTCTTCGCATAACCACTTCTTCATAGCGCATGGTCGCTGACTCTTTGCATAACCACTTCTTCATATCGCATGGTCGCTGACTCTTCGCATAATCACTTCTTCATAGCACATGGTCGCTGACTCTTCGCATAATCACTTCTTCATAGCGCATGGTCGCTGACTCTTCGCATAAGCACTTCCTCATAGCGCATCGTCGCTGACTCTTCGCATAATCACTTCTTCATAGCGATTGGTCGCTGAAACTTCGCATAATCACTTCTTCATTGCGCATGGTCGCTGACTCTTCGCATAACCACTTCTTCATAGCGCATGGTCGCTGACACTTCGCATAATCACTTCTTCATAGCGCATGGTCGCTGACACTTTGCATAATCACTTCTTCATGGCGCATGGTCGCTGACACTTCGCATAACAACTTCTTCATAGCGCATGGTCGCTGACTCATCGCATAATCTCTTCTTCATAGCGCATGGTCGCTGACACTTCGCATAATCACTTCTTCATGGCGTATGGTCGCTGACACTTCACATAACCAGTTCTTCATAGCGCATGGTCGCTGACTCTTCGCATAACCACTTCTTCATAGCGCATGATCGCTGACTCTTCGCATAAGCACTTCCTCATAGCGCATCGTCGCTGACTCTTCGCATAATCACTTCTTCATAGCGATTGGTCGCTGAAACTTCGCATAATCACTTCTTCATTGCGCATGGTCGCTGACTCTTCGCATAACCACTTTTTCATAGAGCATGGTCGCTGACACTTCGCATAATCACTTCTTCATAGCGCATGGTCGCTGACACTTCGCATAAAAACTTCTTCATAGCGCATGGTCGCTGACTCATCGCATAGTCTCTTCTTCATAGCGCATGGTCGCTGACACTTCACATAATCACTTCTTCATAGCGTATGGTCGCTGACACTTCACATAACCAGTTCTTCATAGCGCATGGTCGCTGACTCTTCGCATAATCACTTCTTCATAGCGCATGGTCATTGACACTTCGCATATTCACTTCTTCATAGCGCATGGTCGCTGACTCTTCGCATAATCACTTCTTCATAGCGCATGGTCGCTGACACTTCGCATAATCACTTCTTCATTGCGCATGGTCGCTCAAACTTCGCATAATCACTTCTTCATAGCGCATGGTCACTGACACTTCGAATAACCACTTCTTCATAGCGCATGGTCGCTGAAACTTCGCATAATCACTTCTTCATGGCGCATGGTCGCTGACACTTCGCATAACACCTTCTTCATAGCGCATGGTCTCTGACTCTTCGCATAATCTCTTCTTCATAGCTCATGGTCGCTGACTCTTCGCATATCCACTTCTTCATAGCGCATGGTCGCTGACTCTTCGCATAACCATTTCTTCATAGCGCATGGTCGCTGACACTTCGCATAATCACTTCTTCATAGCGCATGGTCGCTGACACTTCGCATAATCACTTCTTCATGGCGCATGGTCGCTGACACTTCGCATAATCTCTTCTTCATAGCGCATGGTCGCTGACACTTCGCATAATAACTTCTTCATGGCGCATGGTCGCTGACACTTCGCATAACCTTTTCCTCATAGCGCATGGTCGCTGACTCTTCGCATAATCTCTTCTTCATAGCGCATGGTCGCTGACTCTTCGTATAACCACTTCATCATAGCGCATGGTCGCCGACTCATCGCATAACAACTTCTTCATAGCGCATGGTCGCTGACACTTCGCATAATCACTTCTTCATAGCGCATGGTCGCTGACTCTTCGCATAATCTCTTCTTCATAGCGCTTGGTCGCTGACACTCCGCATAAACACTTCTTCATAGCGCATGGTCGCTGACACTTCGCATAACCACTTCTTCATAGCGCATGGTCGCTGACACTTCGCATAATCACTTCTTCATGGCGCATGGTCGTTGACACCTCGCATAACCACTTCTTCATAGCGCATGGTCGCTGACTCTTCGCATAATCTCTTCTTCATAGCGCATGGTCGCTGACTCTTCGCATAACCACTTCTTCATAGAACATGGTCGCTGACACTTGGCATAATCACTTCTTCATAGCGCATGGTCGCTGATACTTCGCATAATCACTTCTTCATGGCGCATGGTTGCTGACACTTCGCATAACCACTTCTTCATAGCGCATGGTCGCTGACTTTTCGCATAATCTCTTCTTCATAGCGCATGGTCGCTGACACTCCGCATAATCATTTCTTCATAGCGCATGGTCGCTGACACTTCGCATAACCAGTTCTTCATAGCGCATGGTCACTGAATCTTCGCATAATCACTTCTTCATATCGCATGGTCGCTGACAATTCGCATAACCACTTCTTCATAGCGCATGGTCGCTGACACTTCGCATAACCATTTCTTCATAGCGCATGGTCGCTGACACTTCGCATAATCACTTCTTCATAGCGCATGGACGCTGAAACTTCGCATATTCACTTCTTCATAGCGCATGGTCGCTGACTCTTCGCATAATCACTTCTTCATGGCGCATGGTCGCTGACTCTTCACATAACAACTTCTTCATAGCGCATGGACGCTGACTCTTCGCATAACCACTTCTTCATAGCGCAAGGTCGCTGACACTTCGCATAATCACTTCTTAATGGCACATGGTCGCTGACACTTCGCATAACCACTTCTTCATAGCGCATGGTCGCTGACTCTTCGCATAACCACTTCTTCATAGCGCATGGTCGCTGACTCTTCGCATAATCACTTCTTCATATCGCATGGTCGCTGACTCTTCGCATGACAACTTCTTCATAGCGCATGGCCGCTGACACTTCGCATAATCACTTCTTCATAGCGAATGGTCGCTGACAATTCGCATAATCACTTCTGCATGGCGCATGGTCGCTGACACTTCGCATAACCACTTCTTCATAGCGCATGGTCGCTGACACCGCATAATCACTTCTTGATAGCGCATGGTCGCTGACACTTCGCATAATCACTTCTTCATAGCGCATGGTCGCTGACTCTTCGCATAACCACTTCTTCATAGCGCATGTTCTTTGACACTTGTCATATTCACTTCATCATAGCGCATGGTGGCTGACACTTCCCATATTCACTTCATCATAGCGCATGGTCGCTGACACTTCGCACAATCACTTCTTCATAGCGCATGGTCGCTGACTCTTCGCATAACCACTTCTTCATAGCGCATGGGCACTGACTCTTCGCATAACCACTTCTTCATAGCGCATGGTCGCTGACTCTTGGCATAATCACTTCTTCATAGCACATGGTCGCTGACTCTTCGCATAATCACTTCTTCATAGCGCATGGTCGCTGACTCTTCGCATAAGCACTTCCTCATAGCGTATCGCCGCTGACTCTTCGCATAATCACTTCTTCATAGCGATTGGTCGCTGAAACTTCGCATAATCACTTCTTCATTGCGCATGGTCGCTGACTCTTCGCATAACCACTTCTTCATAGCGCATGGTCGCTGACACTTCGCAAAATCACTTCTTCATAGCGCATGGTCGCTGACACTTTGCATAATCACTTCTTCATGGCGCATGGTCGCTGACACTTCGCATAACAACTTCTTCATAGCGCATGGTCGCTGACTCATCGCATAATCTCTTCTTCATAGCGCATGGTCGCTGACACTTCGCATAATCACTTCTTCATAGCGTATGGTCGCTGACACTTCACATAACCAGTTCTTCATAGCGCATGGTCGCTGACTCTTCGCATAACCACTTCTTCATAGCGCATGATCGCTGACTCTTCGCATAAGCACTTCCTCATAGCGCATCGTCGCTGACTCTTCGCATAATCACTTCTTCATAGCGATTGGTCGCTGAAACTTCGCATAATCACTTCTTCATTGCGCATGGTCGCTGACTCTTCGCATAACCACTTCTTCATAGCGCATGGTCGCTGATACTTCGCATAATCACTTCTTCATAGCGCATGGTCGCTGACTCTTCGCATAACCACTTCTTCATAGCGCATGGGCACTGACTCTTCGCATAACCACTTCTTCATTGCGCATGGTCGCTGACTCATTGCATAACCACTTCTTCATAGCGCATGGTCGCTGACTCTTCGCATAATCACTTCTTCATAGCACATGGTCGCTGACTCTTCGCATAATCACTTCTTCATAGCGCATGGTCGCTGACTCTTCGCATAAGCACTTCCTCATAGCGCATCGTCGCTGACTCATCGCATAATCTCTTCTTCATAGCGCATGGTCTCTGACACTTCGCATAATCACTTCTTCATAGCGTATGGTCGCTGACACTTCACATAACCAGTTCTTCATAGCGCATGGTCGTTGACTCTTCGCATAATCACTTCTTCATAGCGCATGGTCATTGACACTTCGCTTATTCACTTCTTCATAGCGCATGGTCGCTGACTCTTCGCATAATCACTTCTTCATAGCGCAAGGTCGCTGACACTTCGCATAATCACTTCTTCATAGCGCATGGTCGCTCAAACTTCGCATAATCACTTCTTCATAGCGCATGGTCGCTGACTCTTCGCATAAGCACTTCATCATAGCGCATCGTCGCTGACTCTTCGCATAATCACTTCTTCATAGCGATTGGTCGCTGACTCATCGCATAATCTCTTCTTCATAGCGCATGGTCGCTGACACTTCGCATAATCACTTCTTCATGGCGTATGGTCGCTGACACTTCACATAACCAGTTCTTCATAGCGCATGGTCGCTGACTCTTCGCATAACCACTTCTTCATAGCGCATGATCGCTGACTCTTCGCATAAGCACTTCCTCATAGCGCATCGTCGCTGACTCTTCGCATAATCACTTCTTCATAGCGATTGGTCGCTGAAACTTCGCATAATCACTTCTTCATTGCGCATGGTCGCTGACTCTTCGCATAACCACTTCTTCATAGCGCATGGTCGCTGACACTTCGCATAATCACTTCTTCATAGCGCATGGTCGCGGACACTTCGCATAATCACTTCTTCATGGCGCATGGTCGCTGACACTTCGCATAAAAACTTCTTCATAGCGCATGGTCGCTGACTCATCGCATAATCTCTACTTCATAGCGCATGGTCGCTGACACTTCGCATAATCACTTCTTCATAGCGTATGGTCGCTGACACTTCACATAACCAGTTCTTCATAGCGCATGGTCGCTGACTCTTCGCATAATCACTTCTTCATAGCGCATGGTCATTGACACTTCGCAAATTCACTTCTTCATAGCGCATGGTCGCTGACTCTTCGCATAATCACTTCTTCATAGCGCATGGTCGCTGACACTTCGCATAATCACTTCTTCATTGCGCATGGTCGCTCAAACTTCGCATAATCACTTCTTCATAGCGCATGGTCGCTGACACTTCGAATAACCACTTCTTCATAGCGCATGGTCGCATAAACTTCGCATAATCACTTCTTCATGGCGCATGGTCGCTGACACTTCGCATAACACCTTCTTCATAGCGCATGGTCGCTGACTCTTCGCATAATCTCTTCTTCATAGCGCATGGTCGCTGACTCTTCGCATATCCACTTCTTCATAGCGCATGGTCGCTGACTCTTCGCATAACCATTTCTTCATAGCGCATGGTCGCTGACACTTCGCATAATCACTTCTTCATAGCGCATGGTCGCTGACACTTCGCATAATCACTTCTTCATGGCGCAGGGTCGCTGACACTTCGCATAATCTCTTCTTCATAGCGCATGGTCGCTGACACTTCGCATAATAACTTCTTCATGGCGCATGGTCGCTGACACTTCGCATAACCTTTTCCTCATAGCGCATGGTCGCTGACTCTTCGCATAATCTCTTCTTCATAGCGCATGGTCGCTGACTCTTCGTATAACCACTTCATCATAGCGCATGGTCGCCGACTCTTCGCATAACAACTTCTTCATAGCGCATGGTCGCTGACACTTCGCATAACCATTTCTTCATAGCGCATGGTCGCTGACACTTCGCATAATCACTTCTTCATAGCGCATGGACGCTGAAACTTCGCATATTCACTTCTTCATAGCGCATGGTCGCTGACTCTTCGCATAATCACTTCTTCATGGCGCATGGTCGCTGACTCTTCGCATAACAACTTCTTCATAGCGCATGGTCGCTGACTCTTCGCATAACCACTTCTTCATAGCGCAAGGTCGCTGACACTTCGCATAATCACTTCTTAATAGCACATGGTCGCTGACACTTCGCATAACCACTTCTTCATAGCGCATGGTCGCTGACTCTTCGCATAACCACTTCTTCATAGCGCATGGTCGCTGACTCTTCGCATAATCACTTCTTCATATCGCATGGTCGCTGACTCTTCGCATAACCACTTCTTCATAGCGCATGGCCGCTGACACTTCGCATAATCACTTCTTCATAGCGAATGTTCGCTGACAATTCGCATAATCACTTCTTCATGGCGCATGGTCGCTGACACTTCGCATAACCACTTCTTCATAGCGCATGGTCGCTGACACCGCATAATCACTTTTTCATGGCGCATGGTCGCTGACACTTCGCATAATCTCTTCTTCATAGCGCATGGTCGCTGACACTTCGCATAATCACTTCTTCATGGCGCATGGTCGCTGACACTTCGCATAACCACTTCTTCATGGCGCATGGTCGCTGACACTTCGCATAATCTCTTCTTCATAGCGCATGGTCGCTGACACTTCGCATAATCACTTCTTCATGGCGCATGGTCGCTGACAATTCGCATAATAACTTCCTCATAGCGCATGGTCGCTGACTCTTCGCATAATCTCTTCTTCATAGCGCATGGTCGCTGACTCTTCGCATAACCACTTCTTCATAGCGCATGGTCGCTGATTCTTCGCATAACCACTTCTTCATAGCGCATGGTCGCTGACACTTCGCATAATCACTTCTTCATAGCGCATGGTCGCTGACTCTTCGCATAATCTCTTCTTCATAGCGCATGGTCGCTCAAACTCCGCATAAACACTTCTTCATAGCACATGGTCGCTGACACTTCGCATAACCATTCCTTCATAGCACATGGTCGCTGAATCTTCGCATAATCCCTTCTTCATAGCGCATGGTCGCTGACACTTCGCATAACCACTTCTTCATAGCGCATGGTCGCTGACACTTCGCATAACCACTTCTTCATAGCGCATGGTCGCTGAATCTTCGCATCATCACATCTTCATAGCAGATGGTCGCTGACACTTCGCATAACCACTTCTTCATAACGGATGGTCGCTGACTCTTCGCATAATCTCTTCTTCATAGCGCATGTTCGCTGACTCTTCGCATAACCACTTCTTCATAGCGCATGGTCGCTGACTCTTCGCATAACCACTTCTTCCCAGCGCATGGTCGCTGACACTTCGCATAATCACTTCTTCATAGCGCATGGTCGCTGACACTTCGCATAACCACTTCGTCGTAGCGCATGGTCGCTGAATCTTCGCATAATCCCTTCTTCATAGCGCATGGTCGCTGACACTTCGCATAACCAGTTGTTCATAGTGCATGGTCGCTGACACTTCGCATAATCACTTCTTCATAGCGCATGGTCGCTGACTCTTCGCATATTCACTTCTTCATAGCGCATGGTCGCTGACTCTTCGCATAATCACTTCTTCATAGCGCAAGGTCGCTGACACTTCGCATTATCACTACTTCATAGCGCATGGTCGCTCAAACTTCGCATAATCACTTCTTCATAGCGCATGGTAGGTGACACTTCGCAAAATCACTTCTTCATAGCGCATGGTCGCTGACACTTCGCATAATCACTTCTTCATAGCGCATGGTCGCTGAAACTTCGCATATTAACTTCTTCATAGCGCATGGTCGCTGACTCATCGCATAAGCACTTCTTCATAGCGCATGTTTTTTGACACTTGTCATATTCACTTCATCATAGCTCATGGTGGCTGACACTTCCCATATTCACTTCATCATAGCGCATGGTCGCTGACACTTCGCATAATCACTTCTTCATAGCGCATGGTCGCTGACACTTCTCATATTCACTTCCTCATAGGGCATCGTCGCTGACACTTCGCATAATCACTTCTTGATAGCGCATGGTCGCTGACACTTCGCATAATCACTTCTTCATAGCGCATGGTCGCTGACTCTTCGCATAACCATTTCTTTATAGCGCATGGTCGCTGACACTTCGCATAACCACTTCTTCGTAGCGCATGGTCGCTGACATTTCGCATAAACACTCCTTTCTAGCGCATGGTCGCTGACTCTTCGCATAATCACTTCTTCATCGCGCATGGTCGCTGACTCTTCGCATAATCACTTCTTCATAGCGCATGGTCGCTGACACTTCGCATATTCACTTCTCCATAGCGCATGGTCACTGACTCTTCGCATAATCACTTCTTCATGGCGCATGGTCGCTGACTCTTTGCATAACCACTTCTTCATAGCGCATGGTCGCTGACTCTTTGCATAACCACTTCTTCATAGCGCATGGTCGCTGACTATTCGCATAATCACTTCTTCATAGCACATGGTCGCTGACACTTCGCATAACCCCTTCTTCATAGCGCATGGTCGCTGACTCTTCGCATAACCACTTCTTCATAGCGCATGGTCGCTGATTCTTCGCATAAGCACTTCCTCATAGCGCATCGTCACTGATTCTTCGCATAATCACTTCTTCATAGCGCATGGTCGCTGACACTTCGCATAATCACTTCTTCATTGCGCATGGTCACTGACTCTTCGCATAACCACTTCTTCATAGCGCATGGTCGCTGACACTTCGCATAATCACTTCTTCATAGCGCATGGTCGCTGACACTTCGCATAATCACTTCTTCATGGCGCATGGTCGCTGACACTTCGCATAACAACTTCTTCATAGCGCATGGTCGCTGACTCATCGCATAATCTCTTCTTCATAGCGCATGGTCGCTGACACTTCGCATAATCGCTTCTTCATAGCGCATGGTCGCTGACACTTCACATAATCATTTCTTCATAGCGCATGGTCGCTGACTCTTCGCATAATCACTTCTTCATAGCGCATGGTCGTTGACACTTCGCATATTCACTTCTTCATAGCGCATGGTCGCTGACTCTTCGCATAATCACTTCTTCATAGCGCAAGGTCGCTGACACTTCGCATAATCATTTCTTCATAGCGCATGGTCGCTCAAACTGCGCATAATCACTTCTTCATAGCGCATGGTCGCTGACACTTCGAATAACCACTTCTTCATAGCGCATGGTCGCTGACACTTCGCATAATCACATCTTCATGGCGCATGGTCGCTGACACTTCGCATAACCACTTCTTCATAGCGCATGGTCGCTGACTTTTCGCATAATCTCTTCTTCATAGCGCATGGTCGCTGACTCTTCGCATAACCATTTCTTCATAGCGCATGGTCGCTGACTCTTCGCATAACCACTTCTTCTTAGCGCATGGTCGCTGACACTTCGCATAATCTCTTCTTCATAGCGCATGGTCGCTGACACCGCATAATCACTTCTTCATGGCGCATGGTCGCTGACACTTCGCATAATCTCTTCTTCATAGCGCATGGTCGCTGACACTTCGCATATTCACTTCTCCATAGCGCATGGTCACTGACTCTTCGCATAATCACTTCTTCATGGCGCATGGTCGCTGACACTTCGCATAACAACTTCTTCATAGCGCATGGTCGCTGACTCATCGCATAATCTCTTCTTCATAGCGCATGGTCGCTGACACTTCGCATAATCGCTTCTTCATAGCGCATGGTCGCTGACACTTCACATAATCATTTCTTCATAGCGCATGGTCGCTGACTCTTCGCATAACCACTTCTTCATAGCGCATGGTCGCTGACTATTCGCATAATCACTTCTTCATAGCACATGGTCGCTGACACTTCGCATAACCACTTCTTCATAGCGCATGGTCGCTGACTCTTCGCATAACCACTTCTTCATAGCGCATGGTCGCTGTCTCTTCGCATAAGCACTTCCTCATAGCGCATCGTCGCTGACTATTCGCATAATCACTTCTTCATAGCGCATGGTCGCTGACACTTCGCATAATCACTTCTTCATTGCGCATGGTCGCTGACTCTTCGCATAACCACTTCTTCATAGTGCATGGTCGCTGACACTTCGCATAATCACTTCTTCATAGCGTATGGTCGCTGACACTTCGCAAAATCACTTCTTCATGGCGCATGGTCGCTGACACTTCGCATAACAACTTCTTGATAGCGCATGGTCGCTGACTCATCGCATAATCTCTTCTTCATAGCGCATGGTCGCTGACACTTCGCATAATCACTTCTTCATAGCGCATGGTCGCTGACACTTCACATAACCAGTTCATCATAGCGCATGGTCGCTGACTCTTCGCATAATCACTTCTTCATAGCACATGTTCGTTGACACTTCGCATATTCACTTCTTCATAGCGCATGGTCGCTGACTCTTCGCATAATCACTTCTTCATAGCGCAAGGTCGCTGACACATCGCATAATCATTTCTTCATAGCGCATGGTCGCTCAAACTTCGCATAATCACTTCCTCATAGCGCATGACGGCTGACACTTCGAATAACCACTTCTTCATAGCGCATGGTAGCTGACACTTCACATAATCACTTCTTCATGGCGCATGGTCGCTGACACTACGCATAACCACTTCTTCATAGCGCATGGTCGCTGACTCTTCGCATAATCTCTTCTTCATAGCGCATGGTCTCTGACTCTTCGCATAACCACTTCTTCATGGCGCATGGTCGCTGACACTTCGCATAACCACTTCTTCATAGCGCATGGTCGCTGACTCTTCGCATAATCTCTTCTTCATAGCGCATGGTCTCTGACTCTTCGCATAACCACTTCTTCATTGCGCATGGTCGCTGACTCTTCGCATAACCACTTCTTCATAGCGCATGGTCGCTGACACTTCGCATAATCACTTCTTCATAGCGCATGGTCGCTGACACTTTGCATAATCACTTCTTCATGGCGCATGGTCGCTGAAACTTCGCATAACAACTTCTTCATAGCGCATGGTCGCTGACTCATCGCATAATCTCTTCTTCATAGCGCATGGTCGCTGACACTTCGCATAATCACTTCTTCATGGCGTATGGTCGTTGACACTTCACATAACCAGTTCTTCATAGCGCATGGTCGCTGACTCTTCGCATAACCACTTCTTCATAGCGCATGATCGCTGACTCTTCGCATAAGCACTTCCTCATAGCGCATCGTCGCTGACTCTTCGCATAATCACTTCTTCATAGCGATTGGTCGCTGAAACTTCGCATAATCACTTCTTCATTGCGCATGGTCGCTGACTCTTCGCATAACCACTTCTTCATAGCGCATGGTCGCTGACACTTCGCATAATCACTTCTTCATAGCGCATGGTCGCTGACACTTCGCATAATTACTTCTTCATGGCGCATGGTCGCTGACACTTCGCATAAAAACTTCTTCATAGCGCATGGTCGCTGACTCATCGCATAATCTCTTCTTCATAGCGCATGGTCGCTGACACTTCGCATAATCACTTCTTCATAGCGTATGGTCGCTGACACTTCACATAACCTGTTCTTCATAGCGCATGGTCGCTGACTCTTCGCATAATCACTTCTTCATAGCGCATGGTCATTGACACTTCGCATATTCACTTCTTCATAGCGCATGGTCGCTGACTCTTCGCATAATCACTTCTTCATAGCGCATGGTCGCTGACACTTCGCATAATCACTTCTTCATTGCGCATGGTCGCTCAAACTTCGCATAATCACTTCTTCATAGCGCATGGTCGCTGACACTTCGAATAACCACTTCTTCATAGCGCATGGTCGCAGAAACTTCGCATAATCACTTCTTCATGGCGCATGGTCGCTGACACTTCGCATAACACCTTCTTCATAGCGCATGGTCGCTGACTCTTCGCATAATCTCTTCTTCATAGCGCATGGTCTCTGACTCTTCGCATATCCACTTCTTAATAGCGCATGGTCGCTGACTCTTCGCATAACCATTTCTTCAAAGCGCATGGTCGCTGACACTTCGCATAATCACTTCTTCATAGCGCATGGTCGCTGACACTTCGCATAATCACTTCTTCATGGCGCAGGGTCGCTGACACTTCGCATAATCTCTTCTTCATAGCGCATGGTCGCTGACACTTCGCATAATAACTTCTTCATGGCGCATGGTCGCTGACACTTCGCATAACCTTTTCCTCATAGCGCATGGTCGCTGACTCTTCGCATAATCTCTTCTTCATAGCGCATGGTCGCTGACTCTTCGTATAACCACTTCATCATAGCGCATGGTCGCCGACTCTTCGCATAACAACTTCTTCATAGCGCATGGTCGCTGACACTTCGCATAAACACTTCTTCATAGCGCATGGTCGCTGACTCTTCGCATAATCTCTTCTTCATAGCGCATGGTCGCTGACACTCCGCATAATCACTTCTTCATAGCGCATGGTCGCTGACACTTCGCATAACCACTTCTTCATAGCGCATGGTCGCTGACACTTCGCATAATCACTTCTTCATAGCGCATGGTCTCTGACTCTTCGCATAACCACTACTTCATAGCGCATGTTCTTTGACACTTGTCATATTCACTTCATCATAGCGCATGGTAGCTGACACTTCGCAAAATCACTTCTTCATAGCGCATGGTCGCTGACACTTCGCATAATCACTTCTTCATAGCGCATGGTCGCTGAAACTTCGCATATTAACTTCTTCATAGCGCATGGTCGCTGACTCATCGCATAAGCACTTCTTCATAGCGCATGTTCTTTGACACTTGTCATATTCACTTCATCATAGCTCATGGTGGCTGACACTTCCCATATTCACTTCATCATAGCGCATGGTCGCTGACACTTCGCATAATCACTTCTTCATAGCGCATGGTCGCTGACACTTCTCATATTCACTTCCTCATAGGGCATCGTCGCTGACACTTCGCATAATCACTTCTTGATAGCGCATGGTCGCTGACACTTCGCATAATCACTTCTTCATAGCGCATGGTCGCTGACTCTTCGCATAACCACTTCTTCATAGCGCATGGTCGCTGACACTTCGCATAACCACTTCTTCGTAGCGCATGGTCGCTGACATTTCGCATAAACACTCCTTTCTAGCGCATGGTCGCTGACTCTTCGCATAATCACTTCTTCATCGCGCATGGTCGCTGACTCTTCGCATAATCACTTCTTCATAGCGCATGGTCGCTGACACTTCGCATATTCACTTCTCCATAGCGCATGGTCACTGACTCTTCGCATAATCACTTCTTCATGGCGCATGGTCGCTGACTCTTTGCATAACCACTTCTTCATAGCGCATGGTCGCTGACTCTTTGCATAACCACTTCTTCATAGCGCATGGTCGCTGACTATTCGCATAATCACTTCTTCATAGCACATGGTCGCTGACACTTCGCATAACCCCTTCTTCATAGCGCATGGTCGCTGACTCTTCGCATAACCACTTCTTCATAGCGCATGGTCGCTGATTCTTCGCATAAGCACTTCCTCATAGCGCATCGTCGCTGATTCTTCGCATAATCACTTCTTCATAGCGCATGGTCGCTGACACTTCGCATAATCACTTCTTCATTGCGCATGGTCACTGACTCTTCGCATAACCACTTCTTCATAGCGCATGGTCGCTGACACTTCGCATAATCACTTCTTCATAGCGCATGGTCGCTGACACTTCGCATAATCACTTCTTCATGGCGCATGGTCGCTGACACTTCGCATAACAACTTCTTCATAGCGCATGGTCGCTGACTCATCGCATAATCTCTTCTTCATAGCGCATGGTCGCTGACACTTCGCATAATCGCTTCTTCATAGCGCATGGTCGCTGACACTTCACATAATCATTTCTTCATAGCGCATGGTCGCTGACTCTTCGCATAATCACTTCTTCATAGCGCATGGTCGTTGACACTTCGCATATTCACTTCTTCATAGCGCATGGTCGCTGACTCTTCGCATAATCACTTCTTCATAGCGCAAGGTCGCTGACACTTCGCATAATCATTTCTTCATAGCGCATGGTCGCTCAAACTGCGCATAATCACTTCTTCATAGCGCATGGTCGCTGACACTTCGAATAACCACTTCTTCATAGCGCATGGTCGCTGACACTTCGCATAATCACATCTTCATGGCGCATGGTCGCTGACACTTCGCATAACCACTTCTTCATAGCGCATGGTCGCTGACTTTTCGCATAATCTCTTCTTCATAGCGCATGGTCGCTGACTCTTCGCATAACCATTTCTTCATAGCGCATGGTCGCTGACTCTTCGCATAACCACTTCTTCTTAGCGCATGGTCGCTGACACTTCGCATAATCTCTTCTTCATAGCGCATGGTCGCTGACACCGCATAATCACTTCTTCATGGCGCATGGTCGCTGACACTTCGCATAATCTCTTCTTCATAGCGCATGGTCGCTGACACTTCGCATATTCACTTCTCCATAGCGCATGGTCACTGACTCTTCGCATAATCACTTCTTCATGGCGCATGGTCGCTGACTCTTTGCATAACCACTTCTTCATAGCGCTTGGTCGCTGACTCTTTGCATAACCACTTCTTCATAGCGCATGGTCGCTGACTATTCGCATAATCACTTCTTCATAGCACATGGTCGCTGACACTTCGCATAACCACTTCTTCATAGCGCATGGTCGCTGACTCTTCGCATAACCACTTCTTCATAGCGCATGGTCGCTGTCTCTTCGCATAAGCACTTCCTCATAGCGCATCGTCGCTGACTATTCGCATAATCACTTCTTCATAGCGCATGGTCGCTGACACTTCGCATAATCACTTCTTCATTGCGCATGGTCGCTGACTCTTCGCATAACCACTTCTTCATAGTGCATGGTCGCTGACACTTCGCATAATCACTTCTTCATAGCGTATGGTCGCTGACACTTCGCATAATCACTTCTTCATGGCGCATGGTCGCTGACACTTCGCATAACAACTTCTTGATAGCGCATGGTCGCTGACTCATCGCATAATCTCTTCTTCATAGCGCATGGTCGCTGACACTTCGCATAATCACTTCTTCATAGCGCATGGTCGCTGACACTTCACATAACCAGTTCATCATAGCGCATGGTCGCTGACTCTTCGCATAATCACTTCTTCATAGCACATGGTCGTTGACACTTCGCATATTCACTTCTTCATAGCGCATGGTCGCTGACTCTTCGCATAATCACTTCTTCATAGCGCAAGGTCGCTGACACATCGCATAATCATTTCTTCATAGCGCATGGTCGCTCAAACTTCGCATAATCACTTCTTCATAGCGCATGACGTCTGACACTTCGAATAACCACTTCTTCATAGCGCATGGTAGCTGACACTTCGCATAATCACTTCTTCATGGCGCATGGTCGCTGACACTACGCATAACCACTTCTTCATAGCGCATGGTCGCTGACTCTTCGCATAATCTCTTCTTCATAGTGCATGGTCTCTGACTCTTCGCATAACCACTTCTTCATGGCGCATGGTCGCTGACACTTCGCATAACCACTTCTTCATAGCGCATGGTCGCTGACTCTTCGCATAATCTCTTCTTCATAGCGCATGGTCCCTGACTCTTCGCATAACCACTTCTTCATTGCGCATGGTCGCTGACTCTTCGCATAACCACTTCTTCATAGCGCATGGTCGCTGACACTTCGCATAATCACTTCTTCATAGCGCATGGTCGCTGACACTTTGCATAATCACTTCTTCATGGCGCATGGTCGCTGAAACTTCGCATAACAACTTCTTCATAGCGCATGGTCGCTGACTCATCGCATAATCTCTTCTTCATAGCGCATGGTCGCTGACACTTCGCATAATCACTTCTTCATGGCGTATGGTCGCTGACACTTCACATAACCAGTTCTTCATAGCGCATGGTCGCTGACTCTTCGCATAACCACTTCTTCATAGCGCATGATCGCTGACTCTTCGCATAAGCACTTCCTCATAGCGCATCGTCGCTGACTCTTCGCATAATCACTTCTTCATAGCGATTGGTCGCTGAAACTTCGCATAATCACTTCTTCATTGCGCATGGTCGCTGACTCTTCGCATAACCACTTCTTCATAGCGCATGGTCGCTGACACTTCGCATAATCACTTCTTCATAGCGCATGGTCGCTGACACTTCGCATAATTACTTCTTCATGGCGCATGGTCGCTGACACTTCGCATAAAAACTTCTTCATAGCGCATGGTCGCTGACTCATCGCATAATCTCTTCTTCATAGCGCATGGTCGCTGACACTTCGCATAATCACTTCTTCATAGCGTATGGTCGCTGACACTTCACATAACCTGTTCTTCATAGCGCATGGTCGCTGACTCTTCGCATAATCACTTCTTCATAGCGCATGGTCATTGACACTTCGCATATTCACTTCTTCATAGCGCATGGTCGCTGACTCTTCGCATAATCACTTCTTCATAGCGCATGGTCGCTGACACTTCGCATAATCACTTCTTCATTGCGCATGGTCGCTCAAACTTCGCATAATCACTTCTTCATAGCGCATGGTCGCTGACACTTCGAATAACCACTTCTTCATAGCGCATGGTCGCAGAAACTTCGCATAATCACTTCTTCATGGCGCATGGTCGCTGACACTTCGCATAACACCTTCTTCATAGCGCATGGTCGCTGACTCTTCGCATAATCTCTTCTTCATAGCGCATGGTCGCTGACTCTTCGCATATCCACTTCTTAATAGCGCATGGTCGCTGACTCTTCGCATAACCATTTCTTCAAAGCGCATGGTCGCTGACACTTCGCATAATCACTTCTTCATAGCGCATGGTCGCTGACACTTCGCATAATCACTTCTTCATGGCGCAGGGTCGCTGACACTTCGCATAATCTCTTCTTCATAGCGCATGGTCGCTGACACTTCGCATAATAACTTCTTCATGGCGCATGGTCGCTGACACTTCGCATAACCTTTTCCTCATAGCGCATGGTCGCTGACTCTTCGCATAATCTCTTCTTCATAGCGCATGGTCGCTGACTCTTCGTATAACCACTTCATCATAGCGCATGGTCGCCGACTCTTCGCATAACAACTTCTTCATAGCGCATGGTCGCTGACACTTCGCATAATCACTTCTTCATAGCGCATGGTCGCTGACTCTTCGCATAATCTCTTCTTCATAGCGCATGGTCGCTGACACTCCGCATAATCACTTCTTCATAGCGCATGGTCGCTGACACTTCGCATAACCACTTCTTCATAGCGCATGGTCGCTGACACTTCGCATAATCACTTCTTCATGGCGCATGGTCGCTGACACCTCGCATAACCACTTCTTCATAGCGCATGGTCGCTGACTCTTCGCATAATCTCTTCTTCATAGCGCATGGTCGCTGACTCTTCGCATAACCACTTCTTCATAGCGCATGGTCGCTGACACTTGGCATAATCACTTCTTCATAGCGCATGGTCGCTGACACTTCGCATAATCACTTCTTCATGGCGCATGGTTGCTGACACTTCGCATAACCACTTCTTCATAGCGCATGGTCGCTGACTCTTCGCATAATCTCTTCTTCATAGCGCATGGTCGCTGACACTCCGCATAATCATTTCTTCATAGCGCATGGTCGCTGACACTTCGCATAACCAGTTCTTCATAGCGCATGGTCGCTGAATCTTCGCATAATCACTTCTTCATAGCGCATGGTCGCTGACAATTCGCATAACCACTTCTTCATAGCGCATGGTCGCTGACACTTCGCATAACCAATTCTTCATAGCGCATGGTCGCTGACACTTCGCATAATCACTTCTTCATAGCGCATGGACGCTGAAACTTCGCATATTCACTTCTTCATAGCGCATGGTCGCTGACTCTTCGCATAATCACTTCTTCATGGCGCATGGTCGCTGACTCTTCGCATAACAACTTCTTCATAGCGCATGGTCGCTGACTCTTCGCATAACCACTTCTTCATAGCGCAAGGTCGCTGACACTTCGCATAATCACTTCTTAATAGCACATGGTCGCTGACACTTCGCATAACCACTTCTTCATAGCGCATGGTCGCTGACTCTTCGCATAACCACTTCTTCATAGCGCATGGTCGCTGACTCTTCGCATAATCACTTCTTCATATCGCATGGTCGCTGACTCTTCGCATAACCACTTCTTCATAGCGCATGGCCGCTGACACTTCGCATAATCACTTCTTCATAGCGAATGGTCGCTGACAATTCGCATAATCACTTCTTCATGGCGCATGGTCGCTGACACTTCGCATAACCACTTCTTCATAGCGCATGGTCCCTGACACCGCATAATCACTTCTTCATGGCGCGTGGTCGCTGACACTTCGCATAATCTCTTCTTCATACAAGCGCATGGTCGCTGATTCTTCGCATAACCATTTCTTCATAGCGCATGGTCGCTGACACTTCGCATAATCACTTCTTCATAGCGCATGGTCGCTGACTCTTCGCATAATCTCTTCTTCATAGCGCATGGTCGCTCAAACTCCGCATAATCACTTCTTCATAGCATATGGTCGCTGACACTTCGCATAACCATTCCTTCATAGCACATGGTCGCTGAATCTTCGCATAATCACTTCTTCATAGCGCATGGTCGCTGACACTTCGCATAACCACTTCTTCATAGCGCATGGTCGCTGACACTTCGCATAACCACTTCTTCATAGCGCATGGTCGCTGACACTTCGCATAACCACTTCTTCATAGCGCATGTTCGCTGAATCTTCGCATCATCACATCTTCATAGCAGATGGTCGCTGACACTTCGCATAACCACTTCTTCATAGCGGATGGTCGCTGACTCTTCGCATAATCTCTTCTTCATAGCGCATGTTCGCTGACTCTTCGCATAACCACTTCTTCATAGCGCATGGTCGCTGACTCTTCGCATAACCACTTCTTCCCAGCGCATGGTCGCTGACACTTCGCATAATCACTTCTTCATAGCGCATGGTCGCTGACACTTCGCATAACCACTTCGTCGTAGCGCATGGTCGCTGAATCTTCGCATAATCCCTTCTTCATAGCGCATGGTCGCTGACACTTCGCATAACCAGTTGTTCATAGCGCATGGTCGCTGACACTTCGCATAATCACTTCTTCATAGCGCATGGTCGTTGACTCTTCGCATATTCACTTCTTCATAGCGCATGGTCACTGACTCTTCGCATAATCACTTCTTCATAGCGCAAGGTCGCTGACACTTCGCATAATCACTACTTCATAGCGCATGGTCGCTCAAACTTCGCTTAATCACTTCTTCATAGCGCATGGTAGCTGACACTTCGCAAAATCACTTCTTCATAGCGCATGGTCGCTGACACTTCGCATAATCACTTCTTCATAGCGCATGGTCGCTGAAACTTCGCATATTAACTTCTTCATAGCGCATGGTCGCTGATTCTTCGCATAAGCACTTCTTCATAGCGCATGTTCTTTGACACTTGTCATATTCACTTCATCATAGCGCATGGTGGCTGACACTTCCCATATTCACTTCATCATAGCGCATGGTCGCTGACACTTCGCATAATCACTTCTTCATAGCGCATGGTCGCTGACACTTCTCATATTCACTTCCTCATAGGGCATCGTCGCTGACACTTCGCATAATCACTTCTTGATAGCGCATGGTCGCTGACACTTCGCATAATCACTTCTTCATAGCGCATGGTCGCTGACTCTTCGCATAACCACTTCTTCATAGCGCATGGTCGCTGACACTTCGCATAACCACTTCTTCGTAGCGCATGGTCGCTGACATTTCGCATAAACACTCCTTTCTAGCGCATGGTCGCTGACTCTTCGCATAATCACTTCTTCATCGCGCATGGTCGCTGACTCTTCGCATAATCACTTCTTCATAGCGCATGGTCGCTGACACTTCGCATATTCACTTCTCCATAGCGCATGGTCACTGACTCTTCGCATAATCACTTCTTCATGGCGCATGGTCGCTGACTCTTTGCATAACCACTTCTTCATAGCGCATGGTCGCTGACTCTTTGCATAACCACTTCTTCATAGCGCATGGTCGCTGACTATTCGCATAATCACTTCTTCATAGCACATGGTCGCTGACACTTCGCATAACCACTTCTTCATAGCGCATGGTCGCTGACTCTTCGCATAACCACTTCTTCATAGCGCATGGTCGCTGACTCTTCGCATAAGCACTTCCTCATAGCGCATCGTCGCTGATTCTTCGCATAATCACTTCTTCATAGCGCATGGTCGCTGACACTTCGCATAATCACTTCTTCATTGCGCATGGTCACTGACTCTTCGCATAACCACTTCTTCATAGCGCATGGTCGCTGACACTTCGCATAATCACTTCTTCATGGCGCATGGTCGCTGACACTTCGCATAACAACTTCTTCATAGCGCATGGTCGCTGACTCATCGCATAATCTCTTCTTCATAGCGCATGGTCGCTGACACTTCGCATAATCGCTTCTTCATAGCGCATGGTCGCTGACACTTCACATAATCATTTCTTCATAGCGCATGGTCGCTGACTCTTCGCATAATCACTTCTTCATAGCGCATGGTCGTTGACACTTCGCATATTCACTTCTTCATAGCGCATGGTCGCTGACTCTTCGCATAATCACTTCTTCATAGCGCAAGGTCGCTGACACTTCGCATAATCATTTCATCATAGCGCATGGTCGCTCAAACTGCGCATAATCACTTCTTCATAGCGCATGGTCGCTGACACTTCAAATAACCACTTCTTCATAGCGCATGGTCGCTGACACTTCGCATAATCACTTCTTCATGGCGCATGGTCGCTGACACTTCGCATAACCACTTCTTCATAGCGCATGGTCGCTGACTCTTCGCATAATCTCTTCTTCATAGCGCATGGTCGCTGACTCTTCGCATAACCACTTCTTCATAGCGCATGGTCGCTGAATCTTCGCATAACCACTTCTTCTTAGCGCATGGTCGCTGACACTTCGCATAATCTCTTCTTCATAGCGCATGGTCGCTGACACCGCATAATCACTTCTTCATGGCGCATGGTCGCTGACACTTCGCATAATCTCTTCTTCATAGCGCATGGTCGCTGACACTTCGCATAATCTCTTCTTCATAGCGCATGGTCGCTGACTCTTCGCATAACCACTTCTTCATAGCGCATGGTCGCTGACTCTTTGCATAACCACTTCTTCATAGCGCATGGTAGCTGACTCTTCGCATAATCACTTCTTCATAGCGCATGGTCGCTGACACTGCGCAAAACCACTTCTTCGTAGCGCATGGTCGCTGACATTTCGCATAAACACTTCTTTATAGCGCATGGTCGCTGACTCTTCGCCTAATCACTTCTTCATAGCGCATGATCGCTGACTCTTCGCATAATCAGTTCTTCATAGCGCATGGTCGCTGACACTTCGCATATTCACTTCTCCATAGCGCATGGTCACTGACTCTTCGCATAATCAGTTCTTCATGGCGCATGGTCGCTGACTCTTTGCATAACCACTTCTTCATAGCGCTTGGTCTCTGACTCTTTGCATAACCACTTCTTCATAGCGCATGGTCGCTGACTATTCGCATAATCACTTCTTCATAGCACATGGTCGCTGACACTTCGCATAACCACTTCTTCATAGCGCATGGTCGCTGACTCTTCGCATAACCACTTCTTCATAGCGCATGGTCGCTGTCTCTTCGCATAAGCACTTCCTCATAGCGCATCGTCGCTGACTCTTCGCATAATCACTTCTTCATAGCGCATGGTCGCTGACACTTCGCATAATCACTTCTTCATTGCGCATGGTCGCTGACTCTTCGCATAACCACTTCTTCATAGCGCATGGTCGCTGACACTTCGCATAATCAATTCTTCATAGCGTAAGGTCGCTGACACTTCGCATAATCACTTCTTCATGGCGCATGGTCGCTGACACTTCGCATAACAACTTCTTCATAGCGCATGGTCGCTGACTCATCGCATAATCTCTTCTTCATAGCGCATGGTCGCTGACACTTCGCATAATCACTTCTTCATAGCGCATGGTCGCTGACACTTCACATAACCAGTTCATCATAGCGCATGGTCGCTGACTCTTCGCATAATCACTTCTTCATAGCGCATGGTCGTTGACACTTCGCATATTCACTTCTTCATAGCGCATGGTCGCTGACTCTTCGCATAATCACTTCTTCATAGCGCAAGGTCGCTGACACATCGCATAATCATTTCTTCATAGCGCATGGTCGCTCAAACTTCGCATAATCACTTCTTCATAGCGCATGACGGCTGACACTTCGAATAACCACTTCTTCATAGCGCATGGTCGCTGACACTTCGCATAATCACTTCTTCATGGCGCATGGTCGCTGACACTACGCATAACCACTTCTTCATAGCGCATGGTCGCTGACTCTACGCATAATCTCTTCTTCATAGCGCATGGTCTCTGACTCTTCGCATAACCACTTCTTCATGGCGCATGTTCGCTGACACTTCGCATAACCACTTCTTCATGGCGCATGGTCGCTGACACTTCGCATAATCTCTTCTTCATAGCGCATGGTCGCTGACACTTCGCATAATCACTTCTTCATGGCGCATGATCGCTGACAATTCGCATAATCTCTTCCTCATAGCGCATGGTCGCTGACTCTTCGCATAATCTCTTCTTCATAGCGCATCGTCGCTGACTCTTCGCATAGCCACTTCTTCATAGCGCATGGTCGCTGGCTCTTCGCATAACCACTTCTTCATAGCGCATGGTCGCTGACACTTCGCATAATCACTTCTTCATAGCGCATGGTCGCTGACTCTTCGCATAATCTCTTCTTCATAGCGCATGGTCGCTGAAACTCCGCATAATCACTTCTTCATAGCGCATGGTTGCTGACATTTCGCATAACCATTTCTTCATAGCACATGGTCGCTGAATCTTCGCATAATCCCTTCTTCATAGCGCATGGTCGCTGACACTTCGCATAAACACTTCTTCATAGCGCATGGTCGCTGACACTTCGCATAACCACTTCTTCATAGCGCATGGTCGCTAAATCTTCGCATCATCACTTCTTCATAGCTGATGGTCGCTGACACTTCGCATAACCACTTCTTCATAGCGGATGGTCGCTGACTCTTCGCAAAATCCCTTCTTCATAGCGCATGGTCGCTGCCTCTTCGCATAACCACTTCTTCATAGCGCATGGTCGCTGACTCTTCGCATAACCACTTCTTCCTAGCGCATGGTCACTGACACTTCGCATAATCACTTCTTCATAGCGCATGGTCGCTGACTCTTCGCATAACCACTTCTTCATAGCGCATGGTCGCTGACTCTTCGCATAACCACTTCTTCCTAGCGCATGGTCGCTGACACTTCGCATAATCCCTTCTTCATAGCGCATGGTCGCTGACACTTCGCATAACCAGTTCTTCATAGCGCATGGTCGCTGACACTTCGCATAATCACTTCTTCATAGCCCATGGTCGCTGACTCTTCGCATATTCACTTCTTCATAGCGCATGGTTGCTGACTCTTCGCATAATCACTTCTTCATAGCGCAAGGTCGCTGACACTTCGCATAAGCACTTCTTCATAGCGCATGTTCTTTGACACTTGTCATATTCACTTCATCATAGCGCATGGTGGCTGACACTTCCCATATTCACTTCATCATAGCGCATGGTCGCTGACTCTTCGCATAACCACTTCTTCCTAGCGCATGGTCGCTGACACTTCGCATAATCCCTTCTTCATAGCGCATGGTCGCTCAAACTTCGCATAATCACTTCTTCATAGCGCATGGTCCCTGACACTTCGAAAAATCACTTCTTCATAGCGCATGGTCGCTGACACTTCGCATAATCACTTCGTCATAGCGCATGGTCGCTGAAACTTCGCATATTCACTTCTTCATAGCGCATGGTCGCTGACTCTTCGCATAAGCACTTCTTCATAGCGCATGTTCTTTGACACTTGTCATATTCACTTCATCATAGCGCATGGTGGCTGACACTTCCCATATTCACTTCATCATAGCGCATGGTCGCTGACACTTCGCATAATCACTTCTTCATAGCGCATGGTCACTGACACTTCTCATATTCACTTCTTCATAGCGCATGGTCGCTGACACTTCGCATAATCAATTCTTGATAGCGCATGATCGCTGACACATCGCATAATCACTTCTTCATAGCGCATGGTCGCTGACTCTTCGCATAACCACTTCTTCATAGCGCATGGTCGCTGACATTTCGCATAACCACTTCTTCATAGCGCATGGTCGCTGACATTTCGCATAATCACTTCTTTATAGCGCATGGTCGCTGACTCTTCGCATAATCACTTAATCATAGCGCATGGTCGCTGACTCTTCGCATAATCACTTCTTCATAGCGCATGGTCGCTGACACTTCGCATATTCACTTCTCCACAGCGCATGGTCACTGACTCTTCGCATAATCACTTCTTCATGGCGCATGGTCACTGACTCTTCGCATAACCACTTCTTCATAGCGCATGGTCGCTGACTCTTTGCATAACCACTTCTTCATAGCGCATGGTCGCTGACTCTTCGCATAATTTCTTCTTCATAGCACATGGTCGCTGACACTTCGCATAACCACTTCTTCATAGCGCATGGTCGCTGACTCTTCGCATAACCACTTCTTCATAGCGCATGGTCGCTGACTCTTCGCATAATCACTTCTTCATAGCGATTGGTCGCTGAAACTTCGCATAATCACTTCTTCATTGCGCATGGTCGCTGACTCTTCGCATAACCACTTCTTCATAGCGGATGGTCGCTGACACTTCGCATAATCACTTCTTCATAGCGCATGGTCGCTGACACTTCGCATAATCACTTCTTCATGGCGCATGGTCGCTGACACTTCGCATAACAACTTCTTCATAGCGCATGGTCGCTGACTCATCGCATAATCTCTTCTTCATAGCGCATGGTCGCTGACACTTCGCATAATCACTTCTTCATTGCGTATGGTCGCTGACACTTCACACAACCAGTTCTTCATAGCGCATGGTCGCTGACTCTTCGCATAATCACTTCTTCATAGCGCATGGTCGTTGACACTTCGCATATTCACTTCTTCATAGCACATGGTCGCTGACTCTTCGCATAATCACTTCTTCATAGCGCAAGGTCGCTGACACTTCGCATAATCACTTCTTCATAGCGCATGGTCGCTCAAACTTCGCATAATCACTTCTTCATAGCGCATGGTCGCTGACACTTCGAATAACCACTTCTTCATAGCGCATGGTCGCTGACACTTCGCATAATCACTTCTTCATGGCGCATGGTCGCTGACACTTCGCATAATCACTTCTTCATAGCGCATGGTCGCTGACACTTCGCATAATCACTTCTTCATGGCGCATGGTCGCTGACACTTCGCATAACACCTTCTTCATAGCGCATGGTCGCTGACTCTTCGCATAATCTCTTCTTCATAGCGCATGATCGCTGACTCTTCGCATATCCACTTCTTCATAGCGCATGGTCGCTGACTCTTCGCATAACCATTTCTTCATAGCGCATGGTCGCTGACACTTCGCATAATCACTTCTTCATAGCGCATGGTCGCTGACACTTCGCATAATCACTTCTTCATGGCGCATGGTCGCTGACATTTCGCATAATCTCTTCTTCATAGCGCATGGTCGCTGACACTTCGCATAATCACTTCTTCATGGCGCATGGTCGCTGACACTTCGCATAACCTTTTCCTCATAGCGCATGGTCGCTGACTCTTCGAATAATATTTTCTTCATAGCGCATGGTCGCTGACTCTTCGTATAACCACTTCATCATAGCGCATGGTCGCCGACTCTTCGCATAACAACTTCTTCCTAGCGCATGGTCGCTGACACTTCGCATAATCACTTCTTCATAGCGCATGGTCACTGACTCTTCGCATAATCTCTTCTTCATAGCGCATGATCGCTGACACTACGCATAATCACTTCTTCATAGCGCATGGTCGCTGACACTTCGCATAACCACTTCTTCATAGCGCATGGTCGCTGACACTTCGCATAATCACTTCTTCATGGCGCATGGTCGCTGACACCTCGCATAACCACTTCTTCATAGCGCATGGTCGCTGACTCTTCGCATAATCTCTTCTTCATAGCGCATGGTCGCTGACTCTTCGCATAACCACTTCTTCATAGCGCATGGTCGCTGACACTTGGCATAATCACTTCTTCATAGCGCATGGTCGCTGACACTCCGCATAATCATTTCTTCATAGCGCATGGTCGCTGACACTTCGCATAACCAGTTCTTCATAGCGCATGGTCGCTGAATTTTCGCATAATCACTTCTTCATGGCGCATGGTCGCTGACTCTTCGCATAACAACTTCTTCATAGCGCATGGTCGCTGACTCTTCGCATAACCACTTCTTCATAGCGCAAGGTCGCTGACACTTCGCATAATCACTTCTTCATAGCACATGGTCGCTGACACTTCGCATAACCACTTCTTCATAGCGCATGGTCGCTGACTCTTCGCATAACCACTTCTTCATAGCGCATGGTCGCTGAATCTTCGCATAATCACTTCTTCATAGCGCATGGTCGCTGACTCTTCGCATACCCACTTCTTCATAGCGCATGGCCGCTGACACTTCGCATAATCACTTCTTCATAGCGAATGGTTGCTGACACTTCGCATAATCCCTTCTTCATGGCGCATCGTTGCTGACACTTCGCATAACCAGTTCTTCATAGCGCATGGTCGCTGACTCTTCGCATAATCTCTTCTTCATAGCGCATGGTCGCTGACGCTCCGCATAATCATTTCTTCATAGCGCATGGTCGCTGACACTTCGCATAATCAATTCTTCATAGCGCATGGTAGCTGAATCTTTGCATAATCACTTCTTCATAGCGCATGGACGCTGAAACTTCGCATATTCACTTCTTCATAGCGCATGGTCGCTGACACTTCGCATAATCTCTTCTTCATTGCGCATGGTCGCTGACACTTCGCATAATCACTTCTTCATAGCGTATGGTCGCTGACACTTCACATAACCAGTTCTTCATAGCGCATGGTCGCTGACTCTTCGCATAATCACTTCTTCATAGCGCATGGTGGTTGACACTTCGCATATTCACTTCTTCATAGCGCATGGTCGCTGACTCTTCGCATAATCACTTCTTAATAGCGCAAGGTCGCTGACACTTCGCATAATCACTTCTTCATAGCGCATGGTCGCTCAAACTTCGCATAATCACTTCTTCATAGCGCATGGTCGCTGACACTTCGAATAACCACTTCTTCATAGCGCATGGTCGCTGACACTTCGCATAATCACTTCATCTTGGCGCATGGTCGCTGACACTTCGCATAACACCTTCTTCATAGCGCATGGTCGATGACTCTTCGCATAATCTCTTCTTCATAGCGCATGGTCGCTGACTCTTCGTATAACCACTTCATCATAGCGCATGGTCGCCGACTCTTCGCATAACAACTTCTTCATAGCGCATGGTCGCTAACACTTCGCATAATCACTTCTTCATAGCGCATGGTCGCTGACTCTTCGCATAATCTCTTCTTCATAGCGCATGGTCGCTGACACTCCGCATAATCACTTCTTCATAGCGCATGGTCGCTGACACTTCGCATAACCACTTCTTCATAGCGCATGGTCGCTGACACTTCGCATAATCACTTCTTCATGGCGCATGGTCGCTGACACCTCGCATAACCACTTCTTCATAGCGCATAGTCGCTGACTCTTCACATAATCTCTTCTTCATAGCGCATGGTCGCTGACTCTTCGCATAACCACTTCTTCATAGCGCATGGTCGCTGACACTTGGAATAATCACTTCTTCATAGCGCATTGTTGCTGACACTTCGCATAACCACTTCTTCATAGCGCATGGTCGCTGACTCTTCGCATAATCTCTTCTTCATAGCGCATGGTCGCTGACACTCCGCATAATCATTTCTTCATAGCGCATGGTCGCTGACACTTCGCATAACCAGTTCTTCATAGCGCATTGTGGCTGAATCTTCGCATAATCACTTCTTCATAGCGCATGGTCGCTGACAATTCGCATAACCACTTCTTCATAGCGCATGGTCGCTGACACTTCGCATAACCACTTCTTCATAGCGCATGGTCGCTGACACTTCGCATAATCACTTCTTCGTAGCGCATGGACGCTGAAACTTCGCATATTCACTTCTTCATAGCGCATGGTCGCTGACTCTTCGCATAATCACTTCTTCATGGCGCATGGTCGCTGACTCATCGCATAACAACTTCTTCATAGCGCATGGTCGCTGACTCTTCGCATAACCACTTCTTCATAGCGCAAGTTCGCTGACACTTCGCATAATCACTTCTTCATAGCACATGGTCGCTGACACTTCGCATAACCACTTCTTCATAGCGCATGGTCGCTGACTCTTCGCATAACCACTTCTTCATAGCGCATGGTCGCTGACTCTTCGCATAATCACTTCTTCATATCGCATGGTCGCTGACTCTTCGCATAACCACTTCTTCATAGCGCATGGCCGCTGACACTTCGCATAATCACTTCTTCATAGCGAATGGTCGCTGACAATTCGCATAATCACTTCTTCATGGCGCATGGTCGCTGACACTTCGCATAACCACTTCTTCATAGCGCATGGTCGCTGACACCGCATAATCACTTCTTCATGGCGCATGGTCGCTGACACTTCGCATAATCTCTTCTTCATAGCGCATGGTCGCTGACACTTCGCATAATCACTTCTTCATGGCGCATGGTCGCTGACACCTCGCATAACCACTTCTTCATAGCGCATAGTCGCTGACTCTTCGCATAATCTCTTCTTCATAGCGCATGGTCGCTGACTCTTCGCATAACCACTTCTTCATAGCGCATGGTCGCTGACACTTCGCATAATCACTTCTTCATAGCGTATGGTCGCTGACACTTCACATAACCAGTTCTTCATAGCGCATGGTGGCTGACTCTTCGCATAATCACTTCTTCATAGCGCATGGTGGTTGACACTTCGCATATTCACTTCTTCATAGCGCATGGTCGCTGACTCTTCGCATAATCACTTCTTAATAGCGCAAGGTCGCTGACACTTCGCATAATCACTTCTTCATAGCGCATGGTCGCTCAAACTTCGCATAATCACTTCTTCATAGCGCATGGTCGCTGACACTTCGAATAACCACTTCTTCATAGCGCATGGTCGCTGACACTTCGCATAATCACTTCATCTTGGCGCATGGTCGCTGACACTTCGCATAACACCTTCTTCATAGCGCATGGTCGCTGACTCTTCGCATAATCTCTTCTTCATAGCGCATGGTCGCTGACTCTTCGTATAACCACTTCATCATAGCGCATGGTCGCCGACTCTTCGCATAACAACTTCTTCATAGCGCATGTTCGCTAACACTTCGCATAATCACTTCTTCATAGCGCATGGTCGCTGACTCTTCGCATAATCTCTTCTTCATAGCGCATGGTCGCTGACACTCCGCATAATCACTTCTTCATAGCGCATGGTCGCTGACACTTCGCATAACCACTTCTTCATAGCGCATGGTCGCTGACACTTCGCATAATCACTTCTTCATGGCGCATGGTCGCTGACACCTCGCATAACCACTTCTTCATAGCGCATAGTCGCTGACTCTTCGCATAATCTCTTCTTCATAGCGCATGGTCGCTGACTCTTCGCATAACCACTTCTTCATAGCGCATGGTCGCTGACACTTGGAATAATCACTTCTTCATAGCGCATTGTTGCTGACACTTCGCATAACCACTTCTTCATAGCGCATGGTCGCTGACTCTTCGCATAATCTCTTCTTCATAGCGCATGGTCGCTGACACTCCGCATAATCATTTCTTCATAGCGCATGGTCGCTGACACTTCGCATAACCAGTTCTTCATAGCGCATGGTCGCTGAATCTTCGCATAATCACTTCTTCATAGCGCATGGTCGCTGACAATTCGCATAACCACTTCTTCATAGCGCATGGTCGCTGACACTTCGCATAACCACTTCTTCATAGCGCATGGTCGCTGACACTTCGCATAATCACTTCTTCGTAGCGCATGGACGCTGAAACTTCGCATATTCACTTCTTCATAGCGCATGGTCGCTGACTCTTCGCATAATCACTTCTTCATGGCGCATGGTCGCTGACTCATCGCATAACAACTTCTTCATAGCGCATGGTCGCTGACTCTTCGCATAACCACTTCTTCATAGCGCAAGTTCGCTGACACTTCGCATAATCACTTCTTCATAGCACATGGTCGCTGACACTTCGCATAACCACTTCTTCATAGCGCATGGTCGCTGACTCTTCGCATAACCACTTCTTCATAGCGCATGGTCGCTGACTCTTCGCATAATCACTTCTTCATATCGCATGGTCGCTGACTCTTCGCATAACCACTTCTTCATAGCGCATGGCCGCTGACACTTCGCATAATCACTTCTTCATAGCGAATGGTCGCTGACAATTCGCATAATCACTTCTTCATGGCGCATGGTCGCTGACACTTCGCATAACCACTTCTTCATAGCGCATGGTCGCTGACACCGCATAATCACTTCTTCATGGCGCATGGTCGCTGACACTTCGCATAATCTCTTCTTCATAGCGCATGGTGGCTGACACTTCGCATAATCACTTCTTCATGGCGCATGGTCGCTGACACCTCGCATAACCACTTCTTCATAGCGCATAGTCGCTGACTCTTCGCATAATCTCTTCTTCATAGCGCATGGTCGCTGACTCTTCGCATAACCACTTCTTCATAGCGCATGGTCGCTGACACTTCGCATAATCACTTCTTCATAGCGTATGGTCGCTGACACTTCACATAACCAGTTCTTCATAGCGCATGGTCGCTGACTCTTCGCATAATCACTTCTTCATAGCGCATGGTGGTTGACACTTCGCATATTCACTTCTTCATAGCGCATGGTCGCTGACTCTTCGCATAATCACTTCTGAATAGCGCAAGGTCGCTGACACTTCGCATAATCACTTCTTCATAGCGCATGGTCGCTCAAACTTCGCATAATCACTTCTTCATAGCGCATGGTCGCTGACACTTCGAATAACCACTTCTTCATAGCGCATGGTCGCTGACACTTCGCATAATCACTTCATCTTGGCGCATGGTCGCTGACACTTCGCATAACACCTTCTTCATAGCGCATGGTCGCTGACTCTTCGCATAATCTCTTCTTCATAGCGCATGGTCGCTGACTCTTCGTATAACCACTTCATCATAGCGCATGGTCGCCGACTCTTCGCATAACAACTTCTTCATAGCGCATGGTCGCTAACACTTCGCATAATCACTTCTTCATAGCGCATGGTCGCTGACACTCCGCATAATCACTTCTTCATAGCGCATGGTCGCTGACACTTCGCATAACCACTTCTTCATAGCGCATGGTCGCTGACACTTCGCATAATCACTTCTTCATGGCGCATGGTCGCTGACACCTCGCATAACCACTTCTTCATAGCGCATGGTCGCTGACTCTTCGCATAATCTCTTCTTCATAGCGCATGGTCGCTGACTCTTCGCATAACCACTACTTCATAGCGCATGGTCGCTGACACTTGGCATAATCACTTCTTCATAGCGCATGGTCGCTGACACTTCGCATAATCACTTCTTCATGGCGCATGGTTGCTGACACTTCGCATAACCACTTCTTCATAGCGCATGGTCGCTGACTCTTCGCATAATCTCTTCTTCATAGCGCATGGTCGCTGACACTCCGCATAATCATTTCTTCATAGCGCATGGTCGCTGACACTTCGCATAACCAGTTCTTCATAGCGCATGGTCGCTGAATCTTCGCATAATCACTTCTTCATAGCGCATGGTCGCTGACAATTCGCATAACCACTTCTTCATAGCGCATGGTCGCTGACACTTCGCATAACCAATTCTTCATAGCGCATGGTCGCTGACACTTCGCATAATCACTTCTTCATAGCGCATGGACGCTGAAACTTCGCATATTCACTTCTTCATAGCGCATGGTCGCTGACTCTTCGCATAATCACTTCTTCATGGCGCATGGTCGCTGACTCTTCGCATAACAACTTCTTCATAGCGCATGGTCGCTGACTCTTCGCATAACCACTTCTTCATAGCGCAAGGTCGCTGACACTTCGCATAATCACTTCTTAATAGCACATGGTCGCTGACACTTCGCATAACCACTTCTTCATAGCGCATGGTCGCTGACTCTTCGCATAACCACTTCTTCATAGCGCATGGTCGCTGACTCTTCGCATAATCACTTCTTCATATCGCATGGTCGCTGACTCTTCGCATAACCACTTCTTCATAGCGCATGGCCGCTGACACTTCGCATAATCACTTCTTCATAGCGAATGGTCGCTGACAATTCGCATAATCACTTCTTCATGGCGCATGGTCGCTGACACTTCGCATAACCACTTCTTCATAGCGCATGGTCCCTGACACCGCATAATCACTTCTTCATGGCGCGTGGTCGCTGACACTTCGCATAATCTCTTCTTCATAGCGCATGGTCGCTGACACTTCGCATAATCACTTCTTCATGGCGCATGGTCGCTGACACTTCGCATAACCACTTCCTCATAACGCATGGTCGCTGACTCTTCGCATAACCACTTCTTCATAGCGCATGGTCGCTGATTCTTCGCATAACCATTTCTTCATAGCGCATGGTCGCTGACACTTCGCATAATCACTTCTTCATAGCGCATGGTCGCTGACTCTTCGCATAATCTCTTCTTCATAGCGCATGGTCGCTCAAACTCCGCATAATCACTTCTTCATAGCATATGGTCGCTGACACTTCGCATAACCATTCCTTCATAGCACATGGTCGCTGAATCTTCGCATAATCACTTCTTCATAGCGCATGGTCGCTGACACTTCGCATAACCACTTCTTCATAGCGCATGGTCGCTGACACTTCGCATAACCACTTCTTCATAGCGCATGGTCGCTGACACTTCGCATAACCACTTCTTCATAGCGCATGTTCGCTGAATCTTCGCATCATCACATCTTCATAGCAGATGGTCGTTGACACTTCGCATAACCACTTCTTTATAGCGGATGGTCGCTGACTCTTCGCATAATCTCTTCTTCATAGCGCATGTTCGCTGACTCTTCGCATAACCACTTCTTCATAGCGCATGGTCGCTGACTCTTCGCATAACCACTTCTTCCCAGCGCATGGTCGCTGACACTTCGCATAATCACTTCTTCATAGCGCATGGTCGCTGACACTTCGCATAACCACTTCGTCGTAGCGCATGGTCGCTGAATCTTCGCATAATCCCTTCTTCATAGCGCATGGTCGCTGACACTTCGCATAACCAGTTGTTCATAGCGCATGGTCGCTGACACTTCGCATAATCACTTCTTCATAGCGCATGGTCGTTGACTCTTCGCATATTCACTTCTTCATAGCGCATGGTCACTGACTCTTCGCATAATCACTTCTTCATAGCGCAAGGTCGCTGACACTTCGCATAATCACTACTTCATAGCGCATGGTCGCTCAAACTTCGCTTAATCACTTCTTCATAGCGCATGGTAGCTGACACTTCGCAAAATCACTTCTTCATAGCGCATGGTCGCTGACACTTCGCATAATCACTTCTTCATAGCGCATGGTCGCTGACACTTCGCATAATCACTTCTTCATAGCGCATGGTCGCTGACACTTCTCATATTCACTTCCTCATAGGGCATCGTCGCTGACACTTCGCATAATCACTTCTTGATAGCGCATGGTCGCTGACACTTCGCATAATCACTTCTTCATAGCGCATGGTCGCTGACTCTTCGCATAACCACTTCTTCATAGCGCATGGTCGCTGACACTTCGCATAACCACTTCTTCGTAGCGCATGGTCGCTGACATTTCGCATAAACACTCCTTTCTAGCGCATGGTCGCTGACTCTTCGCATAATCACTTCTTCATCGCGCATGGTCGCTGACTCTTCGCATAATCACTTCTTCATAGCGCATGGTCGCTGACACTTCGCATATTCACTTCTCCATAGCGCATGGTCACTGACTCTTCGCATAATCACTTCTTCATGGCGCATGGTCGCTGACTCTTTGCATAACCACTTCTTCATAGCGCATGGTCGCTGACTCTTTGCATAACCACTTCTTCATAGCGCATGGTCGCTGACTATTCGCATAATCACTTCTTCATAGCACATGGTCGCTGACACTTCGCATAACCACTTCTTCATAGCGCATGGTCGCTGACTCTTCGCATAACCACTTCTTCATAGCGCATGGTCGCTGACTCTTCGCATAAGCACTTCCTCATAGCGCATCGTCGCTGATTCTTCGCATAATCACTTCTTCATAGCGCATGGTCGCTGACACTTCGCATAATCACTTCTTCATTGCGCATGGTCACTGACTCTTCGCATAACCACTTCTTCATAGCGCATGGTCGCTGACACTTCGCATAATCACTTCTTCATGGCGCATGGTCGCTGACACTTCGCATAACAACTTCTTCATAGCGCATGGTCGCTGACTCATCGCATAATCTCTTCTTCATAGCGCATGGTCGCTGACACTTCGCATAATCGCTTCTTCATAGCGCATGGTCGCTGACACTTCACATAATCATTTCTTCATAGCGCATGGTCGCTGACTCTTCGCATAATCACTTCTTCATAGCGCATGGTCGTTGACACTTCGCATATTCACTTCTTCATAGCGCATGGTCGCTGACTCTTCGCATAATCACTTCTTCATAGCGCAAGGTCGCTGACACTTCGCATAATCATTTCATCATAGCGCATGGTCGCTCAAACTGCGCATAATCACTTCTTCATAGCGCATGGTGGCTGACACTTCGAATAACCACTTCTTCATAGCGCATGGTCGCTGACACTTCGCATAATCACTTCTTCATGGCGCATGGTCGCTGACACTTCGCATAACCACTTCTTCATAGCGCATGGTCGCTGACTCTTCGCATAATCTCTTCTTCATAGCGCATGGTCGCTGACTCTTCGCATAACCACTTCTTCATAGCGCATGGTCGCTGAATCTTCGCATAACCACTTCTTCTTAGCGCATGGTCGCTGACACTTCGCATAATCTCTTCTTCATAGCGCATGGTCGCTGACACCGCATAATCACTTCTTCATGGCGCATGGTCGCTGACACTTCGCATAATCTCTTCTTCATAGCGCATGGTCGCTGACACTTCGCATAATCTCTTCTTCATAGCGCATGGTCGCTGACTCTTCGCATAACCACTTCTTCATAGCGCATGGTCGCTGACTCTTTGCATAACCACTTCTTCATAGCGCATGGTAGCTGACTCTTCGCATAATCACTTCTTCATAGCGCATGGTCGCTGACACTGCGCAAAACCACTTCTTCGTAGCGCATGGTCGCTGACATTTCGCATAAACACTTCTTTATAGCGCATGGTCGCTGACTCTTCGCCTAATCACTTCTTCATAGCGCATGATCGCTGACTCTTCGCATAATCAGTTCTTCATAGCGCATGGTCGCTGACACTTCGCATATTCACTTCTCCATAGCGCATGGTCACTGACTCTTCGCATAATCAGTTCTTCATGGCGCATGGTCGCTGACTCTTTGCATAACCACTTCTTCATAGCGCTTGGTCGCTGACTCTTTGCATAACCACTTCTTCATAGCGCATGGTCGCTGACTATTCGCATAATCACTTCTTCATAGCACATGGTCGCTGACCCTTCGCATAACCACTTCTTCATAGCGCATGGTCGCTGACTCTTCGCATAACCACTTCTTCATAGCGCATGGTCGCTGTCTCTTCGCATAAGCACTTCCTCATAGCGCATCGTCGCTGACTCTTCGCATAATCACTTCTTCATAGCGCATGGTCGCTGACACTTCGCATAATCACTTCTTCATTGCGCATGGTCGCTGACTCTTCGCATAACCACTTCTTCATAGCGCATGGTCGCTGACACTTCGCATAATCAATTCTTCATAGCGTATGGTCGCTGACACTTCGCATAATCACTTCTTCATGGCGCATGGTCGCTGACACTTCGCATAACAACTTCTTCATAGCGCATGGTCGCTGACTCATCGCATAATCTCTTCTTCATAGCGCATGGTCGCTGACACTTCGCATAATCACTTCTTCATAGCGCATGGTCGCTGACACTTCACATAACCAGTTCATCATAGCGCATGGTCGCTGACTCTTCGCATAATCACTTCTTCATAGCGCATGGTCGTTGACACTTCGCATATTCACTTCTTCATAGCGCATGGTCGCTGACTCTTCGCATAATCACTTCTTCATAGCGCAAGGTCGCTGACACATCGCATAATCATTTCTTCATAGCGCATGGTCGCTCAAACTTCGCATAATCACTTCTTCATAGCGCATGACGGCTGACACTTCGAATAACCACTTCTTCATAGCGCATGGTCGCTGACACTTCGCATAATCACTTCTTCATGGCGCATGGTCGCTGACACTACGCATAACCACTTCTTCATAGCGCATGGTCGCTGACTCTACGCATAATCTCTTCTTCATAGCGCATGGTCTCTGACTCTTCGCATAACCACTTCTTCATGGCGCATGTTCGCTGACACTTCGCATAACCACTTCTTCATGGCGCATGGTCGCTGACACTTCGCATAATCTCTTCTTCATAGCGCATGGTCGCTGACACTTCGCATAATCACTTCTTCATGGCGCATGGTCGCTGACAATTCGCATAATCTCTTCCTCATAGCGCATGGTCGCTGACTCTTCGCATAATCTCTTCTTCATAGCGCATCGTCGCTGACTCTTCGCATGGCCACTTCTTCATAGCGCATGGTCGCTGGCTCTTCGCATAACCACTTCTTCATAGCGCATGGTCGCTGACACTTCGCATAATCACTTCTTCATAGCGCATGGTCGCTGACTCTTCGCATAATCTCTTCTTCATAGCGCATGGTCGCTGAAACTCCGCATAATCACTTCTTCATAGCGCATGGTTGCTGACACTTCGCATAACCATTTCTTCATAGCACATGGTCGCTGAATCTTCGCATCATCCCTTCTTCATAGCGCATGGTCGCTGACACTTCGCATAAACACTTCTTCATAGCGCATGGTCGCTGACACTTCGCATAACCACTTCTTCATAGCGCATGGTCGCTAAATCTTCGCATCATCACTTCTTCATAGCTGATGGTCGCTGACACTTCGCATAACCACTTCTTCATAGCGGATGGTCGCTGACTCTTCGCAAAATCCCTTCTTCATAGCGCATGGTCGCTGCCTCTTCGCATAACCACTTCTTCATAGCGCATGGTCGCTGACTCTTCGCATAACCACTTCTTCCTAGCGCATGGTCACTGACACTTCGCATAATCACTTCTTCATAGCGCATGGTCGCTGACTCTTCGCATAACCACTTCTTCATAGCGCATGGTCGCTGACTCTTCGCATAACCACTTCTTCCTAGCGCATGGTCGCTGACACTTCGCATAATCCCTTCTTCATAGCGCATGGTCGCTGACACTTCGCATAACCAGTTCTTCATAGCGCATGGTCGCTGACACTTCGCATAATCACTTCTTCATAGCCCATGGTCGCTGACTCTTCGCATATTCACTTCTTCATAGCGCATGGTTGCTGACTCTTCGCATAATCACTTCTTCATAGCGCAAGGTCGCTGACACTTCGCATAAGCTCTTCTTCATAGCGCATGTTCTTTGACACTTGTCATATTCACTTCATCATAGCGCATGGTGGCTGACACTTCCCATATTCACTTCATCATAGCGCATGGTCGCTGACTCTTCGCATAACCACTTCTTCCTAGCGCATGGTCGCTGACACTTCGCATAATCCCTTCTTCATAGCGCATGGTCGCTCAAACTTCGCATAATCACTTCTTCATAGCGCATGGTCCCTGACACTTCGAAAAATCACTTCTTCATAGCGCATGGTCGCTGACACTTCGCATAATCACTTCGTCATAGCGCATGGTCGCTGAAACTTCGCATATTCACTTCTTCATAGCGCATGGTCGCTGACTCTTCGCATAAGCACTTCTTCATAGCGCATGTTCTTTGACACTTGTCATATTCACTTCATCATAGCGCATGGTGGCTGACACTTCCCATATTCACTTCATCATAGCGCATGGTCGCTGACACTTCGCATAATCACTTCTTCATAGCGCATGGTCACTGACACTTCTCATATTCACTTCTTCATAGCGCATGGTCGCTGACACTTCGCATAATCAATTCTTGATAGCGCATGATCGCTGACACATCGCATAATCACTTCTTCATAGCGCATGGTCGCTGACTCTTCGCATAACCACTTCTTCATAGCGCATGGTCGCTGACATTTCGCATAACCACTTCTTCATAGCGCATGGTCGCTGACATTTCGCATAATCACTTCTTTATAGCGCATGGTCGCTGACTCTTCGCATAATCACTTAATCATAGCGCATGGTCGCTGACTCTTCGCATAATCACTTCTTCATAGCGCATGGTCGCTGACACTTCGCATATTCACTTCTCCACAGCGCATGGTCACTGACTCTTCGCATAATCACTTCTTCATGGCGCATGGTCACTGACTCTTCGCATAACCACTTCTTCATAGCGCATGGTCGCTGACTCTTTGCATAACCACTTCTTCATAGCGCATGGTCGCTGACTCTTCGCATAATTTCTTCTTCATAGCACATGGTCGCTGACACTTCGCATAACCACTTCTTCATAGCGCATGGTCGCTGACTCTTCGCATAACCACTTCTTCATAGCGCATGGTCGCTGACTCTTCGCATAATCACTTCTTCATAGCGATTGGTCGCTGAAACTTCGCATAATCACTTCTTCATTGCGCATGGTCGCTGACTCTTCGCATAACCACTTCTTCATAGCGGATGGTCGCTGACACTTCGCATAATCACTTCTTCATAGCGCATGGTCGCTGACACTTCGCATAATCACTTCTTCATGGCGCATGGTCGCTGACACTTCGCATAACAACTTCTTCATAGCGCATGGTCGCTGACTCATCGCATAATCTCTTCTTCATAGCGCATGGTCGCTGACACTTCGCATAATCACTTCTTCATTGCGTATGGTCGCTGACACTTCACACAACCAGTTCTTCATAGCGCATGGTCGCTGACTCTTCGCATAATCACTTCTTCATAGCGCATGGTCGTTGACACTTCGCATATTCACTTCTTCATAGCACATGGTCGCTGACTCTTCGCATAATCACTTCTTCATAGCGCAAGGTCGCTGACACTTCGCATAATCACTTCTTCATAGCGCATGGTCGCTCAAACTTCGCATAATCACTTCTTCATAGCGCATGGTCGCTGACACTTCGAATAACCACTTCTTCATAGCGCATGGTCGCTGACACTTCGCATAATCACTTCTTCATGGCGCATGGTCGCTGACACTTCGCATAATCACTTCTTCATAGCGCATGGTCGCTGACACTTCGCATAATCACTTCTTCATGGCGCATGGTCGCTGACACTTCGCATAACACCTTCTTCATAGCGCATGGTCGCTGACTCTTCGCATAATCTCTTCTTCATAGCGCATGATCGCTGACTCTTCGCATATCCACTTCTTCATAGCGCATGGTCGCTGACTCTTCGCATAACCATTTCTTCATAGCGCATGGTCGCTGACACTTCGCATAATCACTTCTTCATAGCGCATGGTCGCTGACACTTCGCATAATCACTTCTTCATGGCGCATGGTCGCTGACATTTCGCATAATCTCTTCTTCATAGCGCATGGTCGCTGACACTTCGCATAATCACTTCTTCATGGCGCATGGTCGCTGACACTTCGCATAACCTTTTCCTCATAGCGCATGGTCGCTGACTCTTCGAATAATATTTTCTTCATAGCGCATGGTCGCTGACTCTTCGTATAACCACTTCATCATAGCGCATGGTCGCCGACTCTTCGCATAACAACTTCTTCCTAGCGCATGGTCGCTGACACTTCGCATAATCACTTCTTCATAGCGCATGGTCACTGACTCTTCGCATAATCTCTTCTTCATAGCGCATGATCGCTGACACTACGCATAATCACTTCTTCATAGCGCATGGTCGCTGACACTTCGCATAACCACTTCTTCATAGCGCATGGTCGCTGACACTTCGCATAATCACTTCTTCATGGCGCATGGTCGCTGACACCTCGCATAACCACTTCTTCATAGCGCATGGTCGCTGACTCTTCGCATAATCTCTTCTTCATAGCGCATGGTCGCTGACTCTTCGCATAACCACTTCTTCATAGCGCATGGTCGCTGACACTTGGCATAATCACTTCTTCATAGCGCATGGTCGCTGACACTCCGCATAATCATTTCTTCATAGCGCATGGTCGCTGACACTTCGCATAACCAGTTCTTCATAGCGCATGGTCGCTGAATTTTCGCATAATCACTTCTTCATGGCGCATGGTCGCTGACTCTTCGCATAACAACTTCTTCATAGCGCATGGTCGCTGACTCTTCGCATAACCACTTCTTCATAGCGCAAGGTCGCTGACACTTCGCATAATCACTTCTTCATAGCACATGGTCGCTGACACTTCGCATAACCACTTCTTCATAGCGCATGGTCGCTGACTCTTCGCATAACCACTTCTTCATAGCGCATGGTCGCTGAATCTTCGCATAATCACTTCTTCATAGCGCATGGTCGCTGACTCTTCGCATAACCACTTCTTCATAGCGCATGGCCGCTGACACTTCGCATAATCACTTCTTCATAGCGAATGGTTGCTGACACTTCGCATAATCCCTTCTTCATGGCGCATCGTTGCTGACACTTCGCATAACCAGTTCTTCATAGCGCATGGTCGCTGACTCTTCGCATAATCTCTTCTTCATAGCGCATGGTCGCTGACACTCCGCATAATCATTTCTTCATAGCGCATGGTCGCTGACACTTCGCATAATCAATTCTTCATAGCGCATGGTAGCTGAATCTTCGCATAATCACTTCTTCATAGCGCATGGACGCTGAAACTTCGCATATTCACTTCTTCATAGCGCATGGTCGCTGACACTTCGCATAATCTCTTCTTCATTGCGCATGGTCGCTGACACTTCGCATAATCACTTCTTCATAGCGTATGGTCGCTGACACTTCACATAACCAGTTCTTCATAGCGCATGGTCGCTGACTCTTCGCATAATCACTTCTTCATAGCGCATGGTGGTTGACACTTCGCATATTCACTTCTTCATAGCGCATGGTCGCTGACTCTTCGCATAATCACTTCTTAATAGCGCAAGGTCGCTGACACTTCGCATAATCACTTCTTCATAGCGCATGGTCGCTCAAACTTCGCATAATCACTTCTTCATAGCGCATGGTCGCTGACACTTCGAATAACCACTTCTTCATAGCGCATGGTCGCTGACACTTCGCATAATCACTTCATCTTGGCGCATGGTCGCTGACACTTCGCATAACACCTTCTTCATAGCGCATGGTCGATGACTCTTCGCATAATCTCTTCTTCATAGCGCATGGTCGCTGACTCTTCGTATAACCACTTCATCATAGCGCATGGTCGCCGACTCTTCGCATAACAACTTCTTCATAGCGCATGGTCGCTAACACTTCGCATAATCACTTCTTCATAGCGCATGGTCGCTGACTCTTCGCATAATCTCTTCTTCATAGCGCATGGTCGCTGACACTCCGCATAATCACTTCTTCATAGCGCATGGTCGCTGACACTTCGCATAACCACTTCTTCATAGCGCATGGTCGCTGACACTTCGCATAATCACTTCTTCATGGCGCATGGTCGCTGACACCTCGCATAACCACTTCTTCATAGCGCATAGTCGCTGACTCTTCACATAATCTCTTCTTCATAGCGCATGGTCGCTGACTCTTCGCATAACCACTTCTTCATAGCGCATGGTCGCTGACACTTGGAATAATCACTTCTTCATAGCGCATTGTTGCTGACATTTCGCATAACCACTTCTTCATAGCGCATGGTCGCTGACTCTTCGCATAATCTCTTCTTCATAGCGCATGGTCGCTGACACTCCGCATAATCATTTCTTCATAGCGCATGGTCGCTGACACTTCGCATAACCAGTTCTTCATAGCGCATTGTCGCTGAATCTTCGCATAATCACTTCTTCATAGCGCATGGTCGCTGACAATTCGCATAACCACTTCTTCATAGCGCATGGTCGCTGACACTTCGCATAACCACTTCTTCATAGCGCATGGTCGCTGACACTTCGCATAATCACTTCTTCGTAGCGCATGGACGCTGAAACTTCGCATATTCACTTCTTCATAGCGCATGGTCGCTGACTCTTCGCATAATCACTTCTTCATGGCGCATGGTCGCTGACTCATCGCATAACAACTTCTTCATAGCGCATGGTCGCTGACTCTTCGCATAACCACTTCTTCATAGCGCAAGTTCGCTGACACTTCGCATAATCACTTCTTCATAGCACATGGTCGCTGACACTTCGCATAACCACTTCTTCATAGCGCATGGTCGCTGACTCTTCGCATAACCACTTCTTCATAGCGCATGGTCGCTGACTCTTCGCATAATCACTTCTTCATATCGCATGGTCGCTGACTCTTCGCATAACCACTTCTTCATAGCGCATGGCCGCTGACACTTCGCATAATCACTTCTTCATAGCGAATGGTCGCTGACAATTCGCATAATCACTTCTTCATGGCGCATGGTCGCTGACACTTCGCATAACCACTTCTTCATAGCGCATGGTCCCTGACACCGCATAATCACTTCTTCATGGCGCGTGGTCGCTGACACTTCGCATAATCTCTTCTTCATAGCGCATGGTCGCTGACACTTCGCATAATCACTTCTTCATGGCGCATGGTCGCTGACACTTCGCATAACCACTTCCTCATAACGCATGGTCGCTGACTCTTCGCATAACCACTTCTTCATAGCGCATGGTCGCTGATTCTTCGCATAACCATTTCTTCATAGCGCATGGTCGCTGACACTTCGCATAATCACTTCTTCATAGCGCATGGTCGCTGACTCTTCGCATAATCTCTTCTTCATAGCGCATGGTCGCTCAAACTCCGCATAATCACTTCTTCATAGCATATGGTCGCTGACACTTCGCATAACCATTCCTTCATAGCACATGGTCGCTGAATCTTCGCATAATCACTTCTTCATAGCGCATGGTCGCTGACACTTCGCATAACCACTTCTTCATAGCGCATGGTCGCTGACACTTCGCATAACCACTTCTTCATAGCGCATGGTCGCTGACACTTCGCATAACCACTTCTTCATAGCGCATGTTCGCTGAATCTTCGCATCATCACATCTTCATAGCAGATGGTCGTTGACACTTCGCATAACCACTTCTTCATAGCGGATGGTCGCTGACTCTTCGCATAATCTCTTCTTCATAGCGCATGTTCGCTGACTCTTCGCATAACCACTTCTTCATAGCGCATGGTCGCTGACTCTTCGCATAACCACTTCTTCCCAGCGCATGGTCGCTGACACTTCGCATAATCACTTCTTCATAGCGCATGGTCGCTGACACTTCGCATAACCACTTCGTCGTAGCGCATGGTCGCTGAATCTTCGCATAATCCCTTCTTCATAGCGCATGGTCGCTGACACTTCGCATAACCAGTTGTTCATAGCGCATGGTCGCTGACACTTCGCATAATCACTTCTTCATAGCGCATGGTCGTTGACTCTTCGCATATTCACTTCTTCATAGCGCATGGTCACTGACTCTTCGCATAATCACTTCTTCATAGCGCAAGGTCGCTGACACTTCGCATAATCACTACTTCATAGCGCATGGTCGCTCAAACTTCGCTTAATCACTTCTTCATAGCGCATGGTAGCTGACACTTCGCAAAATCACTTCTTCATAGCGCATGGTCGCTGACACTTCGCATAATCACTTCTTCATAGCGCATGGTCGCTGAAACTTCGCATATTAACTTCTTCATAGCGCATGGTCGCTGATTCTTCGCATAAGCACTTCTTCATAGCGCATGTTCTTTGACACTTGTCATATTCACTTCATCATAGCGCATGGTGGCTGACACTTCCCATATTCACTTCATCATAGCGCATGGTCGCTGACACTTCGCATAATCACTTCTTCATAGCGCATGGTCGCTGACACTTCTCATATTCACTTCCTCATAGGGCATCGTCGCTGACACTTCGCATAATCACTTCTTGATAGCGCATGGTCGCTGACACTTCGCATAATCACTTCTTCATAGCGCATGGTCGCTGACTCTTCGCATAACCACTTCTTCATAGCGCATGGTCGCTGACACTTCGCATAACCACTTCTTCGTAGCGCATGGTCGCTGACATTTCGCATAAACACTCCTTTCTAGCGCATGGTCGCTGACTCTTCGCATAATCACTTCTTCATCGCGCATGGTCGCTGACTCTTCGCATAATCACTTCTTCATAGCGCATGGTCGCTGACACTTCGCATATTCACTTCTCCATAGCGCATGGTCACTGACTCTTCGCATAATCACTTCTTCATGGCGCATGGTCGCTGACTCTTTGCATAACCACTTCTTCATAGCGCATGGTCGCTGACTCTTTGCATAACCACTTCTTCATAGCGCATGGTCGCTGACTATTCGCATAATCACTTCTTCATAGCACATGGTCGCTGACACTTCGCATAACCACTTCTTCATAGCGCATGGTCGCTGACTCTTCGCATAACCACTTCTTCATAGCGCATGGTCGCTGACTCTTCGCATAAGCACTTCCTCATAGCGCATCGTCGCTGATTCTTCGCATAATCACTTCTTCATAGCGCATGGTCGCTGACACTTCGCATAATCACTTCTTCATTGCGCATGGTCACTGACTCTTCGCATAACCACTTCTTCATAGCGCATGGTCGCTGACACTTCGCATAATCACTTCTTCATGGCGCATGGTCGCTGACACTTCGCATAACAACTTCTTCATAGCGCATGGTCGCTGACTCATCGCATAATCTCTTCTTCATAGCGCATGGTCGCTGACACTTCGCATAATCGCTTCTTCATAGCGCATGGTCGCTGACACTTCACATAATCATTTCTTCATAGCGCATGGTCGCTGACTCTTCGCATAATCACTTCTTCATAGCGCATGGTCGTTGACACTTCGCATATTCACTTCTTCATAGCGCATGGTCGCTGACTCTTCGCATAATCACTTCTTCATAGCGCAAGGTCGCTGACACTTCGCATAATCATTTCATCATAGCGCATGGTCGCTCAAACTGCGCATAATCACTTCTTCATAGCGCATGGTCGCTGACACTTCGAATAACCACTTCTTCATAGCGCATGGTCGCTGACACTTCGCATAATCACTTCTTCATGGCGCATGGTCGCTGACACTTCGCATAACCACTTCTTCATAGCGCATGGTCGCTGACTCTTCGCATAATCTCTTCTTCATAGCGCATGGTCGCTGACTCTTCGCATAACCACTTCTTCATAGCGCATGGTCGCTGAATCTTCGCATAACCACTTCTTCTTAGCGCATGGTCGCTGACACTTCGCATAATCTCTTCTTCATAGCGCATGGTCGCTGACACCGCATAATCACTTCTTCATGGCGCATGGTCGCTGACACTTCGCATAATCTCTTCTTCATAGCGCATGGTCGCTGACACTTCGCATAATCTCTTCTTCATAGCGCATGGTCGCTGACTCTTCGCATAACCACTTCTTCATAGCGCATGGTCGCTGACTCTTTGCATAACCACTTCTTCATAGCGCATGGTAGCTGACTCTTCGCATAATCACTTCTTCATAGCGCATGGTCGCTGACACTGCGCAAAACCACTTCTTCGTAGCGCATGGTCGCTGACATTTCGCATAAACACTTCTTTATAGCGCATGGTCGCTGACTCTTCGCCTAATCACTTCTTCATAGCGCATGATCGCTGACTCTTCGCATAATCAGTTCTTCATAGCGCATGGTCGCTGACACTTCGCATATTCACTTCTCCATAGCGCATGGTCACTGACTCTTCGCATAATCAGTTCTTCATGGCGCATGGTCGCTGACTCTTTGCATAACCACTTCTTCATAGCGCTTGGTCGCTGACTCTTTGCATAACCACTTCTTCATAGCGCATGGTCGCTGACTATTCGCATAATCACTTCTTCATAGCACATGGTCGCTGACACTTCGCATAACCACTTCTTCATAGCGCATGGTCGCTGACTCTTCGCATAACCACTTCTTCATAGCGCATGGTCGCTGTCTCTTCGCATAAGCACTTCCTCATAGCGCATCGTCGCTGACTCTTCGCATAATCACTTCTTCATAGCGCATGGTCGCTGACACTTCGCATAATCACTTCTTCATTGCGCATGGTCGCTGACTCTTCGCATAACCACTTCTTCATAGCGCATGGTCGCTGACACTTCGCATAATCAATTCTTCATAGCGTATGGTCGCTGACACTTCGCATAATCACTTCTTCATGGCGCATGGTCGCTGACACTTCGCATAACAACTTCTTCATAGCGCATGGTCGCTGACTCATCGCATAATCTCTTCTTCATAGCGCATGGTCGCTGACACTTCGCATAATCACTTCTTCATAGCGCATGGTCGCTGACACTTCACATAACCAGTTCATCATAGCGCATGGTCGCTGACTCTTCGCATAATCACTTCTTCATAGCGCATGGTCGTTGACACTTCGCATATTCACTTCTTCATAGCGCATGGTCGCTGACTCTTCGCATAATCACTTCTTCATAGCGCAAGGTCGCTGACACATCGCATAATCATTTCTTCATAGCGCATGGTCGCTCAAACTTCGCATAATCACTTCTTCATAGCGCATGACGGCTGACACTTCGAATAACCACTTCTTCATAGCGCATGGTCGCTGACACTTCGCATAATCACTTCTTCATGGCGCATGGTCGCTGACACTACGCATAACCACTTCTTCATAGCGCATGGTCGCTGACTCTACGCATAATCTCTTCTTCATAGCGCATGGTCTCTGACTCTTCGCATAACCACTTCTTCATGGCGCATGTTCGCTGACACTTCGCATAACCACTTCTTCATGGCGCATGGTCGCTGACACTTCGCATAATCTCTTCTTCATAGCGCATGGTCGCTGACACTTCGCATAATCACTTCTTCATGGCGCATGGTCGCTGACAATTCGCATAATCTCTTCCTCATAGCGCATGGTCGCTGACTCTTCGCATAATCTCTTCTTCATAGCGCATCGTCGCTGACTCTTCGCATGGCCACTTCTTCATAGCGCATGGTCGCTGGCTCTTCGCATAACCACTTCTTCATAGCGCATGGTCGCTGACACTTCGCATAATCACTTCTTCATAGCGCATGGTCGCTGACTCTTCGCATAATCTCTTCTTCATAGCGCATGGTCGCTGAAACTCCGCATAATCACTTCTTCATAGCGCATGGTTGCTGACACTTCGCATAACCATTTCTTCATAGCACATGGTCGCTGAATCTTCGCATCATCCCTTCTTCATAGCGCATGGTCGCTGACACTTCGCATAAACACTTCTTCATAGCGCATGGTCGCTGACACTTCGCATAACCACTTCTTCATAGCGCATGGTCGCTAAATCTTCGCATCATCACTTCTTCATAGCTGATGGTCGCTGACACTTCGCATAACCACTTCTTCATAGCGGATGGTCGCTGACTCTTCGCAAAATCCCTTCTTCATAGCGCATGGTCGCTGCCTCTTCGCATAACCACTTCTTCATAGCGCATGGTCGCTGACTCTTCGCATAACCACTTCTTCCTAGCGCATGGTCACTGACACTTCGCATAATCACTTCTTCATAGCGCATGTTCTTTGACACTTGTCATATTCACTTCATCATAGCGCATGGTGGCTGACACTTCCCATATTCACTTCATCATAGCGCATGGTCGCTGACTCTTCGCATAACCACTTCTTCCTAGCGCATGGTCGCTGACACTTCGCATAATCCCTTCTTCATAGCGCATGGTCGCTCAAACTTCGCATAATCACTTCTTCATAGCGCATGGTCCCTGACACTTCGAAAAATCACTTCTTCATAGCGCATGGTCGCTGACACTTCGCATAATCACTTCGTCATAGCGCATGGTCGCTGAAACTTCGCATATTCACTTCTTCATAGCGCATGGTCGCTGACTCTTCGCATAAGCACTTCTTCATAGCGCATGTTCTTTGACACTTGTCATATTCACTTCATCATAGCGCATGGTGGCTGACACTTCCCATATTCACTTCATCATAGCGCATGGTCGCTGACACTTCGCATAATCACTTCTTCATAGCGCATGGTCACTGACACTTCTCATATTCACTTCTTCATAGCGCATGGTCGCTGACACTTCGCATAATCAATTCTTGATAGCGCATGATCGCTGACACATCGCATAATCACTTCTTCATAGCGCATGGTCGCTGACTCTTCGCATAACCACTTCTTCATAGCGCATGGTCGCTGACATTTCGCATAACCACTTCTTCATAGCGCATGGTCGCTGACATTTCGCATAATCACTTCTTTATAGCGCATGGTCGCTGACTCTTCGCATAATCACTTAATCATAGCGCATGGTCGCTGACTCTTCGCATAATCACTTCTTCATAGCGCATGGTCGCTGACACTTCGCATATTCACTTCTCCACAGCGCATGGTCACTGACTCTTCGCATAATCACTTCTTCATGGCGCATGGTCACTGACTCTTCGCATAACCACTTCTTCATAGCGCATGGTCGCTGACTCTTTGCATAACCACTTCTTCATAGCGCATGGTCGCTGACTCTTCGCATAATTTCTTCTTCATAGCACATGGTCGCTGACACTTCGCATAACCACTTCTTCATAGCGCATGGTCGCTGACTCTTCGCATAACCACTTCTTCATAGCGCATGGTCGCTGACTCTTCGCATAATCACTTCTTCATAGCGATTGGTCGCTGAAACTTCGCATAATCACTTCTTCATTGCGCATGGTCGCTGACTCTTCGCATAACCACTTCTTCATAGCGGATGGTCGCTGACACTTCGCATAATCACTTCTTCATAGCGCATGGTCGCTGACACTTCGCATAATCACTTCTTCATGGCGCATGGTCGCTGACACTTCGCATAACAACTTCTTCATAGCGCATGGTCGCTGACTCATCGCATAATCTCTTCTTCATAGCGCATGGTCGCTGACACTTCGCATAATCACTTCTTCATTGCGTATGGTCGCTGACACTTCACACAACCAGTTCTTCATAGCGCATGGTCGCTGACTCTTCGCATAATCACTTCTTCATAGCGCATGGTCGTTGACACTTCGCATATTCACTTCTTCATAGCACATGGTCGCTGACTCTTCGCATAATCACTTCTTCATAGCGCAAGGTCGCTGACACTTCGCATAATCACTTCTTCATAGCGCATGGTCGCTCAAACTTCGCATAATCACTTCTTCATAGCGCATGGTCGCTGACACTTCGAATAACCACTTCTTCATAGCGCATGGTCGCTGACACTTCGCATAATCACTTCTTCATGGCGCATGGTCGCTGACACTTCGCATAATCACTTCTTCATAGCGCATGGTCGCTGACACTTCGCATAATCACTTCTTCATGGCGCATGGTCGCTGACACTTCGCATAACACCTTCTTCATAGCGCATGGTCGCTGACTCTTCGCATAATCTCTTCTTCATAGCGCATGATCGCTGACTCTTCGCATATCCACTTCTTCATAGCGCATGGTCGCTGACTCTTCGCATAACCATTTCTTCATAGCGCATGGTCGCTGACACTTCGCATAATCACTTCTTCATAGCGCATGGTCGCTGACACTTCGCATAATCACTTCTTCATGGCGCATGGTCGCTGACATTTCGCATAATCTCTTCTTCATAGCGCATGGTCGCTGACACTTCGCATAATCACTTCTTCATGGCGCATGGTCGCTGACACTTCGCATAACCTTTTCCTCATAGCGCATGGTCGCTGACTCTTCGAATAATATTTTCTTCATAGCGCATGGTCGCTGACTCTTCGTATAACCACTTCATCATAGCGCATGGTCGCCGACTCTTCGCATAACAACTTCTTCCTAGCGCATGGTCGCTGACACTTCGCATAATCACTTCTTCATAGCGCATGGTCACTGACTCTTCGCATAATCTCTTCTTCATAGCGCATGATCGCTGACACTACGCATAATCACTTCTTCATAGCGCATGGTCGCTGACACTTCGCATAACCACTTCTTCATAGCGCATGGTCGCTGACACTTCGCATAATCACTTCTTCATGGCGCATGGTCGCTGACACCTCGCATAACCACTTCTTCATAGCGCATGGTCGCTGACTCTTCGCATAATCTCTTCTTCATAGCGCATGGTCGCTGACTCTTCGCATAACCACTTCTTCATAGCGCATGGTCGCTGACACTTGGCATAATCACTTCTTCATAGCGCATGGTCGCTGACACTCCGCATAATCATTTCTTCATAGCGCATGGTCGCTGACACTTCGCATAACCAGTTCTTCATAGCGCATGGTCGCTGAATTTTCGCATAATCACTTCTTCATGGCGCATGGTCGCTGACTCTTCGCATAACAACTTCTTCATAGCGCATGGTCGCTGACTCTTCGCATAACCACTTCTTCATAGCGCAAGGTCGCTGACACTTCGCATAATCACTTCTTCATAGCACATGGTCGCTGACACTTCGCATAACCACTTCTTCATAGCGCATGGTCGCTGACTCTTCGCATAACCACTTCTTCATAGCGCATGGTCGCTGAATCTTCGCATAATCACTTCTTCATAGCGCATGGTCGCTGACTCTTCGCATAACCACTTCTTCATAGCGCATGGCCGCTGACACTTCGCATAATCACTTCTTCATAGCGAATGGTTGCTGACACTTCGCATAATCCCTTCTTCATGGCGCATCGTTGCTGACACTTCGCATAACCAGTTCTTCATAGCGCATGGTCGCTGACTCTTCGCATAATCTCTTCTTCATAGCGCATGGTCGCTGACACTCCGCATAATCATTTCTTCATAGCGCATGGTCGCTGACACTTCGCATAATCAATTCTTCATAGCGCATGGTAGCTGAATCTTCGCATAATCACTTCTTCATAGCGCATGGACGCTGAAACTTCGCATATTCACTTCTTCATAGCGCATGGTCGCTGACACTTCGCATAACCACTTCTTCATAGCGCATGGTCGCTGACACTTCGCATAACCACTTCTTCATAGCGCATGTTCGCTGAATCTTCGCATCATCACATCTTCATAGCAGATGGTCGTTGACACTTCGCATAACCACTTCTTCATAGCGGATGGTCGCTGACTCTTCGCATAATCTCTTCTTCATAGCGCATGTTCGCTGACTCTTCGCATAACCACTTCTTCATAGCGCATGGTCGCTGACTCTTCGCATAACCACTTCTTCCCAGCGCATGGTCGCTGACACTTCGCATAATCACTTCTTCATAGCGCATGGTCGCTGACACTTCGCATAACCACTTCGTCGTAGCGCATGGTCGCTGAATCTTCGCATAATCCCTTCTTCATAGCGCATGGTCGCTGACACTTCGCATAACCAGTTGTTCATAGCGCATGGTCGCTGACACTTCGCATAATCACTTCTTCATAGCGCATGGTCGTTGACTCTTCGCATATTCACTTCTTCATAGCGCATGGTCACTGACTCTTCGCATAATCACTTCTTCATAGCGCAAGGTCGCTGACACTTCGCATAATCACTACTTCATAGCGCATGGTCGCTCAAACTTCGCTTAATCACTTCTTCATAGCGCATGGTAGCTGACACTTCGCAAAATCACTTCTTCATAGCGCATGGTCGCTGACACTTCGCATAATCACTTCTTCATAGCGCATGGTCGCTGAAACTTCGCATATTAACTTCTTCATAGCGCATGGTCGCTGATTCTTCGCATAAGCACTTCTTCATAGCGCATGTTCTTTGACACTTGTCATATTCACTTCATCATAGCGCATGGTGGCTGACACTTCCCATATTCACTTCATCATAGCGCATGGTCGCTGACACTTCGCATAATCACTTCTTCATAGCGCATGGTCGCTGACACTTCTCATATTCACTTCCTCATAGGGCATCGTCGCTGACACTTCGCATAATCACTTCTTGATAGCGCATGGTCGCTGACACTTCGCATAATCACTTCTTCATAGCGCATGGTCGCTGACTCTTCGCATAACCACTTCTTCATAGCGCATGGTCGCTGACACTTCGCATAACCACTTCTTCGTAGCGCATGGTCGCTGACATTTCGCATAAACACTCCTTTCTAGCGCATGGTCGCTGACTCTTCGCATAATCACTTCTTCATCGCGCATGGTCGCTGACTCTTCGCATAATCACTTCTTCATAGCGCATGGTCGCTGACACTTCGCATATTCACTTCTCCATAGCGCATGGTCACTGACTCTTCGCATAATCACTTCTTCATGGCGCATGGTCGCTGACTCTTTGCATAACCACTTCTTCATAGCGCATGGTCGCTGACTCTTTGCATAACCACTTCTTCATAGCGCATGGTCGCTGACTATTCGCATAATCACTTCTTCATAGCACATGGTCGCTGACACTTCGCATAACCACTTCTTCATAGCGCATGGTCGCTGACTCTTCGCATAACCACTTCTTCATAGCGCATGGTCGCTGACTCTTCGCATAAGCACTTCCTCATAGCGCATCGTCGCTGATTCTTCGCATAATCACTTCTTCATAGCGCATGGTCGCTGACACTTCGCATAATCACTTCTTCATTGCGCATGGTCACTGACTCTTCGCATAACCACTTCTTCATAGCGCATGGTCGCTGACACTTCGCATAATCACTTCTTCATGGCGCATGGTCGCTGACACTTCGCATAACAACTTCTTCATAGCGCATGGTCGCTGACTCATCGCATAATCTCTTCTTCATAGCGCATGGTCGCTGACACTTCGCATAATCGCTTCTTCATAGCGCATGGTCGCTGACACTTCACATAATCATTTCTTCATAGCGCATGGTCGCTGACTCTTCGCATAATCACTTCTTCATAGCGCATGGTCGTTGACACTTCGCATATTCACTTCTTCATAGCGCATGGTCGCTGACTCTTCGCATAATCACTTCTTCATAGCGCAAGGTCGCTGACACTTCGCATAATCATTTCATCATAGCGCATGGTCGCTCAAACTGCGCATAATCACTTCTTCATAGCGCATGGTCGCTGACACTTCGAATAACCACTTCTTCATAGCGCATGGTCGCTGACACTTCGCATAATCACTTCTTCATGGCGCATGGTCGCTGACACTTCGCATAACCACTTCTTCATAGCGCATGGTCGCTGACTCTTCGCATAATCTCTTCTTCATAGCGCATGGTCGCTGACTCTTCGCATAACCACTTCTTCATAGCGCATGGTCGCTGAATCTTCGCATAACCACTTCTTCTTAGCGCATGGTCGCTGACACTTCGCATAATCTCTTCTTCATAGCGCATGGTCGCTGACACCGCATAATCACTTCTTCATGGCGCATGGTCGCTGACACTTCGCATAATCTCTTCTTCATAGCGCATGGTCGCTGACACTTCGCATAATCTCTTCTTCATAGCGCATGGTCGCTGACTCTTCGCATAACCACTTCTTCATAGCGCATGGTCGCTGACTCTTTGCATAACCACTTCTTCATAGCGCATGGTAGCTGACTCTTCGCATAATCACTTCTTCATAGCGCATGGTCGCTGACACTGCGCAAAACCACTTCTTCGTAGCGCATGGTCGCTGACATTTCGCATAAACACTTCTTTATAGCGCATGGTCGCTGACTCTTCGCCTAATCACTTCTTCATAGCGCATGATCGCTGACTCTTCGCATAATCAGTTCTTCATAGCGCATGGTCGCTGACACTTCGCATATTCACTTCTCCATAGCGCATGGTCACTGACTCTTCGCATAATCAGTTCTTCATGGCGCATGGTCGCTGACTCTTTGCATAACCACTTCTTCATAGCGCTTGGTCGCTGACTCTTTGCATAACCACTTCTTCATAGCGCATGGTCGCTGACTATTCGCATAATCACTTCTTCATAGCACATGGTCGCTGACACTTCGCATAACCACTTCTTCATAGCGCATGGTCGCTGACTCTTCGCATAACCACTTCTTCATAGCGCATGGTCGCTGTCTCTTCGCATAAGCACTTCCTCATAGCGCATCGTCGCTGACTCTTCGCATAATCACTTCTTCATAGCGCATGGTCGCTGACACTTCGCATAATCACTTCTTCATTGCGCATGGTCGCTGACTCTTCGCATAACCACTTCTTCATAGCGCATGGTCGCTGACACTTCGCATAATCAATTCTTCATAGCGTATGGTCGCTGACACTTCGCATAATCACTTCTTCATGGCGCATGGTCGCTGACACTTCGCATAACAACTTCTTCATAGCGCATGGTCGCTGACTCATCGCATAATCTCTTCTTCATAGCGCATGGTCGCTGACACTTCGCATAATCACTTCTTCATAGCGCATGGTCGCTGACACTTCACATAACCAGTTCATCATAGCGCATGGTCGCTGACTCTTCGCATAATCACTTCTTCATAGCGCATGGTCGTTGACACTTCGCATATTCACTTCTTCATAGCGCATGGTCGCTGACTCTTCGCATAATCACTTCTTCATAGCGCAAGGTCGCTGACACATCGCATAATCATTTCTTCATAGCGCATGGTCGCTCAAACTTCGCATAATCACTTCTTCATAGCGCATGACGGCTGACACTTCGAATAACCACTTCTTCATAGCGCATGGTCGCTGACACTTCGCATAATCACTTCTTCATGGCGCATGGTCGCTGACACTACGCATAACCACTTCTTCATAGCGCATGGTCGCTGACTCTACGCATAATCTCTTCTTCATAGCGCATGGTCTCTGACTCTTCGCATAACCACTTCTTCATGGCGCATGTTCGCTGACACTTCGCATAACCACTTCTTCATGGCGCATGGTCGCTGACACTTCGCATAATCTCTTCTTCATAGCGCATGGTCGCTGACACTTCGCATAATCACTTCTTCATGGCGCATGGTCGCTGACAATTCGCATAATCTCTTCCTCATAGCGCATGGTCGCTGACTCTTCGCATAATCTCTTCTTCATAGCGCATCGTCGCTGACTCTTCGCATGGCCACTTCTTCATAGCGCATGGTCGCTGGCTCTTCGCATAACCACTTCTTCATAGCGCATGGTCGCTGACACTTCGCATAATCACTTCTTCATAGCGCATGGTCGCTGACTCTTCGCATAATCTCTTCTTCATAGCGCATGGTCGCTGAAACTCCGCATAATCACTTCTTCATAGCGCATGGTTGCTGACACTTCGCATAACCATTTCTTCATAGCACATGGTCGCTGAATCTTCGCATCATCCCTTCTTCATAGCGCATGGTCGCTGACACTTCGCATAAACACTTCTTCATAGCGCATGGTCGCTGACACTTCGCATAACCACTTCTTCATAGCGCATGGTCGCTAAATCTTCGCATCATCACTTCTTCATAGCTGATGGTCGCTGACACTTCGCATAACCACTTCTTCATAGCGGATGGTCGCTGACTCTTCGCAAAATCCCTTCTTCATAGCGCATGGTCGCTGCCTCTTCGCATAACCACTTCTTCATAGCGCATGGTCGCTGACTCTTCGCATAACCACTTCTTCCTAGCGCATGGTCACTGACACTTCGCATAATCACTTCTTCATAGCGCATGTTCTTTGACACTTGTCATATTCACTTCATCATAGCGCATGGTGGCTGACACTTCCCATATTCACTTCATCATAGCGCATGGTCGCTGACTCTTCGCATAACCACTTCTTCCTAGCGCATGGTCGCTGACACTTCGCATAATCCCTTCTTCATAGCGCATGGTCGCTCAAACTTCGCATAATCACTTCTTCATAGCGCATGGTCCCTGACACTTCGAAAAATCACTTCTTCATAGCGCATGGTCGCTGACACTTCGCATAATCACTTCGTCATAGCGCATGGTCGCTGAAACTTCGCATATTCACTTCTTCATAGCGCATGGTCGCTGACTCTTCGCATAAGCACTTCTTCATAGCGCATGTTCTTTGACACTTGTCATATTCACTTCATCATAGCGCATGGTGGCTGACACTTCCCATATTCACTTCATCATAGCGCATGGTCGCTGACACTTCGCATAATCACTTCTTCATAGCGCATGGTCACTGACACTTCTCATATTCACTTCTTCATAGCGCATGGTCGCTGACACTTCGCATAATCAATTCTTGATAGCGCATGATCGCTGACACATCGCATAATCACTTCTTCATAGCGCATGGTCGCTGACTCTTCGCATAACCACTTCTTCATAGCGCATGGTCGCTGACATTTCGCATAACCACTTCTTCATAGCGCATGGTCGCTGACATTTCGCATAATCACTTCTTTATAGCGCATGGTCGCTGACTCTTCGCATAATCACTTAATCATAGCGCATGGTCGCTGACTCTTCGCATAATCACTTCTTCATAGCGCATGGTCGCTGACACTTCGCATATTCACTTCTCCACAGCGCATGGTCACTGATTCTTCGCATAATCACTTCTTCATGGCGCATGGTCACTGACTCTTCGCATAACCACTTCTTCATAGCGCATGGTCGCTGACTCTTTGCATAACCACTTCTTCATAGCGCATGGTCGCTGACTCTTCGCATAATTTCTTCTTCATAGCACATGGTCGCTGACACTTCGCATAACCACTTCTTCATAGCGCATGGTCGCTGACTCTTCGCATAACCACTTCTTCATAGCGCATGGTCGCTGACTCTTCGCATAATCACTTCTTCATAGCGATTGGTCGCTGAAACTTCGCATAATCACTTCTTCATTGCGCATGGTCGCTGACTCTTCGCATAACCACTTCTTCATAGCGGATGGTCGCTGACACTTCGCATAATCACTTCTTCATAGCGCATGGTCGCTGACACTTCGCATAATCACTTCTTCATGGCGCATGGTCGCTGACACTTCGCATAACAACTTCTTCATAGCGCATGGTCGCTGACTCATCGCATAATCTCTTCTTCATAGCGCATGGTCGCTGACACTTCGCATAATCACTTCTTCATTGCGTATGGTCGCTGACACTTCACACAACCAGTTCTTCATAGCGCATGGTCGCTGACTCTTCGCATAATCACTTCTTCATAGCGCATGGTCGTTGACACTTCGCATATTCACTTCTTCATAGCACATGGTCGCTGACTCTTCGCATAATCACTTCTTCATAGCGCAAGGTCGCTGACACTTCGCATAATCACTTCTTCATAGCGCATGGTCGCTCAAACTTCGCATAATCACTTCTTCATAGCGCATGGTCGCTGACACTTCGAATAACCACTTCTTCATAGCGCATGGTCGCTGACACTTCGCATAATCACTTCTTCATGGCGCATGGTCGCTGACACTTCGCATAATCACTTCTTCATAGCGCATGGTCGCTGACACTTCGCATAATCACTTCTTCATGGCGCATGGTCGCTGACACTTCGCATAACACCTTCTTCATAGCGCATGGTCGCTGACTCTTCGCATAATCTCTTCTTCATAGCGCATGATCGCTGACTCTTCGCATATCCACTTCTTCATAGCGCATGGTCGCTGACTCTTCGCATAACCATTTCTTCATAGCGCATGGTCGCTGACACTTCGCATAATCACTTCTTCATAGCGCATGGTCGCTGACACTTCGCATAATCACTTCTTCATGGCGCATGGTCGCTGACATTTCGCATAATCTCTTCTTCATAGCGCATGGTCGCTGACACTTCGCATAATCACTTCTTCATGGCGCATGGTCGCTGACACTTCGCATAACCTTTTCCTCATAGCGCATGGTCGCTGACTCTTCGAATAATATTTTCTTCATAGCGCATGGTCGCTGACTCTTCGTATAACCACTTCATCATAGCGCATGGTCGCCGACTCTTCGCATAACAACTTCTTCCTAGCGCATGGTCGCTGACACTTCGCATAATCACTTCTTCATAGCGCATGGTCACTGACTCTTCGCATAATCTCTTCTTCATAGCGCATGATCGCTGACACTACGCATAATCACTTCTTCATAGCGCATGGTCGCTGACACTTCGCATAACCACTTCTTCATAGCGCATGGTCGCTGACACTTCGCATAATCACTTCTTCATGGCGCATGGTCGCTGACACCTCGCATAACCACTTCTTCATAGCGCATGGTCGCTGACTCTTCGCATAATCTCTTCTTCATAGCGCATGGTCGCTGACTCTTCGCATAACCACTTCTTCATAGCGCATGGTCGCTGACACTTGGCATAATCACTTCTTCATAGCGCATGGTCGCTGACACTCCGCATAATCATTTCTTCATAGCGCATGGTCGCTGACACTTCGCATAACCAGTTCTTCATAGCGCATGGTCGCTGAATTTTCGCATAATCACTTCTTCATGGCGCATGGTCGCTGACTCTTCGCATAACAACTTCTTCATAGCGCATGGTCGCTGACTCTTCGCATAACCACTTCTTCATAGCGCAAGGTCGCTGACACTTCGCATAATCACTTCTTCATAGCACATGGTCGCTGACACTTCGCATAACCACTTCTTCATAGCGCATGGTCGCTGACTCTTCGCATAACCACTTCTTCATAGCGCATGGTCGCTGAATCTTCGCATAATCACTTCTTCATAGCGCATGGTCGCTGACTCTTCGCATAACCACTTCTTCATAGCGCATGGCCGCTGACACTTCGCATAATCACTTCTTCATAGCGAATTGTTGCTGACACTTCGCATAATCCCTTCTTCATGGCGCATCGTTGCTGACACTTCGCATAACCAGTTCTTCATAGCGCATGGTCGCTGACTCTTCGCATAATCTCTTCTTCATAGCGCATGGTCGCTGACACTCCGCATAATCATTTCTTCATAGCGCATGGTCGCTGACACTTCGCATAATCAATTCTTCATAGCGCATGGTAGCTGAATCTTCGCATAATCACTTCTTCATAGCGCATGGACGCTGAAACTTCGCATATTCACTTCTTCATAGCGCATGGTCGCTGACACTTCGCATAATCTCTTCTTCATTGCGCATGGTCGCTGACACTTCGCATAATCACTTCTTCATAGCGTATGGTCGCTGACACTTCACATAACCAGTTCTTCATAGCGCATGGTCGCTGACTCTTCGCATAATCACTTCTTCATAGCGCATGGTGGTTGACACTTCGCATATTCACTTCTTCATAGCGCATGGTCGCTGACTCTTCGCATAATCACTTCTTAATAGCGCAAGGTCGCTGACACTTCGCATAATCACTTCTTCATAGCGCATGGTCGCTCAAACTTCGCATAATCACTTCTTCATAGCGCATGGTCGCTGACACTTCGAATAACCACTTCTTCATAGCGCATGGTCGCTGACACTTCGCATAATCACTTCATCTTGGCGCATGGTCGCTGACACTTCGCATAACACCTTCTTCATAGCGCATGGTCGATGACTCTTCGCATAATCTCTTCTTCATAGCGCATGGTCGCTGACTCTTCGTATAACCACTTCATCATAGCGCATGGTCGCCGACTCTTCGCATAACAACTTCTTCATAGCGCATGGTCGCTAACACTTCGCATAATCACTTCTTCATAGCGCATGGTCGCTGACTCTTCGCATAATCTCTTCTTCATAGCGCATGGTCGCTGACACTCCGCATAATCACTTCTTCATAGCGCATGGTCGCTGACACTTCGCATAACCACTTCTTCATAGCGCATGGTCGCTGACACTTCGCATAATCACTTCTTCATGGCGCATGGTCGCTGACACCTCGCATAACCACTTCTTCATAGCGCATAGTCGCTGACTCTTCACATAATCTCTTCTTCATAGCGCATGGTCGCTGACTCTTCGCATAACCACTTCTTCATAGCGCATGGTCGCTGACACTTGGAATAATCACTTCTTCATAGCGCATTGTTGCTGACACTTCGCATAACCACTTCTTCATAGCGCATGGTCGCTGACTCTTCGCATAATCTCTTCTTCATAGCGCATGGTCGCTGACACTCCGCATAATCATTTCTTCATAGCGCATGGTCGCTGACACTTCGCATAACCAGTTCTTCATAGCGCATTGTCGCTGAATCTTCGCATAATCACTTCTTCATAGCGCATGGTCGCTGACAATTCGCATAACCACTTCTTCATAGCGCATGGTCGCTGACACTTCGCATAACCACTTCTTCATAGCGCATGGTCGCTGACACTTCGCATAATCACTTCTTCGTAGCGCATGGACGCTGAAACTTCGCATATTCACTTCTTCATAGCGCATGGTCGCTGACTCTTCGCATAATCACTTCTTCATGGCGCATGGTCGCTGACTCATCGCATAACAACTTCTTCATAGCGCATGGTCGCTGACTCTTCGCATAACCACTTCTTCATAGCGCAAGTTCGCTGACACTTCGCATAATCACTTCTTCATAGCACATGGTCGCTGACACTTCGCATAACCACTTCTTCATAGCGCATGGTCGCTGACTCTTCGCATAACCACTTCTTCATAGCGCATGGTCGCTGACTCTTCGCATAATCACTTCTTCATATCGCATGGTCGCTGACTCTTCGCATAACCACTTCTTCATAGCGCATGGCCGCTGACACTTCGCATAATCACTTCTTCATAGCGAATGGTCGCTGACAATTCGCATAATCACTTCTTCATGGCGCATGGTCGCTGACACTTCGCATAACCACTTCTTCATAGCGCATGGTCGCTGACACCGCATAATCACTTCTTCATGGCGCATGGTCGCTGACACTTCGCATAATCTCTTCTTCATAGCGCATGGTCGCTGACACTTCGCATAATCACTTCTTCATGGCGCATGGTCGCTGACACCTCGCATAACCACTTCTTCATAGCGCATAGTCGCTGACTCTTCGCATAATCTCTTCTTCATAGCGCATGGTCGCTGACTCTTCGCATAACCACTTCTTCATAGCGCATGGTCGCTGACACTTCGCATAATCACTTCTTCATAGCGTATGGTCGCTGACACTTCACATAACCAGTTCTTCATAGCGCATGGTCGCTGACTCTTCGCATAATCACTTCTTCATAGCGCATGGTGGTTGACACTTCGCATATTCACTTCTTCATAGCGCATGGTCGCTGACTCTTCGCATAATCACTTCTTAATAGCGCAAGGTCGCTGACACTTCGCATAATCACTTCTTCATAGCGCATGGTCGCTCAAACTTCGCATAATCACTTCTTCATAGCGCATGGTCGCTGACACTTCGAATAACCACTTCTTCATAGCGCATGGTCGCTGACACTTCGCATAATCACTTCATCTTGGCGCATGGTCGCTGACACTTCGCATAACACCTTCTTCATAGCGCATGGTCGCTGACTCTTCGCATAATCTCTTCTTCATAGCGCATGGTCGCTGACTCTTCGTATAACCACTTCATCATAGCGCATGGTCGCCGACTCTTCGCATAACAACTTCTTCATAGCGCATGTTCGCTAACACTTCGCATAATCACTTCTTCATAGCGCATGGTCGCTGACTCTTCGCATAATCTCTTCTTCATAGCGCATGGTCGCTGACACTCCGCATAATCACTTCTTCATAGCGCATGGTCGCTGACACTTCGCATAACCACTTCTTCATAGCGCATGGTCGCTGACACTTCGCATAATCACTTCTTCATGGCGCATGGTCGCTGACACCTCGCATAACCACTTCTTCATAGCGCATAGTCGCTGACTCTTCGCATAATCTCTTCTTCATAGCGCATGGTCGCTGACTCTTCGCATAACCACTTCTTCATAGCGCATGGTCGCTGACACTTGGAATAATCACTTCTTCATAGCGCATTGTTGCTGACACTTCGCATAACCACTTCTTCATAGCGCATGGTCGCTGACTCTTCGCATAATCTCTTCTTCATAGCGCATGGTCGCTGACACTCCGCATAATCATTTCTTCATAGCGCATGGTCGCTGACACTTCGCATAACCAGTTCTTCATAGCGCATGGTCGCTGAATCTTCGCATAATCACTTCTTCATAGCGCATGGTCGCTGACAATTCGCATAACCACTTCTTCATAGCGCATGGTCGCTGACACTTCGCATAACCACTTCTTCATAGCGCATGGTCGCTGACACTTCGCATAATCACTTCTTCGTAGCGCATGGACGCTGAAACTTCGCATATTCACTTCTTCATAGCGCATGGTCGCTGACTCTTCGCATAATCACTTCTTCATGGCGCATGGTCGCTGACTCATCGCATAACAACTTCTTCATAGCGCATGGTCGCTGACTCTTCGCATAACCACTTCTTCATAGCGCAAGTTCGCTGACACTTCGCATAATCACTTCTTCATAGCACATGGTCGCTGACACTTCGCATAACCACTTCTTCATAGCGCATGGTCGCTGACTCTTCGCATAACCACTTCTTCATAGCGCATGGTCGCTGACTCTTCGCATAATCACTTCTTCATATCGCATGGTCGCTGACTCTTCGCATAACCACTTCTTCATAGCGCATGGCCGCTGACACTTCGCATAATCACTTCTTCATAGCGAATGGTCGCTGACAATTCGCATAATCACTTCTTCATGGCGCATGGTCGCTGACACTTCGCATAACCACTTCTTCATAGCGCATGGTCGCTGACACCGCATAATCACTTCTTCATGGCGCATGGTCGCTGACACTTCGCATAATCTCTTCTTCATAGCGCATGGTGGCTGACACTTCGCATAATCACTTCTTCATGGCGCATGGTCGCTGACACCTCGCATAACCACTTCTTCATAGCGCATAGTCGCTGACTCTTCGCATAATCTCTTCTTCATAGCGCATGGTCGCTGACTCTTCGCATAACCACTTCTTCATAGCGCATGGTCGCTGACACTTCGCATAATCACTTCTTCATAGCGTATGGTCGCTGACACTTCACATAACCAGTTCTTCATAGCGCATGGTCGCTGACTCTTCGCATAATCACTTCTTCATAGCGCATGGTGGTTGACACTTCGCATATTCACTTCTTCATAGCGCATGGTCGCTGACTCTTCGCATAATCACTTCTTAATAGCGCAAGGTCGCTGACACTTCGCATAATCACTTCTTCATAGCGCATGGTCGCTCAAACTTCGCATAATCACTTCTTCATAGCGCATGGTCGCTGACACTTCGAATAACCACTTCTTCATAGCGCATGGTCGCTGACACTTCGCATAATCACTTCATCTTGGCGCATGGTCGCTGACACTTCGCATAACACCTTCTTCATAGCGCATGGTCGCTGACTCTTCGCATAATCTCTTCTTCATAGCGCATGGTCGCTGACTCTTCGTATAACCACTTCATCATAGCGCATGGTCGCCGACTCTTCGCATAACAACTTCTTTATAGCGCATGGTCGCTAACACTTCGCATAATCACTTCTTCATAGCGCATGGTCGCTGACTCTTCGCATAATCTCTTCTTCATAGCGCATGGTCGCTGACACTCCGCATAATCACTTCTTCATAGCGCATGGTCGCTGACACTTCGCATAACCACTTCTTCATAGCGCATGGTCGCTGACACTTCGCATAATCACTTCTTCATGGCGCATGGTCGCTGACACCTCGCATAACCACTTCTTCATAGCGCATAGTCGCTGACTCTTCGCATAATCTCTTCTTCATAGCGCATGGTCGCTGACTCTTCGCATAACCACTTCTTCATAGCGCATGGTCGCTGACACTTGGAATAATCACTTCTTCATAGCGCATTGTTGCTGACACTTCGCATAACCACTTCTTCATAGCGCATGGTCGCTGACTCTTCGCATAATCTCTTCTTCATAGCGCATGGTCGCTGACACTCCGCATAATCATTTCTTCATAGCGCATGGTCGCTGACACTTCGCATAACCAGTTCTTCATAGCGCATGGTCGCTGAATCTTCGCATAATCACTTCTTCATAGCGCATGGTCGCTGACAATTCGCATAACCACTTCTTCATAGCGCATGGTCGCTGACACTTCGCATAACCACTTCTTCATAGCGCATGGTCGCTGACACTTCGCATAATCACTTCTTCGTAGCGCATGGACGCTGAAACTTCGCATATTCACTTCTTCATAGCGCATGGTCGCTGACTCCTCGCATAACCACTTCTTCATAGCGCATGGTCGCTGACATTTCGCATAATCACTTCTTTATAGCGCATGGTCGCTGACTCTTCGCATAATCACTTAATCATAGCGCATGGTCGCTGACTCTTCGCATAATCACTTCTTCATAGCGCATGGTCGCTGACACTTCGCATATTCACTTCTCCACAGCGCATGGTCACTGACTCTTCGCATAATCACTTCTTCATGGCGCATGGTCACTGACTCTTCGCATAACCACTTCTTCATAGCGCATGGTCGCTGACTCTTTGCATAACCACTTCTTCATAGCGCATGGTCGCTGACTCTTCGCATAATTTCTTCTTCATAGCACATGGTCGCTGACACTTCGCATAACCACTTCTTCATAGCGCATGGTCGCTGACTCTTCGCATAACCACTTCTTCATAGCGCATGGTCGCTGACTCTTCGCATAATCACTTCTTCATAGCGATTGGTCGCTGAAACTTCGCATAATCACTTCTTCATTGCGCATGGTCGCTGACTCTTCGCATAACCACTTCTTCATAGCGGATGGTCGCTGACACTTCGCATAATCACTTCTTCATAGCGCATGGTCGCTGACACTTCGCATAATCACTTCTTCATGGCGCATGGTCGCTGACACTTCGCATAACAACTTCTTCATAGCGCATGGTCGCTGACTCATCGCATAATCTCTTCTTCATAGCGCATGGTCGCTGACACTTCGCATAATCACTTCTTCATTGCGTATGGTCGCTGACACTTCACACAACCAGTTCTTCATAGCGCATGGTCGCTGACTCTTCGCATAATCACTTCTTCATAGCGCATGGTCGTTGACACTTCGCATATTCACTTCTTCATAGCACATGGTCGCTGACTCTTCGCATAATCACTTCTTCATAGCGCAAGGTCGCTGACACTTCGCATAATCACTTCTTCATAGCGCATGGTCGCTCAAACTTCGCATAATCACTTCTTCATAGCGCATGGTCGCTGACACTTCGAATAACCACTTCTTCATAGCGCATGGTCGCTGACACTTCGCATAATCACTTCTTCATGGCGCATGGTCGCTGACACTTCGCATAATCACTTCTTCATAGCGCATGGTCGCTGACACTTCGCATAATCACTTCTTCATGGCGCATGGTCGCTGACACTTCGCATAACACCTTCTTCATAGCGCATGGTCGCTGACTCTTCGCATAATCTCTTCTTCATAGCGCATGATCGCTGACTCTTCGCATATCCACTTCTTCATAGCGCATGGTCGCTGACTCTTCGCATAACCATTTCTTCATAGCGCATGGTCGCTGACACTTCGCATAATCACTTCTTCATAGCGCATGGTCGCTGACACTTCGCATAATCACTTCTTCATGGCGCATGGTCGCTGACATTTCGCATAATCTCTTCTTCATAGCGCATGGTCGCTGACACTTCGCATAATCACTTCTTCATGGCGCATGGTCGCTGACACTTCGCATAACCTTTTCCTCATAGCGCATGGTCGCTGACTCTTCGAATAATATTTTCTTCATAGCGCATGGTCGCTGACTCTTCGTATAACCACTTCATCATAGCGCATGGTCGCCGACTCTTCGCATAACAACTTCTTCCTAGCGCATGGTCGCTGACACTTCGCATAATCACTTCTTCATAGCGCATGGTCACTGACTCTTCGCATAATCTCTTCTTCATAGCGCATGATCGCTGACACTACGCATAATCACTTCTTCATAGCGCATGGTCGCTGACACTTCGCATAACCACTTCTTCATAGCGCATGGTCGCTGACACTTCGCATAATCACTTCTTCATGGCGCATGGTCGCTGACACCTCGCATAACCACTTCTTCATAGCGCATGGTCGCTGACTCTTCGCATAATCTCTTCTTCATAGCGCATGGTCGCTGACTCTTCGCATAACCACTTCTTCATAGCGCATGGTCGCTGACACTTGGCATAATCACTTCTTCATAGCGCATGGTCGCTGACACTCCGCATAATCATTTCTTCATAGCGCATGGTCGCTGACACTTCGCATAACCAGTTCTTCATAGCGCATGGTCGCTGAATTTTCGCATAATCACTTCTTCATGGCGCATGGTCGCTGACTCTTCGCATAACAACTTCTTCATAGCGCATGGTCGCTGACTCTTCGCATAACCACTTCTTCATAGCGCAAGGTCGCTGACACTTCGCATAATCACTTCTTCATAGCACATGGTCGCTGACACTTCGCATAACCACTTCTTCATAGCGCATGGTCGCTGACTCTTCGCATAACCACTTCTTCATAGCGCATGGTCGCTGAATCTTCGCATAATCACTTCTTCATAGCGCATGGTCGCTGACTCTTCGCATAACCACTTCTTCATAGCGCATGGCCGCTGACACTTCGCATAATCACTTCTTCATAGCGAATTGTTGCTGACACTTCGCATAATCCCTTCTTCATGGCGCATCGTTGCTGACACTTCGCATAACCAGTTCTTCATAGCGCATGGTCGCTGACTCTTCGCATAATCTCTTCTTCATAGCGCATGGTCGCTGACACTCCGCATAATCATTTCTTCATAGCGCATGGTCGCTGACACTTCGCATAATCAATTCTTCATAGCGCATGGTAGCTGAATCTTCGCATAATCACTTCTTCATAGCGCATGGACGCTGAAACTTCGCATATTCACTTCTTCATAGCGCATGGTCGCTGACACTTCGCATAATCTCTTCTTCATTGCGCATGGTCGCTGACACTTCGCATAATCACTTCTTCATAGCGTATGGTCGCTGACACTTCACATAACCAGTTCTTCATAGCGCATGGTCGCTGACTCTTCGCATAATCACTTCTTCATAGCGCATGGTGGTTGACACTTCGCATATTCACTTCTTCATAGCGCATGGTCGCTGACTCTTCGCATAATCACTTCTTAATAGCGCAAGGTCGCTGACACTTCGCATAATCACTTCTTCATAGCGCATGGTCGCTCAAACTTCGCATAATCACTTCTTCATAGCGCATGGTCGCTGACACTTCGAATAACCACTTCTTCATAGCGCATGGTCGCTGACACTTCGCATAATCACTTCATCTTGGCGCATGGTCGCTGACACTTCGCATAACACCTTCTTCATAGCGCATGGTCGATGACTCTTCGCATAATCTCTTCTTCATAGCGCATGGTCGCTGACTCTTCGTATAACCACTTCATCATAGCGCATGGTCGCCGACTCTTCGCATAACAACTTCTTCATAGCGCATGGTCGCTAACACTTCGCATAATCACTTCTTCATAGCGCATGGTCGCTGACTCTTCGCATAATCTCTTCTTCATAGCGCATGGTCGCTGACACTCCGCATAATCACTTCTTCATAGCGCATGGTCGCTGACACTTCGCATAACCACTTCTTCATAGCGCATGGTCGCTGACACTTCGCATAATCACTTCTTCATGGCGCATGGTCGCTGACACCTCGCATAACCACTTCTTCATAGCGCATAGTCGCTGACTCTTCACATAATCTCTTCTTCATAGCGCATGGTCGCTGACTCTTCGCATAACCACTTCTTCATAGCGCATGGTCGCTGACACTTGGAATAATCACTTCTTCATAGCGCATTGTTGCTGACACTTCGCATAACCACTTCTTCATAGCGCATGGTCGCTGACTCTTCGCATAATCTCTTCTTCATAGCGCATGGTCGCTGACACTCCGCATAATCATTTCTTCATAGCGCATGGTCGCTGACACTTCGCATAACCAGTTCTTCATAGCGCATTGTCGCTGAATCTTCGCATAATCACTTCTTCATAGCGCATGGTCGCTGACAATTCGCATAACCACTTCTTCATAGCGCATGGTCGCTGACACTTCGCATAACCACTTCTTCATAGCGCATGGTCGCTGACACTTCGCATAATCACTTCTTCGTAGCGCATGGACGCTGAAACTTCGCATATTCACTTCTTCATAGCGCATGGTCGCTGACTCTTCGCATAATCACTTCTTCATGGCGCATGGTCGCTGACTCATCGCATAACAACTTCTTCATAGCGCATGGTCGCTGACTCTTCGCATAACCACTTCTTCATAGCGCAAGTTCGCTGACACTTCGCATAATCACTTCTTCATAGCACATGGTCGCTGACACTTCGCATAACCACTTCTTCATAGCGCATGGTCGCTGACTCTTCGCATAACCACTTCTTCATAGCGCATGGTCGCTGACTCTTCGCATAATCACTTCTTCATATCGCATGGTCGCTGACTCTTCGCATAACCACTTCTTCATAGCGCATGGCCGCTGACACTTCGCATAATCACTTCTTCATAGCGAATGGTCGCTGACAATTCGCATAATCACTTCTTCATGGCGCATGGTCGCTGACACTTCGCATAACCACTTCTTCATAGCGCATGGTCGCTGACACCGCATAATCACTTCTTCATGGCGCATGGTCGCTGACACTTCGCATAATCTCTTCTTCATAGCGCATGGTCGCTGACACTTCGCATAATCACTTCTTCATGGCGCATGGTCGCTGACACCTCGCATAACCACTTCTTCATAGCGCATAGTCGCTGACTCTTCGCATAATCTCTTCTTCATAGCGCATGGTCGCTGACTCTTCGCATAACCACTTCTTCATAGCGCATGGTCGCTGACACTTCGCATAATCACTTCTTCATAGCGTATGGTCGCTGACACTTCACATAACCAGTTCTTCATAGCGCATGGTCGCTGACTCTTCGCATAATCACTTCTTCATAGCGCATGGTGGTTGACACTTCGCATATTCACTTCTTCATAGCGCATGGTCGCTGACTCTTCGCATAATCACTTCTTAATAGCGCAAGGTCGCTGACACTTCGCATAATCACTTCTTCATAGCGCATGGTCGCTCAAACTTCGCATAATCACTTCTTCATAGCGCATGGTCGCTGACACTTCGAATAACCACTTCTTCATAGCGCATGGTCGCTGACACTTCGCATAATCACTTCATCTTGGCGCATGGTCGCTGACACTTCGCATAACACCTTCTTCATAGCGCATGGTCGCTGACTCTTCGCATAATCTCTTCTTCATAGCGCATGGTCGCTGACTCTTCGTATAACCACTTCATCATAGCGCATGGTCGCCGACTCTTCGCATAACAACTTCTTCATAGCGCATGTTCGCTAACACTTCGCATAATCACTTCTTCATAGCGCATGGTCGCTGACTCTTCGCATAATCTCTTCTTCATAGCGCATGGTCGCTGACACTCCGCATAATCACTTCTTCATAGCGCATGGTCGCTGACACTTCGCATAACCACTTCTTCATAGCGCATGGTCGCTGACACTTCGCATAATCACTTCTTCATGGCGCATGGTCGCTGACACCTCGCATAACCACTTCTTCATAGCGCATAGTCGCTGACTCTTCGCATAATCTCTTCTTCATAGCGCATGGTCGCTGACTCTTCGCATAACCACTTCTTCATAGCGCATGGTCGCTGACACTTGGAATAATCACTTCTTCATAGCGCATTGTTGCTGACACTTCGCATAACCACTTCTTCATAGCGCATGGTCGCTGACTCTTCGCATAATCTCTTCTTCATAGCGCATGGTCGCTGACACTCCGCATAATCATTTCTTCATAGCGCATGGTCGCTGACACTTCGCATAACCAGTTCTTCATAGCGCATGGTCGCTGAATCTTCGCATAATCACTTCTTCATAGCGCATGGTCGCTGACAATTCGCATAACCACTTCTTCATAGCGCATGGTCGCTGACACTTCGCATAACCACTTCTTCATAGCGCATGGTCGCTGACACTTCGCATAATCACTTCTTCGTAGCGCATGGACGCTGAAACTTCGCATATTCACTTCTTCATAGCGCATGGTCGCTGACTCTTCGCATAATCACTTCTTCATGGCGCATGGTCGCTGACTCATCGCATAACAACTTCTTCATAGCGCATGGTCGCTGACTCTTCGCATAACCACTTCTTCATAGCGCAAGTTCGCTGACACTTCGCATAATCACTTCTTCATAGCACATGGTCGCTGACACTTCGCATAACCACTTCTTCATAGCGCATGGTCGCTGACTCTTCGCATAACCACTTCTTCATAGCGCATGGTCGCTGACTCTTCGCATAATCACTTCTTCATATCGCATGGTCGCTGACTCTTCGCATAACCACTTCTTCATAGCGCATGGCCGCTGACACTTCGCATAATCACTTCTTCATAGCGAATGGTCGCTGACAATTCGCATAATCACTTCTTCATGGCGCATGGTCGCTGACACTTCGCATAACCACTTCTTCATAGCGCATGGTCGCTGACACCGCATAATCACTTCTTCATGGCGCATGGTCGCTGACACTTCGCATAATCTCTTCTTCATAGCGCATGGTGGCTGACACTTCGCATAATCACTTCTTCATGGCGCATGGTCGCTGACACCTCGCATAACCACTTCTTCATAGCGCATAGTCGCTGACTCTTCGCATAATCTCTTCTTCATAGCGCATGGTCGCTGACTCTTCGCATAACCACTTCTTCATAGCGCATGGTCGCTGACACTTCGCATAATCACTTCTTCATAGCGTATGGTCGCTGACACTTCACATAACCAGTTCTTCATAGCGCATGGTCGCTGACTCTTCGCATAATCACTTCTTCATAGCGCATGGTGGTTGACACTTCGCATATTCACTTCTTCATAGCGCATGGTCGCTGACTCTTCGCATAATCACTTCTTAATAGCGCAAGGTCGCTGACACTTCGCATAATCACTTCTTCATAGCGCATGGTCGCTCAAACTTCGCATAATCACTTCTTCATAGCGCATGGTCGCTGACACTTCGAATAACCACTTCTTCATAGCGCATGGTCGCTGACACTTCGCATAATCACTTCATCTTGGCGCATGGTCGCTGACACTTCGCATAACACCTTCTTCATAGCGCATGGTCGCTGACTCTTCGCATAATCTCTTCTTCATAGCGCATGGTCGCTGACTCTTCGTATAACCACTTCATCATAGCGCATGGTCGCCGACTCTTCGCATAACAACTTCTTTATAGCGCATGGTCGCTAACACTTCGCATAATCACTTCTTCATAGCGCATGGTCGCTGACTCTTCGCATAATCTCTTCTTCATAGCGCATGGTCGCTGACACTCCGCATAATCACTTCTTCATAGCGCATGGTCGCTGACACTTCGCATAACCACTTCTTCATAGCGCATGGTCGCTGACACTTCGCATAATCACTTCTTCATGGCGCATGGTCGCTGACACCTCGCATAACCACTTCTTCATAGCGCATAGTCGCTGACTCTTCGCATAATCTCTTCTTCATAGCGCATGGTCGCTGACTCTTCGCATAACCACTTCTTCATAGCGCATGGTCGCTGACACTTGGAATAATCACTTCTTCATAGCGCATTGTTGCTGACACTTCGCATAACCACTTCTTCATAGCGCATGGTCGCTGACTCTTCGCATAATCTCTTCTTCATAGCGCATGGTCGCTGACACTCCGCATAATCATTTCTTCATAGCGCATGGTCGCTGACACTTCGCATAACCAGTTCTTCATAGCGCATGGTCGCTGAATCTTCGCATAATCACTTCTTCATAGCGCATGGTCGCTGACAATTCGCATAACCACTTCTTCATAGCGCATGGTCGCTGACACTTCGCATAACCACTTCTTCATAGCGCATGGTCGCTGACACTTCGCATAATCACTTCTTCGTAGCGCATGGACGCTGAAACTTCGCATATTCACTTCTTCATAGCGCATGGTCGCTGACTCCTCGCATAATCACTTCTTCATGGCGCATGGTCGCTGACTCATCGCATAACAACTTCTTCATAGCGCATGGTCGCTGACTCTTCGCATAACCACTTCTTCATAGCGCAAGTTCGCTGACACTTCGCATAATCACTTCTTCATAGCACATGGTCGCTGACACTTCGCATAACCACTTCTTCATAGCGCATGGTCGCTGACTCTTCGCATAACCACTTCTTCATAGCGCATGGTCGCTGACTCTTCGCATAATCACTTCTTCATATCGCATGGTCGCTGACTCTTCGCATAACCACTTCTTCATAGCGCATGGCCGCTGACACTTCGCATAATCACTTCTTCATAGCGAATGGTCGCTGACAATTCGCATAATCACTTCTTCATGGCGCATGGTCGCTGACACTTCGCATAACCACTTCTTCATAGCGCATGGTCGCTGACACCGCATAATCACTTCTTCATGGCGCATGGTCGCTGACACTTCGCATAATCTCTTCTTCATAGCGCATGGTCGCTGACACTTCGCATAATCACTTCTTCATGGCGCATGGTCGCTGACACTTCGCATAACCACTTCTTCATGGCGCATGGTCGCTGACACTTCGCATAATCTCTTCTTCATAGCGCATGGTCGCTGACACTTCGCATAATCACTTCTTCCTGGCGCATGGTCGCTGACAATTCGCATAATCACTTCCTCATAGCGCATGGTCGCTGACTCTTCGCATAATCTCTTCTTCATAGCGCATGGTCACTGACTCTTCGCATAACCACTTCTTCATAGCGCATGGTCGCTGATTCTTCGCATAACCACTTCTTCATAGCGCATGGTCGCTGACACTTCGCATAATCACTTCTTCATAGCGCATGGTCGCTGACTCTTCGCATAATCTCTTCTTCATAGCGCATGGTCGCTGAAACTCCGCATAATCACTTCTTCATAGCACATGGTCGCTGACACTTCGCATAACCATTTCTTCATAGCACATGGTCGCTGAATCTTCGCATAATCCCTTCTTCATAGCGCATGGTCGCTGACACTTCGCATAACCACTTCTTCATAGCGCATGGTCGCTGACACTTCGCATAACCACTTCTTCATAGCGCATGGTCGCTGAATCTTCGCATCATCACTTCTTCATAGCAGATGGTCGCTGACACTTCGCATAACCACTTCTTCATAGCGGATGGTCGCTGACTCTTCGCATAATCTCTTCTTCATAGCGCATGTTCGCTGACTCTTCGCATAACCACTTCTTCATAGCGCATGGTCGCTGACTCTTCGCATAACCACTTCTTCCCAGCGCATGGTCGCTGACACTTCGCATAATCACTTCTTCATAGCGCATGGTCGCTGACACTTCGCATAATCACTTCTTCATGGCGCATGGTTGCTGACACTTCGCATAACCACTTCGTCGTAGCGCAAGGTCGCTGAATCTTCGCATAATCCCTTCTTCATAGCGCATGGTCGCTGACACTTCGCATAACCAGTTGTTCATAGCGCATGGTCGCTGACATTTCGCATAATCACTTCTTCATAGCGCATGGTCGCTGACTCTTCGCATATTCACTTCTTCATAGCGCATGGTCGCTGACTCTTCGCATAATCACTTCTTCATAGCGCAAGGTCGCTGACACTTCGCATAATCACTACTTCATAGCGCATGGTCGCTCAAACTTCGCATAATCACTTCTTCATAGCGCATGGTAGCTGACACTTCGCAAAATCACTTCTTCATAGCGCATGGTCGCTGACACTTCGCATAATCACTTCTTCATAGCGCATGGTCGCTGAAACTTCGCATATTAACTTCTTCATAGCGCATGGTCGCTGACTCTTCGCATAAGCACTTCTTCATAGCGCATGTTCTTTGACACTTGTCATATTCACTTCATCATAGCGCATGGTCGCTGACACTTCTCATATTCACTTCCTCATAGGGCATCGTCGCTGACACTTCGCATAATCACTTCTTGATAGCGCATGGTCGCTGACACTTCGCATAATCACTTCTTCATAGCGCATGGTCGCTGACTCTTCGCATAACCACTTCTTCATAGCGCATGGTCGCTGACACTTCGCATAACCACTTCTTCGTTGCGCATGGACGCTGACATTTCGCATAAACACTTCTTTATAGCGCATGGTCGCTGACTCTTCGCATAATCACTTCTTCATCGCGCATGGTCGCTGACTCTTCGCATAATCACTTCTTCATGGCGCATGGTCGCTGACTCTTTGCATAACCACTTCTTCATAGCGCATGGTCGCTGACTCTTTGCATAACCACTTCTTCATAGCGCATGGTCGCTGACTATTCGCATAATCACTTCTTCATAGCACATGGTCGCTGACACTTCGCATAACCACTTCTTCATAGCGCATGGTCGCTGACTCTTCGCATAACCACTTCTTCATAGCGCATGGTCGCTGACTCTTCGCATAAGCACTTCCTCATAGCGCATCGTCGCTGATTCTTCGCATAATCACTTCTTCATAGCGCATGGTCGCTGACACTTCGCATAATCACTTCTTCATTGCGCATGGTCGCTGACTCTTCGCATAACCACTTCTTCATAGCGCATGGTCGCTGACACTTCGCATAACCACTTCTTCATAGCGCATGGTCGCTGACACTTCGCATAATCACTTCTTCATGGCGCATGGTCGCTGTCACTTCGCATAACAACTTCTTCATAGCGCATGGTCGCTGACTCATCGCATAATCTCTTCTTCATAGCGCATGGTCGCTGACACTTCGCATAATCGCTTCTTCATAGCGCATGGTCGCTGACACTTCACATAATCATTTCTTCATAGCGCATGGTCGCTGACTCTTCGCATAATCACTTCTTCATAGCGCATGGTCGTTGACACTTCGCATATTCACTTCTTCATAGCGCATGGTCGCTGACTCTTCGCACAATCACTTCTTCATAGCGCAAGGTCGCTGACACTTCGCATAATCATTTCTTCATAGCGCATGGTCGCTCAAACTGCGCATAATCACTTCTTCATAGCGCATGGTCGCTGACACTTCGAATAACCACTTCTTCATAGCGCATGGTCGCTGACACTTCGCATAATCACTTCTTCATTGCGCATGGTCGCTGACACTTCGCATAACCACTTCTTCATAGCGCATGGTCGCTGACTCTTCGCATAATCTCTTCTTCATAGTGCATGGTCGCTGACTCTTCGCATAACCACTTCTTCATAGCGCATGGTCGCTGACTCTTCGCATAACCACTTCTTCATAGCGCATGGTCGCTGACACTTCGCATAATCTCTTCTTCATAGCGCATGGTCGCTGACACTTCGCATAATCACTTCTTCATGGCGCATGGTCGCTGACACTTCGCATAATCTCTTCTTCATAGCGCATGGTCGCTGACACTTCGCATAATCTCTTCTTCATAGCGCATGGTCGCTGACTCTTCGCATAACCACTTCTTCATAGCGCATGGTCGCTGACTCTTTGCATAACCACTTCTTCATAGCGCATGGTAGCTGACTCTTCGCATAATCACTTCTTCATAGCGCATGGTCGCTGACACTTCGCATAACCACTTCTTCGTAGCGCATGGTCGCTGACATTTCGCATAAACACTTCTTTATAGCGCATGGTCGCTGACTCTTCGCATAATCACTTCTTCATAGCGCATGGTCGCTGACTCTTCGCATAATCAGTTCTTCATAGCGCATGGTCGCTGACACTTCGCATATTCACTTCTCCATAGCGCATGGTCACTGACTCTTCGCATAATCACTTCTTCATGGCGCATGGTCGCTGACTCTTTGCATAACCACTTCTTCATAGCGCTTGGTCGCTGACTCTTTGCATAACCACTTCTTCATAGCGCATGGTCGCTGACTATTCGCATAATCACTTCTTCATAGCACATGGTCGCTGACACTTCGCATAACCACTTCTTCATAGCGCATGGTCGCTGATTCTTCGCATAACCACTTCTTCATAGCGCATGGTCGCTGTCTCTTCGCATAAGCACTTCCTCATAGCGCATCGTCGCTGACTCTTCGCATAATCACTTCTTCATAGCGCATGGTCGCTGACACTTCGCATAATCACTTCTTCATTGCGCATGGTCGCTGACTCTTCGCATAACCACTTCTTCATAGCGCATGGTCGCTGACACTTCGCATAATCACTTCTTCATAGCGTATGGTCGCTGACACTTCGCATAATCACTTCTTCATGGCGCATGGTCGCTGACACTTCGCATAACAACTTCTTCATAGCGCATGGTCGCTGACTCATCGCATAATCTCTTCTTCATAGCGCATGGTAGATGACACTTCGCATAATCACTTCTTCATAGCGCATGGTCGCTGACACTTCACATAACCAGTTCTTCATAGCGCATGGTCGCTGACTCTTCGCATAATCACTTCTTCATAGCGCATGGTCGCTGACACTTCGCATAATCTCTTCTTCATAGCGCATGGTCGCTGACACTTCGCATAATCACTTCTTCATAGCGCATGGTCGCTGACTCTTCGCATAAGCACTTTTTCATAGCGCATGTTCTTTGACACTTGTCATATTCACTTCATCATAGCGCATGGTGGCTGACACTTCCCATATTCACTTCATCATAGCGCATGGTCGCTGACACTTCGCATAATCACTTCTTCATAGCGCATGGTCGCTGACACTTCTCATATTCACTTCCTCATAGGGCATCGTCGCTGACACTTCGCATAATCACTTCTTGATAGCGCATGGTCGCTGACACTTCGCATAATCACTTCTTCATAGCGCATGGTCGCTGACTCTTCGCATAACCACTTCTTCATAGCGCATGGTCGCTGACACTTCGCATAACCACTTCTTCGTTGCGCATGGACGCTGACATTTCGCATAAACACTTCTTTATAGCGCATGGTCGCTGACTCTTCGCATAATCACTTCTTCATCGCGCATGGTCGCTGACTCTTCGCATAATCACTTCTTCATGGCGCATGGTCGCTGACTCTTTGCATAACCACTTCTTCATAGCGCATGGTCGCTGACTCTTTGCATAACCACTTCTTCATAGCGCATGGTCGCTGACTATTCGCATAATCACTTCTTCATAGCACATGGTCGCTGACACTTCGCATAACCACTTCTTCATAGCGCATGGTCGCTGACTCTTCGCATAACCACTTCTTCATAGCGCATGGTCGCTGACTCTTCGCATAAGCACTTCCTCATAGCGCATCGTCGCTGATTCTTCGCATAATCACTTCTTCATAGCGCATAGTCGCTGACACTTCGCATAATCACTTCTTCATTGCGCATGGTCGCTGACTCTTCGCATAACCACTTCTTCATAGCGCATGGTCGCTGACACTTCGCATAACCACTTCTTCATAGCGCATGGTCGCTGACACTTCGCATAATCACTTCTTCATGGCGCATGGTCGCTGTCACTTCGCATAACAACTTCTTCATAGCGCATGGTCGCTGACTCATCGCATAATCTCTTCTTCATAGCGCATGGTCGCTGACACTTCGCAGAATCGCTTCTTCATAGCGCATGGTCGCTGACACTTCACATAATCATTTCTTCATAGCGCATGGTCGCTGACTCTTCGCATAATCACTTCTTCATAGCGCATGGTCGTTGACACTTCGCATATTCACTTCTTCATAGCGCATGGTCGCTGACTCTTCGCACAATCACTTCTTCATAGCGCAAGGTCGCTGACACTTCGCATAATCATTTCTTCATAGCGCATGGTCGCTCAAACTGCGCATAATCACTTCTTCATAGCGCATGGTCGCTGACTCTTCGAATAACCACTTCTTCATAGCGCATGGTTGCTGACACTTCGCATAATCACTTCTTCATTGCGCATGGTCGCTGACACTTCGCATAACCACTTCTTCATAGCGCATGGTCGCTGACTCTTCGCATAATCTCTTCTTCATAGTGCATGGTCGCTGACTCTTCGCATAACCACTTCTTCATAGCGCATGGTCGCTGACTCTTCGCATAACCACTTCTTCATAGCGCATGGTCGCTGACACTTCGCATAATCTCTTCTTCATAGCGCATGGTCGCTGACACTTCGCATATTCACTTCTTCATGGCGCATGGTCGCTGACACTTCGCATAATCTCTTCTTCAGAGCGCATGGTCGCTGACACTTCGCATAATCTCTTCTTCATAGCGCATGGTCGCTGACTCTTCGCATAACCACTTCTTCATAGCGCATGGTCGCTGACTCTTTGCATAACCACTTCTTCATAGCGCATGGTAGCTGACTCTTCGCATAATCACTTCTTCATAGCGCATGGTCGCTGACACTTCGCATAACCACTTCTTCGTAGCGCATGGTCGCTGACATTTCGCATAAACACTTCTTTATAGCGCATGGTCGCTGACTCTTCGCATAATCACTTCTTCATAGCGCATGGTCGCTGACTCTTCGCATAATCAGTTCTTCATAGCGCATGGTCGCTGACACTTCGCATATTCACTTCTCCATAGCGCATGGTCACTGACTCTTCGCATAATCACTTCTTCATGGCGCATGGTCGCTGACTCTTTGCATAACCACTTCTTCATAGCGCTTGGTCGCTGACTCTTTGCATAACCACTTCTTCATTGCGCATGGTCGCTGACTATTCGCATAATCACTTCTTCATAGCACATGGTCGCTGACACTTCGCATAACCACTTCTTCATAGCGCATGGTCGCTGACTCTTCGCATAACCACTTCTTCATAGCGCATGGTCGCTGTCTCTTCGCATAAGCACTTCCTCATAGCGCATCGTCGCTGACTCTTCGCATAATCACTTCTTCATAGCGCATGGTCGCTGACACTTCGCATAATCACTTCTTCATTGCGCATGGTCGCTGACTCTTCGCATAACCACTTCTTCATAGCGCATGGTCGCTGACACTTCGCATAATCACTTCTTCATAGCGTATGGTCGCTGACACTTCGCATAATCACTTCTTCATGGCGCATGGTCGCTGACACTTCGCATAACAACTTCTTCATAGCGCATGGTCGCTGACTCATCGCATAATCTCTTCTTCATAGCGCATGGTAGATGACACTTCGCATAATCACTTCTTCATAGCGCATGGTCGCTGACACTTCACATAACCAGTTCTTCATAGCGCATGGTCGCTGACTCTTCGCATAATCACTTCTTCATAGCGCATGGTCGCTGACACTTCGCATAATCTCTTCTTCATAGCGCATGGTAGCTGACTCTTCGCATAACCACTTCTTCATAGCGCATGGTCGCTGACACTTCGCATAACCACTTCTTCGTAGCGCATGGTCGCTGACATTTCGCATAAACACTTCAAATAGCACATGGTCGCTGACTCTTCGCATAATCACTTCTTCATCGCGCATGGTCGCTGACTCTTCGCATAATCACTTCTTCATAGCGCATGGTCGCTGACACTTCGCATATTCACTTCTCCATAGCGCATGGTCACTGACTCTTCGCATAATCACTTCTTCATGGCGCATGGTCGGTGACTCTTTGCATAACCACTTCTTCATAGCGCATGGTCGCTGACTCTTTGCATAACCACTTCTTCATAGCGCATGTTCGCTGACTATCCGCATAATCACTTCTTCATAGCACATGGTCGCTGACACTTCGCATAACCACTTCTTCATAGCGCATGGTCGCTGACTCTTCGCATAACCACTTCTTCATAGCGCATGGTCGCTGACTCTTCGCATAAGCACTTCCTCATAGCGCATCGTCGCTGATTCTTCGCATAATCACTTCTTCATAGCGCATGGTCGCTGACACTTCGCGTAATCACTTCTTCATTGCGCATGGTCGCTGACTCTTCGCATAACCACTTCTTCATAGCGCATGGTCGCTGACACTTCGCATAATCACTTCTTCATAGCGCATGGTCGCTGACACTTCGCATAATCACTTCTTCATGGCGCATGGTCGCTGACACTTCGCATAACAACTTCTTCATAGCGCATGGTCGCTGACTCATCGCATAATCTCTTCTTCATAGCGCATGGTCGCTGACACTTCGCAATATCGCTTCTTCATAGCGCATGGTCGCTGACACTTCACATAAACATTTCTTCATAGCGCATGGTCGCTGACTCTTCGCTTAATCACTTCTTCATAGCGCATGGTCGTTGACACTTCGCATATTCACTTCTTCATAGCGCATGGTCGCTGACTCTTCGCATAATCTCTTCTTCATTGCGCATGGTCGCTGACACTTCGCATAATCGCTTCTTCATAGCGCATGGTCGCTGACACTTCACATAATCATTTCTTCATAGCGCATGGTCGCTGACTCTTCGCATAATCACTTCTTCATAGCGCATGGTCGTTGACACTTCGCATATTCACTTCTTCATAGCGCATGGTCGCTGACTCTTCGCATAAGCACTTCCTCATAGCGCATCGTCGCTGATTCTTCGCATAATCTCTTCTTCATAGCGCATGGTCGCTGACTCTTCGCATAACCACTTCTTCATAGCGCATGGTCGCTGACTCTTCGCATAACCACTTCTTCTTAGCGCATGGTCGCTGACACTTCGCATAATCTCTTCTTCATAGCGCATGGTCTCTGACACCGCATAATCACTTCTTCATGGCGCATGGTCGCTGACACTTCGCATAATCTCTTCTTCATAGCGCATGGTCGCTGACACTTCGCATAATCTCTTCTTCATAGCGCATGGTCGCTGACTCTTCGCATAACCACTTCTTCATAGCGCATGGTCGCTGACTCTTTGCATAACCACTTCTTCATAGCGCATGGTAGCTGACTCTTCGCATAATCACTTCTTCATAGCGCATGGTCGCTGACACTGCGCAAAACCACTTCTTCGTAGCGCATGGTCGCTGACATTTCGCATAAACACTTCTTTATAGCGCATGGTCGCTGACTCTTCGCATAATCACTTCTTCATAGCGCATGGTCGCTGACTCTTCGCATAATCAGTTCTTCATAGAGCATGGTCGCTGACACTTCGCATATTCACTTCTCCATAGCGCATGGCCACTGACTCTTCGCATAACCACTTCTTCATGGCGCATGGTCGCTGACTCTTTGCATAACCACTTCTTCATAGCGCTTGGTCGCTGACTCTTTGCATAACCACTTCTTCATAGCACATGGTCGTTGACTATTCGCATAATCACTTCTTCATAGCACATGGTCGCTGACACTTCGCATAACCACTTCATCATAGCGCATGGTCGCTGACTCTTCGCATAACCAATTCTTCATAGCGCATGGTCGCTGTCTCTTCGCATAAGCACTTCCTCATAGTGCATCGTCGCTGACTCTTCGCATAATCACTTCTTCATAGCGCATGGTCGCTGACACTTCGCATAATCACTTGTCCATTGCGCATGGTCGCTGACTCTTCGCATAACCACTTCTTCATAGCGCATGGTCTCTGACACTTCGCATAATCACTTCTTCATAGCGTATGGTCGCTGACACTTCGCATAATCACTTCTTCATGGCGCATGGTCGCTGACACTTCGCATAACAACTTCTTCATAGCGCATGGTCGATGACTCATCGCATAAACTCTTCTTCATAGCGCATGGTCGCTGACACTTCGCATAATCACTTCTTCATAGCGCATGGTCGCTGACACTTCACATAACCAGTTCATCATAGCGCATGGTCGCTGACTCTTCGCATAATCACTTCTTCATAGCGCATGGTCGCTGACACTTCGCATAATCACTTGTCCATTGCGCATGGTCGCTGACTCTTCGCATAACCACTTCTTCATAGCGCATGGTCTCTGACACTTCGCATAATCACTTCTTCATAGCGTATGGTCGCTGACACTTCGCATAATCACTTCTTCATGGCGCATGGTCGCTGACACTTCGCATAACAACTTCTTCATAGCGCATGGTCGATGACTCATCGCATAAACTCTTCTTCATAGCGCATGGTCGCTGACACTTCGCATAATCACTTCTTCATAGCGCATGGTCGCTGACACTTCACATAACCACTTCATCATAGCGCATGGTCGCTGACTCTTCGCATAACCAATTCTTCATAGCGCATGGTCGCTGTCTCTTCGCATAAGCACTTCCTCATAGTGCATCGTCGCTGACTCTTCGCATAATCACTTCTTCATAGCGCATGGTCGCTGACACTTCGCATAATCACTTGTCCATTGCGCATGGTCGCTGACTCTTCGCATAACCACTTCTTCATAGCGCATGGTCTCTGACACTTCGCATAATCACTTCTTCATAGCGCATGGTCGCTGACTCTTCGCATAATCACTTCTTCATAGCGCAAGGTCGCTGACACATCGCATAATCATTTCTTCATAGCGCATGGTCGCTCAAACTTCGCATAATCACTTCTTCATAGCGCATGACGGCTGACACTTCGAATAACCACTTCTTCATAGCGCATGGTCGCTGACACTTCGCATAATCACTTCTTCATGGCGCATGGTCGCTGACACTACGCATAACCACTTCTTCATAGCGCATGGTCGCTGACTCTTCGCATAATCTCTTCTTCATAGCGCATGGTCTCTGACTCTTCGCATAACCACTTCTTCATGGCGCATGGTCGCTGACACTTCGCATAACCACTTCTTCATGGCGCATGGTCGCTGACACTTCGCATAATCTCTTCTTCATAGCGCATGGTCGCTGACACTTCGCATAATCACTTCTTCATGGCGCATGGTCGCTGACAATACGCATAATCTCTTCCTCATAGCGCATGGTCGCTGACTCTTCGCATAACCACTTCTTCATAGCGCATGGTCGCTGACACTTCGCATAATCACTTCTTCATAGCGCATGGTCGCTGACTCTTCGCATAATCTCTTCTTCATAGCGCATGGTCGCTGAAACTCCGCATAATCACTTCTTCATAGCGCATGGTCGCTGACACTTCGCATAACCATTTCTTCATAGCACATGGTCGCTGAATCTTCGCATAATCCCTTCTTCATAGCGCATGGTCGCTGACACTTCGCATAAACACTTCTTCATAGCGCATGGTCGCTGACACTTCGCATAACCACTTCTGCATAGCGCATGGTCGCTAAATCTTCGCATCATCACTTCTTCATAGCTGATGGTCGCTGACACTTCGCATAACCACTTCTTCATAGCGGATGGTCGCTGACTCTTCGCAAAATCCCTTCTTCATAGCGCATGGTCGCTGCCTCTTCGCATAACCACTTCTTCATAGCGCATGGTCGCTGACTCTTCGCATAACCACTTCTTCCTAGCGCATGGTCACTGACACTTCGCATAACCACTTCTTCATAGCGCATGGTCGCTGACTCTTCGCATAACCACTTCTTCATAGCTCATGGTCGCTGACTCTTCGCATAACCACTTCTTCCTAGCGCATGGTCGCTGACACTTCGCATAATCCCTTCTTCATAGCGCATGGTCGCTGACACTTCGCATAACCAGTTCTTCATAGCGCATGGTCGCTGACACTTCGCATAAGCACTTCTTCATAGCGCATGGTCCCTGACACTTCGAAAAATCACTTCTTCATAGCGCATGGTCGCTGACACTTCGCATAATCACTTCTTCATAGCGCATGGTCGCTGAAACTTCGCATATTCACTTCTTCATAGCGCATGGTCGCTGACTCTTCGCATAAGCACTTCTTCATAGCGCATGTTCTTTGACACTTGTCATATTCACTTCATCATAGCGCATGGTCGCTGACACATCGCATAATCACTTCTTCATAGCGCATGGTCGCTGACTCTTCGCATAACCACTTCTTCATAGCGCATGGTCGCTGACATTTCGCATAACCACTTCTTCATAGCGCATGGTCGCTGACATTTCGCATAATCACTTCTTTATAGCGCATGGTCGCTGACTCTTCGCATAATCACTTCTTCATAGCGCATGGTCGCTGACTCTTCGCATAATCACTTCTTCATAGCGCATGGTCGCTGACACTTCGCATAACCACTTCTTCATAGCGCATGGTCGCTGACTCTTCGCATATCCACTTCTTCATAGCGCATGTTCGCTGACTCTTCGCATAATCACTTCTTCATAGCGATTGGTCGCTGAAACTTCGCATAATCACTTCTTCATTGCGCATGGTCGCTGAATCTTCGCATAACCACTTCTTCATAGCGCATGGTCGCTGACACTTCGCATAATCACTTCTTCATAGCGCATGGTCGCTGACACTTCGCATAATCACTTCTTCATTGCGCATGGTCGCTGACACTTCGCATAACAACTTCTTCATAGCGCATGGTCGCTGACTCATCGCATAATCTCTTCTTCATAGCGCATGGTCGCTGACACTTCGCATAATCACTTCTTCATAGCGTATGGTCGCTGACACTTCACATAACCAGTTCTTCATAGCGCATGGTCGCTGACTCTTCGCATAATCACTTCTTCATAGCGCATGGTCGTTGACACTTCGCATATTCACTTCTTCATAGCGCATGGTCGCTGACTCTTCGCATAATCACTTCTTCATAGCGCAAGGTCGCTGACACTTCGCATAATCACTTCTTCATAGCGCATGGTCACTCAAACTTCGCATAATCACTTCTTCATAGCGCATGGTCGCTGACACTTCGAATAACCACTTCTTCATAGCGCATGGTCGCTGACACTTCGCATAATCACTTCTTCATGGCGCATGGTCGCTGACACTTCGCATAATCACTTCTTCATAGCGCATGGTCGCTGACACTTCGCATAATCACTTCTTCATGGCGCATGGTCGCTGACACTTCGCATAACACCTTCTTCATAGCGCATGGTCGCTGACTCTTCGCATAATCTCTTCTTCATAGCGCATGGTCGCTGACTCTTCGCATATCCACTTCTTCATAGCGCATGGTCGCTGACTCTTCGCATAACCATTTCTTCATAGCGCATGGTCGCTGACACTTCGCATAATCACTTCTTCATAGCGCATGGTCGCTGACACTTCGCATAATCACTTCTTCATGGCGCATGGTCGCTGACATTTCGCATAATCTCTTCTTCATAGCGCATGGTCGCTGACACTTCGCATAATCACTTCTTCATGGCGCATGGTCGCTGACACTTCGCATAACCTTTTCCTCATAGCGCATGGTCGCTGACTCTTCGCATAATCTTTTCTTCATAGCGCATGGTCGCTGACTCTTCGTATAACCACTTCATCATAGCGCATGGTCGCCGACTCTTCGCATAACAACTTCTTCCTAGCGCATGGTCGCTGACACTTCGCATAATCACTTCTTCATAGCGCATGGTCACTGACTCTTCGCATAATCTCTTCTTCATAGCGCATGGTCGCTGACACTTCGCATAATCACTTCTTCATGGCGCATGGTCGCTGACACCTCGCATAACCACTTCTTCATAGCGCATGGTCGCTGACTCTTCGCATAATCTCTTCTTCATAGCGCATGGTCGCTGACTCTTCGCATAACCACTTCTTCATAGCGCATGGTCGCTGACACTTGGCATCATCACTTCTTCATAGCGCATGGTCACTGACACTCCGCATAATCATTTCTTCATAGCGCATGGTCGCTGACACTTCGCATAACCAGTTCTTCATAGCGCATGGTCGCTGAATCTTCGCATAATCACTTCTTCATAGCGCATGGACGCTGAAACTTCGCATATTCACTTCTTCATAGCGCATGGTCGCTGACTCTTCGCATAATCACTTATTCATGGCGCATGGTCGCTGACTCTTCGCATAACAACTTCTTCATAGCGCATGGTCGCTGACTCTTCGCATAAGCACTTCTTCATAGCGCAAGTTCGCTGACACTTCGCATAATCACTTCTTCATAGCACATGGTCGCTGACACTTCGCATAACCACTTCTTCATAGCGCATGGTCGCTGACTCTTCGCATAACCACTTCTTCATAGCGCATGGCCGCTGACACTTAGCATAATCACTTCTTCATAGCGAATGGTCGCTGACACTTCGCATAATCCCTTCTTCATGGCGCATCGTTGCTGACACTTCGCATAACCACTTCTTCATAGCGCATTGTCGCTGACTCTTCGCATAATCTCTTCTACATAGCGCATGGTCGCTGACACTCCGCATAATCATTTCTTCATAGCGCATGGTCGCTGACACTTCGCATAATCAGTTCTTCATAGCGCATGGTAGCTGAATCTTCGCATAATCACTTCTTCATAGCGCATGGACGCTGAAACTTCGCATATTCACTTCTTCATAGCGCATGGTCGCTGACTCTTCGCATAATCACTTCTTCATGGTGCATGGTCGCTGACTCTTCGCATAACAACTTCTTCATAGCGCATGGTCGCTGACTCTTCGCATAACCACTTCTTCATAGCGCAAGGTCGCTGACACTTCGCATAATCTCTTCTTCATAGCGCATGGTCGCTGACACTTCGCATAATCACTTCTTCATAGCGTATGGTCGCTGACACTTCACATAACCAGTTCTTCATAGCGCATGGTCGCTGACTCTTCGCATAATCACTTCTTCATAGCGCATGGTGGTTGACACTTCGCATATTCACTTCTTCATAGCGCATGGTCGCTGACTCTTCGCATAACAACTTCTTCATAGCGCATGGTCGCTGACACTTCGCATAATCACTTCTTCATAGCGCATGGTCGCTGACTCTTCGCATAATCTCTTCTTCATAGCGCATGGTCGCTGACACTCCGCATAATCACTTCTTCATAGCGCATGGTCGCTGACACTTCGCATAACCACTTCTTCATAGCGCATGGTCGCTGACACTTCCCATAATCACTTCTTCATGGCGCATGAAGTGTCAGCGACCATCAGCTATGAAGAAGTGATGATGCGAAGATTTAGCGACCATGCGCTATGCAGAAGTGGTTATGCGAAGTGTCAGCGACCATGCGCTATGAAGAAGTGTTTATGCGAAGTGTCAGCGACCATGCGCTATGAAGAAGGGATTATGCGAAGATTCAGCGACCATGTGCTATGAAGAAATGGTTATGCGAAGTGTCAGCGACCATGCGCTATGAAGAAGTGATTATGCGGAGTTTCAGCGACCATGCGCTATGAAGAAGAGATTATGCGAAGAGTCAGCGACCATGCGCTATGAAGAAGTGATTATGCGAAGCGTCAGCGACCATGCGCTATGAAGAAGTGGTTATGCGAAGAGTCAGCGACCATGCGCTATGAGGAAGAGATTATGCGTATTGTCAGCGACCATGCGCCATGAAGAAGTGATTATGCGAAGTGTCAGCGACCATGCGCTATGAAGAAGAGATTATGCGAAGTGTCAGCGACCATGCGCCATGAAGAAGTGGTTATGCGAAGTGTCAGCGACCATGCGCCATGATGAAGTGGTTATGCGAAGAGTCAGAGACCATGAGCTATGAAGAAGAGATTATGCGAAGAGTCAGCGACCATGCGCTATGAAGAAGTGGTTATGCGTAGTGTCAGCGACCATGCGCCATGAAGAAGTGATTATGCGAAGTGTCAGCGACCATGCGCTATGAAGAAGTGGTTATTCGAAGTGTCAGCCGTCATGCGCTATGAAGAAGTGATTATGCGAAGTTTGAGCGACCATGCGCTATGAAGAAATGATTATGCGATGTGTCAGCGACCTTGCGCTATGAAGAAGTGATTATGCGAAGAGTCAGCGACCATGCGCTATGAAGAAGTGAATATGCGAAGTGTCAACGACCATGCGCTATGAAGAAGTGATTATGCGAAGAGTCAGCGACCATGCGCTATGATGAACTGGTTATGTGAAGTGTCAGCGACCATGCGCTATGAAGAAGTGATTATGCGAAGTGTCAGCGACCATGCGCTATGAAGAAGAGATTATGCGATGAGTCATCGACCATGCGCTATGAAGAAGTTGTTATGCGAAGTGTCAGCGACCATGCGCCATGAAGAAGTGATTATGCGAAGTGTCAGCGACCATAAGCTATGAAGAAGTGATTATGCGAAGTGTCAGAGACCATGCGCTATGAAGAAGTGGTTATGCGAAGAGTCAGCGACCATGCGCAATGGAGAAGTGATTATGCGAAGTGTCAGCGACCATGCGCTATGAAGAAGTGATTATGCGAAGAGTCAGCGACGATGCACTATGAGGAAGTGCTTATGCGAAGAGACAGCGACCATGCGCTATGAAGAAGTGGTTATGCGAAGAGTCAGCGACCATGCGCTATGATGAAGTGGTTATGCGAAGTGTCAGCGACCATGTGCTATGAAGAAGTGATTATGCGAATAGTCAGCGACCATGCGCTATGAAGAAGTGGTTATGCAAAGAGTCAGCGACCAAGCGCTATGAAGAAGTGGTTATGCAAAGAGTCAGCGACCATGCGCCATGAAGAAGTGGTTATGCGAAGAGTCAGTGGCCATGCGCTATGGAGAAGTGAATATGCGAAGTGTCAGCGACCATGCTCTATGAAGAACTGATTATGCGAAGAGTCAGCGACCATGCGCTATGAAGAAGTGATTATGCGAAGAGTCAGCGACCATGCGCTTTAAAGAAGTGTTTATGCGAAATGTCAGCGACCATGCGCTACGAAGAAGTGGTTTTGCGCAGTGTCAGCGACCATGCGCTATGAAGAAGTGATTATGCGAAGAGTCAGCTACCATGCGCTATGAAGAAGTGGTTATGCAAAGAGTCAGCGACCATGCGCTATGAAGAAGTGGTTATGCGAAGAGTCAGCGACCATGCGCTATGAAGAAGTGATTATGCGAAGTGTCAGCGACCATGCGCTAGGAAGAAGTGGTTATGCGGAGTTTCAGCGACCATGCGCTATGAAGAAGAGATTATGCGAAGAGTCAGCGACCATGCGCTATGAGGAAGTGATTATGCGAAGTGTCAGCGACCATGCGCTATGAAGAAGTGGTGATGCGAAGAATCAGCGACCATGCGCTATGAAGAAGTGGTTATGCGAAGAGTCAGTGACCATGCGCTATGAAGAAGAGATTATGCGAAGAGTCAGCGACCATGCGCTATGAGGAAGTGATTATGCGAATTGTCAGCGACCATGCGCCAGGAAGAAGTGATTATGCGAAGTGTCAGCGACCATGCGCTATGAAGAAGAGATTATGCGAAGTGTCAGCGACCATGCGCCATGAAGAAGTGGTTATGCGAAGTGTCAGCGACCATGCGCCATGAAGAAGTGATTATGCGAAGTGTCAGCGACCATGCGCTATGAAGAAGAGATTATGCGAAGTGTCAGCGACCATGCGCCATGAAGAAGTGATTATGCGGTGTCAGCGACCATGCGCTATGAAGAAGTGGTTATGCGAAGTGTCAGCGACCATGCGCCATGAAGAAGTGATTATGCGAATTGTCAGCGACCATTCACTATGAAGAAGTGATTATGCGAAGTGTCAGCGGCCATGCGCTATGAAGAAGTGGTTATGCGAAGAGTCAGCGACCATGCGATATGAAGAAGTGATTATGCGAAGAGTCAGCGACCATGCGCTATGAAGAAGTGGTTATGCGAAGAGTCAGCGACCATGCGCTATGAAGAAGTGGTTATGCGAAGTGTCAGCGACCATGTGCTATGAAGAAGTGATTATGCGAAGTGTCAGCGACCTTGCGCTATGAAGAAGTGGTTATGCGAAGAGTCAGCGACCATGCGCTATGAAGAAGTTGTTATGCGAAGAGTCAGCGACCATGCGCCATGAAGAAGTGATTATGCGAAGAGTCAGCGACCATGCGCTATGAAGAAGTGAATATGCGAAGTTTCAGCGTCCATGCGCTATGAAGAAGTGATTATGCGAAGTGTCAGCGACCATGCGGTATGAAGAAGTGGTTATGCGAAGTGTCAGCGACCATGCGCTATGAAGAAGTGGTTATGCGAATTGTCAGCGACCATGCGCTATGAAGAAGTGATTATGCGAAGTTTCAGCGACCATGCGCTATGAAGAACTGGTTATGCGAAGTGTCAGCGACCATGCGCTATGAAGAAATGATTATGCGGGGTGTCAGCGACCATGCTCTATGAAGAAGAGATTATGCGAAGAGTCAGCGACCATGCGCTATGAAGAAGTGGTTATGCGAAGTGTCAGCAACCATGCGCCATGAAGAAGTGATTATGCGAAGTGTCAGCGACCATGCGCTATGAAGAAGTGATTATGCCAAGTGTCAGCGACCATGCGCTATGAAGAAGTGGTTATGCGAAGAGTCAGCGACCATGCGCTATGAAGAAGAGATTATGCGAAGAGTCAGCGACTATGCGCTATGAAGAAGTGGTTATGCGAGGTGTCGCTGACTCTTCGCAAAATCCCTTCTTCATAGCGCATGGTCGCTGCCTCTTCGCATAACCACTTCTTCATAGCGCATGGTCGCTGACTCTTCGCATAACCACTTCTTCCTAGCGCATGGTCACTGACACATCGCATAACCACTTCTTCATAGCGCATGGTCGCTGACTCTTCGCATAACCACTTCTTCATAGCGCATGGTCGCTGACTCTTCGCATAACCACTTCTTCCTAGCGCATGGTCGCTGACACTTCGCATAATCCCTTCTTCATAGCGCATGGTCGCTGACACTTCGCATAACCAGTTCTTCATAGCGCATGGTCGCTGACACTTCGCATAAGCACTTCTTCATAGGGCATGGTCCCTGACACTTCGAAAAATCACTTCTTCATAGCGCATGGTCGCTGACACTTCGCATAATCACTTCTTCATAGCACATGGTCGCTGAAACTTCGCATATTCACTTCTTCATAGCGCATGGTCGCTGACTCTTCGCATAAGCACTTCTTCATAGCGCATGTTCTTTGACACTTGTCATATTCACTTCATCATAGCGCATGGTCGCTGACACATCGCATAATCACTTCTTCATAGCGCATGGTCGCTGACTCTTCGCATAACCACTTCTTCATAGCGCATGGTCGCTGACATTTCGCATAACCACTTCTTCATAGCGCATGGTCGCTGACATTTCGCATAATCACTTCTTTATAGCGCATGGTCGCTGACTCTTCGCATAATCACTTCTTCATAGCGCATGGTCGCTGACTCTTCGCATAATCACTTCTTCATAGCGCATGGTCGCTGACACTTCGCATAACCACTTCTTCATAGCGCATGGTCGCTGACTCTTCGCATAACCACTTCTTCATAGCGCATGTTCGCTGACTCTTCGCATAATCACTTCTTCATAGCGATTGGTCGCTGAAACTTCGCATAATCACTTCTTCATTGCGCATGGTCGCTGAATCTTCGCATAACCACTTCTTCATAGCGCATGGTCGCTGACACTTCGCATAATCACTTCTTCATAGCGCATGGTCGCTGACACTTCGCATAATCACTTCTTCATTGCGCATGGTCGCTGACACTTCGCATAACAACTTCTTCATAGCGCATGGTCGCTGACTCATCGCATAATCTCTTCTTCATAGCGCATGGTCGCTGACACTTCGCATAATCACTTCTTCATAGCGTATGGTCGCTGACACTTCACATAACCAGTTCTTCATAGCGCATGGTCGCTGACTCTTCGCATAATCACTTCTTCATAGCGCATGGTCGTTGACACTTCGCATATTCACTTCTTCATAGCGCATGGTCGCTGACTCTTCGCATAATCACTTCTTCATAGCGCAAGGTCGCTGACACTTCGCATAATCACTTCTTCATAGCGCATGGTCGCTCAAACTTCGCATAATCACTTCTTCATAGCGCATGGTCGCTGACACTTCGAATAACCACTTCTTCATAGCGCATGGTCGCTGACACTTCGCATAATCACTTCTTCATGGCGCATGGTCGCTGACACTTCGCATAATCACTTCTTCATAGCGCATGGTCGCTGACACTTCGCATAATCACTTCTTCATGGCGCATGGTCGCTGACACTTCGCATAACACCTTCTTCATAGCGCATGGTCGCTGACTCTTCGCATAATCTCTTCTTCATAGCGCATGGTCGCTGACTCTTCGCATATCCACTTCTTCATAGCGCATGGTCGCTGACTCTTCGCATAACCATTTCTTCATAGCGCATGGTCGCTGACACTTCGCATAATCACTTCTTCATAGCGCATGGTCGCTGACACTTCGCATAATCACTTCTTCATGGCGCATGGTCGCTGACATTTCGCATAATCTCTTCTTCATAGCGCATGGTCGCTGACACTTCGCATAATCACTTCTTCATGGCGCATGGTCGCTGACACTTCGCATAACCTTTTCCTCATAGCGCATGGTCGCTGACTCTTCGCATAATATTTTCTTCATAGCGCATGGTCGCTGACTCTTCGTATAACCACTTCATCACAGCGCATGGTCGCCGACTCTTCGCATAACAACTTCTTCCTAGCGCATGGTCGCTGACACTTCGCATAATCACTTCTTCATAGCGCATGGTCACTGACTCTTCGCATAATCTCTTCTTCATAGCGCATGATCGCTGACACTACGCATAATCACTTCTTCATAGCGCATGGTCGCTGACACTTCGCATAACCACTTCTTCATAGCGCATGGTCGCTGACACTTCGCATAATCACTTCTTCATGGCGCATGGTCGCTGACACCTCGCATAACCACTTCTTCATAGCGCATGGTCGCTGACTCTTCGCATAATCTCTTCTTCATAGCGCATGGTCGCTGACTCTTCGCATAACCACTTCTTCATAGCGCATGGTCGCTGACACTTGGCATAATCACTTCTTCATAGCGCATGGTCACTGACACTCCGCATAATCATTTCTTCATAGCGCATGGTCGCTGACACTTCGCATAACCAGTTCCTCATAGCGCATGGTCGCTGAATCTTCGCATAATCACTTCTTCATAGCGCATGGACGCTGAAACTTCGCATAATCACTTCTTCATAGCGCATGGTCGCTGACTCTTCGCATAATCACTTATTCATGGCGCATGGTCGCTGACTCTTCGCATAACAACTTCTTCATAGCGCATGGTCGCTGACTCTTCGCATAAGCACTTCTTCATAGCGCAAGTTCGCTGACACTTCGCATAATCACTTCTTCATAGCACATGGTCGCTGACACTTCGCATAACCACTTCTTCATAGCGCATGGTCGCTGACTCTTCGCATAACCACTTCTTTATAGCGCATGGCCGCTGACACTTCGCATAATCACTTCTTCATAGCGAATGGTCGCTGACACTTCGCATAATCCCTTCTTCATGGCGCATCGTTGCTGACACTTCGCATAACCACTTCTTCATAGCGCATGGTCGCTGACTCTTCGCATAATCTCTTCTACATAGCGCATGGTCGCTGACACTCCGCATAATCATTTCTTCATAGCGCATGGTCGCTGACACTTCGCATAATCAGTTCTTCATAGCGCATGGTAGCTGAATCTTCGCATAATCACTTCTTCATAGCGCATGGACGCTGAAACTTCGCATATTCACTTCTTCATAGCGCATGGTCGCTGACTCTTCGCATAATCACTTCTTCATGGTGCATGGTCGCTGACTCTTCGCATAACAACTTCTTCATAGCGCATGGTCGCTGACTCTTCGCATAACCACTTCTTCATAGCGCAAGGTCGCTGACACTTCGCATAATCTCTTCTTCATAGCGCATGGTCGCTGACACTTCGCATAATCACTTCTTCATAGCGTATGGTCGCTGACACTTCACATAACCAGTTCTTCATAGCGCATGGTCGCTGACTCTTCGCATAATCACTTCTTCATAGCGCATGGTGGTTGACACTTCGCATATTCACTTCTTCATAGCGCATGGTCGCTGACTCTTCGCATAACAACTTCTTCATAGCGCATGGTCGCTGACACTTCGCATAATCACTTCTTCATAGCGCATGGTCGCTGACTCTTCGCATAATCTCTTCTTCATAGCGCATGGTCGCTGACACTCCGCATAATCACTTCTTCATAGCGCATGGTCGCTGACACTTCGCATAACCACTTCTTCATAGCGCATGGTCGCTGACACTTCGCATAATCACTTCTTCATGGCGCATGGTCGCTGACACCTCGCATAACCACTTCTTCATAGCGCATAGTCGCTGACTCTTCGCATAATCTCTTCTTCATAGCGCATGGTCGCTGACTCTTCGCATAACCACTTCTTCATAGCGCATGGTCGCTGACACTTGGCATAATCACTTCTTCATAGCGCATGGTCGCTGACACTTCGCATAATCACTTCTTCATGGCGCATGGTTGCTGACACTTCGCATAACCACTTCTTCATAGCGCATGGTCGCTGACTCTTCGCATAATCTCTTCTTCATAGAGCATGGTCGCTGACACCCCGCATAATCATTTCTTCATAGCGCATGGTCGCTGACACTTCGCATAACCAGTTCTTCATAGCGCATGGTCGCTGAATCTTCGCATAATCACTTCTTCATAGCGCATGGTCGCTGACAATTCGCATAACCACTTCTTCATAGCGCATGGTCGCTGACACTTCGCATAACCACTTCTTCATACCGCATGGTCGCTGACACTTCGCATAATCACTTCTTCATAGCGCATGGACGCTGAAACTTCGCATATTCACTTCTTCATAGCGCATGGTCGCTGACTCTTCGCATAATCACTTCTTCATGGCGCATGGTCGCTGACTCTTCGCATAACAACTTCTTCATAGCGCATGGTCGCTGACTCTTCGCATAACCACTTCTTCATAGCGCAAGGTCGCTGACACTTCGCATAATCACTTCTTCATAGCACATGGTCGCTGACACTTCGCATAACCACTTCTTCATAGCGCATGGTCGCTGACTCTTCGCATAACCACTTCTTCATAGCGCATGGTCGCTGACTCTTCGCATAATCACTTCTTCATATCGCATGGTCGCTGACTCTTCGCATAACCACTTCTTCATAGCGCATGGCCGCTGACACTTCGCATAATCACTTCTTCATAGTGAATGGTCGCTGACAATTCGCATAATCACTTCTGCATGGCGCATGGTCGCTGACACTTCGCATAACCACTTCTTCATAGCGCATGGTCGCTGAGACCGCATAATCACTTCTTCATGGCGCATGGTCGCTGACACTTCGCATAATCTCTTCTTCATAGCGCATGGTCGCTGACACTTCGCATAATCACTTCTTCATGGCGCATGGTCGCTGACACTTCGCATAACCACTTCTTCATGGCGCATGGTCGCTGACACTTCGCATAATCTCTTCTTCATAGCGCATGGTCGCTGACACTTCGCATAATCACTTCTTCCTGGCGCATGGTCGCTGACAATTCGCATAATCATTTCCTCATAGCGCATGGTCGCTGACTCTTCGCATAATCTCTTCTTCATAGCGCATGGTCACTGACTCTTCGCATAACCACTTCTTCATAGCGCATGGTCGCTGATTCTTCGCATCACCACTTCTTCATAGCGCATGGTCGCTGACACTTCGCATAATCACTTCCTCATAGCGCATGGTCGCTGACTCTTCGCATAATCTCTTCTTCATAGCGCATGGTCGCTGAAACTCCGCATAACCACTTCTTCCTAGCGCATGGTCGCTGACACTTCGCATAATCCCTTCTTCATAGCGCATGGTCGCTGACACTTCGCATAACCAGTTCTTCATAGCGCATGGTCGCTGACACTTCGCATAATCACTTCTTCATAGCGCATGGTCCCTGACACTTCGAAAAATCACTTCTTCATAGCGCATGGTCGCTGACACTTCGCATAATCACTTCTTCATAGCGCACGGTCGCTGAAACTTCGCATATTCACTTCTTCATAGCGCATGGTCGCTGACTCTTCGCATAAGCACTTCTTCATAGCGCATGTTCTTTGACACTTGTCATATTCACTTCATCATAGCGCATGGTCGCTGACACATCGCATAATCACTTCTTCATAGCGCATGGTCGCTGACTCTTCGCATAACCACTTCTTCATAGCGCATGGTCGCTGACATTTCGCATAACCACTTCTTCATAGCGCATGGTCGCTGACATTTCGCATAATCACTTCTTTATAGCGCATGGTCGCTGACTCTTCGCATAATCACTTCTTCATAGCCCATGGTCGCTGACTCTTCGCATAATCACTTCTTCATAGCGCATGGTCGCTGACACTTCGCATATTCACTTCTCCATAGCGCATGGTCACTGACTCTTCGCATAATCACTTCTTCATGGCGCATGGTCACTGACTCTTCGCATAACCACTTCTTCATAGCGCATGGTCGCTGACTCTTTGCATAACCACTTCTTCATAGCGCATGGTCGCTGACTCTTCGCATAATAACTTCTTCATAGCACATGGTCGCTGACACTTCGCATAACCACTTCTTCATAGCGCATGGTCGCTGACTCTTCGCATAACCACTTCTTCATAGCGCATGTTCGCTGACTCTTCGCATAATCATTTCTTCATAGCGATTGGTCGCTGAAACTTCGCATAATCACTTCTTCATTGCGCATGGTCGCTGAATCTTCGCATAACCACTTCTTCATAGCGCATGGTCGCTGACACTTCGCATAATCACTTCTTCATAGCGCATGGTCGCTGACACATCGCATAATCACTTCTTCATTGCGCATGGTCGCTGACACTTCGCATAACAACTTCTTCATAGCGCATGGTCGCTGACTCATCGCATAATCTCTTCTTCATAGCGCATGGTCGCTGACACTTCGCATAATCACTTCTTCATAGCGTATGGTCGCTGACACTTCACATAACCAGTTCTTCATAGCGCATGGTCGCTGACTCTTCGCATAATCACTTCTTCATAGCGCATGGTCGTTGACACTTCGCATATTCACTTCTTCATAGCGCATGGTCGCTGACTCTTCGCATAATCACTTCTTCATAGCGCAAGGTCGCTGACACTTCGCATAATCACTTCTTCATAGCGCATGGTCGCTCAAACTTCGCATAATCACTTCTTCATAGCGCATGGTCGCTGACACTTCGAATAACCACTTCTTCATAGCGCATGGTCGCTGACACTTCGCATAATCACTTCTTCATGGCGCATGGTCGCTGACACTTCGCATAACACCTTCTTCATAGCGCATGGTCGCTGACTCTTCGCATAATCTCTTCTTCATAGCGCATGGTCGCTGACTCTTCGCATATCCACTTCTTCATAGCGCATGGTCGCTGAATCTTCGCATAACCATTTCTTCATAGCGCATGGTCGCTGACACTTCGCATAATCACTTCTTCATAGCGCATGGTCGCTGACACTTCGCATAATCACTTCTTCATGGCGCATGGTCGCTGACATTTCGTATAATCTCTTCTTCATAGCGCATGGTCGCTGACACTTCGCATAATCACTTCTTCATGGCGCATGGTCGCTGACACTTCGCATAACCTTTTCCTCATAGCGCATGGTCGCTGACTCTTCGCATAATCTTTTCTTCATAGCGCATGGTCGCTGACTCTTCGTATAATCACTTCATCATAGCGCATGGTCGCCGACTCTTCGCATAACAACTTCTTCCTAGCGCATGGTCGCTGACACTTCGCATAATCACTTCTTCATAGCGCATGGTCACTGACTCTTCGCATAATCTCTTCTTCATAGCGCATGATCGCTGACACTACGCATAATCACTTCTTCATAGCGCATGGTCGCTGACACTTCGCATAACCACTTCTTCATAGCGCATGGTCGCTGACACTTCGCATAACCACTTCTTCATGGCGCATGGTCGCTGACACCTCGCATAACCACTTCTTCATAGCGCATGGTCGCTGACTCTTCGCATATTCTCTTCTTCATAGCGCATGGTCGCTGACTCTTCGCATAACCACTTCTTCATAGCGCATGGTCGCTGACACTTGGCATAATCACTTCTTCATAGCGCATGGTCACTGACACTCCGCATAATCATTTCTTCATAGCGCATGGTCGCTGACACTTCGCATAACCAGTTCTTCATAGCACATGGTCGCTGAATCTTCGCATAATCACTTCTTCATAGCGCATGGACGCTGAAACTTCGCATATTCACTTATTCATAGCGCATGGTCGCTGACTCTTCGCATAATCACTTCTTCATGGTGCATGGTCGCTGACTCTTCGCATAACAACTTCTTCATAGCGCATGGTCGCTGACTCTTCGCATAACCACTTCTTCATAGCGCAAGGTCGCTGACACTTCGCATAATCTCTTCTTCATAGCGCATGGTCGCTGACACTTCGCATAATCACTTCTTCATAGCGTATGGTCGCTGACACTTCACATAACCAGTTCTTCATAGCGCATGGCCGCTGACTCTTCGCATAATCACTTCTTCATAGCGCATGGTGGTTGACACTTCGCATATTCACTTCTTCATAGCGCATGGTCGCTGACTCTTCGCATAACAACTTCTTCATAGCGCATGGTCGCTGACACTTCGCATAATCACTTCTTCATAGCGCATGGTCGCTGACTCTTCGCATAATCTCTTCTTCATAGCGCATGGTCGCTGACACTCCGCATAATCACTTCTTCATAGCGCATGGTCGCTGACACTTCGCATAACCACTTCTTCATAGCGCATGGTCGCTGACACTTCGCATAATCACTTCTTCATGGCGCATGGTCGCTGACACCTCGCATAACCACTTCTTCATAGCGCATAGTCGCTGACTCTTCGCATAATCTCTTCTTCATAGCGCATGGTCGCTGACTCTTCGCATAACCACTTCTTCATAGCGCATGGTCGCTGACACTTGGCATAATCACTTCTTCATAGCGCATGGTCGCTGACACTTCGCATAATCACTTCTTCATGGCGCATGGTTGCTGACACATCGCATAACCACTTCTTCATAGCGCATGGTCGCTGACTCTTCGCATAATCTCTTCTTTATAGAGCATGGTCGCTGACACCCCGCATAATCATTTCTTCATAGCACATGGTCGCTTACACTTCGCATAACCAGTTCTTCATAGCGCATGGTCGCTGAATCTTCGCATAATCACTTCTTCATAGCGCATGGTCGCTGACAATTCGCATAACCACTTCTTCATAGCGCATGGTCGCTGACACTTCGCATAACCACTTCTTCATACCGCATGGTCGCTGACACTTCGCATAATCACTTCTTCATAGCGCATGGACGCTGAAACTTCGCATATTCACTTCTTCATAGCGCATGGTCGCTGACTCTTCGCATAATCACTTCTTCATGGCGCATGGTCGCTGACTCTTCGCATAACAACTTCTTCATAGCGCATGGTCGCTGACTCTTCGCATAACCACTTCCTCATAGCGCAAGGTCGCTGACACTTCGCATAATCACTTCTTCATAGCACATGGTCGCTGACACTTCGCATAACCACTTCTTCATAGCGCATGGTCGCTGACTCTTCGCATAACCACTTCTTCATAGCGCATGGTCGCTGACTCTTCGCATAATCACTTCTTCATATCGCATGGTCGCTGACTCTTCGCATAACCACTTCTTCATAGCGCATGGCCGCTGACACTTCGCATAATCACTTCTTCATAGTGAATGGTCGCTGACAATTCGCATAATCACTTCTTCATGGCGCATGGTCGCTGACACTTCGCATAACCACTTCTTCATAGCGCATGGTCGCTGACACCGCATAATCACTTCTTCATGGCGCATGGTCGCTGACACTTCGCATAATCTCTTCTTCATAGCGCATGGTCGCTGACACTTCGCATAATCACTTCTTCATGGCGCATGGTCGCTAACACTTCGCATAACCACTTCTTCATGGCGCATGGTCGCTGACACTTCGCATAATCACTTCTTCCTGGCGCATGGTCGCTGACAATTCGCATAATCACTTCCTCATAGCGCATGGTCGCTGACTCTTCGCATAATCTCTTCTTCATAGCGCATGGTCACTGACTCTTCGCATAACCACTTCTTCATAGCGCATGGTCGCTGATTCTTCGCATCACCACTTCTTCATAGCGCATGGTCGCTGACACTTCGCATAATCACTTCTTCATAGCGCATGGTCGCTGACTCTTCGCATAATCTCTTCTTCATAGCGCATGGTCGCTGAAACTCCGCATAACCACTTCTTCCTAGCGCATGGTCGCTGACACTTCGCATAATCCCTTCTTCATAGCGCATGGTCGCTGACACTTCGCATAACCAGTTCTTCATAGCGCATGGTCGCTGACACTTCGCATAATCACTTCTTCATAGCGCATGGTCCCTGACACTTCGAAAAATCACTTCTTCATAGCGCATGGTCGCTGACACTTCGCATAATCACTTCTTCATAGCGCATGGTCGCTGAAACTTCGCATATTCACTTCTTCATAGCGCATGGTCGCTGACTCATCGCATAAGCACTTCTTCATAGCGCATGTTCTTTGACACTTGTCATATTCACTTCATCATAGCGCATGGTCGCTGACACATCGCATAATCACTTCTTCATAGCGCATGGTCGCTGACTCTTCGCATAACCACTTCTTCATAGCGCATGGTCGCTGACATTTCGCATAACCACTTCTTCATAGCGCATGGTCGCTGACATTTCGCATAATCACTTCTTTATAGCGCATGGTCGCTGACTCTTCGCATAATCACTTCTTCATAGCGCATGGTCGCTGACTCTTCGCATAATCACTTCTTCATAGCGCATGGTCGCTGACACTTCGCATATTCACTTCTCCATAGCGCATGGTCACTGACTCTTCGCATAATCACTTCTTCATGGCGCATGGTCACTGACTCTTCGCATAACCACTTCTTCATAGCGCATGGTCGCTGACTCTTTGCATAACCACTTCTTCATAGCGCATGGTCGCTGACTCTTCGCATAATAACTTCTTCATAGCACATGGTCGCTGACACTTCGCATAACCACTTCTTCATAGCGCATGGTCGCTGAATCTTCGCATAACCACTTCTTCATAGCGCATGTTCGCTGACTCTTCGCATAATCATTTCTTCATAGCGATTGGTCGCTGAAACTTCGCATAATCACTTCTTCATTGCGCATGGTCGCTGAATCTTCGCATAACCACTTCTTCATAGCGCATGGTCGCTGACACTTCGCATAATCACTTCTTCATAGCGCATGGTCGCTGACACTTCGCATAATCACTTCTTCATTGCGCATGGTCGCTGACACTTCGCATAACAACTTCTTCATAGCGCATGGTCGCTGACTCATCGCATAATCTCTTCTTCATAGCGCATGGTCGCTGACACTTCGCATAATCACTTCTTCATAGCGTATGGTCGCTGACACTTCACATAACCAGTTCTTCATAGCGCATGGTCGCTGACTCTTCGCATAATCACTTCTTTATAGCGCATGGTCGTTGACACTTCGCATATTCACTTCTTCATAGCGCATGGTCGCTGACTCTTCGCATAATCACTTCTTCATAGCGCAAGGTCGCTGACACTTCGCATAATCACTTCTTCATAGCGCATGGTCGCTCAAACTTCGCATAATCACTTCTTCATAGCGCATGGTCGCTGACACTTCGAATAACCACTTCTTCATAGCGCATGGTCGCTGACACTTCGCATAATCACTTCTTCATGGCGCATGGTCGCTGACACTTCGCATAATCACTTCTTCATAGCGCATGGTCGCTGACACTTCGCATAATCACTTCTTCATGGCGCATGGTCGCTGACACTTCGCATAACACTTTCTTCATAGCGCATGGTCGCTGACTCTTCGCATAATCTCTTCTTCATAGCGCATGGTCGCTGACTCTTCGCATATCCACTTCTTCATAGCGCATGGTCGCTGAATCTTCGCATAACCATTTCTTCATAGCGCCTGGTCGCTGACACTTCGCATAATCACTTCTTCATAGCGCATGGTCGCTGACACTTCGCATAATCACTTCTTCATGGCGCATGGTCGCTGACATTTCGCATAATCTCTTCTATATAGCGCATGGTCGCTGACACTTCGCATAATCACTTCTTCATGGCGCATGGTCGCTGACACTTCGCATAACCTTTTCCTCATAGCGCATGGTCGCTGACTCTTCGCATAATCTTTTCTTCATAGCGCATGGTCGCTGACTCTTCGTATAACCACTTCATCACAGCGCATGGTCGCCGACTCTTCGCATAACAACTTCTTCCTAGCGCATGGTCGCTGACAATTCGCATAATCACTTCTTCATAGCGCATGGTCGCTGAATCTTCGCATAACCATTTCTTCATAGCGCCTGGTCGCTGACACTTCGCATAATCACTTCTTCATAGCGCATGGTCGCTGACACTTCGCATAATCACTTCTTCATGGCGCATGGTCGCTGACTCTTCGCATAATCTCTTCTTCATAGCGCATGATCGCTGACACTACGCATAATCACTTCTTCATAGCGCATGGTCGCTGACACTTCGCATAACCACTTCTTCATAGCGCATGGTCGCTGACACTTCGCATAACCACTTCTTCATGGCGCATGGTCGCTGACACCTCGCATAACCACTTCTTCATAGCGCATGGTCGCTGACTCTTCGCATAATCTCTTCTTCATAGCGCATGGTCGCTGACTCTTCGCATAACCACTTCTTCATAGCGCATGGTCGCTGACACTTGGCATAATCACTTCTTCATAGCGCATGGTCACTGACACTCCGCATAATCATTTCTTCATAGCGCATGGTCGCTGACACTTCGCATAACCAGTTCTTCATAGCGCATGGTCGCTGAATCTTCGCATAATCACTTCTTCATAGCGCATGGACGCTGAAACTTCGCATATTCACTTCTTCATAGCGCATGGTCGCTGACTCTTCGCATAATCACTTCTTCATGGCGCATGGTCGCTGACTCTTCGCATAACAACTTCTTCATAGCGCATGGTCGCTGACTCTTCGCATAACCACTTCTTCATAGCGCAAGGTCGCTGACACTTCGCATAATCACTTCATCATAGCACATGGTCGCTGACACTTCGCATAACCACTTCTTCATAGCGCATGGTCGCTGACTCTTCGCATAACCACTTCTTCATAGCGCATGGTCGCTGAATCTTCGCATAATCACTTCTACATAGCGCATGGTCGCTGACTCTTCGCATAACCACTTCTTCATAGCGCATGGCCGCTGACACTTCGCATAATCACTTCTTCATAGCGAATGGTCGCTGACACTTCGCATAATCCCTTCTTCATGGCGCATCGTTGCTGACACTTCGCATAACCACTTCTTCATAGCGCATGGTCGCTGACTCTTCGCATAATCTCTTCTTCATAGCGCATGGTCGCTGACACTCCGCATAATCATTTCTTCATAGCGCATGGTCGCTGACACTTCGCATAATCAGTTCTTCATAGCGCATGGTAGCTGAATCTTCGCATAATCACTTCTTCATAGCGCATGGACGCTGAAACTTCGCATATTCACTTCTTCATAGCGCATGGTCGCTGACTCTTCGCATAATCACTTCTTCATGGTGCATGGTCGCTGACTCTTCGCATAACAACTTCTTCATAGCGCATGGTCGCTGACTCTTCGCATAACCACTTCTTCATAGCGCAAGGTCGCTGACACTTCGCATAATCTCTTCTTCATAGCGCATGGTCGCTGACACTTCGCATAATCACTTCTTCATAGCGTATGGTCGCTGACACTTCACATAACCAGTTCTTCATAGCGCATGGTCGCTGACTCTTCGCATAATCACTTCTTCATAGCGCATGGTGGTTGACACTTCGCATATTCACTTCTTCATAGCGCATGGTCGCTGACTCTTCGCATAACAACTTCTTCATAGCGCATGGTCGCTGACACTTCGCATAATCACTTCTTCATAGCGCATGGTCGCTGACTCTTCGCATAATCTCTTCTTCATAGCGCATGGTCGCTGACACTCCGCATAATCACTTCTTCATAGCGCATGGTCGCTGACACTTGGCATAATCACTTCTTCATAGCGCATGGTCGCTGACACTTCGCATAATCACTTCTTCATGGCGCATGGTTGCTGACACTTCGCATAACCACTTCTTCATAGCGCATGGTCGCTGACTCTTCGCATAATCTCTTCTTCATAGCGCATGGTCGCTGACACCCCGCATAATCATTTCTTCATAGCGCATGTTCGCTGACACTTCGCATAACCAGTTCTTCATAGCGCATGGTCGCTGAATCTTCGCATAATCACTTCTTCATAGCGCATGGTCGCTGACAATTCGCATAACCACTTCTTCATAGCGCATGGTCGCTGAAACTTCGCATAACCACTTCTTCATACCGCATGGTCGCTGACACTTCGCATAATCACTTCTTCATAGCGCATGGTCGCTGACTCTTCGCATAATCACTTCTTCATGGCGCATGGTCGCTGACTCTTCGCATAACAACTTCTTCATAGCGCATGGTCGCTGACTCTTCGCATAACCACTTCTTCATAGCGCAAGGTCGCTGACACTTCGCATAATCACTTCTTCATAGCACATGGTCGCTGACACTTCGCATAACCACTTCTTCATAGCGCATGGTCGCTGACTCTTCGCATAACTACTTCTTCATAGCGCATGGTCGCTGACTCTTCGCATAATCACTTCTTCATATCGCATGGTCGCTGACTCTTCGCATAACCACTTCTTCATAGCGCATGGCCGCTGACACTTCGCATAATCACTTCTTCATAGCGAATGGTCGCTGACAATTCGCATAATCACTTCTTCATGGCGCATGGTCGTTGACACTTCGCATAACCACTTCTTCATAGCGCATGGTCGCTGACACCGCATAATCACTTCTTCATGGCGCATGGTCGCTGACACTTCGCATAATCTCTTCTTCATAGCGCATGGTCGCTGACACTTCGCATAATCACTTCTTCATGGCGCATGGTCGCTGACACTTCGCATAACCACTTCTTCATGGCGCATGGTCGCTGACACTTCGCATAATCTCTTCTTCATAGCGCATGGTCGCTGACACTTCGCATAATCACTTCTTCCTGGCGCATGGTCGCTGACAATTCGCATAATCACTTCCTCATAGCGCATGGTCGCTGACTCTTCGCATAATCTCTTCTTCATAGCGCATGGTCACTGACTCTTCGCATAACCACTTCTTCATAGCGCATGGTCGCTGATTGTTCGCATCACCATTTCTTCATAGCGCATGGTCGCTGACACTTCGCATAATCACTTCTTCATAGCGCATGGTCGCTGACTCTTCGCATAATCTCTTCTTCATAGCGCATGGTCGCTGAAACTCCGCATAATCACTTCTTCATAGCACATGGTCGCTGACACTTCGCATAACCATTTCTTCATAGCACATGGTCGCTGAATCTTCGCATAATCCCTTCTTCATAGCGCATGGTCGCTGACACTTCGCATAACCATTTCTACATAGCGCATGTTCGCTGACACTTCGCATAACCACTTCTTCATAGCGCATGGTCGCTGAATCTTCGCATCATCACTTCTTCATAGCAGATGGTCGCTGACACTTCGCATAACCACTTCTTCATAGCGGATGGTCGCTGACTCTTCGCATAATCTCTTCTTCATAGCGCATGTTCGCTGACTCTTCGCATAACCACTTCTTCATAGCGCATGGTCGCTGACTCTTCGCATAACCACTTCTTCCCAGCGCATGGTCGCTGAAACTTCGCATAATCACTTCTTCATAGCGCATGGTCGCTGACACTTCGCATAATCACTTCTTCATGGCGCATGGTTGCTGACACTTCGCATAACCACTTCGTCGTAGCGCATGGTCGCTGAATCTTCGCATAATCCCTTCTTCATAGCGCATGGTCGCTGACACTTCGCATAACCAGTTGTTCATAGCGCATGGTCGCTGACACTTCGCATAATCACTTCTTCACAGCGCATGGTCGCTGACTCTTCGCATATTCACTTCTTCATAGCGCATGGTCGCTGACTCTTCGCATAAACTCTTCTTCATAGCTCAAGGTCGCTGACACTTCGCATAATCACTACTTCATAGCGCATGGTCGCTCAAACTTCGCATAATCACTTCTTCATAGCGCATGGTAGCTGACACTTCGCAAAATCACTTCTTCATAGCGCATGTTCGCTGACACTTTGCATAATCACTTCTTCATAGCGCATGGTCGCTGAAACTTCGCATATTAACTTCTTCATAGCGCATGGTCGCTGACTCTTCGCATAAGCACTTCTTCATAGCGCATGTTCTTTGACACTTGTCATATTCACTTCATCATAGCGCATGGTGGCTGACACTTCCCATATTCACTTCATCATAGCGCATGGTCGCTGACACTTCGCATAATCACTTCTTCATAGAGCATGGTCGCTGACACTTCTCATATTCACTTCCTCATAGGGCATCGTCGCTGACACTTCGCATAATCACTTCTTGATAGCGCATGGTCGCTGACATTTCGCATAAACACTTCTTTATAGCGCATGGTCGCTGACTCTTCGCATAATCACTTCTTCATCGCGCATGGTCGCTGACTCTTCGCATAATCACTTCTTCATAGCGCATGGTCGCTGACACTTCGCATATTCACTTCTCCATAGCGCATGGTCACTGACTCATCGCATAATCACTTCTTCATGGCGCATGGTCGCTGACTCTTTGCATAACCACTTCTTCATAGCGCATGGTCGCTGACTCTTTGCATAACCACTTCTTCATAGCGCATGGTCGCTGACTATTCGCATAATCACTTCTTCATAGCACATGGTCGCTGACACTCCGCATAACCACTTCTTCATAGCGCATGGTCGCTGACACTTGGCATAATCACTTCTTCATAGCGCATGGTCGCTGACACTCCGCATAATCATTTCTTCATAGCGCATGGTCGCTGACACTTCGCATAACCAGTTCTTCATAGCGCATGGTCGCTGAATCTTCGCATAATCACTTCTTCATAGCGCATGGACGCTGAAACTTCGCATATTCACTTCTTCATAGCGCATGGTCGCTGACTCTTCACATAATCACTTCTTCATGGCGCATGGTCGCTGACTCTTCGCATAACAACTTCTTCATAGCGCATGGTCGCTGACTCTTCGCATAACCACTTCTTCATAGCGCAAGGTCGCTGACACTTCGCATAATCACTTCTTCATAGCACATGGTCGCTGACACTTCGCATAACCACTTCTTCATAGCGCATGGTCGCTGACTCTTCGCATAACCACTTCTTCATAGCGCATGGTCGCTGAATCTTCGCATAATCACTTCTTCATAGCGCATGGTCGCTGACTCTTCGCATAACCACTTCTTCATAGCGCATGGTCGCTGACTCTTCGCATCATCTCTTCTTCATAGCGCATGGTCGCTGACACTCCGCATAATCATTTCTTCATAGCGCATGGTCGCTGACAATTCGCATAATCAGTTCTTCATAGCGCATGGTAGCTGAATCTTCGCATAATCACTTCTTCATAGCGCATGGACGCTGAAACTTCGCATATTCACTTCTTCATAGCGCATGGTCGCTGACTCTTCGCATAATCACTTCTTCATGGTGCATGGTCGCTGACTCTTCGCATAACAACTTCTTCATAGCGCATGGTCGCTGACTCTTCGCATAACCACTTCTTCATAGCGCAAGGTCGCTGACACTTCGCATAATCACTTCTTCATAGCGTATGGTCGCTGACACTTCACATAACCAGTTCTTCATAGCGCATGGTCGCTGACTCTTCGCATAATCACTTCTTCATAGCGCATGGTGGTTGACACTTCGCATATTCACTTCTTCATAGCGCATGGTCGCTGACTCTTCGCATAACAACTTCTTCATAGCTCATGGTCGCTGACACTTCGCATAATCACTTCTTCATAGCGCATGGTCGCTGACTCATCGCATAATCTCTTCTTCATAGCGCATGGTCGCTGACACTCCGCATAATCACTTCTTCATAGCGCATGGCCGCTGACACTTCGCATAACCACTTCTTCATAGCGCATGGTCGCTGACACTTCGCATAATCACTTCTTCATGGCGCATGGTCGCTGACACCTCGCATAACCACTTCTTCATAGCGCATAGTCGCTGACTCTTCGCATAATCACTTCTTCATAGCGCATGGTCGCTGACTCTTCGCATAACCACTTCTTCATAGCGCATGGTCGCTGACACTTGGCATAATCACTTCTTCATAGCGCATGGTCGCTGACACTTCGCATAATCACTTCTTCATGGCGCATGGTTGCTGACACTTCGCATAACCACTTCTTCATAGCGCATGGTCGCTGACTCTTCGCATAATCTCTTCTTCATAGCGCATGGTCGCTGACACCCCGCATAATCATTTCTTCTTAGCGCATGGTCGCTGACACTTCGCATAACCAGTTCTTCATAGCGCATGGTCGCTGAATCTTCGCATAATCACTTCTTCATAGCGCATGGTCGCTGACAATTCGCATAACCACTTCTTCATAGCGCATGGTCGCTGACACTTCGCATAACCACTTCTTCATAGCGCATGGTCGCTGACACTTCGCATAATCACTTCTTCATAGCGCATGGACGCTGAAACTTCGCATATTCACTTCTTCATAGCGCATGGTCGCTGACTCTTCGCATAATCACTTCTTCATGGCGCATGGTCGCTGACTCTTCGCATAATCACTTCTTCATGGCGCAAGGTCGCTGACACTTCGCATAACCACTTCTTCATGGCGCATGGTCGCTGACAATTCGCATAATCACTTCCTCATAGCGCATGGTCGCTGACTCTTCGCATAATCTCTTCTTCATAGCGCATGGTCACTGACTCTTCGCATAACCACTTCTTCATAGCGCATGGTCGCTGATTCTTCGCATCACCACTTCTTCATAGCGCATGGTCGCTGAAACTTCGCATAATCACTTCTTCATAGCGCATGGTCGCTGACTCTTCGCATAATCTCTTCTTCATAGCGCATGGTCGCTGAAACTCCGCATAATCACTTCTTCATAGCACATGGTCGCTGACACTTCGCATAACCATTTCTTCATAGCACATGGTCGCTGAATCTTCGCATAATCCCTTCTTCATAGCGCATGGTCGCTGACACTTCGCATAACCATTTCTTCATAGCGCATGGTCGCTGACACTTCGCATAACCACTTCTTCATAGCGCATGGTCGCTGAATCTTCGCATCATCACTTCTTCATAGCAGATGGTCGCTGACACTTCGCATAACCACTTCTTCATAGCGGATGGTCGCTGACTCTTCGCATAATCTCTTCTTCATAGCGCATGTTCGCTGACTCTTCGCATAACCACTTCTTCATAGCGCATGGTCGCTGACTCTTCGCATAACCACTTCTTCCCAGCGCATGGTCGCTGACACTTCGCATAATCACTTCTTCATAGCGCATGGTCGCTGACACTTCGCATAATCACTTCTTCATGGCGCATGGTTGCTGACACTTCGCATAACCACTTCGTCGTAGCGCATGGTCGCTGAATCTTCGCATAATCCCTTCTTCATAGCGCATGGTCGCTGACACTTCGCATAACCAGTTGTTCATAGCGCATGGTCGCTGACACTTCGCATAATCACTTCTTCACAGCGCATGGTCGCTGACTCTTCGCATATTCACTTCTTCGTAGCGCATGGTCGCTGACTCTTCGCATAATCTCTTCTTCATAGCTCAAGGTCGCTGACACTTCGCATAATCACTACTTCATAGCGAATGGTCGCTCAAACTTCGCATAATCACTTCTTCATAGCGCATGGTAGCTGACACTTCGCAAAATCACTTCTTCATAGCGCATGTTCGCTGACACTTTGCATAATCACTTCTTCATAGCGCATGGTCGCTGAAACTTCGCATATTAACTTCTTCATAGCGCATGGTCGCTGACTCTTCGCATAAGCACTTCTTCATAGCGCATGTTCTTTGACACTTGTCATATTCACTTCATCATAGCGCATGGTGGCTGACACTTCCCATATTCACTTCATCATAGCGCATGGTCGCTGACACTTCGCATAATCACTTCTTCATAGAGCATGGTCGCTGACACTTCTCATATTCACTTCCTCATAGGGCATCGTCGCTGACACTTCGCATAATCACTTCTTGATAGCGCATGGTCGCTGACATTTCGCATAAACACTTCTTTATAGCGCATGGTCGCTGACTCTTCGCATAATCACTTCTTCATCGCGCATGGTCGCTGACTCTTCGCATAATCACTTCTTCATAGCGCATGGTCGCTGACACTTCGCATATTCACTTCTCCATAGCGCATGGTCACTGACTCATCGCATAATCACTTCTTCATGGCGCATGGTCGCTGACTCTTTGCATAACCACTTCTTCATAGCGCATGGTCGCTGACTCTTTGCATAACCACTTCTTCATAGCGCATGGTCGCTGACTATTCGCATAATCACTTCTTCATAGCACATGGTCGCTGACACTTCGCATAACCACTTCTTCATAGCGCATGGTCGCTGACACTTGGCATAATCACTTCTTCATAGCGCATGGTCGCTGACACTCCGCATAATCATTTCTTCATAGCGCATGGTCGCTGACACTTCGCATAACCAGTTCTTCATAGCGCATGGTCGCTGAATCTTCGCATAATCACTTCTTCATAGCGCATGGACGCTGAAACTTCGCATATTCACTTCTTCATAGCGCATGGTCGCTGACTCTTCACATAATCACTTCTTCATGGCGCATGGTCGCTGACTCTTCGCATAACAACTTCTTCATAGCGCATGGTCGCTGACTCTTCGCATAACCACTTCTTCATAGCGCAAGGTCGCTGACACTTCGCATAATCACTTCTTCATAGCACATGGTCGCTGACACTTCGCATAACCACTTCTTCATAGCGCATGGTCGCTGACTCTTCGCATAACCACTTCTTCATAGCGCATGGTCGCTGAATCTTCGCATAATCACTTCTTCATAGCGCATGGTCGCTGACTCTTCGCATAACCACTTCTTCATAGCGCATGGTCGCTGACTCTTCGCATCATCTCTTCTTCATAGCGCATGGTCGCTGACACTCCGCATAATCATTTCTTCATAGCGCATGGTCGCTGACAATTCGCATAATCAGTTCTTCATAGCGCATGGTAGCTGAATCTTCGCATAATCACTTCTTCATAGCGCATGGACGCTGAAACTTCGCATATTCACTTCTTCATAGCGCATGGTCGCTGACTCTTCGCATAATCACTTCTTCATGGTGCATGGTCGCTGACTCTTCGCATAACAACTTCTTCATAGCGCATGGTCGCTGACTCTTCGCATAACCACTTCTTCATAGCGCAAGGTCGCTGACACTTCGCATAATCACTTCTTCATAGCGTATGGTCGCTGACACTTCACATAACCAGTTCTTCATAGCGCATGGTCGCTGACTCTTCGCATAATCACTTCTTCATAGCGCATGGTGGTTGACACTTCGCATATTCACTTCTTCATAGCGCAAGGTCGCTGACTCTTCGCATAACAACTTCTTCATAGCTCATGGTCGCTGACACTTCGCATAATCACTTCTTCATAGCGCATGGTCGCTGACTCTTCGCATAATCTCTTCTTCATAGCGCATGGTCGCTGACACTCCGCATAATCACTTCTTCATAGCGCATGGCCGCTGACACTTCGCATAACCACTTCTTCATAGCGCATGGTCGCTGACACTTCGCATAATCACTTCTTCATGGCGCATGGTCGCTGACACCTCGCATAACCACTTCTTCATAGCGCATAGTCGCTGACTCTTCGCATAATCACTTCTTCATAGCGCATGGTCGCTGACTCTTCGCATAACCACTTCTTCATAGCGCATGGTCGCTGACACTTGGCATAATCACTTCTTCATAGCGCATGGTCGCTGACACTTCGCATAATCACTTCTTCTTGGCGCATGGTTGCTGACACTTCGCATAACCACTTCTTCATAGCGCATGGTCGCTGACTCTTCGCATAATCTCTTCTTCATAGCGCATGGTCGCTGACACCCCGCATAATCATTTCTTCATAGCGCATGGTCGCTGACACTTCGCATAACCAGTTCTTCATAGCGCATGGTCGCTGAATCTTCGCATAATCACTTCTTCATAGCGCATGGTCGCTGACAATTCGCATAACCACTTCTTCATAGCGCATGGTCGCTGACACTTCGCATAACCACTTCTTCATAGCGCATGGTCGCTGACACTTCGCATAATCACTTCTTCGTAGCGCATGGACGCTGAAACTTCGCATATTCACTTCTTCATAGCGCATGGTCGCTGACTCTTCGCATAATCACTTCTTCATGGCGCATGGTCGCTGACTCTTCGCATAACAACTTCTTCATAGCGCATGGTCGCTGACTCTTCGCATAACCACTTCTTCATAGCGCAAGGTCGCTGACACATCGCATAATCACTTCTTCATAGCACATGGTCGCTGACTCTTCGCATAACCACTTCTTCATAGCGCATGGTCGCTGACTCTTCGCATAATCACTTCTTCATATCGCATGGTCGCTGACTCTTCGCATAACCACTTCTTCATAGCGCATGACCGCTGACACTTCGCATAATCACTTCTTCATAGCGAATGGTCGCTGACAATTCGCATAATGACTTCTTCATGGCGCATGGTCGCTGACACTTCGCGTAACCACTTCTTCATAGCGCATGGTCGCTGACACCGCATAATCACTTCTTCATGGCGCATGGTCGCTGACACTTCGCATAATCTCTTCTTCATAGCGCATGGTCGCTGACACTTCGCATAATCACTTCTTCATGGCGCATGGTCGCTGACACTTCGCATAACCACTTCTTCATGGCGCATGGTCGCTGACACTTCGCATAATCTCTTCTTCATAGCGCATGGTCGCTGACACTTCGCATAATCACTTCTTCCTGGCGCATGGTCGCTGACAATACGCATAATCACTTCCTCATAGCGCATGGTCGCTGACTCTTCGCATAATCTCTTCTTCATAGCGCATGGTCGCTGACACTTCGCATAATCACTTCTTCATGGCGCATGGTTGCTGACACTTCGCATAACCACTTCGTCGTAGCGCATGGTCGCTGAATCTTCGCATAATCCCTTCTTCATAGCGCATGGTCGCTGACACTTCGCATAACCAGTTGTTCATAGCGCATGGTCGCTGACACTTCGCATAATCACTTCTTCATAGCGCATTGTCGCTGACTCTTCGCATATTCACTTCTTCACAGCGCATGGTCGCTGACTCTTCGCATAATCTCTTCTTCATAGCGCAAGGTCGCTGACACTTCGCATAATCACTACTTCATAGCGCATGGTCGCTCAAACATCGCATAATCACTTCTTCATAGCGCATGGTAGCTGACACTTCGCAAAATCACTTCTTCATAGCGCATGGTCGCTGACACTTCGCTTAATCACTTCTTCATAGCGCATGGTCGCTGAAACTTTCGCATATTAACTTCTTCATAGCGCATGGTCGCTGACTCTTCGCATAAGCACTTCTTCATAGCGCATGTTCTTTGACACTTGTCATATTCACTTCATCATAGCGCATGGTGGCTGACACTTCCCATATTCACTTCATCATAGCGCATGGTCACTGACACTTCGCATAATCACTTCTTCATAGCACATGGTCGCTGACACTTCTCATATTCACTTCCTCAAAGGGCATCGTCGCTGACACTTCGCATAATACCTTCTTGGTAGCGCATGGTCGCTGACATTTCGCATAAACACTACTTTATAGCGCATGGTCGCTGACTCTTCGCATAATCACTTCTTCATCGCGCATGGTCGCTGACTCTTCGCATAATCACTTCTTCATAGCGCATGGTCGCTGACACTTCGCATATTCACTTCTCGATAGCGCATGGTCACTGACTCTTCGCATAAACACTTCTTCATGGCGCATGGTCGCTGACTCTTTGCATAACCACTTCTTCATAGCGCTTGGTCGCTGACTCTTTGCATAACCACTTCTTCATAGCGCATGGTCGCTGACTATTCGCATAATCACTTCTTCATAGCACATGGTCGCTGACACTTCGCATAACCACTTCTTCATAGCGCATGGTCGCTGACTCTTCGCATAACCACTTCTTCATAGCGCATGGTCGCTGACTCTTCGCATAAGCACTTCCTCATAGCGCATCGTCGCTGATTCTTCGCATAATCACTTCTTCATAGCGCATGGTCGCTGACACTTCGCATAATCACTTCTTCATTGCGCATGGTCGCTGACTCTTCGCATAACCACGTCTTCATAGCGCATGGTCGCTGACACTTCGCATAATCACTTCTTCATAGCGCATGGTCGCTGACACTTCGCATAATCACTTCTTCATGGCGCATGGTCGCTGACACTTCGCATAACAACTTCTTCATAGCGCATGGTCGCTGACTCATCGCATAATCTCTTCTTCATAGCGCATGGTCGCTGACACTTCGCATAATCGCTTCTTCATAGCGCATGGTCGCTGACACTTCACAAAATCATTTCTTCATAGCGCATGGTCGCTGACTCTTCGCATAATCACTTCTTCATAGCGCATGGTCGTTGACACTTCGCATATTCACTTCTTCATAGCGCATGGTCGCTGACTCTTCGCATAATCACTTCTTCATAGCGCAAGGTCGCTGACACTTCGCATATTCATTTCTTCATAGCGCATGGTCGCTCAAACTGCGCATAATCACTTCTTCATAGCGCATGGTCGCTGACACTTCGAATAACCACTTCTTCATAGCGCATGGTCGCTGACACTTCGCATAATCACTTCTTCATGGCGCATGGTCGCTGACACTTCGCATAACCACTTCCTCACAGCGCATGGTCGCTGACTCTTCGCATAATCACTTCTTCATAGCACATGGTCGCTGACACTTCGCATAACCACTTCTTCATAGCGCATGGTCGCTGACTCTTCACATAACCACTTCTTCATAGCGCATGGTCGCTGAATCTTCGCATAATCACTTCTTCATAGCGCATGGTCGCTGACTCTTCGCATAACCACTTCTTCATAGCGCATGGTCGCTGACTCTTCGCATCATCTCTTCTTCATAGCGCATGGTCGCTGACACTCCGCATAATCATTTCTTCATAGCGCATGGTCGCTGACAATTCGCATAATCAGTTCTTCATAGCGCATGGTAGCTGAATCTTCGCATAATCACTTCTTCATAGCGCATGGACGCTGAAACTTCGCATATTCACTTCTTCATAGCGCATGGTCGCTGACTCTTCGCATAATCACTTCTTCATGGTGCATGGTCGCTGACCCTTCGCATAACAACTTCTTCATAGCGCATGGTCGCTGACTCTTCGCATAACCACTTCTTCATAGCGCAAGGTCGCTGACACTTCGCATAATCACTTCTTCATAGCGTATGGTCGCTGACACTTCACATAACCAGTTCTTCATAGCGCATGGTCGCTGACTCTTCGCATAATCACTTCTTCATAGCGCATGGTGGTTGACACTTCGCATATTCACTTCTTCATAGCGCATGGTCGCTGACTCTTCGCATAACAACTTCTTCATAGCTCATGGTCGCTGACACTTCGCATAATCACTTCTTCATAGCGCATGGTCGCTGACTCTTCGCATAATCTCTTCTTCATAGCGCATGGTCGCTGACACTCCGCATAATCACTTCTTCATAGCGCATGGCCGCTGACACTTCGCATAACCACTTCTTCATAGCGCATGGTCGCTGACACTTCGCATAATCACTTCTTCATGGCGCATGGTCGCTGACACCTCGCATAACCACTTCTTCATAGCGCATAGTCGCTGACTCTTCGCATAATCACTTCTTCATAGCGCATGGTCGCTGACTCTTCGCATAACCACTTCTTCATAGCGCATGGTCGCTGACACTTGGCATAATCACTTCTTCATAGCGCATGGTCGCTGACACTTCGCATAATCACTTCTTCATGGCGCATGGTTGCTGACACTTCGCATAACCACTTCTTCATAGCGCATGGTCGCTGACTCTTCGCATAATCTCTTCTTCATAGCGCATGGTCGCTGACACCCCGCATAATCATTTCTTCATAGCGCATGGTCGCTGACACTTCGCATAACCAGTTCTTCATAGCGCATGGTCGCTGAATCTTCGCATAATCACTTCTTCATAGCGCATGGTCGCTGACAATTCGCATAACCACTTCTTCATAGCGCATGGTCGCTGACACTTCGCATAACCACTTCTTCATAGCGCATGGTCGCTGACACTTCGCATAATCACTTCTTCATAGCGCATGGACGCTGAAACTTCGCATATTCACTTCTTCATAGCGCATGGTCGCTGACTCTTCGCATAATCACTTCTTCATGGCGCATGGTCGCTGACTCTTCGCATAATCACTTCTTCATGGCGCAAGGTCGCTGACACTTCGCATAACCACTTCTTCATGGCGCATGGTCGCTGACAATTCGCATAATCACTTCCTCATAGCGCATGGTCGCTGACTCTTCGCATAATCTCTTCTTCATAGCGCATGGTCACTGACTCTTCGCATAACCACTTCTTCATAGCGCATGGTCGCTGATTCTTCGCATCACCACTTCTTCATAGCGCATGGTCGCTGAAACTTCGCATAATCACTTCTTCATAGCGCATGGTCGCTGACTCTTCGCATAATCTCTTCTTCATAGCGCATGGTCGCTGAAACTCCGCATAATCACTTCTTCATAGCACATGGTCGCTGACACTTCGCATAACCATTTCTTCATAGCACATGGTCGCTGAATCTTCGCATAATCCCTTCTTCTTAGCGCATGGTCGCTGACACTTCGCATAACCATTTCTTCATAGCGCATGGTCGCTGAAAATTCGCATAACCACTTCTTCATAGCGCATGGTCGCTGAATCTTCGCATCATCACTTCTTCATAGCAGATGGTCGCTGACACTTCGCATAACCACTTCTTCATAGCGGATGGTCGCTGACTCTTCGCATAATCTCTTCTTCATAGCGCATGTTCGCTGACTCTTCGCATAACCACTTCTTCATAGCGCATGGTCGCTGACTCTTCGCATAACCACTTCTTCCCAGCGCATGGTCGCTGACACTTCGCATAATCACTTCTTCATAGCGCATGGTCGCTGACACTTCGCATAATCACTTCTTCATGGCGCATGGTTGCTGACACTTCGCATAACCACTTCGTCGTAGCGCATGGTCGCTGAATCATCGCATAATCCCTTCTTCATAGCGCATGGTCGCTGACACTTCGCATAACCAGTTGTTCATAGCGCATGGTCGCTGACACTTCGCATAATCACTTCTTCACAGCGCATGGTCGCTGACTCTTCGCATATTCACTTCTTCATAGCGCATGGTCGCTGACTCTTCGCATAATCTCTTCTTCATAGCTCAAGGTCGCTGACACTTCGCATAATCACTACTTCATAGCGAATGGTCGCTCAAACTTCGCATAATCACTTCTTCATAGCGCATGGTAGCTGACACTTCGCAAAATCACTTCTTCATAGCGCATGTTCGCTGACACTTTGCATAATCACTTCTTCATAGCGCATGGTCGCTGAAACTTCGCATATTAACTTCTTCATAGCGCATGGTCGCTGACTCTTCGCATAAGCACTTCTTCATAGCGCATGTTCTTTGACACTTGTCATATTCACTTCATCATAGCGCATGGTGGCTGACACTTCCCATATTCACTTCATCATAGCGCATGGTCGCTGACACTTCGCATAATCACTTCTTCATAGAGCATGGTCGCTGACACTTCTCATATTCACTTCCTCATAGGGCATCGTCGCTGACACTTCGCATAATCACTTCTTGATAGCGCATGGTCGCTGACATTTCGCATAAACACTTCTTTATAGCGCATGGTCGCTGACTCTTCGCATAATCACTTCTTCATCGCGCATGGTCGCTGACTCTTCGCATAATCACTTCTTCATAGCGCATGGTCGCTGACACTTCGCATATTCACTTCTCCATAGCGCATGGTCACTGACTCATCGCATAATCACTTCTTCATGGCGCATGGTCGCTGACTCTTTGCATAACCACTTCTTCATAGCGCATGGTCGCTGACTCTTTGCATAACCACTTCTTCATAGCGCATGGTCGCTGACTATTCGCATAATCACTTCTTCATAGCACATGGTCGCTGACACTTCGCATAACCACTTCTTCATAGCGCATGGTCGCTGACACTTGGCATAATCACTTCTTCATAGCGCATGGTCGCTGACACTCCGCATAATCATTTCTTCATAGCGCATGGTCGCTGACACTTCGCATAACCAGTTCTTCATAGCGCATGGTCGCTGAATCTTCGCATAATCACTTCTTCATAGCGCATGGACGCTGAAACTTCGCATATTCACTTCTTCATAGCGCATGGTCGCTGACTCTTCACATAATCACTTCTTCATGGCGCATGGTCGCTGACTCTTCGCATAACAACTTCTTCATAGCGCATGGTCGCTGACTCTTCGCATAACCACTTCTTCATAGCGCAAGGTCGCTGACACTTCGCATAATCACTTCTTCATAGCACATGGTCGCTGACACTTCGCATAACCACTTCTTCATAGCGCATGGTCGCTGACTCTTCGCATAACCACTTCTTCATAGCGCATGGTCGCTGAATCTTCGCATAATCACTTCTTCATAGCGCATGGTCGCTGACTCTTCGCATAACCACTTCTTCATAGCGCATGGTCGCTGACTCTTCGCATCATCTCTTCTTCATAGCGCATGGTCGCTGACACTCCGCATAATCATTTCTTCATAGCGCATGGTCGCTGACAATTCGCATAATCAGTTCTTCATAGCGCATGGTAGCTGAATCTTCGCATAATCACTTCTTCATAGCGCATGGACGCTGAAACTTCGCATATTCACTTCTTCATAGCGCATGGTCGCTGACTCTTCGCATAATCACTTCTTCATGGTGCATGGTCGCTGACTCTTCGCATAACAACTTCTTCATAGCGCATGGTCGCTGACTCTTCGCATAACCACTTCTTCATAGCGCAAGGTCGCTGACACTTCGCATAATCACTTCTTCATAGCGTATGGTCGCTGACACTTCACATAACCAGTTCTTCATAGCGCATGGTCGCTGACTCTTCGCATAATCACTTCTTCATAGCGCATGGTGGTTGACACTTCGCATATTCACTTCTTCATAGCGCATGGTCGCTGACTCTTCGCATAACAACTTCTTCATAGCTCATGGTCGCTGACACTTCGCATAATCACTTCTTCATAGCGCATGGTCGCTGACTCTTCGCATAATCTCTTCTTCATAGCGCATGGTCGCTGACACTCCGCATAATCACTTCTTCATAGCGCATGGCCGCTGACACTTCGCATAACCACTTCTTCATAGCGCATGGTCGCTGACACTTCGCATAATCACTTCTTCATGGCGCATGGTCGCTGACACCTCGCATAACCACTTCTTCATAGCGCATAGTCGCTGACTCTTCGCATAATCACTTCTTCATAGCGCATGGTCGCTGACTCTTCGCATAACCACTTCTTCATAGCGCATGGTCGCTGACACTTGGCATAATCACTTCTTCATAGCGCATGGTCGCTGACACTTCGCATAATCACTTCTTCATGGCGCATGGTTGCTGACACTTCGCATAACCACTTCTTCATAGCGCATGGTCGCTGACTCTTCGCATAATCTCTTCTTCATAGCGCATGGTCGCTGACACCCCGCATAATCATTTCTTCATAGCGCATGGTCGCTGACACTTCGCATAACCAGTTCTTCATAGCGCATGGTCGCTGAATCTTCGCATAATCACTTCTTCATAGCGCATGGTCGCTGACAATTCGCATAACCACTTCTTCATAGCGCATGGTCGCTGACACTTCGCATAACCACTTCTTCATAGCGCATGGTCGCTGACACTTCGCATAATCACTTCTTCATAGCGCATGTACGCTGAAACTTCGCATATTCACTTCTTCATAGCGCATGGTCGCTGACTCTTCGCATAATCACTTCTTCATGGCGCATGGTCGCTGACTCTTCGCATAACAACTTCTTCATAGCGCATGGTCGCTGACTCTTCGCATAACCACTTCTTCATAGCGCAAGGTCGCTGACACTTCGCATAATCACTTCTTCATAGCACATGGTCGCTGACTCTTCGCATAACCACTTCTTCATAGCGCATGGTCGCTGACTCTTCGCATAATCACTTCTTCATATCGCATGGTCGCTGACTCTTCGCATAACCACTTCTTCATAGCGCATGACCGCTGACACTTCGCATAATCACTTCTTCATAGCGAATGGTCGCTGACAATTCGCATAATGACTTCTTCATGGCGCATGGTCGCTGACACTTCGCGTAACCACTTCTTCATAGCGCATGGTCGCTGACACCGCATAATCACTTCTTCATGGCGCATGGTCGCTGACACTTCGCATAATCTCTTCTTCATAGCGCATGGTCGCTGACACTTCGCATAATCACTTCTTCATGGCGCATGGTCGCTGACACTTCGCATAACCACTTCTTCATGGCGCATGGTCGCTGACACTTCGCATAATCTCTTCTTCATAGCGCATGGTCGCTGACACTTCGCATAATCACTTCTTCCTGGCGCATGGTCGCTGACAATTCGCATAATCACTTCCTCATAGCGCATGGTCGCTGACTCTTCGCATAATCTCTTCTTCATAGCGCATGGTCACTGACTCTTCGCATAACCACTTCTTCATAGCGCATGGTCGCTGATTCTTCGCATAACCACTTCTTCATAGCGCATGGTCGCTGACACTTCGCATAATCACTTCTTCATAGCGCATGGTCGCTGACTCTTCGCATAATCTCTTCTTCATAGCGCATGGTCGCTGAAACTCCGCATAATCACTTCTTCATAGCACATGGTCGCTGACAATTCGCATAACCACTTCTTCATAGCGGATGGTCGCTGACTCTTCGCATAATCTCTTCTTCATAGCGCATGTTCGCTGACTCTTCGCATAACCACTTCTTCATAGCGCATGGTCGCTGACTCTTCGCATAACCACTTCTTCCCAGCGCATGGTCGCTGACACTTCGCATAATCACTTCTTCATAGCGCATGGTCGCTGACACTTCGCATAATCACTTCTTCATGGCGCATGGTTGCTGACACTTCGCATAACCACTTCGTCGTAGCGCATGGTCGCTGAATCTTCGCATAATCCCTTCTTCATAGCGCATGGTCGCTGACACTTCGCATAACCAGTTGTTCATAGCGCATGGTCGCTGACACTTCGCATAATCACTTCTTCATAGCGCATGGTCGCTGACTCTTAGCATATTCACTTCTTCACAGCGCATGGTCGCTGACTCTTCGCATAATCTCTTCTTCATAGCGCAAGGTCGCTGACACTTCGCATAATCACTACTTCATAGCGCATGGTCGCTCAAACATCGCATAATCACTTCTTCATAGCGCATGGTAGCTGACACTTCGCAAAATCACTTCTTCATAGCGCATGGTCGCTGACACTTCGCTTAATCACTTCTTCATAGCGCATGGTCGCTGAAACTTTCGCATATTAACTTCTTCATAGCGCATGGTCGCTGACTCTTCGCATAAGCACTTCTTCATAGCGCATGTTCTTTGACACTTGTCATATTCACTTCATCATAGCGCATGGTGGCTGACACTTCCCATATTCACTTCATCATAGCGCATGGTCACTGACACTTCGCATAATCACTTCTTCATAGCACATGGTCGCTGACACTTCTCATATTCACTTCCTCAAAGGGCATCGTCGCTGACACTTCGCATAATACCTTCTTGGTAGCGCATGGTCGCTGACATTTCGCATAAACACTACTTTATAGCGCATGGTCGCTGACTCTTCGCATAATCACTTCTTCATCGCGCATGGTCGCTGACTCTTCGCATAATCACTTCTTCATAGCGCATGGTCGCTGACTATTCGCATAATCACTTCTTCATAGCACATGGTCGCTGACACTTCGCATAACCACTTCTTCATAGCGCATGGTCGCTGACTCTTCGCATAACCACTTCTTCATAGCGCATGGTCGCTGACTCTTCGCATAAGCACTTCCTCATAGCGCATCGTCGCTGATTCTTCGCATAATCACTTCTTCATAGCGCATGGTCGCTGACACTTCGCATAATCACTTCTTCATTGCGCATGGTCGCTGACTCTTCGCATAACCACTTCTTCATAGCGCATGGTCGCTGACACTTCGCATAATCACTTCTTCATAGCGCATGGTCGCTGACACTTCGCATAATCACTTCTTCATGGCGCATGGTCGCTGACACTTCGCATAACAACTTCTTCATAGCGCATGGTCGCTGACTCATCGCATAATCTCTTCTTCATAGCGCATGGTCGCTGACACTTCGCATAATCGCTTCTTCATAGCGCATGGTCGCTGACACTTCACAAAATCATTTCTTCATAGCGCATGGTCGCTGACTCTTCGCATAATCACTTCTTCATAGCGCATGGTCGTTGACACTTCGCATATTCACTTCTTCATAGCGCATGGTCGCTGACTCTTCGCATAATCACTTCTTCATAGCGCAAGGTCGCTGACACTTCGCATATTCATTTCTTCATAGCGCATGGTCGCTCAAACTGCGCATAATCACTTCTTCATAGCGCATGGTCGCTGACACTTCGAATAACCACTTCTTCATAGCGCATGGTCGCTGACACTTCGCATAATCACTTCTTCATGGCGCATGGTCGCTGACACTTCGCATAACCACTTCCTCACAGCGCATGGTCGCTGACTCTTCGCATAATCACTTCTTCATAGCGCATGGTCGCTGACTCTTCGCATAACCACTTCTTCATAGCGCATGGTCGCTGACTCTTCGCATAACCACTTCTTCTTAGCGCATGGTCGCTGACACTTCGCATAATCTCTTCTTCATAGCGCATGGTCGCTGACACCGCATAATCACTTCTTCATGGCGCATGGTCGCTGACACTTCGCATAATCTCTTCTTCATAGCGCATGGTCGCTGACACTTCGCATAATCTCTTCTTCATAGCGCATGGTCGCTGACTCTTCGCATAACCACTTCTTCATAGCGCATGGTCGCTGACTCTTTGCATAACCACTTCTTCATAGCGCATGGTAGCTGACTCTTCGCATAATCACTTCTTCATAGCGCATGGTCGCTGACCCTTCGCATAACCACTTCTTCGTAGCGCATGGTCGCTGACATTTCGCATAAACACTTCTTTATAGCGCATGGTCGCTGACTCTTCGCATAATCACTTCTTCATAGCGCATGGTCGCTGACTCTTCGCATAAACAGTTCTTCATAGCGCATGGTCGCTGACACTTCGCATATTCACTTCTCCATAGCGCATGGTCACTGACTCTTCGCATAATCACTTCTTCATGGCGCATGGTCGTTGACTCTTTGCATAACCACTTCTTCATAGCGCTTGGTCGCTGACTTTTTGCATAACCACTTCTTCATAGCGCATGGTCGCTGACTATTCGCATAATCACTTCTTCATAGCACATGGTCGCTGACACTTCGCATAACCACTTCTTCATAGCGCATGGTCGCTGACTCTTCGCATAACCACTTCTTCATAGCGCATGGTCGCTGTCTCTTCGCATAAGCACTTCCTCATAGCGCATCGTCGCTGACTCTTCGCATAATCACTTCTTCATAGCGCATGGTCGCTGACATTTCGCATAATCACTTCTTCATTGCGCATGGTCGCTGACTCTTCGCATAACCACTTCTTCATAGCGCATGGTCGCTGACACTTCGCATAATCACTTCTTCATAGCGTATGGTCGCTGACACTTCGCATAATCACTTCTTCATGGCGCATGGTCGCTGACACTTCGCATAACAACTACTTCATAGCGCATGGTCGCTGACTCATCGCATAATCTCTTCTTCATAGCGCATGGTCGCTGACACTTCGCATAATCACTTCTTCATAGCGCATGGTCGCTGACACTTCACATAACCAGTTCTTCATAGCGCATGGTCGCTGACTCTTCGCATAAGCACTTCCTCATAGCGCATCGTCGCTGATTCTTCGCATAATCACTTCTTCATAGCGCATGGTCGCTGACACTTCGCATAATCACTTCTTCATTGCGCATGGTCGCTGACTCTTCGCATAACCACTTCTTCATAGCGCATGGTCGCTGACACTTCGCATAATCACTTCTTCATAGCGCATGGTCGCTGACACTTCGCATAATCACTTCTTCATGGCGCATGGTCGCTGACACTTCGCATAACAACTTCTTCATAGCGCATGGTCGCTGACTCATCGCATAATCTCTTCTTCATAGCGCATGGTCACTGACACTTCGCATAATCGCTTCTTTATAGCGCATGGTCGCTGACACTTCACATAATCATTTCTTCATAGCGCATGGTCGCTGACTCTTCGCATAATCACTTCTTCATAGCGCATGGTCGTTGACACTTCGCATATTCACTTCTTCATTGCGCATGGTCGCTGACTCTTCGCATAATCACTTCTTCATAGCGCAAGGTCGCTGACACTTCGCATAATCATTTCTTCATAGCGCATGGTCGCTCAAACTGCGCATAATCACTTCTTCATAGCGCATGGTCGCTGACACTTCGCATAATCACTTCTTCATGGCGCATGGTCGCTGACACTTCGCATAACCACTTCTTCATAGCGCATGGTCGCTGACTCTTCGCATAATCTCTTCTTCATAGCGCACGGTCGCTGACTTTTCGCATAACCACTTCTTCATAGCGCATGGTCGCTGACTCTTCGCATAACCACTTCTTCTTAGCGCATGGTCGCTGACACTTCGCATAATCTCTTCTTCATAGCGCATGGTCGCTGAAACCGCATAATCACTTCTTCATGGCGCATGGTCGCTGACACTTCGCATAATCTCTTCTTCATAGCGCATGGTCGCTGACACTTCGCATAATCTCTTCTTCATAGCGCATGGTCGCTGACTCTTCGCATATCCACTTCTTCATAGCGCATGGTCGCTGACTCTTTGCATAACCACTTCTTCATAGCGCATGGTAGCTGACTCTTCGCATAATCACTTCTTCATAGCAAATGGTCGCTGACACTTCGCATAACCACTTCTTCGTAGCGCATGGTCGCTGACATTTCGCATAAACACTTCTTTATAGCGCATGGTCGCTGACTCTTCGCATAATCACTTCTTCATAGCGCATGGTCGCTGACTCTTCGCATAATCAGTTCTTCATAGCGCATGGTCGCTGACACTTCGCATATTCACTTCTCCATAGCGCATGGTCACTGACTCTTCGCATAATCACTTCTTCATGGCGCATGGTCGCTGACTCTTTGCATAACCACTTCTTCATAGCGCTTGGTCGCTGACTCTTTGCATAACCACTTCTTCATAGCGCATGGTCGCTGACTATTCGCATAATCACTTCTTCATAGCACATGGTCGCTGACACTTCGCATAACCACTTCTTCATAGCGCATGGTCGCTGACTCTTCGCATAACCACTTCTTCATAGCGCATGGTCGCTGTCTCTTCGCATAAGCACTTCCTCATAGCGCATCGTCGCTGACTCTTCGCATAATCACTTCTTCATAGCGCATGGTCGCTGACACTTCATATAATCACTTCTTCATTGCGCATGGTCGCTGACTCCTCGCATAACCACTTCTTCATAGCGCATGGTCGCTGACACTTCGCATAATCACTTCTTCATAGCGTATGGTCGCTGACACTTCGCATAATCACTTCTTCATGGCGCATGGTCGCTGACACTTCGCATAACAACTTCTTCATAGCGCATGGTCGCTGACTCATCGCATAATCTCTTCTTCATAGCGCATGGTCGCTGACACTTCGCATAATCACTTCTTCATAGCGCATGGTCGCTGACACTTCACATAACCAGTTCTTCATAGCGCATGGTCGCTGACTCTTCGCATAATCATTTCTTCATAGCGCATGGTCGCTGACACTTCGCATAATCTCTTCTTCATAGCGCATGGTCGCTGACACTTCGCATAATCACTTCTTCATAGCGCATGGTCGCTGACTCTTCGCATAACCACTTCTTCATAGCGCATGGTCGCTGACTCTTCGCATAATCACTTCTTCATCGCGCATGTTCGCTGACTCTTCGCATAATCACTTCTTCATAGCGCATGGTCGCTGACACTTCGCATATTCACTTCTCCATAGCGCATGGTCACTGACTCTCGCATAATCACTTCTTCATGGCGCATGGTCGCTGACTCTTTGCATAACCACTTCTTCATAGCGCATGGTCGCTGACTCTTTGCATAACCACTTCTTCATAGCGCATGGTCGCTGACTATTCGCATAATCACTTCTTCATAGCACATGGTCGCTGACACTTCGCATAACCACTTCTTCATAGCGCATGGTCGCTGACTCTTCGCATAACCACTTCTTCATAGCGCATGGTCGCTGACTCTTCGCATAAGCACTTCCTCATAGCGCATCGTCGCTGATTCTTCGCATAATCACTTCTTCATAGCGCATGGTCGCTGACACTTCGCATATTCACTTCTCCATAGCGCATGGTCACTGACTCTCGCATAATCACTTCTTCATGGCGCATGGTCGCTGACTCTTTGCATAACCACTTCTTCATAGCGCATGGTCGCTGACTCTTTGCATAACCACTTCTTCATAGCGCATGGTCGCTGACTATTCGCATAATCACTTCTTCATAGCACATGGTCGCTGACTCTTTGCATAACCACTTCTTCATAGCGCATGGTCGCTGACTCTTTGCATAACCACTTCTTCATAGCGCATGGTCGCTGACTATTCGCATAATCACTTCTTCATAGCACATGGTCGCTGACACTTCGCATAACCACTTCTTCATAGCGCATGGTCGCTGACACTTGGCATAATCACTTCTTCATAGCGCATGGTCGCTGACACTCCGCATAATCATTTCTTCATAGCGCATGGTCGCTGACACTTCGCATAACCAGTTCTTCATAGCGCATGGTCGCTGAATCTTCGCATAATCACTTCTTCATAGCGCATGGACGCTGAAACTTCGCATATTCACTTCTTCATAGCGCATGGTCGCTGACTCTTCACATAATCACTTCTTCATGGCGCATGGTCGCTGACTCTTCGCATAACAACTTCTTCATAGCGCATGGTCGCTGACTCTTCGCATAACCACTTCTTCATAGCGCAAGGTCGCTGACACTTCGCATAATCACTTCTTCATAGCACATGGTCGCTGACACTTCGCATAACCACTTCTTCATAGCGCATGGTCGCTGACTCTTCGCATAACCACTTCTTCATAGCGCATGGTCGCTGAATCTTCGCATAATCACTTCTTCATAGCGCATGGTCGCTGACTCTTCGCATAACCACTTCTTCATAGCGCATGGTCGCTGACTCTTCGCATCATCTCTTCTTCATAGCGCATGGTCGCTGACACTCCGCATAATCATTTCTTCATAGCGCATGGTCGCTGACAATTCGCATAATCAGTTCTTCATAGCGCATGGTAGCTGAATCTTCGCATAATCACTTCTTCATAGCGCATGGACGCTGAAACTTCGCATATTCACTTCTTCATAGCGCATGGTCGCTGACTCTTCGCATAATCACTTCTTCATGGTGCATGGTCGCTGACTCTTCGCATAACAACTTCTTCATAGCGCATGGTCGCTGACTCTTCGCATAACCACTTCTTCATAGCGCAAGGTCGCTGACACTTCGCATAATCACTTCTTCATAGCGTATGGTCGCTGACACTTCACATAACCAGTTCTTCATAGCGCATGGTCGCTGACTCTTCGCATAATCACTTCTTCATAGCGCATGGTGGTTGACACTTCGCATATTCACTTCATCATAGCGCATGGTCGCTGACTCTTCGCATAACAACTTCTTCATAGCTCATGGTCGCTGACACTTCGCATAATCACTTCTTCATAGCGCATGGTCGCTGACTCTTCGCATAATCTCTTCTTCATAGCGCATGGTCGCTGACACTCCGCATAATCACTTCTTCATAGCGCATGGCCGCTGACACTTCGCATAACCACTTCTTCATAGCGCATGGTCGCTGACACTTCGCATAATCACTTCTTCATGGCGCATGGTCGCTGACACCTCGCATAACCACTTCTTCATAGCGCATAGTCGCTGACTCTTCGCATAATCACTTCTTCATAGCGCATGGTCGCTGACTCTTCGCATAACCACTTCTTCATAGCGCATGGTCGCTGACACTTGGCATAATCACTTCTTCATAGCGCATGGTCGCTGACACTTCGCATAATCACTTCTTCATGGCGCATGGTTGCTGACACTTCGCATAACCACTTCTTCATAGCGCATGGTCGCTGACTCTTCGCATAATCTCTTCTTCATAGCGCATGGTCGCTGACACCCCGCATAATCATTTCTTCATAGCGCATGGTCGCTGACACTTCGCATAACCAGTTCTTCATAGCGCATGGTCGCTGAATCTTCGCATAATCACTTCTTCATAGCGCATGGTCGCTGACAATTCGCATAACCACTTCTTCATAGCGCATGGTCGCTGACACTTCGCATAACCACTTCTTCATAGCGCATGGTCGCTGACACTTCGCATAATCACTTCTTCATAGCGCATGTACGCTGAAACTTCGCATATTCACTTCTTCATAGCGCATGGTCGCTGACTCTTCGCATAATCACTTCTTCATGGCGCATGGTCGCTGACTCTTCGCATAACAACTTCTTCATAGCGCATGGTCGCTGACTCTTCGCATAACCACTTCTTCATAGCGCAAGGTCGCTGACACTTCGCATAATCACTTCTTCATAGCACATGGTCGCTGACTCTTCGCATAACCACTTCTTCATAGCGCATGGTCGCTGACTCTTCGCATAATCACTTCTTCATATCGCATGGTCGCTGACTCTTCGCATAACCACTTCTTCATAGCGCATGACCGCTGACACTTCGCATAATCACTTCTTCATAGCGAATGGTCGCTGACAATTCGCATAATGACTTCTTCATGGCGCATGGTCGCTGACACTTCGCGTAACCACTTCTTCATAGCGCATGGTCGCTGACACCGCATAATCACTTCTTCATGGCGCATGGTCGCTGACACTTCGCATAATCTCTTCTTCATAGCGCATGGTCGCTGACACTTCGCATAATCACTTCTTCATGGCGCATGGTCGCTGACACTTCGCATAACCACTTCTTCATGGCGCATGGTCGCTGACACTTCGCATAATCTCTTCTTCATAGCGCATGGTCGCTGACACTTCGCATAATCACTTCTTCCTGGCGCATGGTCGCTGACAATTCGCATAATCACTTCCTCATAGCGCATGGTCGCTGACTCTTCGCATAATCTCTTCTTCATAGCGCATGGTCACTGACTCTTCGCATAACCACTTCTTCATAGCGCATGGTCGCTGATTCTTCGCATAACCACTTCTTCATAGCGCATGGTCGCTGACACTTCGCATAATCACTTCTTCATAGCGCATGGTCGCTGACTCTTCGCATAATCTCTTCTTCATAGCGCATGGTCGCTGAAACTCCGCATAATCACTTCTTCATAGCACATGGTCGCTGACAATTCGCATAACCACTTCTTCATAGCGGATGGTCGCTGACTCTTCGCATAATCTCTTCTTCATAGCGCATGTTCGCTGACTCTTCGCATAACCACTTCTTCATAGCGCATGGTCGCTGACTCTTCGCATAACCACTTCTTCCCAGCGCATGGTCGCTGACACTTCGCATAATCACTTCTTCATAGCGCATGGTCGCTGACACTTCGCATAATCACTTCTTCATGGCGCATGGTTGCTGACACTTCGCATAACCACTTCGTCGTAGCGCATGGTCGCTGAATCTTCGCATAATCCCTTCTTCATAGCGCATGGTCGCTGACACTTCGCATAACCAGTTGTTCATAGCGCATGGTCGCTGACACTTCGCATAATCACTTCTTCATAGCGCATGGTCGCTGACTCTTAGCATATTCACTTCTTCACAGCGCATGGTCGCTGACTCTTCGCATAATCTCTTCTTCATAGCGCAAGGTCGCTGACACTTCGCATAATCACTACTTCATAGCGCATGGTCGCTCAAACATCGCATAATCACTTCTTCATAGCGCATGGTAGCTGACACTTCGCAAAATCACTTCTTCATAGCGCATGGTCGCTGACACTTCGCTTAATCTCTTCTTCATAGCGCATGGTCGCTGAAACTTTCGCATATTAACTTCTTCATAGCGCATGGTCGCTGACTCTTCGCATAAGCACTTCTTCATAGCGCATGTTCTTTGACACTTGTCATATTCACTTCATCATAGCGCATGGTGGCTGACACTTCCCATATTCACTTCATCATAGCGCATGGTCACTGACACTTCGCATAATCACTTCTTCATAGCACATGGTCGCTGACACTTCTCATATTCACTTCCTCAAAGGGCATCGTCGCTGACACTTCGCATAATACCTTCTTGGTAGCGCATGGTCGCTGACATTTCGCATAAACACTACTTTATAGCGCATGGTCGCTGACTCTTCGCATAATCACTTCTTCATCGCGCATGGTCGCTGACTCTTCGCATAATCACTTCTTCATAGCGCATGGTCGCTGACTATTCGCATAATCACTTCTTCATAGCACATGGTCGCTGACACTTCGCATAACCACTTCTTCATAGCGCATGGTCGCTGACTCTTCGCATAACCACTTCTTCATAGCGCATGGTCGCTGACTCTTCGCATAAGCACTTCCTCATAGCGCATCGTCGCTGATTCTTCGCATAATCACTTCTTCATAGCGCATGGTCGCTGACACTTCGCATAATCACTTCTTCATTGCGCATGGTCGCTGACTCTTCGCATAACCACTTCTTCATAGCGCATGGTCGCTGACACTTCGCATAATCACTTCTTCATAGCGCATGGTCGCTGACACTTCGCATAATCACTTCTTCATGGCGCATGGTCGCTGACACTTCGCATAACAACTTCTTCATAGCGCATGGTCGCTGACTCATCGCATAATCTCTTCTTCATAGCGCATGGTCGCTGACACTTCGCATAATCGCTTCTTCATAGCGCATGGTCGCTGACACTTCACAAAATCATTTCTTCATAGCGCATGGTCGCTGACTCTTCGCATAATCACTTCTTCATAGCGCATGGTCGTTGACACTTCGCATATTCACTTCTTCATAGCGCATGGTCGCTGACTCTTCGCATAATCACTTCTTCATAGCGCAAGGTCGCTGACACTTCGCATATTCATTTCTTCATAGCGCATGGTCGCTCAAACTGCGCATAATCACTTCTTCATAGCGCATGGTCGCTGACACTTCGAATAACCACTTCTTCATAGCGCATGGTCGCTGACACTTCGCATAATCACTTCTTCATGGCGCATGGTCGCTGACACTTCGCATAACCACTTCCTCACAGCGCATGGTCGCTGACTCTTCGCATAATCACTTCTTCATAGCGCATGGTCGCTGACTCTTCGCATAACCACTTCTTCATAGCGCATGGTCGCTGACTCTTCGCATAACCACTTCTTCTTAGCGCATGGTCGCTGACACTTCGCATAATCTCTTCTTCATAGCGCATGGTCGCTGACACCGCATAATCACTTCTTCATGGCGCATGGTCGCTGACACTTCGCATAATCTCTTCTTCATAGCGCATGGTCGCTGACACTTCGCATAATCTCTTCTTCATAGCGCATGGTCGCTGACTCTTCGCATAACCACTTCTTCATAGCGCATGGTCGCTGACTCTTTGCATAACCACTTCTTCATAGCGCATGGTAGCTGACTCTTCGCATAATCACTTCTTCATAGCGCATGGTCGCTGACCCTTCGCATAACCACTTCTTCGTAGCGCATGGTCGCTGACATTTCGCATAAACACTTCTTTATAGCGCATGGTCGCTGACTCTTCGCATAATCACTTCTTCATAGCGCATGGTCGCTGACTCTTCGCATAAACAGTTCTTCATAGCGCATGGTCGCTGACACTTCGCATATTCACTTCTCCATAGCGCATGGTCACTGACTCTTCGCATAATCACTTCTTCATGGCGCATGGTCGTTGACTCTTTGCATAACCACTTCTTCATAGCGCTTGGTCGCTGACTTTTTGCATAACCACTTCTTCATAGCGCATGGTCGCTGACTATTCGCATAATCACTTCTTCGTAGCACATGGTCGCTGACACTTCGCATAACCACTTCTTCATAGCGCATGGTCGCTGACTCTTCGCATAACCACTTCTTCATAGCGCATGGTCGCTGTCTCTTCGCATAAGCACTTCCTCATAGCGCATCGTCGCTGACTCTTCGCATAATCACTTCTTCATAGCGCATGGTCGCTGACATTTCGCATAATCACTTCTTCATTGCGCATGGTCGCTGACTCTTCGCATAACCACTTCTTCATAGCGCATGGTCGCTGACACTTCGCATAATCACTTCTTCATAGCGTATGGTCGCTGACACTTCGCATAATCACTTCTTCATGGCGCATGGTCGCTGACACTTCGCATAACAACTACTTCATAGCGCATGGTCGCTGACTCATCGCATAATCTCTTCTTCATAGCGCATGGTCGCTGACACTTCGCATAATCACTTCTTCATAGCGCATGGTCGCTGACACTTCACATAACCAGTTCTTCATAGCGCATGGTCGCTGACTCTTCGCATAAGCACTTCCTCATAGCGCATCGTCGCTGATTCTTCGCATAATCACTTCTTCATAGCGCATGGTCGCTGACACTTCGCATAATCACTTCTTCATTGCGCATGGTCGCTGACTCTTCGCATAACCACTTCTTCATAGCGCATGGTCGCTGACACTTCGCATAATCACTTCTTCATAGCGCATGGTCGCTGACACTTCGCATAATCACTTCTTCATGGCGCATGGTCGCTGACACTTCGCATAACAACTTCTTCATAGCGCATGGTCGCTGACTCATCGCATAATCTCTTCTTCATAGCGCATGGTCACTGACACTTCGCATAATCGCTTCTTTATAGCGCATGGTCGCTGACACTTCACATAATCATTTCTTCATAGCTCATGGTCGCTGACTCTTCGCATAATCACTTCTTCATAGCGCATGGTCGTTGACACTTCGCATATTCACTTCTTCATTGCGCATGGTCGCTGACTCTTCGCATAATCACTTCTTCATAGCGCAAGGTCGCTGACACTTCGCATAATCATTTCTTCATAGCGCATGGTCGCTCAAACTGCGCATAATCACTTCTTCATAGCGCATGGTCGCTGACACTTCGCATAATCACTTCTTCATGGCGCATGGTCGCTGACACTTCGCATAACCACTTCTTCATAGCGCATGGTCGCTGACTCTTCGCATAATCTCTTCTTCATAGCGCACGGTCGCTGACTTTTCGCATAACCACTTCTTCATAGCGCATGGTCGCTGACTCTTCGCATAACCACTTCTTCTTAGCGCATGGTCGCTGACACTTCGCATAATCTCTTCTTCATAGCGCATGGTCGCTGAAACCGCATAATCACTTCTTCATGGCGCATGGTCGCTGACACTTCGCATAATCTCTTCTTCATAGCGCATGGTCGCTGACACTTCGCATAATCTCTTCTTCATAGCGCATGGTCGCTGACTCTTCGCATATCCACTTCTTCATAGCGCATGGTCGCTGACTCTTTGCATAACCACTTCTTCATAGCGCATGGTAGCTGACTCTTCGCATAATCACTTCTTCATAGCAAATGGTCGCTGACACTTCGCATAACCACTTCTTCGTAGCGCATGGTCGCTGACATTTCGCATAAACACTTCTTTATAGCGCATGGTCGCTGACTCTTCGCATAATCACTTCTTCATAGCGCATGGTCGCTGACTCTTCGCATAATCAGTTCTTCATAGCGCATGGTCGCTGACACTTCGCATATTCACTTCTCCATAGCGCATGGTCACTGACTCTTCGCATAATCACTTCTTCATGGCGCATGGTCGCTGACTCTTTGCATAACCACTTCTTCATAGCGCTTGGTCGCTGACTCTTTGCATAACCACTTCTTCATAGCGCATGGTCGCTGACTATTCGCATAATCACTTCTTCATAGCACATGGTCGCTGACACTTCGCATAACCACTTCTTCATAGCGCATGGTCGCTGACTCTTCGCATAACCACTTCTTCATAGCGCATGGTCGCTGTCTCTTCGCATAAGCACTTCCTCATAGCGCATCGTCGCTGACTCTTCGCATAATCACTTCTTCATAGCGCATGGTCGCTGACACTTCATATAATCACTTCTTCATTGCGCATGGTCGCTGACTCCTCGCATAACCACTTCTTCATAGCGCATGGTCGCTGACACTTCGCATAATCACTTCTTCATAGCGTATGGTCGCTGACACTTCGCATAATCACTTCTTCATGGCGCATGGTCGCTGACACTTCGCATAACAACTTCTTCATAGCGCATGGTCGCTGACTCATCGCATAATCTCTTCTTCATAGCGCATGGTCGCTGACACTTCGCATAATCACTTCTTCATAGCGCATGGTCGCTGACACTTCACATAACCAGTTCTTCATAGCGCATGGTCGCTGACTCTTCGCATAATCATTTCTTCATAGCGCATGGTCGCTGACACTTCGCATAATCTCTTCTTCATAGCGCATGGTCGCTGACACTTCGCATAATCACTTCTTCATAGCGCATGGTCGCTGACTCTTCGCATAACCACTTCTTCATAGCGCATGGTCGCTGACTCTTCGCATAATCACTTCTTCATCGCGCATGTTCGCTGACTCTTCGCATAATCACTTCTTCATAGCGCATGGTCGCTGACACTTCGCATATTCACTTCTCCATAGCGCATGGTCACTGACTCTCGCATAATCACTTCTTCATGGCGCATGGTCGCTGACTCTTTGCATAACCACTTCTTCATAGCGCATGGTCGCTGACTCTTTGCATAACCACTTCTTCATAGCGCATGGTCGCTGACTATTCGCATAATCACTTCTTCATAGCACATGGTCGCTGACACTTCGCATAACCACTTCTTCATAGCGCATGGTCGCTGACTCTTCGCATAACCACTTCTTCATAGCGCATGGTCGCTGACTCTTCGCATAAGCACTTCCTCATAGCGCATCGTCGCTGATTCTTCGCATAATCACTTCTTCATAGCGCATGGTCGCTGACACTTCGCATATTCACTTCTCCATAGCGCATGGTCACTGACTCTCGCATAATCACTTCTTCATGGCGCATGGTCGCTGACTCTTTGCATAACCACTTCTTCATAGCGCATGGTCGCTGACTCTTTGCATAACCACTTCTTCATAGCGCATGGTCGCTGACTATTCGCATAATCACTTCTTCATAGCACATGGTCGCTGACACTTCGCATAATCACTTCTTCATAGCGCATGGTCGCTGACACTTCGCATAATCACTTCTTCATGGCGCATGGTCGCTGACACTTCGCATAACAACTTCTTCATAGCGCATGGTCGCTGACTCATCGCATAATCTCTTCTTCATAGCGCATGGTCGCTGACACTTCGCATAATCGCTTCTTCATAGCGCATGGTCGCTGACACTTCACATAATCATTTCTTCATAGCGCATGGTCGCTGACTCTTCGCATAATCACTTCTTCATAGCGCATGGTCGTTGACACTTCGCATATTCACTTCTTCATAGCGCATGGTCGCTGACTCTTCGCATAATCACTTCTTCATAGCGCAAGGTCGCTGACACTTCGCATAATCATTTCTTCATAGCGCATGGTCGCTCAAACTGCGCATAATCACTTCTTCATAGCGCATGGTCGCTGACACTTCGAATAACCACTTCTTCATAGCGCATGGTCGCTGACACTCCGCATAATCACTTCTTCATGGCGCATGGTCGCTGACACTTCGCATAACCACTTCTTCATAGCGCATGGTCGCTGACTCTTCGCATAATCTCTTCTTCATAGCGCATGGTCACTGACTCTTCGCATAACCACTTCTTCATAGCGCATGGTCGCTGACTCTTCGCATAACCACTTCTTCTTAGCGCATGGTCGCTGACACTTCGCATAATCTCTTCTTCATAGCGCATGGTCGCTGACACCGCATAATCACTTCTTCATGGCGCATGGTCGCTGACACTTCGCATAATCTCTTCTTCATAGCGCATGGTCGCTGACACTTCGCATAATCTCTTCTTCATAGCGCATGGTCGCTGACTCTTCGCATAACCACTTCTTCATAGCGCATGGTCGCTGACTCTTTGCATAACCACTTCTTCATAGCGCATGGTAGCTGACTCTTCGCATAATCACTTCTTCATAGCGCATGGTCGCTGACACTGCGCAAAACCACTTCTTCGTAGCGCATGGTCGCTGACATTTCGCATAAACACTTCTTTATAGTGCATGGTCGCTGACTCTTCGCATAATCACTTCTTCATAGCGCATGGTCGCTGACTCTTCGCATAATCAGTTCTTCATAGCGCATGGTCGCTGACACTTCGCATATTCACTTCTCCATTGCGCATGGTCACTGACTCTTCGCATAATCACTTCTTCATGGCGCATGGTCGCTGACTCTTTGCATAACCACTTCTTCATAGCGCTTGGTCGCTGACTCTTTGCATAACCACTTCTTCATAGCGCATGGTCGCTGACTATTCGCATAATCACTTCTTCATAGCACATGGTCGCTGACACTTCGCATAACCACTTCTTCATAGCGCATGGTCGCTGACTCTTCGCATAACCACTTCTTCATAGCGCATGGTCGCTGTCTCTTCGCATAAGCACTTCCTCATAGCGCATCGTCGCTGACTCTTCGCCTAATCACTTCTTCATAGCGCATGGTCGCTGACACTTCGCATAATCACTTCTTCATTGCGCATGGTCGCTGACTCTTCGCATAACCACTTCTTCATAGCGCATGGTCGCTGACACTTCGCATAATCACTTCTTCATAGCGTATGGTCGCTGACACTTCGCATAATCACTTCTTCATGGCGCATGGTCGCTGACACTTCGCATAACAACTTCTTCATAGCGCATGGTCGCTGACTCATCGCATAATCTCTTCTTCATAGCGCATGGTCGCTGACACTTCGCATAATCACTTCTTCATAGCGCATGGTCGCTGACACTTCACATAACCAGTTCATCATAGCGCATGGTCGCTGACTCTTCGCATAATCACTTCTTCATAGCGCATGGTCGTTGACACTTCGCATATTCACTTCTTCATAGCGCATGGTCGCTGACTCTTCGCATAATCACTTCTTCATAGCGCAAGGTCGCTGACACATCGCATAATCATTTCTTCATAGCGCATGGTCGCTCAAACTTCGCATAATCACTTCTTCATAGCGCATGACGGCTGACACTTCGAATAACCACTTCTTCATAGCGCATGGTCGCTGACAATTCGCATAATCACTTCTTCATGGCGCATGGTCGCTGACACTAAGCATAACCACTTCTTCATAGCGCATGGTCGCTGACACTTCGCATAATCTCTTCTTCATAGCGCATGGTCTCTGACTCTTCGCATAACCATTTCTTCATGGCGCATGGTCGCTGACACTTCGCATAACCACTTCTTCATGGCGCATGGTCGCTGACACTTCGCATAATCTCTTCTTCATAGCGCATGGTCGCTGACACTTCGCATAATCACTTCTTCATGGCGCATGGTCGCTGACAATTCGCATAATCTCTTCCTCATAGCGCATGGTCGCTGACTCTTCGCATAATCTCTTCTTCATAGCGGATCGTCGCTGACTCTTCGCATAGCCACTTCTTCATAGCGCATGGTCGCTGACTCTTCGCATAACCACTTCTTCATAGCGCATGGTCGCTGACACTTCGCATAATCACTTCTTCATAGCGCATGGTCGCTGACTCTTCGCATAATCTCTTCTTCATAGCGCATGGTCGCTGAAACTCCGCATAATCACTTCTTCATAGCGCATGGTCGCTGACACTTCGCATAACCATTTCTTCATGGCACATGGTCGCTGAATCTTCGCATAATCCCTTCTTCATAGCGCATGGTCGCTGACACTTCGCATAAACACTTCTTCATAGCGCATGGTCGCTGACACTTCGCATAACCACTTCTTCATAGCGCATGGTCGCTAAATCTTCGCATAATCACTTCTTCATAGCTGATGGTCGCTGACACTTCGCATAACCACTTCTTCATAGCGGATGGTCGCTGACTCTTCGCAAAATCCCTTCTTCATAGCGCATGGTCGCTGCCTCTTCGCATAACCACTTCTTCATAGCGCATGGTCGCTGACTCTTCGCATAACCACTTCTTCCTAGCGCATGGTCACTGACACTTCGCATAACCACTTCTTCCTAGCGCATGGTCGTTGACACTTCGCATAATCCCTTCTTCATAGCGCATGGTCGCTGACACTTCGCATAACCAGTTCTTCATAGCGCATGGTCGCTGACACTTCGCATAATCACTTCTTCATAGCCCATGGTCGCTGACTCTTCGCATATTCACTTCTTCATAGCGCATGGTCGCTGACTCTTCGCATAATCACTTCTTCATAGCGCAAGGTCGCTGACACTTCGCATAATCACCACTTCATTGCGCATGGTCGCTCAAACTTCGCATAATCACTTCTCCATAGCGCATGGTCCCTGACACTTCGAAAAATCACTTCTTCATAGCGCATGGTCGCTGACACTTCGCATAATCACTTCTTCATAGCGCATGGTCGCTGAAACTTCGCATATTCACTTCATCATAGCGCATGGTCGCTGACTCTTCGCATAAGCACTTCTTCATAGCGCATGTTCTTTGACACTTGTCATATTCACTTCATCATATCGCATGGTGGCTGACACTTCCCATATTCACTTCATCTTAGCGCATGGTCGCTGACACTTCGCATAATCACTTCTTCATAGCGCATGGTCACTGAAACTTCTCATATTCATTTCTTCATAGCGCATGGTCGCTGACACTTCGCATAATCACTTCTTGATAGCGCATGGTCGCTGACAAATCGCATAATCACTTCTTCATAGCGCATGGTCGCTGACTCTTTGCATAATCACTTCTTCATAGCGCATGGTCGCTGACTCTTCGCATAATCACTTCTTCATAGCGCATGGTCGCTGACACTTCGCATATTCACTTCTCCACAGCGCATGGTCACTGGCTCTTCGCATAATCACTTCTTCATGGCGCATGGTCACTGACTCTTCGCATAACCACTTCTTCATAGCGCATGGTCGCTGACTCTTTGCATAACCACTTCTTCATAGCGCATGGTCGCTGACTCTTCGCATAACCACTTCTTCATAGCGCATGGTCGCTGACACTTCGCATAATCACTTCTTCATAGCGCATGGTCGCTGACACTTCGCATAATCACTTCTTCATGGCGCATGGTCGCTGACACTTCGCATAACAACTTCTTCATAGCGCATGGTCGCTGACTCATCGCATAATCTCTTCTTCATAGCGCATGGTCGCTGACACTTCGCATAATCACTTCTTCATAGCGTATGGTCGCTGACACATCACATAACCAGTTCTTCATAGCGCATGGTCGCTGACTCTTCGCATAATCACTTCTTCATAGCGCATGGTCGTTGACACTTCGCATATTCACTTCTTCATAGCGCATGGTCGCTGACTCTTCGCATAATCACTTCTTCATAGCGCAAGGTCGCTGACACTTCGCATAATCACTTCTTCATAGCGCATGGTCGCTCAAACTTCGCATAATCACTTCTTCATAGCGCATGGTCGCTGACACTTCGAATAACCTCTTCTTCATAGCGCATGGTCGCTGACACTTCGCATAATCACTTATTCATGGCGCATGGTCGCTGACACTTCGCATAATCACTTCTTCATAGCGCATGGTCGCTGACACTTCGCATAATCACTTCTTCATGGCGCATGGTCGCTGACACTTCGCATAACACCTTCTTCATAGCGCATGGTCGCTGACTCTTCGCATAATCTCTTCTTCATAGCGCATGGTCGCTGACTCTTCGCATATCCACTTCTTCATAGCGCATGGTCGCTGACTCTTCGCATAACCATTTCTTCATAGCGCATGGTCGCTGACACTTCGCATAATCACTTCTTCATAGCGCATGGTCGCTGACACTTCGCATAATCACTTCTTCATGGCGCATGGTCGCTGACATTTCGCATAATCTCTTCTTCATAGCGCATGGTCGCTGACACTTCGCATAATCACTTCTTCATGGCGCATGGTCGCTGACACTTCGCATAACCTTTTCCTCATAGCGCATGGTCGCTCACTCTTCGCATAATCTTTTCTTCATAGCGAATGGTCGCTGACACTTCGCATAATCCCTTCTTCATGGCGCATCGTTGCTGACACTTCGCATAATCACTTCTTCATAGCGCATGGTCGCTGACACTTCGCATAACCACTTCTTCATAGCGCATGGTCGCTGACACTTCGCATAATCACTTCTTCATGGCGCATGGTCGCTGACACCTCGCATAACCACTTCTTCATAGCGCATGGTCGCTGACTCTTCGCATAATCTCTTCTTCATAGCGCATGGTAGCTGACTCTTCGCATAACCACTTCTTCATAGCGCATGGTCGCTGACACTTGGCATAATCACTTCTTCATAGCGCATGGTCGCTGACACTCCGCATAATCATTTCTTCATAGCGCATGGTCGCTGACACTACGCATAACCAGTTCTTCATAGCGCATGGTCGCTGACACCTCGCATAACCACTTCTTCATAGCGCATGGTCGCTGACTCTTCGCATAATCTCTTCTTCATAGCGCATGGTCGCTGACACTTCGCATAATCACTTCTTCATAGCGCATGGTCGCTGACACTTCACATAACCAGTTCTTCATAGCGCATGGTCGCTGACTCTTCGCATAAGCACTTCCTCATAGCGCATCGTCGCTGATTCTTCGCATAATCACTTCTTCATAGCGCATGGTCGCTGACACTTCGCATAATCACTTCTTCATTGCGCATGGTCGCTGACTCTTCGCATAACCACTTCTTCATAGCGCATGGTCGCTGACACTTCGCATAATCACTTCTTCATAGCGCATGGTCGCTGACACTTCGCATAATCACTTCTTCATGGCGCATGGTCGCTGACACTTCGCATAACAACTTCTTCATAGCGCATGGTCGCTGACTCATCGCATAATCTCTTCTTCATAGCGCATGGTCACTGACACTTCGCATAATCGCTTCTTTATAGCGCATGGTCGCTGACACTTCACATAATCATTTCTTCATAGCGCATGGTCGCTGACTCTTCGCATAATCACTTCTTCATAGCGCATGGTCGTTGACACTTCGCATATTCACTTCTTCATTGCGCATGGTCGCTGACTCTTCGCATAATCACTTCTTCATAGCGCAAGGTCGCTGACACTTCGCATAATCATTTCTTCATAGCGCATGGTCGCTCAAACTGCGCATAATCACTTCTTCATAGCGCATGGTCGCTGACACTTCGCATAATCACTTCATCATGGCGCATGGTCGCTGACACTTCGCATAACCACTTCTTCATAGCGCATGGTCGCTGACTCTTCGCATAATCTCTTCTTCATAGCGCACGGTCGCTGACTTTTCGCATAACCACTTCTTCATAGCGCATGGTCGCTGACTCTTCGCATAACCACTTCTTCTTAGCGCATGGTCGCTGACACTTCGCATAATCTCTTCTTCATAGCGCATGGTCGCTGAAACCGCATAATCACTTCTTCATGGCGCATGGTCGCTGACACTTCGCATAATCTCTTCTTCATAGCGCATGGTCGCTGACACTTCGCATAATCTCTTCTTCATAGCGCATGGTCGCTGACTCTTCGCATATCCACTTCTTCATAGCGCATGGTCGCTGACTCTTTGCATAACCACTTCTTCATAGCGCATGGTAGCTGACTCTTCGCATAATCACTTCTTCATAGCAAATGGTCGCTGACACTTCGCATAACCACTTCTTCGTAGCGCATGGTCGCTGACATTTCGCATAAACACTTCTTTATAGCGCATGGTCGCTGACTCTTCGCATAATCACTTCTTCATAGCGCATGGTCGCTGACTCTTCGCATAATCAGTTCTTCATAGCGCATGGTCGCTGACACTTCGCATATTCACTTCTCCATAGCGCATGGTCACTGACTCTTCGCATAATCACTTCTTCATGGCGCATGGTCGCTGACTCTTTGCATAACCACTTCTTCATAGCGCTTGGTCGCTGACTCTTTGCATAACCACTTCTTCATAGCGCATGGTCGCTGACTATTCGCATAATCACTTCTTCATAGCACATGGTCGCTGACACTTCGCATAACCACTTCTTCATAGCGCATGGTCGCTGACTCTTCGCATAACCACTTCTTCATAGCGCATGGTCGCTGTCTCTTCGCATAAGCACTTCCTCATAGCGCATCGTCGCTGACTCTTCGCATAATCACTTCTTCATAGCGCATGGTCGCTGACACTTCATATAATCACTTCTTCATTGCGCATGGTCGCTGACTCCTCGCATAACCACTTCTTCATAGCGCATGGTCGCTGACACTTCGCATAATCACTTCTTCATAGCGTATGGTCGCTGACACTTCGCATAATCACTTCTTCATGGCGCATGGTCGCTGACACTTCGCATAACAACTTCTTCATAGCGCATGGTCGCTGACTCATCGCATAATCTCTTCTTCATAGCGCATGGTCGCTGACACTTCGCATAATCACTTCTTCATAGCGCATGGTCGCTGACACTTCACATAACCAGTTCTTCATAGCGCATGGTCGCTGACTCTTCGCATAATCATTTCTTCATAGCGCATGGTCGCTGACACTTCGCATAATCTCTTCTTCATAGCGCATGGTCGCTGACACTTCGCATAATCACTTCTTCATAGCGCATGGTCGCTGACTCTTCGCATAACCACTTCTTCATAGCGCATGGTCGCTGACTCTTCGCATAATCACTTCTTCATCGCGCATGTTCGCTGACTCTTCGCATAATCACTTCTTCATAGCGCATGGTCGCTGACACTTCGCATATTCACTTCTCCATAGCGCATGGTCACTGACTCTCGCATAATCACTTCTTCATGGCGCATGGTCGCTGACTCTTTGCATAACCACTTCTTCATAGCGCATGGTCGCTGACTCTTTGCATAACCACTTCTTCATAGCGCATGGTCGCTGACTATTCGCATAATCACTTCTTCATAGCACATGGTCGCTGACACTTCGCATAACCACTTCTTCATAGCGCATGGTCGCTGACTCTTCGCATAACCACTTCTTCATAGCGCATGGTCGCTGACTCTTCGCATAAGCACTTCCTCATAGCGCATCGTCGCTGATTCTTCGCATAATCACTTCTTCATAGCGCATGGTCGCTGACACTTCGCATATTCACTTCTCCATAGCGCATGGTCACTGACTCTCGCATAATCACTTCTTCATGGCGCATGGTCGCTGACTCTTTGCATAACCACTTCTTCATAGCGCATGGTCGCTGACTCTTTGCATAACCACTTCTTCATAGCGCATGGTCGCTGACTATTCGCATAATCACTTCTTCATAGCACATGGTCGCTGACACTTCGCATAATCACTTCTTCATAGCGCATGGTCGCTGACACTTCGCATAATCACTTCTTCATAGCGCATGGTCGCTGACACTTCGCATAACAACTTCTTCATAGCGCATGGTCGCTGACTCATCGCATAATCTCTTCTTCATAGCGCATGGTCGCTGACACTTCGCATAATCGCTTCTTCATTGCGCATGGTCGCTGACACTTCACATAATCATTTCTTCATAGCGCATGGTCGCTGACTCTTCGCATAATCACTTCTTCATAGCGCATGGTCGTTGACACTTCGCATATTCACTTCTTCATAGCGCATGGTCGCTGACTCTTCGCATAATCACTTCTTCATAGCGCAAGGTCGCTGACACTTCGCATAATCATTTCTTCATAGCGCATGGTCGCTCAAACTGCGCATAATCACTTCTTCATAGCGCATGGTCGCTGACACTTCGAATAACCACTTCTTCATAGCGCATGGTCGCTGACACTCCGCATAATCACTTCTTCATGGCGCATGGTCGCTGACACTTCGCATAACCACTTCTTCATAGCGCATGGTCGCTGACTCTTCGCATAATCTCTTCTTCATAGCGCATGGTCGCTGACTCTTCGCATAACCACTTCTTCATAGCGCATGGTCGCTGACTCTTCGCATAACCACTTCTTCTTAGCGCATGGTCGCTGACACTTCGCATAATCTCTTCTTCATAGCGCATGGTCGCTGACACCGCATAATCACTTCTTCATGGCGCATGGTCGCTGACACTTCGCATAATCTCTTCTTCATAGCGCATGGTCGCTGACACTTCGCATAATCTCTTCTTCATAGCGCATGGTCGCTGACTCTTCGCATAACCACTTCTTCATAGCGCATGGTCGCTGACTCTTTGCATAACCACTTCTTCATAGCGCATGGTAGCTGACTCTTCGCATAATCACTTCTTCATAGCGCATGGTCGCTGACACTGCGCAAAACCACTTCTTCGTAGCGCATGGTCGCTGACATTTCGCATAAACACTTCTTTATAGCGCATGGTCGCTGACTCTTCGCATAATCACTTCTTCATAGCGCATGGTCGCTGACTCTTCGCATAATCAGTTCTTCATAGCGCATGGTCGCTGACACTTCGCATATTCACTTCTCCATTGCGCATGGTCACTGACTCTTCGCATAATCACTTCTTCATGGCGCATGGTCGCTGACTCTTTGCATAACCACTTCTTCATAGCGCTTGGTCGCTGACTCTTTGCATAACCACTTCTTCATAGCGCATGGTCGCTGACTATTCGCATAATCACTTCTTCATAGCACATGGTCGCTGACACTTCGCATAACCACTTCTTCATAGCGCATGGTCGCTGACTCTTCGCATAACCACTTCTTCATAGCGCATGGTCGCTGTCTCTTCGCATAAGCACTTCCTCATAGCGCATCGTCGCTGACTCTTCGCCTAATCACTTCTTCATAGCGCATGGTCGCTGACACTTCGCATAATCACTTCTTCATTGCGCATGGTCGCTGACTCTTCGCATAACCACTTCTTCATAGCGCATGGTCGCTGACACTTCGCATAATCACTTCTTCATAGCGTATGGTCGCTGACACTTCGCATAATCACTTCTTCATGGCGCATGGTCGCTGACACTTCGCATAACAACTTCTTCATAGCGCATGGTCGCTGACTCATCGCATAATCTCTTCTTCATAGCGCATGGTCGCTGACACTTCGCATAATCACTTCTTCATAGCGCATGGTCGCTGACACTTCACATAACCAGTTCATCATAGCGCATGGTCGCTGACTCTTCGCATAATCACTTCTTCATAGCGCATGGTCGTTGACACTTCGCATATTCACTTCTTCATAGCGCATGGTCGCTGACTCTTCGCATAATCACTTCTTCATAGCGCAAGGTCGCTGACACATCGCATAATCATTTCTTCATAGCGCATGGTCGCTCAAACTTCGCATAATCACTTCTTCATAGCGCATGACGGCTGACACTTCGAATAACCACTTCTTCATAGCGCATGGTCGCTGACAATTCGCATAATCACTTCTTCATGGCGCATGGTCGCTGACACTAAGCATAACCACTTCTTCATAGCGCATGGTCGCTGACACTTCGCATAATCTCTTCTTCATAGCGCATGGTCTCTGACTCTTCGCATAACCATTTCTTCATGGCGCATGGTCGCTGACACTTCGCATAACCACTTCTTCATGGCGCATGGTCGCTGACACTTCGCATAATCTCTTCTTCATAGCGCATGGTCGCTGACACTTCGCATAATCACTTCTTCATGGCGCATGGTCGCTGACAATTCGCATAATCTCTTCCTCATAGCGCATGGTCGCTGACTCTTCGCATAATCTCTTCTTCATAGCGCATCGTCGCTGACTCTTCGCATAGCCACTTCTTCATAGCGCATGGTCGCTGACTCTTCGCATAACCACTTCTTCATAGCGCATGGTCGCTGACACTTCGCATAATCACTTCTTCATAGCGCATGGTCGCTGACTCTTCGCATAATCTCTTCTTCATAGCGCATGGTCGCTGAAACTCCGCATAATCACTTCTTCATAGCGCATGGTCGCTGACACTTCGCATAACCATTTCTTCATGGCACATGGTCGCTGAATCTTCGCATAATCCCTTCTTCATAGCGCATGGTCGCTGACACTTCGCATAAACACTTCTTCATAGCGCATGGTCGCTGACACTTCGCATAACCACTTCTTCATAGCGCATGGTCGCTAAATCTTCGCATAATCACTTCTTCATAGCTGATGGTCGCTGACACTTCGCATAACCACTTCTTCATAGCGGATGGTCGCTGACTCTTCGCAAAATCCCTTCTTCATAGCGCATGGTCGCTGCCTCTTCGCATAACCACTTCTTCATAGCGCATGGTCGCTGACTCTTCGCATAACCACTTCTTCCTAGCGCATGGTCACTGACACTTCGCATAACCACTTCTTCCTAGCGCATGGTCGTTGACACTTCGCATAATCCCTTCTTCATAGCGCATGGTCGCTGACACTTCGCATAACCAGTTCTTCATAGCGCATGGTCGCTGACACTTCGCATAATCACTTCTTCATAGCCCATGGTCGCTGACTCTTCGCATATTCACTTCTTCATAGCGCATGGTCGCTGACTCTTCGCATAATCACTTCTTCATAGCGCAAGGTCGCTGACACTTCGCATAATCACCACTTCATTGCGCATGGTCGCTCAAACTTCGCATAATCACTTCTCCATAGCGCATGGTCCCTGACACTTCGAAAAATCACTTCTTCATAGCGCATGGTCGCTGACACTTCGCATAATCACTTCTTCATAGCGCATGGTCGCTGAAACTTCGCATATTCACTTCATCATAGCGCATGGTCGCTGACTCTTCGCATAAGCACTTCTTCATAGCGCATGTTCTTTGACACTTGTCATATTCACTTCATCATATCGCATGGTGGCTGACACTTCCCATATTCACTTCATCTTAGCGCATGGTCGCTGACACTTCGCATAATCACTTCTTCATAGCGCATGGTCACTGAAACTTCTCATATTCATTTCTTCATAGCGCATGGTCGCTGACACTTCGCATAATCACTTCTTGATAGCGCATGGTCGCTGACAAATCGCATAATCACTTCTTCATAGCGCATGGTCGCTGACTCTTTGCATAATCACTTCTTCATAGCGCATGGTCGCTGACTCTTCGCATAATCACTTCTTCATAGCGCATGGTCGCTGACACTTCGCATATTCACTTCTCCACAGCGCATGGTCACTGGCTCTTCGCATAATCACTTCTTCATGGCGCATGGTCACTGACTCTTCGCATAACCACTTCTTCATAGCGCATGGTCGCTGACTCTTTGCATAACCACTTCTTCATAGCGCATGGTCGCTGACTCTTCGCATAACCACTTCTTCATAGCGCATGGTCGCTGACACTTCGCATAATCACTTCTTCATAGCGCATGGTCGCTGACACTTCGCATAATCACTTCTTCATGGCGCATGGTCGCTGACACTTCGCATAACAACTTCTTCATAGCGCATGGTCGCTGACTCATCGCATAATCTCTTCTTCATAGCGCATGGTCGCTGACACTTCGCATAATCACTTCTTCATAGCGTATGGTCGCTGACACATCACATAACCAGTTCTTCATAGCGCATGGTCGCTGACTCTTCGCATAATCACTTCTTCATAGCGCATGGTCGTTGACACTTCGCATATTCACTTCTTCATAGCGCATGGTCGCTGACTCTTCGCATAATCACTTCTTCATAGCGCAAGGTCGCTGACACTTCGCATAATCACTTCTTCATAGCGCATGGTCGCTCAAACTTCGCATAATCACTTCTTCATAGCGCATGGTCGCTGACACTTCGAATAACCTCTTCTTCATAGCGCATGGTCGCTGACACTTCGCATAATCACTTATTCATGGCGCATGGTCGCTGACACTTCGCATAATCACTTCTTCATAGCGCATGGTCGCTGACACTTCGCATAATCACTTCTTCATGGCGCATGGTCGCTGACACTTCGCATAACACCTTCTTCATAGCGCATGGTCGCTGACTCTTCGCATAATCTCTTCTTCATAGCGCATGGTCGCTGACTCTTCGCATATCCACTTCTTCATAGCGCATGGTCGCTGACTCTTCGCATAACCATTTCTTCATAGCGCATGGTCGCTGACACTTCGCATAATCACTTCTTCATAGCGCATGGTCGCTGACACTTCGCATAATCACTTCTTCATGGCGCATGGTCGCTGACATTTCGCATAATCTCTTCTTCATAGCGCATGGTCGCTGACACTTCGCATAATCACTTCTTCATGGCGCATGGTCGCTGACACTTCGCATAACCTTTTCCTCATAGCGCATGGTCGCTCACTCTTCGCATAATCTTTTCTTCATAGCGAATGGTCGCTGACACTTCGCATAATCCCTTCTTCATGGCGCATCGTTGCTGACACTTCGCATAATCACTTCTTCATAGCGCATGGTCGCTGACACTTCGCATAACCACTTCTTCATAGCGCATGGTCGCTGACACTTCGCATAATCACTTCTTCATGGCGCATGGTCGCTGACACCTCGCATAACCACTTCTTCATAGCGCATGGTCGCTGACTCTTCGCATAATCTCTTCTTCATAGCGCATGGTAGCTGACTCTTCGCATAACCACTTCTTCATAGCGCATGGTCGCTGACACTTGGCATAATCACTTCTTCATAGCGCATGGTCGCTGACACTCCGCATAATCATTTCTTCATAGCGCATGGTCGCTGACACTACGCATAACCAGTTCTTCATAGCGCATGGTCGCTGAAACTTCGCATAATCACTTCTTCATAGCGCATGGACGCTGAAACTTCGCATATTCACTTCTTCATTGCGCATGGTCGCTGACTCTTCGCATAATCACTTCTTCATGGCGCATGGTCGCTGATTCTTCGCATAACAACTTCTTCATAGCGCATGGTCGCTGACTCTTCGCATAACCACTTCTTCATAGCGCAAGGTCGCTGACACTTCGCATAATCACTTCTTCATAGCACATGGTCGCTGACACTTCGCATAACCACTTCTTCATAGCGCATGGTCGCTGACTCTTCGCATAACCACTTCTTCATAGCGCATGGTCGCTGAATCTTCGCATAATCACTTCTTCATAGCGCATGGTCGCTGACTCTTCGCATAACCACTTATTCATAGCGCATGGCCGCTGACACTTCGCATAATCACTTCTTCATAGCGAATGGTCGCTGACACTTCGCATAATCCCTTCTTCATGGCGCATCGTTGCTGACACTTCGCATAACCACTTCTTCATAGCGCATGGTCGCTGACTCTTCGCATAATCTCTTCTTCATAGCGCATGGTCGCTGACACTTCGCATAATCAGTTCTTCATAGCGCATGGTAGCTGAATCTTCGCATAATCACTTCTTCATAGCGCATGGACGCTGAAACTTCGCATATTCACTTCTTCATAGCGCATGGTCGCTGACTCTTCGCATAACAACTTCTTCATAGCGCATGGTCGCTGACTCTTCGCATAACCACTTCTTCATAGCGCATGGTCGCTGACACTTCGCATAATCACTTCTTCATAGCGCATGGTCGCTGACACTTCGCATAATCACTTCTTCATGGCGCATGGTCGCTGACACTTCGCATAACAACTTCTTCATAGCGCATGGTCGCTGACTCATCGCATAATCTCTTCTTCATAGCGCATGGTCGCTGACACTTCGCATAATCACTTCTTCATAGCGTATGGTCGCTGACACATCACATAACCATTTCTTCATAGCGCATGGTCGCTGACTCTTCGCATAATCACTTCTTCATAGCGCAAGGTCGTTGACACTTCGCATATTCACTTCTTCATAGCGCATGGTCGCTGACTCTTCGCATAATCACTTCTTCATAGCGCAAGGTCGCTGACACTTCGCATAATCACTTCTTCATAGCGCATGGTCGCTCAAACTTCGCATAATCACTTCTTCATAGCGCATGGTCGCTGACACTTCGAATAACCACTTCTTCATAGCGCATGGTCGCTGACACTTCGCATAATCACTTATTCATGGCGCATGGTCGCTGACACTTCGCATAATCACTTCTTCATAGCGCATGGTCGCTGACACTTCGCATAATCACTTCTTCATGGCGCATGGTCGCTGACACTTCGCATAACACCTTCTTCATAGCGCATGGTCGCTGACTCTTCGCATAATCTCTTCTTCATAGCGCATGGTCGCTGACTCTTCGCATATCCACTTCTTCATAGCGCATGGTCGCTGACTCTTCGCATAACCATTTCTTCATAGCGCATGGTCGCTGACATTTCGCATAATCTCTTCTTCATAGCGCATGGTCGCTGACACTTCGCATAATCACTTCTTCATGGCGCATGGTCGCTGACACTTCGCATAACCTTTTCCTCATAGCGCATGGTCGCTCACTCTTCGCATAATCTTTTCTTCATAGCGCATGGTCGCTGACTCTTCGTATAACCACTTCACCATAGCGCATGGTCGCCGACTCTTCGCATAACAACTTCTTCCTAGCGCATGGTCGCTGACACTTCGCATAATCACTTCTTCATAGCGCATGGTCTCTGACTCTTCGCATAATCTCTTCTTCATAGCGCATGATCGCTGACACTACGCATAATCACTTCTTCATAGCGCATGGTCGCTGACACTTCGCATAACCACTTCTTCATAGCGCATGGTCGCTGACACTTTGCATAATCACTTCTTCATGGCGCATGGTCGCTGACACCTCGCATAACCACTTCTTCATAGCGCATGGTCGCTGACTCTTCGCATAATCTCTTCTTCATAGCGCATGGTAGCTGACTCTTCGCATAACCACTTCTTCATAGCGCATGGTCGCTGACACTTGGCATAATCACTTCTTCATAGCGCATGGTCGCTGACACTCCGCATAATCATTTCTTCATAGCGCATGGTCGCTGACACTACGCATAACCAGTTCTTCATAGCGCATGGTCGCTGAAACTTCGCATAATCACTTCTTCATAGCGCATGGACGCTGAAACTTCGCATATTCACTTCTTCATTGCGCATGGTCGCTGACTCTTCGCATAATCACTTCTTCATGGCGCATGGTCGCTGATTCTTCGCATAACAACTTCTTCATAGCGCATGGTCGCTGACTCTTCGCATAACCACTTCTTCATAGCGCAAGGTCGCTGACACTTCGCATAATCACTTCTTCATAGCACATGGTCGCTGACACTTCGCATAACCACTTCTTCATAGCGCATGGTCGCTGACTCTTCGCATAACCACTTCTTCATAGCGCATGGTCGCTGAATCTTCGCATAATCACTTCTTCATAGCGCATGGTCGCTGACTCTTCGCATAACCACTTCTTCATAGCGCATGGCCGCTGACACTTCGCATAATCACTTCTTCATAGCGAATGGTCGCTGACACTTCGCATAATCCCTTCTTCATGGCGCATCGTTGCTGACACTTCGCATAACCACTTCTTCATAGCGCATGGTCGCTGACTCTTCGCATAATCTCTTCTTCATAGCGCATGGTCGCTGACACTCCGCATAATCATTTCTTCATAGCGCATGGTCGCTGACACTTCGCATAATCAGTTCTTCATAGCGCATGGTAGCTGAATCTTCGCATAATCACTTCTTCATAGCGCATGGACGCTGAAACTTCGCATATTCACTTCTTCATAGCGCATGGTCGCTGACTCTTCGCATAATCACTTCTTCATGGTGCATGGTCGCTGACTCTTCGCATAACAACTTCTTCATAGCGCATGGTCGCTGACTCTTCGCATAACCACTTCTTCATAGCGCAAGGTCGCTGACACTTCGCATAATCTCTTCTTCATAGCGCATGGTCGCTGACACTTCGCATAATCACTTCTTCATAGCGTATGGTCGCTGACACTTCACATAACCAGTTCTTCATAGCGCATGATCGCTGACTCTTCGCATAATCACTTCTTCATATCGCATGGTGGTTGACACTTCGCATATTCACTTCTTCATAGCGCATGGTCGCTGACTCTTCGCATAATCACTTCTTCATAGCGCAAGGTCGCTGACACTTCGCATAATCACTTCTTCATAGCGCATGGTCGCTCAAACTTCGCATAATCACTTCTTCATAGCGCATGGTCGCTGACACTTCGAATAACCACTTCTTCATAGCGCATGGTCGCTGACACTTCGCATAATCACTTCATCATGGCGCATGGTCGCTGACACTTCGCATAACACCTTCTTCATAGCGCATGGTCGCTGACTCTTCGCATAATCTCTTCTTTATAGCGCATGGTCGCTGACTCTTCGTATAACCACTTCATCATAGCGCATGGTCGCCGACTCTTCGCATAACAACTTCTTCATAGCGCATGGTCGCTGACACTTCGCATAATCACTTCTTCATAGCGCATGGTCGCTGACTCTTCGCATAATCTCTTCTTCATAGCGCATGGTCGCTGACACTCCGCATAATCACTTCTTCATAGCGCATGGTCGCTGACACTTCGCATAACCACTTCTTCATAGCGCATGGTCGCTGACACTTCGCATAATCACTTCTTCATGGCGCATGGTCGCTCACACCTCGCATAACCACTTCTTCATAGCGCATAGTCGCTGACTCTTCGCATAATCTCTTCTTCATAGCGCATGGTCGCTGACTCTTCGCATAACCACTTCTTCATAGCGCATGGTCGCTGACACTTGGCATAATCACTTCTTCATAGCGCATGGTCGCTGACACTCCGCATAATCACTTCTTCATGGCGCATGGTTGCTGACACTTCGCATAACCACTTCTTCATAGCGCATGGTCGCTGACTCTTCGCATAATCTCTTCTTCATAGCGCATGGTCGCTGACACTCCGCATAATCATTTCTTCATAGCGCATGGTCGCTGACACTTCGCATAACCAGTCCTTCATAGCGCATGGTCGCTGAATCTTCGCATAATCACTTCTTCATAGCGCATGGTCGCTGACAATTCGCATAACCACTTCTTCATAGCGCATGGTCGCTGACACTTCGCATAACCACTTCTTCATAGCGCATGGTCGCTGACACTTCGCATAATCACTTCTTCATAGCGCATGGACGCTGAAACTTCGCATATTCACTTCTTCATAGCGCATGGTCGCTGACTCTTCGCATAATCACTTCTTCATGGCGCATGGTCGCTGACTCTTCGCATAACAACTTCTTCATAGCGCATGGTCGCTGACTCTTCGCATAACCACTTCTTCATAGCGCAAGGTCGCTGACAGTAGAGAGGCTGTGGGGGTTCTGCTTCAAATACCGTTATTTATGCAAATGAGGGGGCGTGGCAAGGTCAATGACCTTGAGGTAGGTCATAGTAGGTCATTGACCCCCAAGGTCGCCGGGACCCCGGAAGGTAAACAAACCTTGCAGGGTCCAGGAACCGGTTTGAGGGGGGTGTGGGTGGAGGGGGAGGAGTGGGGGTGGGGAGGGAGGGTGGGGGAGGGAGGGGGAGGGAAGGGTGGGGTGGGAGACGAGGGGGGGAAGGATGGAAGAGGCTCTGCACGAGCCCCTCCTCGACCCAGTCTCTCTCTTGGACTGAGCGCCTTCTCTGATATTATCCTGGGCTATATAGCTTTGCTTTGAGCCCGATGAGATCCGAGTGTTGCCGAAGGTTTCCGAATCCTTGGTTGTGAATGATTCGTCAGAGAATTGAACGGTCAACTGGTGTGTGTGTGACGTCACAGCAGATTACGGGATGTGAGGTAGGTCATGGACGGGAGTGTTTTGAATGGAAAACATGAATGGCGGTGGATGGCGGCGATTGTTGAACCCTGACGTGCTAGGTTGGCGGGTAAACAAACGTGAATGAAGATGGAACTGTGAATGGAGGTTGGGACGTCACAGGCAGAATGTAGTGTAGGTCATGGATGGGATTGTTTTTTTTTCTAATACTTAACGGTAAACAAATTGTTAATGGGTGGGGGATACAAAACGCATGGCATGTCGGTTCAGCCAGCTCGACATGAAATAAAAACAAGATGGTGTAATGTCTATTGATGACATTGGAATATTCCATCTAGTTGTGAAGATATGAACTGTGCCGACTGTCGAAGCCTATCGCACTCCTCTGAGTCAGCGATTGAATAAATGACTGATAAAATTAAATGATGGTGGAGAGTATTGGTAGAATGAAAGTTTGTCTGGAAAACTAGGGTACCCGGAGAAAAACCAGTCTGCTTCTGTTTTGTCCAGCACAGATTTTACATGGAGTAACTGGGATTTGAAACACAGACCCAGCGGTGAGAGGTTGGCATGCTTCTCCCTAAGCCATGGAGGCATAATCACAGAGACCTAGTGCAGCCGAAGGATTTTCATTTATGCTGACTTGGGAGATTTGAATTTATGTGTTATGGAGCTGAGGATATGGAAGGCGTGCTAGATGGTTAATGGACATGGATGGGTGTTAGAATGAATAATCTGATTTGAACGGTCAACCGATGTGTGATGTCACAGGAGTGAATTTCTGAGATTGACACCTGACATGTTGGCTCGCTCAGCTTCATATAAAAAAAATGGGAATGATAGACAAATAAATCAATCAAAACAAGAATATTTTTTATTATTATTTTTTTTCTTTTTTGTTACATTTATTTTTTATTTTTTTGTGGCTTCTTCTTCCTCTTCCTCTTCATTTTCACTGTCATTTTCATTTTCACTTTCGTTATCTGCCTCGGCCTCCATCATTAACATCATCTGCATGAAAAACTCTGCGATGACGCGGTCATTCGAAAAACTATAAAATAGAAAAAATGTCTATCAATGTCATTAGAATACCCAATCTAGCGGTGAGGATATAAACTGTCTTGATGTTTGTGTCAGGGAAAATTAAAGTACACAGAAGAAAACCTCCTAAGTTATGGAGGCATACTCCTTGCAATTCTCTGCATCAATGATTAAATGACAGGCAGAAGGTAGGAAATAATGGGAAAAGAAGACTGGCCTCTTGCAGAAGGAGGGAATCAGAAAAGATGTGGCAAGGGCCTTGGATACTCTAATACTGTTGGAGTTGGAAGAGAACAAGAGTTGACCAAGCGAGGTTGATAGGAAAGAAGACAGAGAGGAGCTTGACACAAGTAAGTGGAAGCAATGCTGAACTCGGCTGTCACCTCTGTAGTTGTAAAATCCGCGTTCTGCTATATGTAAGCTTTTGGAAGCTGAGTTTAAAAAATGTTTTGCAAGAAGAGAATAATACTGTTAATTTTGTTATCCTTAATTCAACCTTCTTGATTACTCATGCTTCAAAGATCCTGTCCAGAATGATTTACAAGAGGATTGAAAGCCAAATAGAAACAGAGTTGGGTGAAGATCAGTTTGGTTTCAGGAGAAATGTAGGAACAAGGGAAGCTGTACTAAGTCTTAGGCTGATTTTAGAAGATAGAATAAGGAAAGACAAGAGAACGTTCATGGCTTTTGTAGATTTAGAAAATGCTTTTGATAAAGTTGATTGGACTAAATTGTTTGACATTTTGAAATCATAAATTAGAAACCTCTATGGAGATCAAATTGACAGGTGAAAAGCTGAAGGAAGTAGGAGACTTCTGTTACTTAGGAAGCAGAATAACCAGTGATGGACGAAGCAAGTAGGTTGGCTCAGACAAAGAAAGCATTTCTACAAAAAAGGAATCTGCTGACATCGAATATAGATTTAGGTATTAGGAAGTCATTTTTGAAAGCCTTTGTCTGGAGCGTGGCGCTCTATGGAAGTGAAACTTGGACTATTGGTGCAGCAGAAAAGAGGAGAATAGAAGCATTTGAAATGTGGTGTTACAGGAGAATGATGAAGATCAGATGGGTAGATAGGGTTACAAACAAAGAGGTATTAAGACGAGTGGGAGAGGAGAGATGTTTCTGGCGACTGCTAATGAAGAGAAGAGATAGGTTGGTAGGACACATACTAAGACACCCAGGAATAGCAAGCTTAGTTATGGAAGGAAGGGTCGAGGACAAGAACTGTAGGGGTAGACCAAGGTTAGAATATGTTAAACAGATTGCCTCCGATGTAGGGATGTTGGAGCTATGTAGAGATGAAACGATTAGCTCAGGACAGGGAGACATGGAGAGCTGCATCAAACCAGTCAAAAGACTGAAGACTCAAACAACAACAATTCAACTTTTGCGGTACCATACACAGATCTCACATGAAGTAAGTGAGATTTAAACTGCAGATAAGCGGTGAGAGCCGGTATACTACTGCTAATTTACATAACAGCCCAACACAATTTTAATGATACTGTCACAATTCTAAGATATTGAAAGCCTGTTTGACATTAGACTGGTATCAAGATTGAGGATGTAGGCTATTAACTTTTATTTTTGTTAAAGCAGTATGTCTTGGCAATAAATTTAACAGGTCTTCAACCGGTAATACAATTTGCATTAAATTACAATAAATTAGTCATGTTTCTTAAGTGGGACTGGGAGAAAAAAAAAAAGAAAGTTTTTTTCCAACTAGTCTGTAGCGCAACATTAGGTCACGGTCCAAGCTCTCTGCTGACCCGGTAGACGCGTGGGTTCGAGTCCCACCGTCGGCCGTCCTTGAAATGGTTTTCCGTGGTTTCCCATTTTCAACACCAGGCAAATGCTGGGACGGTACCTTCTGATAGGCCGCGGCCGATTCCTTCCACATGCAAATGCTGGGACGGTACCTTCTGATAGGCCACGGCCGATTCCTTCCACATGCAAATGCTGGGACGGTACCTTCTGATAGGCCACGGCCGATTCCTTCCACATCCTTGCCCAGTTTCATCTTCATATACTCCATAGCGACGCGCAGGTCACCCACGGACGTCGAATAGAAAGACCTGCACTCGGCCTCTGAGTAGGTCACACGACAAAAAAAACTAGCTATGAAATTCAATTAAAAGCTTGTCAGGACGGACTCGGTAGACGCGTGGGTTCAAACCCCACCGTCGGCCGTCCTTGAAATGGTTTTCCGTGGTTTCCCATTTTCAACACCAGGCAAATGCTGGGACGGTACCTTCTGATAGGCCACGGCCGATTCCTTCCACATGCAAATGCTGGGACGGTACCTTCTGATAGGCCACGGCCGATTCCTTCCACATCCTTGCCCAGTTTCATCTTCTTCCAACTAGTCTGTAGCGCAACATTAGGTCACGGTCCAAGCTCTCTGCTGACCCGGTAGACGCGTGGGTTCGAGTCCCACCGTCGGCCGTCCTTGAAATGGTTTTCCGTGGTTTCCCATTTTCAACACCAGGCAAATGCTGGGACGGTACCTTCTGATAGGCCGCGGCCGATTCCTTCCACATGCAAATGCTGGGACGGTACCTTCTGATAGGCCACGGCCGATTCCTTCCACATGCAAATGCTGGGACGGTACCTTCTGATAGGCCACGGCCGATTCCTTCCACATCCTTGCCCAGTTTCATCTTCATATACTCCATAGCGACGCGCAGGTCACCCACGGACGTCGAATAGAAAGACCTGCACTCGGCCTCTGAGGAGGTCACACGACAAAAAACTAGCTATGATATTAAATTAAAAGTTTTGCAGGATGAATTAATGAGTAATGAAACTAATGGTAGGTAATGAATAATGATTGTGCGACCTCTGGAGAGGTCAAGTGCATGTCTTTCTAGTTAACACCCGTGGGCGACTTGAGCCCTATGACATAACGCTGCGCTTTAGTGAGTGGAGCTGCTGTTATTATAGTTAATATATATGAACAAGTGTTGAAGAAAGTACTACTTGCATACAATTTGCATTCTCGACTGGTACAAGTTATTACACAAAGGTCACACCCGGCTAAGTTTATAAAACCTTAACGCCTATCTAAGTGTTCAAAGCTACTTGACCACAATTTGACAAACGCTATTAACATTAACAGCAATAGTGTTAGCCAAGCTTGACATTGCATTTAAACAATAGTGTAATAATTAACTTGACTGTTTATTGCGAGACAAGATACAACTATGTGTTTAGCTGTGTGGCTCAACTATACTGTTCTTGACTGCTGTTAGCCTCTAAACTGGAGGGTCCTGGGTTAGACTTTTGGGAGGTCTGTGGGGATTGTATTTTCTGGTGATTAATTCCCCTGGCTTGGGGACTGGGTGTTTGTATTGTCTTAATTAAAAATATATTCCGGTCCCATGGTTAATTGGTTAGCGTTCTAGGCTTTGATTTATTTTTTTTAGCCTGGTATCAATTTAAAAAAAAAATGAATATTACTTACATGAAAATGTCTAAAGATGAATCCCAATTTGCGGATTCTTCTTCCTCATCCCCATGATGGGTGTTTTCATGATCCGACATAGCACCAGTGAATGACAATTCTTTGTAAAGTAGCAGGTTCATTTATACTAAATATGGAGGTCATCCAGTTACTGAGAAAGCGGACACTAAATATGGAGGTCATCCAGTTACTGAGAAAGCGGACAAACCGGCGTGTTGCCTCTGATTGTAAGGGTATATAAGCCCTGACATTATTGTTGCTAGCCAGAGAAGTCCACGAGTTGGTAGTATACACATCGCTTTGCTGCAAAGATCTTCTATCAGGTAATATTGAACACAGTACCTTTAGTTTCTCTAACTGTCGATGGTTATACAGTTGACCTTAAATATTTATCAAGTGGATAATAATAATATCAAAAGGGTATATAAAACTATTATTGCAACTAACAGTCATTACCAGGCTTGACGTCAGTCAAAAGAGATATTACCTTATCTCGCTCTATCCGACTGATTTACTGGGACTGAGCGCTGTTAGAGACTCCTCGTCTTAGCAAATAAGTTTTGTATACACATTTGATGGTTTAGTCTAGAGGTTTGGATGGGGATGCAGGACACACTACTCAAGTGGATATATGAAACTATTATTGCAACTAACAGTCATTACCAGGCTTGACGTCAGTCAAAAGAGATATTACCTTATCTCGCTCTATCCGACTGATTTACTGGGACTGAGCGCTGTTAGAGACTCCTCGTCTTCGCAAATAAGTTTTGTATACACATTTGATGGTTTAGTCTATAGATCAGGGTTTGAGTTAATGTGCTAATAAATAAAGGTGGAGGGTACCTGAACCTTTTTAATAGTTTACCTAAACACTTTATAATTACCTTTCAGAACCAATATGTCTGCTATAACAGTTGCGAATCTCATTGGCAGAGCAACCGGTCTGGAGACTAAACGTTTACAGGACCTGCCAGTTAACGAGTCCTATTTGGTGACAGCTGTTCGCAAAGTAAACACGAAATATGGCAGAAGAATTGTTTGCGAACTAGAAGATTTCGCTGTCTTCTTACCTGCGAGGTTCATGGAACACAACGACGAAGCTGTAAATGACCTCAACAAAGGAACCATCTACCTAAAATATTTGGGAGTAGAAAATAAAAGATGTTTGGTAGAATTTATTGAAGAATCAAATAAAATTTAAAATTTGTTAATGTTAAAACAGAATTTGCAGAGACAATAAACTTTGTTTGTTTTCATTCTCTGCAAACTGTTCAGTTATTTGCTGTTTTTGTAGTAAATGTAATTACTGTAAGTGTCATGATGTCAGCATCAGAACTTAGTTGGCAGAACGTGGATAGTTGTTTTAATAATAAGTTATGTAGCTTAAAAATTAATAATGATGCTAAATTTTTAGACCCAAATGAATTTTTAAACGCTAGCTACAACATTTTTCAAAATAAAATGCAAGACTGTTTAAGAGAACATGTAGCGTTAAAGATTAACGCTGACTTATTATGTGATTTTGTTATTTTAAAACAAGGTGTTGAAATAACCAAACCGATTTATTTACATACGAAAATGTGCGAATTGTACCGCACTGATAATATACACAGTTGGTATAGTAAAAACATTGTCGATAAGCTCATGACGCGCTTTGCAGAGTTTCAAGAATTGGAAAGTGGCAAATCGCTGGAAGCTATCAACCATTTTAAAATTAATGTATGCACCTTTGATCCCATAAATAGTGGTTCATCTCATGTTAATTTGCCTAAACAGTTGGAAAACCGTCACGCAGTTATCAATGTGGATAATAATGATGTTTTCTGCTTTGTGTGGTCCTTGGCTGCTGGGTTAAGTCCTGCAACTGAAAATGTTCACAGAATGGGAAAATATCACCAGAAATTTATGGAATTAATGATCAGTCTAAATTTAGCAGACATAGAATTCCCAATGGACCTCAACGCCATTTCTCGTTTTGAATCTAAAATCTGCTTTACTCCATTAATGTATACGGAGTTGAAGGGGGCAAAGTTATTGGGCCACTCTATGTGACAAAGGAAAAAAAAGAAAAGCATTTTAATTTATTGTACATTGAAGGGGAATTGTGCAACCATTATTGTTATATCAAAGATCTTTCCAGACTAGTTCGTTCACAAGTTACAAAGAGTAAAAATAGGGTATATACATGTGATCGCTGTTTGCAATATTTTACTAGCAATCAAAAGTTGACAGCCCATACTATTGATTGCATTACACAACCAGCTGTAAAAATTACATTCCCAGAAAAGGATAAAGCCAGTATGAAATTTCAAAATGTGTCTCGTCAAGAACCGCTTCCATTTACAGTATATGCAGATTTTGAATGTTTAACCACACCCATTGACACATGTAAACCGGATCCAGCACGCCCGTACACTCAACAAGTACAGCAACATGTGCCATTCAGTTGTGCTCTAAACGTGATTTGTTCATATGACCCTTCACTTTCATACTTCAAATCTTATCGCGATGCAAATGCTGCTGCTTGGTTTTTAAATGAATTGGACGCCTTGGCAGATCGGGTGTACAATATCCTGGAAAACCCAATTCCGCTTCAAATGTTGGATGCAGACGAGGTGGCTTTTGCAACAGCAACCACTTGCCACATTTGTCAAAAACCAATAGCACCTTGTGACACACCAGTGAGAGACCATAATCGGTACACTGGCAAATTTAGAGGAGCGGCTCATAGTGGATGTAATTTGGCGTATAAAAGAGCACGCTATATTTCTTGTTTCTTACACAACATGTCTCGGTATGACAGCCATTTAATTATTAAGGAATTTGTTAACCTTGAAAACCAAAAGTTTTCTTTAATTCCACAAAATCATGAAAATTTCATTTCGTTTTCGAAATGGCGAAATGGAATCAGTATACGATTTTTAGATTCGTATAGATTCCTCGCATCATCATTGGATGCGCTTGTTCAAGGGCTTCACCCAAACAATTTGCATTTTGTACGTCAACACTTTACTGATGCCAAACAATTTGAATTATGCATTCGAAAAGGGGTGTTTCCCTATAATTATGTAAACAATTGGGCATGTTTACAGGAAACTGCACTCCCTTCAAAGGAAAAATTTTACAATGACTTAACAAAAAGTCATATTTCTGAAGAAGACTATTCACACGCCCAAAAAGTATGGGACGTGTTCAAGATATCAACTTTGGGCGAGTATGCTGATTTATACCTCAAAATTGATACACTACTTTTGACAGACGTGTTTGAACACTTGCGCAAACTGTGTCTTGAAATCTACAATCTAGATCCAGCCCATTACTACACCCTTGCCGGATATAGTTGGGACTGTATGTTGAAGGTGACTGACATAGAACTGGAACTATTAACAGACATCGACATGTTACTCTTTTTTGAACGTGGAATACGTGGTGGTCTTTTTTCGCTTGTGCAAAAGCACGCCAAAGCAAATAATCCATATATGGATACATACAAACCAAACCAACCTACAACATACCTCACCTACATAGATTGTAACAATTTATACGGATATGCTATGGAAAAACCTCTTCCATATCAAAATTTTCGATGGTTGACTTCAGATGAAGTTTCACATTTTAATTTAAAAGATGTGTTGAGCAATGACACGCGTGGCTACGTTCTAGAGGGCGACTTATTATATCCCTGTGAGATACACAATGATCATTCTGATCTACCATTTTGTGTTGAAAAATTACAACCTCCCAGTTCACGTTCCAACAATAAAAAGTTGCTGGCAACGTTAAATTCAAAAAATCGGTACGTCATACACATTGAAAATTTAATGCAATGTTTGAAACATGGTTTGAAACTGCAATCCATTCACCGCATTATTTGCTTTGACCAAAAACCATGGTTACAACCGTACATGCAATTGAATACTCATCATCGGCAGCACGCCAAGACCACATTTGAATCAAATTTTTATAAATTAATGAACAATGCGTGCTACGGTAAATCAATGGAAAATATTCGAAAGCATAGAACTATTCATTTGGTAAACCACTGGGACGGTCGATATGGCGCACGAAAATATATAGCTATGCCTAATTTCCATTCTGTACGAGTTATTGAAACTGATTTAGTAACCATTGAATTGTCAAAGACAGAAATCATGTATAACAAACCAATTTACTTGGGAATGGTAATACTTGACTTTTCAAAATTTGTGATGTATCAATTTCATTATGAGTTTGCCAAACAAAAGTTTGGAGATGTAAAATTACTGTATATGGATACAGACAGTCTTATTTATCAAACCAATACGATAGATGTTTACTCAGTGATGAGAGAACATCCAAATTACTTTGATACCTCAAACTATGAGGTTAACAATATGTTTGGCATAATTCCCATGAATAAAAAAAAAATAGGTCTATTTAAGGATGAGTGCGCCGGTGATGTTATGACAGAATTTGTGGCTTTGGCGCCGAAAATGTACGCATTTTCAGCACAAAAGAATAAAGGTCAATGCAAAGCGAAGGGCGTTCTTCGTAGCGTCACACAATTCCTCAATGTTGAGGAATATCGATGTGTACTCTACGCAAACACCTCTCGCTTATACCAGCAAACACGCATTCTTTCAAAGAACCATAATATTTTTACAGTAAATCAAAATAAAACATCGCTGACAGCATATGACAATAAACGTCTGTGGGATGGTGTAAATAGCTTGCCTTATGGTCATTTCCACACCTTGTAAAAAAGAACACACTTTCATTTTCAATTCTTTTTATTAAAATTATTGGTTTTTGTACAAGAAGAAAACTAAACCATATTTTGTGTATACTATGAACTGGTGGACTGACTCTCAAATAAATACTTCACAATATTTGATTCATGTTTATTACTTTGTCCTTTTCCTCACTAATCCACCACCAATCAATGGCTTTGACTTCATCGCTCCTGCTACAATCAAGGCTGCAATCTTCTCACCAATAGAAGCAGTAGATGACATCACACGCTGCATGGCCTTTCTTAGAAGAATGCGGTCTGCAACTCGACGTACTTCTATATTCTTGTTGTTGTAAGCAATGTCATGATCTCTACACGCTGCATCCAATATGTTGATTCCAGAGTTCCCTTGTGCTAGACGTTGGCTTAGTTTAGTTCCAGGTCCACAAAATTGATAGCCAGGAATATGCAGTTCAATGGGAAGTAGATCAATGGCCTTGTTAACTAGACCATGACCAGCAAAGGTCTGGCATATCTTTTTCAAGCGTTGTCTTACTTTTTGGTGCTGGCGATACTGCCGCTGCTGTCTCTTCTTCCTCTTCTTCATCACAACCATGGAATGATGAAGCAAAGTCTTTACAGGACGGTATATTTGTATGGCCGTGGTACAATTTGATGAGCTGACACGTTCCACACTGTCTAATGGATGGCATTTTAGTAATAGACACTTGCTGGTGATGACTAAAGTCAGTGCATGGTTGTAGTTCACGCAGACCAGGATCTCTGCTCCATTCACTAGGTACACTGTGCCAAATATTTTTCACCGCGTTTGAAGCAACATAAAAAAGGAACGCCTTGGGCAAAGCGTTCAATTCCTCATCTGTGAAACTGTCAAGCTTTTTTTTACAGGCAAAAAACTTGACAATAGCTCGCTCTGTGGGGTTTGAGTCCAAACCTTCAATTGCTGCCATATTACTACACGTCCACACTGATCACTGGTATGTCTCACACTGAAGCTGACGTTACAACGCCTTGCACTCAACATGCAAGTTTTGACATGCTCTGCGAGCTAGCCAATCAAAAAGCTTCCAAACATTTTGAAGTGTTTTATTTTGTAGAGGTTCATCAGGCACGGACAGGTTGTACAGTGCAGGACATCCCAGATCATGAAGGTCAACAAGTTGACATGTTGAATTAACATACTGACGCAACCATTCCTTTTTTTCACTTCCCTTTACAAATACAAGGTCAGCACCAAACAAGTGAGCTTTCAGAACAAGTGATAGATGCTGGTAAGGAATGTCGCCTTCTTTCCAGACTAGTCCCAAATTGCGTTGCAACCACTCTGTTTGTCTTCTGTCCTCGTCTGACTGCAAATGCAATGGAAACGGTGGTTCAAAGACAAAACTGGTTACTCTTGGTGCCCACATGGTTGTGCAGTCAATAATTCCTACTTCTTTAAATACAAACTTGTTTCCGTTCACCTTGAAACCCTGCACGTCGACAATCAATGTTTTCGGCATGGCGACGGATATCACACCTTCCACCACCGCTGCTTCTTAACAACTAACTGATTGGATAGGAGCGGGAAAATAATATACACACAAAGAATCAATTACACAATTTTATTCATAAAGTTATCAGTACATCGCTTACAATTTTTTATCATAGGATTTGGACCATCCCAATCACAGTGAGAATCTCCTCGATGCATAAAGTGTCTACGACAAGGACGGCAGGCTGCAACATCCGCCGACATACGGAGGTGTAATGGTAGCTTATCCCAATTAAGGTCAATGTCGTGTGCACCGTACGCGGTCAGAAATCCAGCTGGTAAATAGGCAATCAGATGCTGCGGCATTTCACGAAGAAATTGTGCTTTATGGTAGGCGCGTATTGCTAAACTCACCAGGGTGCGATAAATCTCAAATGCTGCATCAGCGTCTCGACTTGTTGAGCAACGATCGCATTTGCAGTCCATACAATCTACCCGCTCTCCAACATGACAAGATGAAGCTTTGGCAACGCCATCGTCCACATTATTTGTTTGATTAGCGATGGGCTTGTTGTTGTAGCCCCTGTCATGAATACCAAACGTAGACATGAATCCATCTGGTAAATAGTGAACCAGATGCGGCGGCATTCTAAGCACAGTATGATTCTTGTGATAGGCAGTTATAGCTTCACTCACTAGGGCGCGATAAATGGTAAACCTTGAATCTTCATCTGAACCTGGTGAATCACTTTCACATTTGCAGACCCACCTCGCAGAGGGGGTTGTGACTTCATCGTAGCTTTCCATGACTGTGAAGGGCAATGCAGGAAGACATGCTATTTATACTCTGGTCACCATATTGGACAGCGGTTGATAAAACACTTGCGCCTCGTGAACAATAAGGCAATAGGCTGTTGTTTTTTCTGGAATAACTGTAGATGTTTCAAATTCTAGTCTGATATCAATTGTTGTTTCCTTCATCGACTCCTCCAAATACGAACAGTCCATCACCACCAGAGGCGCCAGGGACTTGAAGTCTTGTGGTGATAATAGCGGACATGCCTCTTTCTGATAATAGGAAGACTGAAAGTTTACAAACATGTCATAGAGCTTACCTTATTTGTTCTTGTTAAAGTTTAAATCCATTCCCTCATAGGGAAAGGTAACTCCGTTCAAAAAGAGTCGTATATTTCGTAATTGGATGTGGTCAAATTTTGATGCATCTTTATTCTGTTGATATTTGCGATCTGTTTGAAATCCAACCAGGACGTAGAGTGGCCGCTCTGTATACCGTGAGGTTTTTATAGACCAAGTATGTGTATCGGAGAGTGGTAATACCGGGTATTCATGCAGCTCCCAGCTTCTAAATTGAATGGGTAAAGCTGTATCCTTCTCCACAATCTTGAGCAGACTCAATTTTTTCTGATCTGATAGAGTAACGTGCGGTACTTTCCATAGAATTCGTTGCAGTAGAATTTTTGTATCTATTGGCGCTGTATCAGCTCCCTTTAGCGCATTATAATCACTCCTGTCTCGTACAAGAATCAGATCCTGTCTTGCGTTCACAACAATGCGCTTATGATCCTCTGCAAAGCCTAGTATTAATTTTAGAGGTAAATGTCCAGTAAATGTACCATCATCGTTAATCATCCAGTCGTTGGTTGAGTTGGGACACCAACCAGCCATACAAAAAGCTTTACTCTCTTCGCTTCCGTACGAGGGATAAAGTTTCATGACACTTGTTATGCCAACATTTCGAGTAGTATCCACTTCAATACCGTTGATCACGTAGCGAACCTCAGAAAACAAAAAGGCCAAAGCATTGTTGGCCAACTTTGACGTTGTTGGAATGTTACCATCCAATTTGGTGAGTTGCCCTTCAATCTGGATGTAACTTTCATGTGGAAGCGTGTAGATATCTTGTTGGTTAATAGTAATTCGAATCTCATCATTATTATTTAGTCCCTGAGTATACGGTTGGTAGGAATGGTGTTCAATTCTTACAATACCCTCCTGTACTTCGACAGGGTTTGTCACGTCTAGAATCGAATTCATGACGTAAGATGTAACCAAGTTGTTGTAGGATCTGCTTGTTGACACGTGTTAACCTGTACACGCGTTGAGCACAACTAACACCTGCTCTTGACAGCGTTGCCGCTTTATACACTTGTTTCATGCTGGTTTCAAATACAGTTTGTAGGTCACAGGTGTATGAGGGTCTAATCGGATGAGACGTTGGTTTCTATTCACCAGTCTTAAGGTAATATTCCTGATGTTGGTCACACTCACAGGATGATAGAGCACCACCGACGGGTTTTCGCGGATGATATAACCACCAGGTGAAGTAACAATAAAATCATAAAGCGAATGCGAGGGATCTTGATTGGTGTAGACGTTTGTAATAATATTACACGTGACAGATACGTGATGATCTTCAATTATTTTCACCGGTTGGTCAGACTTGTGTATCACGTTCGGTACTAACACTTGTGGTGAATAGCCTAACAATGACCCAATCGAATCTGGTTGAGATTTAAAATCAATCCTAAAAGAAGAAAGAATACTGCAGCGATGTGTCACGTTGTTGGCTATGAGTTCAAACTTGCGTGTCCCGTCCAGAAATGCTTTTAGACTAAATTCTTTGGTGAGAGTTGTGTAGATGTGATCGTGAATATCATCTACGGTGTAGCTGCCAGACGGTAGAGTTAACACATAGTCATCGTAGTAGAACTTATCATTGACGTCTTCAATTATGTTGCAGATTCTATTATAGCCTTCAAACGAAACAAGTCCCAGCACGTAGGGTCGTCGTCCCAATTCAATAGGAGGATAAAAGTCAACAGTTACTTCCGCACCTTGTCCGTGCACTGTAAACGTTCTACTTTCTGTTGTCATAATGACCACGTCACCCGCCGTGCTCGGTCTTATATAGAAAAGTCAAACATAGACGACCGCACTGTTGCGTGTTAAAATTTTGCACTCGTTTCACATTATAGTGTATTGTTGCACTGCTTCCAAAATAGCGAACAAGCTCTGTCGGAGGAGGAAGATTTCCAAAACTGTCAAAGTACCACACGGTTCGCCCATGCTTTATGTAGGCCACATAATGCGTTCCCGGTCCATGACTGTCATCCAAATTGACAACTGCACTTTCATGGCTCCGTGGTCGAGACGGTAGTTGGTTGCGCATAAACACGCCTCGAAAGTGGGAGATCTTAAACTGTTTTGCATATCTTATAACTTCCTCATGCGTCATGGCTCGTCGTGGCAGTGCATCGATTAACCGTTTTTTGGCGACATGTAAATACCGAGTCCTTTCTTGTAGGGTGCTAGCTTCATGTTCACGCCTTTACCGCGCAGTGCTATGGCCTCCATAGTTTTATTATGCCTTTCACTTTCCTTCAACTGTTGCTTCGCCTCCTCAACAGCTTTCACCGTTCGTGCTACCGCACTTGCTCCTCCAAGAAGTGAACCCAGGGCTGCTAGTCCAGCAAACAGTGCAGGTAAAAATCCACCACGTTTCGGCACAGGAATAACTCGGGCACGTTTTCTAAAACGTAGTTTACTTTTGGGATTCGCATGCAATCGTGCTGCTCGGAGTGCTTTCTTAATAGCCAACTCACTATTTGTTTCTCCGCGCGAAGCTTGACGTGCCGCATGAAGAATAGCTTTAAAGCCTCCCTTTCTTGGCAACTTCTTCCTCTTCTTCACCACATATCTCTGTTTCACCATCGCGACCAAAGAACAAGACAACCTCACACCGCAAAGTATAGAACACAACTAACGCTCCTCAGGAAGGGAACCTGTAGTTATTTATTCAATGGTGGCTGTATATTCAAGTTCTATATACAGAGGAAAATCGTTCATCGTTTTCCCCGCCTCTTTTTCTTCAGACGAGAGTTTCAAGTGAAAGAATAATTTGTCTCCGGCTTTCACCGGTTGATCAATAAGTGGTTGAACACTACCGTTTAATCGTACCTCTAAATGTTTCAAATCTGGTGCATACTCAATTACACGAATGGCACCATCATACATTAAACGGTAATTGTCATACCCCGAACGTAGTATGTAGGCGAGGTTATTGGGATCTTTTACCGGTTGTTGGTTTACAATGTGAAGCAGAAATATAGAGGGTATTGATTTAATAAAAAGCGATAACCGTTGTTCCAAAAATCGTTTGGTCGTCACGTCGTGAGGTTGCACAGGATCAGCAACTTCTGCTATTCGTCTTCGCTTCATCTGTAGAGCGTTCTCCTTAATTTCCCACACCTTTTCCATTTCAGAGTTTAAAAACCGTTTTGTACAAACATCTTGATCATCTTCAGGATCGGCCACATGCACAAGGCGTGCATTATTTGCTGTATAGCCCTTTGCAGTTAGGGTGGGCACAATACTGAGCACCTGTTTCACCTTGTTATCTACATAGTCCTTTCGAGCAGCGTCCGTGTTGTTTGTTGGAAGAGCCAGCTGAGTGATTCGACGTTGGTGTACGTCATAGTCCTTTGCTTCTGTTAACACCACAGCATTGGTTAACATATAGGCTTTGGTGCACACATCTTGATCGTTCACAGGATCTGCAACGCCTGTAATAGGTTTATTCTGAGCCTCATAATCTCCTTTGATACGTCGTAATCGGTAATAATCTACATACTTTTTTGAACATGCGTCCGAGGGTAATACGGGTTCTGTTATATTGGTCAATCGCTTTCCATTAAAGTCGTAATTGCCATCTGTAGTGCGTGACAATACATTAGCATCGACATATCGTTTAGTAGCCGGATCTGTATCATGTTTTGGATCGTTTGTCAAAGCAAATCGTTCATTTGTTTTGAGAGTTCTTCCAAAGGCGTCCATGGTTACACTGGAACTGAAACACCCGTTTGCCTCATGTATATAGAGACCAGCTCTTCCCCTTTCACATTTAGTTGATATGCAGATTATTAAGCAACAACATTCACTTCCGGTGGGAGACTTGGTTTCACACCTCTTCTCAACATCGTCCGAACAACGTCATGGATCACTCTTCCCATCCTCCATTCGCTGTCTCATCGCCGGCCCGTCGGGATGTGGAAAAACCAATCTTCTGCTTACCCTCATCACCTCCTTAAACGGAGTGCGCTTTCAAAATATCTATATTTTTGCCAAATCGCTGTATCAACCGCTGTATGTGTTCTTGGAACAGGTCATGTCAGGTCTGCGCAACATGGGCTACTTCACATTCGCAGCACACGAAGATGTCATTTCTCCAGACAATGTTCGCCCCCATTCGCTTATGATTTTTGACGATGTGGCCACAGAACGACAGGGTATTATTCAGGCTTACTTTAGCATGGGACGTCATAAATATATTGATTGTTTTTATCTCGCTCAAACCTATTCGCGAATACCAAAACAGTTAATTCGTGACAATGCCAACGTGATTGTTCTCTTCCGACAGGATGAGCGCAACATGCATCACGTCTACGATGATCACGTGAACCCAGACATGACCTTTCAAGCCTTTACACAGTTGTGTGCCATGTGTTGGAACGCTCATCACCACAGTTGTCTTGTTATTGATAAGCAGAGCAACATCAACAATGGACGCTACCGCATGGGATTTGATCATTTCATTCGTATTTAAGTAGCTGCATTGCTTTTCTGAACATCATTAGTCCAGATGTCATGGCGACAACAGGGAGTCAATTAAAAAAGCACATAATCCGTGCACGAAATAGCATTCGACAAAAGTTTCGCTATCTAAAACGTGCACATGCCGACAGTGAACTGTTTGTCGAAAAACATTTGAAGTCACCTCTGGAAGCTGTGTTGAAAGGAACATCAAAACCTAGTACACGCTCAAAAGAAACACAAACAATTGAAGAGGAGGAGGACGAAAATGATGAAGAACCTGAGGATGTTTTTTCTCCATTGCTTCCGTCTTCTAGCTCCAAAGAATCACCGCTGCCCCAGTTTTTGAAAACATCAATAATTGCTGAAACACCCACTAGAGCCAAAGAAAAGCAGCCTACTCTTAAAGAAATATTAAATACGCCCGAACAATATGTGCGGTTAAAATCCATTTTACTACAAAATTATGGTGCGTTGGTTACTCCCTTCCTTGAAGATCTTTTTACTAAGAAAACTGATACTACCTATGGTGTTCGCTATGAAAACAATAGATTTCGAATTGGCGATTCACCAATCAAGATAAGTGACAATGTTTTGATTGTTAAAACAGTTCGTTATAAATTGACGCGAGGTCTTTTAGAACTTTTATTTTCACGTACACCTTCTACCGAGGACTATGATAAAGAAGATCTTGAAAAGTATAAAGACATCTTGATGGCTACAAATGGTTTTAGACGTAATTATAAACGTTCTGAAGCAGTAAATGCTAATAAGAGCTTCAAATATAAAACCATCATATCAAAATTGTTTCCCACCTATGCAAGTGTTCGCCGTGCAAATTCAGCGTCCGGTATCACGTTTAATACTTTGAAACCATTCATCGATTTCGCCTATTGGAACAATCCAAATAAGTTGGTTAAACGTCTGCAACTGTTGCGTGCATCAGAACAGGCTGGTCATACCGGACACGAGGCGGAAGTTTTAGAAATAGAAGAGGAGCTTCGTCATGCTGGCATTATTGTCTAATGAGTCAACGTGTTCATACACCCTCGCCTGTTAAGGCTGGCATTGCTCGCGAGTTGCATAGACCAGCTCGTCGTCTCTACCATCGTCGTCATGTCATCACACGGGGCGTTGACGATCTTTGGCAAGCTGATCTGGTTGAAATGATTCCCTATGCCAAAGCTAACAACGGGGTCAACTATCTGCTCACCGTCATCGACGTTTATTCCAAAATGGCCTTTGTTGAACCTGTTCGGAATAAATCTGCACAACTGGTCACCGCTGCATTCAAGACCATCGTTCAGCGGTCAAGACGACAACCTCGTTTGCTTCAAACAGATCAAGGCAAAGAATTTTTCAACAAGACTTTTTCCGCTTATCTCAAATCACTTGACATCCATCACTATTCCACTTTTAGCAATCTAAAGGCAAGTGTTGTAGAACGTTTCAACCGCACACTCAAGACGCGCATGTGGGAACAATTTACAGCAAGAGGATCCTATCGCTGGCTTGAACTTGTAGGCGACCTGGTGACACGTTACAACAACACTAAACATAGAACCATCAAAATGAAACCACGCCTTGTAACCAAGAACATTGCGCAATTGGATCGCATTCATCACAAAATCAAAACAGTAGATCCGCGACGTCATCAATTACGTATTGGTGATTATGTGCGCATCAGTAAACATAAAACAATCTTCGCCAAAGGATACACACCAAACTGGAGCACAGAAATATTTCGTATTCGCAAGGTAAAACTTTCTAATCCAGTTGTTTATTTACTTGATGACCTCAACAAGCAGCCAATCCAAGGAGGATTCTACATGGAGGAACTGCAAAGGACGCAATATCCCAAGCATTATCTTGTTGAAAAAATTGTACAAAAACGTGGCAATAAACTTTTTGTTAAGTGGCTAGGTTTTAATGCCACATATAATTCATGGATTAATAAATCAGATCTGGTGTACACCTTCTTGTTTTTATTTCATGTCGAGCTGGCCGAGTCAACATGCCATGCGATTTGTATCCTACCCCCACCCTACCATTTACAGGAAATACTACTCCAGATTCATTGACGTTTGTTTACCATTGAGCACATTCAACAACCAGTTCATTCCCCCTCTCTCTCTCAATTCCATTCACTACTCCAGATACCATTGATGTTTGTTTACCATTGAGCGCTTTCAACCCCATCTTGTTTGTCTCTCAGACCCATTCACACCTAACCAACCTACCACGTCAGGGTTCAACAACCGCCGCCATCCACCGCCATTCATGTTTTCCATTCAAAACACTCCCGTCCATGACCTACCTCACATCCCGTAATCTGCTGTGACGTCACACACACACCAGTTGACCGTTCAATTCTCTGACGAATCATTCACAACCAAGGATTCGGAAGCCTTCGGCAACACTCGGATCTCATCGGGCTCAAAGCAAAGCTATATAGCCCAGGATAATATCAGAGAAGGCGCTCAGTCCAAGAGAGAGACTGGGTCGAGGAGGGGCTCGTGCAGAGCCTCTTCCATCCTTCCCCCCCTCGTCTCCCACCCCACCCTTCCCTCCCCCTCCCTCCCCCACCCTCCCTCCCCACCCCCCCACTCCTCCCCCTCCACCCACACCCCCCTCAAACCGGTTCCTGGACCCTCCAAGGTTTGTTTACCTTCCGGGGTCCCGGCGACCTTGGGGGTCAATGACCTACTATGACCTACCTCAAGGTCATTGACCTTGCCACGCCCCCTCATTTGCATAAATAACGGTATTTGAAGCAGAACCCCCACAGCCTCTCTACTGCTGACACTTCGCATAATCACTTCTTCATAGCACATGGTCGCTGACACTTCGCATAACCACTTCTCCATAGCGCATGGTCGCTGACTCTTCGAATAACCACTTCTTCATAGCGCATGGTCGCTGACTCTTCGCATAATCACTTCTTCATATCGCATGGTCGCTGACTCTTCGCATAACCACTTCTTCATAGCGCATGGCCGCTGACACTTCGCATAATCACTTCTTCATAGCGAATGGTCGCTGACAATTCGCATAATCACTTCTTCATGGCGCATGGTCGCTGACACTTCGCATAATCTCTTCTTCATAGCGCATGGTCGCTGACACTTCGCATAATCACTTCTTCATGGCGCATGGTCGCTGACACTTCGCATAACCACTTCTTCATGGCGCATGGTCGCTGACACTTCGCATAATCTCTTCTTCATAGTGCATGGTCTCTGACACTTCGCATAATCACTTCTTCCTGGCGCATGGTCGCTGACAATTCGCATAATCACTTCCTCATAGCGCATGGTCGCTGAATCTTCGCATAATCTCTTCTTCATAGCGCATGGTCACTGACTCTTCGCATAACCACTTCTTCATAGCGCATGGTCGCTGATTCTTCGCATAACCACTTCTTCATAGCGCATGGTCGCTGACACTTCGCATAATCACTTCTTCATAGCGCATGGTCGCTGACTCTTCGCATAATCTCTTCTTCGTAGCGCATGGTCGCTGAAACTCCGCATAATCACTTCTTCATTGCACATGGTCGCTGACATTCGCATAACCATTTCTTCATAGCGCATGGTCGCTGACACTTCGGATAACCACTTCTTCATAGCGCATGGTCGCTGACACTTCGCATAACCACTTCTTCATAGCGCATGGTCGCTGAATCTTCGCATCATCACTTCTTCATAGCAGATGGTCGCTGACACTTCGCATAACCACTTCTTCATAGCGGATGGTCGCTGACTCTTCGCATAATCTCTTCTTCATAGCGCATGTTCGCTGACTCTTCGCATAACCACTTCTTCATAGCGCATGGTCGCTGACTCTTCGCATAACCACTTCTTCCCAGCGCATGGTCGCTGACACTTCGCATAATAACTTCTTCATAGCGCATGGTCGCTGACACTTCGCATAATCACTTCTTCATGGCGCATGGTTGCTGACACTTCGCATAACCACTTCGTCGTAGCGCATGGTCGCTAAATCTTCGCATAATCCCTTCTTCATAGCGCATGGTCGCTGACACTTCGCATAACCAGTTGTTCATAGCGCATGGTCGCTGACACTTCGCATAATCACTTCTTCATAGCGCATGGTCGCTGACTCTTCGCATAATCACTTCTTCATAGCGTATGGTCGCTGACACTTCGCATAATCACTTCTTCATGGCGCATGGTCGCTGACACTTCGCATAACAACTTCTTCATAGCGCATGGTCGCTGACTCATCGCATAATCTCTTCTTCATAGCGCATGGTCGCTGACACTTCTTATAATCACTTCTTCATAGCGCATGGTCGCTGACACTTCACATAACCAGTTCATCATAGCGCATGGTCGCTGACTCTTCGCATAATCACTTCTTCATAGCGCATGGTCGTTGACACTTCGCATATTCACTTCTTCATAGCGCATGGTCGCTGACTCTTCGCATAATCACTTCTTCATAGCGCAAGGTCGCTGACACATCGCATAATCATTTCTTCATAGCGCATGGTCGCTCAAACTTCGCATAATCACTTCTTCATAGCGCATGACGGCTGATACTTCGAATAACCACTTCTTCATAGCGCATGGTCGCTGACACTTCGCATAATCACTTCTTCATGGCGCATGGTCGCTGACACTACGCATAACCACTTCTTCATAGCGCATGGTCGCTGACTCTTCGCATAATCTCATCTTCATAGCGCATGGTCTCTGACTCTTCGCATAACCACTTCTTCATGGCGCATGGTCGCTGACACTTCGCATAACCACTTCTTCATGGCGCATGGTCGCTGACACTTCGCATAATCTCTTCTTCATAGCGCATGGTCGCTGACACTTCGCATAATCACTTCTTCATGGCGCATGGTCGCTGACAATTCGCATAATCTCTTCCTCATAGCGCATGGTCGCTGACTCTTCGCATAATCTCTTCTTCATAGCGCATCGTCGCTGACTCTTCGCATAGCCACTTCTTCATAGCGCATGGTCGCTGACTCTTCGCATAACCACTTCTTCATAGCGCATGGTCGCTGACACTTCGCATAATCACTTCTTCATAGCGCATGGTCGCTGACTCTTCGCATAATCTCTTCTTCATAGCGCATGGTCGCTGAAACTCCGCATAATCACTTCTTCATAGCGCATGGTCGCTGACACTTCGCATAACCATTTCTTCATAGCACATGGTCGCTGAATCTTCGCATAATCCCTTCTTCATAGCGCATGGTCGCTGACACTTCGCATAAACACTTCTTCATAGCGCATGGTCGCTGACACTTCGCATAACCACTTCTTCATAGCGCATGGTCGCTAAATCTTCGCATCATCACTTCTTCATAGCTGATGGTCGCTGACACTTCGCATAACCACTTCTTCATAGCGGATGGTCGCTGACTCTTCGCAAAATCCCTTCTTCATAGCGCATGGTCGCTGCCTCTTCGCATAACCACTTCTTCATAGCGCATGGTCGCTGACTCTTCGCATAACCACTTCTTCCTAGCGCATGGTCACTGACACTTCGCATAACCACTTCTTCATAGCGCATGGTCGCTGACTCTTCGCATAACCACTTCATCATAGCGCATGGTCGCTGACTCTTCGCATAACCACTTCTTCCTAGCGCATGGTCGCTGACACTTCGCTTAATCCCTTCTTCATAGCGCATGGTCGCTGACACTTCGCATAACCAGTTCTTCATAGCGCATGGTCGCTGACACTTCGCATAATCACTTCTTCATAGCGCATGGTCCCTGACACTTCGAAAAATCACTTCTTCATAACGCATGGTCGCTGACACTTCGCATAATCACTTCATCATAGCGCATGGTCGCTGAAACTTCGCATATTCACTTCTTCATAGCGCATGGTCGCTGACTCTTCGCATAAGCACTTCTTCATAGCGCATGTTCTTTGACACTTGTCATATTCACTTCATCATAGCGCATGGTCGCTGACACATCGCATAATCACTTCTTCATAGCGCATGGTCGCTGACTCTTCGCATAACCACTTCTTCATAGCGCATGGTCGCTGACATTTCGCATAACCACTTCTTCATAGCGCATGGTCGCTGACATTTCGCATAATCACTTCTTTATAGCGCATGGTCGCTGACTCTTCGCATAATCACTTCTTCATAGCGCATGGTCGCTGACTCTTCGCATAATCACTTCTTCATAGCGCATGGTCGCTGACACTTCGCATATTCACTTCTCCATAGCGCATGGTCACTGACTCTTCGCATAATCACTTCTTCATGGCGCATGGTCACTGACTCTTCGCATAACCACTTCTTCATAGCGCATGGTCGCTGACTCTTTGCATAACCACTTCTTCATAGCGCATGGTCGCTGACTCTTCGCATAATAACTTCTTCATAGCACATGGTCGCTGACACTTCGCATAACCACTTCTTCATAGCGCATGGTCGCTGACTCTTCGCATAACCACTTCTTCATAGCGCATGGTCGCTGACTCTTCGCATAATCACTTCTTCATAGCGATTGGTCGCTGAAACTTCGCATAATCACTTCTTCATTGCGCATGGTCGCTGAATCTTCGCATAACCACTTCTTCATAGCGCATGGTCGCTGACACTTCGCATAATCACTTCTTCATAGCGCATGGTCGCTGACACTTCGCATAATCACTTCTTCATTGCGCATGGTCGCTGACACTTCGCATAACCACTTCTTCATAGCGCATGGTCGCTGACTCATCGCATAATCTCTTCTTCATAGCGCATGGTCGCTCACACTTCGCATAATCACTTCTTCATAGCGTATGGTCGCTGACACTTCACATAACCAGTTCCTCATAGCGCATGGTCGCTGACTCTTCGCATAATCACTTCTTCATAGCGCATGGTCGTTGACACTTCGCATATTCACTTCTTCATAGCGCATGGTCGCTGACTCTTCGCATAATCACTTCTTCATAGCGCAAGGTCGCTGACACTTCGCATAATCACTTCTTCATAGCGCATGGTCGCTCAAACTTCGCATAATCACTTCTTCATAGCGCATGGTCGCTGACACTTCGAATAACCACTTCTTCATAGCGCATGGTCGCTGACACTTCGCATAATCACTTCTTCATGGCGCATGGTCGCTGACACTTCGCATAATCACTTCTTCATAGCGCATGGTCGCTGACACTTCGCATAATCACTTCTTCATGGCGCATGGTCGCTGACACTTCGCATAACACCTTCTTCATGGCGCATGGTCGCTGACTCTTCGCATAATCTCTTCTTCATAGCGCATGGTCGCTGACTCTTCGCATATCCACTTCTTCATAGCGCATGGTCGCTGACTCTTCGCATAACCATTTCTTCATAGCGCATGGTCGCTGACACTTCGCATAATCACTTCTTCATAGCGCATGGTCGCTGACACTTCGCATAATCACTTCTTCATGGCGCATGTTCGCTGACATTTCGCATAAACTCTTCTTCATAGCGCATGGTCGCTGACACTTCGCATAATCACTTCTTCATGGCGCATGGTCGCTGACACTTCGCATAACCTTTTCCTCATAGCGCATGGTCGCTGACTCTTCGCATAATCTTTTCTTCATAGCGCATGGTCGCTGACTCTTCGTATAACCACTTCATCATAGCGCATGGTCGCCGACTCTTCGCATAACAACTTCTTCCTAGCGCATGGTCGCTGACACTTCGCATAATCTCTTCTTCATAGCGCATGGTCACTGACTCTTCGCATAATCTCTTCTTCATAGCGCATGATTGCTGACACTACGCATAATCACTTCTTCATAGCGCATGGTCGCTGACACTTCGCATAACCACTTCTTCATAGCGCATGGTCGCTGACACTTCGCATAATCACTTCTTCATGGCGCATGGTCGCTGACACCTCGCATAACCACTTCGTCATAGCGCATGGTCGCTGACTCTTCGCATAATCTCTTCTTCATAGCGCATGGTCGCTGACTCTTCGCATAACCACTTCTTCATAGCGCATGGTCGCTGACACTTGGCATAATCACTTCTTCATAGCGCATGGTCGCTGACACTCCGCATAATCATTTCTTCATAGCGCATGGTCGCTGACACTTCGCATAACCAGTTCTTCATAGCGCATGGTCGCTGAATCTTCGCATAATCGTTTCTTCATAGCGCATGGACGCTGAAACTTCGCATATTCACTTCTTCATAGCGCATGGTCGCCGACTCTTCGCATAATCACTTCTTCATGGCGCATGGTCGCTGACTCTTCGCATAACAACTTCTTCATAGCGCATGGTCGCTGACTCTTCGCATAACCACTTCTTCATAGCGCAAGGTCGCTGACACTTCGCATAATCACTTCTTCATAGCACATGGTCGCTGACACTTCGCATAACCACTTCTTCATAGCGCATGGTCGCTGACACTTCGCATAACCACTTCTTCATAGCGCATGGTCGCTGAATCTTCGCATAATCACTTCTTCATAGCGCATGGTCGCTGACTCTTCGCATAACCACTTCTTCATAGCGCATGGCCGCTGACACTTCGCATAATCACTTCTTCATAGCGAATGGTCGCTGACACTTCGCATAATCCCTTCTTCATGGCGCATCGTTGCTGACACTTCGCATAACCACTTCTTCATAGCGCATGGTCGCTGACTCTTCGCATAATCTCTTCTTCATAGCGCATGGTCGCTAACACTCCGCATAATCATTTCTTCATAGCGCATGGTCGCTGACACTTCGCATAATCAGTTCTACATAGCGCATGGTAGCTGAATCTTCGCATAATCACTTCTTCATAGCGCATGGACGCTGAAACTTCGCATATTCACTTCTTCATAGCGCATGGTCGCTGACTCTTCGCATAATCACTTCTTCATGGTGCATGGTCGCTGACTCTTCGCATAACAACTTCTTCATAGCGCATGGTCGCTGACTCTTCGCATAACCACTTCTTCATAGCGCAAGGTCGCTGACACTTCGCATAATCTCTTCTTCATAGCGCATGTTCGCTGACACTTCGCATAATCACTTCTTCATAGCGTATGGTCGCTGACACTTCACATAACCAGTTCTTCATAGCGCATGGTCGCTGACTCTTCGCATAATCACTTCTTCATAGCGCATGGTGGTTGACACTTCGCATATTCACTTCTTCATAGCGGATGGTCGCTGACTCTTCGCATAACAACTTCTTCATAGCGCATGGTCGCTGACACTTCGCATAATCACTTCTTCATAGCGCATGGTCGCTGACTCTTCGCATAATCTCTTCTTCATAGCGCATGGTCGCTGACACTCTGCATAATCACTTCTTCATAGCGCATGGTCGCTGACCCTTCGCATAACCACTTCTTCATAGCGCATGGTCGCTGACACTTCGCATAATCACTTCTTCATGGCGCATGGTCGCTGACACCTCGCATAACCACTTCTTCATAGCGCATAGTCGCTGACTCTTCGCATAATCTCTTCTTCATAGCGCATGGTCGCTGACTCTTCGCATAACCACTTCTTCATAGCGCATGGTCGCTGACACTTGGCATAATCACTTCTTCATAGCGCATGGTCGCTGACACTTCGCATAATCACTTCTTCATGGCGCATGGTTGCTGACACTTCGCATAACCACTTCTTCATAGCGCATGGTCGCTGACTCTTCGCATAATCTCTTCTTCATAGCGCATGGTCGCTGACACCCCGCATTATCATTTCTTCATAGCGCATGGTCGCTGACACTTCGCATAACCAGTTCTTCATAGCGCATGGTCGCTGAATCTTCGCATAATCACTTTTTCATAGCGCATGGTCGCTGACAATTCGCATAACCACTTCTTCATAGCGCATGGTCGCTGACACTTCGCATAACCACTTCTTCATGGCGCATGGTCGCTGACAATTCGCATAATCACTTCTTCATAGCGCATGGACGCTGAAACTTCGCATATTCACTTCTTCATAGCGCATGGTCGCTGACTCTTCGCATAATCACTTCTTCATGGCGCATGGTCGCTGACTCTTCGCATAACAACTTCTTCATAGCGCATGGTCGCTGACTCTTCGCATAACCACTTCTTCATAGCGGAAGGTCGCTGACACTTCGCATAATCACTTCTTCATAGCACATGGTCGCTGACACTTCGCATAACCACTTCTTCATAGCGCATGGACGCTGAAACTTCGCATATTCACTTCTTCATAGCGCATGGTCGCCGACTCTTCGCATAATCACTTCTTCATGGCGCATGGTCGCTGACTCTTCGCATAACAACTTCTTCATAGCGCATGGTCGCTGACTCTTCGCATAACCACTTCTTCATAGCGCAAGGTCGCTGACACTTCGCATAATCACTTCTTCATAGCACATGGTCGCTGACACTTCGCATAACCACTTCTTCATAGCGCATGGTCGCTGACACTTCGCATAACCACTTCTTCATAGCGCATGGTCGCTGAATCTTCGCATAATCACTTCTTCATAGCGCATGGTCGCTGACTCTTCGCATAACCACTTCTTCATAGCGCATGGCCGCTGACACTTCGCATAATCACTTCTTCATAGCGAATGGTCGCTGACACTTCGCATAATCCCTTCTTCATGGCGCATCGTTGCTGACACTTCGCATAACCACTTCTTCATAGCGCATGGTCGCTGACTCTTCGCATAATCTCTTCTTCATAGCGCATGGTCGCTAACACTCCGCATAATCATTTCTTCATAGCGCATGGTCGCTGACACTTCGCATAATCAGTTCTACATAGCGCATGGTAGCTGAATCTTCGCATAATCACTTCTTCATAGCGCATGGACGCTGAAACTTCGCATATTCACTTCTTCATAGCGCATGGTCGCTGACTCTTCGCATAATCACTTCTTCATGGTGCATGGTCGCTGACTCTTCGCATAACAACTTCTTCATAGCGCATGGTCGCTGACTCTTCGCATAACCACTTCTTCATAGCGCAAGGTCGCTGACACTTCGCATAATCTCTTCTTCATAGCGCATGTTCGCTGACACTTCGCATAATCACTTCTTCATAGCGTATGGTCGCTGACACTTCACATAACCAGTTCTTCATAGCGCATGGTCGCTGACTCTTCGCATAATCACTTCTTCATAGCGCATGGTGGTTGACACTTCGCATATTCACTTCTTCATAGCGGATGGTCGCTGACTCTTCGCATAACAACTTCTTCATAGCGCATGGTCGCTGACACTTCGCATAATCACTTCTTCATAGCGCATGGTCGCTGACTCTTCGCATAATCTCTTCTTCATAGCGCATGGTCGCTGACACTCTGCATAATCACTTCTTCATAGCGCATGGTCGCTGACCCTTCGCATAACCACTTCTTCATAGCGCATGGTCGCTGACACTTCGCATAATCACTTCTTCATGGCGCATGGTCGCTGACACCTCGCATAACCACTTCTTCATAGCGCATAGTCGCTGACTCTTCGCATAATCCCTTCTTCATAGCGCATGGTCGCTGACTCTTCGCATAACCACTTCTTCATAGCGCATGGTCGCTGACACTTCGCATAATCACTTCTTCATGGCGCATGGTCGCTGACACTACGCATAACCACTTCTTCATAGCGCATGGTCGCTGACTCTTCGCATAATCTCTTCTTCATAGCGCATGGTCTCTGACTCTTCGCATAACCACTTCTTCATGGCGCATGGTCGCTGACACTTCGCATAACCACTTCTTCATGGCGCATGGTCGCTGACACTTCGCATAATCTCTTCTTCATAGCGCATGGTCGCTGACACTTCGCATAATCACTTCTTCATGGCGCATGGTCGCTGACAATTCGCATAATCTCTTCCTCATAGCGCATGGTCGCTGACTCTTCGCATAATCTCTTCTTCATAGCGCATCGTCGCTGACTCTTCGCATAGCCACTTCTTCATAGCGCATGGTCGCTGACTCTTCGCATAACCACTTCTTCATAGCGCATGGTCGCTGACACTTCGCATAATCACTTCTTCATAGCTCATGGTCGCTGACTCTTCGCATAATCTCTTCTTCATAGCGCATGGTCGCTGAAACTCCGCATAATCACTTCTTCATAGCGCATGGTCGCTGACACTTCGCATAACCATTTCTTCATAGCACATGGTCGCTGAATCTTCGCATAATCCCTTCTTCATAGCGCATGGTCGCTGACACTTCGCATAAACACTTCTTCATAGCGCATGGTCGCTGACACTTCGCATAACCACTTCTTCATAGCGCATGGTCGCTAAATCTTCGCATCATCACTTCTTCATAGCTGATGGTCGCTGACACTTCGCATAACCACTTCTTCATAGCGGATGGTCGCTGACTCTTCGCAAAATCCCTTCTTCATAGCGCATGGTCGCTGCCTCTTCGCATAACCACTTCTTCATAGCGCATGGTCGCTGACTCTTCGCATAACCACTTCTTCCTAGCGCATGGTCACTGACACTTCGCATAACCACTTCTTCATAGCGCATGGTCGCTGACTCTTCGCATAACCACTTCATCATAGCGCATGGTCGCTGACTCTTCGCATAACCACTTCTTCCTAGCGCATGGTCGCTGACACTTCGCTTAATCCCTTCTTCATAGCGCATGGTCGCTGACACTTCGCATAACCAGTTCTTCATAGCGCATGGTCGCTGACACTTCGCATAATCACTTCTTCATAGCGCATGGTCCCTGACACTTCGAAAAATCACTTCTTCATAACGCATGGTCGCTGACACTTCGCATAATCACTTCATCATAGCGCATGGTCGCTGAAACTTCGCATATTCACTTCTTCATAGCGCATGGTCGCTGACTCTTCGCATAAGCACTTCTTCATAGCGCATGTTCTTTGACACTTGTCATATTCACTTCATCATAGCGCATGGTCGCTGACACATCGCATAATCACTTCTTCATAGCGCATGGTCGCTGACTCTTCGCATAACCACTTCTTCATAGCGCATGGTCGCTGACATTTCGCATAACCACTTCTTCATAGCGCATGGTCGCTGACATTTCGCATAATCACTTCTTTATAGCGCATGGTCGCTGACTCTTCGCATAATCACTTCTTCATAGCGCATGGTCGCTGACTCTTCGCATAATCACTTCTTCATAGCGCATGGTCGCTGACACTTCGCATATTCACTTCTCCATAGCGCATGGTCACTGACTCTTCGCATAATCACTTCTTCATGGCGCATGGTCACTGACTCTTCGCATAACCACTTCTTCATAGCGCATGGTCGCTGACTCTTTGCATAACCACTTCTTCATAGCGCATGGTCGCTGACTCTTCGCATAATAACTTCTTCATAGCACATGGTCGCTGACACTTCGCATAACCACTTCTTCATAGCGCATGGTCGCTGACTCTTCGCATAACCACTTCTTCATAGCGCATGGTCGCTGACTCTTCGCATAATCACTTCTTCATAGCGATTGGTCGCTGAAACTTCGCATAATCACTTGTTCATTGCGCATGGTCGCTGAATCTTCGCATAACCACTTCTTCATAGCGCATGGTCGCTGACACTTCGCATAATCACTTCTTCATAGCGCATGGTCGCTGACACTTCGCATAATCACTTCTTCATTGCGCATGGTCGCTGACACTTCGCATAACCACTTCTTCATAGCGCATGGTCGCTGACTCATCGCATAATCTCTTCTTCATAGCGCATGGTCGCTCACACTTCGCATAATCACTTCTTCATAGCGTATGGTCGCTGACACTTCACATAACCAGTTCCTCATAGCGCATGGTCGCTGACTCTTCGCATAATCACTTCTTCATAGCGCATGGTCGTTGACACTTCGCATATTCACTTCTTCATAGCGCATGGTCGCTGACTCTTCGCATAATCACTTCTTCATAGCGCAAGGTCGCTGACACTTCGCATAATCACTTCTTCATAGCGCATGGTCGCTCAAACTTCGCATAATCACTTCTTCATAGCGCATGGTCGCTGACACTTCGAATAACCACTTCTTCATAGCGCATGGTCGCTGACACTTCGCATAGTCACTTCTTCATGGCGCATGGTCGCTGACACTTCGCATAATCACTTCTTCATAGCGCATGGTCGCTGACACTTCGCATAATCACTTCTTCATGGCGCATGGTCGCTGACACTTCGCATAACACCTTCTTCATGGCGCATGGTCGCTGACTCTTCGCATAATCTCTTCTTCATAGCGCATGGTCGCTGACTCTTCGCATATCCACTTCTTCATAGCGCATGGTCGCTGACTCTTCGCATAACCATTTCTTCATAGCGCATGGTCGCTGACACTTCGCATAATCACTTCTTCATAGCGCATGGTCGCTGACACTTCGCATAATCACTTCTTCATGGCGCATGTTCGCTGACATTTCGCATAAACTCTTCTTCATAGCGCATGGTCGCTGACACTTCGCATAATCACTTCTTCATGGCGCATGGTCGCTGACGCTTCGCATAACCTTTTCCTCATAGCGCATGGTCGCTGACTCTTCGCATAATCTTTTCTTCATAGCGCATGGTCGCTGACTCTTCGTATAACCACTTCATCATAGCGCATGGTCGCCGACTCTTCGCATAACAACTTCTTCCTAGCGCATGGTCGCTGACACTTCGCATAATCTCTTCTTCATAGCGCATGGTCACTGACTCTTCGCATAATCTCTTCTTCATAGCGCATGATTGCTGACACTACGCATAATCACTTCTTCATAGCGCATGGTCGCTGACACTTCGCATAACCACTTCTTCATAGCGCATGGTCGCTGACACTTCGCATAATCACTTCTTCATGGCGCATGGTCGCTGACACCTCGCATAACCACTTCTTCATAGCGCATGGTCGCTGACTCTTCGCATAATCTCTTCTTCATAGCGCATGGTCGCTGACTCTTCGCATAACCACTTCTTCATAGCGCATGGTCGCTGACACTTGGCATAATCACTTCTTCATAGCGCATGGTCGCTGACACTCCGCATAATCATTTCTTCATAGCGCATGGTCGCTGACACTTCGCATAACCAGTTCTTCATAGCGCATGGTCGCTGAATCTTCGCATAATCACTTCTTCATAGCGCATGGACGCTGAAACTTCGCATATTCACTTCTTCATAGCGCATGGTCGCCGACTCTTCGCATAATCACTTCTTCATGGCGCATGGTCGCTGACTCTTCGCATAACAACTTCTTCATAGCGCATGGTCGCTGACTCTTCGCATAACCACTTCTTCATAGCGCAAGGTCGCTGACACTTCGCATAATCACTTCTTCATAGCACATGGTCGCTGACACTTCGCATAACCACTTCTTCATAGCGCATGGTCGCGGACACTTCGCATAACCACTTCTTCATAGCGCATGGTCGCTGAATCTTCGCATAATCACTTCTTCATAGCGCATGGTCGCTGACTCTTCGCATAACCACTTCTTCATAGCGCATGGCCGCTGACACTTCGCATAATCACTTCTTCATAGCGAATGGTCGCTGACACTTCGCATAATCCCTTCTTCATGGCGCATCGTTGCTGACACTTCGCATAACCACTTCTTCATAGCGCATGGTCGCTGACTCTTCGCATAATCTCTTCTTCATAGCGCATGGTCGCTAACACTCCGAATAATCATTTCTTCAGAGCGCATGGTCGCTGACACTTCGCATAATCAGTTCTACATAGCGCATGGTAGCTGAATCTTCGCATAATCACTTCTTCATAGCGCATGGACGCTGAAACTTCGCATATTCACTTCTTCATAGCGCATGGTCGCTGACTCTTCGCATAATCACTTCTTCATGGTGCATGGTCGCTGACTCTTCGCATAACAACTTCTTCATAGCGCATGGTCGCTGACTCTTCGCATAACCACTTCTTCATAGCGCAAGGTCGCTGACACTTCGCATAATCTCTTCTTCATAGCGCATGTTCGCTGACACTTCGCATAATCACTTCTTCATAGCGTATGGTCGCTGACACTTCACATAACCAGTTCTTCATAGCGCATGGTCGCTGACTCTTCGCATAATCACTTCTTCATAGCGCATGGTGGTTGACACTTCGCATATTCACTTCTTCATAGCGGATGGTCGCTGACTCTTCGCATAACAACTTCTTCATAGCGCATGGTCGCTGACACTTCGCATAATCACTTCTTCATAGCGCATGGTCGCTGACTCTTCGCATAATCTCTTCTTCATAGCGCATGGTCGCTGACACTCTGCATAATCACTTCTTCATAGCGCATGGTCGCTGACCCTTCGCATAACCACTTCTTCATAGCGCATGGTCGCTGACACTTCGCATAATCACTTCTTCATGGCGCATGGTCGCTGACACCTCGCATAACCACTTCTTCATAGCGCATAGTCGCTGACTCTTCGCATAATCTCTTCTTCATAGCGCATGGTCGCTGACTCTTCGCATAACCACTTCTTCATAGCGCATGGTCGCTGACACTTGGCATAATCACTTCTTCATAGCGCATGGTCGCTGACACTTCGCATAATCACTTCTTCATGGCGCATGGTTGCTGACACTTCGCATAACCACTTCTTCATAGCGCATGGTCGCTGACTCTTCGCATAATCTCTTCTTCATAGCGCATGGTCGCTGACACCCCGCATTATCATTTCTTCATAGCGCATGGTCGCTGACACTTCGCATAACCAGTTCTTCATAGCGCATGGTCGCTGAATCTTCGCATAATCACTTTTTCATAGCGCATGGTCGCTGACAATTCGCATAACCACTTCTTCATAGCGCATGGTCGCTGACACTTCGCATAACCACTTCTTCATGGCGCATGGTCGCTGACACTTCGCATAATCACTTCTTCATAGCGCATGGACGCTGAAACTTCGCATATTCACTTCTTCATAGCGCATGGTCGCTGACTCTGCGCATAATCACTTCTTCATGGCGCATGGTCGCTGACTCTTCGCATAACAACTTCTTCATAGCGCATGGTCGCTGACTCTTCGCATAACCACTTCTTCATAGCGGAAGGTCGCTGACACTTCGCATAATCACTTCTTCATAGCACATGGTCGCTGACACTTCGCATAACCACTTCTTCATAGCGCATGGACGCTGAAACTTCGCATATTCACTTCTTCATAGCGCATGGTCGCCGACTCTTCGCATAATCACTTCTTCATGGCGCATGGTCGCTGACTCTTCGCATAACAACTTCTTCATAGCGCATGGTCGCTGACTCTTCGCATAACCACTTCTTCATAGCGCAAGGTCGCTGACACTTCGCATAATCACTTCTTCATAGCACATGGTCGCTGACACTTCGCATAACCACTTCTTCATAGCGCATGGTCGCTGACACTTCGCATAACCACTTCTTCATAGCGCATGGTCGCTGAATCTTCGCATAATCACTTCTTCATAGCGCATGGTCGCTGACTCTTCGCATAACCACTTCTTCATAGCGCATGGCCGCTGACACTTCGCATAATCACTTCTTCATAGCGAATGGTCGCTGACACTTCGCATAATCCCTTCTTCATGGCGCATCGTTGCTGACACTTCGCATAACCACTTCTTCATAGCGCATGGTCGCTGACTCTTCGCATAATCTCTTCTTCATAGCGCATGGTCGCTAACACTCCGCATAATCATTTCTTCATAGCGCATGGTCGCTGACACTTCGCATAATCAGTTCTACATAGCGCATGGTAGCTGAATCTTCGCATAATCACTTCTTCATAGCGCATGGACGCTGAAACTTCGCATATTCACTTCTTCATAGCGCATGGTCGCTGACTCTTCGCATAATCACTTCTTCATGGTGCATGGTCGCTGACTCTTCGCATAACAACTTCTTCATAGCGCATGGTCGCTGACTCTTCGCATAACCACTTCTTCATAGCGCAAGGTCGCTGACACTTCGCATAATCTCTTCTTCATAGCGCATGTTCGCTGACACTTCGCATAATCACTTCTTCATAGCGTATGGTCGCTGACACTTCACATAACCAGTTCTTCATAGCGCATGGTCGCTGACTCTTCGCATAATCACTTCTTCATAGCGCATGGTGGTTGACACTTCGCATATTCACTTCTTCATAGCGGATGGTCGCTGACTCTTCGCATAACAACTTCTTCATAGCGCATGGTCGCTGACACTTCGCATAATCACTTCTTCATAGCGCATGGTCGCTGACTCTTCGCATAATCTCTTCTTCATAGCGCATGGTCGCTGACACTCTGCATAATCACTTCTTCATAGCGCATGGTCGCTGACCCTTCGCATAACCACTTCTTCATAGCGCATGGTCGCTGACACTTCGCATAATCACTTCTTCATGGCGCATGGTCGCTGACACCTCGCATAACCACTTCTTCATAGCGCATAGTCGCTGACTCTTCGCATAATCTCTTCTTCATAGCGCATGGTCGCTGACTCTTCGCATAACCACTTCTTCATAGCGCATGGTCGCTGACACTTGGCATAATCACTTCTTCATAGCGCATTGTCGCTGACACTTCGCATAATCACTTCTTCATGGCGCATGGTTGCTGACACTTCGCATAACCACTTCTTCATAGCGCATGGTCGCTGACTCTTCGCATAATCTCTTCTTCATAGCGCATGGTCGCTGACACCCCGCATTATCATTTCTTCATAGCGCATGGTCGCTGACACTTCGCATAACCAGTTCTTCATAGCGCATGGTCGCTGAATCTTCGCATAATCACTTTTTCATAGCGCATGGTCGCTGACAATTCGCATAACCACTTCTTCATAGCGCATGGTCGCTGACACTTCGCATAACCACTTCTTCATAGCGCATGGTCGCTGACACTTCGCATAATCACTTCTTCATAGCGCATGGACGCTGAAACTTCGCATATTCACTTCTTCATAGCGCATGGTCGCTGACTCTTCGCATAATCACTTCTTCATGGCGCATGGTCGCTGACTCTTCGCATAACAACTTCTTCATAGCGCATGGTCGCTGACTCTTCGCATAACCACTTCTTCATAGCGGAAGGTCGCTGACACTTCGCATAATCACTTCTTCATAGCACATGGTCGCTGACACTTCGCATAACCACTTCTTCATAGCGCATGGTCGCTGACTCTTCGCATAACCACTTCTTCATAGCGCATGGTCGCTGACTCTTCGCATAATCACTTCTTCATATCGCATGGTCGCTGACTCTTCGCATAACCACTTCTTCATAGCGCATGGCCGCTGACACTTCGCATAATCACTTCTTCATAGCGAATGGTCGCTGACAATTCGCATAATCACTTCTTCATGGCGCATGGTCGCTGACACTTCGCATAACCACTTCTTCATAGCGCATGGTCGCTGACACCGCATAATCACTTCTTCATGGCGCATGGTCGCTGACACGTCGCATAATCTCTTCTTCATAGCGCATGGTCGCTGACACTTCGCATAATCACTTCTTCATGGCGCATGGTCGCTGACACTTCGCATAACCACTTCTTCATGGCGCATGGTCGCTGACACTTCGCATAATCTCTTCTTCATAGCGCATGGTCGCTGACACTTCGCATAATCACTTCTTCCTGGCGCATGGTCGCTGACAATTCGCATAATCACTTCCTCATAGCGCATGGTCGCTGACTCTTCGCATAATCTCTTCTTCATAGCGCATGGTCACTGACTCTTCGCATAACCACTTCTTCATAGCGCATGGTCGCTGATTCTTCGCATAACCACTTCTTCATAGCGCATGGTCGCTGACACTTCGCATAATCACTTCTTCATAGCGCATGGTCGCTGACTCTTCGCATAACCTCTTCTTCATAGCGCATGGTCGCTGAAACTCCGTATAATCACTTCTTCATAGCACATGGTCGCTGACACTTCGCATAACCATTTCTTCATAGCACATGGTCGCTGAATCTTCGCATAATCCCTTCTTCATAGCGCATGGTCGCTGACACTTCGCATAACCATTTCTTCATAGCGCATGGTCGCTGACACTTCGCATAACCACTTCTTCATAGCGCATGGTCGCTGAATCTTCGCATCATCACTTCTTCATAGCAGATGGTCGCAGACACTTCGCATAACCACTTCTTCATAGCGGATGGTCGCTGACTCTTCGCATAATCTCTTCTTCATAGCGCATGTTCGCTGACTCTTCGCATAACCACTTCTTCATAGCGCATGGTCGCTGACTCTTCGCATAACCACTTCTTCACAGCGCATGGTCGCTGATACTTCGCATAATCACTTCCTCATAGCGCATGGTCGCTGACACTTCGCATAATCACTTCTTCATGGCGCATGGTTGCTGACACTTCGCATAACCACTTCGTCGTAGCGCATGGTCGCTGAATCTTCGCATAATCCCTTCTTCATAGCGCATGGTCGCTGACACTTCGCATAACCAGTTGTTCATAGCGCATGGTCGCTGACACTTCGCATAATCACTTCTTCATAGCGCATGGTCGCTGACTCTTCGCATATTCACTTCTTCATAGCGCATGGTCGATGACTCTTCGCATAATCTCTTCTTCATAGCGCAAGGTCGCTGACACTTCGCATAATCACTACTTCATAGCGCATGGTCGCTCAAACTTCGCATAATCACTTCTTCATAGCGCATGGTCGCTGACTCTTCGCATAACCACTTCTTCATAGCGCAAGGACGCTGACACTTCCTATAATCTCTTCTTCATAGCGCATGGTCGCTGACACTTCGCATAATCACTTCTTCATAGCGTATGGTCGCTGACACTTCACATAACCAGTTCTTCATAGCGCATGGTCGCTGACTCTTCGCATAATCACTTCTTCATAGCGCATGGTGGTTGACACTTCGCATATTCACTTCTTCATAGCGCATGGTCGCTGACTCTTCGCATAACAACTTCATCATAGCGCATGGTCGCTGACACTTCGCATAATCACTTCTTCATAGCGCATGGTCGCTGACTCTTCGTATAATCTCTTCTTCATAGCGCATGGTCGCTGACACTCCGCATAATCACTTCTTCATAGCGCATGGTCGCTGACACTTCGCATAACCACTTCTTCATAGCGCATGGTCGCTGACACTTCGCATAATCACTTCTTCATGGCGCATGGTCGCTGACACCTCGCATAACCACTTCTTCATAGCGCATAGTCGCTGACTCTTCGCATAATCTCTTCTTCATAGCGCATGGTCGCTGACTCTTCGCATAACCACTTCTTCATAGCGCATGGTCGCTGACACTTGGCATAATCACTTCTTCATAGCGCATGGTCGCTGACACTTCGCATAATCACTTCTTCATGGCGCATGGTTGCTGACACTTCGCATAACCACTTCTTCATAGCGCATGGTCGCTGACTCTTCGCATAATCTCTTCTTCATAGCGCATGGTCGCTGACACCCCGCATAATCATTTCTTCATAGCGCATGGTCGCTGACACTTCGCATAACCAGTTCTTCATAGCGCATGGTCGCTGAATCTTCGCATAATCACTTCTTCATAGCGCATGGTCGCTGACAATTCGCATAACCACTTCTTCATAGCGCATGGTCGCTGACACTTCGCATAACCACTTCTTCATAGCGCATGGTCGCTGACTCTTCGCATAACCACTTCTTCATAGCGCATGGTCGCTGACTCTTCGCATAACCACTTCTTCATAGCGCATGGTCGCTGACTCTTCGCATAATCACTTCTTCATATCGCATGGTCGCTGACTCTTCGCATAACCACTTCTTCATAGCGCATGGCCGCTGACACTTCGCATAATCACTTCTTCATAGCGAATGGTCGCTGACAATTCGCATAATCACTTCTTCATGGCGCATGGTCGCTGACACTTCGCATAACCACTTCTTCATAGCGCATGGTCGCTGACACCGCATAATCACTTCTTCATGGCGCATGGTCGCTGACACTTCGCATAATCTCTTCTTCATAGCGCATGGTCGCTGACACTTCGCATAATCACTTCTTCATGGCGCATGGTCGCTGACACTTCGCATAACCACTTCTTCATGGCGCATGGTCGCTGACACTTCGCATAATCTCTTCTTCATAGCGCATGGTCGCTGACACTCCGCATAATCACTTCTTCATAGCGCATGGTCGCTGACACTTCGCATAACCACTTCTTCATAGCGCATGGTCGCTGACACTTCGTATAATCACTTCTTCATGGCGCATGGTCGCTCACACCTCGCATAACCACTTCTTCATAGCGCATAGTCGCTGACTCTTCGCATAATCTCTTCTTCATAGCGCATGGTCGCTGACACTTCGCATAATCACTTCTTCATAGCGCATGGTCGCTGACTCTTCGCATAATCTCTTCTTCATAGCGCATGGTCGCTGAAACTCCGCATAATCACTTCTTCATAGCACATGGTCGCTGACACTTCGCATAACCATTTCTTCATAGCACATGGTCGCTGAATCTTCGCATAATCCCTTCTTCATAGCGCATGGTCGCTGACACTTCGCATAACCATTTCTTCATAGCGCATGGTCGCTGACACTTCGCATAACCACTTCTTCATAGCGCATGGTCGCTGAATCTTCGCATCATCACTTCTTCATAGCAGATGGTCGCTGACACTTCGCATAACCACTTCTTCATAGCGGATGGTCGCTGACTCTTCGCATAATCTCTTCTTCATAGCGCATGTTCGCTGACTCTTCGCATAACCACTTCTTCATAGCGCATGGTCGCTGACTCTTCGCATAACCACTTCTTCCCAGCGCATGGTCGCTGAAACTTCGCATAATCACTTCTTCATAGCGCATGGTCGCTGACACTTCGCATAATCACTTCTTCATGGCGCATGGTTGCTGACACTTCGCATAACCACTTCGTCGTAGCGCATGGTCGCTGAATCTTCGCATAATCCCTTCTTCATAGCGCATGGTCGCTGACACTTCGCATAACCAGTTGTTCATAGCGCATGGTCGCTGACACTTCGCATAATCACTTCTTCATAGCGCATGGTCGCTGACTATTCGCATATTCAATTCTTCATAGCGCATGGTCGCTGACTCTTCGCATAATCTCTTCTTCATAGCGCAAGGTCGCTGACACTTCGCATAATCACTACTTCATAGCGCATGGTCGCTCAAACTTCAGATAATCACTTCTTCATAGCGCATGGTAGCTGACACTTCGCAAAATCACTTCTTCATAGCGCATGGTCGCTGACACTTCGCATAATCACTTCTTCATAGCGCATGGTCGCTGAAACTTCGCATATTAACTTCTTCATAGCGCATGGTCGCTGACTCTTCGCATAAGCACTTCTTCATAGCGCATGTTCTTTGACACTTGTCATATTCACTTCATCATAGCGCATGGTGGCTGACACTTCCCATATTCACTTCATCATCGCGCATGGTCGCTGACACTTCGCATAATCACTTCTTCATAGCGCATGGTCGCTGACACTTCTCATATTCACTTCCTCATAGGGCATCGTCGCTGACACTTCGCATAATCACTTCTTGATAGCGCATGGTCGCTGACATTTCGCATAAACACTTCTTTATAGCGCATGGTCGCTGACTCTTCGCATAATCACTTCTTCATCGCGCATGGTCGCTGACTCTTCGCATAATCACTTCTTCATAGCGCATGGTCGCTGACACTTCGCATATTCACTTCTCCATAGCGCATGGTCACTGACTCTTCGCATAATCACTTCTTCATGGCGCATGGTCGCTGACTCTTTGCATAACCACTTCTTCACAGCGCATGGTCGCTGACTCTTTGCATAACCACTTCTTCATAGCGCATGGTCGCTGACTATTCGCATAATCACTTCTTCATAGCACATGGTCGCTGACACATCGCATAACCACTTCTTCATAGCGCATGGTCGCTGACACTTGGCATAATCACTTCTTCGTAGCGCATGGTCGCTGACACTCCGCATAATCATTTCTTCATAACGCATGGTCGCTGACACTTCGCATAACCAGTTCTTCATAGCGCATGGTCGCTGAATCTTCGCATAATCACTTCTTCATAGCGCATGGACGCTGAAACTTCGCATATTCACTTCTTCATAGCGCATGGTCGCTGACTCTTCGCATAATCACTTCTTCATGGCGCATGGTCGCTGACTCTTCGCATTACAACTTCTTCATAGCGCATGGTCGCTGACTCTTCGCATAACCACTTCTTCATAGCGCAAGGTCGCTGACACTTCGCATAATCACTTCTTCATAGCACATGGTCGCTGACACTTCGCATAACCACTTCTTCATAGCGCATGGTCGCTGACTCTTCGCATAACCACTTCTTCATAGCGCATGGTCGCTGAATCTTCGCATAATCACTTCTTCATAGCGCATGGTCGCTGACTCTTCGCATAACCACTTCTTCATAGCGCATGGCCGCTGACACTTCGCATAATCACTTCTTCATAGCGAATGGTCGCTGACACTTCGCATAATCCCTTCTTCATGGCGCATCGTTGCTGACACTTCGCATAACCACTTCTTCATAGCGCATGTTCGCTGACTCTTCGCATAATCTCTTCTTCATAGCGCATGGTCGCTGACACTCCGCATAATCATTTCTTCATAGCGCATGGTCGCTGACACTTCGCATAATCAGTTCTTCATAGCGCATGGTAGCTGAATCTTCGCATAATCACTTCTTCATAGCGCATGGACGCTGAAACTTCGCATATTCACTTCTTCATAGCGCATGGTCGCTGACTCTTCGCATAATCACTTCTTCATGGTGCATGGTCGCTGACTCTTCGCATAACAACTTCTTCATAGCGCATGGTCGCTGACTCTTCGCATAACCACTTCTTCATAGCACAAGGTCGCTGACACTTCGCATAATCTCTTCTTCATAGCGCATGGTCGCTGACACTTCGCATAATCACTTCTTCATAGCGTATGGTCGCTGACACTTCACATAACCAGTTCTTCATAGCGCATGGTCGCTGACTCTTCGCATAATCACTTCTTCATAGCGCATGGTGGTTGACACTTCGCATATTCACTTCTTCATAGCGCATGGTCGCTGACTCTTCGCATAACAACTTCTTCATAGCGCATGGTCGCTGACACTTCGCATAATCACTTCTTCATAGCGCATGGTCGCTGACTCTTCGCATAATCTCTTCTTCATAGCGCATGGTCGCTGACACTCCGCATAATCACTTCTTCATAGCGCATGGTCGCTGACACTTCGCATAACCACTTCTTCATAGCGCATGGTCGCTGACACTTCGCATAATCACTTCTTCATGGCGCATGGTCGCTGACACCTCGCATAAACACTTCTTCATAGCGCATAGTCGCTGACTCTTCGCATAATCTCTTCTTCATAGCGCATGGTCGCTGACTCTTCGCATAACCACTTCTTCATAGCGCATGGTCGCTGACACTTGGCATAATCACTTCTTCATAGCGCATGGTCGCTGACACTAGCATAATCACTTCTTCATAGCGCATGGTCGCTGACTCTTCGCATAGTCTCTTCATCATAGCGCATGGTCGCTGACACCCCGCATAATCATTTCTTCATAGCGCATGGTCGCTGACACTTCGCATAACCAGTTCTTCATAGCGCATGGTCGCTGAATCTTCGCATAATCACTTCTTCATAGCGCATGGTCGCTGACAATTCGCATAACCACTTCTTCATAGCGCATGGTCGCTGACACTTCGCATAACCACTTCTTCATAGCGCATGGTCGCTGACACTTCGCATAATCACTTCTTCATAGCGCATGGACGCTGAAACTTCGCATATTCACTTCTTCATAGCGCATGGTCGCTGACTCTTCGCATAATCACTTCTTCATGGCGCATGGTCGCTGACTCTTCGCATAACAACTTCTTCATAGCGCATGGTCGCTGTCTCTTCGCATAACCACTTCTTCATAGCGCAAGGTCGCTGACACTTCGCATAATCACTTCTTCATAGCACATGGTCGCTGACTCTTCGCATAACCACTTCTTCATAGCGCAAGGACGCTGACACTTCCTATAATCTCTTCTTCATAGCGCATGGTCGCTGACACTTCGCATAATCACTTCTTCATAGCGTATGGTCGCTGACACTTCACATAACCAGTTCTTCATAGCGCATGGTCGCTGACTCTTCGCATAATCACTTCTTCATAGCGCATGGTGGTTGACACTTCGCATATTCACTTCTTCATAGCGCATGGTCGCTGACTCTTCGCATAACAACTTCATCATAGCGCATGGTCGCTGACACTTCGCATAATCACTTCTTCATAGCGCATGGTCGCTGACTCTTCGTATAATCTCTTCTTCATAGCGCATGGTCGCTGACACTCCGCATAATCACTTCTTCATAGCGCATGGTCGCTGACACTTCGCATAACCACTTCTTCATAGCGCATGGTCGCTGACACTTCGCATAATCACTTCTTCATGGCGCATGGTCGCTGACACCTCGCATAACCACTTCTTCATAGCGCATAGTCGCTGACTCTTCGCATAATCTCTTCTTCATAGCGCATGGTCGCTGACTCTTCGCATAACCACTTCTTCATAGCGCATGGTCGCTGACACTTGGCATAATCACTTCTTCATAGCGCATGGTCGCTGACACTTCGCATAATCACTTCTTCATGGCGCATGGTTGCTGACACTTCGCATAACCACTTCTTCATAGCGCATGGTCGCTGACTCTTCGCATAATCTCTTCTTCATAGCGCATGGTCGCTGACACCCCGCATAATCATTTCTTCATAGCGCATGGTCGCTGACACTTCGCATAACCAGTTCTTCATAGCGCATGGTCGCTGAATCTTCGCATAATCACTTCTTCATAGCGCATGGTCGCTGACAATTCGCATAACCACTTCTTCATAGCGCATGGTCGCTGACACTTCGCATAACCACTTCTTCATAGCGCATGGTCGCTGACTCTTCGCATAACCACTTCTTCATAGCGCATGGTCGCTGACTCTTCGCATAACCACTTCTTCATAGCGCATGGTCGCTGACTCTTCGCATAATCACTTCTTCATATCGCATGGTCGCTGACTCTTCGCATAACCACTTCTTCATAGCGCATGGCCGCTGACACTTCGCATAATCACTTCTTCATAGCGAATGGTCGCTGACAATTCGCATAATCACTTCTTCATGGCGCATGGTCGCTGACACTTCGCATAACCACTTCTTCATAGCGCATGGTCGCTGACACCGCATAATCACTTCTTCATGGCGCATGGTCGCTGACACTTCGCATAATCTCTTCTTCATAGCGCATGGTCGCTGACACTTCGCATAATCACTTCTTCATGGCGCATGGTCGCTGACACTTCGCATAACCACTTCTTCATGGCGCATGGTCGCTGACACTTCGCATAATCTCTTCTTCATAGCGCATGGTCGCTGACACTCCGCATAATCACTTCTTCATAGCGCATGGTCGCTGACACTTCGCATAACCACTTCTTCATAGCGCATGGTCGCTGACACTTCGTATAATCACTTCTTCATGGCGCATGGTCGCTCACACCTCGCATAACCACTTCTTCATAGCGCATAGTCGCTGACTCTTCGCATAATCTCTTCTTCATAGCGCATGGTCGCTGACACTTCGCATAATCACTTCTTCATAGCGCATGGTCGCTGACTCTTCGCATAATCTCTTCTTCATAGCGCATGGTCGCTGAAACTCCGCATAATCACTTCTTCATAGCACATGGTCGCTGACACTTCGCATAACCATTTCTTCATAGCACATGGTCGCTGAATCTTCGCATAATCCCTTCTTCATAGCGCATGGTCGCTGACACTTCGCATAACCATTTCTTCATAGCGCATGGTCGCTGACACTTCGCATAACCACTTCTTCATAGCGCATGGTCGCTGAATCTTCGCATCATCACTTCTTCATAGCAGATGGTCGCTGACACTTCGCATAACCACTTCTTCATAGCGGATGGTCGCTGACTCTTCGCATAATCTCTTCTTCATAGCGCATGTTCGCTGACTCTTCGCATAACCACTTCTTCATAGCGCATGGTCGCTGACTCTTCGCATAACCACTTCTTCCCAGCGCATGGTCGCTGAAACTTCGCATAATCACTTCTTCATAGCGCATGGTCGCTGACACTTCGCATAATCACTTCTTCATGGCGCATGGTTGCTGACACTTCGCATAACCACTTCGTCGTAGCGCATGGTCGCTGAATCTTCGCATAATCCCTTCTTCATAGCGCATGGTCGCTGACACTTCGCATAACCAGTTGTTCATAGCGCATGGTCGCTGACACTTCGCATAATCACTTCTTCATAGCGCATGGTCGCTGACTATTCGCATATTCAATTCTTCATAGCGCATGGTCGCTGACTCTTCGCATAATCTCTTCTTCATAGCGCAAGGTCGCTGACACTTCGCATAATCACTACTTCATAGCGCATGGTCGCTCAAACTTCAGATAATCACTTCTTCATAGCGCATGGTAGCTGACACTTCGCAAAATCACTTCTTCATAGCGCATGGTCGCTGACACTTCGCATAATCACTTCTTCATAGCGCATGGTCGCTGAAACTTCGCATATTAACTTCTTCATAGCGCATGGTCGCTGACTCTTCGCATAAGCACTTCTTCATAGCGCATGTTCTTTGACACTTGTCATATTCACTTCATCATAGCGCATGGTGGCTGACACTTCCCATATTCACTTCATCATCGCGCATGGTCGCTGACACTTCGCATAATCACTTCTTCATAGCGCATGGTCGCTGACACTTCTCATATTCACTTCCTCATAGGGCATCGTCGCTGACACTTCGCATAATCACTTCTTGATAGCGCATGGTCGCTGACATTTCGCATAAACACTTCTTTATAGCGCATGGTCGCTGACTCTTCGCATAATCACTTCTTCATCGCGCATGGTCGCTGACTCTTCGCATAATCACTTCTTCATAGCGCATGGTCGCTGACACTTCGCATATTCACTTCTCCATAGCGCATGGTCACTGACTCTTCGCATAATCACTTCTTCATGGCGCATGGTCGCTGACTCTTTGCATAACCACTTCTTCACAGCGCATGGTCGCTGACTCTTTGCATAACCACTTCTTCATAGCGCATGGTCGCTGACTATTCGCATAATCACTTCTTCATAGCACATGGTCGCTGACACATCGCATAACCACTTCTTCATAGCGCATGGTCGCTGACACTTGGCATAATCACTTCTTCGTAGCGCATGGTCGCTGACACTCCGCATAATCATTTCTTCATAACGCATGGTCGCTGACACTTCGCATAACCAGTTCTTCATAGCGCATGGTCGCTGAATCTTCGCATAATCACTTCTTCATAGCGCATGGACGCTGAAACTTCGCATATTCACTTCTTCATAGCGCATGGTCGCTGACTCTTCGCATAATCACTTCTTCATGGCGCATGGTCGCTGACTCTTCGCATTACAACTTCTTCATAGCGCATGGTCGCTGACTCTTCGCATAACCACTTCTTCATAGCGCAAGGTCGCTGACACTTCGCATAATCACTTCTTCATAGCACATGGTCGCTGACACTTCGCATAACCACTTCTTCATAGCGCATGGTCGCTGACTCTTCGCATAACCACTTCTTCATAGCGCATGGTCGCTGAATCTTCGCATAATCACTTCTTCATAGCGCATGGTCGCTGACTCTTCGCATAACCACTTCTTCATAGCGCATGGCCGCTGACACTTCGCATAATCACTTCTTCATAGCGAATGGTCGCTGACACTTCGCATAATCCCTTCTTCATGGCGCATCGTTGCTGACACTTCGCATAACCACTTCTTCATAGCGCATGTTCGCTGACTCTTCGCATAATCTCTTCTTCATAGCGCATGGTCGCTGACACTCCGCATAATCATTTCTTCATAGCGCATGGTCGCTGACACTTCGCATAATCAGTTCTTCATAGCGCATGGTAGCTGAATCTTCGCATAATCACTTCTTCATAGCGCATGGACGCTGAAACTTCGCATATTCACTTCTTCATAGCGCATGGTCGCTGACTCTTCGCATAATCACTTCTTCATGGTGCATGGTCGCTGACTCTTCGCATAACAACTTCTTCATAGCGCATGGTCGCTGACTCTTCGCATAACCTCTTCTTCATAGCACAAGGTCGCTGACACTTCGCATAATCTCTTCTTCATAGCGCATGGTCGCTGACACTTCGCATAATCACTTCTTCATAGCGTATGGTCGCTGACACTTCACATAACCAGTTCTTCATAGCGCATGGTCGCTGACTCTTCGCATAATCACTTCTTCATAGCGCATGGTGGTTGACACTTCGCATATTCACTTCTTCATAGCGCATGGTCGCTGACTCTTCGCATAACAACTTCTTCATAGCGCATGGTCGCTGACACTTCGCATAATCACTTCTTCATAGCGCATGGTCGCTGACTCTTCGCATAATCTCTTCTTCATAGCGCATGGTCGCTGACACTCCGCATAATCACTTCTTCATAGCGCATGGTCGCTGACACTTCGCATAACCACTTCTTCATAGCGCATGGTCGCTGACACTTCGCATAATCACTTCTTCATGGCGCATGGTCGCTGACACCTCGCATAAACACTTCTTCATAGCGCATAGTCGCTGACTCTTCGCATAATCTCTTCTTCATAGCGCATGGTCGCTGACTCTTCGCATAACCACTTCTTCATAGCGCATGGTCGCTGACACTTGGCATAATCACTTCTTCATAGCGCATGGTCGCTGACACTAGCATAATCACTTCTTCATAGCGCATGGTCGCTGACTCTTCGCATAGTCTCTTCATCATAGCGCATGGTCGCTGACACCCCGCATAATCATTTCTTCATAGCGCATGGTCGCTGACACTTCGCATAACCAGTTCTTCATAGCGCATGGTCGCTGAATCTTCGCATAATCACTTCTTCATAGCGCATGGTCGCTGACAATTCGCATAACCACTTCTTCATAGCGCATGGTCGCTGACACTTCGCATAACCACTTCTTCATAGCGCATGGTCGCTGACACTTCGCATAATCACTTCTTCATAGCGCATGGACGCTGAAACTTCGCATATTCACTTCTTCATAGCGCATGGTCGCTGACTCTTCGCATAATCACTTCTTCATGGCGCATGGTCGCTGACTCTTCGCATAACAACTTCTTCATAGCGCATGGTCGCTGTCTCTTCGCATAACCACTTCTTCATAGCGCAAGGTCGCTGACACTTCGCATAATCACTTCTTCATAGCACATGGTCGCTGACTCTTCGCATAACCACTTCTTCATAGCGCATGGTCGCTGACTCTTCGCATAATCACTTCTTCATATCGCATGGTCGCTGACTCTTCGCATAACCACTTCTTCATAGCGCATGGCCGCTGACACTTCGCATAATCACTTCTTCATAGCGAATGGTCGCTGACAATTCGCATAATGACTTCTTCATGGCGCATGGTCGCTGACACTTCGCATAACCACTTCTTCATTGCGCATGGTCGCTGACACCGCATAATCACTTCTTCATGGCGCATGGTCGCTGACACTTCGCATAATCTCTTCTTCATAGCGCATGGTCGCTGACACTTCTCATAATCACTTCTTCATGGCGCATGGTCGCTGACACTTCGCATAACCACTTCTTCATGGCGCATGGTCGCTGACAATTCGCATAATCACTTCCTCATAGCGCATGGTCGCTGACTCTTCGCATAATCTCTTCTTCATAGCGCATGGTCACTGACTCTTCGCATAACCACTTCTTCATAGCGCATGGTCGCTGATTCTTCGCATAACCTCTTCTTCATAGCGCATGGTCGCTGACACTTCGCATAATCACTTCTTCATAGCGCATGGTCGCTGACTCTTCGCATAATCTCTTCTTCATAGCGCATGGTCGCTGAAACTCCGCATAATCACTTCTTCATAGCACATGGTCGCTGACACTTCGCATAACCATTTCTTCATAGCACATGGTCGCTGAATCTTCGCATAATCCCTTCTTCATAGCGCATGGTCGCTGACACTTCGCATAACCATTTCTTCATAGCGCATGGTCGCTGACACTTCGCATAACCACTTCTTCATAGCGCATGGTCGCTGAATCTTCGCATCATCACTTCTTCATAGCAGATGGTCGCTGACACTTCGCATAACCACTTCTTCATAGCGGATGGTCGCTGACTCTTCGCATAATCTCTTCTTCATAGCGCATGTTCGCTGACTCTTCGCATAACCACTTCTTCATAGCGCATGGTCGCTGACTCTTCGCATAACCACTTCTTCCCAGCGCATGGTCGCTGACACATCGCATAATCACTTCTTCATAGCGCATGGTCGCTGACACTTCGCATAATCACTTCTTCATGGCGCATGGTTGCTGACACTTCGCATAACCACTTCGTCGTAGCGCATGGTCGCTGAATCTTCGCATAATCCCTTCTTCATAGCGCATGGTCGCTGACACTTCGCATAACCAGTTGTTCATAGCGCATAGTCGCTGACACTTCGCATAATCACTTCTTCATAGCGCATGGTCGCTGACTCTTCGCATAATCTCTTCTTCATAGCGCATGGTCGGTGAAACTCCGCATAATCACTTCTTCATAGCACATGGTCGCTGACCGTTCGCATAACCATTTCTTCATAGCACATGGTCGCTGAATCATCGCATAATCCCTTCTTCATAGCGCATGGTCGCTGACACTTCGCATAACCATATCTTCATAGCGCATGGTCGCTGACACTTCGCATAACCACTTCTTCATAGCGCATGGTCGCTGAATCTTCGCATCATCACTTCTTCATAGCAGATGGTCGCTGACACTTCGCATAACCACTTCTTCATAGCGGATGGTCGCTGACTCTTCGCATAATCTCTTCTTCATAGCGCATGTTCGCTGACTCTTCGCATAACCACTTCTTCATAGCGCATGGTCGCTGACTCTTCGCACAACCACTTCTTCCCAGCGCATGGTCGCTGACACTTCGCATAATCACTTCTTCATAGCGCATGGTCGCTGACACTTCGCATAATCACTTCTTCATGGCGCATGGTTGCTGACACTTCGCATAACCACTTCGTCGTAGCGCATGGTCGCTGAATCTTCGCATAATCCCTTCTTCATAGCGCATGGTCGCTGACACTTCGCATAACCAGTTCTTCATAGCGCATGGTCACTGACACTTCGCATAAGCACTTCTTCATAGCGCATGGTCGCTGAATCTTCGCATATTCACTTCTTCATAGCGCATGGTCGCTGACTCTTCGCATAATCTCTTCTTCATAGCGCAAGGTCGCTGACACTTCGCATAATCACTACTTCATAGCGCATGGTCGCTCAAACTTCGCATAATCACTTCTTCATAGCGCATGGTAGCTGACACTTCGCAAAATCACTTCTTCATAGCGCATGGTCGCTGACACTTCGCATAATCACTTCTTCATAGCGCATGGTCGCTGAAACTTCGCATATTAACTTCTTCATAGCGCATGGTCGCTGACTCTTCGCATAAGCACTTCTTCATAGCGCATGTTCTTTGACACTTGTCATATTCACTTCATCATAGCGCATGGTGGCTGACACTTCCCATATTCACTTCATCATAGCGCATGGTCGCTGACACTTCGCATAATCACTTCTTCATAGCGCATGGTCGCTGACACTTCTCATATTCACTTCCTCATAGGGCATCGTCGCTGACACTTCGCATAATCACTTCTTGATAGCGCATGGTCGCTGACATTTCGCATAAACACTTCTTTATAGCGCATGGTCGCTGACTCTTCGCATAATCACTTCTTCATCGCGCATGGTCGCTGACTCTTCGCATAATCACTTCTTCATAGCGCATGGTCGCTGACACTTCGTATATTCACTTCTCCATAGCGCATGGTCACTGACTCTTCGCAAAATCACTTCTTCATGGCGCATGGTCGCTGACTCTTTGCATAACCACTTCTTCATAGCGCATGGTCGCTGACTCTTTGCATAACCACTTCTTCATAGCGCATGGTCGCTGACTATTCGCATAATCACTTCTTCATACCACATGGTCGCTGACACATCGCATAACCTCTTCTTCATAGCGCATGGTCGCTGACACTTGGCATAATCACTTCTTCATAGCGCATGGTCGCTGACACTCCGCATAATCATTTCTTCATAACGCATGGTCGCTGACACTTCGCATAACCAGTTCTTCATAGCGCATGGTCGCCGAATCTTCGCATAATCACTTCTTCATAGCGCATGGACGCTGAAACTTCGCATATTCACTTCTTCATAGCGCATGGTCGCTGACTCTTCGCATAATCACTTCTTCATGGCGCATGGTCGCTGACTCTTCGCATAACAACTTCTTCATAGCGCATGGTCGCTGACTCTTCGCATAACCACTTCTTCATAGCGCAAGGTCGCTGACACTTCGCATAATCACTTCTTCATAGCACATGGTCGCTGACACTTCGCATAACCACTTCTTCATAGCGCATGGTCGCTGACTCTTCGCATAACCACTTCTTCATAGCGCATGGTCGCTGAATCTTCGCATAATCACTTCTTCATAGCGCATGGTCGCTGACTCTTCGCATAACCACTTCTTCATAGCGCATGGCCACTGACACTTCGCATAATCACTTCTTCATAGCGAATGGTCGCTGACACTTCGCATAATCCCTTCTTCATGGCGCATCGTTGCTGACAATTCGCATAACAACTTCTTCATAGCGCATGGTCGCTGACTCTTCGCATAATCTCGTCTTCATAGCGCATGGTCGCTGACACTCCGCATAATCATTTCTTCATAGCGCATGGTCGCTGACACTTCGCATAATCAGTTCTTCATAGCGCATGGTAGCTGAATCTTCGCATAATCACTTCTTCATAGCGCATGGACGCTGAAACTTCGCATATTCACTTCTTCATAGCGCATGGTCGCTGACTCTTCGCATAATCACTTCTTCATAGCGCATGGTCGCTGACACTTCGCATAACCACTTCTTCATAGCGCATGGTCGCTGAATCTTCGCATCATCACTTCTTCATAGCAGATGGTCGCTGACACTTCGCATAACCACTTCTTCATAGCGGATGGTCGCTGACTCTTCGCATAATCTCTTCTTCATAGCGCATGTTCGCTGACTCTTCGCATAACCACTTCTTCATAGCGCATGGTCGCTGACTCTTCGCATAACCACTTCTTCCCAGCGCATGGTCGCTGACACATCGCATAATCACTTCTTCATAGCGCATGGTCGCTGAAACATCGCATAATCACTTCTTCATAGCGCATGGTCGCTGACACTTCGCATAATCACTTCTTCATAGCGTATGGTCGCTGACACTTCACATAACCAGTTCTTCATAGCGCATGGTCGCTGACTCTTCGCATAATCACTTCTTCATAGCGCATGGTGGTTGACACTTCGCATATTCACTTCTTCATAGCGCATGGTCGCTGACTCTTCGCATAACAACTTCTTCATAGCGCATGGTCGCTGACACTTCGCATAATCACTTCTTCATAGCGCATGGTCGCTGACTCTTCGCATAATCTCTTCTTCATAGCGCATGGTCGCTGACACTCCGCATAATCACTTCTTCATAGCGCATGGTCGCTGACACTTCGCATAACCACTTCTTCATAGCGCATGGTCGCTGACACTTCGCATAATCACTTCTTCATGGCGCATGGTCGCTGACACCTCGCATAAACACTTCTTCATAGCGCATAGTCGCTGACTCTTCGCATAATCTCTTCTTCATAGCGCATGGTCGCTGACTCTTCGCATAACCACTTCTTCATAGCGCATGGTCGCTGACACTTGGCATAATCACTTCTTCATAGCGCATGGTCGCTGACACTAGCATAATCACTTCTTCATGGCGCATGGTTGCTGACACTTCGCATAACCACTTCTTCATAGCGCATGGTCGCTGACTCTTCGCATAATCTCTTCATCATAGCGCATGGTCGCTGACACCCCGCATAATCATTTCTTCATAGCGCATGGTCGCTGACACTTCGCATAACCAGTTCTTCATAGCGCATGGTCGCTGAATCTTCGCATAATCACTTCTTCATAGCGCATGGTCGCTGACAATTCGCATAACCACTTCTTCATAGCGCATGGTCGCTGACACTTCGCATAACCACTTCTTCATAGCGCATGGTCGCTGACACTTCGCATAATCACTTCTTCATAGCGCATGGACGCTGAAACTTCGCATATTCACTTCTTCATAGCGCATGGTCGCTGACTCTTCGCATAATCACTTCTTCATGGCGCATGGTCGCTGACTCTTCGCATAACAACTTCTTCATAGCGCATGGTCGCTGTCTCTTCGCATAACCACTTCTTCATAGCGCAAGGTCGCTGACACTTCGCATAATCACTTCTTCATAGCACATGGTCGCTGACTCTTCGCATAACCACTTCTTCATAGCGCATGGTCGCTGACTCTTCGCATAATCACTTCTTCATATCGCATGGTCGCTGACTCTTCGCATAACCACTTCTTCATAGCGCATGGCCGCTGACACTTCGCATAATCACTTCTTCATAGCGAATGGTCGCTGACAATTCGCATAATGACTTCTTCATGGCGCATGGTCGCTGACACTTCGCATAACCACTTCTTCATTGCGCATGGTCGCTGACACCGCATAATCACTTCTTCATGGCGCATGGTCGCTGACACTTCGCATAATCTCTTCTTCATAGCGCATGGTCGCTGACACTTCTCATAATCACTTCTTCATGGCGCATGGTCGCTGACACTTCGCATAACCACTTCTTCATGGCGCATGGTCGCTGACAATTCGCATAATCACTTCCTCATAGCGCATGGTCGCTGACTCTTCGCATAATCTCTTCTTCATAGCGCATGGTCACTGACTCTTCGCATAACCACTTCTTCATAGCGCATGGTCGCTGATTCTTCGCATAACCTCTTCTTCATAGCGCATGGTCGCTGACACTTCGCATAATCACTTCTTCATAGCGCATGGTCGCTGACTCTTCGCATAATCTCTTCTTCATAGCGCATGGTCGCTGAAACTCCGCATAATCACTTCTTCATAGCACATGGTCGCTGACACTTCGCATAACCATTTCTTCATAGCACATGGTCGCTGAATCTTCGCATAATCCCTTCTTCATAGCGCATGGTCGCTGACACTTCGCATAACCATTTCTTCATAGCGCATGGTCGCTGACACTTCGCATAACCACTTCTTCATAGCGCATGGTCGCTGAATCTTCGCATCATCACTTCTTCATAGCAGATGGTCGCTGACACTTCGCATAACCACTTCTTCATAGCGGATGGTCGCTGACTCTTCGCATAATCTCTTCTTCATAGCGCATGTTCGCTGACTCTTCGCATAACCACTTCTTCATAGCGCATGGTCGCTGACTCTTCGCATAACCACTTCTTCCCAGCGCATGGTCGCTGACACATCGCATAATCACTTCTTCATAGCGCATGGTCGCTGACACTTCGCATAATCACTTCTTCATGGCGCATGGTTGCTGACACTTCGCATAACCACTTCGTCGTAGCGCATGGTCGCTGAATCTTCGCATAATCCCTTCTTCATAGCGCATGGTCGCTGACACTTCGCATAACCAGTTGTTCATAGCGCATAGTCGCTGACACTTCGCATAATCACTTCTTCATAGCGCATGGTCGCTGACTCTTCGCATAATCTCTTCTTCATAGCGCATGGTCGGTGAAACTCCGCATAATCACTTCTTCATAGCACATGGTCGCTGACACTTCGCATAACCATTTCTTCATAGCACATGGTCGCTGAATCATCGCATAATCCCTTCTTCATAGCGCATGGTCGCTGACACTTCGCATAACCATATCTTCATAGCGCATGGTCGCTGACACTTCGCATAACCACTTCTTCATAGCGCATGGTCGCTGAATCTTCGCATCATCACTTCTTCATAGCAGATGGTCGCTGACACTTCGCATAACCACTTCTTCATAGCGGATGGTCGCTGACTCTTCGCATAATCTCTTCTTCATAGCGCATGTTCGCTGACTCTTCGCATAACCACTTCTTCATAGCGCATGGTCGCTGACTCTTCGCACAACCACTTCTTCCCAGCGCATGGTCGCTGACACTTCGCATAATCACTTCTTCATAGCGCATGGTCGCTGACACTTCGCATAATCACTTCTTCATGGCGCATGGTTGCTGACACTTCGCATAACCACTTCGTCGTAGCGCATGGTCGCTGAATCTTCGCATAATCCCTTCTTCATAGCGCATGGTCGCTGACACTTCGCATAACCAGTTCTTCATAGCGCATGGTCACTGACACTTCGCATAAGCACTTCTTCATAGCGCATGGTCGCTGAATCTTCGCATATTCACTTCTTCATAGCGCATGGTCGCTGACTCTTCGCATAATCTCTTCTTCATAGTGCAAGGTCGCTGACACTTCGCATAATCACTACTTCATAGCGCATGGTCGCTCAAACTTCGCATAATCACTTCTTCATAGCGCATGGTAGCTGACACTTCGCAAAATCACTTCTTCATAGCGCATGGTCGCTGACACTTCGCATAATCACTTCTTCATAGCGCATGGTCGCTGAAACTTCGCATATTAACTTCTTCATAGCGCATGGTCGCTGACTCTTCGCATAAGCACTTCTTCATAGCGCATGTTCTTTGACACTTGTCATATTCACTTCATCATAGCGCATGGTGGCTGACACTTCCCATATTCACTTCATCATAGCGCATGGTCGCTGACACTTCGCATAATCACTTCTTCATAGCGCATGGTCGCTGACACTTCTCATATTCACTTCCTCATAGGGCATCGTCGCTGACACTTCGCATAATCACTTCTTGATAGCGCATGGTCGCTGACATTTCGCATAAACACTTCTTTATAGCGCATGGTCGCTGACTCTTCGCATAATCACTTCTTCATCGCGCATGGTCGCTGACTCTTCGCATAATCACTTCTTCATAGCGCATGGTCGCTGACACTTCGTATATTCACTTCTCCATAGCGCATGGTCACTGACTCTTCGCAAAATCACTTCTTCATGGCGCATGGTCGCTGACTCTTTGCATAACCACTTCTTCATAGCGCATGGTCGCTGACTCTTTGCATAACCACTTCTTCATAGCGCATGGTCGCTGACTATTCGCATAATCACTTCTTCATACCACATGGTCGCTGACACATCGCATAACCTCTTCTTCATAGCGCATGGTCGCTGACACTTGGCATAATCACTTCTTCATAGCGCATGGTCGCTGACACTCCGCATAATCATTTCTTCATAACGCATGGTCGCTGACACTTCGCATAACCAGTTCTTCATAGCGCATGGTCGCTGAATCTTCGCATAATCACTTCTTCATAGCGCATGGACGCTGAAACTTCGCATATTCACTTCTTCATAGCGCATGGTCGCTGACTCTTCGCATAATCACTTCTTCATGGCGCATGGTCGCTGACTCTTCGCATAACAACTTCTTCATAGCGCATGGTCGCTGACTCTTCGCATAACCACTTCTTCATAGCGCAAGGTCGCTGACACTTCGCATAATCACTTCTTCATAGCACATGGTCGCTGACACTTCGCATAACCACTTCTTCATAGCGCATGGTCGCTGACTCTTCGCATAACCACTTCTTCATAGCGCATGGTCGCTGAATCTTCGCATAATCACTTCTTCATAGCGCATGGTCGCTGACTCTTCGCATAACCACTTCTTCATAGCGCATGGCCACTGACACTTCGCATAATCACTTCTTCATAGCGAATGGTCGCTGACACTTCGCATAATCCCTTCTTCATGGCGCATCGTTGCTGACAATTCGCATAACAACTTCTTCATAGCGCATGGTCGCTGACTCTTCGCATAATCTCGTCTTCATAGCGCATGGTCGCTGACACTCCGCATAATCATTTCTTCATAGCGCATGGTCGCTGACACTTCGCATAATCAGTTCTTCATAGCGCATGGTAGCTGAATCTTCGCATAATCACTTCTTCATAGCGCATGGACGCTGAAACTTCGCATATTCACTTCTTCATAGCGCATGGTCGCTGACTCTTCGCATAATCACTTCTTCATAGCGCATGGTCGCTGACACTTCGCATAACCACTTCTTCATAGCGCATGGTCGCTGAATCTTCGCATCATCACTTCTTCATAGCAGATGGTCGCTGACACTTCGCATAACCACTTCTTCATAGCGGATGGTCGCTGACTCTTCGCATAATCTCTTCTTCATAGCGCATGTTCGCTGACTCTTCGCATAACCACTTCTTCATAGCGCATGGTCGCTGACTCTTCGCATAACCACTTCTTCCCAGCGCATGGTCGCTGACACATCGCATAATCACTTCTTCATAGCGCATGGTCGCTGACACTTCGCATAATCACTTCTTCATGGCGCATGGTTGCTGACACTTCGCATAACCACTTCGTCGTAGCGCATGGTCGCTGAATCTTCGCATAATCCCTTCTTCATAGCGCATGGTCGCTGACACTTCGCATAACCAGTTGTTCATAGCGCATAGTCGCTGACACTTCGCATAATCACTTCTTCATAGCGCATGGTCGCTGACTCTTCGCATAATCTCTTCTTCATAGCGCATGGTCGGTGAAACTCCGCATAATCACTTCTTCATAGCACATGGTCGCTGACACTTCGCATAACCATTTCTTCATAGCACATGGTCGCTGAATCTTCGCATAATCCCTTCTTCATAGCGCATGGTCGCTGACACTTCGCATAACCATTTCTTCATAGCGCATGGTCGCTGACACTTCGCATAACCACTTCTTCATAGCGCATGGTCGCTGAATCTTCGCATCATCACTTCTTCATAGCAGATGGTCGCTGACACTTCGCATAACCACTTCTTCATAGCGGATGGTCGCTGACTCTTCGCATAATCTCTTCTTCATAGCGCATGTTCGCTGACTCTTCGCATAACCACTTCTTCATAGCGCATGGTCGCTGACTCTTCGCACAACCACTTCTTCCCAGCGCATGGTCGCTGACACTTCGCATAATCACTTCTTCATAGCGCATGGTCGCTGACACTTCGCATAATCACTTCTTCATGGCGCATGGTTGCTGACACTTCGCATAACCACTTCGTCGTAGCGCATGGTCGCTGAATCTTCGCATAATCCCTTCTTCATAGCGCATGGTCGCTGACACTTCGCATAACCAGTTCTTCATAGCGCATGGTCGCTGACACTTCGCATAAGCACTTCTTCATAGCGCATGGTCGCTGACTCTTCGCATATTCACTTCTTCATAGCGCATGGTCGCTGACTCTTCGCATAATCTCTTCTTCATAGCGCAAGGTCGCTGACACTTCGCATAATCACTACTTCATAGCGCATGGTCGCTCAAACTTCGCATAATCACTTCTTCATAGCGCATGGTAGCTGACACTTCGCAAAATCACTTCTCCATAGCGCATGGTCGCTGACACTTCGCATAATCACTTCTTCATAGCGCATGGTCGCTGAAACTTCGCATATTAACTTCTTCATAGCGCATGGTCGCTGACTCTTCGCATAAGCACTTCTTCATAGCGCATGTTCTTTGACACTTGTCATATTCACTTCATCATAGCGCATGGTGGCTGACACTTCCCATATTCACTTCATCATAGCGCATGGTCGCTGACACTTCGCATAATCACTTCTTCATAGCGCATGGTCGCTGACACTTCTCTTATTCACTTCCTCATAGGGCATCGTCGCTGACACTTCGCATAATCACTTCTTGATAGCGCATGGTCGCTGACATTTCGCATAAACACTTCTTTATAGCGCATGGTCGCTGACTCTTCGCATAATCACTTCTTCTTCGCGCATGGTCGCTGACTCTTCGCATAATCACTTCTTCATAGCGCATGGTCTCTGACACTTCGCATATTCACTTCTCCATAGCGCATGGTCACTGACTCTTCGCAAAATCACTTCTTCATGGCGCATGGTCGCTGACTCTTTGCATAACCACTTCTTCATAGCGCATGGTCGCGGACTCTTTGCATAACCACTTCTTCATAGCGCATGGTCGCTGACTATTCGCATAATCACTTCTTCATAGCACATGGTCGCTGACACATCGCATAACCTCTTCGTCATAGCGCATGGTCGCTGAATCTTCGCATAATCACTTCTTCATAGCGCATGGACGCTGAAACTTCGCATATTCACTTCTTCATAGCGCATGGTCGCTGACTATTCGCATAATCACTTCTTCATGGCGCATGGTCGCTGACTCTTCGCATAACAACTTCTTCATAGCGCATGGTCGCTGACTCTTCGCATAACCACTTCTTCATAGCGCAAGGTCGCTGACACTTCGCATAATCACTTCTTCATAGCACATGGTCGCTGACACTTCGCATAACCACTTCTTCATAGCGCATGGTCGCTGACTCTTCGCATAACCACTTCTTCATAGCGCATGGTCGCTGAATCTTCGCATAATCACTTCTTCATAGCGCATGGTCGCTGACTCTTCGCATAACCACTTCTTCATAGCGCATGGCCACTGACACTTCGCATAATCACTTCTTCATAGCGAATGGTCGCTGACACTTCGCATAATCCCTTCTTCATGGCGCATCGTTGCTGACAATTCGCATAACCACTTCTTCATAGCGCATGGTCGCTGACTCTTCGCATAATCTCTTCTTCATAGCGCATGGTCGCTGACACTCCGCATAATCATTTCTTCATAGCGCATGGTCGCTGACACTTCGCATAATCAGTTCTTCATAGCGCATGGTAGCTGAATCTTCGCATAATCACTTCTTCATAGCGCATGGACGCTGAAACTTCGCATATTCACTTCTTCATAGCGCATGGTCGCTGACTCTTCGCATAATCACTTCTTCATGGTGCATGGTCGCTGACTCTTCGCATAACAACTTCTTCATAGCGCATGGTCGCTGACTCTTCGCATAACCACTTCTTCATAGCGCAAGGTCGCTGACACTTCGCATAATCTCTTCTTCATAGCGCATGGTCGCTGACACTTCGCATAATCACTTCTTCATAGCGTATGGTCGCTGACACTTCACATAACCAGTTCTTCATAGCGCATGGTCGCTGACTCTTCGCATAATCACTTCTTCATAGCGCATGGTGGTTGACACTTCGCATATTCACTTCTTCATAGCGCATGGTCGCTGACTCTTCGCATAACAACTTCTTCATAGCGCATGGTCGCTGACACTTCGCATAATCACTTCTTCATAGCGCATGGTCGCTGACTCTTCGCATAATCTCTTCTTCATAGCGCATGGTCGCTGACACTCCGCATAATCACTTCTTCATAGCGCATGGTCGCTGACACTTCGCATAACCACTTCTTCATAGCGCATGGTCGCTGACACTTCGCATAATCACTTCTTCATGGCGCATGGTCGCTGACACCTCGCATAACCACTTCTTCATAGCGCATAGTCGCTGACTCTTCGCATAATCTCTTCTTCATAGCGCATGGTCGCTGACTCTTCGCATAACCACTTCTTCATAGCGCATGGTCGCTGACACTTGGCATAATCACTTCTTCATAGCGCATGGTCGCTGACACTTCGCATAATCACTTCTTCATGGCGCATGGTTGCTGACACTTCGCATAACCACTTCTTCATAGCGCATGGTCGCTGACTCTTCGCATAATCTCTTCTTCATAGCGCATGGTCGCTGACACCCCGCATAATCATTTCTTCATAGCGCATGGTCGCTGACACTTCGCATAACCAGTTCTTCATAGCGCATGGTCGCTGAATCTTCGCATAATCACTTCTTCATAGCGCATGGTCGCTGACAATTCGCATAACCACTTCTTCATAGCGCATGGTCGCTGACACTTCGCATAACCACTTCATCATAGCGCATGGTCGCTGACACTTCGCATAATCACTTCTTCATAGCGCATGGACGCTGAAACTTCGCATATTCACTTCTTCATAGCGCATGGTCGCTGACTCTTCGCATAATCACTTCTTCATGGCGCATGGTCGCTGACTCTTCGCATAACAAGTTCTTCATAGCGCATGGTCGCTGACTCTTCGCATAACCACTTCTTCATAGCGCAAGGTCGCTGACACTTCGCATAATCACTTCTTCATAGCACATGGTCGCTGACTCTTCGCATAGCCACTTCTTCATAGCGCATGGTCGCTGACTCTTCGCATAATCTCTTCTTCATATCGCATGGTCGCTGACTCTTCGCATAACCACTTCTTCATAGCGCATGGCCGCTGACACTTCGCATAATCACTTCTTCGTAGCGAATGGTCGCTGACAATTCGCATAATGACTTCTTCATGGCGCATGGTCGCTGACACTTCGCATAACCACTTCTTCATAGCGCATGGTCGCTGACACCGCATAATCACTTCTTCATGGCGCATGGTCGCTGACACTTCGCATAATCTCTTCTTCATAGCGCATGGTCGCTGACACTTCGCATAATCACTTCTTCATGGCGCATGGTCGCTGACACTTCGCATAACCACTTCTTCATGGCGCATGGTCGCTGACACTTCGCATAATCTCTTCTTCATAGCGCATGGTCGCTGACACTTCGCATAATCACTTCTTCCTGGCGCATGGTCGCTGACAATTCTCATAATCACTTCCTCATAGCGCATGGTCGCTGACTCTTCGCATAATCTCTTCTTCATAGCGCATGGTCACTGACTCTTCGCTTAACCACTTCTTCATAGCGCATGGTCGCTGTTTTTTCGCATAACCACTTCTTCATAGCGCATGGTCGCTGACACTTCGCATAATCACTTCCTCATAGCGCATGGTCACTGACTCTTCGCTTAACCACTTCTTCATAGCGCATGGTCGCTGTTTTTTCGCATAACCACTTCTTCATAGCACATGCTCGCTGACACTTCGCATAACCATTTCTTCATAGCACATGGTCGCTGAATCTTCGCATAATCCCTTCTTCATAGCGCATGGTCGCTGACACTACGCATAACCACTTCTTCATAGCGCATGGTCGCTGACACTTCGCATAACCACTTCTTCATAGCGCATGGTCGCTGAATCTTCGCATCATCACTTCTTCATAGCAGATGGTCGCTGACACTTCGCATAACCACTTCTTCATAGCGGATGGTCGCTGACTTTTCGCATAATCTCTTCTTCATAGCGCATGTTCGCTGACTCTTCGCATAACCACTTCTTCATAGCGCATGGTCGCTGACTCTTCGCATAACCACTTCTTCCCAGCGCATGGTCGCTGACACTTCGCATAATCACTTCTTCATAGCGCATGGTCGCTGACACTTCGCATAATCACTTCTTCATGGCGCATGGTTGCTGACACTTCGCATAACCACTTCGTCGTAGCGCATGGTCGCTGAATCTTCGCATAATCCCTTCTTCATAGCGCATGGTCGCTGACACTTCGCATAACCAGTTGTTCATAGCGCATGGTCGCTGACACTTCGCATAATCACTTCTTCATAGCGCATGGTCGCTGACTCTTCGCATATTCACTTCTTCATAGCGCATGGTCGCTGACTCTTCGCATAATCTCTTCTTCATAGCGCAAGGTCGCTGACACTTCGCATAATCACTACTTCATAGCGCATGGTCGCTCAAACTTCGCATAATCACTTCTTCATAGCGCATGGTAGCTGACACTTCGCAAAATCAGTTCTTCATAGCGCATGGTCGCTGACACTTCGCATAATCACTTCTTCATAGCGCATGGTCGCTGAAACTTCGCATATTAACTTCTTCATAGCGCATGGTCGCTGACTCTTCGCATAAGCACTTCTTCATAGCGCATGTTCTTTGACACTTGTCATATTCACTTCATCATAGCGCATGGTGGCTGACAATTCCCATATTCACTTCATCATAGCGCATGGTCGCTGACACTTCGCATAATCACTTCTTCAGAGCGCATGGTCGCTGACACTTCTCATATTCACTTCCTCATAGGGCATCGTCGCTGACACTTCGCATAATCACTTCTTGATAGCGCATGGTCGCTGACATTTCGCATAAACACTTCTTTATAGCGCATGGTCGCTGACTCTTCGCATAATCACTTCTTCATCGCGCATGGTCGCTGACTCTTCGCATAATCACTTCTTCATAGCGCATGGTCGCTGACACTTCGCATATTCACTTCTCCATAGCGCATGGTCACTGACTCTTCGCATAATCACTTCTTCATGGCGCATGGTCGCTGACTCTTTGCATAACCACTTCTTCATAGCGCATGGTCGCTGACTCTTTGCATAACCACTTCTTCATAGCGCATGGTCGCTGACTATTCGCATAATCACTTCTTCATAGCACATGGTCGCTGACACTTCGCATAACCACTTCTTCATAGCGCATGGTCGCTGACTCTTCGCATAACCACTTCTTCATAGCGCATGGTCGCTGACTCTTCGCATAAGCACTTCCTCATAGCGCATCGTCGCTGATTCTTCGCATAATCACTTCTTCATAGCGCATGGTCGCTGACACTTCGCATAATCACTTCTTCATTGCGCATGGTCGCTGACTCTTCGCATAACCACTTCTTCATAGCGCATGGTCGCTGACACTTCGCATAATCACTTCTTCATAGCGCATGATCGCTGAAACTTCGCATAATCACTTCTTCATGGCGCATGGTCGCTGACACTTCGCATAACAACTTCTTCATAGCGCATGGTCACTGACTCATCGCATAATCTCTTCTTCATAGCGCATGGTCGCTGACACTTCGCATAATCGCTTCTTCATAGCGCATGGTGGCTTACACTTCACAAAATCATTTCTTCATAGCGCATGGTCGCTGACTCTTCGCATAATCACTTCTTCATAGCGCATGGTCGTTGACACTTCGCATATTCACTTCTTCATAGCGCATGGTCGCTGACTCTTCGCATAATCACTTCTTCATAGCGCAAGGTCGCTGACACTTCGCATATTCATTTCTTCATAGCGCATGGTCGCTCAAACTGCGCATATTCACTTCTTCATAGCGCATGGTCGCTGAGACTTCGAATAACCACTTCTTCATAGCGCATGGTCGCTGACACTTCGCATAATCACTTCTTCATGGCGCATGGTCGCTGACACTTCGCATAACCACTTCTTCATAGCGCATGGTCGCTGACTCTTCGCATAATCTCTCCTTCATAGCGCATGGTCGCTGACTCTTCGCATAACCACTTCTTCATAGCGCATGGTCGCTGACTCTTCGCATAACCACTTCTTCTTAGCGCATGGTCGCTGACACTTCGCATAATCTCTTCTTCATAGCGCATGGTCGCTGACACCGCATAATCACTTCTTCATGGCGCATGGTCGCTGACAATTCGCATAATCTCTTCTTCATAGCGCATGGTCGCTGACACTTCGCATAATCTCTTCTTCATAGCGCATGGTCGCTGACTCTTCGCATAACCACTTCTTCATAGCGCATGGTCGCTGACTCTTTGCATAACCACTTCTTCATAGCGCATGGTAGCTGACTCTTCGCATAATCACTTCTTCATAGCGCATGGTCGCTGACACTTCGCATAACCACTTCTTCGTAGCGCATGGTCGCTGACATTTCGCATAAACACTTCTTTATAGCGCATGGTCGCTGACTCTTCGCATAATCACTTCTTCATAGCGCATGGTCGCTGACTCTTCGCATAATCAGTTCTTCATAGCGCATGGTCGCTGACACTTCGCATATTCACTTCTCCATAGCGCATGGTCACTGACTCTTCGCATAATCACTTCTTCATGGCGCATGGTCGCTGACTCTTTGCATAACCACTTCTTCATAGCGCTTGGTCGCTGACTCTTTGCATAACCACTTCTTCATAGCGCATGGTCGCTGACTATTCGCATAATCACTTCTTCATAGCACATGGTCGCTGACACTTCGCATAACCACTTCTTCATAGCGCATGGTCGCTGACTCTTCGCATAACCACTTCTTCATAGCGCATGGTCGCTGTCTCTTCGCATAAGCACTTCCTCATAGCGCATCGTCGCTGACTCTTCGCATAATCACTTCTTCATAGCGCATGGTCGCTGACATTTCGCATAATCACTTCTTCATTGCGCATGGTCGCTGACTCTTCGCATAACCACTTCTTCATAGCGCATGGTCGCTGACACTTCGCATAATCACTTCTTCATAGCGTATGGTCGCTGACACTTCGCATAATCACTTCTTCATGGCGCATGGTCACTGACACTTCGCATAACAACTTCTTCATAGCGCATGGTCGCTGACTCATCGCATAATCTCTTCTTCATAGCGCATGGTCGCTGACACTTCGCATAATCACTTCTTCATAGCGCATGGTCGCTGACACTTCACATAACCAGTTCTTCATAGCGCATGGTCGCTGACTCTTCGCATAAGCACTTCTTCATAGCGCATCGTCGCTGATTCTTCGCATAATCACTTCTTCATAGCGCATGGTCGCTGACACTTCGCATAATCACTTCTTCATTGCGCATGGTCGCTGACTCTTCGCATAACCACTTCTTCATAGCGCATGGTCGCTGACACTTCGCATAATCACTTCTTCATAGCGCATGGTCGCTGACACTTCGCATAATCACTTCTTCATGGCGCATGGTCGCTGACACTTCGCATAACAACTTCTTCATAGCGCATGGTCGCTGACTCATCGCATAATCTCTTCTTCATAGCGCATGGTCGCTGACACTTCGCATAATCGCTTCTTCATAGCGCATGGTCGCTGACACTTCACATAATCATTTCTTCTTAGCGCATGGTCGCTGACTCTTCGCATAATCACTTCTTCATAGCGCATGGTCGTTGACACTTCGCATATTCACTTCTTCATAGCGCATGGTCGCTGACTCTTCGCATAATCACTTCTTCATAGCGCAAGGTCGCTGACACTTCGCATAATCATTTCTTCATAGCGCATGGTCGCTCAAACTGCGCATAATCACTTCTTCATAGCGCATGGTCGCTGACACTTCGAATAACCACTTCTTCACAGCGCATGGTCGCTGACACTTCGCATAATCACTTCTTCATGGCGCATGGTCGCTGACACTTCGCATAACCACTTCTTCATAGCGCATGGTCGCTGACTCTTCGCATAATCTCTTCTTCATAGCGCATGGTCGCTGACTCTTCGCATAACCACTTCTTCATAGCGCATGGTCGCTGACTCTTCGCATAACCACTTCTTCTTAGCGCATGGTCGCTGACACTTCGCATAATCTCTTCTTCATAGCGCATGGTCGCTGAAACCGCATAATCACTTCTTCATGGCGCATGGTCGCTGACACTTCGCATAATCTCTTCTTCATAGCGCATGATCGCTGACACTTCGCATAATCTCTTCTTCATAGCGCATGGTCGCAGACTCTTCGCATAACCACTTCTTCATAGCGCATGGTCGCTGACTCTTTGCGTAACCACTTCTTCATACGCGCTTGGTAGCTGACTCTTCGCATAATCACTTCTTCATAGCGCATGGTGGCTGACACTTCGCATAACCACTTCTTCGTAGCGCATGGTCGCTGACATTTCGCATAAACACTTCTTTATAGCGCATGGTCGCTGACTCTTCGCATAATCACTTCTTCATAGCGCATGGTCGCTGACTCTTCGCATAATCAGTTCTTCATAGCGCATGGTCGCTGACACTTCGCATATTCACTTCTCCATAGCGCATGGTCACTGACTCTTCGCATAATCACTTCTTCATGGCGCATGGTCGCTGACTCTTTGCATAACCACTTCTTCATAGCGCTTGGTCGCTGACTCTTTGCATAACCACTTCTTCATAGCGCATGGTCGCTGACTATTCGCATAATCACTTCTTCATAGCACATGGTCGCTGACACTTCGCATAACCACTTCTTCATAGCGCATGGTCGCTGACTCTTCGCATAACCACTTCTTCATAGCGCATGGTCGCTGTCTCTTCGCATAAGCACTTCCTCATAGCGCATCGTCGCTGACTCTTCGCATAATCACTTCTTCATAGCGCATGGTCGCTGACACTTCATATAATCACTTCTTCATTGCGCATGGTCGCTGACTCTTCGCATAACCACTTCTTCATAGCGCATGGTCGCTGACTATTCGCATAATCACTTCTTCATAGCACATGGTCGCTGACACTTCGCATAACCACTTCGTCATAGCGCATGGTCGCTGACTCTTTGCATAACCACTTCTTCATAGCGCATGGTCGCTGACTATTCGCATAATCACTTCTTCATAGCACATGGTCGCTGACACTTCGCATAACCACTTCTTCATAGCGCATGGTCGCTGACTCTTCGCATAACCACTTCTTCATAGCGCATGGTCGCTGACTCTTCGCATAAGCACTTCCTCATAGCGCATCGTCGCTGATTCTTCGCATAATCACTTCTTCATAGCGCATGGTCGCTGACACTTCGCATAATCACTTTTTCATTGCGCATGGTCGCTGACTCTTCGCATAACCTGTTCTTCATAGCGCATGGTCGCTGACACTTCGCATAATCACTTCTTCATAGCGCATGGTCGCTGACACTTCGCATAATCACTTCTTCATGGCGCATGGTCGCTGACACTTCGCATAACAACTTCTTCATAGCGCATGGTCGCTGACTCATCGCATAACCTCTTATTCATAGCGCATGGTCGCTGACACTTCGCATAATCGCTTCTTCATAGCGCATGGTCGCTGACACTTCACATAATCATTTCTTCATAGCGCATGGTGGCTGACTCTTCGCATAATCACTTCTTCATAGCGCATGGTCGTTGACACTTCGCATATTCACTTCTTCATAGCGCATGGTCGCTGACTCTTCGCATAATCACTTCTTCATAGCGCAAGGTCGCTGACACTTCGCATAATCATTTCTTCATAGCGCATGGTCGCTCAAACTGCGCATAATCACTTCTTCATAGCGCATGGTCGCTGACACTTCGAATAACCACTTCTTCATAGCGCATGGTCGCTGACACTTCGCATAATCACTTCTTCATGGCGCATGGTCGCTGACACTTCGCATAACCACTTCTTCATAGCGCATGGTCGCTGACTCTTCGCATAATCTCTTCTTCATAGCGCATGGTCGCTGACTCTTCGCATAACCACTTCTTCATAGCGCATGGTCGCTGACTCTTCGCATAACCACTTCTTCGTAGCGCATGGTCGCTGACATTTCGCATAAACACTTCTTTATAGCGCATGGTCGCTGACTCTTCGCATAATCACTTCTTCATAGCGCATGGTCGCTGACTCTTCGCATAATCAGTTCTTCATAGCGCATGGTCGCTGACACTTCGCATATTCACTTCTCCATAGCGCATGGTCACTGACTCTTCGCATAATCACTTCTTCATGGCGCATGGTCGCTGACTCTTTGCATAACCACTTCTTCATAGCGCTTGGTCGCTGACTCTTTGCATAACCACTTCTTCATAGCGCATGGTCGCTGACTATTCGCATAATCACTTCTTCATAGCACATGGTCGCTGACACTTCGCATAACCACTTCTTCATAGCGCATGGTCGCTGTCTCTTCGCATAAGCACTTCCTCATAGCGCATCGTCGCTGACTCTTCGCATAATCACTTCTTCATAGCGTATGGTCGCTGACACTTCGCATAATCACTTCTTCATGGCGCATGGTCGCTGACACTTCGCATAACAACTTCTTCATAGCGCATGGTCGCTGACACTTCGCATAATCACTTCTTCATAGCGCATGGTCGCTGACACTTCACATAACCAGTTCATCATAGCGCATGTTCGCTGACTCTTCGCATAATCACTTCTTCATAGCGCATGGTCGTTGACACTTCGCATATTCACTTCTTCATAGCGCATGGTCGCTGACTCTTCGCATAATCACTTCTTCATAGCGCAAGGTCGCTGACACATCGCATAATCATTTCTTCATAGCGCATGGTCGCTCAAACTTCGCATAATCACTTCTTCATAGCGCATGACGGCTGACACTTCGAATAACCACTTCTTCATAGCGCATGGTCACTGACAATTCGCATAATCACTTCTTCATGGCGCATGGTCGCTGACACTACGCATAACCACTTCTTCATAGCGCATGGTCGCTGACTCTTCGCATAATCTCTTCTTCATAGCGCATGGTCTCTGACTCTTCGCATAACCACTTCTTCATGGCGCATGGTCGCTGACACTTCGCATAACCAGTTCTTCATGGCGCATGGTCGCTGACACTTCGCATAATCTCTTCTTCATAGCGCATGGTCGCTGACACTTCGCATAATCACTTCTTCATGGCGCATGGTCGCTGACAATTCGCATAATCTCTTCCTCATAGCGCATGGTCGCTGACTCTTCGCATAATCTCTTCTTCATAGCGCATCGTCGCTGACTCTTCGCATAGCCACTTCTTCATAGCGCATGGTCGCTGACTCTTCGCATAACCACTTCTTCATAGCGCATGGTCGCTGACACTTCGCATAATCACTTCTTCATAGCGCATGGTCGCTGACTCTTCGCATAATCTCTTCTTCATAGCGCATGGTCGCTGAAACTCCGCATAATCACTTCTTCATAGCGCATGGTCGCTGACACGTCGCATAACCATTTCTTCATAGCACATGGTCGCTGAATCTTCGCATAATCCCTTCTTCATAGCGCATGGTCGCTGACACTTCGCATAAACACTTCTTCATAGCGCATGGTCGCTGACACTTCGCATAACCACTTCTTCATAGCGCATGGTCGCTAAATCTTCGCATCATCACTTCTTCATAGCTGATGGTCGCTGACACTTCGCATAACCACTTCATCATAGCGGATGGTCGCTGACTCTTCGCAAAATCCCTTCTTCATAGCGCATGGTCGCTGCCTCTTCGCATAACCACTTCTTCATAGCGCATGGTCGCTGACTCTTCGCATAACCACTTCTTCCTAGCGCATGGTCACTGACACTTCGCATAACCACTTCTTCATAGCGCATGGTCGCTGACTCTTCGCATAACCACTTCTTCATAGCGCATGGTCGCTGACTCTTCGCATAGCCACTTCTTCCTAGCGCATGGTCGCTGACACTTCGCATAATCCCTTCTTCATAGCGCATGGTCGCTGACACTTCGCATAACCAGTTCTTCATAGCGCATGGTCGCTGACACTTCGCATAATCACTTCTTCATAGCCCATGGTCGCTGACTCTTCGCATATTCACTTCTTCATAGCGCATGGTCGCTGACTCTTCGCATAATCACTTCTTCAATTCGCAAGGTCGCTGACACTTCGCATAATCACCACTTCATTGCGCATGGTCGCTCAAACTTCGCATAATCACTTCTTCATAGCTGATGGTCGCTGACACTTCGCATAACCACTTCATCATAGCGGATGGTCGCTGACTCTTCGCAAAATCCCTTCTTCATAGCGCATGGTCGCTGCCTCTTCGCATAACCACTTCTTCATAGCGCATGGTCGCTGACTCTTCGCATAACCACTTCTTCCTAGCGCATGGTCACTGACACTTCGCATAACCACTTCTTCATAGCGCATGTTCGCTGACTCTTCGCATAACCACTTCTTCATAGCGCATGGTCGCTGACTCTTCGCATAGCCACTTCTTCCTAGCGCATGGTCCCTGACACTTCGAAAAATCACTTCTTCATAGCGCATGGTCGCTGACACTTCGCATAATCACTTCTTCATAGCGCATGGTCGCTGAAACTTCGCATATTCACTTCTTCATAGCGCATGGTCGCTGACTCTACGCATAAGCACTTCCTCATAGCGCATGTTCTTTGACACTTGTCATATTCACTTCATCATAGCGCATGGTGGCTGACACTTCCCATATTCACTTCATCATAGCGCATGGTCGCTGACACTTCGCATAATCACTTCTTCATAGCGCATGGTCACTGACACTTCTCATATTCACTTCTTCAAAGCGCATGGTCGCTGACACTTCGCATAATCACTTCTTGATAGCGCATGGTCGCTGACACATCGCATAATCACTTCTTCATAGCGCATGGTCGCTGACTCTTCGCATAATCACTTCTTCATAGCGCATGGTCGCTGACATTTCGCATAACCACTTCTTCATAGCGCATGGTCGCTGACATTTCGCATAATCACTTCTTTATAGCGCATGGTCGCTGACTCTTCGCATAATCACTTCTTCATAGCGCATGGTCGCTGACTCTTCGCATAATCACTTCTTCATAGCGCATGGTCGCTGACACTTCGCATATTCACTTCTCCATAGCGCATGGTCACTGACTCTTCGCATAATCACTTCTTCATGGCGCATGGTCACTGACTCTTCGCATAACCACTTCTTCATAGCGCATGGTCGCTGACTCTTTGCATAACCACTTCTTCATAGCGCATGGTCGCTGACTCTTCGCATAATAACTTCTTCATAGCACATGGTCGCTGACACTTCGCATAACCACTTCTTCATAGCGCATGGTCGCTGACTCTTCGCATAACCACTTCATCATAGCGCATGGTCGCTGACTCTTCGCATAATCACTTCTTCATAGCGATTGGTCGCTGAAACTTCGCATAATCACTTCTTCATTGCGCATAATCGCTGACTCTTCGCATAACCACTTCTTCATAGCGCATGGTCGCTGACACTTCGCATAATCACTTCTTCATAGCGCATGGTCGCTGACACTTCGCATAATCACTTCTTCATGGCGCATGGTCGCTGACACTTCGCATAAAAACTTCTTCATAGCGCATGGTCGCTGACTCATCGCATAATCTCTTCTTCATAGCGCATGGTCGCTGACACTTCGCATAATCACTTCTTCATAGCGTATGGTCGCTGACACATCACATAACCAGTTCTTCATAGCGCATGGTCGCTGACTCTTCGCATAATCACTTCTTCATAGCGCATGGTCGTTGACACTTCGCATATTCACTTCTTCATAGCGCATGGTCGCTGACTCTTCGCATAATCACTTCTTCATAGCGCAAGGTCGCTGACACTTCGCATAATCACTTCTTCATAGCGCATGGTCGCTCAAACTTCGCATAATCACTTCTTCATAGCGCATGGTCGCTGACACTTCGAATAACCACTTCTTCATAGCGCATGGTCGCTGACACTTCGCATAATTACTTATTCATGGCGCATGGTCGCTGACACTTCGCATAATCACTTCTTCATAGCGCATGGTCGCTGACACTTCGCATAATCACTTCTTCATGGCGCATGGTCGCTGACACTTCGCATAACTCCTTCTTCATAGCGCATGGTCGCTGACTCTTCGCATAATCTCTTCTTCATAGCGCATGGTCGCTGACTCTTCGCATATACACTTCTTCATAGCGCATGGTCGCTGACTCTTCGCATAACCATTTCTTCATAGCGCATGGTCGCTGACACTTCGCATAATCACTTCTTCATAGCGCATGGTCGCTGACACTTCGCATAATCACTTCTTCATGGCGCATGGTCGCTGACATTTCGCATAATCTCTTCTTCATAGCGCATGGTCGCTGACACTTCGCATAATCACTTCTTCATGGCGCATGGTCGCTGACACTTCGCATAACCTTTTCCTCATAGCGCATGGTCGCTGACTCTTCGCATAATCTTTTCTTCATAGCGCATTGTCGCTGACTCTTCGTATAACCACTTCATCATAGCGCATGGTCGCCGACTCTTCGCATAACAACTTCTTCCTAGCGCATGGTCGCTGACACTTCGCATAATCACTTCTTCATAGCGCATGGTCACTGACTCTTCGCATAATCTCTTCTTCATAGCGCATGGTCGCTGACTCTTCGCATAATCAGTTCTTCATAGCGCATGGTCGCTGACACTTCGCATATTCACTTCTCCATAGCGCATGGTCACTGACTCTTCGCATAATCACTTCTTCATGGCGCATGGTCGCTGACTCTTTGCATAACCACTTCTTCATAGCGCTTGGTCACTGACTCTTTGCATAACCACTTCTTCATAGCGCATGGTCGCTGACTATTCGCATAATCACTTCTTCATAGCACATGGTCGCTGACACTTCACATAACCACTTCTTCATAGCGCATGGTCGCTGTCTCTTCGCATAAGCACTTCCTCATAGCGCATCGTCGCTGACTCTTCGCATAATCACTTCTTCATAGCGCATGGTCGCTGACACTTCGCATAATCACTTCTTCATTGCGCATGGTCGCTGACTCTTCGCATAACCACTTCTTCATAGCGCATTGTCGCTGACACTTCGCATTATCACTTCTTCATAGCGTATGGTCGCTGACACTTCGCATAATCACTTCTTCATGGCGCATGGTCGCTGACACTTCGCATAACAACTTCTTCATAGCGCATGGTCGCTGACTCATCGCATAATCTCTTCTTCATAGCGCATGGTCGCTGACACTTCGCATAATCACTTCTTCATAGCGCATGGTCGCTGACACTTCACATAACCAGTTCATCATAGCGCATGGTCGCTGACTCTTCGCATAATCACTTCTTCATAGCGCATGGTCGTTGACACTTCGCATATTCACTTCTTCATAGCGCATGGTCGCTGACTCTTCGCATAATCACTTCTTCATAGCGCAAGGTCGCTGACACTTCGCATATTCATTTCTTCATAGCGCATGGTCGCTCAAACTGCGCATATTCACTTCTTCATAGCGCATGGTCGCTGAGACTTCGAATAACCACTTCTTCATAGCGCATGGTCGCTGACACTTCGCATAATCACTTCTTCATGGCGCATGGTCGCTGACACTTCGCATAACCACTTCTTCATAGCGCATGGTCGCTGACTCTTCGCATAATCTCTCCTTCATAGCGCATGGTCGCTGACTCTTCGCATAACCACTTCTTCATAGCGCATGGTCGCTGACTCTTCGCATAACCACTTCTTCTTAGCGCATGGTCGCTGACACTTCGCATAATCTCTTCTTCATAGCGCATGGTCGCTGACACCGCATAATCACTTCTTCATGGCGCATGGTCGCTGACAATTCGCATAATCTCTTCTTCATAGCGCATGGTCGCTGACACTTCGCATAATCTCTTCTTCATAGCGCATGGTCGCTGACTCTTCGCATAACCACTTCTTCATAGCGCATGGTCGCTGACTCTTTGCATAACCACTTCTTCATAGCGCATGGTAGCTGACTCTTCGCATAATCACTTCTTCATAGCGCATGGTCGCTGACACTTCGCATAACCACTTCTTCGTAGCGCATGGTCGCTGACATTTCGCATAAACACTTCTTTATAGCGCATGGTCGCTGACTCTTCGCATAATCACTTCTTCATAGCGCATGGTCGCTGACTCTTCGCATAATCAGTTCTTCATAGCGCATGGTCGCTGACACTTCGCATATTCACTTCTCCATAGCGCATGGTCACTGACTCTTCGCATAATCACTTCTTCATGGCGCATGGTCGCTGACTCTTTGCATAACCACTTCTTCATAGCGCTTGGTCGCTGACTCTTTGCATAACCACTTCTTCATAGCGCATGGTCGCTGACTATTCGCATAATCACTTCTTCATAGCACATGGTCGCTGACACTTCGCATAACCACTTCTTCATAGCGCATGGTCGCTGACTCTTCGCATAACCACTTCTTCATAGCGCATGGTCGCTGTCTCTTCGCATAAGCACTTCCTCATAGCGCATCGTCGCTGACTCTTCGCATAATCACTTCTTCATAGCGCATGGTCGCTGACATTTCGCATAATCACTTCTTCATTGCGCATGGTCGCTGACTCTTCGCATAACCACTTCTTCATAGCGCATGGTCGCTGACACTTCGCATAATCACTTCTTCATAGCGTATGGTCGCTGACACTTCGCATAATCACTTCTTCATGGCGCATGGTCACTGACACTTCGCATAACAACTTCTTCATAGCGCATGGTCGCTGACTCATCGCATAATCTCTTCTTCATAGCGCATGGTCGCTGACACTTCGCATAATCACTTCTTCATAGCGCATGGTCGCTGACACTTCACATAACCAGTTCTTCATAGCGCATGGTCGCTGACTCTTCGCATAAGCACTTCTTCATAGCGCATCGTCGCTGATTCTTCGCATAATCACTTCTTCATAGCGCATGGTCGCTGACACTTCGCATAATCACTTCTTCATTGCGCATGGTCGCTGACTCTTCGCATAACCACTTCTTCATAGCGCATGGTCGCTGACACTTCGCATAATCACTTCTTCATAGCGCATGGTCGCTGACACTTCGCATAATCACTTCTTCATGGCGCATGGTCGCTGACACTTCGCATAACAACTTCTTCATAGCGCATGGTCGCTGACTCATCGCATAATCTCTTCTTCATAGCGCATGGTCGCTGACACTTCGCATAATCGCTTCTTCATAGCGCATGGTCGCTGACACTTCACATAATCATTTCTTCATAGCGCATGGTCGCTGACTCTTCGCATAATCACTTCTTCATAGCGCATGGTCGTTGACACTTCGCATATTCACTTCTTCATAGCGCATGGTCGCTGACTCTTCGCATAATCACTTCTTCATAGCGCAAGGTCGCTGACACTTCGCATAATCATTTCTTCATAGCGCATGGTCGCTCAAACTGCGCATAATCACTTCTTCATAGCGCATGGTCGCTGACACTTCGAATAACCACTTCTTCACAGCGCATGGTCGCTGACACTTCGCATAATCACTTCTTCATGGCGCATGGTCGCTGACACTTCGCATAACCACTTCTTCATAGCGCATGGTCGCTGACTCTTCGCATAATCTCTTCTTCATAGCGCATGGTCGCTGACTCTTCGCATAACCACTTCTTCATAGCGCATGGTCGCTGACTCTTCGCATAACCACTTCTTCTTAGCGCATGGTCGCTGACACTTCGCATAATCTCTTCTTCATAGCGCATGGTCGCTGAAACCGCATAATCACTTCTTCATGGCGCATGGTCGCTGACACTTCGCATAATCTCTTCTTCATAGCGCATGATCGCTGACACTTCGCATAATCTCTTCTTCATAGCGCATGGTCGCAGACTCTTCGCATAACCACTTCTTCATAGCGCATGGTCGCTGACTCTTTGCGTAACCACTTCTTCATACGCGCTTGGTAGCTGACTCTTCGCATAATCACTTCTTCATAGCGCATGGTGGCTGACACTTCGCATAACCACTTCTTCGTAGCGCATGGTCGCTGACATTTCGCATAAACACTTCTTTATAGCGCATGGTCGCTGACTCTTCGCATAATCACTTCTTCATAGCGCATGGTCGCTGACTCTTCGCATAATCAGTTCTTCATAGCGCATGGTCGCTGACACTTCGCATATTCACTTCTCCATAGCGCATGGTCACTGACTCTTCGCATAATCACTTCTTCATGGCGCATGGTCGCTGACTCTTTGCATAACCACTTCTTCATAGCGCTTGGTCGCTGACTCTTTGCATAACCACTTCTTCATAGCGCATGGTCGCTGACTATTCGCATAATCACTTCTTCATAGCACATGGTCGCTGACACTTCGCATAACCACTTCTTCATAGCGCATGGTCGCTGACTCTTCGCATAACCACTTCTTCATAGCGCATGGTCGCTGTCTCTTCGCATAAGCACTTCCTCATAGCGCATCGTCGCTGACTCTTCGCATAATCACTTCTTCATAGCGCATGGTCGCTGACACTTCATATAATCACTTCTTCATTGCGCATGGTCGCTGACTCTTCGCATAACCACTTCTTCATAGCGCATGGTCGCTGACTATTCGCATAATCACTTCTTCATAGCACATGGTCGCTGACACTTCGCATAACCACTTCGTCATAGCGCATGGTCGCTGACTCTTTGCATAACCACTTCTTCATAGCGCATGGTCGCTGACTATTCGCATAATCACTTCTTCATAGCACATGGTCGCTGACACTTCGCATAACCACTTCTTCATAGCGCATGGTCGCTGACTCTTCGCATAACCACTTCTTCATAGCGCATGGTCGCTGACTCTTCGCATAAGCACTTCCTCATAGCGCATCGTCGCTGATTCTTCGCATAATCACTTCTTCATAGCGCATGGTCGCTGACACTTCGCATAATCACTTTTTCATTGCGCATGGTCGCTGACTCTTCGCATAACCTGTTCTTCATAGCGCATGGTCGCTGACACTTCGCATAATCACTTCTTCATAGCGCATGGTCGCTGACACTTCGCATAATCACTTCTTCATGGCGCATGGTCGCTGACACTTCGCATAACAACTTCTTCATAGCGCATGGTCGCTGACTCATCGCATAACCTCTTATTCATAGCGCATGGTCGCTGACACTTCGCATAATCGCTTCTTCATAGCGCATGGTCGCTGACACTTCACATAATCATTTCTTCATAGCGCATGGTGGCTGACTCTTCGCATAATCACTTCTTCATAGCGCATGGTCGTTGACACTTCGCATATTCACTTCTTCATAGCGCATGGTCGCTGACTCTTCGCATAATCACTTCTTCATAGCGCAAGGTCGCTGACACTTCGCATAATCATTTCTTCATAGCGCATGGTCGCTCAAACTGCGCATAATCACTTCTTCATAGCGCATGGTCGCTGACACTTCGAATAACCACTTCTTCATAGCGCATGGTCGCTGACACTTCGCATAATCACTTCTTCATGGCGCATGGTCGCTGACACTTCGCATAACCACTTCTTCATAGCGCATGGTCGCTGACTCTTCGCATAATCTCTTCTTCATAGCGCATGGTCGCTGACTCTTCGCATAACCACTTCTTCATAGCGCATGGTCGCTGACTCTTCGCATAACCACTTCTTCGTAGCGCATGGTCGCTGACATTTCGCATAAACACTTCTTTATAGCGCATGGTCGCTGACTCTTCGCATAATCACTTCTTCATAGCGCATGGTCGCTGACTCTTCGCATAATCAGTTCTTCATAGCGCATGGTCGCTGACACTTCGCATATTCACTTCTCCATAGCGCATGGTCACTGACTCTTCGCATAATCACTTCTTCATGGCGCATGGTCGCTGACTCTTTGCATAACCACTTCTTCATAGCGCTTGGTCGCTGACTCTTTGCATAACCACTTCTTCATAGCGCATGGTCGCTGACTATTCGCATAATCACTTCTTCATAGCACATGGTCGCTGACACTTCGCATAACCACTTCTTCATAGCGCATGGTCGCTGTCTCTTCGCATAAGCACTTCCTCATAGCGCATCGTCGCTGACTCTTCGCATAATCACTTCTTCATAGCGTATGGTCGCTGACACTTCGCATAATCACTTCTTCATGGCGCATGGTCGCTGACACTTCGCATAACAACTTCTTCATAGCGCATGGTCGCTGACTCATCGCATAATCTCTTCTTCATAGCGCATGGTCGCTGACACTTCGCATAATCACTTCTTCATAGCGCATGGTCGCTGACACTTCACATAACCAGTTCATCATAGCGCATGTTCGCTGACTCTTCGCATAATCACTTCTTCATAGCGCATGGTCGTTGACACTTCGCATATTCACTTCTTCATAGCGCATGGTCGCTGACTCTTCGCATAATCACTTCTTCATAGCGCAAGGTCGCTGACACATCGCATAATCATTTCTTCATAGCGCATGGTCGCTCAAACTTCGCATAATCACTTCTTCATAGCGCATGACGGCTGACACTTCGAATAACCACTTCTTCATAGCGCATGGTCACTGACAATTCGCATAATCACTTCTTCATGGCGCATGGTCGCTGACACTACGCATAACCACTTCTTCATAGCGCATGGTCGCTGACTCTTCGCATAATCTCTTCTTCATAGCGCATGGTCTCTGACTCTTCGCATAACCACTTCTTCATGGCGCATGGTCGCTGACACTTCGCATAACCAGTTCTTCATGGCGCATGGTCGCTGACACTTCGCATAATCTCTTCTTCATAGCGCATGGTCGCTGACACTTCGCATAATCACTTCTTCATGGCGCATGGTCGCTGACAATTCGCATAATCTCTTCCTCATAGCGCATGGTCGCTGACTCTTCGCATAATCTCTTCTTCATAGCGCATCGTCGCTGACTCTTCGCATAGCCACTTCTTCATAGCGCATGGTCGCTGACTCTTCGCATAACCACTTCTTCATAGCGCATGGTCGCTGACACTTCGCATAATCACTTCTTCATAGCGCATGGTCGCTGACTCTTCGCATAATCTCTTCTTCATAGCGCATGGTCGCTGAAACTCCGCATAATCACTTCTTCATAGCGCATGGTCGCTGACACGTCGCATAACCATTTCTTCATAGCACATGGTCGCTGAATCTTCGCATAATCCCTTCTTCATAGCGCATGGTCGCTGACACTTCGCATAAACACTTCTTCATAGCGCATGGTCGCTGACACTTCGCATAACCACTTCTTCATAGCGCATGGTCGCTAAATCTTCGCATCATCACTTCTTCATAGCTGATGGTCGCTGACACTTCGCATAACCACTTCATCATAGCGGATGGTCGCTGACTCTTCGCAAAATCCCTTCTTCATAGCGCATGGTCGCTGCCTCTTCGCATAACCACTTCTTCATAGCGCATGGTCGCTGACTCTTCGCATAACCACTTCTTCCTAGCGCATGGTCACTGACACTTCGCATAACCACTTCTTCATAGCGCATGGTCGCTGACTCTTCGCATAACCACTTCTTCATAGCGCATGGTCGCTGACTCTTCGCATAGCCACTTCTTCCTAGCGCATGGTCGCTGACACTTCGCATAATCCCTTCTTCATAGCGCATGGTCGCTGACACTTCGCATAACCAGTTCATCATAGCGCATGGTCGCTGACACTTCGCATAATCACTTCTTCATAGCCCATGGTCGCTGACTCTTCGCATATTCACTTCTTCATAGCGCATGGTCGCTGACTCTTCGCATAATCACTTCTTCAATTCGCAAGGTCGCTGACACTTCGCATAATCACCACTTCATTGCGCATGGTCGCTCAAACTTCGCATAATCACTTCTTCATAGCTGATGGTCGCTGACACTTCGCATAACCACTTCATCATAGCGGATGGTCGCTGACTCTTCGCAAAATCCCTTCTTCATAGCGCATGGTCGCTGCCTCTTCGCATAACCACTTCTTCATAGCGCATGGTCGCTGACTCTTCGCATAACCACTTCTTCCTAGCGCATGGTCACTGACACTTCGCATAACCACTTCTTCATAGCGCATGTTCGCTGACTCTTCGCATAACCACTTCTTCATAGCGCATGGTCGCTGACTCTTCGCATAGCCACTTCTTCCTAGCGCATGGTCCCTGACACTTCGAAAAATCACTTCTTCATAGCGCATGGTCGCTGACACTTCGCATAATCACTTCTTCATAGCGCATGGTCGCTGAAACTTCGCATATTCACTTCTTCATAGCGCATGGTCGCTGACTCTTCGCATAAGCACTTCCTCATAGCGCATGTTCTTTGACACTTGTCATATTCACTTCATCATAGCGCATGGTGGCTGACACTTCCCATATTCACTTCATCATAGCGCATGGTCGCTGACACTTCGCATAATCACTTCTTCATAGCGCATGGTCACTGACACTTCTCATATTCACTTCTTCAAAGCGCATGGTCGCTGACACTTCGCATAATCACTTCTTGATAGCGCATGGTCGCTGACACATCGCATAATCACTTCTTCATAGCGCATGGTCGCTGACTCTTCGCATAATCACTTCTTCATAGCGCATGGTCGCTGACATTTCGCATAACCACTTCTTCATAGCGCATGGTCGCTGACATTTCGCATAATCACTTCTTTATAGCGCATGGTCGCTGACTCTTCGCATAATCACTTCTTCATAGCGCATGGTCGCTGACTCTTCGCATAATCACTTCTTCATAGCGCATGGTCGCTGACACTTCGCATATTCACTTCTCCATAGCGCATGGTCACTGACTCTTCGCATAATCACTTCTTCATGGCGCATGGTCACTGACTCTTCGCATAACCACTTCTTCATAGCGCATGGTCGCTGACTCTTTGCATAACCACTTCTTCATAGCGCATGGTCGCTGACTCTTCGCATAATAACTTCTTCATAGCACATGGTCGCTGACACTTCGCATAACCACTTCTTCATAGCGCATGGTCGCTGACTCTTCGCATAACCACTTCATCATAGCGCATGGTCGCTGACTCTTCGCATAATCACTTCTTCATAGCGATTGGTCGCTGAAACTTCGCATAATCACTTCTTCATTGCGCATGGTCGCTGACTCTTCGCATAACCACTTCTTCATAGCGCATGGTCGCTGACACTTCGCATAATCACTTCTTCATAGCGCATGGTCGCTGACACTTCGCATAATCACTTCTTCATGGCGCATGGTCGCTGACACTTCGCATAAAAACTTCTTCATAGCGCATGGTCGCTGACTCATCGCATAATCTCTTCTTCATAGCGCATGGTCGCTGACACTTCGCATAATCACTTCTTCATAGCGTATGGTCGCTGACACATCACATAACCAGTTCTTCATAGCGCATGGTCGCTGACTCTTCGCATAATCACTTCTTCATAGCGCATGGTCGTTGACACTTCGCATATTCACTTCTTCATAGCGCATGGTCGCTGACTCTTCGCATAATCACTTCTTCATAGCGCAAGGTCGCTGACACTTCGCATAATCACTTCTTCATAGCGCATGGTCGCTCAAACTTCGCATAATCACTTCTTCATAGCGCATGGTCGCTGACACTTCGAATAACCACTTCTTCATAGCGCATGGTCGCTGACACTTCGCATAATTACTTATTCATGGCGCATGGTCGCTGACACTTCGCATAATCACTTCTTCATAGCGCATGGTCGCTGACACTTCGCATAATCACTTCTTCATGGCGCATGGTCGCTGACACTTCGCATAACTCCTTCTTCATAGCGCATGGTCGCTGACTCTTCGCATAATCTCTTCTTCATAGCGCATGGTCGCTGACTCTTCGCATATACACTTCTTCATAGCGCATGGTCGCTGACTCTTCGCATAACCATTTCTTCATAGCGCATGGTCGCTGACACTTCGCATAATCACTTCTTCATAGCGCATGGTCGCTGACACTTCGCATAATCACTTCTTCATGGCGCATGGTCGCTGACATTTCGCATAATCTCTTCTTCATAGCGCATGGTCGCTGACACTTCGCATAATCACTTCTTCATGGCGCATGGTCGCTGACACTTCGCATAACCTTTTCCTCATAGCGCATGGTCGCTGACTCTTCGCATAATCTTTTCTTCATAGCGCATGGTCGCTGACTCTTCGTATAACCACTTCATCATAGCGCATGGTCGCCGACTCTTCGCATAACAACTTCTTCCTAGCGCATGGTCGCTGACACTTCGCATAATCACTTCTTCATAGCGCATGGTCACTGACTCTTCGCATAATCTCTTCTTCATAGCGCATGGTCGCTGACTCTTCGCATAATCAGTTCTTCATAGCGCATGGTCGCTGACACTTCGCATATTCACTTCTCCATAGCGCATGGTCACTGACTCTTCGCATAATCACTTCTTCATGGCGCATGGTCGCTGACTCTTTGCATAACCACTTCTTCATAGCGCTTGGTCACTGACTCTTTGCATAACCACTTCTTCATAGCGCATGGTCGCTGACTATTCGCATAATCACTTCTTCATAGCACATGGTCGCTGACACTTCACATAACCACTTCTTCATAGCGCATGGTCGCTGTCTCTTCGCATAAGCACTTCCTCATAGCGCATCGTCGCTGACTCTTCGCATAATCACTTCTTCATAGCGCATGGTCGCTGACACTTCGCATAATCACTTCTTCATTGCGCATGGTCGTTGACTCTTCGCATAACCACTACTTCATAGCGCATTGTCGCTGACACTTCGCATTATCACTTCTTCATAGCGTATGGTCGCTGACACTTCGCATAATCACTTCTTCATGGCGCATGGTCGCTGACACTTCGCATAACAACTTCTTCATAGCGCATGGTCGCTGACTCATCGCATAATCTCTTCTTCATAGCGCATGGTCGCTGACACTTCGCATAATCACTTCTTCATAGCGCATGGTCGCTGACACTTCACATAACCAGTTCATCATAGCGCATGGTCGCTGACTCTTCGCATAATCACTTCTTCATAGCGCATGGTCGTTGACACTTCGCATATTCACTTCTTCATAGCGCATGGTCGCTGACTCTTCGCATAATCACTTCTTCATAGCGCAAGGTCGCTGACACATCGCATAATCATTTCTTCATAGCGCATGGTCGCTCAAACTTCGCATAATCACTTCTTCATAGCGCATGACGGCTGACACTTCGAATAACCACTTCTTCATAGCGCATGGTCACTGACAATTCGCATAATCACTTCTTCATGGCGCATGGTCGCTGACACTACGCATAACCACTTCTTCATAGCGCATGGTCGCTGACTCTTCGCATAATCTCTTCTTCATAGCGCATGGTCTCTGACTCTTCGCATAACCACTTCTTCATGGCGCATGGTCGCTGACACTTCGCATAACCAGTTCTTCATGGCGCATGGTCGCTGACACTTCGCATAATCTCTTCTTCATAGCGCATGGTCGCTGACACTTCGCATAATCACTTCTTCATGGCGCATGGTCGCTGACAATTCGCATAATCTCTTCCTCATAGCGCATGGTCGCTGACTCTTCGCATAATCTCTTCTTCATAGCGCATCGTCGCTGACTCTTCGCATAGCCACTTCTTCATAGCGCATGGTCGCTGACTCTTCGCATAACCACTTCTTCATAGCGCATGGTCGCTGACACTTCGCATAATCACTTCTTCATAGCGCATGGTCGCTGACTCTTCGCATAATCTCTTCTTCATAGCGCATGGTCGCTGAAACTCCGCATAATCACTTCTTCATAGCGCATGGTCGCTGACACGTCGCATAACCATTTCTTCATAGCACATGGTCGCTGAATCTTCGCATAATCCCTTCTTCATAGCGCATGGTCGCTGACACTTCGCATAAACACTTCTTCATAGCGCATGGTCGCTGACACTTCGCATAACCACTTCTTCATAGCGCATGGTCGCTAAATCTTCGCATCATCACTTCTTCATAGCTGATGGTCGCTGACACTTCGCATAACCACTTCATCATAGCGGATGTTCGCTGACTCTTCGCAAAATCCCTTCTTCATAGCGCATGGTCGCTGCCTCTTCGCATAACCACTTCTTCATAGCGCATGGTCGCTGAATCTTCGCATAACCACTTCTTCCTAGCGCATGGTCACTGACACTTCGCATAACCACTTCTTCATAGCGCATGGTCGCTGACTCTTCGCATAACCACTTCTTCATAGCGCATGGTCGCTGACTCTTCGCATAGCCACTTCTTCCTAGCGCATGGTCGCTGACACTTCGCATAATCCCTTCTTCATAGCGCATGGTCGCTGACACTTCGCATAACCAGTTCTTCATAGCGCATGGTCGCTGACACTTCGCATAATCACTTCTTCATAGCCCATGGTCGCTGACTCTTCGCATATTCACTTCTTCATAGCGCATGGTCGCTGACTCTTCGCATAATCACTTCTTCAATTCGCAAGGTCGCTGACACTTCGCATAATCACCACTTCATTGCGCATGGTCGCTCAAACTTCGCATAATCACTTCTTCATAGCGCATGGTCCCTGACACTTCGAAAAATCACTTCTTCATAGCGCATGGTCACTGACACTTCGCATAATCACTTCTTCATAGCGCATGGTCGCTGAAACTTCGCATATTCACTTCTTCATAGCGCATGGTCGCTGACTCTTCGCATAAGCACTTCTTCATAGCGCATGTTCTTTGACACTTGTCATATTCACTTCATCATAGCGCATGGTGGCTGACACTTCCCATATTCACTTCATCATAGCGCATGGTCGCTGACACTTCGCATAATCACTTCTTCATAGCGCATGGTCACTGACACTTCTCATATTCACTTCTTCATAGCGCATGGTCGCTGACACTTCGCATAATCACTTCTTGATAGCGCATGGTCGCTGACACATCGCATAATCACTTCTTCATAGCGCATGGTCGCTGACTCTTCGCATAATCACTTCTTCATAGCGCATGGTCGCTGACATTTCGCATAACCACTTCTTCATAGCGCATGGTCGCTGACATTTCGCATAATCACTTCTTTATAGCGCATGGTCGCTGACTCTTCGCATAATCACTTCTTCATAGCGCATGGTCGCTGACTCTTCGCATAATCACTTCTTCATAGCGCATGGTCGCTGACACTTCGCATATTCACTTCTCCCTAGCGCATGGTCACTGACACTTCGCATAATCACTTCTTCATGGCGCATGGTCACTGATTCTTCGCATAACCACTTCTTCATAGCGCATGGTCGCTGACTCTTTGCATAACCACTTCTTCATAGCGCATGGTCGCTGACTCTTCGCATAATAACTTCTTCATAGCACATGGTCGCTGACACTTCGCATAACCACTTCTTCATAGCGCATGGTCGCTGACTCTTCGCATAACCACTTCTTCATAGCGCATGGTCGCTGACTCTTCGCATAATCACTTCTTCATAGCGATTGGTCGCTGAAACTTCGCATAATCACTTCTTCATTGCGCATGGTCGCTGACTCTTCGCATAACCACTTCTTCATAGCGCATGGTCGCTGACACTTCGCATAATCACTTCTTCATAGCGCATGGTCGCTGACACTTCGCATAATCACTTCTTCATGGCGCATGGTCGCAGACACTTCGCATAACAACTTCTTCATAGCGCATGGTCGCTGACTCATCGCATAATCTGTTCTTCATAGCGCATGGTCGCTGACACTTCGCATAATCACTTCTTCATAGCGTATGGTCGCTGACACATCACATAACCAGTTCTTCATAGCGCATGGTCGCTGACTCTTCGCATAATCACTTCTTCATAGCGCATGGTCGTTGACACTTCGCATATTCACTTCTTCATAGCGCATGGTCGCTGACTCTTCGCATAATCACTTCTTCATAGCGCAAGGTCGCTGACACTTCGCATAATCATTTCTTCATAGCGCATGGTCGCTCAAACTGCGCATAATCACTTCTTCATAGCGCATGGTCGCTGACACTTCGAATAACCACTTCTTCACAGCGCATGGTCGCTGACACTTCGCATAATCACTTCTTCATGGCGCATGGTCGCTGACACTTCGGATAACCACTTCTTCATAGCGCATGGTCGCTGACTCTTCGCATAATCTCTTCTTCATAGCGCATGGTCGCTGACTCTTCGCATAACCACTTCTTCATAGCGCATGGTCGCTGACTCTTCGCATAACCACTTCTTCTTAGCGCATGGTCGCTGACACTTCGCATAATCTCTTCTTCATAGCGCATGGTCGCTGAAACCGCATAATCACTTCTTCATGGCGCATGGTCGCTGACACTTCGCATAATCTCTTCTTCATAGCGCATGATCGCTGACACTTCGCATAATCTCTTCTTCATAGCGCATGGTCGCAGACTCTTCGCATAACCACTTCTTCATAGCGCATGGTCGCTGACTCTTTGCGTAACCACTTCTTCATACGCGCTTGGTAGCTGACTCTTCGCATAATCACTTCTTCATAGCGCATGGTGGCTGACACTTCGCATAACCACTTCTTCGTAGCGCATGGTCGCTGACATTTCGCATAAACACTTCTTTATAGCGCATGGTCGCTGACTCTTCGCATAATCACTTCTTCATAGCGCATGGTCGCTGACTCTTCGCATAATCAGTTCTTCATAGCGCATGGTCGCTGACACTTCGCATATTCACTTCTCCATAGCGCATGGTCACTGACTCTTCGCATAATCACTTCTTCATGGCGCATGGTCGCTGACTCTTTGCATAACCACTTCTTCATAGCGCTTGGTCGCTGACTCTTTGCATAACCACTTCTTCATAGCGCATGGTCGCTGACTATTCGCATAATCACTTCTTCATAGCACATGGTCGCTGACACTTCGCATAACCACTTCTTCATAGCGCATGGTCGCTGACTCTTCGCATAACCACTTCTTCATAGCGCATGGTCGCTGTCTCTTCGCATAAGCACTTCCTCATAGCGCATCGTCGCTGACTCTTCGCATAATCACTTCTTCATAGCGCATGGTCGCTGACTCATCGCATAATCTCTTCTTCATAGCGCATGGTCGCTGACACTTCGCATAATCACTTCTTCATAGCGCATGGTCGCTGACACTTCACATAACCAGTTCATCATAGCGCATGGTCGCTGACTCTTCGCATAATCACTTCTTCATAGCGCATGGTCGTTGACACTTCGCATATTCACTTCTTCATAGCGCATGGTCGCTGACTCTTCGCATAATCACTTCTTCATAGCGCAAGGTCGCTGACACATCGCATAATCATTTCTTCATAGCGCATGGTCGCTCAAACTTCGCATAATCACTTCTTCATAGCGCATGACGGCTGACACTTCGAATAACCACTTCTTCATAGCGCATGGTCACTGACAATTCGCATAATCACTTCTTCATGGCGCATGGTCGCTGACACTACGCATAACCACTTCTTCATAGCGCATGGTCGCTGACTCTTCGCATAATCTCTTCTTCATAGCGCATGGTCTCTGACTCTTCGCATAACCACTTCTTCATGGCGCATGGTCGCTGACACTTCGCATAACCAGTTCTTCATGGCGCATGGTCGGTGACACTTCGCATAATCTCTTCTTCATAGCGCATGGTCGCTGACACTTCGCATAATCACTTCTTCATGGCGCATGGTCGCTGACAATTCGCATAATCTCTTCCTCATAGCGCATGGTCGCTGACTCTTCGCATAATCTCTTCTTCATAGCGCATCGTCGCTGACTCTTCGCATAGCCACTTCTTCATAGCGCATGGTCGCTGACTCTTCGCATAACCACTTCTTCATAGCGCATGGTCGCTGACACTTCGCATAATCACTTCTTCATAGCGCATGGTCGCTGACTCTTCGCATAATCTCTTCTTCATAGCGCATGGTCGCTGAAACTCCGCATAATCACTTCTTCATAGCGCATGGTCGCTGACACGTCGCATAACCATTTCTTCATAGCACATGGTCGCTGAATCTTCGCATAATCCCTTCTTCATAGCGCATGGTCGCTGACACTTCGCATAAACACTTCTTCATAGCGCATGGTCGCTGACACTTCGCATAACCACTTCTTCATAGCGCATGGTCGCTAAATCTTCGCATCATCACTTCTTCATAGCTGATGGTCGCTGACACTTCGCATAACCACTTCATCATAGCGGATGTTCGCTGACTCTTCGCAAAATCCCTTCTTCATAGCGCATGGTCGCTGCCTCTTCGCATAACCACTTCTTCATAGCGCATGGTCGCTGACTCTTCGCATAACCACTTCTTCCTAGCGCATGGTCACTGACACTTCGCATAACCACTTCTTCATAGCGCATGGTCGCTGACTCTTCGCATAACCACTTCTTCATAGCGCATGGTCGCTGACTCTTCGCATAGCCACTTCTTCCTAGCGCATGGTCGCTGACACTTCGCATAATCCCTTCTTCATAGCGCATGGTCGCTGACACTTCGCATAACCAGTTCTTCATAGCGCATGGTCGCTGACACTTCGCATAATCACTTCTTCATAGCCCATGGTCGCTGACTCTTCGCATATTCACTTCTTCATAGCGCATGGTCGCTGACTCTTCGCATAATCACTTCTTCAATTCGCAAGGTCGCTGACACTTCGCATAATCACCACTTCATTGCGCATGGTCGCTCAAACTTCGCATAATCACTTCTTCATAGCGCATGGTCCCTGACACTTCGAAAAATCACTTCTTCATAGCGCATGGTCACTGACACTTCGCATAATCACTTCTTCATAGCGCATGGTCGCTGAAACTTCGCATATTCACTTCTTCATAGCGCATGGTCGCTGACTCTTCGCATAAGCACTTCTTCATAGCGCATGTTCTTTGACACTTGTCATATTCACTTCATCATAGCGCATGGTGGCTGACACTTCCCATATTCACTTCATCATAGCGCATGGTCGCTGACACTTCGCATAATCACTTCTTCATAGCGCATGGTCACTGACACTTCTCATATTCACTTCTTCATAGCGCATGGTCGCTGACACTTCGCATAATCACTTCTTGATAGCGCATGGTCGCTGACACATCGCATAATCACTTCTTCATAGCGCATGGTCGCTGACTCTTCGCATAATCACTTCTTCATAGCGCATGGTCGCTGACATTTCGCATAACCACTTCTTCATAGCGCATGGTCGCTGACATTTCGCATAATCACTTCTTTATAGCGCATGGTCGCTGACTCTTCGCATAATCACTTCTTCATAGCGCATGGTCGCTGACTCTTCGCATAATCACTTCTTCATAGCGCATGGTCGCTGACACTTCGCATATTCACTTCTCCCTAGCGCATGGTCACTGACACTTCGCATAATCACTTCTTCATGGCGCATGGTCACTGATTCTTCGCATAACCACTTCTTCATAGCGCATGGTCGCTGACTCTTTGCATAACCACTTCTTCATAGCGCATGGTCGCTGACTCTTCGCATAATAACTTCTTCATAGCACATGGTCGCTGACACTTCGCATAACCACTTCTTCATAGCGCATGGTCGCTGACACTTCGCATAACCACTTCTTCATAGCGCATGGTCGCTGACTCTTCGCATAATCACTTCTTCATAGCGATTGGTCGCTGAAACTTCGCATAATCACTTCTTCATTGCGCATGGTCGCTGACTCTTCGCATAACCACTTCTTCATAGCGCATGGTCGCTGACACTTCGCATAATCACTTCTTCATAGCGCATGGTCGCTGACACTTCGCATAATCACTTCTTCATGGCGCATGGTCGCAGACACTTCGCATAACAACTTCTTCATAGCGCATGGTCGCTGACTCATCGCATAATCTGTTCTTCATAGCGCATGGTCGCTGACACTTCGCATAATCACTTCTTCATAGCGTATGGTCGCTGACACATCACATAACCAGTTCTTCATAGCGCATGGTCGCTGACTCTTCGCATAATCACTTCTTCATAGCGCATGGTCGTTGACACTTCGCATATTCACTTCTTCATAGCGCATGGTCGCTGACTCTTCGCATAATCACTTCTTCATAGCGCAAGGTCGCTGACACTTCGCATAATCATTTCTTCATAGCGCATGGTCGCTCAAACTGCGCATAATCACTTCTTCATAGCGCATGGTCGCTGACACTTCGAATAACCACTTCTTCACAGCGCATGGTCGCTGACACTTCGCATAATCACTTCTTCATGGCGCATGGTCGCTGACACTTCGCATAACCACTTCTTCATAGCGCATGGTCGCTGACTCTTCGCATAATCTCTTCTTCATAGCGCATGGTCGCTGACTCTTCGCATAACCACTTCTTCATAGCGCATGGTCGCTGACTCTTCGCATAACCACTTCTTCTTAGCGCATGGTCGCTGACACTTCGCATAATCTCTTCTTCATAGCGCATGGTCGCTGAAACCGCATAATCACTTCTTCATGGCGCATGGTCGCTGACACTTCGCATAATCTCTTCTTCATAGCGCATGATCGCTGACACTTCGCATAATCTCTTCTTCATAGCGCATGGTCGCAGACTCTTCGCATAACCACTTCTTCATAGCGCATGGTCGCTGACTCTTTGCGTAACCACTTCTTCATACGCGCTTGGTAGCTGACTCTTCGCATAATCACTTCTTCATAGCGCATGGTGGCTGACACTTCGCATAACCACTTCTTCGTAGCGCATGGTCGCTGACATTTCGCATAAACACTTCTTTATAGCGCATGGTCGCTGACTCTTCGCATAATCACTTCTTCATAGCGCATGGTCGCTGACTCTTCGCATAATCAGTTCTTCATAGCGCATGGTCGCTGACACTTCGCATATTCACTTCTCCATAGCGCATGGTCACTGACTCTTCGCATAATCACTTCTTCATGGCGCATGGTCGCTGACTCTTTGCATAACCACTTCTTCATAGCGCTTGGTCGCTGACTCTTTGCATAACCACTTCTTCATAGCGCATGGTCGCTGACTATTCGCATAATCACTTCTTCATAGCACATGGTCGCTGACACTTCGCATAACCACTTCTTCATAGCGCATGGTCGCTGACTCTTCGCATAACCACTTCTTCATAGCGCATGGTCGCTGTCTCTTCGCATAAGCACTTCCTCATAGCGCATCGTCGCTGACTCTTCGCATAATCACTTCTTCATAGCGCATGGTCGCTGACACTTCATATAATCACTTCTTCATTGCGCATGGTCGCTGACTCTTCGCATAACCACTTCTTCATAGCGCATGGTCGCTGACTATTCGCATAATCACTTCTTCATAGCACATGGTCGCTGACACTTCGCATAACCACTTCGTCATAGCGCATGGTCGCTGACTCTTTGCATAACCACTTCTTCATAGCGCATGGTCGCTGACTATTCGCATAATCACTTCTTCATAGCACATGGTCGCTGACACTTCGCATAACCACTTCTTCATAGCGCATGGTCGCTGACTCTTCGCATAACCACTTCTTCATAGCGCATGGTCGCTGACTCTTCGCATAAGCACTTCCTCATAGCGCATCGTCGCTGATTCTTCGCATAATCACTTCTTCATAGCGCATGGTCGCTGACACTTCGCATAATCACTTTTTCATTGCGCATGGTCGCTGACTCTTCGCATAACCTGTTCTTCATAGCGCATGGTCGCTGACACTTCGCATAATCACTTCTTCATAGCGCATGGTCGCTGACACTTCGCATAATCACTTCTTCATGGCGCATGGTCGCTGACACTTCGCATAACAACTTCTTCATAGCGCATGTTCGCTGACTCATCGCATAACCTCTTATTCATAGCGCATGGTCGCTGACACTTCGCATAATCGCTTCTTCATAGCGCATGGTCGCTGACACTTCACATAATCATTTCTTCATAGCGCATGGTGGCTGACTCTTCGCATAATCACTTCTTCATAGCGCATGGTCGTTGACACTTCGCATATTCACTTCTTCATAGCGCATGGTCGCTGACTCTTCGCATAATCACTTCTTCATAGCGCAAGGTCGCTGACACTTCGCATAATCATTTCTTCATAGCGCATGGTCGCTCAAACTGCGCATAATCACTTCTTCATAGCGCATGGTCGCTGACACTTCGAATAACCACTTCTTCATAGCGCATGGTCGCTGACACTTCGCATAATCACTTCTTCATGGCGCATGGTCGCTGACACTTCGCATAACCACTTCTTCATAGCGCATGGTCGCTGACTCTTCGCATAATCTCTTCTTCATAGCGCATGGTCGCTGACTCTTCGCATAACCACTTCTTCATAGCGCATGGTCGCTGACTCTTCGCATAACCACTTCTTCGTAGCGCATGGTCGCTGACATTTCGCATAAACACTTCTTTATAGCGCATGGTCGCTGACTCTTCGCATAATCACTTCTTCATAGCGCATGGTCGCTGACTCTTCGCATAATCAGTTCTTCATAGCGCATGGTCGCTGACACTTCGCATATTCACTTCTCCATAGCGCATGGTCACTGACTCTTCGCATAATCACTTCTTCATGGCGCATGGTCGCTGACTCTTTGCATAACCACTTCTTCATAGCGCTTGGTCGCTGACTCTTTGCATAACCACTTCTTCATAGCGCATGGTCGCTGACTATTCGCATAATCACTTCTTCATAGCACATGGTCGCTGACACTTCGCATAACCACTTCTTCATAGCGCATGGTCGCTGTCTCTTCGCATAAGCACTTCCTCATAGCGCATCGTCGCTGACTCTTCGCATAATCACTTCTTCATAGCGTATGGTCGCTGACACTTCGCATAATCACTTCTTCATGGCGCATGGTCGCTGACACTTCGCATAACAACTTCTTCATAGCGCATGGTCGCTGACTCATCGCATAATCTCTTCTTCATAGCGCATGGTCGCTGACACTTCGCATAATCACTTCTTCATAGCGCATGGTCGCTGACACTTCACATAACCAGTTCATCATAGCGCATGTTCGCTGACTCTTCGCATAATCACTTCTTCATAGCGCATGGTCGTTGACACTTCGCATATTCACTTCTTCATAGCGCATGGTCGCTGACTCTTCGCATAATCACTTCTTCATAGCGCAAGGTCGCTGACACATCGCATAATCATTTCTTCATAGCGCATGGTCGCTCAAACTTCGCATAATCACTTCTTCATAGCGCATGACGGCTGACACTTCGAATAACCACTTCTTCATAGCGCATGGTCACTGACAATTCGCATAATCACTTCTTCATGGCGCATGGTCGCTGACACTACGCATAACCACTTCTTCATAGCGCATGGTCGCTGACTCTTCGCATAATCTCTTCTTCATAGCGCATGGTCTCTGACTCTTCGCATAACCACTTCTTCATGGCGCATGGTCGCTGACACTTCGCATAACCAGTTCTTCATGGCGCATGGTCGCTGACACTTCGCATAATCTCTTCTTCATAGCGCATGGTCGCTGACACTTCGCATAATCACTTCTTCATGGCGCATGGTCGCTGACAATTCGCATAATCTCTTCCTCATAGCGCATGGTCGCTGACTCTTCGCATAATCTCTTCTTCATAGCGCATCGTCGCTGACTCTTCGCATAGCCACTTCTTCATAGCGCATGGTCGCTGACTCTTCGCATAACCACTTCTTCATAGCGCATGGTCGCTGACACTTCGCATAATCACTTCTTCATAGCGCATGGTCGCTGACTCTTCGCATAATCTCTTCTTCATAGCGCATGGTCGCTGAAACTCCGCATAATCACTTCTTCATAGCGCATGGTCGCTGACACGTCGCATAACCATTTCTTCATAGCACATGGTCGCTGAATCTTCGCATAATCCCTTCTTCATAGCGCATGGTCGCTGACACTTCGCATAAACACTTCTTCATAGCGCATGGTCGCTGACACTTCGCATAACCACTTCTTCATAGCGCATGGTCGCTAAATCTTCGCATCATCACTTCTTCATAGCTGATGGTCGCTGACACTTCGCATAACCACTTCATCATAGCGGATGGTCGCTGACTCTTCGCAAAATCCCTTCTTCATAGCGCATGGTCGCTGCCTCTTCGCATAACCACTTCTTCATAGCGCATGGTCGCTGACTCTTCGCATAACCACTTCTTCCTAGCGCATGGTCACTGACACTTCGCATAACCACTTCTTCATAGCGCATGGTCGCTGACTCTTCGCATAACCACTTCTTCATAGCGCATGGTCGCTGACTCTTCGCATAGCCACTTCTTCCTAGCGCATGGTCGCTGACACTTCGCATAATCCCTTCTTCATAGCGCATGGTCGCTGACACTTCGCATAACCAGTTCTTCATAGCGCATGGTCGCTGACACTTCGCATAATCACTTCTTCATAGCCCATGGTCGCTGACTCTTCGCATATTCACTTCTTCATAGCGCATGGTCGCTGACTCTTCGCATAATCACTTCTTCAATTCGCAAGGTCGCTGACACTTCGCATAATCACCACTTCATTGCGCATGGTCGCTCAAACTTCGCATAATCACTTCTTCATAGCTGATGGTCGCTGACACTTCGCATAACCACTTCATCATAGCGGATGGTCGCTGACTCTTCGCAAAATCCCTTCTTCATAGCGCATGGTCGCTGCCTCTTCGCATAACCACTTCTTCATAGCGCATGGTCGCTGACTCTTCGCATAACCACTTCTTCCTAGCGCATGGTCACTGACACTTCGCATAACCACTTCTTCATAGCGCATGGTCGCTGACTCTTCGCATAACCACTTCTTCATAGCGCATGGTCGCTGACTCTTCGCATAGCCACTTCTTCCTAGCGCATGGTCCCTGACACTTCGAAAAATCACTTCTTCATAGCGCATGGTCGCTGACACTTCGCATAATCACTTCTTCATAGCGCATGGTCGCTGAAACTTCGCATATTCACTTCTTCATAGCGCATGGTCGCTGACTCTTCGCATAAGCACTTCCTCATAGCGCATGTTCTTTGACACTTGTCTTATTCACTTCATCATAGCGCATGGTGGCTGACACTTCCCATATTCACTTCATCATAGCGCATGGTCGCTGACACTTCGCATAATCACTTCTTCATAGCGCATGGTCACTGACACTTCTCATATTCACTTCTTCAAAGCGCATGGTCGCTGACACTTCGCATAATCACTTCTTGATAGCGCATGGTCGCTGACACATCGCATAATCACTTCTTCATAGCGCATGGTCGCTGACTCTTCGCATAATCACTTCTTCATAGCGCATGGTCGCTGACATTTCGCATAACCACTTCTTCATAGCGCATGGTCGCTGACATTTCGCATAATCACTTCTTTATAGCGCATGGTCGCTGACTCTTCGCATAATCACTTCTTCATAGCGCATGGTCGCTGACTCTTCGCATAATCACTTCTTCATAGCGCATGGTCGCTGACACTTCGCATATTCACTTCTCCATAGCGCATGGTCACTGACTCTTCGCATAATCACTTCTTCATGGCGCATGGTCACTGACTCTTCGCATAACCACTTCTTCATAGCGCATGGTCGCTGACTCTTTGCATAACCACTTCTTCATAGCGCATGGTCGCTGACTCTTCGCATAATAACTTCTTCATAGCACATGGTCGCTGGCACTTCGCATAACCACTTCTTCATAGCGCATGGTCGCTGACTCTTCGCATAACCACTTCATCATAGCGCATGGTCGCTGACTCTTCGCATAATCACTTCTTCATAGCGATTGGTCGCTGAAACTTCGCATAATCACTTCTTCATTGCGCATGGTCGCTGACTCTTCGCATAACCACTTCTTCATAGCGCATGGTCGCTGACACTTCGCATAATCACTTCTTCATAGCGCATGGTCGCTGACACTTCGCATAATCACTTCTTCATGGCGCATGGTCGCTGACACTTCGCCTAAAAACTTCTTCATAGCGCATGGTCGCTGACTCATCGCATAATCTCTTCTTCATAGCGCATGGTCGCTGACACTTCGCATAATCACTTCTTCATAGCGTATGGTCGCTGACACATCACATAACCAGTTCTTCATAGCGCATGGTCGCTGACTCTTCGCATAATCACTTCTTCATAGCGCATGGTCGTTGACACTTCGCATATTCACTTCTTCATAGCGCATGGTCGCTGACTCTTCGCATAATCACTTCTTCATAGCGCAAGGTCGCTGACACTTCGCATAATCACTTCTTCATAGCGCATGGTCGCTCAAACTTCGCATAATCACTTCTTCATAGCGCATGGTCGCTGACACTTCGAATAACCACTTCTTCATAGCGCATGGTCGCTGACACTTCGCATAATTACTTATTCATGGCGCATGGTCGCTGACACTTCGCATAATCACTTCTTCATAGCGCATGGTCGCTGACACTTCGCATAATCACTTCTTCATGGCGCATGGTCGCTGACACTTCGCATAACTCCTTCTTCATAGCGCATGGTCGCTGACTCTTCGCATAATCTCTTCTTCATAGCGCATGGTCGCTGACTCTTCGCATATACACTTCTTCATAGCGCATGGTCGCTGACTCTTCGCATAACCATTTCTTCATAGCGCATGGTCGCTGACACTTCGCATAATCACTTCTTCATAGCGCATGGTCGCTGACACTTCGCATAATCACTTCTTCATGGCGCATGGTCGCTGACATTTCGCATAATCTCTTCTTCATAGCGCATGGTCGCTGACACTTCGCATAATCACTTCTTCATGGCGCATGGTCGCTGACACTTCGCATAACCTTTTCCTCATAGCGCATGGTCGCTGACTCTTCGCATAATCTTTTCTTCATAGCGCATGGTCGCTGACTCTTCGTATAACCACTTCATCATAGCGCATGGTCGCCGACTCTTCGCATAACAACTTCTTCCTAGCGCATGGTCGCTGACACTTCGCATAATCACTTCTTCATAGCGCATGGTCACTGACTCTTCGCATAATCTCTTCTTCATAGCGCATGGTCGCTGACTCTTCGCATAATCAGTTCTTCATAGCGCATGGTCGCTGACACTTCGCATATTCACTTCTCCATAGCGCATGGTCACTGACTCTTCGCATAATCACTTCTTCATGGCGCATGGTCGCTGACTCTTTGCATAACCACTTCTTCATAGCGCTTGGTCGCTGACTCTTTGCATAACCACTTCTTCATAGCGCATGGTCGCTGACTATTCGCATAATCACTTCTTCATAGCACATGGTCGCTGACACTTCGCATAACCACTTCTTCATAGCGCATGGTCGCTGTCTCTTCGCATAAGCACTTCCTCATAGCGCATCGTCGCTGACTCTTCGCATAATCACTTCTTCATAGCGCATGGTCGCTGACACTTCGCATAATCACTTCTTCATTGCGCATGGTCGCTGACTCTTCGCATAACCACTTCTTCATAGCGCATTGTCGCTGACACTTCGCATTATCACTTCTTCATAGCGTATGGTCGCTGACACTTCGCATAATCACTTCTTCATGGCGCATGGTCGCTGACACTTCGCATAACAACTTCTTCATAGCGCATGGTCGCTGACTCATCGCATAATCTCTTCTTCATAGCGCATGGTCGCTGACACTTCGCATAATCACTTCTTCATAGCGCATGGTCGCTGACACTTCACATAACCAGTTCATCATAGCGCATGGTCGCTGACTCTTCGCATAATCACTTCTTCATAGCGCATGGTCGTTGACACTTCGCATATTCACTTCTTCATAGCGCATGGTCGCTGACTCTTCGCATAATCACTTCTTCATAGCGCAAGGTCGCTGACACATCGCATAATCATTTCTTCATAGCGCATGGTCGCTCAAACTTCGCATAATCACTTCTTCATAGCGCATGACGGCTGACACTTCGAATAACCACTTCTTCATAGCGCATGGTCACTGACAATTCGCATAATCACTTCTTCATGGCGCATGGTCGCTGACACTACGCATAACCAGTTCTTCATAGCGCATGGTCGCTGACTCTTCGCATAATCTCTTCTTCATAGCGCATGGTCTCTGACTCTTCGCATAACCACTTCTTCATGGCGCATGGTCGCTGACACTTCGCATAACCAGTTCTTCATGGCGCATGGTCGCTGACACTTCGCATAATCTCTTCTTCATAGCGCATGGTCGCTGACACTTCGCATAATCACTTCTTCATGGCGCATGGTCGCTGACAATTCGCATAATCTCTTCCTCATAGCGCATGGTCGCTGACTCTTCGCATAATCTCTTCTTCATAGCGCATCGTCGCTGACTCTTCGCATAGCCACTTCTTCATAGCGCATGGTCGCTGACTCTTCGCATAACCACTTCTTCATAGCGCATGGTCGCTGACACTTCGCATAATCACTTCTTCATAGCGCATGGTCGCTGACTCTTCGCATAATCTCTTCTTCATAGCGCATGGTCGCTGAAACTCCGCATAATCACTTCTTCATAGCGCATGGTCGCTGACACGTCGCATAACCATTTCTTCATAGCACATGGTCGCTGAATCTTCGCATAATCCCTTCTTCATAGCGCATGGTCGCTGACACTTCGCATAAACACTTCTTCATAGCGCATGGTCGCTGACACTTCGCATAACCACTTCTTCATAGCGCATGGTCGCTAAATCTTCGCATCATCACTTCTTCATAGCTGATGGTCGCTGACACTTCGCATAACCACTTCATCATAGCGGATGTTCGCTGACTCTTCGCAAAATCCCTTCTTCATAGCGCATGGTCGCTGCCTCTTCGCATAACCACTTCTTCATAGCGCATGGTCGCTGACTCTTCGCATAACCACTTCTTCCTAGCGCATGGTCACTGACACTTCGCATAACCACTTCTTCATAGCGCATGGTCGCTGACTCTTCGCATAACCACTTCTTCATAGCGCATGGTCGCTGACTCTTCGCATAGCCACTTCTTCCTAGCGCATGGTCGCTGACACTTCGCATAATCCCTTCTTCATAGCGCATGGTCGCTGACACTTCGCATAACCAGTTCTTCATAGCGCATGGTCGCTGACACTTCGCATAATCACTTCTTCATAGCCCATGGTCGCTGACTCTTCGCATATTCACTTCTTCATAGCGCATGGTCGCTGACTCTTCGCATAATCACTTCTTCAATTCGCAAGGTCGCTGACACTTCGCATAATCACCACTTCATTGCGCATGGTCGCTCAAACTTCGCATAATCACTTCTTCATAGCGCATGGTCCCTGACACTTCGAAAAATCACTTCTTCATAGCGCATGGTCACTGACACTTCGCATAATCACTTCTTCATAGCGCATGGTCGCTGAAACTTCGCATATTCACTTCTTCATAGCGCATGGTCGCTGACTCTTCGCATAAGCACTTCTTCATAGCGCATGTTCTTTGACACTTGTCATATTCACTTCATCATAGCGCATGGTGGCTGACACTTCCCATATTCACTTCATCATAGCGCATGGTCGCTGACACTTCGCATAATCACTTCTTCATAGCGCATGGTCACTGACACTTCTCATATTCACTTCTTCATAGCGCATGGTCGCTGACACTTCGCATAATCACTTCTTGATAGCGCATGGTCGCTGACACATCGCATAATCACTTCTTCATAGCGCATGGTCGCTGACTCTTCGCATAATCACTTCTTCATAGCGCATGGTCGCTGACATTTCGCATAACCACTTCTTCATAGCGCATGGTCGCTGACATTTCGCATAATCACTTCTTTATAGCGCATGGTCGCTGACTCTTCGCATAATCACTTCTTCATAGCGCATGGTCGCTGACTCTTCGCATAATCACTTCTTCATAGCGCATGGTCGCTGACACTTCGCATATTCACTTCTCCCTAGCGCATGGTCACTGACACTTCGCATAATCACTTCTTCATGGCGCATGGTCACTGACTCTTCGCATAACCACTTCTTCATAGCGCATGGTCGCTGACTCTTTGCATAACCACTTCTTCATAGCGCATGGTCGCTGACTCTTCGCATAATAACTTCTTCATAGCACATGGTCGCTGACATTTCGCATAACCACTTCTTCATAGCGCATGGTCGCTGACTCTTCGCATAACCACTTCTTCATAGCGCATGGTCGCTGACTCTTCGCATAATCACTTCTTCATAGCGATTGGTCGCTGAAACTTCGCATAATCACTTCTTCATTGCGCATGGTCGCTGACTCTTCGCATAACCACTTCTTCATAGCGCATGGTCGCTGACACTTCGCATAATCACTTCTTCATAGCGCATGGTCGCTGACACTTCGCATAATCACTTCTTCATGGCGCATGGTCGCAGACACTTCGCATAACAACTTCTTCATAGCGCATGGTCGCTGACTCATCGCATAATCTGTTCTTCATAGCGCATGGTCGCTGACACTTCGCATAATCACTTCTTCATAGCGTATGGTCGCTGACACATCACATAACCAGTTCTTCATAGCGCATGGTCGCTGACTCTTCGCATAATCACTTCTTCATAGCGCATGGTCGTTGACACTTCGCATATTCACTTCTTCATAGCGCATGGTCGCTGACTCTTCGCATAATCACTTCTTCATAGCGCAAGGTCGCTGACACTTCGCATAATCACTTCTTCATAGCGCATGGTCGCTGACTCTTCGCATAATCACTTCTTCATAGCGCATGGTCGCTGACACTTCGCATATTCACTTCTCCCTAGCGCATGGTCACTGACACTTCGCATAATCACTTCTTCATGGCGCATGGTCACTGACTCTTCGCATAACCACTTCTTCATAGCGCATGGTCGCTGACTCTTTGCATAACCACTTCTTCATAGCGCATGGTCGCTGACTCTTCGCATAATAACTTCTTCATAGCACATGGTCGCTGACATTTCGCATAACCACTTCTTCATAGCGCATGGTCGCTGACTCTTCGCATAACCACTTCTTCATAGCGCATGGTCGCTGACTCTTCGCATAATCACTTCTTCATAGCGATTGGTCGCTGAAACTTCGCATAATCACTTCTTCATTGCGCATGGTCGCTGACTCTTCGCATAACCACTTCTTCATAGCGCATGGTCGCTGACACTTCGCATAATCACTTCTTCATAGCGCATGGTCGCTGACACTTCGCATAATCACTTCTTCATGGCGCATGGTCGCAGACACTTCGCATAACAACTTCTTCATAGCGCATGGTCGCTGACTCATCGCATAATCTGTTCTTCATAGCGCATGGTCGCTGACACTTCGCATAATCACTTCTTCATAGCGTATGGTCGCTGACACATCACATAACCAGTTCTTCATAGCGCATGGTCGCTGACTCTTCGCATAATCACTTCTTCATAGCGCATGGTCGTTGACACTTCGCATATTCACTTCTTCATAGCGCATGGTCGCTGACTCTTCGCATAATCACTTCTTCATAGCGCAAGGTCGCTGACACTTCGCATAATCACTTCTTCATAGCGCATGGTCGCTCAAACTTCGCATAATTACTTATTCATGGCGCATGGTCGCTGACACGTCGCATAACCATTTCTTCATAGCACATGGTCGCTGAATCTTCGCATAATCCCTTCTTCATAGCGCATGGTCGCTGACACTTCGCATAAACACTTCTTCATAGCGCATGGTCGCTGACACTTCGCATAACCACTTCTTCATAGCGCATGGTCGCTAAATCTTCGCATCATCACTTCTTCATAGCTGATGGTCGCTGACACTTCGCATAACCACTTCATCATAGCGGATGTTCGCTGACTCTTCGCAAAATCCCTTCTTCATAGCGCATGGTCGCTGCCTCTTCGCATAACCACTTCTTCATAGCGCATGGTCGCTGACTCTTCGCATAACCACTTCTTCCTAGCGCATGGTCACTGACACTTCGCATAACCACTTCTTCATAGCGCATGGTCGCTGACTCTTCGCATAACCACTTCTTCATAGCGCATGGTCGCTGACTCTTCGCATAGCCACTTCTTCCTAGCGCATGGTCGCTGACACTTCGCATAATCCCTTCTTCATAGCGCATGGTCGCTGACACTTCGCATAACCAGTTCTTCATAGCGCATGGTCGCTGACACTTCGCATAATCACTTCTTCATAGCCCATGGTCGCTGACTCTTCGCATATTCACTTCTTCATAGCGCATGGTCGCTGACTCTTCGCATAATCACTTCTTCAATTCGCAAGGTCGCTGACACTTCGCATAATCACCACTTCATTGCGCATGGTCGCTCAAACTTCGCATAATCACTTCTTCATAGCGCATGGTCCCTGACACTTCGAAAAATCACTTCTTCATAGCGCATGGTCACTGACACTTCGCATAATCACTTCTTCATAGCGCATGGTCGCTGAAACTTCGCATATTCACTTCTTCATAGCGCATGGTCGCTGACTCTTCGCATAAGCACTTCTTCATAGCGCATGTTCTTTGACACTTGTCATATTCACTTCATCATAGCGCATGGTGGCTGACACTTCCCATATTCACTTCATCATAGCGCATGGTCGCTGACACTTCGCATAATCACTTCTTCATAGCGCATGGTCACTGACACTTCTCATATTCACTTCTTCATAGCGCATGGTCGCTGACACTTCGCATAATCACTTCTTGATAGCGCATGGTCGCTGACACATCGCATAATCACTTCTTCATAGCGCATGGTCGCTGACTCTTCGCATAATCACTTCTTCATAGCGCATGGTCGCTGACATTTCGCATAACCACTTCTTCATAGCGCATGGTCGCTGACATTTCGCATAATCACTTCTTTATAGCGCATGGTCGCTGACTCTTCGCATAATCACTTCTTCATAGCGCATGGTCGCTGACTCTTCGCATAATCACTTCTTCATAGCGCATGGTCGCTGACACTTCGCATATTCACTTCTCCCTAGCGCATGGTCACTGACACTTCGCATAATCACTTCTTCATGGCGCATGGTCACTGACTCTTCGCATAACCACTTCTTCATAGCGCATGGTCGCTGACTCTTTGCATAACCACTTCTTCATAGCGCATGGTCGCTGACTCTTCGCATAATAACTTCTTCATAGCACATGGTCGCTGACATTTCGCATAACCACTTCTTCATAGCGCATGGTCGCTGACTCTTCGCATAACCACTTCTTCATAGCGCATGGTCGCTGACTCTTCGCATAATCACTTCTTCATAGCGATTGGTCGCTGAAACTTCGCATAATCACTTCTTCATTGCGCATGGTCGCTGACTCTTCGCATAACCACTTCTTCATAGCGCATGGTCGCTGACACTTCGCATAATCACTTCTTCATAGCGCATGGTCGCTGACACTTCGCATAATCACTTCTTCATGGCGCATGGTCGCAGACACTTCGCATAACAACTTCTTCATAGCGCATGGTCGCTGACTCATCGCATAATCTGTTCTTCATAGCGCATGGTCGCTGACACTTCGCATAATCACTTCTTCATAGCGTATGGTCGCTGACACATCACATAACCAGTTCTTCATAGCGCATGGTCGCTGACTCTTCGCATAATCACTTCTTCATAGCGCATGGTCGTTGACACTTCGCATATTCACTTCTTCATAGCGCATGGTCGCTGACTCTTCGCATAATCACTTCTTCATAGCGCAAGGTCGCTGACACTTCGCATAATCACTTCTTCATAGCGCATGGTCGCTCAAACTTCGCATAATCACTTCTTCATAGCGCATGGTCGCTGACACTTCGAATAACCACTTCTTCATAGCGCATGGTCGCTGACACTTCGCATAATTACTTATTCATGGCGCATGGTCGCTGACACTTCGCATAATCACTTCTTCATAGCGCAGGGTCGCTGACACTTCGCATAATCACTTCTTCATGGCGCATGGTCGCTGACACTTCGCATAACTCCTTCTTCATAGCGCATGGTCGCTGACTCTTCGCATAATCTCTTCTTCATAGCGCATGGTCGCTGACTCTTCGCATATACACTTCTTCATAGCGCATGGTCGCTGACTCTTCGCATAACCATTTCTTCATAGCGCATGGTCGCTGACACTTCGCATAATCACTTCTTCATAGCGCATGGTCGCTGACACTTCGCATAATCACTTCTTCATGGCGCATGGTCGCTGATATTTCGCATAATCTCTTCTTCATAGCGCATGGTCGCTGACACTTCGCATAATCACTTCTTCATGGCGCATGGTCGCTGACACTTCGCATAACCTTTTCCTCATAGCGCATGGTCGCTGACTCTTCGCATAATCTTTTCTTCATAGCGCATGGTCGCTGACTCTTCGTATAACCACTTCATCATAGCGCATGGTCGCCGACTCTTCGCATAACAACTTCTTCCTAGCGCATGGTCGCTGACACTTCGCATAATCACTTCTTCATAGCGCATGGTCACTGACTCTTCGCATAATCTCTTCTTCATAGCGCATGATCGCTGACACTACAAATAATCACTTCTTCATAGCGCATGGTCGCTGACACTTCGCATAACCACTTCTTCATAGCGCATGGTCGCTGACACTTCGCATAATCACTTCTTCATGGCGCATGGTCGCTGACACCACGCATAACCACTTCTTCATAGCGCATGGTCGCTGACTCTTCGCATAATCTCTTCTTCATAGCGCATGGTCGCTGACTCTTCGCATAACCACTTCTTCATAGCGCATGGTCGCTGACACTTGGCATAATCACTTCTTCATAGCGCATGGTCGCTGATTCTTCGCATAACAACTTATTCATAGCGCATGGTCGCTGACTTTTCGCATAACCACTTCTTCATAGCGCAAGGTCGCTGACACTTCGCATAATCACTTCTTCATAGCACATGGTCGCTGATACTTCGCATAACCACTTCTTCATAGCGCATGGTCGCTGACTCTTCGCATAACCACTTCTTCATAGCGCATGGTCGCTGAATCTTCGCATAATCACTTCTTCATAGCGCATGGTCGCTGACTCTTCGCATAACCACTTCTTCATAGCGCATGGCCGCTGACACTTCGCATAATCACTTCTTCATAGCGAATGGTCGCTGACACTTCGCATAATCCCTTCTTCATGGCGCATCGTTGCTGACACTTCGCATAACCCCTTCATCATAGCGCATGGTCGCTGACTCTTCGCATAATCTCTTCTTCATAGCGCATGGTAGCTGAATCTTCGCATATTCACTTCTTCATAGCGCATGGACGCTGAAACTTCGCATATTCACTTCTTCATAGCGCATGGTCGCTGACTCTTCGCATAATCACTTCTTCATGGTGCATGGTCGCTGACTCTTCGCATAACAACTTCTTCATAGCGCATGGTCGCTGACACTTCGCATAATCACTTCTTCATAGCGCAAGGTCGCTGACACTTCGCATAATCTCTTCTTCATAGCGCATGGTCGCTGACACTTCGCATAATCACTTCTTCATAGCGTATGGTCGCTGACACTTCACATAACCAGTTCTTCATAGCGCATGGTCGCTGACTCTTCGCATAATCACTTCTTCATAGCGCATGGTGGTTGACACTTCGCATATTCACTTCTTCATAGCGCATGGTCGCTGATTCTTCGCATAATCACTTCTTCATAGCGCAAGGTCGCTGGCACTTCGCATAATCACTTCTTCATAGCGCATGGTCGCTCAAACTTCGCATAATCACTTCTTCATAGCGCATGGTCGCTGACACTTCGAATGACCACTTCTTCATAGCGCATGGTCGCTGACACTTCGCATAATCACTTCATCATGGCGCATGGTCGCTGACACTTCGCATAACACCTTCTTCATAGCGCATGGTCGCTGACTCTTCGCATAATCTCTTCTTCATAGCGCATGGTCGCTGACTCTTCGTATAACCACTTCATCATAGGGCATGGTCGCCGACTCTTCGCATAACAACTTCTTCATAGCGCATGGTCGCTGACACTTCGCATAATCACTTCTTCATAGCGCATGGTCGCTGACTCTTCGCATAATCTCTTCTTCATAGCGCATGGTCGCTGACACTCCGCATAATCACTTCTTCATAGCGCATGGTCGCTGACACTTCGCATAACCACTTCTTCATAGCGCATGGTCGCTGACACTTCGTATAATCACTTCTTCATGGCGCATGGCCGCTCACACCTCGCATAACCACTTCTTCATAGCGCATAGTCGCTGACTCTTCGCATAATCTCTTCTTCATAGCGCATGGTCGCCGACTCTTCGCATAACCACTTCTTCATAGCGCATGGTCGCTGACACTTGGCATAATCACTTCTTCATAGGGCATGGTCGCTGACACTTCGCATAATCACTTCTTCATGGCGCATGGTTGCTGACACTTCGCATAACCACTTCTTCATAGCGCATGGTCGCTGACTATTCGCATAATCTCTTCTTCATAGCGCATGGTCGCTGACACTCCGCATAATCATTTCTTCATAGCGCATGGTCGCTGACACTTCGCATAACCAGTCCTTCATAGCGCATGGTCGCTGAATCTTCGCATAATCACTTCTTCATAGCGCATGGTCGCTGACAATTCGCATAACCACTTCTTCATAGCGCATGGTCGCTGACACTTCGCATAACCACATCTTCATAGCGCATGGTCGCTGACACTTCGCATAATCAATTCTTCATAGCGCATGGACGCTGAAACTTCGCATATTCACTTCTTCATAGCGCATGGTCGCTGACTCTTCGCATAATCACTTCTTCATGGCACATGGTCGCTGACTCTTCGCATAACAACTTCTTCATAGCGCATGGTCGCTGACTCTTCGCAAAACCACTTCTTCATAGCGCAAGGTCGCTGACACTTCGCATAATCACTTCTTCATAGCACATGGTCGCTGACACTTCGCATAACCACTTCTTCATAGCGCATGGTCGCTGACTCTTCGAATAACCACTTCTTCATAGCGCATGGTCGCTGACTCTTCGCATAATCACTTCTTCATATCGCATGGTCGCTGACTCTCCGCATAACCACTTCTTCATAGCGCATGGCCGCTGACACTTCGCATAATCACTTCTTCATAGCGAATGGTCGCTGACAATTCGCATAATCACTTCTTCATGGCGCATGGTCGCTGACACTTCGCATAACCACTTCTTCATAGCGCATGGTTGCTGACACCGCATAATCACTTCTTCATGGCGCATGGTCGCTGACACTTCGCATAATCTCTTCTTCATAGCGCATGGTCGCTGACACTTCGCATAATCACTTCTTCATGGCGCATGGTCGCTGACACTTCGCATAACCACTTCTTCATGGCGCATGGTCGCTGACACTTCGCATAATCTCTTCTTCATAGCGCATGGTCGCTGACACTTCGCATAATCACTTCTTCCTGGCGCATGGTCGCTGACAATTCGCATAATCACTTCCTCATAGCGCATGGTCGCTGAATCTTCGCATAATCTCTTCTTCATAGCGCATGGTCACTGACTCTTCGCATAACCACTTCTTCATAGCGCATGGTCGCTGATTCTTCGCATAACCACTTCTTCATAGCGCATGGTCGCTGACACTTCGCATAATCACTTCTTCATAGCTCATGGTCGCTGACTCTTCGCATAATCTCTTCTTCATAGCGCATGGTCGCTGACACTTCGCATAACCATTTCTTCATAGCACATGGTCGCTGAATCTTCGCATAATCCCTTCTTCATAGCGCATGGTCGCTGACACTCCGGATAACCACTTCTTCATAGCGCATGGTCGCTGACACTTCGCATAACCACTTCTTCATAGCGCATGGTCGCTGAATCTTCGCATCATCACTTCTTCATAGCAGATGGTCGCTGACACTTCGCATAACCACTTCTTCATAGCGGATGGTCGCTGACTCTTCGCATAATCTCTTCTTCATAGCGCATGTTCGCTGACTCTTCGCATAACCATTTCTTCATAGCGCATGGTCGCTGACTCTTCGCATAACCACTTCTTCCCAGCGCATGGTCGCTGACACTTCGCATAATCACTTCTTCATAGCGCATGGTCGCTGACACTTCGCATAATCACTTCTTCATGGCGCATGGTTGCTGACACTTCGCATAACCACTTCGTCGTAGCGCATGGTCGCTGAATCTTCGCATAATCCCTTCTTCATAGCGCATGGTCGCTGACACTTCGCATAACCAGTTGTTCATAGCGCATGGTCGCTGACACTTCGCATAATCACTTCTTCATAGCGCATGGTCGCTGACTCTTCGCATAATCACTTCTTCGTAGCGCATGGTCGCTGACTCTTCGCATAATCTCTTCTTCATAGCGCAAGGTCGCTGACACTTCGCATAATCACTACTTCATAGCGCATGGTCGCTCAAACTTCGCATAATCACTTCTTCATAGCGCATGGTAGCTGACACTTCGCAAAATCACTTCTTCATAGCGCATGGTCACTGACACTTCGCATAATCACTTCTTCATAGCGCATGGTCGCTGACATTTCGCATAATCTCTTCTTCATAGCGCATGGTCGCTGACACTTCGCATAATCACTTCTTCATGGCGCAAGGTCGCTGACACTTCGCATAACCTTTTCCTCATAGCGGATGGTCGCTGACTCTTCGCATAATCTCTTCTTCATAGCGCTTGTTCGCTGACTCTTCGCATAACCACTTCTTCATAGCGCATGGTCGCTGACTCTTCGCATAACCACTTCTTCCCAGCGCATGGTCGCTGACACTTCGCATAATCACTTCTTCATAGCGCATGGTCACTGACTCTTCGCATAATCTCTTCTTCATAGCGCATGATCGCTGACACTACGCATAATCACTTCTTCATAGCGCATGGTCGCTGACACTTCGCATAACCACTTCATCATAGCGCATGGTCGCTGACACTTCGCATAATCACTTCTTCATGGCGCATGGTCGCTGACACCTCGCATAACCACTTCTTCATAGCGCATGGTCGCTGACTCTTCGCATAATCTCTTCTTCATAGCGCATGGTCGCTGACTCTTCGCATAACCACTTCTTCATAGCGCATGGTCGCTGACACTTGGCATAATCAATTCTTCATAGCGCATGGTCGCTGACACTCCGCATAATCATTTCTTCATAGCGCATGGTCGCTGACACTTCGCATAACCAGTTCTTCATAGCGCATGGTCGCTGAATCTTCGCATAATCACTTCTTCATAGCGCATGGACGCTGAAACTTCGCATATTCACTTCTTCATTGCGCATGGTCGCTGACTCTTCGCATAATCACTTCTTCATGGCGCATGGTCGCTGATTCTTCGCATAACAACTTCTTCATAGCGCATGGTCGCTGACTCTTCGCATAACCACTTCTTCATAGCGCAAGTTCGCTGACACTTCGCATAATCACTTCTTCATAGCACATGGTCGCTGACACTTCGCATAACCACTTCTTCATAGCGCATGGTCGCTGACTCTTCGCATAACCACTTCTTCATAGCGCATGGTCGCTGAATCTTCGCATAATCACTTCTTCATAGCGCATGGTCGCTGACTCTTCGCATAACCACTTCTTCATAGCGCATGGCCGCTAACACTTCGCATAATCACTTCTTCATAGCGAATGGTCGCTGACACTTCGCATAATCCCTTCTTCATGGCGCATCGTTGCTGACACTTCGCATAACCACTTCTTCATAGCGCATGGTCGCTGACTCTTCGCATAATCTCTTCTTCATAGCGCATGGTCGCTGACACTCCGCATAATCATTTCTTCATAGCGCATGGTCGCTGACACTTCGCATAATCAGTTCTTCATAGCGCATGGTAGCTGAATCTTCGCATAATCACTTCTTCATAGCGCATGGACGCTGAAACTTCGCATATTCACTTCTTCATAGCGCATGGTCGCTGACTCTTCGCATAATCACTTCTTCATGGTGCATGGTCGCTGACTCTTCGCATAACAACTTCTTCATAGCGCATGGTCGCTGACTCTTCGCATAACCACATCTTCATAGCGCAAGGTCGCTGACACTTCGCATAATCTCTTCTTCATAGCGCATGGTCGCTGACACTTCGCATAATCACTTCTTCATAGCGTATGGTCGCTGACACTTCACATAACCAGTTCTTCATAGCGCATGGTCGCTGACTCTTCGCATAATCACTTCTTCATAGCGCATGGTGGTTGACACTTCGCATATTCACTTCTTCATAGCGCATTGTCGCTGACTCTTCGCATAATCACTTCTTCATAGCGCAAGGTCGCTGACACTTCGCATAATCACTTCTTCATAGCGCATGGTCGCTCAAACTTCGCATAATCACTTCTTCATAGCGCATGGTCGCTGACACTTCGAATAACCACTTCTTCATAGCGCATGGTCGCTGACACTTCGCATAATCACTTCATCATGGCGCATGGTCGCTGACACTTCGCATAACACCTTCTTCATAGCGCATGGTCGCTGACTCTTCGCATAATCTCTTCTTCATAGCGCATGGTCGCTGACTCTTCGTATAACCACTTCATCATAGCGCATGGTCGCCGACTCTTCGCATAACAACTTATTCATAGCGCATGGTCGCTGACACTTCGTATAAACACTTCTTCATAGCCCATGGTCGCTGACTCTTCGCATAACCTCTTCTTCATAGCGCATGGTCGCTGACACTCCGCATAATCACTTCTTCATAGCGCATGGTCGCTGACACTTCGCATAACCACTTCTTCATAGCGCATGGTCGCTGACACTTCGCATAATCACTTCTTCATGGCGCATGGTCGCTCACACCTCGCATAACCACTTCTTCATAGCGCATAGTCGCTGACTCTTCGCATAATCTCTTCTTCATAGCGCATGGTCGCTGACTCTTTGCATAACCACTTCTTCATAGCGCATGGTCGCTGACACTTGGCATAATCACTTCTTCATAGCGCATGGTCGCTGACACTTCGCATAATCACTTCTTCATGGCGCATGGTTGCTGACACTTCACATAACCACTTCTTCATAGCGCATGGTCGCTGACACTTGGCATAATCATTTCTTCATAGCGCATGGTCGCTGACACTTCGCATAACCAGTCCTTCATAGCGCATGGTCGCTGAATCTTCGCATAATCACTTCTTCATAGCGCATGGTCGCTGACAATTCGCATAACCACTTCTTCATAGCGCATGGTCGCTGACACTTCGCATAACCACTTCTTCATAGCGCATGGTCGCTGACACTTCGCATAATCACTTCTTCATAGCGCATGGACGCTGAAACTTCGCATATTCACTTCTTCATAGCGCATGGTCGCTGACTCTTCGCATAATCACTTCTTCATGGCGCATGGTCGCTGACTCTTCGCATAACAACTTCTTCATAGCGCAAGGTCGCTGACTCTTCGCATAACCACTTCTTCATAGCGCAAGGTCGCTGACACTTCGCATAATCACTTCTTCATAGCACATGGTCGCTGACACTTCGCATAACCACTTCTTCATAGCGCATGGTCGCTGACTCTTCGAATAACCACTTCTTCATAGCGCATGGTCGCTGACTCTTCGCATAATCACTTCTTCATATCGCATGGTCGCTGACTCTTCGCATAACCACTTCTTCATAGCGCATGGCCGCTGACACTTCGCATAATCACTTCTTCATAGCGAATGGTCGCTGACAATTCGCATAATCACTTCTTCATGGCGCATGGTCACTGACACTTCGCATAACCACTTCTTCATAGCGCATGGTCGCTGACACCGCATAATCACTTCTTCATGGCGCATGGTCGCTGACACTTCGCATAATCTCTTCTTCATAGCGCATGGTCGCTGACACTTCGCATAATCACTTCTTCATGGCGCATGGTCGCTGACACTTCGCATAACCACTTCTTCATGGCGCATGGTCGCTGACACTTCGCATAATCTCTTCTTCATAGCGCATGGTCGCTGACACTTCGCATAATCACTTCTTCCTGGCGCATGGTCGCTGACAATTCGCATAATCACTTCCTCATAGCGCATGGTCGCTGAATCTTCGCATAATCTCTTCTTCATAGCGCATGGTCACTGACTCTTCGCATAACCACTTCTTCATAGCGCATGGTCGCTGATTCTTCGCATAACCACTTCTTCATAGCGCATGGTCGCTGACACTTCGCATAATCACTTCTTCATAGCGCATGGTCGCTGACTCTTCGCATAATCTCTTCTTCATAGCGCATGGTCGCTGAAACTCCGCATAATCACTTCTTCATTGCACATGGTGGCTGACACTTCGCATAACCATTTCTTCATAGCACATGGTCGCTGAATCTTCGCATAATCCCTTCTTCATAGCGCATGGTCGCGGACACTTCGGATAACCACTTCTTCATAGCGCATGGTCGCTGACACTTCGCATAACCACTTCTTCATAGCGCATGGTCGCTGAATCTTCGCATCATCACTTCTTCATAGCAGATGGTCGCTGACACTTCGCATAACCACTTCTTCATAGCGGATGGTCGCTGACTCTTCGCATAATCTCTTCTTCATAGCGCATGTTCGCTGACTCTTCGCATAACCACTTCTTCATAGCGCATGGTGGCTGACTCTTCGCATAACCACTTCTTCCCAGCGCATGGTCGCTGACACTTCGCATAATCACTTCTTCATAGCGCATGGTCGCTGACACTTCGCATAATCACTTCTTCATGGCGCATGGTTGCTGACACTTCGCATAACCACTTCGTCTTAGCGCATGGTCGCTGAATCTTCGCATAATCCCTTCTTCATAGCGCATGGTCGCTGACACTTCGCATAACCAGTTGTTCATTGCGCATGGTCGCTGACACTTCGCATAATCACTTCTTCATAGCGCATGGTCGCTGACTCTTCGCATAATCACTTCTTCATAGCGCATGGTCGCTGACTCTTCGCATAATAACTTCTTCATAGCGCAAGGTCGCTGACACATCGCATAATCACTACTTCATAGCGCATGGTCGCTCAAACTTCGCATAATCACTTCTTCATAGCGCATGGTAGCTGACACTTCGCAAAATCACTTCATCATAGCGCATGGTCGCTGACACTTCGCATATTAACTTCTTCATAGAGCATGGTCGCTGACTCTTCGCATAAGCACTTCTTCATAGCGCATGTTCTTTGACACTTGTCATATTCACTTCATCATAGCGCATGGTGGCTGACACTTCCCATATTCACTTCATCATAGCGCATGGTCGCTGACACTTCGCATAATCACTTCTTCATAGCGCATGGTCGCTGACACTTCTCATATTCACTTCCTCATAGGGCATCGTCGCTGACACTTCGCATAATCACTTCTTGATAGCGCATGGTCGCTGACACTTCGCATAATCACTTCTTCATAGCGCATGGTCGCTGACTCTTCGCATGACCACTTCTTCATAGCGCATGTTCGCTGACACTTCGCATAACCACTTCTTCGTTGCGCATGGTCGCTGACATTTCGCATAAACACTTCTTTATAGCGCATGGTCGCTGACTCTTCGCATAATCACTTCTTCATCGCGCATGGTCGCTGACTCTTCGCATAATCACTTCTTCATAGCGCATGGTCGCTGACACTTCGCATATTCACTTCTCCATAGCGCATGGTCACTGACTCTTCGCATAATCACTTCTTCATGGCGCATGGTCGCTGACTCTTTGCATAACCACTTCTTCATAGCGCATGGTCGCTGACTCTTTGCATAACCACTTCTTCATAGCGCATGGTCGCTGACTATTCGCATGATCACTTCTTCATAGCACATGGTCGCTGACACTTCGCATAACCACTTCTTCATAGCGCATGGTCGCTGACTCTTCGCATAACCGCTTCTTCATAGCGCATGGTCGCTGACTCTTCGCATAAGCACTTCCTCATAGCGCATCGTCGCTGATTCTTCGCATAATCACTTCTTCATAGCGCATGGTCGCTGACACTTCGCATAATCACTTCTTCATTGCGCATGGTCTCTGACTCTTCGCATAACCACTTCTTCATAGCGCATGGTCGCTGACACTTCGCATAATCACTTCTTCATAGCGCATGGTCGCTGACACTTCGCATAATCACTTCTTCATGGCGCATGGTCGCTGACACTTCGCATAACAACTTCTTCATAGCGCATGGTCGCTGACTCATCGCATAATCTCTTCTTCATAGCGCATGGTCGCTGACACTTCGCATAATCGCTTCTTCATAGCGCATGGTCGCTGACACTTCACATAATCATTTCTTCATAGCGCATGGTCGCTGACTCTTCGCATAATCACTTCTTCATAGCGCATGGTCGTTGACACTTCGCATATTCACTTCTTCATAGCGCATGGTCGCTGACTCTTCGCATAATCATTTCTTCATAGCGCATGGTCGCTCATACTGCGCATAATCACTTCTTCATAGCGCATGGTCGCTGACACTTCGAATAACCACTTCTTCATAGCGCATGGTCGCTGACACTTCGCATAATCACTTCTTCATGGCGCATGGTCGCTGACACTTCGCATAACCACTTCTTCATAGCGCATGGTCGCTGACTCTTCGCATAATCTCTTCTTCATAGCGCATGGTCGCTGACACTTCGCATAACCACTTCTTCATAGCGCATGGTCGCTGACTCTTCGCATAACCACTTCTTCTTAGCGCATGGTTGCTGACACTTCGCATAATCTCTTCTTCATAGCGCATGGTCGCTGACACCGCATAATCACTTCTTCATGGCGCATGGTCGCTGACACTTCGCATAATCTCTTCTTCATAGCGCATGGTCGCTGACACTTCGCATAATCTCTTCTTCATAGCGCATGGTCGCTGACTCTTCGCATAACCACTTCTTCATAGCGCATGGTCGCTGACTCTTTGCATAACCACTTCTTCATAGCGCATGGTAGCTGACTCTTCGCATAATCACTTCTTCATAGCGCATGGTCGCTGTCACTTCGCATAACCACTTCTTCGTAGCGCATGGTCGCTGACATTTCGCATAAACACTTCTTTATAGCGCATGGTCGCTGACTCTTCGCATAATCACTTCTTCATAGCGCATGGTCGCTGACTCTTCGCATAATCATTTCTTCATAGCGCATGGTCGCTGACACTTCGCATATTCACTTCTCCATAGCGCATGGTCACTGACTCTTCGCATAATCACTTCTTCATGGCGCATGGTCGCTGACTCTTTGCATAACCACTTCTTCATAGCGCTTGGTCGCTGACTCTTTGCATAACCACTTCTTCATAGCGCATGGTCGCTGACTATTCGCATAATCACTTCTTCATAGCACATGGTCGCTGACACTTCGCATAACCACTTCTTCATAGCGCATGATCGCTGACTCTTCGCATAACCACTTCTTCATAGCGCATGGTCGCTGTCTCTTCGCATAAGCACTTCCTCATAGCGCATCGTCGCTGACTCGTCGCATAATCACTTCTTCATAGCGCATGGTCGCTGACACTTCGCATAATCACTTCTTCATTGCGCATGGTCGCTGACTCTTCGCATAACCACTTCATCATAGCGCATGGTCGCTGACACTTCGCATAATCACTTCTTCATAGCGTATGGTCGCTGACACTTCGCATAATCACTTCTTCATGGCGCATGGTCGCTGACACTTCGCATAACAACTTCTTCATAGCGCATGGTCGCTGACTCATCGCATAATCTCTTCTTCATAGCGCATGGTCGCTGACACTTCGCATAATCACTTCTTCATAGCGCATGGTCGCTGACACTTCACATAACCAGTTCTTCATAGCGCATGGTCGCTGACTCTTCGCATAATCACTTCTTCATAGCGCATGGTCGTTGACACTTCGCATATTCACTTCTTCATAGCGCATGGTCGCTGACTCTTCACATAATCACTTCTTCATAGCGCAAGGTCGCTGACACATCGCATAATCATTTCTTCATAGCGCATGGTCGCTCAAACTTCGCATAATCACTTCTTCATAGCGCATGACGGCTGACACTTCGAATAACCACTTCTTCATAGCGCATGGTCGCTGACACTTCGCATAATCACTTCTTCATGGCGCATGGTCGCTGACACTACGCATAACCACTTCTTCATAGCGCATGGTCGCTGACTCTTCGCATAATCTCTTCTTCATAGCGCATGGTCTCTGACTCTTCGCATAACCACTTCTTCATGGCGCATGGTCGCTGACACTTCGCATAACCACTTCTTCATGGCGCATGGTCGCTGACACTTCGCATAATCTCTTCTTCATAGCGCATGGTCGCTGACACTTCGCATAATCACTTCTTCATGGCGCATGGTCGCTGACAATTCGCATAATCTCTTCCTCATATCGCATGGTCGCTGACTCTTCGCATAATCTCTTCTTCATAGCGCATCGTCGCTGACTCTTCGCATAGCCACTTCTTCATAGCGCATGGTCGCTGACTCTTCGCATAACCACTTCTTCATAGCGCATGGTAGCTGACACTTCGCATAATCACTTCTTCATAGCGCATGGTCGCTGACTCTTCGCATAATCTCTTCTTCATAGCGCATGGTCGCTGAAACTACGCATAATCACTTCTTCATAGCGCATGGTCGCTGACACTTCGCATAACCATTTCTTCATAGCACATGGTCGCTGAATCTTCGCATAATCCCTTCTTCATAGCGCATGGTCGCTGACACTTCGCATAAACACTTCTTCATAGCGCATGGTCGCTGACACTTCGCATAACCACTTCTTCATAGCTCATGGTCGCTAAATCTTCGCATCATCACTTCTTCATAGCTGATGGTCGCTGACACTTCGCATAACCACTTCTTCATAGCGGATGGTCGCTGACTCTTCGCAAAATCCCTTCTTCATAGCGCATGGTCGCTGCCTCTTCGCATAACCACTTCTTCATAGCGCATGGTCGCTGACTCTTCGCATAACCACTTCTTCCTAGCGCATGGTCACTGACACTTCGCATAACCACTTCTTCATAGCGCATGGTCGCTGACTCTTCGCATAACCACTTCTTCATAGCGCATGGTCGCTGACTCTTCGCATAACCACTTCTTCCTAGCGCATGGTCGCTGACACTTCGCATAATCCCTTCTTCATAGCGCATGGTCGCTGACACTTCGCATAACCAGTTCTTCATAGCGCATGGTCGCTGACACTTCGCATAATCACTTCTTCATAGCCCATGGTCGCTGACTCTTCGCATATTCACTTCTTCATAGCGCATGGTCGCTGACTCTTCGCATAATCACTTCTTCATAGCGCAAGGTCGCTGACACTTCGCATAATCACCTCTTCATAGCGCATGGTCGCTCAAACTTCGCATAATCACTTCTTCATAGCGCATGGTCCCTGACACTTCGAAAAATCACTTCTTCATAGCGCATGGTCGCTGACACTTCGCATAATCACTTCTTCATAGCGCATGGTCGCTGAAACTTCGCATATTCACTTCTTCATAGCGCATGGTCGCTGACTCTTCGCATAAGCACTTCTTCATAGCGCATGTTCTTTGACACTTGTCATATTCACTTCATCATAGCGCATGGTGGCTGACACTTCCCATATTCACTTCATCATAGCGCATGGTCGCTGACACTTCGCATAATCACTTCTTCATAGCGCATGGTCACTGACACTTCTCATATTCACTTCTTCATAGCGCATGGTCGCTGACACTTCGCATAATCACTTCTTGATAGCGCATGGTCGCTGACACATCGCATAATCACTTCTTCATAGCGCATGGTCGCTGACTCTTCGCATAACCACTTCTTCATAGCGCATGGTCGCTGATATTTCGCATAACCACTTCTTCATAGCGCATGGTCGCTGACATTTCGCATAATCACTTCTTTATAGCGCATGGTCGCTGACTCTTCGCATAATCACTTCTTCATAGCGCATGGTCGCTGACTCTTCGCATAATCACTTCTTCATAGCGCATGGTCGCTGACATTTCGCATATTCACTTCTCCATAGCGCATGGTCACTGACTCTTCGCATAATCACTTCTTCATGGCGCATGGTCACTGACTCTTCGCATAACCACTTCTTCATAGCGCATGGTCGCTGACTCTTTGCATAACCACTTCTTCATAGCGCATGGTCGCTGACTCTTCGCATAATAACTTCTTCATAGCACATGGTCGCTGACACTTCGCATAACCACTTCTTCATAGCGCATGGTCGCTGACTCTTCGCATAACCACTTCTTCATAGCGCATGGTCGCTGACTCTTCGCATAATCACTTCTTCATAGCGATTGGTCGCTGAAACTTCGCATAATCACTTCTTCATTGCGCATGGTCGCTGACTCTTCGCATAACCACTTCTTCATAGCGCATGAGCGCTGACACTTCGCATAATCACTTCTTCATAGCGCATGGTCGCTGACACTTCGCATAATCACTTCTTCATGGCGCATGGTCGCTGACACTTCGCATAACAACTTCTTCATAGCGCATGGTCGCTGACTCATCGCATAATCTCTTCTTCATAGCGCATGGTCGCTGACACTTCGCATAATCACTTCTTCATAGCGTATGGTCGCTGACACTTCACATAACCAGTTCTTCATAGCGCATGGTCGCTGACTCTTCGCATAATCACTTCTTCATAGCGCATGGTCGTTGACACTTCGCATATTCACTTCATCAATAGCGCATGGTCGCTGACTCTTCGCATAATCACTTCTTCATAGCGCAAGGTCGCTGACACTTCGCATAATCACTTCTTCATAGCGCATGGTCGCTCAAACTTCGCATAATCACTTCTTCATAGCGCATGGTCGCTGACACTTCGAATAACCACTTCTTCATAGCGCATGGTCGCTGACACTTCGCATAATCACTTCTTCATGGCGCATGGTCGCTGACACTTCGCATAACACCTTCTTCATAGCGCATGGTCGCTGACTCTTTGCATAATCTCTTCTTCATTGCGCATGGTCGCTGACTCTTCGCATATCCACTTCTTCATAGCGCATGGTCGCTGACTCTTCGCATAACCATTTCTTCATAGCGCATGGTCGCTGACACTTCGCATAATCACTTCTTCATAGCGCATGGTCGCTGACACTTTGCATAATCACTTCTTAATGGCGCATGGTCGCTGACACTTCGCATAATCTCTTCTTCATAGCGCATGGTCGCTGACACTTCGCATAATCACTTCTTCATGGCGCATGGTCGCTGACACTTCGCATAACCTTTTCCTCATAGCGCATGGTCGCTGACTCTTCGCATAATCTCTTCTTCATAGCGCATGGTCGCTGACTCTTCGTATAACCACTTCATCATAGCGCATGGTCGCCGACTCTTCGCATAACAACTTCTTCCTAGCGCATGGTCGCTGACACTTCGCATAATCACTTCTTCATAGCGCATGGTCACTGACTCTTCGCATAATATCTTCTTCATAGCGCATGATCGCTGACACTCCGCATAATCACTTCTTCATAGCGCATGGTCGCTGACACTTCGCATAACCACTTCTTCATAGCGCATGGTCGCTGACACTTCGCATAATCACTTCTTCATGGCGCATGGTCGCTGACACCTCGCATAACCATTTCTTCAAAGCGCATGGTCGCTGACTCTTCGCATAATCTCTTCTTCATAGCGCATGGTCGCTGACTCTTCGCATAACCACTTCTTCATAGCGCATGGTCGCTGACACTTGGCATAATCATTTCTTCATAGCGCATGGTCGCTGACACTCCGCATAATCATTTCTTCATAGCGCATGGTCGCTGACACTTCGCATAACCAGTTCTTCATAGCGCATGGTCGCTGAAACTTCGCATATTCACTTCTTCATAGCGCATGGTCGCTGACTCTTCGCATAATCACTTCTTCATGGCGCATGGTCGCTGACTCTTCGCATAACAACTTCTTCATAGCGCATGGTCGCTGACACTTCGCATAATCACTTCTTCATAGCGCATGGACGCTGAAACTTCGCATATTCACTTCTTCATAGCGCATGGTCGCTGACTCTTCGCATAATCACTTCTTCATGGCGCATGGTCGCTGACTCTTCGCATAACAACTTCTTCATAGCGCATGGTCGCTGACTCTTCGCATAACCACTTCTTCATAGCGCAAGGTCGCTGACACTTCGCATAATCACTTCTTCATAGCACATGGTCGCTGACACTTCGCATAACCACTTCTTCATAGCGCATGGTCGCTGACTCTTCGCATAACCACTTCTTCATAGCGCATGGTCGCTGAATCTTCGCATAATCACTTCTTCATAGCGCATTGTCGCTGACTCTTCGCATAACCACTTCTTCATAGCGCATGGCCGCTGACACTTCGCATAATCACTTCTTCATAGCGAATGGTCGCTGACACTTCGCATAATCACTTCTTCATGGCGCATCGTTGCTGACACTTCGCATAACCACTTCTTCCTAGCGCATGGTCGCTGACTCTTCGCATAATCTCTTCTTCATAGCGCATGGTCGCTGACACTTCGCATAATCAGTTCTTCATAGCGCATGGTAGCTGAATCTTCGCATAATCACTTCTTCATAGCGCATGGACGCTGAAACTTCGCATATTCACTTCTTCATAGCGCATGGTCGCTGACTCTTCGCATAATCAATTCTTCATGGCGCATGGTCGCTGACTCTTCGCATAAAAACTTCTTCATAGCGCATGGTCGCTGACTCTTCGCATAACCACTTCTTCATAGCGCAAGGTCGCTGACACTTCTCATAATCTCTTCTTCATAGCGCATGGTCGCTGACACTTCGCATAATCACTTCTTCATAGCGTATGGTCGCTGACACTTCACATAACCAGTTCTTCATAGCGCATGGTCGCTGACTCTTCGCATAATCACTTCTTCATAGCGCATGGTGGTTGACACTTCGCATATTCACTTCTTCATAGCGCATGGTCGCTGACTCTTCGCATAATCACTTCTTCATAGCGCAAGGTCGCTGACACTTCGCATAATCACTTCTTCATAGCGCATGGTCGCTCAAACTTCGCATAATCACTTCTTCATAGCGCATGGACGCTGAAACTTCGCATATTCACTTCTTCATAGCGCATGGTCGCTGACTCTTCGCATAATCACTTCTTCATGGCGCATGGTCGCTGACTCTTCGCATATCCACTTCTTCATAGCGCATGGTCGCTGACTCTTCGCATAACCATTTCTTCATAGAGCATGGTCGCTGACACTTCGCATAATCACTTCTTCATAGCGCATGGTCGCTGACACTTCGCATAATCACTTCTTCATGGCGCATGGTGGCTGACACTTCGCATAATCTCTTCTTCATAGCGCATGGTCGCTGACACTTCGCATAATCACTTCTTCATGGCGCATGGTCGCTGACACTTCGCATAACCTTTTCCTCATAGCGCATGGTCGCTGACTCTTCGCATAATCTCTTCTTCATAGCGCATGGTCGCTGACTCTTCGTATAACCACTTCATCATAGCGCATGGTCGCCGACTCTTCGCATAACAACTTCTTCATAGCGCATGGTCGCTGACACTTCGCATAATCACTTCTTCATAGCGCATGGTCGCTGACTCTTCGCATAATCTCTTCTTCATAGCGCTTGGTCGCTCACCCCCGCATAATCACTTCTTCATAGCGCATGGTCGCTGACACTTCGCATAACCACTTCTTCATAGCGCATGGTCGCTGACACTTCGCATAATCACTTCTTCATGGCGCATGGTCGCTGACACCTCGCATAACCACTTCTTCATAGCGCATGGTCGCTGACTCTTCGCATAATCTCTTCTTCATAGCGCATGGTCGCAGACCCTTCGCATAACCACTTCTTCATAGCGCATGGTCGCTGACACTGGGCATAATCACTTCCTCATAGCGCATGGTCGCTGAAACTTCGCATAATCACTTCTTCATGGCGCATGTTTGCTGACACTTCGCATAACCACTTCTTCATAGCGCATGGTCGCTGACTCTTCGCATAATCTCTTCTTCATAGCGCATGGTCGCTGACTCTTCGCATAGTCACTTCTTCATAGCGCATGGTCGCTGACACTTCGCATAATCACTTCTTCATAGCGCATGGTCGCTGACACTTCGCATAATCTCTTCTTCATAGCGCATGGTCGCTGACACTTCGCATAATCACTTCTTCATAGCGTATGGTCGCTGACACTTCACATAACCAGTTCTTCATAGCGCATGGTCGCTGACTCTTCGCATAATCACTTCGTCATAGCGCATGGTGGTTGACACTTCGCATATTCACTTCTTCATAGCGCATGGTCGCTGACACTTCGCATAACACCTTCTTCATAGCGCATGGTCGCTGACTCTTCGCATAATCTCTTCTTCATAGCGCATGGTCGCTGACTCTTCGTATAACCACTTCATCATAGCGCATGGTCGCCGACTCTTCGCATAACAACTTCTTCATAGCGCATGGTCGCTGACACTTCGCATAATCACTTCTTCATAGCGCATGGTCGCTGACTCTTCGCATAATCTCTTCTTCATAGCGCATGGTCGCTGACACTCCGCATAATCACTTCTTCATAGCGCATGGTCGCTGACACTTCGCATAACCACTTCTTCATAGCGCATGGTCGCTGACACTTCGCAATAATCACTTCTTCATGGCGCATGGTCGCTCACACCTCGCATAACCACTTCTTCATAGCGCATAGTCGCTGACTCTTCGCATAATCTCTTCTTCATAGCGCATGGTCGCTGACTCTTTGCATAACCACTTCTTCATAGCGCATGGTCGCTGACACTTGGCATAATCACTTCTTCATAGCGCATGGTCGCTGACACTTCGCATAATCACTTCTTCATGGCGCATGGTTGCTGACACTTCGCATAACCACTTCTTCATAGCGCATGGTCGCTGACTCTTCGCATAATCTCTTCTTCATAGCGCATGGTCGCTGACACTCCGCATAATCATTTCTTCATAGCGCATGGTCGCTGACACTTCGCATAACCAGTCCTTCATAGCGCATGGTCGCTGAATCTTCGCATAATCACTTCTTCATAGCGCATGGTCGCTGACAATTCGCATAACCACTTCTTCATAGCGCATGGTCGCTGACACTTCGCATAACCACTTCTTCATAGCGCATGGTCGCTGACACTTCGCATAATCACTTCTTCATAGCGCATGGACGCTGAAACTTCGCATATTCACTTTTTCATAGCGCATGGTCGCTGACTCTTCGCATAATCACTTCTTCATATCGCATGGTCGCTGACTCTTCGCATAACCACTTCTTCATAGCGCATGGCCGCTGACACTTCGCATAATCACTTCTTCATAGCGAATGGTCGCTGACAATTCGCATAATCACTTCTTCATGGCTCATGGTCGCTGACACTTCGCATAACCACTTCTTCATAGCGCATGGTCGCTGACACCGCATAATCACTTCTTCATGGCTCATGGTCGCTGACACTTCGCATAATCTCTTCTTCATAGCGCATGGTCGCTGACACTTCGCATAATCACTTCTTCATGGCGCATGGTCGCTGACACTTCGCATAACCACTTCTTCATGGCGCATGGTCGCTGACACTTCGCATAATCTCTTCTTCATAGCGCATGGTCGCTGACACTTCGCATAATCACTTCTTCCTGGCGCATGGTCGCTGACAATTCGCATAATCACTTCCTCATAGCGCATGGTCGCTGAATCTTCGCATAATCTCTTCTTCATAACGCATGGTCACTGACTCTTCGCATAACCACTTCTTCATAGCGCATGGTCGCTGATTCTTCGCATAACCACTTCTTCATAGCGCATGGTCGCTGACACTTCGCATAATCACTTCTTCATAGCGCATGGTCGCTGACTCTTCGCATAATCTCTTCTTCATAGCGCATGGTCGCTGAAACTCCGCATATCACTTCTTCATTGCACATGGTCGCTGACACTTCGCATAACCATTTCTTCATAGCACATGGTCGCTGAATCTTCGCATAATCCCTTCTTCATAGCGCATGGTCGCTGACACTTCGGATAACCACTTCTTCATAGCGCATGGTCGCTGACACTTCGCATAACCACTTCTTCATAGCGCATGGTCGCTGAATCTTCGCATCATCACTTCTTCATAGCAGATGGTCGCTGACACTTCGCATAACCACTTCTTCATAGCGGATGGTCGCTGACTCTTCGCATAATCTCTTCTTCATAGCGCAGGTTCGCTGACTCTTCGCATAACCACTTCTTCATAGCGCATGGTCGCTGACTCTTCGCATAACCACTTCTTCCCAGCGCATGGTCGCTGACACTTCGCATAATCACTTCTTCATAGCGCATGGTCGCTGACACTTCGCATAATCACTTCTTCATGGCGCATGGTTGCTGACACTTCGCATAACCACTTCGTCGTAGCGCATGGTCGCTGAATCTTCGCATAATCCCTTCTTCATAGCGCATGGTCGCTGACACTTCGCATAACCAGTTGTTCATAGCGCATGGTCGCTGACACTTCGCATAATCACTTCTTCATAGCGCATGGTCGCTGACTCTTCGCATAATCACTTCTTCATAGCGCATGGTCGCTGACTCTTCGCATAATCTCTTCTTCATAGCGCAAGGTCGCTGACACTTCGCATAATCACTACTTCATAGCGCATGGTCGCTCAAACTTCGCATAATCACTTCTTCATAGCGCATGGTAGCTGACACTTCGCAAAATCACTTCTTCATAGCGCATGGTCGCTGACACTTCGCATAATCACTTCTTCATAGCGCATGGTCGCTGAAACTTCGCATATTAACTTCTTCATAGAGCATGGTCGCTGACTCTTCGCATAAGCACTTCTTCATAGCGCATGTTCTTTGACACTTGTCGTATTCACTTCATCATAGCGCATGGTGGCTGACACTTCCCATATTCACTTCATCATAGCGCATGGTCGCTGACACTTCGCATAATCACTTCTTCATAGCGCATGGTCGCTGACATTTCTCATATTCACTTCCTCATAGGGCATCGTCGCTGACACTTCGCATAATCACTTCTTGATAGCGCATGGTCGCTGACACTTCGCATAATCACTTCTTCATAGCGCATGGTCGCTGACTCTTCGCATAACCACTTCTTCATAGCGCATGTTGGCTGACACTTCGCATAACCACTTCTTCGTTGCGCATGGTCGCTGACATTTCGCATAAACACTTCTTTATAGCGCATGATCGCTGACTCTTCGCATAATCACTTCTTCATCGCGCATGGTCGCTGACTCTTCGCATAATCACTTCTTCATAGCGCATGGTCGCTGACACTTCGCATATTCACTTCTCCATAGCGCATGGTCACTGACTCTTCGCATAATCACTTCTTCATGGCGCATGGTCGCTGACTCTTTGCATAACCACTTCTTCATAGCGCATGGTCGCTGACTCTTTGCATAACCACTTCTTCATAGCGCATGGTCGCTGACTATTCGCATGATCACTTCTTCATAGCACATGGTCGCTGACACTTCGCATAACCACTTCTTCATAGCGCATGGTCGCTGACTCTTCGCATAACCGCTTCTTCATAGCGCATGGTCGCTGACTCTTCGCATAAGCACTTCCTCATAGCGCATCGTCGCTGATTATTCGCATAATCACTTCTTCATAGCGCATGGTCGCTGACACTTCGCATAATCACTTCTTCATTGCGCATGGTCGCTGACTCTTCGCATAACCACTTCTTCATAGCGCATGGTCGCTGACACTCCGCATAATCACTTCTTCATAGCGCATGGTCGCTGACACTTCGCATAATCACTTCTTCATGGCGCATGGTCGCTGACACTTCGCATAAAAACTTCTTCATAGCGCATGGTCGCTGACTCATCGCATAATCTCTTCTTCATAGCGCATGGTCGCTGACACTTCGCATAATCGCTTCTTCATAGCGCATGGTCGCTGACACTTCACATAATCATTTCTTCATAGCGCATGGTCGCTGACTCTTCGCATAATCACTTCTTCATAGCGCATGGTCGTTGACACTTCGCATATTCACTTCTTCATAGCGCATGGTCGCTGACTCTTCGCATAATCACTTCTTCATAGCGCTAGGTCGCTGACACTTCGCATAATCATTTCTTCATAGCGCATGGTCGCTCAAACTGGGCATAATCACTTCTTCATAGCGCATGGTCGCTGACACTTCGAATAACCACTTCTTCATAGCGCATGGTCGCTGACACTTCGCATAATCACTTCTTCATGGCGCATGGTCGCTGACACTTCGCATAACCACTTCTTCATAGCGCATGGTCGCTGACTCTTCGCATAATCTCTTCTTCATAGCGCATGGTCGCTGACTCTTCGCATAACCACTTCTTCATAGCGCATGGTCGCTGACTCTTCGCATAACCACTTCTTCTTAGCGCATGGTCGCTGACACTTCGCATAATCTCTTCTTCATAGCGCATGGTCGCTGAAACCGCATAATCACTTCTTCATGGCGCATGGTCGCTGACACTTCGCATAATCTCTTCTTCATAGCGCATGGTCGCTGACACTTCGCATAATCTCTTCTTCATAGCGCATGGTCGCTGACTCTTCGCATAACCACTTCTTCATAGCGCATGGTCGCTGACTCTTTGCATAACCACTTCTTCATAGCGCATGGTCGCTGACTCTTCGCATAACCACTTCTTCATAGCGCATGGTCGCTGACTCTTCGCATAACCACTTCTTCTTAGCGCATGGTCGCTGACACTTCGCATAATCTCTTCTTCATAGCGCATGGTCGCTGACACTTCGCATAATCTCTTCTTCATAGCGCATGGTCGCTGACTCTTCGCATAACCACTTCTTCATAGCGCATGTTCGCTGACACTTCGCATAACCACTTCTTCGTAGCGCATGGTCGCTGACATTTCGCATAAACACTTCTTTATAGCGCATGGTCGCTGACTCTTCGCATAATCACTTCTTCATAGCGCATGGTCGCTGACTCTTCGCATAATCATTTCTTCATAGCGCATGGTCGCTGACACTTCGCATATTCACTTCTCCATAGCGCATGGTCACTTACTCTTCGCATAATCACTTCTTCATGGCGCATGGTCGCTGACTCTTTGCATAACCACTTCTTCATAGCGCTTGGTCGCTGACTCTCTGCATAACCACTTCTTCATAGCGCATGGTCGCTGACTATTCGCATAATCACTTCTTCATAGCACATGGTCGCTGACACTTCGCATAACCACTTCTTCATAGCGCATGGTCGCTGACTCTTCGCATAACCACTTCTTCATAGCGCATGGTCGCTGTCTCTTCGCATAAGCACTTCCTCATAGCGCATCGTCGCTGACTCTTCGCATAATCACTTCTTCATAGCGCATGGTCGCTGACACTTCGCATAATCACTTCTTCATTGCGCATGGTCGCTGACTCTTCGCATAACCACTTCTTCATAGCGCATGGTCGCTGACACTTCGCATAATCACTTCTTCATAGCGTATGGTCGCTGACACTTCGCATAATCTCTTCTTCATGGCGCATGGTCGCTGACACTTCGCATAACAACTTCTTCATAGCGCATGGTCGCTGACTCATCGCATAATCTCTTCTTCATAGCGCATGGTCGCTGACACTTCGCATAATCACTTCTTCATAGCGCATGGTCGCTGACACTTCACATAACCAGTTCTTCATAGCGCATGGTCGCTGACTCTTCGCATAATCACTTCTTCATAGCGCATGGTCGTTGACACTTCCCATATTCACTTCTTCATAGCGCATGGTCGCTGACTCTTCGCATAATCACTTCTTCATAGCGCAAGGTCGCTGACACATCGCATAATCATTTCTTCATAGCGCATGGTCGCTCAAACTTCGCATAATCACTTCTTCATAGCGCATGACGGCTGACACTTCGAATAACCACTTCTTCATAGCGCATGGTCGCTGACACTTCGCATAATCACTTCTTCATGGCGCATGGTCGCTGACACTACGCATAACCACTTCTTCATAGCGCATGGTCGCTGACTCTTCGCATAATCTCTTCTTCATAGCGCATGGTCTCTGACTCTTCGCATAACCACTTCTTCATGGCGCATGGTCGCTGACACTTCGCATAACCACTTCTTCATGGCGCATGGTCGCTGACACTTCGCATAATCTCTTCTTCATAGCGCATGGTCGCTGACACTTCGCATAATCACTTCTTCATGGCGCATGGTCGCTGACAATTCGCATAATCTCTTCCTCATATCGCATGGTCGCTGACTCTTCGCATAATCGCTTCTTCATAGCGCATCGTCGCTGACTCTTCGCAAAGCCACTTCTTCATAGCGCATGGTCGCTGACTCTTCGCATAACCACTTCTTCATAGCGCATGGTCGCTGACACTTCGCATAACCACTTCTTCGTAGCGCATGGTCGCTGACATTTCGCATAAACACTTCTTTATAGCGCATGGTCGCTGACTCTTCGCATTATCACTTCTTCATAGCGCATGGTCGCTGACTCTTCGCATAATCAGTTCTTCATAGCGCATGGTCGCTGACACTTCGCATATTCACTTCTCCATAGCGCATGGTCACTGACTCTTCGCATAATCACTTCTTCATGGCGCATGGTCGCTGACTCTTTGCATAACCACTTCTTCATAGCGCTTGGTCGCTGACTCTTTGCATAACCACTTCTTCATAGCGCATGGTCGCTGACTATTCGCATAATCACTTCTACATAGCACATGGTCGCTGACACTTCGCAAAACCACTTCTTCATAGCGCATGGTCGCTGACTCTTCGCATAACCACTTCTTCATAGCGCATGGTCGCTGTCTCTTCGCATAAGCACTTCCTCATAGCGCATCGTCGCTGACTCTTCGCATAATCACTTCTTCATAGCGCATGGTCGCTGACACTTCATATAATCACTTCTTCATTGCGCATGGTCGCTGACTCTTCGCATAACCACTTCTTCATAGCGCATGGTCGCTGACTATTCGCATAATCACTTCTTCATAGCACATGGTCGCTGACACTTCGCATAACCACTTCTTCATAGCGCATGGTCGCTGACTCTTTGCATAACCACTTCTTCATAGCGCATGGTCGCTGACTATTCGCATAATCACTTCTTCATAGCACATGGTCGCTGACACTTCGCATAACCACTTCTTCATAGCGCATGGTCACTGACACTTCGCATAACCACTTCTTCATAGCGCATGGTCGCTGACTCTTCGCATAACCACTTCTTCATAGCGCATGGTCGCTGACTCTTCGCATAACAACTTCTTCCTAGCGCATGGTCGCTGACACTTCGCATAATCCCTTCTTCATAGCGCATGGTCGCTGACACTTCGCATAACCAGTTCTTCATAGCGCATGGTCGCTGACAGTTCGCATAATCACTTCTTCATAGCCCATGGTCGCTGACTCTTCGCATATTCACTTCTTCATAGCGCATGGTCGCTGACTCTTCGCATAATCACTTCTTCATAGCGCAAGGTCGCTGACACTTCGCATAATCACCACTTCATAGCGCATGGTCGCTCAAACTTCGCATAAACACTTCTTCATAGCGCATGGTCCCTGACACTTCGAAAAATCACTTCTTCATAGCGCATGGTCGCTGACACTTCGCATAATCACTTCTTCATAGCGCATGGTCGCTGAAACTTCGCATATTCACTTCTTCATAGCGCATGGTCGCTGACTCTTCGCATAAGCACTTCTTCATAGCGCATGTTCTTTGACACTTGTCATATTCACTTCATCATAGCGCATGGTGGCTGACACTTCCCATATTCACTTCATCATAGCGCATGGTCGCTGACACTTCGCATAATCACTTCTTAATAGCGCATGGTCACTGACACTTCTCATATTCACTTCTTCATAGCGCATGGTCGCTGACACTTCGCATAATCACTTCTTGATAGCGCATGGTCGCTGACACATCGCATAATCACTTCTTCATAGCGCATGGTCGCTGACTCTTCGCATAACCACTTCTTCATAGCGCATGGTCGCTGACATTTCGCATAACCACTTCTTCATAGCGCATGGTCGCTGACATTTCGCATAATCACTTCTTTATAGCGCATTGTCGCTGACTCTTCGCATAATCACTTCTTCATAGCGCATGGTCGCTGACTCTTCGCATAATCACTTCTTCATAGCGCATGGTCGCTGACACTTCGCATATTCACTTCTCCATAGCGCATGGTCACTGACTCTTCGCATAATCACTTCTTCATGGCGCATGGTCACTGACTCTTCGCATAACCACTTCTTCATAGCGCATGGTCGCTGACTCTTTGCATAACCACTTCTTCATAGCGCATGGTCGCTGACTCTTCGCATAATAACTTCTTCATAGCACATGGTCGCTGACACTTCGCATAACCACTTCTTCATAGCGCATGGTCGCTGACTCTTCGCATAACCACTTCTTCATAGCGCATGGTCGCTGACTCTTCGCATTATCACTTCTTCATAGCGATTGGTCGCTGAAACTTCGCATAATCACTTCTTCATTGCGCATGGTCGCTGACTCTTCGCATAACCACTTCTTCATAGCGCATGGTCGCTGACACTTCGCATAATCACTTCTTCATAGCGCATGGTCGCTGACACTTCGCATAATCACTTCTTCATGGCGCATGGTCGCTGACACTTCGCATAACAACTTCTTCATAGCGCATGGTCGCTGACTCATCGCATAATCTCTTCTTCATAGCGCATGGTCGCTGACACTTCGCATAATCACTTCTTCATAGCGTATGGTCGCTGACACTTCACATAACCAGTTCTTCATAGCGCATGGTCGCTGACTCTTCGCATAATCACTTCTTCATAGCGCATGGTCGTTGACACTTCGCATATTCACTTCATCAATAGCGCATGGTCGCTGACTCTTCGCATAATCACTTCTTCATAGCGCAAGGTCGCTGTTACTTCGCATAATCACTTCTTCATAGCGCATGGTCGCTCAAACTTCGCATAATCACTTCTTCATAGCGCATGGTCGCTGACACTTCGAATAACCACTTCTTCATAGCGCATGGTCGCTGACACTTCGCATAATCACTTCTTCATGGCGCATGGTCGCTGACACTTCGCATAACACCTTCTTCATAGCGCATGGTCGCTGACTCTTTGCATAATCTCTTCTTCATTGCGCATGGTCGCTGACTCTTCGCATATCCACTTCTTCATAGCGCATGGTCGCTGACTCTTCGCATAACCATTTCTTCATAGCGCATGGTCGCTGACACTTCGCATAATCACTTCTTCATAGCGCATGGTCGCTGACACTTTGCATAATCACTTCTTAATGGCGCATGGTCGCTGACACTTCGCATAATCTCTTCTTCATAGCGCATGGTCGCTGACACTTCGCATAATCACTTCTTCATGGCGCATGGTCGCTGACACTTCGCATAACCTTTTCCTCATAGCGCATGGTCGCTGACTCTTCGCATAATCTCTTCTTCATAGCGCATGGTCGCTGACTCTTCGTATAACCACTTCATCATAGCGCATGGTCGCCGACTCTTCGCATAACAACTTCTTCCTAGCGCATGGTCGCTGACACTTCGCATAATCACTTCTTCATAGCGCATGGTCACTGACTCTTCGCATAATCTCTTCTTCATAGCGCATGATCGCTGACACTCCGCATAATCACTTCTTCATAGCGCATGATCGCTGACACTTCGCATAACCACTTCTTCATAGCGCATGGTCGCTGACACTTCGCATAATCACTTCTTCATGGCGCATGGTCGCTGACACCTCGCATAACCACTTCTTCAAAGCGCATGGTCGCTGACTCTTCGCATAATCTCTTCTTCATAGCGCATGGTCGCTGACTCTTCGCATAACCACTTCTTCATAGCGCATGGTCGCTGACACTTGGCATAATCACTTCTTCATAGCGCATGGTCGCTGACACTCCGCATAATCATTTCTTCATAGCGCATGGTCGCTGACACTTCGCATAACCAGTTCTTCATAGCGCATGGTCGCTGAATCTTCGCATAATCACTTCTTCATAGCGCATGGACGCTGAAACTTCGCATATTCACTTCTTCATAGCGCATGGTCGCTGACTCTTCGCATAATCACTTCTTCATGGCGCATGGTCGCTAACTCTTCGCATAACAACTTCTTCATAGCGCATGGTCGCTGACTCTTCGCATAACCACTTCTTCATAGCGCAAGGTCGCTGACACTTCGCATAATCACTTCTTCATAGCACATGGTCGCTGACACTTCGCATAACCACTTCTTCATAGCGCATGGTCGCTGACTCTTCGCATAACCACTTCTTCATAGCGCATGGTCGCTGAATCTTCGCATAATCACTTCTTCATAGCGCATTGTCGCTGACTCTTCGCATAACCACTTCTTCATAGCGCATGGCCGCTGACACTTCGCATAATCACTTCTTCATAGCGAATGGTCGCTGACACTTCGCATAATCACTTCTTCATGGCGCATCGTTGCTGACACTTCGCATAACCACTTCTTCCTAGCGCATGGTCGCTGACTCTTCGCATAATCTCTTCTTCATAGCGCATGGTCGCTGACACTCCGCATAATCATTTCTTCATAGCGCATGGTCGCTGACACTTCGCATAATCACTTCTTCATAGCGTATGGTAGCTGAATCTTCGCATAATCACTTCTTCATAGCGCATGGACGCTGAAACTTCGCATATTCACTTCTTCATAGCGCATGGTCGCTGACACTTCGCATAATCACTTCTTCATGGCGCATGGTCGCCGACTCTTCGCATAAAAACTTCTTCATAGCGCATGGTCGCTGACTCTTCGCATAACCACTTCTTCATAGCGCAAGGTCGCTGACACTTCTCATAATCTCTTCTTCATAGCGCATGGTCGCTGACACTTCGCATAATCACTTCTTCATAGCGTATGGTCGCTGACACTTCACATGACCAGTTCTTCATAGCGCATGGTCGCTGACTCTTCGCATAATCACTTCTTAATAGCGCATGGTGGTTGACACTTCGCATATTCACTTCTTCATAGCGCATGGTCGCTGACTCTTCGCATAATCATTTCTTCATAGCGCATGGTCGCTGACACTTCGCATAATCAGTTCTTCATAGCGCATGGTAGCTGAATCTTCGCATAATCACTTCTTCATAGCGCATGGACGCTGAAACTTCGCATATTCACTTCTTCATAGCGCATGGTCGCTGACTCTTCGCATAATCACTTCTTCATGGCGCAAGGTCGCTGACTCTTCGCATAAAAACTTCTTCATAGCGCATGGTCGCTGACACTTCGCATAATCACTTCTTCATAGCGCATGGTCGCTCAAACTTCGCATAATCACTTCTTCATAGCGCATGGTCGCTGACACTTCGAATAACCACTTCTTCATAGCGCATGGTCGCTGACACTTCGCATAATCACTTCATCATGGCGCATGGTCGCTGACACTTCGCATAACACCTTCTTCATAGCGCATGGTCGCTGACTCTTCGCATATCCACTTCTTCATAGCGCATGGTCGCTGACTCTTCGCATAACCATTTCTTCATAGAGCATGGTCGCTGACACTTCGCATAATCACTTCTTCATAGCGCATGGTCGCTGACACTTCGCATAATCACTTCTTCATGGCGCATGGTCGCTGACACTTCGCATAATCTCTTCTTCATAGCGCATGGTCGCTGACACTTCGCATAATCACTTCTTCATGGCGCATGGTCGCTGACACTTCGCATAACCTTTTCCTCATAGCGCATGGTCGCTGACTCTTCGCATAATCTCTTCTTCATAGCGCATGGTCGCTGACTCTTCGTATAACCACTTCATCATAGCGCATGGTCGCCGACTCTTCGCATAACAACTTCTTCATAGCGCATGGTCGCTGACACTTCGCATAATCACTTCTTCATAGCGCATGGTCGCTGACTCTTCGCATAATCTCTTCTTCATAGCGCATGGTCGCTGACACCCCGCATAATCACTTCTTCATAGCGCATGGTCGCTGACACTTCGCATAACCACTTCTTCATAGCGCATGGTCGCTGACACTTCGCATAATCACTTCTTCATGGCGCATGGTCGCTGACACCTTGCATAACCACTTCTTCATAGCGCATGGTCGCTGACTCTTCGCATAATCTCTTCTTCATAGCGCATGGTCGCTGACCCTTCGCATAACCACTTCTTCATAGCGCATGGTCGCTGACACTTGGCATAATCACTTCTTCATGGCGCATGGTCGCTGAAACTTCGCATAATCACTTCTTCATGGCGCATGTTTGCTGACACTTCGCATAACCACTTCTTCATAGCGCATGGTCGCTGACTCTTCGCATAATCTCTTCTTCATAGCGCATGGTCGCTGACACTCCGCATAATCATTTCTTCATAGCGCATGGTCGCTGACACTTCGCATAACCAGTTCTTCATAGCGCATGGTCGCTGAATCTTCGCATAATCACTTCTTCATAGCGCATGGACGCTGAAACTTCGCATATTCACTTCTTCATAGCGCATGGTCGCTGACTCTTCGCATAATCACTTCTTCATGGCGCATGGTCGCTGACTCTTCGCATAACAAATTCTTCATAGCGCATGGTCGCTGACTCTTCGCATAACCACTTCTTCATAGCGCAAGGTCGCTGACACTTCGCATAATCACTTCTTCATAGCACATGGTCGCTGACACTTCGCATAACCACTTCTTCATAGCGCATGGTCGCTGACTCTTCGCATAACCACTTCTTCATAGCGCATGGTCGCTGACTCTTCGCATAGTCACTTCTATATAGCGCATGGTCGCTGACTCTTCGCATAACCACTTCTTCATAGCGCATGGTCGCTGACTCTTTGCATAACCACTTCTTCATAGCGCATGGTCGCTGACTCTTCGCATAATAACTTCTTCATAGCACATGGTCGCTGACACTTCGCATAACCACTTCTTCATAGCGCATGGTCGCTGACTCTTCGCATAACCACTTCTTCATAGCGCATGGTCGCTGACTCTTCGCATAATCACTTCTTCATAGCGATTGGTCGCTGAAACATCGCATAATCACTTCTTCATTGCGCATGGTCGCTGACTCTTCGCATAACCACTTCATCATAGCGCATGGTCGCTGTCACTTCGCATAATCACTTCTTCATAGCGCATGGTCGCTGACACTTCGCATAATCACTTCTTCATGGCGCATGGTCGCTGACACTTCGCATAACAACTTCTTCATAGCGCATGGTCGCTGACTCATCGCATAATCTCTTCTTCATAGCGCATGGTCGCTGACACTTCGCATAATCACTTCTTCATAGCGTATGGTCGCTGACACTTCACATAACCAGTTCTTCATAGCGCATGGTCGCTGACTCTTCGCATAATCACTTCTTCATAGCGCATGGTCGTTGACACTTCGCATATTCACTTATTCATAGCGCATGGTCGCTGACTCTTCGCATAATCACTTCTTCATAGCGCAAGGTCGCTGACACTTCGCATAATCACTTCTTCATAGCGCATGGTCGCTCAAACTTCGCATAATCACTTCTTCATAGCGCATGGTCGCTGACACTTCGAATAACCACTTCTTCATAGCGCATGGTCGCTGACACTTCGCATAATCACTTCTTCATGGCGCATGGTCGCTGACACTTCGCATAATCACTTCTTCATAGCGCATGGTCGCTGACACTTCGAATAACCACTTCTTCATAGCGCATGGTCGCTGACTCTTCGCATAATCACTTCTTCGTGGCGCATGGTCGCTGACACTTCGCATAATCACTTCTTCATAGCGCATGGTCGCTGACTCTTCGCATAATCTCTTCTTCATAGCGCATGGTCGCTGACTCTTCGCATAATAACTTCTTCATAGCACATGGTCGCTGACACTTCGCATAACCACTTCTTCATAGCGCATGGTCGCTGACTCTTCGCATAACCACTTCTTCATAGCGCATGGTCGCTGACTCTTCGCATAATCACTTCTTCATAGCGATTGGTCGCTGAAACATCGCATAATCACTTCTTCATTGCGCATGGTCGCTGACTCTTCGCATAACCACTTCATCATAGCGCATGGTCGCTGTCACTTCGCATAATCACTTCTTCATAGCGCATGGTCGCTGACACTTCGCATAATCACTTCTTCATGGCGCATGGTCGCTGACACTTCGCATAACACCTTCTTCATAGCGCATTGTCGCTGACTCTTCGCATAATCTCTTCTTCATAGCGCATGGTCGCTGACTCTTCGCATATCCACTTCTTCATAGCGCATGGTCGCTGACTTTTCGCATAACCATTTCTTCATAGCGCATGGTCGCTGACACTTCGCATAATCACTTCATCATAGCGCATGGTCGCTGACTCTTCGCATAATCACTTCTTCATAGCGCAAGGTCGCTGACACTTCGCATAATCACTTCTTCATAGCGCATGGTCGCTCAAACTTCGCATAATCACTTCTTCATAGCGCATGGTCGCTGACACTTCGAATAACCACTTCTTCATAGCGCATGGTCGCTGACACTTCGCATAATCACTTCTTCATGGCGCATGGTCGCTGACACTTCGCATATCCACTTCTTCATAGCGCATGGTCGCTGACTCTTCGCATAACCATTTCTTCATAGCGCATGGTCGCTGACACTTCGCATAATCACTTCATCATAGCGCATGGTCGCTGACACTCCGCATAATCATTTCTTCATAGCGCATGGTCGCTGACACTTCGCATAACCTTTTCCTCATAGCGCATAGTCGCTGACTCTTCGCATAATCTCTTCTTCATAGCGCCTGGTCGCTGACTCTTCGTATAACCACTTCATCATAGCGCATGGTCGCCGACTCTTCGCATAACCACTTCTTCATAGCGCATGGTCGCTGACTCTTCGCATAGTCACTTCTATATAGCGCATGGTCGCTGACTCTTCGCATAACCACTTCTTCATAGCGCATGGTCGCTGACTCTTTGCATAACCACTTCTTCATAGCGCATGGTCGCTGACTCTTCGCATAATAACTTCTTCATAGCACATGGTCGCTGACACTTCGCATAACCACTTCTTCATAGCGCATGGTCGCTGACTCTTCGCATAACCACTTCTTCATAGCGCATGGTCGCTGACTCTTCGCATAATCACTTCTTCATAGCGATTGGTCGCTGAAACATCGCATAATCACTTCTTCATTGCGCATGGTCGCTGACTCTTCGCATAACCACTTCATCATAGCGCATGGTCGCTGTCACTTCGCATAATCACTTCTTCATAGCGCATGGTCGCTGACACTTCGCATAATCACTTCTTCATGGCGCATGGTCGCTGACACTTCGCATAACAACTTCTTCATAGCGCATGGTCGCTGACTCATCGCATAATCTCTTCTTCATAGCGCATGGTCGCTGACACTTCGCATAATCACTTCTTCATAGCGTATGGTCGCTGACACTTCACATAACCAGTTCTTCATAGCGCATGGTCGCTGACTCTTCGCATAATCACTTCTTCATAGCGCATGGTCGTTGACACTTCGCATATTCACTTATTCATAGCGCATGGTCGCTGACTCTTCGCATAATCACTTCTTCATAGCGCAAGGTCGCTGACACTTCGCATAATCACTTCTTCATAGCGCATGGTCGCTCAAACTTCGCATAATCACTTCTTCATAGCGCATGGTCGCTGACACTTCGAATAACCACTTCTTCATAGCGCATGGTCGCTGACACTTCGCATAATCACTTCTTCATGGCGCATGGTCGCTGACACTTCGCATAATCACTTCTTCATAGCGCATGGTCGCTGACACTTCGAATAACCACTTCTTCATAGCGCATGGTCGCTGACTCTTCGCATAATCACTTCTTCGTGGCGCATGGTCGCTGACACTTCGCATAATCACTTCTTCATAGCGCATGGTCGCTGACTCTTCGCATAATCTCTTCTTCATAGCGCATGGTCGCTGACTCTTCGCATAATAACTTCTTCATAGCACATGGTCGCTGACACTTCGCATAACCACTTCTTCATAGCGCATGGTCGCTGACTCTTCGCATAACCACTTCTTCATAGCGCATGGTCGCTGACTCTTCGCATAATCACTTCTTCATAGCGATTGGTCGCTGAAACATCGCATAATCACTTCTTCATTGCGCATGGTCGCTGACTCTTCGCATAACCACTTCATCATAGCGCATGGTCGCTGTCACTTCGCATAATCACTTCTTCATAGCGCATGGTCGCTGACACTTCGCATAATCACTTCTTCATGGCGCATGGTCGCTGACACTTCGCATAACACCTTCTTCATAGCGCATTGTCGCTGACTCTTCGCATAATCTCTTCTTCATAGCGCATGGTCGCTGACTCTTCGCATATCCACTTCTTCATAGCGCATGGTCGCTGACTTTTCGCATAACCATTTCTTCATAGCGCATGGTCGCTGACACTTCGCATAATCACTTCATCATAGCGCATGGTCGCTGACTCTTCGCATAATCACTTCTTCATAGCGCAAGGTCGCTGACACTTCGCATAATCACTTCTTCATAGCGCATGGTCGCTCAAACTTCGCATAATCACTTCTTCATAGCGCATGGTCGCTGACACTTCGAATAACCACTTCTTCATAGCGCATGGTCGCTGACACTTCGCATAATCACTTCTTCATGGCGCATGGTCGCTGACACTTCGCATATCCACTTCTTCATAGCGCATGGTCGCTGACTCTTCGCATAACCATTTCTTCATAGCGCATGGTCGCTGACACTTCGCATAATCACTTCATCATAGCGCATGGTCGCTGACACTCCGCATAATCATTTCTTCATAGCGCATGGTCGCTGACACTTCGCATAACCTTTTCCTCATAGCGCATAGTCGCTGACTCTTCGCATAATCTCTTCTTCATAGCGCCTGGTCGCTGACTCTTCGTATAACCACTTCATCATAGCGCATGGTCGCCGACTCTTCGCATAACAACTTCTTCATAGCGCATGGTCGCTGACACTTCGCATAATCACTTCTTCATAGCGCATGGTCACTGACTCTTCGCATAATCTCTTCTTAATAGCGCATGATCGCTGACACTCCGCATAATCACTTCTTCATAGCGCATGGTCGCTGACACTTCGCATAACCACTTCTTCATAGCGCATGGTCGCTGACACTTCGCATAATCACTTTTTCATGGCGCATGGTCGCTGACACCTCGCATAACCACTTCTTCATAGCGCATGGTCGCTGACTCTTCGCATAATCTCTTCTTCATAGCGCATGGTCGCTGACTCTTCGCATAACCACTTCTTCATAGCGCATGGTCGCTGACACTTGGCATAATCACTTCTTCATAGCGCATGGTCGCTGACACTCCGCATAATCATTTCTTCATAGCGCATGGTCGCTGACACTTCGCATAACCAGTTCTTCATAGCGCATGGTCGCTGAATCTTCGCATAATCACTTCTTCATAGCGCATGGACGCTGAAACTTCGCATATTCACTTCTTCATAGCGCATGGTCGCTGACTCTTCGCATAATCACTTCTTCATGGCGCATGGTCGCTGACTCATCGCATAACAACTTCTTCATAGCGCAAGGTCGCTGACTCTTCGCATAACCACTTCTTCATAGCGCAAGGTCGCTGACACTTCGCATAATCACTTCTTCATAGCACATGGTCGCTGACACTTCGCATAACCACTTCTTCATAGCGCATGGTCGCTGACTCTTCGCATAACCACTTCTTCATAGCGCATGGTCGCTGACTCTTCGCATAATCACTTCTTCATAGCGCATGGTCGCTGACTCTTCGCATACCCAATTCTTCATAGCGCATGGCCGCTGACACTTCGCATAATCACTTCTTCATAGCGAATGGTCGCTGACACTTCGCATAATCACTTCTTCATGGCGCATGGTTGCTGACAATTCGCATAACCACTTCTTCATAGCGCATGGTCGCTGACTCTTCGCATAATCTCTTCTTCATAGCGCATGGTCGCTGACACTCCGCATAATCATTTCTTCATAGCGCATGGTCGCTGACACTTCGCATAATCAGTTCTTTATAGCGCATGGTAGCTGAATCTTCGCATAATCACTTCTTCATAGCGCATGGACGCTGAAACTTCGCATATTCACTTCTTCATAGCGCATGGTCGCTGACTCTTCGCATAATCACTTCTTCATGGCGCATGGTCGCTGACTCTTCGCATAACAACTTCTTCATAGCGCATGGTCGCTGACTCTTCGCATAACCACTTCTTCATAGCGCAAGGTCGCTGTCACTTCGCATAATCTCTTCTTCATAGCGCATGGTCGCTGACACTTCGCATAATCACTTCTTCATAGCGTATGGTCGCTGACACTTCACATAACCAGTTCTTCATAGCGCATGGTCGCTGACTCTTCGCATAATCACTTCTTCATAGCGCATGGTCGTTGACACTTCGCATATTCACTTCTTCATAGCGCATGGTCGCTGACTCTTCGCATAATCACTTCTTCATAGCGCAAGGTCGCTGACACTTCGCATAATCACTTCTTCATAGCGCATGGTCGCTCAAACTTCGCATAATCACTTCTTCATAGCGCATGGTCGCTGACACTTCGAATAACCACTTCTTCATAGCGCATGGTCGCTGACACTTCGCATAATCACTTCATCATGGCGCATGGTCGCTGACACTTCGCATAACACCTTCTTCATAGCGCATGGTCGCTGACTCTTCGCATAATCTCTTCTTCATAGCGCATGGTCGCTGACTCTTCGCATATCCACTTGTTCATAGCGCATGGTCGATGACTCTTCGCATAACCATTTCTTCATAGCGCATGGTCGCTGACACTTCGCATAATCACTTCTTCATAGCGCATGGTCGCTGACACTTCGCATAATCACTTCTTCATGGCGCATGGTCGCTGACACTTCGCATAATCTCTTCTTCATAGCGCATGGTCGCTGACACTTCGCATAATCACTTCTTCATGGCGCATGGTCGCTGACACTTCGCATAACCTTTTCCTCATAGCGCATGGTCGCTGACTCTTCGCATAATCTCTTCTTCATAGCGCATGGTCGCTGACTCTTCATATAACCACTTCATCATAGCGCATGGTCGCCGACTCTTCGCATAACAACTTCTTCATAGCGCATGGTCGCTGACACTTCGCATAATCACTTCTTCATAGCGCATGGTCGCTGACTCTTCGCATAATCACTTCTTCATAGCGCATGGTCGCTGACACTCAGCATAATCACTTCTTCATAGCGCATGGTCGCTGACACTTCGCATAACCACTTCTTCATAGCGCATGGTCGCTGACACTTCGCATAATCACTTCTTCATGGCGCATGGTCGCTGACACCTCGCATAACCACTTCTTCATAGCGCATGGTCGCTGACTCTTCGCATAATCTCTTCTTCATAGCGCATGGTCGCTGACTCTTCGCATAACCACTTCTTCATAGCGCATGGTCGCTGACACTTGGCATAATCACTTCTTCATAGCGCATGGTCGCTGACACTTCGCATAATCACTTCTTCATGGCGCATGGTTGCTGACACTTCGCATAACCACTTCTTCATAGCGCATGGTCGCTGACTCTTCGCATAATCTCTTCTTCATAGCGCATGGTCGCTGACACTCCGCATAATCATTTCTTCATAGCGCATGGTCGCTGACACTTCGCATAACCAGTTCTTCATAGCGCATGGTCGCTGAATCTTCGCATAATCACTTCTTCATAGCGCATGGACGCTGAAACTTCGCATATTCACTTCTTCATAGCGCATGGTCGCTGACTCTTCGCATAATCACTTCTTCATGGCGCATGGTCGCTGACTCTTCGCATAACAAATTCTTCATAGCGCATGGTCGCTGACTCTTCGCATAACCACTTCTTCATAGCGCGAGGTCGCTGACACTTCGCATAATCACTTCTTCATAGCATATGGTCGCTGACACTTCGCATAACCACTTCTTCATAGCGCATGGTCGCTGACTCTTCGCATAACCACTTCTTCATAGGGCATGGTCGCTGACTCTTCGCATAGTCACTTCTATATAGCGCATGGTCGCTGACTCTTCGCATAACCACTTCTTCATAGCGCATGGTCGCTGACTCTTTGCATAACCACTTCTTCATAGCGCATGGTCGCTGACTCTTCGCATAATAACTTCTTCATAGCACATGGTCGCTGACACTTCGCATAACCACTTCTTCATAGCGCATGGTCGCTGACTCTTCGCATAACCACTTCTTCATAGCGCATGGTCGCTGACTCTTCGCATAATCACTTCTTCATAGCGATTGGTCGCTGAAACATCGCATAATCACTTCTTCATTGCGCATGGTCGCTGACTCTTCGCATAACCACTTCATCATAACGCATGGTCGCTGTCACTTCGCATAATCACTTCTTCATAGCGCATGGTCGCTGACACTTCGCATAATCACTTCTTCATGGCGCATGGTCGCTGACACTTCGCATAACAACTTCTTCATAGCGCATGGTCGCTGACTCATCGCATAATCTCTTCTTCATAGCGCATGGTCGCTGACACTTCGCATAATCACTTCTTCATAGCGTATGGTCGCTGACACTTCACATAACCAGTTCTTCATAGCGCATGGTCGCTGACTCTTCGCATAATCACTTCTTCATAGCGCATGGTCGTTGACACTTCGCATATTCACTTATTCATAGCGCATGGTCGCTGACTCTTCGCATAATCACTTCTTCATAGCGCAAGGTCGCTGACACTTCGCATAATCACTTCTTCATAGCGCATGGTCGCTCAAACTTCGCATAATCACTTCTTCATAGCGCATGGTCGCTGACACTTCGAATAACCACTTCTTCATAGCGCATGGTCGCTGACACTTCGCATAATCACTTCTTCATGGCGCATGGTCGCTGACACTTCGCATAATCACTTCTTCATAGCGCATGGTCGCTGACACTTCGAATAACCACTTCTTCATAGCGCATGGTCGCTGACTCTTCGCATAATCACTTCTTCGTGGCGCATGGTCGCTGACACTTCGCATAACACCTTCTTCATAGCGCATGGTCGCTGACTCTTCGCATAATCTCTTCTTCATAGCGCATGGTCGCTGACTCTTCGCATAATAACTTCTTCATAGCACATGGTCGCTGACACTTCGCATAACCACTTCTTCATAGCGCATGGTCGCTGACTCTTCGCATAACCACTTCTTCATAGCGCATGGTCGCTGACTCTTCGCATAATCACTTCTTCATAGCGATTGGTCGCTGAAACATCGCATAATCACTTCTTCATTGCGCATGGTCGCTGACTCTTCGCATAACCACTTCATCATAGCGCATGGTCGCTGTCACTTCGCATAATCACTTCTTCATAGCGCATGGTCGCTGACACTTCGCATAATCACTTCTTCATGGCGCATGGTCGCTGACACTTCGCATAACACCTTCTTCATAGCGCATGGTCGCTGACTCTTCGCATAATCTCTTCTTCATAGCGCATGGTCGCTGACTCTTCGCATATCCACTTCTTCATAGCGCATGGTCGCTGACTCTTCGCATAACCATTTCTTCATAGCGCATGGTCGCTGACACTTCGCATAATCACTTCACCATAGCGCATGGTCGCTGACTCTTCGCATAATCACTTCTTCATAGCGCAAGGTCGCTGAAACTTCGCATAATCACTTCTTCATAGCGCATGGTCGCTCAAACTTCGCATAATCACTTCTTCATAGCGCATGGTCGCTGACACTTCGAATAACCACTTCTTCATAGCGCATGGTCGCTGACACTTCGCATAATCACTTCTTCATGGCGCATGGTCGCTGACACTTCGCATATCCACTTCTTCATAGCGCATGGTCGCTGACTCTTCGCATAACCATTTCTTCATAGCGCAAGGTCGCTGACACTTCGCATAATCTCTTCTGCATAGCGCATGGTCGCTGACACTTCGCATAATCACTTCTTCATAGCGTATGGTCGCTGACACTTCACATAACCAGTTCTTCATAGCGCATGGTCGCTGACTCTTCGCATAATCACTTCTTCATAGCGCATGGTCGTTGACACTTCGCATATTCACTTCTTCATAGCGCATGGTCGCTGACTCTTCGCATAATCACTTCTTCATAGCGCAAGGTCGCTGACACTTCGCATAATCACTTCTTCATAGCGCATGGTCGCTCAAACTTCGCATAATCACTTCTTCATAGCGCATGGTCGCTGACACTTCGAATAACCACTTCTTCATAGCGCATGGTCGCTGACACTTCGCATAATCACTTCATCATGGCGCATGGTCGCTGACACTTCGCATAACACCTTCTTCATAGCGCATGGTCGCTGACTCTTCGCATAATCTCTTCTTCATAGCGCATGGTCGCTGACTCTTCGCATATCCACTTCTTCATAGCGCATGGTCGCTGACTCTTCGCATAACCATTTCTTCATAGCACATGGTCGCTGACACTTCGCATAATCACTTCTTCATAGCGCATGGTCGCTGACACTTCGCATAATCACTTCTTCATGGCGCATGGTCGCTGAAACTTCGCATAATCTCTTCTTCATAGCGCATGGTCGCTGACACTTCGCATAATCACTTCTTCATGGCGCATGGTCGCTGACACTTCGCATAACCTTTTCCTCATAGCGCATGGTCGCTGACTCTTCGCATAATCTCTTCTTCATAGCGCATGGTCGCTGACTCTTCGTATAACCACTTCATCATAGCGCATGGTCGCCGACTCTTCGCATAACAACTTCTTCATAGCGCATGGTCGCTGACACTTCGCATAATCACTTCTTCATAGCGCATGGTCGCTGACTCTTCGCATAATCACTTCTTCATAGCGCATGGTCGCTGACACTCAGCATAATCACTTCTTCATAGCGCATGGTCGCTGACACTTCGCATAACCACTTCTTCATAGCGCATGGTCGCTGACACTTCGCATAATCACTTCTTCATGGCGCATGGTCGCTGACACCTCGCATAACCACTTCTTCATAGCGCATGGTCGCTGACTCTTCGCATAATCTCTTCTTCATAGCGCATGGTCGCTGACTCTTCGCATAACCACTTCTTCATAGCGCATCGTCGCTGACACTTGGCATAATCACTTCTTCATAGCGCATGGTCGCTGACACTTCGCATAATCACTTCTTCATGGCGCATGGTTGCTGACACTTCGCATAACCACTTCTTCATAGCGCATGGTCGCTGACTCTTCGCATAATCTCTTCTTCATAGCGCATGGTCGCTGACACTCCGCATAATCATTTCTTCATAGCGCATGGTCGCTGACACTTCGCATAACCAGTTCTTCATAGCGCATGGTCGCTGAATCTTCGCATAATCACTTCTTCATAGCGCATGGACGCTGAAACTTCGCATATTCACTTCTTCATAGCGCATGGTCGCTGACTCTTCGCATAATCACTTCTTCATGGCGCATGGTCGCTGACTCTTCGCATAACAAATTCTTCATAGCGCATGGTCGCTGACTCTTCGCATAACCACTTCTTCATAGCGCGAGGTCGCTGACACTTCGCATAATCACTTCTTCATAGCACATGGTCGCTGACACTTCGCATAACCACTTCTTCATAGCGCATGGTCGCTGACTCTTCGCATAACCACTTCTTCATAGCGCATGGTCGCTGACTCTTCGCATAGTCACTTCTTCATAGCGCATGGTCGCTGACTCTTCGCATAACCACTTCTTCATAGCGCATGGCCGCTGACACTTCGCATAATCACTTCTTCATAGCGAATGGTCGCTGACGCTTCGCATAATCACTTCTTCATGGCGCATGGTCGCTGACACTTCGCATAACCACTTCTTCATAGCGCATGGTCGCTGACTCATCGCATAATCTCTTCTTCATAGCGCATGGTCGCTGACACTTCGCATAATCACTTCTTCATAGCGCATGGTCGCTGACACTTCGCATAACCAGTTCTTCATAGCGCATGGTCGCTGACTCTTCGCATAATCACTTCTTCATAGCGCATGGTCGCTGACACGTCGCATAACCACTTCGTCATAGCGCATGGTCGCTGACTCTTCGCATAATCACTTCTTCATAGCGCATGGTCGCTGACTCTTCGCATAACCACTTCTTCATAGCGCATGGCCGCTGACACTTCTCATAATCACCTCTTCATAGCGCATGGTCGCTGACACTTCGCATATTCACTTCTTCATAGCGCCTGGTCACTGACTCTTCGCATAATCACTTCTTCATAGCGCAAGGTCGCTGACACTTCGCATAATCACTTCATAGCGCATGGTCGCTCAAACTTCGCATAATCATTCTTCATAGCGCATGGTCGCTGACACTTCGCATAACCACTTCCTCATAGCCCGTGGTCGCTGACACTTCGCATAATCACTTCTTCATGGCGCATGGTCGCTGACACTTCGCATAACCATTTCTTCATAGCGCATGGTCGCTGACTCTTCACATAATCTCTTCTTCATAGCGCATGGTCGCTGATTCTTCGCATAACCACTTCTTCATAGTACATGGTCGCTGACTCTTCGCATAAAGATTTCTTCATAGCGCATGGTCGCTGCCACTTCGCATAATCACTTCTTCATAGCGCATGGTCGCTGACTCTTCGCATATCCACTTCTTCATAGCGCATGGTCGCTGACTCTTCGCATAACCATTTCTTCATAGCGCATGGTCGCTGACACTTCGCATAATCACTTCTTCATAGCGCATGGTCGCTGACACTTCGCATAATCACTTCTTCATGGCGCATGGTCGCTGACACTTCGCATAATCTCTTCTTCATAGCGCATGGTCGCTGAAACTTCGCATAATCACTTCTTCATGGCGCATGGTCGCTGAAACTTCGCATAATCACTTCTTCATGGCGCATGGTCGCTGACACTTCGCATAACCACTTCTTCATAGCGCATGTTCGCTGACTCTTCGAATAACCACTTCTTCATAGCGCATGGTCGCTGACACTTCGCATAATCACTTCTTCATGGCGCATGGTCGCTGACACTTCGCATAACCACTTCTTCATAGCGCATGTTCGCTGACTCTTCGCATAATCTCTTCTTCATAGCGCATGGTCGCTGACTCTTCGCATATCCACTTCTTCATAGCGCATGGTCGCTGACTCTTCGCATAACCATTTCTTCATAGCGCATGGTCGCTGACACTTCGCATAATCACTTCTTCATAGCGCATGGTCGCTGACACTTCGCATAATCACTTCTTCATGGCGCATGGTCGCTGACACTTCGCATAATCTCTTCTTCATAGCGCATGGTCGCTGAAACTTCACATAATCACTTCTTCATGGCGCATGGTCGCTGAAACTTCGCATAATCACTTCTTCATGGCGCATGGTCGCTGACACTTCGCATAACCTTTTCCTCATAGCGCATGGTCGCTGACTCTTCGCATAATCCCTTCTTCATAGCGCATGGTCGCTGACTCTTCGTATAACCACTTCTTTATAGCGCATGGTCGCTGACACTTCGCATAATCACTTCCTCATGGCGCATGGTCGCTGACACTTCGCATAATCACTTCTTCATAGCGCATGGTCGCTGACTCTTCGTTTAACCACTTCTTCATAGCGCGTGGTCACTGACACTTCGCATAATCACTTCTTCATAGCGCATGGTCGCTGAAACATCGCATATTCACTTCTTCATAGCGCATGGTCGCTGACTCTTCGCATAAGCACTTCTTCATAGCGCATGTTCTTTGACACTTGTCATATTCACTTCATCATAGCGCATGGTGGCTAACACTTCCCATATTCACTTCATCATAGCGCATGGTCGCTGACACTTCGCATAATCACTTCTTCATAGCGCATGGTCGCTGACACTTCGCATAATCACTTCTTGATAGCGCATGGTCGCTGACAATTCGCATAATCACTTCTTCATAGCGCATGGTCGCTGACTCTTCGCATAACCACTTCTTCATAGCGCATGGTCGCTGACACTTCGCATAACCACTTCTTCATAGCGCATGGTCGCTGAAATTTCGCATAATCACTTCTATATAGCGCATGGTCGCTGACTCTTCGCATAATCACTTCTTCATAGCGCATGGTCGCTGACTCTTCGCATAATCACTTCTTCATAGCGCATGGTCGCTGACACTTCGCATATTCACTTCTCCATAGCGCATGGTCACTGACTCTTCGCATAATCACTTCTTGATGGCGCATGGTCACTGACTCTTCGCATAACCACTTCTTCATAGCGCATGGTCGCTGACTCTTTGCATAACCACTTCTTCATAGCGCATGGTCGCTGACTCTTCGCATAATCACTTTTTCATAGCACATGGTCGCTGACACTTCGCATAACCACTTCTTCATAGCGCATGGTCGCTGACTCTTCGCATAACCACTTCTTCATAGCGCATGGTCGCTGACTCTTCGCATAAGCACTTCCTCATAGCGCATCGTCGCTGACTCTTCGCATAATCACTTCTTCATAGCGCATGGTCGCTGAAACTTCGCATAATCACTTCTTCATTGCGCATGGTCGCTGACTCTTCGCATAACCACTTCTTCATAGCGCATGGTCGCTGACACTTCGCATAATCACTTCTTCATAGCGCATGGTCGCTGACACTTCGCATAATCACTTCTTCAGGCGCATGGTCGCTGACACTTCGCATAACAACTTCTTCATAGCGCATGGTCGCTGACTCATCGCATAATCTCTTCTTCATAGCGCATGGTCGCTGACACTTCGCATAATCACTTCTTCATAGCGTATGGTCGCTGACACTTCACATAACCAGTTCTTCATAGCGCATGGTCGCTGACTCTTCGCATAATCACTTCTTCATAGCGCATGGTCGTTGACACTTCGCATATTCACTTCTTCATAGCGCATGGTCGCTGACTCTTCTCATAATCACTTCTTCATAGCGCAAGGTCGCTGACACTTCGCATAACCACTTCTTCATAGCGCATGGTCGCCGACTCTTCGCATAACAACTTCTTCATAGCGCATGGTCGCTGACACTTCGCATAATCACTTCTTCATAGCGCATGGTCGCTGACTCTTCGCATAATCTCTTCTTCATAGCGCATGGTCGCTGACACTCCGCATAATCACTTCTTCATAGCGCATGGTCGCTGACACTTCGCATAACCACTTCTTCATAGCGCATGGTCGCTGACACTTCGCATAATCACTTCTTCATGGCGCATGGTCGCTGACACCTCGCATAACCACTTCTTCATAGCGCATGGTCGCTGACTCTTCGCATAATCTCGTCTTCATAGCGCATGGTCGCTGACTCTTCGCATAACCACTTCTGCATAGCGCATGGTCGCTGACTCTTCGCATAACCACTTCTTCATAGCGCATGGTCGCTGACACTTCGCATAATCACTTCTTCATGGCGCATGGTTGCTGACACTTCGCATAACCACTTCTTCATAGCGCATGGTCGCTGACTCTTCGCATAATCACTTCTTCATAGCGCATGGTCGCTGACAATTCGCATAACCACTTCTTCATAGCGCATGGTCGCTGACACTTCGCATAACAACTTCTTCATAGCGCATGGTCGCTGACTCTTCGCATAACCACTTCTTCATAGCGCAAGGTCGTTGACACTTCGCATAATCACTTCTTCATAGCACATGGTCGCTGACACTTCGCATAACCACTTCTTCATAGCGCATGGTCGCCTACTCTTCGCATAACCACTTCTTCATAGCGCATGGTCGCTGACTCGTCGCATAATCACTTCTTCATAGCGCATGGTCGCTGACTCTTCGCATAACCACTTCTTCATAGCGCATGGCCGCTGACTCTTCGCATAATCTCTTCTTCATAGCGCATGGTCGCTGACACTCCGCATAATCACTTCTTCATAGCGCATGGTCGCTGACACTTCGCAGAACCACTTCTTCATAGCGCATGGTCGCTGACACTTCGCATAATCACTTCTTCATGGCGCATGGTCGCTGACACCTCGCATAACCACTTCTTCATAGCGCATGGTCGCTGACTCTTCGCATAATCTCTTCTTCATAGCGCATGGTCGCTGACTCTTCGCATAACCACTTCTGCATAGCGCATGGTCGCTGACTCTTCGCATAACCACTTCTTCATAGCGCATGGTCGCTGACACTTCGCATAATCACTTCTTCATGGCGCATGGTTGCTGACACTTCGCATAACCACTTCTTCATAGCGCATGGTCGCTGACTCTTCGCATAATCACTTCTTCATAGCGCATGGTCGCTGACAATTCGCATAACCACTTCTTCATAGCGCATGGTCGCTGACACTTCGCATAACAACTTCTTCATAGCGCATGGTCGCTGACTCTTCGCATAACCACTTCTTCATAGCGCAAGGTCGCTGACACTTCGCATAATCACTTCTTCATAGCACATGGTCGCTGACACTTCGCATAACCACTTCTTCATAGCGCATGGTCGCTTACTCTTCGCATAACCACTTCTTCATAGCGCATGGTCGCTGACTCTTCGCATAATCACTTCTTCATAGCGCATGGTCGCTGACTCTTCGCATAACCACTTCTTCATAGCGCATGGCCGCTGACACTTCGCATAATCACTTCTTCATAGCGCATGGTCGCTGACACTTCGCAAAATCACTTCTTCATGGCGCATGGTCGCTGACACTTCGCATAACCACTTCTTCATAGCGCATGGTCGCTGACTCATCGCATAATCTCTTCTTCATAGCGCATGGTCGCTGACACTTCGCATAATCACTTCTTCATAGCGCATGGTCGCTGACACTTCGCATAACCAGTTCTTCATAGCGCATGGGTGCTGACTCTTCGCATAATCACTTCTTCATAGCGCATGGTCGCTGACACGTCGCATAACCACTTCTTCATAGCGCATGGTCGCTGACTCTTCGCATATTCACTTCTTCATAGCGCATGGTGGCTGACTCTTCGCATAACCACTTCTTCATAGCGCATGGCCGCTGACACTTCTCATAATCACTTCTTCATAGCGCATGGTCGCTGACACTTCGCATATTCACTTCTTCATAGCGCATGGTCACTGACCGCATAATCAATTCTTCATAGCGCAAGGTAGCTGACACTTCGCATAATCACTTCATAGCGCATGGTCGCTCAAACTTCGCATAATCATTCTTCACAGCGCATGGTCGCTGACACTTCGCATAACCACTTCTTCATAGCCCTTGGTCGCTGACACTTCGCATAATCACTTCTTCATGGCGCATGGTCGCTGACACTTCGCATAACCACTTCATCATAGCGCATGGTCGCTGACTCTTCACATAATCTCTTCTTCTTAGCGCATGATCGCTGATTCATCGCATAACCACTTCTTCATAGCACATGGTCGCTGACTCTTCGCATAAAGACTTCTTCATAGCGTATGGTCGCTGCCACTTCGCATAATCACTTCTTCATAGCGCATGGTCGCTAACACTTCGCATAATCACTTCTTGATGGCGCATGGTCGCTGACACTTCGCATAACCTCTTCTTCATAGCGCATGGTCGGTGACACTTCGCATAATCACTTGTTCATGGCGCATGGTCGCTGACACTTCGCATAACTACTCCCTCATAGCGCATGGTCGCTGACTCTTCGCATAATCTCTTCTTCATAGCGCATGGTCGCTGACTCTTCGCATAACCGCTTCTTCATAGCGCATGGTAACTGACTCTTCGCATAAAGATTTCTTCATAGCGCATGGTCGCTGCCACTTCGCATAATCACTTCTTCATAGCGCATGGTCGCTGACACTCCGCATAATCACTACTTCATAGCGCATGGTCGCTGACACTTCGCATAACCAGTTCTTCATAGCGCATGGTCGCTGAATCTTCGCATAATCAATTCTTCATAGCGCATGGTCGCTGACACTTCGCATAACCACTTCTTCATAGTGCATGGTCGCTGACACTTCGCATAACCACTTCTTCATAGCGCATAGACGCTGAATCTTCGCATCATCACTTCTTCATAGTGCGTGGTCGCTTACACTTCGCATAATCTCTTCTTCATAGCGCATGGTCGCTGACACTTCGCAAAATCACTTCTTCATAGCGCATGGTCGCTGACTCTTCGCATAATCACTTCTTCATAGCGCATGGTCGGTGACACTTCGCATAATCACTTCTTCATAGCGCGTGGTCGCAGACTCTTAGCATAATCACTTCTTCATAGAGCATGGTCGCTGAATCTTCGCATAACCACTTCTTCATAGCGCATGGTCGCTGACACTTCGCATAACCACTTCTTCATAGCGCATGGTCGCTGACACTTCGCATAATCACTTCTTCATAGCGCATGGTCGCTGACTCTTCGCATTATCACTTCTTCATAGCGCATGGTCGCTGACTTTTCGCATAATCACTTCTTCATAGCGCATGGTCGCTGACATTTCGCATATTCACTTCTTCATAGCGCATGGTCGCTGACTCTTCACATAATCTCTTCTTCATAGCGCATGGTCGCTGACTCTTCGCGTAATATCTTCTTCATAGCGCATGGTCGCTGACCCTTCGCATAACCACTTCTTCATAGCGCATGGTCGCTGATTCTTCGCATAATCAATTCTTCATAGCGCATGGTCGCTGACTCTTCGCATAATCACTTCTTCATAGCGCATGGTCGCTGACTCTTCGCATAACCACTTCTTCATAGCGCATGGTCGCTGACACTTCGAATAATCACTTCTTCATAGCGCATGGTCGCTGACACTTCGCATAAACACTTCTTCAAAGCGCATGGTAGGTGACACTTCGCATAACCACTTCTTCATTGCGCATGGTCGCTGACTCTTAGCATAACCACTTCTTCATAGCGCATGGCCGCTGACTCTTCGCATAAGCACTTCTTCATAGCGCATGGGCGCTGACTCTTCGCATAACCACTTCTTCACAGCGCATGGTCGCTGACACTTCGCATAACCACCCCTTCATAGCGCATGGTCGCTGACACTTCGCATAATCACTTCTTCATAGCGCATGGTCGCTGACTCTTCGCATTATCACTTCTTCAGAGCGCATGGTCGCTGACACTTCGCATAACCACTTCTTCATAGCGCATGGTCGCTGACTCTTAGCATAACCTCTTCTTCATAGCGCATGGTCGCTGACTCTTCGCATAAGCACTTCTTCATAGCGCATCGTCGCTTACTCTTCGCATAAGCACTTCTTCATAGCGCATCGTCGCTGACTCTACGCATAACCACTTCATCATGGCGCATGGTCGCTGACGCTTCGCATAATCACTTCTTCATAGCGCATGGTCGCTGACACTTCGCATAATCACTTCTTCATAGAGCATGGTCGCTGACTCTTCGCATAACCACTTCTTCATAGCGCATGGTCGCTGACACTTCGCATAACCATCTCTTCATAGCGCATGGTCGCTGACACTTCGCATAACCACTTCTTCATAGCGCATGGTCGCTGACACTTCGCATAATCACTTCTTCATAGCGCATGGTCGCTGACTCTTCGCATTATCACTTCTTCATAGCGCATGGTCGCTGACACTTCGCATAATCACTTCTTCAAAGCGCATGGTCGCTGACTCTTCGCATTATCACTTCTTCAGAGCGCATGGTCGCTGACTCTTCTCATAATCACTTCTTCATAGCGCATGGTCGCTGACACTTCGGATATTCACTTCTTCATAGCGCATGGTCGCTGACTCTTCGCATAATCACTTCTTCATAGCGCATGGTCGCTGACTCTTCGCATAATAACTTCTCCATAGCGCATGGTCGCTGTCTCTTCGCATAACCACTTCTTCATAGCGCATGGTCGCTGACTCTTCGCATAATAACTTCTCCATAGCGCATGGTCGCTGACACTTCGCATAACCACTTCTTCATAGCGCATGGTCGCTGACTCTTCGCATAATCATTTCTTCTTAGCGCATGGTCGCTGACACTTCGCATAATCACTTCTTCATAGCGCATGGTCGCTGACACTTCGATATTCACTTCTTCATAGCGCATGGTCGCTGACTCTTCGCATAATCACTTCTTCATAGCGCATGATCACTGTCAATTCGCATAACCACTTCTTCATAGCGCATGGTCGCTGACACTTCGCATAATCACTTCTTCATAGCGCATGGTCGCTGACACTTCGAATAATCACTTCTTCATAGCGCATGGTCGCTGACACTTCGCATAAACACTTCTTCAAAGCGCATGGTAGGTGACACTTCGCATAACCACTTCTTCATAGCGCATGGTCGCTGACACTTCGAATAATCACTTCTTCATAGCGCATGGGCGCTGACTCTTCGCATAACCACTCCTTCACAGCGCATGGTCGCTGACACTTCGCATAACCACCCCTTCATAGCGCATGGTCGCTGACACTTCGCATAATCACTTCTTCATAGCGCATGGTCGCTGACTCTTCGCATTATCACTTCTTCAGAGCGCATGGTCGCTGACACTTCGCATAACCACTTCTTCATAGCGCATGGTCGCTGACTCTTAGCATAACCACTTCTTCATAGCGCATGGTCGCTGACTCTTCGCATAAGCACTTCTTCATAGCGCATCGTCGCTTACTCTTCGCATAAGCACTTCTTCATAGCGCATCGCCGCTGACTCTACGCATAACCACTTCATCATGGCGCATGGTCGCTGACGCTTCGCATAATCACTTCTTCATAGCGCATGGTCGCTGACACTTCGCATAATCACTTCTTCATAGAGCATGGTCGCTGACTCTTCGCATAACCACTTCTTCATAGCGCATGGTCGCTGACACTTCGCATAACCATCTCTTCATAGCGCATGGTCGCTGACACTTCGCATAACCACTTCTTCATAGCGCATGGTCGCTGACACTTCGCATAATCACTTCTTCATAGCGCATGGTCGCTGACTCTTCGCATTATCACTTCTTCATAGCGCATGGTCGCTGACACTTCGCATAATCACTTCTTCAAAGCGCATGGTCGCTGACTCTTCGCATTATCACTTCTTCAGAGCGCATGGTCGCTGACTCTTCTCATAATCACTTCTTCATAGCGCATGGTCGCTGACACTTCGGATATTCACTTCTTCATAGCGCATGGTCGCTGACTCTTCGCATAATCACTTCTTCATAGCGCATGGTCGCTGACTCTTCGCATAATAACTTCTCCATAGCGCATGGTCGCTGTCTCTTCGCATAACCACTTCTTCATAGCGCATGGTCGCTGACTCTTCGCATAATAACTTCTCCATAGCGCATGGTCGCTGACACTTCGCATAACCACTTCTTCATAGCGCATGGTCGCTGACTCTTCGCATAATCATTTCTTCTTAGCGCATGGTCGCTGACACTTCGCATAATCACTTCTTCATAGCGCATGGTCGCTGACACTTCGATATTCACTTCTTCATAGCGCATGGTCGCTGACTCTTCGCATAATCACTTCTTCATAGCGCATGATCACTGTCAATTCGCATAACCACTTCTTCATAGCGCATGGTCGCTGACACTTCGCATAATCACTTCTTCATAGCGCATGGTCGCTGACACTTCGCATAACCACTTCTTCGTAGCGCATGGTCGCTGACTCTTCGCATAACCACTTCTTCATATCGTATGGTCGCTGACACTTCGCATAATCCCTTTTTCATAGCGCATGGTCGCTGACACTTCGCTTAATCACTTCTTCATGGCGCATGGTCGCTGACACTTCGCATAGCCACTTCTTCATAGCGCATGGTCGCTGACTCATCGCATAATCTCTTCTTCATAGCGCAAGGTCGCTGACACTTCGCATAATCCCTTTTTCATAGCGCATGGTCGCTGACACTTCGCATAACCAATTCTTCATAGCGCATGGTCGCTGACTCTTCGCATAATCACTTCTTCGTAGCGCATGGTCGCTGACACTTCGCATAATCACTTCTTCATATCGCATGGTCGCTGACACTTCGCATAACCATTTCTTCATAGCGCATGGTCGCTGACACTTCGCATAATCACTTCTTCATAGCGCATGCTCGCTGACTCTTCGCATAATCACTTCTTCATAGCGCATGGTCGCTGACACTTCGCATAACCATTTCTTCATAGCGCATAGTCGCTGACACTTCGCATAATCACTTCTTCATAGCGCATGGTCGCTGACACTTCGCATATTCACTTCTTCATAGCGCATGGTCGCTGACACTTCAAGTATTCACTTCTTCATAGCGTATGGTCGCTGACACTTCGCATTAACTCTTCTTCATAGTGCATGTTCGCTGACACTTCGCATATTCACTTCTTCCTCTCGCATGGTCGCTGGCACTTCGCATAATCACTTCATCATAGCGCATGGTCGCTGACACTTCGCATATTCACTTCTTCATAGCGCATGGTCGCTGACAATTCGCATAACCACTTCCTCATAGCGCATGGTCGCTGACACTTCGCATAATCACTTCTTCATAGCGCATGGTCGCTGACACTTCGCATAACCACTTCTTCATAGCGCATGGTCGCTGACTCTTCGCATAACCGTTTCTTCATAGCGCATGGTCGCTGACTCTTCGCATAAGCACTTCTTCATAGCGCATCGTCGCTGACTCTTCGCATAAGCACTTCTTCATAGCGCATCGTCGCTGACTCTACGCATAATCACTTCTTCATAGCGCATGGTCGCTGACACTTCGCATAACCACTTCCTCATAGCGCATGGTCGCTGACACTTCGCATATTCACTTCTTCCTCTCGCATGGTCGCTGGCACTTCGCATAATCACTTCATCATAGCGCATGGTCGCTGACACTTCGCATATTCACTTCTTCATAGCGCATGGTCGCTGACACTTCGCATAACCACTTCCTCATAGCGCATGGTCGCTGACACTTCGCATAATCACTTCTTCATAGCGCATGGTCGCTGACACTTCGCATAACCACTTCTTCATAGCGCATGGTCGCTGACACTTCGCATAATCACTTCTTCATAGCGCATGGTCGCAGACTCTTCGCATAATCACTTCTTCATAGCGCATGGGCGCTGACTCTTCGCATAACCAGTTCTTCATAGCGCATGGTCGCTGACACTTCGCATAATCACTTCTTCATAGCGCATGGTCGCTGACTCTTCGCATAACCACTTCTTCATAGCGCATGGTCGCTGACACTTCGCATAATCACTTCTTAATAGCGCATGGTCGCTGACGCTTCGCATAATCACTTCTTCATGGCGCATGGTCGCTGACACTTCGCATAACCAGTTCTTCATAGCGCATGGTCGCTGACTCTTCGCATAATCACTTCTTCATAGCGCATGGTCGCTAAACTTCGCATAACCACTTCTTCATAACGCATGGTCGCTGACACTTCGCATAACCACTTCTTCATAGCGAATGGTCGCTTACTCTTCGCATAATCACTTCTTCATAGCGCATTGTCGCTGACACTTCGCATAACCACTTCTTCATAGCGCATGGTCGCTGACACTTCGCATAACCACTTCTTCATAGCGCATGGTCGCTGACTCTTCGCATAATCACTTCTTCATAGCGCATGGTCGCTGACACTTCGCAAAATCACTTCTTCATAGCGCATGGTCGCTGACACTTCGCATAATCACTTCTTCATAGCGCATGGTCGCTGACACTTCTCATAACCACTTCTCCATAGCGCATGGTCGCTGACACTTCGCATAATCACTTCTTCATAGCGCATGGTCGCTGACACTTCGCACAAGCTCTTCTTCATAGCGCATGTTCTCTGAGACTTCGCATATTCACTTCTTCATAGCGCATGGTCGCTGACACTTCGCATAATCACTTCATCATAGCGCATGGTCGCTGACACTTCGCACATTCACTTCTTCATAGCACATGGTCGCTGACACTTCGCATAATCACTTCTTCATAGCGCATGGTCGCTGACACTTCGCATAATCATTTCTGCATAGCGCATGTTCGCTGACACCTCGCATAACCTCTTCTTCATAGCGCATTGTCGCTGACACTACGCATAATCACTTCTTCATACCGCATGGTCGCTGACACTTCGCATAAGCACCTCTTCATAGCGCATGGTCGCTGACACTTCGCATATTCACTTCTTCATAGCGCATGGTCGCTGACACTTCGCATAATCACTTCTTCATAGCGCATGGTCGCTGACACTTCGCATATTCACTTCTTCATAGCGCATGGTCGCTGACACTTCGCATAACCACTTCTTCATAGCGCATGGTCGCTGACACTTCAAATATTCTTTTCTTCATAGCGCATGGTCGCTGACACTTCGTATATTCACTTCTTTATAGCGCATGGTCGCTGACTCTTCGCATAATCACTTCTTCATCGCGCATGGTCGCTGACACTTCGCATATTCGATTCTTCATAGCGCATGGTCGCTTACACTTCGCATAATCACTTCTTCATAGCGCATGGTCGCTGACACTTCGCATAATCACTTCTTCATAGCGCATGGTCGCTGACACTTCGCATAATCACTTCTTCATAGCGCATGGTCGCTAACACTTCGCATAACCAATTCTTCATAGCGCATGGTCGCTGACACTTCGCATATTCACTTCTTCATAGCGCATGGTCGCTGACACTTCGCATAATCACTTCTTCATAGCGCATGGTCGCTGACACTTCGCATAACCACTTCTTCATAACGCATGGTCGCTGACACTTCGCGTATTCACTTCTTCATAGCGCATGGTCGCTGACACTTCGCATAATCACTTCTTCATAGCGCATGGTCGCTGACACTTCGCATATTCACTTTTTCATAGCGCATGGTCGCTGACACTTCGCATAACCACTTCTTCATAGCGCATGTTCGCTGACACTTCAAATATTCACTTCTTCATAGCGCGTGGTCGCTGACACATCGCATAAGCACTTCTTCATAGCGCATGGTCGCTGACTCTTTGCATATACACTTCTTCGCAGTACATGGTTACTGATACTAGGCTACGGTATAAACTTAGGCGCATGGTCGCTGTTACTTTATACAAATACTGTAAAATTTTCGGACCGAGTGATGGTCAAAAGTGTTAGTCGTTTTTTCGTTCAGTGGAACTTAGAATATTTTTCAGTGGAGCTATTTCGAGTAATAGGCATCGACATGCAGTCAACACTTAGTGAAATTCAGCTGCATTAGGACATATGGTAGACTTAGTCTACAAAACCACATTTAATTATTTGGAATATTTTATTTCCTATTCACCAGAGACTCTCTCTGGGGGATGCATAATCTCGCCCGGTAGGAGAGTAGTGGGCTGGAGAAATCATTACCCAAAGTTAGGACTTAGCCGACGAGTGGGACCAGCTGTGTCTAACGCTGTCTGGGGAATGCATACTTCCACCCATAGGATAATTATGACAGGAACATCAGGTCTACACCAAAGCACAACAAGATTGTAAGAGTATCGAAATTGGACTGAATGTGTCACAGTTGCATTTATGTTACATCTGGTTTTTCTTACCATGGATCCCAAAGATAGAGTCCCCTTAACGCAAATAGCCATAGCTATTAAAACATTCATCATGAACATTATCAGTCAAGAATATTTCGAGGCAACGAAGGAACTTGCAGTTATGTCTTGCTAGAGTAACCACGAGTAGAATGGAGGCCGATTTACTCGTGGTTACTAACCAGATCCGTTCCCATTCTTCGGTCCCATTTGGACCCGTACCTAGGTACGGGTCCAAATGGGACCGAAGAATGGGACAATCTGGATCTAACCAGATATACATCGTCAACATCTACAAGAATGTAAGCTATATTTGAATTATTCTTATGCTTAGTTATTTGGAATTCTCCATTTCTACAGAATTATCAATACAACTTTTCTTTAGTATTTTGCTGTCGCAAATTAGACTACGAGGCATTGGAGGCCTAGGTCTGGACATTTTCTGTGTTCAGATACTTTGATTCGATGATTTGAATCTATGGTCAGCATCATGACCATTTAGTTTGATTTTTCATTTTTCTAATCACGGTCATCAGCCGTAGGATCTGTTGATCTTAATATTTATTTAGTTTGCGGAATGGATATTTTCCTGTTTAAGAATTCGAGCTTGATAATTTTCGAGTTGTTTTGTTAAGCTAATTCCAGTTTGGAAGTGAGTAAAAATATAATAATAATTTATTAATAATAATAATAACTTTCATTTTCTAAAAAAATTAATAATAATTTGTTAACTTCTATTAATCATGTCGTGTCATGTAGATTATCAGTTTGATATTTGGAACAGTTTAGCTACTTCGGATCGTTTCTTTTTCCGAAGGTTAGTGGTTAGACGCACGCCCACATTCTGAAGTAACAGAATAATGTTTGAAGCAACTGAAAGTTGCGTTATAAAATCGAATCTTGTGGAGACACGGAAGGTTATCAAAATGGGAAATAATATGCTTGTATAAATTAGGGTTTTCTTGAATTATATAAATAGTAAATTATTTGGGTAACGTCGTCGTATGACAAATTTTTGACCATGAGTAGACACGATTTAAAGATACCTGTAATTAATGTGATGGTGAAATTTGTAGTAAACATATTGGAGGAGCTTACTAGCTTCCTAGTTTTCCAGTTGGATAACAAGCGATGGCTTGATTAAAATAATAATGTGTGATATGAATAATAATATGTGCAGAAATATTGTGTGTTATAAAAGATGAAATTTGTCATTCCAATTGTGCAATTAAGTCACATGAATGAATATGTTGTTACGTGAAGCATCTACCATAGTGATGGTTAGATGGCTTATATAAAGTATGCTGATAAAAAAATATGGAAGTAAAAAAAGATATAATTTCGAATCACACTCTCGTCGAAATGGATGACCCAATGGTTATTTCATGCAACCATCACGGTTATATTTCACATTTGATTTTCTCGTGTTCTACATATTTTTCACAGTACTTGTCAACCCAAGTTTATTACAGATAAACCTTTAGTTTTGACGATGCCTTGCCGTTAATCAAATACAATGTGATCAGGTAATTGTTGACACATTAGTATAATGGGCCGGTGCTAAAGATTATATTGTCATTGTTATTTAATGAGCAGCCACTACCATCTCAAGGATATTTGTGATCTTAATGAAGTTCCAAATCTTATAAAACCATAAATTTTGAGAAGTTAATATTTTCATATTCAGATGAATAATAATTTATGGGTGATAGTATTTGTTACTATTTTGTTGAAAATTATCGGAAGGATCTTTTCAATAATTTGAAAGCTTAATGTTTGAATAATTAATGTTTTGAAATTTAATTGACTTTTGGATATGTTTTGGTTAATGATTCGATCCATGAATATAGAGATTGATGAATCATGTATTATCGGATCGAGAACAGATGATGTAATAAATATTTTTCATCATAATCGAAGTTCTTCGAATCCATGCTCTCATGTTTAAACAATTGTTAGTTAATTGATGCTCAGATGGCCTATAAATCTTATTTTTGTGATTACTCACTGCTATGATATTTAATGTACTGATTTTGAATGCAAATGTTGATTCTTGGAAAGTGATAGATTTTCATTTAAACAAATAAGCATATAAACAATAGTGATTTTTGACAAACAAGTGAATTATTTAAAATGTGATTTCTTTCAACAAGAGAATACTCGTTAAGTAGGATTCAGGTTGGACGATTGAATTTGCCCTGAATGACCTACTGTTGTACATAAAATATTTGGACAATGCCAACAGGACTGATATTCTGGCATTTGTTCAAATTAATCTGTGTTTCATGCGTTGATAATTCTATCATGTATATAATTTGTGTGAAACTGTTTCATTCGTCTACAATGCCATTTCTGCATTCTTTTAGATTCAATTTTAAACATAAATAAACGGAGAATCTTTTAGAAATTGTGGTATTTCCAATTCTTCCTTCTATCCTTATTGCTGCATCGATCCGAAAATCAGTAAAGCAATTTAGATCTTGTGTGTTGTTGTAATTTTCACCTATATGGTGCCCTGAGATGTTTTGATTCTCGTGCTGACTGATTTTTGGTCAAATGCACATGTGGTCGTTGGACTTCGGTCTAAACGGGCACAATATAATACTGTATATATACATATTTTGCCCGTTTTGAGGAAGTGCCCATAGCTCTAAATGTGACGAGTTGGTTTTCTAAGTCGGAGTTTGGATGTTTCAAGATCGCGCCTACCGAAGTTGGGAAAATCACCGTTGTGGATGACGGCGCAGTGAATGTCGTGTCGCATTGTAGGCGATCCTTGAAGCAATTTTAATACCATGAAAACTAAGTGGTTGAATAACTCATACGTCGAGGGAATAAAGGAAGAATATTTCTATGATTTATGGAATGTATTTCATGTAAACCCAAAAAGGAAGTCCAGAGACATGTAAGAATGAGCGAGGAGGGATGTGCAGTGGTTGTGGTGAGAGCACGGGGTGAGAGGTGTCAGTTGAAGGCAGTGGAGGGAGCCTCACACCATTACGTGCATCCGTGCGAGCATGATATTGGAACGCTTGATCTTTTCAATATTTCGAGTACCAAACCTGCAGCTAAAACTAGCCGGCGAGGAGAGACTGTTTTCAGTGTGCTCTATGATAGATTTTATAGGTGCAGAGTTGTGTCGGATAATATCCAAACCCACAGTATAGCTACTCTTCGAAACCGGGCTAACCCCTAACCCTGGATTTGCGAGAAGCCTATCCTTAACCAGTGTAAAATCCAGACGACGACTGGAGCGGACTATGCATAGCGTGTCCAGCGGAATAATATTCCTTATCCAGAAAGGCATGAAGAGATGTTTTGTAGCTTAGTGAATAGCAGAATCAATTTGGAAAAAGGACTGTCAGAGTACTGCGCTAATATATGAAAGATCACAAGCGAGTCATCGTGAAAACTTATACGGCCGAAAGATACTTATATTTCGGATCGGCAGAGCACGGAGTGAATGTTATCGAAACACGGCAAGCGTCTAGTTACGAGGTGTTAAGGGAATTCGAACAGAACATCATGGTGTCAGACTGCTGGTATGAACATATGCATTGCACCATGAATCGAATCATTATTTTGGAGTGTTAAATTAAATGATGGTATGATGGAAGTAGACGTCTGGAAACTTGGGCTGAGAACCTGCATATCATCACGGACGGATGGGCATTCTACACAAACTGGAACCAACTTTTGGAACACCTTCAATGACCCGTGAGCAGCATTTCATATTTTAGTAGCTAATATTGGTGAATTCTTAGACTATTCCTTCAACCATATAGGAGTCATCGTTTTTGAGATTGGATTTATTTTTGAATTATGCTGATGCATAAATCTCTGGAGCTTTCTGATGTTTTTGACATTTTGAGAATCAGCATATCTATGATGAGACAGATCGTCGGATGATATTAGCATTTTGAGGCATCCTACTTTTCATTTTGCTAGGAGTTTTCCTATTTATTTATTTATTTATTTATTTATTTGTACAGTTAAACGCGTAGTTTTGATGGATTGTTAAAAGTTGGATATTTTTGTTTCGACGATAGTCGTGTAATTTAATTAATCCATTGTAAATGAGATCTAATAATCAGTATTGGAATAAATGAGTTCGATTTTTCTGTGATTGAGGATATGACGTAAATGATTGAAAAATGATATTCATTGGAACTTAAGAAATCTTGTTGAAAATATTGAAATGTGAATAAGAATAATTAAAATTGATTATCATTGGCAATTGTTTATAATATTTACGAATAATAATAATAATAATAATAATAATAATAACTGGGTGATGTTGAACGCAACATGTGATGTTTAGATAAATTAGGTATGGTTCATTCATATCAGAAAATTAAACGATATAAATTATGGATGAATGCACTTTAGAATAATGTAGTGGAGTAAATCATATTTTCGGAACGGAAGGTTTTTCTTAGAGCAGACTTGTATAATATAGGGGGAGTTTCATGTTATGTTATGTTATGTTATGTTATGGTGACATATTTGGGGAAGACATTATATTATAATTACATCTATGTGATGGAGCTGGCAGGTTAATGAGCTGAATTGGAATGCATGAGTGCAGTGGTGATATAATCCATAACATACAGCAAATAAGGCTGAATGGAATTAGGGTGTATAAAAATAAGAGATTGACGGTTAAAATATGGTAATTTTAGGTGAATTTGAAGTTGGTTATTGCATCACACGGTCATAAAAGAAGGGTATAGGCCGATGTAGCCGCTCCAAGCTTTGACCAGTGACCGTCATCAGTGGAATTCTACATTCTATTGCTCTGACATATTACAGACGTTATTTTGAATGCTATGGCTTTAGGTAGAATGGAGTAGGTTTGTTGAAAACCTTTCCGTACCACAATAAATTGTAATGTGGAGAAGATAGTGCAGTTCATGTGGAAATTGGTGCGTTCATGGAAGGTGCAAGTAGGGGGGTGAGGCCGATTCTCAGCCACTCCAGAACCCTCCTCGACCCACTACTAAGCCTCAGCCATGTTAAATATTTCTCGAACGCATGGTCCGATTTTGACAAATGAGGTGTCATTGGACTCAGGCAGACGGGGGCATTGCTATGGACTATGTATTATATTTTTCATTTTTTTTTTGAAATTTTTCGTTTTCGAAAATAGGCGATAGTTTGAAAACCAAACATGATAGAACGTTGTGCCATGGCTCAAACGAATGGTCTTTATGACCTTTATATTTTGTAATGAAACTTTTTATTTTTATATTTTTTTGAAAACACTCGAATTTTGAAAATCCTATATTTTGGAAACTAGGAATTATACAAAAACGTTTGTTTCACATAAATGAAAGGTCCCTATGCCCCCTACCCCCAAAATAAATTTCAAGTCTCTAGGCTAAAAACCTGTAGTAGTGGGATGGGGACAGAGCTGTCCACTAACTTATTGAACCCTCCTCGTATTTACCCCGAAGCTGATATCTCGCTAACCAATGGTCGGATTTGAACATACAGGGTGTCCTAGCACTCGTAGTGATGCCCCCTACTTTCCTATAGGCTCTTTAGTAGGGGGATGATAGGAGTTCTGCTCCCCCCCCCCCCACCACCGCCACTCCCTCTGACGTCACATACTAACCCGCAATACATTCAGGGGCAAAGTCAATATCTCTCAAACGCATGGTCCGATTTTGACAAATGAGGTGTCGTTGGACTCGAGCTGACGCCCTCTTTCCTATGGACCATTCATTTCAATCCCTAAATTAAACCTACCCCTACTAGGGGGTGAAATTATAATTTTTTAGTGAAAGTCTGTTTTCAAATGCGACATGTATAAGGTGCGCTGCTAAAATGAACTTAAACGTTGTTGCCCATATAGCGCATGCGTTTTACGGGATGCCGCTATGGATGAACATTTTTGTTTTTGTTTTTTACGCATGCGCACTTGGGATTTTTGTAAGAGGGCGAGCTTTTTTGAAAAAATTGATTGATAAGAAGAGGTTTTGGTGGTGAGGAGAGAACCAGATAGTCGCCTACTTTCCTACGAAGTTTGCCGATATCTCTCGAACGCAAGGTGGGATTTGGACGTGTGACGTGTCAAATCGCTTGTCTCGATGCTCTATATATGCTATTAATAGGTTAAAGTTTTGAGAATGAGGGAAACAGGCTTTTTGGGGGTAAAACCATGATTTTAGACTTTTTCCTATATTTCACGAATGCATGGTCGGATTTGGTTCTATGATGTGTCAAATGGCTTGTCTCGAAACCCTCTTTATTTTGGTAATAGGTTAAAGTTTTTGAGAATGAGGGAAACAGAATGTTTTGGGGTAAAAACGTGATTTTAAACTTTTTGCTATATCTCGCGAACCAATTATGCTAGAGGTGTGTTCGACAGGTCCAAATACTCGGGCTGACGTTCTCTTTGCTATAGACCACTCGTTATATTTTTAAAAAATTTTGGAAACTCGATTTTGAGGTAAACACGTGTTTTTTGTGATTTTGCCGATATCTCACGAACCAATAACGCTAGAGGCATGTACGACGGGTCCAAGGATTCGGGCGGACGTCCTCTTTGCTATGAACCACTCGTTGTAATTTTAAAAAATTTCGGAAACGGAATTTTGGGGTAAATACGTGTTTTTCGTGATATTTGCAGATATCTCACGAACCAATAACGCTAAGGGCGTGTACGACAGGTCCAAGGACTCGGAGTGACGTCCTCTTTCGAGTGTGGTAGATATTTTTTCCAAAAAAATTCACAAAGGGCCTAACGCCATACATGTTGAAAAAAAGTTTTCTTTTTCTTTATCTGTTTATAATGTTTATGAAGCGTGGTGGTTGAGAGAGACGATACGGCTGGGTGTGTGCGTTTCAACGAACCTGTCGCTAACCCCAAGGACCATGATTAATAGAATAATCGCTATTTCGGCGGGTCGGTGTATGACAGAGCGAGGGTGCGTTTTTTCACACATTTTACCTTTGACGTGTAAACGGTGATGAGAACTTGGTTCTATGTTGGTCGAAGCGAGTAGAGAAAACACACTTGCCGACGAGCCTTTGTCATTTTAGCTTATTGCAAGGCGTTGATCTGACTTGACAACAGGTGCAATGGAAAATGACCAAGACGCTTCAAGGTGAAATAATCTGACCATAGTAGTGGCAGGGGGATGCGAAAGGCATGTGAACACATGTGTGAAACCACATGCACGCTAAACAAGTTACATCCTGTTTTGCTTCGTACGTGACAAAATGCAAGTTCATGTGAAATTTGATTCGCCACAGGTGTTGACTTTGGGCGTTAGCTGTCCACGTGACCGATAACAGAATGTTCAAAGCGTGGGAAAAAATGATTATACATGCAATGTAGCATATATAAAGACATGTCGTTATCATTTCCACTCTCACTTGGGTGGACTGCCTTTGAACACACTGCGTTGCATGAATCACTTGGTCTTGTTTAACAGTTTTGGTGTTGGTGGAAAATACTTAACCTTGTTGTGGGGTAGGTATTTATTTATATATTTATTCATTTATACATTTATTGATTAATATATATATATTTGCAAGCAATTATTTATTGATTAGGTAATTAATGATTTTATTTATTTGTTTGCAGATAACCGGCATACCTTACATGTCTGAGGGAGAAGAAACCATTGCACTTTTGAGCCCACTAGAAGGGAAGAGCAATAAGTCACTGCAAGTAAAGGTGAGATGATTTTTTTAAACTAACTTGTTTCATTTTTTTGTTTTATGTTTTATTTTATGAAATGTATGTATTAATCTGAATTTAGGTATTTATAGCAGTTTATTTTATTTATTAATTTTTAGGAACTTGGAAAGAATAGCCTTACCGCCGTAGCAGTCGCTGAAAAAAAACCAGAAACGCACTAAAGCGAAACTACTGCCAAAGAGTGAACTGTTTAAAACTCAGGTAAGTCCAACTTAAAAATGCTATTCCATTTTACCACTACTGAAAACTCGTAGACAAAAAAAAATTCATTACCTGTACATGACTGGGACAATGATTGCTTTCTTGATTAATGGTTATGTTGATGTTGTTGTCTGGGAAAAGTTCAAGGCCATGTTGGATTTTCTAAAAATAAAAATAATAAATTTAATTCATGGGTGGTTCCCTATTGACTCAACGAATATCCACAGGTTTGAACATGATAATGTGAACAAAATGACTTGACATTCATTTTTGTTTATATATTGGTTAAAGGGAGGGTGGGGGAATGTAAATGACTGTAGCTTTATAAAAAAGAAAATAAGTACATGGGTTACTGTTAGTGCCAACATACAGTTTATTTTTAATGGTGTTTTGATATATTAATGCCAATTAACGTTAACGTTTTATTTACAAGTATTGATTGATTGATTGATTGATTGAGTGAGTGATGGGTTATTTTGTTTGCTTTTAGGTGTCGTTATGTGCCATTAACGTAATGAACAGACAGTGAACAAGCATGCATTATGCTTTAAAGTACTCTGTGCTCTTGTGCAATGTTAATAACTTACAATAAGAAAAAGTTGTATTATAACACATGGCGTTAGTACCAAATACAACAAGTGAGCAAGTGGGTTTACCACGTGGGTTAAATTTAAAATCAGAACATGATTGATGGTTAACATTTGAATCCTGGCCTGTAAGCTTTTTGTCGACGCATGAACTTGCAAAAGCCGGGTTTTTTTACTTGAACTGAGAAGATGTGGTGCGCTGTGTGTTTTGTCGTATTGAACTTTCACACTGGGAAGAAGGGGATGATCCCTTTAGAGATCATTTGCGATGGTCTCTTTACTGTCCTTACATGCTTGGAAAGCAAGTGGGTAACCTACCCGTGCATTCATTTTACCGAACCACAAGGCCTTTGGCCGCTACTTACGTTGCTGAATCACAAATAAATAATAATAATAATGATGTATTACCAGCCAACGGTAGTGTCGATATATGTGGACCATATGCCATAGACAGTGTTGAATTGGCGTGTGCTTTTGAAAAATTGGGAGTTTGCAAGACTAAAGCACTAGCACACCCAGAGTACAGCTCTGTTGAAAAACGTTTCGAATCTTATAAAAATGTTTGGCCATTAATATTAAAACACCTTACCAAACAGCTAAGTGAAGCTGGATTTTTTTATACTGGTGAAGGGGATAAAACAATATGTTTTTATTGCGGATTTTCTTTAAAGGATTGGCAAATGACTGATGACCCTTTAGTGCAACACGCTCGTTGGTTACCAAACTGTAAATACATGGTGTTGCTTAAAGATCAGGAATTTGTGAACACTATTCGTAAAGAAAAAGTGATTGCAGCACAAGACATAAAAGTGCCTTTAGAGTTAGAGCACGCGGAGCAAATACATAAGGCTGAAAGAAAAGACTTGTCTCACGAACAGATACAAAAGTGTGACCAACAATTATGTAAAATTTGTTATCAAGATGAACTAGGTGTTGTATTTTTACCCTGTGGACACATGATAGCCTGTGTCAAATGTGCATTAAAACTTAACACTTGTGCTATATGCAGAAAAGTAGTATCTGCTACAGTTAGGGCATTTCTTGCATAACTAGTATAATTTATTCGCCATGCATAGTGCAAAATCCCTAATTGCACAATATTATTAAAACTGTTTTAGAGTGTAATATATATGCTTTTGTTTTGTTTATAGACTACTACAATGAATGTTTTGAATGCTGTGGGACAATCATGTGGCTTAGAGACAAAGAAGCTCAGCGAATTGCCAACGCATATTCCATTCCGCATTATCAAGATTCGGAAATTGAAAACAGCATATGGTGATCGTGTACTTTGTGTATGTGAAAACTTTGAGACATTTCTGCCTATACGGTTTAATGATATGTCGGAAAGTGTTTTTGATGAAGTCAATAATGCTGTGCAACCTGTACACTTAATTTATGAAGGTTTTAAAAACAATAGGTGCATGATTCGTTTTAATTAAATAAAAAAAGTCAAATAATAATGGAAGATATAAGTCATGACAATGGACTGAAAGAAAAATATGTGTATAGAATAATAATGTCTTAGTGTTTAGTATTGTCTTAAAAATATTATCATGAAACCAAAAAAAATGTACATAAAATTTGTAAATAAATGAAAATAATGGTACAATGTTGTTTTATTTTCTATAGAAGTCAGAATATTTAACATTGCAGAGCATACATGATTATGACAATAAAAAGCACACTTAATACAAGTCTTTGCCTTTATGATAGTGTGTTATAGTTTTAAAAACAAAGCTTGTTGTAGATCTTTTTTCTTCCACGGTAAACAATAGGCATGAAAACGTTATTGTCCTGTTTTGGATCATTATCACTATCATAATCATAAGCTGCATGATCTATATCATTATTATTATAATCACTATAATTATCCTCAACATTACTAAAACCAGTTAAATATTCCTGGTCCTCTTCCTGTTCCTCTTCCTCTTCCTCTACAGTGTCCTCATGTAGAGTCTGCGTGGCTTTTGATAATGTTAAGGGTTTTTTGAACATTGAATTATTTTCAATAGTAGTATTGTTTTGTAGCACTTGCTTTTTAACATTTTCATGATTTTCTGTTGACAGAAACAGTGTTTCATGCAGTACACTACATTGATGATCACTGACACTTAAAACCACACTATTTTTGCTTTTTAGCTCACTGCGACATTGTTTTGAACGTTGTTTTGTACAACGCCAAATAACAGTTCCATTTTTATTCGTTCGTTTCACAATATATGAATATCCTTTATAGAATGCATGAGGCTTACCATACCTAGTCACAGATACTTCCATATCAACTGTCAAGCTTAGACTAAGCTCTAGTAAAGACAACTTGGTAATAAGAACAATAGATTAATGTGCGAGCATATATGGGTGCAAATGTGGGAGCAAAAAAAAAGTGGGAGCAAAAAGTGGGAGCAAGAATAGGGAGCAAAAAAGTGGGAGCAAAAAAGTGGGAGCAAAAATTGGGAGCAAAAAGTGGGAGCAAAAAGTGGGAGCAAAAATTGGGAGCAAAAAGTGGGGGCAAAAGTGGGAGCAAAAGTGAGTGTAAAAGTGAGTGCAAACGTGGGTTCAAAAGTGAGTGCAAAAGTGAATGTAAAAGTCGATGCAAAAGTGGGTGCAAGAGTGGGTGCAAAAGTGGGTGCAAAAGTGGGTGCAAAAGTGGGTGAAAAAGTGGGTGCAAAAGTGGGTGCAAAAGTGAGTGCAAAAGTGGGTGCAAAAGTGAATGCAAAAGTGGGTGCAAAAGTGGGAGCAAAAAGGGGGAGCAAAAAGTGGGATCTGAAGAAAGTAGGAGCAATTATGAGAGTAAATGTGAAAGGAAAAGTGGGAGCAAGTATGGGAGCAAATGTGAAAGCAAAAGTGGGAGCAAAAAGTGAGAGAAAAAAGCGAGAGCAAAAAGTGGGAGCAAATATGAGAGCAAAAAAAGTAGGAGCAAGTATGGGAGCAAATGTGAAAGCAAAAGGGGGAGAAAAAAGTGAGAGAAAAAAGTGGGACCAAAAAGTGTAAGCAAAAAGTGGAAGCAAATTGAGAGCAAAAAAAAATGTGGGAGCAAAAAGTGGGAGCAAAACGTGTAAGCAGAAAGTGGGAGCAAACAAGTGTGAGCAAATATGGGAGCCAGAAGAGTGGGAGCAAATGTGAAAGCAAAAGTGGGAGCAAAAAGAGCGAGCAAAAGTGAGTGCACAAAGGGGGGAGCAAAATGTGTGAGTAAAAAGTGGGGGTAAAATGTGGTGTTTAACTAAAACAATCCCCCCTAACCTAACCTAACCTAACTTTACTCAACCTAATTTCACCTAACCTAACTT